>OV839567.1:142853364-144129255 GCA_929447395.1 Epistrophe grossulariae | reverse complement strand
GGCTACCAAGGTGTATTTTTTTTTTTTTTTTTTTTCTATAAGACATTTTTTTTCAATACACTATAACTTTGTTGGTTGAAATAAAGTTAAAGTTTCCATGTATTCCGTAATAGAAGAGAAATGTTTAAAACCCCAGATGAGGAATATGAACATTTTGTCCATATTTTGAGTCTGATAAATTAATTATAATAAGTCGCAAATTAATCAACAAATTGCCGTTTATTCAGTCTTTATATCATTAACCAAAACGATTTAAGGTTACACACAGCTAATCAAAACCATTTAAAATGACCTAAAATCAAAATTTGTTTTTTTATGTTTTTAAAATATTATGGTTACTAAAAAAAAATTAAGACCTTTTTTGTAGAGGACTAATTTAATTATCGAACAGTGCCTCACAATACTTTTTTACTTCGATTATTACTATTAATTATAATTATTATTCCCCTACCAAAACCATTTTTATAAAAAAAAAAAATAAAATACAAAGTTTAATTTATTGAACAAATTAAACTATTTTTTGTCAAAAACAAAAAACAACTTTTTAGTTCACTGCAGGTTTTTGAAATATTTTAATCTATAGAAGATAATATTGAACACTGTTGGCAACCATATAAATGAAACCATACCATATGGAATAGGAGTAGGGTATGCCATTAGGATATAAATCAAAAACAATATATCGTGTTCTATTTGGCAGGAAAATCTAACGTGTCCTTCTTTTACCTCGTACATCGGACACGACATACAACACAGAACACACTACGTCTATCGATTGACTGCGATGGCGATGTATGGTCCGATTTGATTGTTGTTATTTCATGTGTCCTACAACATTTGGGTTTTTATTATTTTTTTTTTTTTGTTATTTTACGAAAAGCACTCACAGTTAATACCATCGTAGGTATATGTCAAGTTTAATGATTTTTTTTCAGTTTCTATAGTTTTTTTTTACTATAAATATTTCAACTATATGAGCTTTTGTTTGTGTCCCACAGGCATTAACAGCAAGTTCACCATGGCAAAGACGTCTTTGTTTTGCTTTACCATTTACAATGAGATCAATTCTTACATTTTTACGAACAATCGGAATAGTGGGCACAAATCGAATCGCAATGTCACACGTATATCTGCAGGTAATTAATAAAATTTAAATAAAAATAAAAAAATTGTTTATAAAAATATTTTTTTTTTCTGAATTTAGATGAAAGTGTTTTGTCTTTTTAATAAAATTTTATATTCTTTTTGGTGTTGTTCTTGATTATTATTATTATTATTTTTTTTTTTTTAAATATCGGTGATGTCTTAAGTGAGCACAATAATTTCGAGAAACAAATAATTTATAAAAAATTTAAAAATTGTTCCTGTTAAACTTGTTAGTTTAATTATTCTTAACTGAAGATGTTTTTTTTTGTTTACAAAAATTAATATTAAAAAATAATTTACAAAAAAAATTATTTGTATATTTTAATATTTTTTTATAAAAATTTAACTGATCATCTAAGAGCCTTCAACAAAATTTTAGATATTCGCCAAAATGCCCCTAATCTCAAATCAGTAGGTCGAGGACCATTAAAAGGTGGCTGGAATTAGTGCTCTGCCAGACCGTTTGAAAACCAGAGTGTTAAATCATATAATAAACCGGGTGCGGGGTGAATAGGGAACCGTATAAAATAGGGAACAAATCTAGGGTGTTGTATAGATTGGATAGAGACAAGGAATGATGGGGAGGAGTAATTTTATAAAAATTTGCTAAAAAATTATTTAAAATTAAATCAAATAGACTGAAATTTTAGAATGTGAGAACAAAAATTCACGTTTGAATTTTCAACATATTCTATTGCTTACTAAGGCCACGACCAAGGAAAGCAAGACTTTTTAATTTCTTTCATAAGCTTCACCATCTAGGTTTTGACTCATAGGCTTATTTTTTGGTCAACTTTAAAAGTTTGCTTTGGGCTTTTGTTCTACAAGGAATTGTTTCTGAAAATATAAGTAAAGCATAGCTTACAGCCAATTTCTTCTCAGAGCTCTATGTTAGTACCCATAGGTGCACGCTAATTAATTAATTCGTTTGATAATTTATGGGATGTCGTTTGTTTAGAAATTAGGTAATAAATGCGTTTTTTGTTATTTCTGTTGATTTTTGTTTTATTTATTATTTTGTTTTTCAATTTTGGGAAGACTTTATTTTGCAATTGCATCAATAATACAAAAATACCTATACATTATGAAGGTTTGAATGAAACAACAACACTTGGTTGTGTTATTTTGTCAATTTTTTACATTTTTGAACTATATATTCGTTAATTTACAAACAGAATGATGAGAATTAGATTTCTAAGCAAAATCGACATCCAATCTTTCCTATTTATTTCATTTGTTGTGCCATTTTGTTCTAAAATTTAGAACCGATTTTAGCCCGATCACGCGCGTATCATGTTGCACAACAAATCTTTGTCAATTTGAACTCAATTGGCACTACGTGACCTTTCTTCATCGTCGCGTCGTCGGCTTGCTTGCACAAAAATTTATAAATATTTTGTAATATTCAAAAAATAAAGTCAAAATCTGAATTAGACCATTTTAAGACTTATTCACCCTTATTGTGAGTTTCACCCGAAAAATATTTCACCTTAAAAATTTTTGTTCCCGGAATTTTAAGAGCTATTGTGGGTTTCGCCCGAACGAAATTCGTTCGCCTACTAAAAAAAAGCGAGCATTTAGGCTGTCAATAAAATTACATTCCGTCCGAAATGAATGTTCACAATAAGGGTAATTTTTTGAACAAAAAATTTCGGGTGAAACTCACAATAGGTGAAAAGTGAATTGCCAAATTTTCCGGGTGGAATGTTTTTCGAGTGAAACTCACAATAAGGGTGATTAAGTTCCTAGTACCGCTTTGTGAACTTACATAGATCCGGTACTAGTGCTGGGAAGAAATATTCACGTACTTAGTTTTTGTTGGGACTGATAATTATCAGAGCTAGTATCTGGTCTAGCTGAACTGGGTACTAGGTTGACTTAGTACTTCTGTGAAGAAATTATCCGGTTAATTCCTAAAATAGATGGGTACAGGCAATTTTCATTAAATAAAATCTAAACAAAAAAAATAATAAAACTAGAAGACTAACTTATCATTAAAGTCTTAATAAAGGATGTTATTTTAGACGTGTGGTTTTTAAGAAGAAATAAAACGCATATAATTTAATGTTATGGCCAAGAATTTAGCTTTATTATAAAGATAAGGGCTTGCCATTATGTTTTAAAAATTATTTCGGGCAAATGGTCGCCCCGGAAGGCTCGAATAAATGCCAGCCGAGAGGCCCAAGAGGCCCACAGCTCCAATTGTTGCTCGCGATGGCGGATTTACTCGTTCGGGTCTTCTTCGATACTCTGCTCCACAGCAGCAATAGCGTCTTTGGGGCGCACTGTACGGCATCTCTGAGGATGTGCATTATCCACTAGAGTAAACGTGGTGCGAAACCGAGCAATGGTTGCTAGAATTACTCTGCTGGGCGATGTCTACAGAATATTGGACGCAGCTTAACCGAACCATTATTTTGGTAATACATTTGCACGATTTGCAAACGTTGTTCAGGAGTAAGTGTATTCATTATAAAATGGCAAACCAAACTGAGCATAAATCAAGTGACAGCTGTAAAAAGAACAACTCCGAAAAAAGTATTGCCAGATTGAAAACCACACGCCTAAAAAAAACACCATTTAGAAAATTGATAAACTCATTGGAAAAAATATTCGCAAATTATTGCTTAGGATAAAAATATCTACGAATATAGATAGATGATAGATATAGATAAATATAGCAATGTTAAAAAAAAATGACATGATTATTAATTATTATTTTTTATGAACAAGAAGCCATAAGAAAAAATTAACAGAAGTGCTTAAATTTTGAAATAAATTTTTGATTATTACCTATACACTCCAGTTTTTGTTGTTTTTTTGAAAAAAATACAAATATTTAATTTTTCTCTTTTGCACATTCTAAATATATACTTTCACAATATTTATTCTTACATTCAATTTTTTAAACTCATCTTTTAAACATAACTTATGTTTATTATGTTTCATGCTTTTGCATAGACAAACCAAAACACATAAGCTATTTGTTATCTTATTTAATTTTAAACTCTATCTCTGGTCCGATCAAATTTCCTTTGGAACAGAATTACAAAAGAAGTCCTTCGAATATTGTTAAGCCCAGTTTTTAAGTGCTGAATTAATTATGAGTTAAACCAGAGTGAGATAATCCCGCATATAAATTGAATTCGAGTTAACTCAGTTAACTTAAAATTTCATTTGTCAAAAATCTGTATGAATAAAAATTCGGCACTATGAAAATGCGCTTTTACAATTGAGACAGAGAGGATGATACTATACAGCACTATGGAAATGGCGAGCTCCATAGCTACACCCTCTCTGTTGCGATATTGCCAGAAGCAGGCATCTGTCAAAAATCTAGCTAATCTAAAGTAAAATTACAAAATTCGACGAGTTAACTGGGAATTGAAAAAGAAAAATTTTTTATAAGTCAACTTGTGTTTAACTCCGAAACTAGGATGGTCTTGAAATGAAAAACTGAGCCTTAATAATATTCGCAGTTAAAAATATATTACCAATTCATATAGAATCATCGTGAATGAATCTCCGGACGTGTTTTTGAAAACGTCATTTGCGTCGAAATAGCAATGGAAAGATGTTCTTAAATGCAAACTGCAAAAGCCAAGAACTCGAACACCAAAAATAAATTTTTTTTTTTGGTTTTGGGGGTGATACAAACGAAGAATTGAATTCTCTTTTTCGTTTATCAATTGCTCTACTTGATTTTTAATTAACATCTACTGGAAATGCAGTTTGAATACTTCATATACTATTCTGTATGTTGTCCTCCCATGACTAAGGGTTGCCTTAGCTGTTTCGAAGATAGGGCCTTCCGGTTTTTATGCCAGAAGCTATAGCTGCGAGAGTCTTCGATCGTCTCGATCTGTGAGACTCATAAAGTATTTGGTTTGAAAAAGAATTAGGTAAGGATTATTTTTATATAAAATTGTCTTAACTACGAGTTTTTAGCACAATTTTATTTATTTGCCTTTTGTTATCAGGTATTTTTTTTAATTTACTTCTTAATTCAAAATGTTCGGTGTATATCAGCAGTGTTAAAAGACAATTTTACAAAATAAAGGTTCAGAGAAAAATTTTAAAATTCAACTTTAAAAATTCTACACTCTGAAATTCTTAAACCTCATATCAGGTTTAACTTTATCACATGTATGTGGGGTAAGATAGAGAGTGTTGTCATCAGAACGATGATTGTTTAATTAACCCTTCGTTTTGGTCTTACGTTATCTGGGCCCAGGACATTGTTATTTTGTCAGGTTAAAATTTGACAAAATATTCAGTATAAAAATTATGTAATTTAACTATATATTTTATTTTTATCTCATTTAAAAAATATATTTGAGGAAAAATTAAAAAAAAAAGTATGAAATAAGGTTGAATTAAGACCTGATTACTTCAAATTGATAGAACAATTGGAATTTTATTGAATCCAATAAAAACATAATCTTTGCCAAAGAGCAATTCGAACTGTAAAATTTTTAAAATTTATAAAAAATTATAAAAAAGACAACAAGAAGAAACAAAGAAAAATAAATTAAAAACACTCTCCCGTTCAACTTTCAATTATATATGAAAACCATTTTTATAATATAGTGAAAATAAATAAAATTATTACGAGGATTATTATTATAATCGTATATACATAAATACATTTTATTATTTATCAATAAAAAAAATCATATTTCATAAAAAAAATTATTGATCTAAATTACAAAATTTGTTTATTCTAATTTGCTGCTGCATTACCTCTTTACCACTTCACTCAACCGGATGGAATGCTATTTATATATAAATCTTAGCTCGTAGTTGTGAGTATGAGTTTTTATATAAATAATGCATTTGAAAAGCATCCCCTAGAAGTTCATTTATAGTCAACATTGTATTAATAATAATAATATTAACCAACAACGTTGACAAATATCGCTGTGCTATTATATTATAATGTGAAAAATTATTGTATTGCCATTAAATTGTTATTTTGCTTGAAACTAAAATAATTAATTGATTTGGAAATATTTTATTCATGAAAATTAATGTTTTTTTTTAAAGTTTGTTTTTGTTTTTATTTTCAATAATATAATTGATAACAACATTGTACACTACATCAAAATACATCTGTAAATATTTTTTTTTGTATTTTTTGATTCTAATGTAAATTTTGATTTACTAGCTGAACGGTACTTGAAAGGTATGAAAATAGTATACACAGGCCTACAGTATTAAGTTGTAACTAGCAAGAAATATATGGTTTATCAGTAGAAAAGTTGAAGAAAATTCAACTTTCTGCTATAACTATATATGTTAATTTCTTTATTATTAATTTATTTATGCAGTAAGGGGTACAAAACTTCTCAGATTAAACTCGATGAATTTGAGGACCTGATTATACAACAATAATAAATAAAAATAAAATAAATAACAATAATAATAATAAATAATTAGTAACAACAATTTGGACAAGGTTCAATATTCTGAGCTCTTAATAACACGCCGCTCATTCGAGGGTTGGGTATAGGATTGACCGCCTTGCAAAATCTCGTTTTAATTATGTGATATATTTCATTGTGCGAGATTAATTAAAAAGTTTGAGATTCTGAAATTTTGATTTGTTGTCAACTGTACCACTTCCCTCATTGGTCCACTAATATCAGTGATGGTTTATACGAGTACGTATCATAATAATTATTAAAAACAGCAACAAAATTCGCTGTGTGAGTCAGACTAAAGGTATTTTAAATTTTATTACCAACTTAAACTTAGATAAACATTAAAAAAAAACTTAAACAAAAATTAATTTAAATATTAAAACTATGGGGAATATGAAAGTAAGCTCGACATAGACAGATAAAATAATAACTTTACTTGTCTCCCAGAAAATTAAGTGTAATGCAATTTTACACAATACGCATTTTAACACAATTAAATCTCATATACTAATATTAGAATTTAATGTTCTATATATTTATTTTGTAAATTAAATACTTATTGTTTTAAATTTACTATGTGTGTTCACTGTTCGTATGTTACAAATATAATGCTTTAATTGAGAGTTATTTTGTTTTTAAATAAAGCACAAATAACCAAAACCAAGTACATAATATGTTTAAAATGCAAATTTCTGCTGTGCACTGAGTTCAATTTATTATAATAAATATAATTAACATGATTTGATGTTTTAAAAGTATTTTGATAAACATAAAATGCAGTAGGTAAATTGATATAGGTAGTAGTTTTGTATATTTTGAAAGGTTCGCACGCCAGCTCTTTTGTTTTATTAATTCATTTTTTAATTTAATTTTTTTAATGGAAACAAATATTCTTTAATTTTGTTTTTCTTTCTGTTTATATTTTATTAATAATTTTACATGTATTTTTGTCTAGAAAATGATAAAATGATACCAATTATTCGCATTAAAAAAGGTTTAGGGGGTGTATCAACTGTTAATTGCTTTTTTTTTCAATGAAAAAAATTAACATTTAAGCTTTTTAAATTAAAATGTCCTCAGGAACTCATGGTTTTCCTGTATATAAAATATTTTTAAGAATAAAATTGGTACCATATACGAGAGAGAATCACGATGGGAACAAGGGAGAATGAGAATAAGAGGAAGGGAAGGAAGAGGAGACAGTATGATACCAGCGAGTAGAATGGGAAGACAGAAGAGAGCAGGAGAAGGAAAGACGGGATTTAATAATGGAATCCAGATATAACAGGTGGCATAAGGAAGTAATTACCGAGGGGATCCCGCAATATCTGAAAGCGGGATGGAAGGAAGACAGAACAAAGAGAATAGCGAGAGTCAGGCTAGGGAATGAAGTGAGAGAAAGATGGTACTGGAAACAAGAAGAAGAGAGCATGTGCAGAGTGTGTGAAGAGCCAGAGACGTGGGAACATGTGATAGAAAGATGCAGGTCGGGTGGAGATAAAGGGAGATCAATAGGGGAAAAAATGAGGGGTATAATGGACGAAGGAGGGAGGGGGGAAGAATGGATAAAGACACTACAGGTTGCGAGAAGGAGTAAGGAGGGACGGATTGGAGACATGTAACCCTTAGGGGATGCAATACAACACAATACAGTACTGGTACCATATTTAAAAAATTAAATTTCGAAAGAAAAAACAATTACCCATTTTGAAAACATCAAATTTAAAAAAAAAAAAGAAATTATTTTGAAATTTTTTAAAATTAAAAAAACAATTATTTTAAAAATTATGAAAACTATGTAGTGCCCAGTCAAATCCTGACACTGCAATCAGACGTTTTCAAAAAAATCGAAAATCAAAGAACTGATTCAGTGGAAAATACTGTTAATTAAGGTACATTATTTTTGTTTCGCCTTGAGGGTAGTCTATATCTATTTAAATCATTTGAATTTTTTTTAAATTTGTGGAGCGATTTTTATGAAAAAAAATATTTTGTGACGATGCAAACAAAAATTGGAACAAACAAAATGAAAATAAAAAAAGGTATCTGGGGAATGTTTAAACAATGCTAAATACCAAGTTATAAGAAAATTGTAGTGGATGTGTATAGTGGATAAAACGTATAGCCCATCAAAAGCTATAAAATCAACTCATAAAGGATGTAGTTCAACTGATAGATGGACATTTAGACATACATAGTTGGGGGAGCCACCATATCATCGAAATACCAATTTTTTATTATTTTAGAATTTGTCCGTTAACTTCAGACTTATTTTAGCGGAAACTTGAATAACTACGAAACTATGCGAGCTACAAATTTTTGGTTTGTGCAACAAATAAGCATTTAATTAGCTACAAATTCAGATATCATAATTTTTTGATTCCGCCAAAAAGTGTCCATAAATAAGTGTGACATAAATATTTTACCTATGCTGTTGAAAGCTTTTTTGAAATTATTTGTGTTGAAAGGAGAACACTGTAATTTTGATTTCTTAAAATATGGATTTACAAAATAAAATTTAAAAAATGTTTAGACGTTTTTTTATTTAAATTAATTTTAATGTTATTAAACAATGGTTATGAAGAAAGACTCTCTTATTAAGTTCCATTTATAAACAATTCCATTTAATCTAAATACTGGCTGAACATCATCCGTTTTCGATGGTATTTTTTTGGTTGAATTGAAGTAGGGGCCTATTTCACGGCACATACTTCACATTCAAGTATGTGACGTTAAAAATGCCCCAGATGAGTGAGTGTAAATTTTATATTAAAACAAAAAAATTAAGACTTTACTAAGTTAACGCATAGTTTTTTAAAAATTCAAATGGTTCACTATAAAGTAATCAATATGGAGACTAATTTAAGGAACATGCATCACATACCTTGTATGTAATGTAATTCTGTGAAATAGGTTCCAGGTTAACACACTACGGAGCGGAAAATTGGAAATTTTGACTGGAAAAGTAAGAAATCGTGAAAACCTAAACTACATACTTTAAGAGGTGAGGTGTATGACGATATCTAAAAATTCCATTTTGTATAGGAAGGGGAAAAAATATATGCTAGGAATTGATAATCGGAAAATTTTGTCCCTCACGAAAATGGAATCGCCAACAGATGGTCAGAGTGCTACATTTGTGTTTATATAAATGTGACCCCTATATGTTTTATTTTCACTTTTTAAAATGCTAAAATTGATGAAGAATTCCGTGCGAAGCCGGGTGGGGCAGCTAGTCTAGTAATAAAATACATTTTTACATATTTTTTATTACAGAATTAGTTAAACAGTCAAATTTTAACAAACAGCAGGAGCCATATTTAAATATGGAAACAAAAATTGTTGGCCCTAAAATCATCGTTTTGCGTAACAAAAACTACAATTTGAAAAATATCAAATTTTGTATAGATTTTTTAATTCATCGCTACTCAACGTTGTTATATTTCAATAGAATTCGACAGTTTATATTAGATACAAAAAAGTCACATTTAGCCAGTTCACTTTCTGAGATCTCACTGAGCAAACTTTTGCCAGCTTCACTGAGCACGAGGAGAAACCTGAAACTAAGATTCCTCCGCTAGAATTCAAAAGCACTCTCGGTCCCTTTTTTTATAAATTGATCAACTGAAACAAAAAATAATTGAGAAACTGAATCCAAAAAATATCAGTCTCAGCTTTTTGACAGCGACAGTGAGGAATCTCTCTGAGGAATTTCATTCAAATTTCTGAAATTACTGCAGGTCTCATAGATCCTGACAAACCTGTATAAGAAATGCATGCATACATTATTTCTGAGGTCCTTTAAGTTTTTCGTGGTAAAATTTCTAATTTAGTACATAAAATTTCAATCGCAATAGAATTTATATACATATTTTTTTAGCTATAGCATATGCTGGAGTTCGATTCGCAATCCTTTGGCATGAAAATCTTACTCACTAACCAATTACTCCTCGGCCCAGTCTTGTCAAATAATTCGAGAGTTTGAATTTTGTAGGCATGGAAAATTTCCACTCTAGCTTTTTTTATTAAAGATGGCCTTAAAGTTATTTTGAGCAATAAAATGAAGAAATTTTTAAATTCGAAATATTTTAAAAAACAAATTATGAAAACTTAACATGATTTAAACAAGGTATTGGTACTAAAAAGTTAAGATAACAAAAAAACATTATTATTTATATTAAAAATATTTAAGATTACCTAAGAATTTTCTTCAACTATGTTTTTTATTTTATTGTAATTTGTAGATGCAATACATAAATATTTGGTTATTTAATGTTGCTTCTAAGAACATTAAAGTTTAGACAAGTTTTTTGTTTGTGTACAAAATAGTTGGCTGTGCGAACCTTGCTTGAAAGTAAAAAACCCTATTGCCAGTAATTAAAATATATACTTATTGTGTTATTGTTTCCTATTAATACAAATAATTACCTATATAAATAAGTTTAAACAAAAAAAAATTAAAAATTTGACTAAATTATATTTAATTTACAGGATGGAGTGTCTATATTAGGTGGTGCAATTGGTGCTATGAGAATTCCCGAAAAATGGTTCCCCGGTCTGGTAGACTATTATTTAAATTCACATAATATAATGCATGTACTCGTTGTTGTCGCTGTCTATTCTATGCATCAGGTAATATTCTGTACCTATATACTTAAATATTCTTTTTTTTTTAATAATTAAATAATAAATATTCTTAAAACCAGGCCACGGTAAGGGAACTTGCATGGATGTCAACAGCACAATGTAGTGGTTCAATAAATGCAACAAACGAAATTATAGATTCCACATCCACAGTAGACGCAAATGCAGAACTTTGACCTATTAAATTTATAACTCACTCGAATTATTATCAAAAACTTTTGTATTTTATTAGTTTTTAAAGTAAACACAAAAAAACAAATACTTATATAGATAAAACCAAAATAAAAAAAATAAAAACCACTTCCAATTCTAACTTAATCTTAAATACAAAAATTATTTTAATTTAGGCCAATTAATAACACATTGCATATAAAAGAAAAAAAAAGACAAAAATTAAAACTTCAATAAAAAAAAAAAAAATACAAAAACAATAGTTGAAATCACCAAACAATTATTTTCTTGAATTATTGCAAGAACCAATAAATTATTTCAAAAAAAAAAATAATTGTCTACTATTTTATGCTATACAAAAAAAGAACAGCATTAAACAAAAAAAAATTCTCTTCGACTGTGGTATTATATATTAAGAAATAATAAAAAAAAATTAAAAATGAAAACGTATAACTTACAAAAATAAATTATTGAGAAAAAAATGCGTTAAAAAAAAACATTATATCGGACAAACAAAAAAATACAAAAACAAAATGAAGCAACACTCGTTAACCACATAAAACAATAAACAATATTACTTTTCGAAAATAGGCGTTTTAAGATGAAAAAAAATAATAAAAGCAAAAAAAAAGTTAAGAAAATTTACAGTTCTGCGCAATGAATATTGTAAATAGAAATAAATATTTAAGAATAAATGAATTGAAATAAAATAAAACAAAAAAAAAATTAAAAAAAATTCATTTAGGTTCTAAGCTCTTTTGAAATCCTTTATAAAAAGGGGGAACGAACCCAAGATTGATATTATTTTTGATGTAGCTTTAGTTAAAATATTTTTACAATATTTTAGTAATATTTTTGTTTTATTTTTTTTTTTAAGCAATGTGCTTGTAAGCTTAGAAAGTTTAATTAATAAAAAAAATATATTTAGTTAAATTAAAATATTTGCTAAAGCCATGTATGTTTACGGAATTTTTATTTAATTATTTTAATTTCTGGCTTCCCTTAAAAAAGATCGTGAAGTGCTTATGAGTTGAGGTCAAATTGTGCCCTAATAACTTATTTCTCTTTTTATTGTTTCTGAAATTCTTATCAAAGGACACCCAATTTTTTACTGGCATTGAATAATATTCCAAGAGCAGCTTAGTAGTACTACGTTGTTAATTTGCACTGGAAAATGTGTATTTGTGTGTAAAAACGAACATACATAGGGTCTTCGTTAACTTCCTTTCTTTAAATTTAAATAAAACAAATTGTGTCTAAGATATCACCGAAATTTTGTATTTGTTTGAAAGGTCTATCGATGTCATTATGTATTGAATATAACATCGTTCAAATGTCTGGCGCTGCTTCTCTCATCTCTAGGTGGATGGCGTGCATCCGTAATGTCAAATTTTCCATGACTCTGGCGCATAAATCAGGTTGTGTTCGATTTGACCGATGGCATGGTCTTGTTGGCTTTGAGACCTCGCTGTTGTTTGTGACTTATTTGCATAGACCTTCAACTTTATAACACCCCACAAAAACATGTGTAACGGGGTCAAATCGCAAGATCTATCTTGGTGGCCAGTTCAAATGCACTCGAATTGCTCGTGTAGTGTGGCGTGAGGCGTATAGCATGTAGCCGCATCCTGTTGAAACCACTTGTCGTTGGTATCCATATCATACAATTCAGTCCAAAAGAAATGGGAATCATCCACCTATAGCGCTTGCCGTATACGGTGATGGCCTGGCCAACGTCGTTCTTAAAGAAATATGGACCCATGACTCCACCACCCCAAAATCTACACCAAACAGTGACTTTTTTGGGATGCATTAGACGCTCTTGGATCTTATGTGGATTGGTATCGTCCCAAATTCAACAATTTTAATTGTTGACGTACCCATTCATCCAGAAATGGACCTCATCGCTGAAGATGATTTTTCGATGAAAATTCCAACTGCTCCAGAGTCCATTCAGTGAACATACGTTGTTCGACGTTCTCTATGGTCGTTTACTTTCAGCTCCTGGATCAGTTGAATTTTGTATGGGTCCAGGCCCAAGTCACCGCACAAAATTCCCCTTTATGTGGTCTGCGAAAGGCCGAGTTCTTGTGAGCGACGTGAAATCAACTGCCTCGGATTCTCCTGCACACTTTCACGGATAGCGGCGATGTTTTCGGCTGATCTTGCGTTTCGCCGTGCTATGGGTGTTGGTTGATCGCTTACTAAACCAGTTGACTCAAATTTATCCACCACACTGCGGATAGTCCTCTCGGTAGGACGGCTATGGCAACCGTAAAATGGGCGAAGCGAGAGGAATGAGCATTGCCCTAACAGAACACCCATTTTCTTAAAACAGTTTTATCATTTGCAAATGTTGTTGAACGCTATATATCACTCCATGGTGGTTTGGGAAAACATACTGAACAATATGGCTTCTATCTACTGCCAAATATATTAGGCATATTCAGGAAAAATAAAATTTCGGAGATCTCAGCAATCTCAGTTACATGAACAGGATTCCTCAGCAAAATTTATCAGCTTTCCTATCAAAACTCTTAGAAAAAAAATTTGCTCGCTCACTTTTTTAGTGAGAAAAATCTCATGGAAATCTCATTTTTCTGAACGTGCCAATTATATATTAGAATTTAGGAGCTCTTCAAGCATGCTTCATTCAAAATTGACAAAACAGCTGAGAAATTTATTAAAACTGTTGAGTTTTGTCAAAAAGATTTTGCTTGGAAAAGATATTTAATCCTTAGAGCCCTAAAAATTTAATAGAAGCTTTTGTTTGTCCAGAAGAACATTTTCCGAAAAACAATGTATTGCTAATTATTAGCTACATATACTGCCGAAATCAATGTCTACTGCCGAAGGAACGTTTTGTAATTTGAAACGGATAAAACTGATTCAAAGGAACAAGACAGAAGAAGAATTAATCTCATCAGTATCGTCCTCATTGGATTAAAAATACTTCAATAACTGTTGTTTTAGCAGAACCAATTACATAGGATATTTTTAATGAGCTTTCAATCACAGACCACCTTATGTCAAATACATTATGTCAACGTCTCCAAAACCGCAGCTCAGTATTTTAAGTGTTCTTTGACGATGTAAGATATTTTTTTTTCAACTTCGGATCTGGATGTATTCTGCAAGTCTTTCATTCTTTCAAATCTTGACTAGAAAGGCTTATCAGTTAGCTCTCGATTCCAACTTTTAACATACTGAAAAGTTTCACGAATATAGAATTATTTATTTGGCTCTATTTTTCCTCTCATTTAAAAAAAATCGGAACTTCAAAGCTTAGTGTCTACATACTCGTAAAGAAATTTTGAATCGGTCGAAATAATGTCAAATTGGCTATAGTCGATCGATAGATGTTTTAGTTTCAACTTCTCAAGCGTGACCGAGATGTAAATGGTAAAAAAAGTATTGCATAAATAATTGCAGGGTAAGCAAAAACTAACTGAAGCCCAAATTAGTGATAATTTGAAGGATTTTGGTGAGGTGTCCACTGAGCAGTAATGTCCAATAATTCTCAATACTCAATTCCTCGCAGTAGCCCGAGAAAAATAATTTGCAAATCGATTTTCATCCAAACGGCTGGAAATCTTGCGTAGCCTCCTTCTAACTCATTATTAATTCCTTTCAGATTTTTCAGTACAAGACCCAGAGCCTCATCAGATACCGACATTAGAAGAAAACACTTTTCCTCAAAGATCTGGAAGGTCTTTTTGATTGCCTCCATGGGGCTGTACAATGTACATCGTTGAGACAATTCTAGTATAATTCGATCTATGAACCAAAACAATGAATTTCTTCTCTAATTTATCTTCCAAAGGTGTTCCTAATGTTGTTTTTACAAATCTTTTTCGTCCTAGTGTTCCCTAGGTTAGGTAAGGTTATGGGCTGGTCACACTTAGATCAATGTAGATCCATTGTGATACCCTAGAGAAAAAAACTTTGATAAAAGTCCTATGACAGAGCTCTTTAAGGGCGTGGATCAATATATATATTGATGAATTTCAGTCTCTTCGGATACACATTGCAGTGTCAGAAGGAAAGAAATATTGGTTTGCTATTTAAATTCATGCAGCTATATGATTTTAAAATTTTTAATTTGGATTTTATTAATTTATTTAATTTTTATCTTAAGCTTTCTAAACTATACTGCTTTGAAACTATACACATACCTACCTAAGCACATTACTATTAAAATGTATGTAGATTGCAATAATTTTAAACATTTGCGACAGCAATATATACTTATTTAGCATGTCTCTTTGCTACAAGAATGACCACTTCAGTGATATTGTTAAAAAAAAAATTAAAAAAGAATAAGCATTCTAGCTTATTTATATATACCTTACTTTTAATACTAATTATATTGTCTAAGTCTAAGATATTATTAAATTGTATCTTTAAACAAAAATTCATTTTGA
Source organism: Epistrophe grossulariae (assembly GCA_929447395.1). Lineage (NCBI taxonomy): Eukaryota > Metazoa > Arthropoda > Insecta > Diptera > Syrphidae > Epistrophe > Epistrophe grossulariae. The sequence continues at coordinate 144,113,447 of OV839567.1, read as the reverse complement.
ATTTCATGGTTGGAAGAGTTAGTCAATTTTAAAAGTATAATGTACAAAAAAAGCTTATCGTTCGTTCTTCCTTATTCTTAAATATTAAATAAAAATATTTATAAAATAAAACAGATAATTAATGCTAAATTAATAAAATTAAATTTAAAGATTAAAACAAAAAATGAAACTGTAAGCTATACTCTAGGCAAATTTTAATTAAATTATATAAATTTATTTCACTATCGAAATTCCTTGTACCTTTAACAAAAAATTAAAATCTCTGTACCTTTTGTGAATTAATTATTTAAATCAAAATAATTATAAATTCTATTTATATTAATATAATTATTTATTATTAATTTTTATTTCTTAATTTTTTAATTTATTTTACTTTTTATTTAAAAAAAAAAAACTTCTTCTAAATCTTTATCATAAAAAGCAAATAGGAAATTTTCACTCAGGTAATGATTGCTTTTTATAATATTGTAACAAAAGAATTAATTGTTTGTAAATTATAAGTAATAAGTACTTATACATAATAATTATAGATTAACGCTTTGGATTGTTATAAATTCACACATTACCGATAGAAATAATATTACCTTATGTAGAAAAAAAAATGATTTAACAATTAATACAAATTATTAGATTTAAAATAAAATTAAAATGAAAAATATGTGGCAATTTGGCTGTTTTAAAGAAAATTATGTAGATATTAGCGTTCTTAAGAAATCGTAAAATAAAATTCGAACGAAAAAATCTAAATAAAATTGATTTTTGTTTTAAATTCAGTTTTAAAATGTTTATATTTTACAATTTATGTGTCTGTCCATTTTTATTTTTATTTTCTATAAAAGAAATCAATTAAAATAAAGTAAAATCTTTTAATTAAAGATGGTTCGTACACCCGTACCCTCATGTTTTTGAAATATTTGATTGAATAAAATAAATAAATCGATAAGAAAAATGCAATATGCCTATACGATGTTTTATTTAAAATGCAAATTATTTTATTGTCCGCAAAATTTCCAAATATTTTTTAAACTTAAAAAAAATGTATCCGGAAATGGAAATGCCAAAAGAGTTAATTGTTTTATTACGGGATCTTTTATTTATTCGTGAAATCTCACACTTTCTGGTAGCGTTGAATTAAGAGAAAACTGTGACAAAACACTGTCTTTCTCTAGTGAAGAGATATTAGCCGTGTTTTTTTGCAAGCCCGGGGGGGAATTGGATGAAAAAAACGACGTCGGTGCTAAACAATTAACATGTTAAATGAAACAACAACTAATCCCAGAGAATTCTCGGGGCTTAAGTTAAGCGCACAGAAAAACTGTGTTACCGACATGAATTACATACATGTTATCGATAGTTTGTATGAAAACTCCATGTTTTTTACTGTCATGGCGTCGCTAATCCCTGCTGTCGTTTTTTTCAACCAATTCCCCCCGGGCTTGCAAAAAAACACGCCTATTATCCACATGATCTGATCTGTTTACACTATCTTACCATAGAAATAATAGAAAAGTCATCTATTTGCCTTTTGGATCAATGAAATATATCCCAATAAAAAGCCAGGTTACATGTTGTTTATGTATTTATACATGTTACAATTTGACCTGGATCAAATATGGAGAGTAAAATGCAGCTATTTCCAGTAGGTATATGAATATTGATCAAATGAAATTTTGATCAAACTTGACATATCGATGATAGCTAAGTCGAAAAAAGTGAGTTCCGCAATTCTGTCTGTCCTTTCGGCTGCAGCCTAAACGGGTGCGTTAATTATCTTAAAACTTGGTACATAAACATTTTTTAGGCATTGCCCCGACCCGTTTTTTCCATTTTTTTTAGGAACAAAAACAACAATTTTTTTGTCAAAAAATTAAAATTTTTCTCAAAAACATTTAAAAAAAATTCTGTAATTTTATTTATTTTATATAAACAAAAAGTTTACGAAAAATGGTTATAAATGGTAGATACCTCCCATAGAACCAATTTTCTATTTTCGATTTTCTCAAAAACCGTTCAACTGATTTTTATTAATTTTTTTGTGAAGAATGTTTCAAAAAGTTTAAAAGTATTTAATACCAAAATTTTCAATTTTTTTTTTCATTTTTAAAAAAAGTTTCAAATTCATTTTATTAAAGTTTTTGAATATCATCTAGCTGATTTTACATAAATAAAAATTATTCTCATAACCAAAAATAACGGTACATCCCATACACTAGTGTTTACAAACCGGTAAGGAAAATCTTATTTTTCTCAAAAACGAGTCCTACAATTTTGATAAAAAATTTTATGGAAGCAAATATCATTACGGTCTACTATATTATTGAAACAAAAATTATAAAGGGTGTTTTTTTAGACGTGCACTTAACTAATAAGCTAGTGGGAGACTTTTAAATTTTTTTGAATCAGTCAAGATAGGTACACAAGTAATAATTAACTTTTTTAACACATTTTCCACACAAAAAAATAAATAAGTTTAAACAACGCTCCTAGACTCCGAAGTTTCGAATAACTCTAGTTGCTGTATATTCAAGAAACTTCCCTAAGCCTCCTTATTCCTCTCGCCTCGATCTTTAATTGACTAGAAGAAGCTTTTTATCGGTTCATTTCAAGACTTCGAAAATCTTGCTTACTTCTAGGCTTCAGTCAATATTATCAATTTGTAGTAAGGTTGCAACCTTAGTGTAACTGGGTATAATCTCAATATTAAGGCATCAATCCCAATAGCCAACCGCTTGACTGGCATATGAAATCAAGCCATCACTAAACTCCCAGAGTTATCATTATGTTTGCTGTCAAATACTGTGGCATTCATATTTAAATCCAGCGCATTAAAACCTTCAAAAAAGTAAAGTCTGTCTTCGGCACTTAAAACTGTAGCAACCTGCTTAAAAATAATTTTTTGGTCATAGAAAGAAATTCGATTAAAGGAAAGTGATGACCCTATAATCCACATTCGTATAGAGTTAATAAAACGGAACTATGTATGTAAAATTTATGACTTTAGAAGACAATTAAGAAATACTTTGAATTTTAAATTTACTCCAATTCTTGTTCTGTTCTTCGACTTATACGATTCAATCGTCCAAAAAGAATAAGATATAGCTATCTAAGATGGGGGAAGTGAGTACTCCACAATTCTTTTCTGTTATTTTGTAAAGGGTAGCAGAAAAAATTAATTTCAAAGAACTGTGCAGTACTGCATCTTGCGAAGAATTGACAAATCCTCAAAGAGTACCTCTTGTCATGAAAAAGTGCCTCTCTTATTATAAAGCCGTTTGAATTCTGGAGAAAATTGAAGGGCCCCTTTATTCCTGCCAATAACACCCACATTATAGGAATGTTTGAGTTATTAATCACCAGACCTCAGAGCCATTTTTACATACCGTTAAAAAAAAAGAAAAATACATTCTCCTGTTGCATTTGAGACATGAATAAGAATATTTTCAAATGAGATAGTTACTCGTTACATCTCGTTACATATGGTAGAAATGGCGGACACGAGTATCTGGCGACTAGCTCAGTGATCCAATTAGCGATAAAGTGCCCCGTTTTGATTCCATAACTCGTTTGAACTGTGGGAGAAAAATGAGTTGAAAAGAGAAATTTATGGATGTTTCCCCGTGTGGTCCTTGTGGAATATGGATCAATATTAGAACTCTGAGTTTTGCACACCTATGTAGATATACATATTTGGATGTGACCATTCGGGTCTCTCAGTTTGACATAAGGTCTTTATCTACCCCAGAAACCAGACCTCATCCTAAGGCGCGATTCACACATTACTGGCTTATGGTGCTGGTGTGGTTAAGGTCTGCAACGGGAGTGGAGTTGGTTTGATGAACTCAATTCACACAGAAGTGACAGTGAATGGACATGACAGTTCTCTTTTTAACAGTTCTCTTTTTTATGCAGTGTGAATTAATTTAAATTGTTGTAAGCAAAAGTTCATATAAAAACTTCCTAATTAAGTTGTTTTCTCTTGATTTTTTGTTGAAAAATTATTGCCAATAAAAAAAACGTAGAAATGCTTTGGGACTATCTTTTTGACCTCATGTATCTTAATCAAATACAAAAAACAAAGAAGGTACCGGGTACACGCTTTGTGGTTGGAAAAAGGGAAAAGCAGTGGTGAATATATTTTTTGAGCGTTTCCAAAGTTTCTATCGGATGTCCATAGAATGTTTTTATAAAAAACTTACTCTATTAAAAGTTAAAGAATAATCATGTGCATCCATCTTCATAATTTAATGGCTACTAAATGCTCAGCGGTTCGTGGTTGGGGACAAGTTTATAAAGAATAAAAATAAATGAAATTAAAAAATACCTACCATTTGCATTGAATTTTTGGGCTTTTCTCTGTCATGTTTGGACTTGCAAGCTTTTATTGCAGTAATCTGCCCTCCTATACCTAATTGTACAAATTTTCATAAATCTGGATCTTATCGCAGAATTCAATATTAAATTCATAGTCATCCCTCATGCTCTTTTTTTTCGTTTGACATATGAATAGAGTTTTCAATATGGCGTGGCAGCCAATGACAGGGCACACCATACCCTCGCCTCTTCATATGTGTGTGTATTGTCCAATAAGAGAACATACAAATTACACAAAGTGACATATATGTTGCATTGCACTACGCCAGAAGCACACCAAAACCTTAAGCAAGTTCTATGTGTATTGGGCCTAAGAGTAAATTCAGGCGTTGCGTCGCGTTGAGGAAAGAGATCAAATGTTTGATCAGAAAGTTCGTTGTGGTCGTTGAAAAATGCGGGGCATTTACAGAGGAAATAAACGATTGATTCGTTTTCTTGATGGTTCCCACAGCTATGATAGTTGGAACAGATATGCAAGATTTTACGATTTATCCCTTTTTATGGGAATTTAACGTCTAAAAGGAAAAAAGGTATTTTTCGAAACTCATAGTATAAAAAAGTTATTTTACATTATGCTCAATTTTTTTCTTAAATTGCTCAGTTATTAAAGAAAACAAATTGATCAAATAAAACATTTTCATTCAAAATATATGAATGTGTTCATTTTCATTTTTGCATTTGCCTACTTTAGCTTAGTAGGTTTCGTTTTGTTGTTATTTTGATTTCAACCTAGTCTTACAAAAATCTTACGCCACGAAGCTTATTGATGAACATATCGTTGAATGTGAACGTCCCTAATGAATGCATTCAGGATCAGTTTTATTTTTTTGAAATTGTTTAAGAGGGAAACACATTGTTGATTTTGGGGTGGAATGTTTAGTTTATAGAATATATATGCGGGCCATTTCTTGTTGACCCGTAGCTAGTTACTATCTCTCCCTATTAAGGTTTGTCTCATCTGTGCAGAATAATATTCGACATTCGTGTCTCAATAACTATTCATTATTCAATTGAGGATAGCTCTTGTTTGCTCGTGACTTTTCATATCTTCGATGCTCCAACACTCCCTGTTGCAATTAATCCCAGTTAAAGAATCGATTCCATTTTGTTTTTGGTATTTGATTAAATTCATAATCAAAATCATGAAAACAAATGGTTGAACCATTACTTTGCGAATTTCTAAAGATTTCATTTTTTTTATATAAACTTTGACAGACTTTTTTGTAGAAATTCACACAAATGCACAGAGTTTCAAAATAAAGAAACAGGACTTAAATTTCTTTTTACAGGACAGTCTTGCAGGCTTAAGTACAAGAATGCATTCTTTTGTGAATGCAGTCTGTTCTATTCAATTTCTTAAATTATAAATGTTCATCTAACATTCGAATTATGATCGCGCGAAAAACCGCGGAGGCAAATGAAACACACAAACCCTTACAAAAAGGACCACATAAAACATACTCTACGAACATATCTCATGATGGGATCAATTTGTTTGTTTCATTAGGCGTTTTTCTTTTTTAGATCAGAATAGAGTTCTGAACAGAGTCCGAGCATATCGATAATGCTCTGAACATCCTCTGAACAAAGCGTGTTCTGAGCGCTCTGATCTATTTTTGAAACACACCTGAACACTTAGCTTTTTTTTCAATTTCACCTGTCAAATGCTTGTGTTCAGCATTCAACTCGGTCTGCTCAGTTATTTTATTCTGAGCTCATAGAGCGCGCTCTGAACAAGCTCAGAACATGTTCAGAACGAAAAAAGAAACACAAATTTAAAGCTCTGAACGTTTAGAGGTAAAAAGGAAACACAATTTTTTGTTTGACAGTTCAGGCTCTGCTCCTGCCTCCTGGTCCGAATGCAAGATCCAATACATATATCATATATACATTACTATTATTCAATTACCTCGACCACGCCGCCGCCATCCACAGCCACTAGGTACCACCACCACCAGACAAAATTAAAAGAAAAACGAAATTAAACTTAGAAAGTGTAACTAAAAATTATTAAAGGAAATAAAGTTAAATAAAAGAAAAGAAGTAAATAGGCTTTTTTTTTTAAATAAAAAGAGTACTGAAAGGAATCAACCAGCGACCCGAACACAGTTTTTTAAAATCATTTATTAAATTCAATGCAAAGATTGCATTCATTTGACTTCACTTAAGACTTCAGACTTCAAATTATGCCATCACCATTCATTTCGATCAAAAAGATTGCAATAATTTTTTTTCCATTTATTTCACTGCAATCAATTGAATGCAATCTTTTGTGAATTCATGAATTCTTTGCATTCTTTTGCAATGTTTTGCATTTTTTTGCATTCTTTTGAATTCTTTTGAACTCTTTTGCAATCTATTCTAATCTTTTAAATAACATTTATTATAATTTGAGATCGAAATGATTGGTGATTGCATAATTTGAAGTCTGAAGTCACAAAGTGAAATCATTATGTTTGAAGAGAAAAGAGGGAGGTAAAATAAAGACTGTTGGTATAGAAAATAGTAGAATTCAATCAACTTTTGCAACTAAGACTCATCCTTGTTGCACTTTACGCCTAAGAGTATAGGTACCATTCTTTGTTTACTTTTCTATCTCTGTTCAGTTATATTTTTTGTGTTATATGTACATATTTGTTTAGTCTTGTTCACAACCTATTGGCTGTCATATAATATAACAAAATGCCACCCTGTATTTTTCCAATTTAACACCCATATAACGCCAGCGTTGATTCGCTGAATATGTAATTCCCAAACCAAAACCAACTGTCAGCACTTTTCGAAAATGACTGTCTTGTTCGAATAAAATTAAGAATAAGAAAAACAACAAAATTTTTGTTGTGTATCTGCTGTATACCTAATGTTCCGCGTTCCATTCGTATCTTTCTTTCTTTATCTACTTGTTCTCATTTCAAAACAGCGCCAGTCTTTAAATGCTATTCTCAGCGCGCGGTCGCAGTTTGTTCCTAGTTACAGTTCATTGAAGTTTTATTTTCGGAAATAAATTTCGGTATTGGTAAAATTGCGATTTCGGATATCGAAAGAGAAAAAGGAAAACAAAATCTATCGTATATGATTTGGTTGTGTGTAAATAAAAAAGAATATTTAACGTAAATGACCAGTTAATCTATTTGTTTACAGTTTTATTTAAGTTTATTAGTTAGACTTCTAAAATAGAAGTTTCAATAAAAAGAAGTGCCATTAGTGACAGTTTATAAGTGCAGTTTCTGACATTTCTTGTAGAAGTAGAGCATTTTTGCTTCTCCAGAAAATATGTAAGTATATACATATATTATTGTGTGTGTCCGCAGTGCAATGCATTTTTTTCTGTTTTGTTCCATCACTATGCGGGGCTATTCTTAATTATTAATTCGAACAATGAAATGCTTATCATTCCTTTGCGGCGAATATTATGATGTGATCATATATGAGTTTTTTATGCTAGTGTCATTAAGCCGGTATTTGAATTATTCAAAACTATATTTTCAAATTATTGCTACTGTCGGCAGAGGAAAACTACTCAGTTTGTTCTTGAGAAAACAAAACAACGTCCACTTACTTAATATAATTTCTTTGAGTAAAAAAAAAACTTGTATTTCACTGGAAGAGGAAATGAAAATAAATAGAGATGGATGTTTGAACTCCCTGACATCTTGTATGAGATAACGTTAGTGACAAGTGGAATCTATGAGTATACTTCAGGGTGGACCACTAGCTGATAAAATGTGATTAGGCGTTCTGAAATTGAATTTATAAAGAAAAAAAATAGAAAAGATTTATGTTATGTGTAAAATGTACGCAAATAAATCTCGAAACTTCTGTCATTTGAAAATTATTCTGGAAAGAATGGAAACAACCAAAATCGAGGGGAATAATGTAAACAAAAACACATGCTATGCGACCGCTGGTGATGATGATTATAGCAGGCAAATTAATAAAAAATCTAGCGGCTGCGTGGTGTGCCCCAGTTGATGAGATGAAGTGTTTTCGATTGCATTCCGGATGAATGAAACAATAATATACATACACTATACAGTGAATACGTCCTAGAATAACAAGAGCCAGAGATGGTCACGTACGCATTTGAAGTTGTTACTAGTTGTGATTTTGAGTCCAAGTATAAGCACCTAGAAGTAATATACTGAATAAAAGAGGACTTGAAGTGTGCGGATGGTGAACAATGGAAGGAGGTGAAATGTGAAACAACCCTGATGAAAGATATATATTATTGATACAGGTCAATTGAGGGGAAAAAGTACTTGGAAGAATTTGATGTTGAAGAAGGTAGAGGCAGTCAAACATAAATACACAAATGAATTCTTTGAATGGGTTTGAAGATGGGTTTAGAGCGCTAGACAACATTTTATAAATAAATAAATAAATTATTGGTTTTACAGCTCGTAAAGAACCAGAGCCTAACAATTTGAAATGTTCACAAGGTTTACTTTTCCCTTCACAAAATCATTCCCAGTTTAAAAAATAATAAAACAACTTTGGACCAGGGCTTTCGATTTTGTCGGTCGAAAGTGGCAACGTTAAGTTCTTTTTTGTCTATAGCTTGAAAATAATCAGGGTCCTTATTCCGTAAAACAAAAACGATAAGACGATATTATCGTTTTTGACAATAGGTACCTCAAATCAGTTCTTTAAAGAAAAGGGACAGTTGTTGTCAAAACGATATCGTTTGATATTTTTCAGGATTTTCGAAGAAATGTTAAGCTTTTGAAAACAAATTCTATGAAATGCTTATAACATTTTACATAAAAAAGATAATAAGATTTTTTTGTGAAAAAAAAAAAAAATTATTAAAACTAACAGCTGAAATCTTAATGTTTACACTCTACCAACTTTGGTCTCAAAATAAACTGCTCCTACGAAAAAAAAGTCTGTTATCTTTATTTTATACTATTTAAAAAGCTAGTTTTTTCCTTGACATTTTTTCCAAAAAATGGGGAACATTTACCTCGCAAAATTATAACCGGATCAGAAGAAAATTTTGAAGTTACTTCCTTAAAGTTTCTAACGTGTTTTCAAAAAACCAGTAAAGTTAATGGCGAAAATGGCGCCCAATATGGGTATGTTTTTGTGATTTGAATAACTCAATCAGCTATGTAGAAATCCACAAATATCGTTATGAAATTATAAGCCCATAGTTAATGAGCTAGGAAAATAAAAAAAATGGCGCCCAATAAGAAATTATCCTTTTTTCATCAGAATATAACTCACTCTTTTACCAGAGACTAAGAAATATGTTCAAGTACATATATATTGTTATAAAGCCCACATCACACGACGCTTGTTTTCCTGCTAGAAATGCTTGCTGGCTTTCGTGCTGGTTTTGTTGCATGGTGTGGTGCTGGATGTTTTGCTGGTTTGAATTCTTCGGCTTCACTCGATGATTGTTTTGGAGCTGGATTCTCTGATGGTTTTTTGACATTTCTTGCGAATTTGCACAAATTTTTACAATATTTTTCTGCACAAATTTTCACAAAAAATGCATACATCTGATAGAACTAAATATACAAATTAATGAAATCACATTTAATTTTGTTTAAAGTTGAAAAAACTGTCAGAAAATAAATAAAAACGAAATAGAAAAAATGACATTTGAATCCAGCAGCAAAACAAGCAAGAAAAATAGCACCGGTTCTAACTTTGAAATCTAGCAGCGCTTCTATCAAGAGAGCCAGCAGTGACGCCATTTTCCAGCTCAATAGCCAGCACGAAAGCCAGCAAGCATTTCTAGCAGGAAAACAAGCGTCGTGTGATGCGGGCTTAAAATTACTTCCTCTTAACTAATGGCGCGTTCACAAAGCACCAGTAAAATGCATTAAAATGGCGCCCAACAAAGCATTGCTTTTATGAGCAGAAGATCTTTTTTTCCAGAGGGCAAGAAATATGTACAAGTATCGATATAAACATCGTTACGAAGCTATTTCCTCAGTGAATGAGGTTTGCTCAAAATGCCACGAAAATACAATAAAATGGCGCCCAACAAAGGAGTTTTCTTATGATCAGAACAACTCTTTCATCAGAAGATTAAAATAATCATATAATTTCCTGGTAAATAGATAAAAAGATATTTACGAGATATCATGAAAGGGTTTAACTATTCCTTCATCAGTATATTAAACTTTTAAAAGCCTTCACTTTCAACAAGCCGCTCATTGAAAAATTACGCACATGCAATGCATCTGTTGCTCCTTAAAACGCATTACACACTCTATATATCGCATTGCCATTAAAATTGCAAAGTACATGTACATGTTCGGTCAGTGCTACCGCCTGGTGTATAAGTACCTACCAACGTTTTTCATGCCCTCCATCTAATTCAAGTAATTGATATATGACATGACAAGCATCTATTAAGGTTGAGTTCAGGTTTAAACTGAAGGCACGCTTCGTAAGTTGATAATCAATATAATTTGCTTCTATTTCAAAGATATAGCTTTCAATTGAATGCGATTTTCTTGAAATACATATTCAGGGACTATTGCATCCATATAACTGAATTGGTGTATCTTTTTATACGCTATATGCCTTACCTTATTCCCACTGTATGGAAAATGTTTTTTGCATCTTACGCCTCTTCCAACCCTATCATGTTGCGATGATTTGCATTGTTAACCAAACTAAGTTATACCTACCTATGAACAGAAAGTGTTACGCCAGATCTGGTCCAATCGAATAGACAAACTGCAAAGCTGAGAAAAGATATGTGAGTGGAAATAGTGTCTATATGGAGCGGTGTGGTACGACGCACGGAGGAAGGTGTAGCTAGATCTCGAGCTGGATTGATTAATTGGCTCGTTCCGGTGAGATCCACACACATGTAAAATTGATCAGCATCACTGCGCGAACAATTCAAGTTAAGTTATAGTGTATCTCTTTCTCATGTGCGGATAATGGCGTTCAATGTTACTTATAGCTATGCTATGGTGGTGATGTTGGGTTGGAAAAATAGATTGCTTTATTTTTTTTTATATATATTCTTGTATTTGACACGGTTTTTAAGTTTTCTTTCGATCAATATCTAGAAGTATATTGTATCGGGTGTCGTCACAATAATTATGTCTGCAAAACGGAAGTGTTTACAAATCACAAGCGGCGAAGCTTAACATCTTTGTTGACATAATTAATTATATACCCTATTATTTTGTTAATTAATAATACGTAATTATGTGATGTATGTATATGTTTATGGTTTGGTTATGCTGTAATGATGTTGATAACATGGACAAATAAATTTATTTATGTTGCAAAAAAGAAAATAATAGGTAGATAGTTGAAAATTAGAATTTTTTAAAACGGACCATACAAAGCAGAAGAATTATGCTCATATTAGACAATCAGAAAATAGATTCATTTTTTAATGGAACAAAATACAGGGTAACCTTATTTTGTCATATACCTGAAAGAAGGCTATTAGAAGTCCATTTTTTGCGGAATTCTTTTGCAACAGGTTTGCTTTTTTGTCATTTTTCGTGCTGTCTTTGAATCAGTGAATAGAAGACCTCGTTTCCTAAATCTCATTAACGTAGGTTTATCGTCAAAAATACCTCGTTTACTAGTAAACATATATAATAACAACCATGGAAGGTTTATGTTAGAATGGTTCAACACTTCTTTGGGTGCCAAACAGGGTTGCTAGCTTAGTCCGCTTCTGTTTAATTAGTTTTTGAATGGTCTCTTAGAATACCTGCCAGGAGGAATAATATTCAATGAAGCGTCGATCAAAGGATTGATGTTTACAAATGACATTGTCCTGCTAGCTGAAACACCAAACATGCACCAGCTCATAACGATTTGTATTGTGAGTAATAAAAAGAAAACTTGCCAAGTAAACCAACAAAATTTTAGTCAAATTCTATCATAATTTAGAGTTGTCTCAATATTACTCTACTTTATTCAACCTTCATAAAGATAGAACTTGACGTTCTTCAAAATCTCCCTACTTTTCTCGGCTGACTTGTTACATGAAGGTTTTCATATAGAAGAACTTGGTTCGCTTTGTAACATAACATTTATGTTTTTGATCTGATCTTACCTCTTTTTGTGAAGATTTTTGTATTTTTCGAAAGATGCTAGTGAAGCAATCGGAAGTGCACCATTTAATTGATCGAAATTCTGAGAGGATAGGCAGATACCACGCCCCCTTTAACGAAAAACCTCAAACTTTGTTTTGTATGCACCTCAAGACCTACTGCTGTACGAATTTACAAGATTCTGTGGTGTCGGAAAGTGCTTCATAATTTGTATGATCTGTCAGTCAGTAAGTCAGTTACGATTTTTACGATTTTTGAAGTCTTGTATCTCAGGAACCATTTATGTAAAGAATTTTAAATTTCGTGAGGCACCTGTGCTTCAGCAGCTTAGCAATTTTTTCTAATTTCTGAATTTATTGGTACCGAAGTTTCGAGGGGTCGAAAATCGTCTGAGTTTGTTCTTGTAAAAAGGGTGTAGTGCCAGAACTTGGCTGGGTACTACCATTATACAAGCTGGCGAAATTTAAATATTCCAAGGAAGGATGACTTGAATTTGAATTTGGCGTTAGATTTTCTCCACCAAGTTGAATTTTTGAGATATTTTACTGTAACGAAGCATTACCCCGCACTTACCGAACACTTAAATCCATCAACCTACTTTCCAAATTGTAATTAATAACCGACCACTGCACCCTGGCCCAACTGCCATTAGCTCCTAACATTATCATTCGATACACATAATCAACCACCAGAACCCTACAGCAATATCCAACCAACAAATGCCATCCACCCACCATCCACCTATATCACAACGTATCTATCATACATACAAACAATTCAGGGAAGTCGGTGTCATCCCTCAAAATAATTATATTTATTTCGTCGTCTTGTAGTTCACACTATGTTGTAGCCGAAAATATAACAAGAGGACGTAGGATTCAAAACACCAAAGCCTAGCCACTCATGATTTTCTTGTTTTTGAATTAGAAGAGTAGGAGATAGTAGATTACCGACTGATTACAGTTTATAGTTTGTAGCAACTGTTCCTTTTCTGAGTAAATTCGTGTATCAGTAAAGTTAAACATTTTCGATTACTACTAACGATATTGTTAATCCCCTCTCGATTTAGTGAATTAAGGGCTGGAATAAGATTCCTATTCCAATACTCCCCTCTTACTTTTTAGGTAAGCATCGGGCGTACTTGTTTTTCCCTTAGACTAGCAATGGGCTGGAATTAGAATTCTGCCAATATTTCCATTTTATTTTAAAGTAAGGAACCAGGGTCACTTGTTTTTCCTTTGGACCAGTTTTGGGCTAGAATAATATTCCTTCCAATACTCCTTCTTAGTTTTAAGTAAGCAGGGTTCTATTATTTTTTGCTTGGATAAGCCCTGAGATAGAAACATGTGTTAGGGTAGGATAGGAGCGTTCATTTTGCACTTAAGTTAGACAAAAAATTGTTTAAATATTTTGTCCTACAAATTTTCTTGTCGATGTCATTCATTTTATCGGTTGTTTTAAAGCCGAAAATTTTTATTTAATAAATTCAATGGGCTTAAGAAAATTTATATTGAAGCACATCTCCCTCTTTTTACTTTGACAACATAAAATTAAAAAAAAACTTGCTAAAGAAAAGAACCTTCAGGATTTAGTTCTTATATGTGGTACCTATATGTACGTATCCCCATGAAACTTTTACTGATATCCGGATGTTCTTCTCGGAAAAAAAAATGAAAAAAAAAAAAAAAACATGTGCAGAAAGCAATGATGTAACAGCCGCTACATGTGATTGCACATCTTTTCCATATAGATACCCACAAACCCATTTAACTATATTATATCCTATATGAAGATGCCACATGCAAACAGTAGGTACAGTACGAGCAAAGGCGCAAAAGAAAACCCAACTATAAAGCTAAGATAAAAAAAAAAAAAAATAGATACAAATCCCTTAGTTTGCGGGAAAAAGTCTGCAGCAGTTTCAAATGACACGAAGAGTTCAAAGCTACCTCCTGCATATAGCTCAAGGCATTATATATAGTATAACATTGTGCAGTGTGCACCTTATAGATATTTAAATGCATATATAGCTCAGCGCTTAATGCCATCCAACAACCAATTCCAACTACTGCCACACTATGGACCTGACATACTGCCGATGATTATCTTTGTTTTATAAACCTCCATTAAATGGATGAAGAAAAATTGTGTGAATTGCATCTTGTCTAGGTAGGTATATATAAAAGATGCAATAACTCTTCCGTTCCATGCCTCTGCACATGCAATATCAACGAGATACCATCGGTCACATATATATGGAAGGAAATGGCTTTTAAAAAATATTTGGCATTTTTCAAAAAATTTATCAGTTTTTTTTTTAATTTAAATGGCACACATCCGATCAAATGGTAAAACATGTAGAATGTAGATATAGAAATATATTGCAGTAGATACAGATTGAAATTACAAAAATTTTCATAAAATACATATCTGATATCGCTGAATGAGATTGTCGTATATTTTTGTAGTATGAAGCTCCCTTGGAGATAAATTCAGACAACAAACCGACCGAAGACGCGATATATACGACGTCATTTTTTGATTTATCATGACAAGCTGTCAAGAGATAGAATATACATTATTTGTGTATTGTGCAAGGTTATTTATACAATAAAAATATAAACACAACATCCCCAGAGTGTGCCTGATGGAGAATAAAAAATTCAACACTGACCTTTTCTTTATTATCATCATACATACGTATATACATTTTTATAAGGGAATTTTTATCTGAATACTTATTTTTGTTTCACCTTGATAATACCAACCTATAGCAATAAAATATCTATGAAGTTGTTTTGCAATTACTTTATGCAAATTGCATACTTACATTACATTCACATTAAGAATGGGCAGTTTTAGATAGGTTCACTATCCAATCTATCTTTTAATTTGTAAAGGCAGATTATTTAGATAAGGTGAGTTAAAAGAAGAAAGCTACTGTCTCTGTCAAAACAGACAGGTACCTTTTCGTCAATATTTTCTTCGGGTAAAATTGGATAATTTAATTTCTGATAAAGGACAGGAGAGCAATAAATTTAATTTTTAGTAGTATAACAAAAATAACCATAACCATAATTATTTTGTAGACCGTATTATTTTGAGATATGATAAATGAGATAAAGATGAGCTCTTAAATTTTTACATCATGGAATATAGATGATACTGACCGCGGAGGCTTGTTCTGGATTCATTTATTTAGGGGCCTCATTCCGTAAAACGAAAACGATTGAACGATATCGTTTTGGCAATACCCATCTCTATCACATCAAAAGGGAAAGATAGGGACAGCTATTGCCAAAACGATATCGTTCGATTGTTTTTGTTTTACGGAATAAGGCCCCAGGCTGTCTGGTTCCTCTAAATCCATTCGGAATGTAAAGGGTGTTTTTTTTAGACGTGTGGTTTTCAAGTAGAAATAAAACGCAAATAATTTAATGTTATGGCCAAGAATTTAGCTTTATTATAAAGATAAGGGTTTGCCATTATTTTTTAAAAATGATTTCGGGCAAGTGGCTGGCTCAAATAAATTCCAGCCGAGAGGCCCAATTTTCGACCACTTTTTGCAGCAATTGGGGCCGTATGTCAGCAATAACGCGCCGAATATTCTCTTCCAAGGCGTCAATTGTCTCGGGCTTATCTGCGTAGACAAGCGACTTTACATATCCCATACAAAAAATGGTCCAGCGGTGTTAAATCGCACGATCTTGGAGGCCACGGCACAGGCCCACTACGCGAGATAATGCGCTCACCAAAAGATTCCTTCAATAAATTGATTGTTTCGTTGGCTGTATGGCATGTAGCGCGAACCAAACCATTATTTTGGTAATAAATTTGCACGATTTGCAAACGTTTTTCAGGAGTAAGTCTATTCATTATGGCAAATCAAACTGAGCATAAATCAAGTGACAGCTGTCAAAAAGACCAACTCCGAAAAAAGTATTGCCAAATTGAAAACCACACGTTTAAAAAAAAAATACCCTTTATATACTTGAAATGGAAAAAATAGGTAGGAGTAGGGCTTTTGTTTTTAATCATTAAACATGTTTATAAGGATTCTATAAGGTTAACTTTTCCACCGATTAGCAATAAGGGGTTGTCCGCTATCTTGAAATTAATGAAAATAAGGTTATTTAAAAAAAAAAAAAAACAAAAGTTGTTATAAATTTAATCGCGAAAAAAACTGTCAAATTCTAATACGTCTTTCAGGAGCATAAATATTTATTAAGCCTATAGCAAATTTGATGAAACGATAAGACATTCTAACACATTTCTTACCAAAACTGTGTTTTGCATAATTTTTTTGTCCTTCAGTAATAAAAAAAAAAAATAAAAAAATAAATAAACTGGTCTAACCATCGAAGTATACAACTGTAATAGTGTTGAAAAGTTTGAATTATCGCGATCGTTTCGTTTTAGCCATTTAAGGCTTTAAGAGCTTTCTGAAGAATAAGGCAGCCACTTGATTTAACACTTAGAAATTTTTTCAAATCATCAACATATTACATAAGTGCTTTTACTGAAACAAGGCTATATAATAAGTCATTTACAAAAATTATGAACAAAAGAGGACCTTAATGACTTCCTTGAGGTACACCTGCTCTTACTTTGAACTTTGACTTTGTAAAATCAATTAATGCCAATTTGTCAGTAACTTCGCGAATACAGACGAAACAGTGATACTCCGCCAGTTATTGCAGTTTTTAAGGTCATTTTTCTTGGGTAACTTAACAATAACATTATCCATCCAGTCAGTGGAGACATATTATCTTCTCTCAAATAGCCAACATTACTTATTTACTTATGGTGGCGCTACAGTCCGATGTGGCTCAACCAACAACAAGCTTTTTCCACACCTTATCTAGCTGTCTAGTGTCCACATGCATGCAACACCTAAGTCGCAGTCTTCCTACTTCCTCTACTGCTACTTAAATTGCCTTCTTCACCCGAAGAAGCAGCGTTTGGCAAGAGTTAATCTTCATTTGATCTTTATGCACATGGTATTGTTTTCTGAGTGAATATATCGGATCTGGATGAAATCCCTCACTACCTCTAAGCTATAGCTGTATATGATTATATTCTAAGACTTCGCGTGCTTCGCGTCGGTGTCCCTTCTGACAGCAACATAATTCTTAATCTTGACCTCATTAGTCATATCCAAATTCGAGTATATCGGTATCAAGAATGCAGTAGCTATTTTACATAATTATTTGTATTTTCTTAAATCTTGAATTAGGAATAAGACCTTATACAATATACAAACATATATTATGTAGGTACTTAACCTATACCTATTTAAAAAAAATAGAATTTAAATTTAAAGAAAACAAAGTCGGATTTATTTAATCATTGCGTTTTACCATCTAATTAGCGATATACTATTTTTTAATTAACACTTAGCAATAAACCACTAAAAACAAAAATTACTACATATACGAAGAATCAACGAAGTCTCCAATTAAAAATTAAAAACAAAGCAAAAAGTTCAATTGAAATCACAATCTGCTTGCAGTTACAATTTATTCTTCGTAGAAATTAGATACCCGCTAAATAGTTTGAGAAAGAAATGTTGCAAAAGAAAAAAGTTCATATATTGATGAAAATTCAACTGGAAGTGAATATTGGTGATTAAAGGGTCAACAAAATTCCAAAAAACATATTTTTAATGCAAAAAATCAGCAGAATCAGAGACACCTTTTGGCAATTTCAGCTTAACAGTGTTGTTCTGAACATTTTACAGAAAAGGGCTTACTATGGATCGCCAAACAAAAGGTTTTTATTGATTTCTGAAAAATATGCAAAGGCGACTTTCGAGGTTATGCACTTGAACCTTCTATATACAATATATTCGCCTAAGTTGTTTAAAATTGATAGTTTTGTGAAGTAAACGAACAGATCTATTACTTAGTGTTATCCTACAATATTGAAGATCCAACCAGTGGCGGAAAGCAAAATCAGTATAGCAATAGCCTGGAACGATCTTTTTAAGACATGTTCTCCATTCCGCTGATACTTCCACCATATCAATATTTGTGTCTTTTTATTTACTTCGGTAAAATCGCCTTCGATGTTTTCTTTTTATAGGATCAGTTGAACGAATATTTAAACCGTGGTTAAGCAATTTGTTAAATCGCACCCTTAGAATGAAAGTGACCTAACTAAAAAATTCGGCATCTTTTTTACCACCTCGTTTTAGAGTTCATTTCAATTTTTAAGGTCAGTTTATTGAAAAATAAGAAGTTAAAAAATTTTAAGTTAGGTCACTTTCATTCTAAGGGTGCGATATACTGATTTTGGCAATTAACTAGGGTTCAACCGTAAAAAAAAAACAACACAAACATAGAAATGCCAGTAAGACCTAGGGGTCTTATAAATTAGGGAATGTCAGAAGGAATAGAAGGATAGGATAGATTTTTGTTGGCACAGTGAATTGAGAAATTAGGTTTTTATTATTTCATTAAATCCCAGGGGTGGCATTCAGTTGAGGGAATATATAAAAGAATGCTGCCCAGATCAGGGATATAACCCACACATCCAGGGGCCTATTTCACAGAACATACATCACATACATCACAGAAATGTATGTGACGTAAAATAGGCCCCATATGAGTGGGCGTAAATTTTAAATTTTTTTTTAAATTATTCGTTTTCTCAGTTGACGCATGGTTTTTCTAAAAATTCAAAATTTACAATGAGCCAAATTTGGCGACTACTTTAAGGAACATACATTCATACAATGTATATGAGATGTATGTTCCGTGAAATAGGCCCCAGGTTAGCAGTCAAGCACTTCTTCCACTGAAAGGGCCACCCACGTTTTAACCGAATTAATTGCTTTTAAAATTTGGATAGATTTATCAAAATAGAATTGGGAAAACTTTAACAGAACTTAAATATTGCCATTTGGTAAACTACGGTCTTTTTGTAAGAAGTATGGATTTAGTAAATTTTCATTCAATGACGACGATATTTTCTATCTTGTGCATTTATGCAAAATTAATTAGTAATTTGGACATAAGAAAAGTAAGCATGCAATTACCTATCATTCTCGATTAGTTTCTAAATCAAAGGTTTAGTTCTACTCGTTGCGGTTGGTCGATCGAACTTGGAACTTGAGGTTCTATGATACTATTGGCTGAAGCATTGTCCAAGTTCACACAACAATAGCTTAAACGTTGAACACAATTAACACATCAGCAGCATAATCGATCATTGGACACTACCGACCGTCGCATCGTCGACATTTCGTCCAGTAATCCGAATTGTACACCACCGTGAGTGCGCGTGTATCCATACTGCTGCATTAGCAGCGGAATGTTTTATTTATTATTTCTTACGCCCATATTATTCACTCCATACACGGCTAAAAATTCTGGGGTATTTTTTTAATACAGCTCTTGTATTACAACCGTATGCAATACAGCAAATATTACATTTCAATACTAGGGAAATATTAAACAAAATTCTAATCAATTCTTATTACATTCTAATATTTTTGTATAAAAATATCATTTGTAATACAAAAAAGAGTCGATCTTAACCCAAAAGAATAAAACATATCCCTTGTAGAGAGGGAAAATTTCTCTCTCAGTTGCCATTTCAAATATGAGAATTTTTCTAATCATTTTTAATTACATTCTTGATTCTAATACCAGCCATATTGAATATGAAAATATTGAACAGATTGCGTCACTTTTTAATACAACCAAGATTAAAATTTCTTATTATTGTATTAAAAAGCAAGAAAAGTAAAAATAAAAAAATTTAAATATGCATTATTTTGAAGGCGCTTTGCAGTTTTTCGAGGCACACTATGTTAATTAGTAGACAAAATTTCAATCGCAATAAGATTTCTATTCTCATTTGTGGAAAACGATGGAGAAAAGAATGTTATTATTATAATAAAAATAATAAGAATAATTATTCCCAAATGGAAATAAATTGACATACAAAGATAAATAGGTATACTCTTACAAAAATACACATTCATTATTATAGCTATTACGAATTACGAGTATGTATTCATAATATTTTCTGTGTTGCATTAATTCTCAAGAGAAATTTCTTTTTGAGAGAAAATTTTCTTGTGAGGAATTTCTTTGTGAGAAATTTCCTCAATTTATTTCCTCTCTTTTTCTTATAAAGTTCTATTATAAAATGTAATAATTTTTGTATTAAAAGTAAAAATGTAAAAATATTAAACTCTAATACATTTTTGGTGTTGTCATATACATATGTAACCCAAAAAATATTAAAAAGTACAACAAAATTTTTAACCGTGTACATCCAGATTGAAACCTTAAATCCGGATGTATGTATTAACATTGAATTTGTATACTTTACATCTGGATTTATATTTTTAAAACCTTGATGTATCGAGTGGATAATATGGCCGTTAGGGTAAGGTTTGTTAAAATGAAAATGAGAAAAAAATAAACGACACTTATCAAAAAGTCACGATCGAAAAGAGATCTTTTTCTTCCATAAGCTAAACTTCTCAACAAACCAAAATAAAATTTCTATCAAAATGATATTATTTAAATTTTTTTTATTTAAATTCAACACTTCTAACTTAGACTATATCACAATTTCACAGTGATATACGTTTTCGTTCTTCCATTGTCCGAGTAACAGACTTAGCAACATAACACCAAGAAGGAAAAATAATTATATCAAACACTCTAAGCTAAATCGTCATGGTTATCGCGTTGTATTGTATGTAGGTAGTTGGTGGTGGATGGTGGAATAGAAACCTAACCGAACTGACCAATTACGTCATTCTGGAGAAGACGTTCCCGATGGGTATAAAAAAATCCGTAATCGCAATTGAAAATATTCACACACGAACATTATAGATATACAGTTTTATTTATGTAATCAAAAATAATCAATGCAACACTTAGACTGTATGTAGATAGTATAGATAGGTATATTCGTACTAATGTGTCGATGATAATTATAATAATTGTATAGAAATGTTTATTTATTTTCTTCTTGTGATTTCTTCTTCCTGGATTGAGTTTGAATAATATTAAAAAAAAATTGTATCAAATATCGTGGGTATATGGAAAAGTACATAACCTTTGTAATGTTGTTCCTTAATGTATTTTCTCTTTAATGAAATTATATAAAATGCTTCCTTCATTAGACGGTCAAGATGTTTTATTGTTTACTTCTTGATTAGTTTTGTTTATCGCATCATCGATATTGCATGACATAAGAGAAACTGTAGAAAATGCTAATATCTGTTGTATAGTTTTACAATTTACATAAAATTAATTAAAATAAAATGCACGAATAATTTAATTAGAAGGTTTTTTTTTAATAATACAAATTCTATATACTATCTACTGAAATACATCAGCCAAGTAGAAGACTTAGCACTATTTTATTTGGACTTGTTGAATTATTGATTCAAAATAGCTTTTAACGGCCTTTAGTCCTGCAAAAATTTGGCGTTCCGTCCCAAAGGAAAGGCCCTCACTAGTCAACTGATGAGTCCAAGTGAGATCGCCGGAACGAAACGCCAAATTTTTGTAGGACTAAAGGCCGTTAAAAGCTATTTTGAATGAATAATTTTATTATTCGGAAAAAAACTAGGCTTTGAAAAAAATACGCTTCTATAAAAAAGTTCTGAGTATTCTGATAATGATTCACGTAATTTATTTCTCTTAACTAATTTTTTTTTATTTTTGTTCAACTAATTCAACCCTTATACAATTCAATGCTAGGGGTCACCATTGTTTGGCAAAATTCATTTTGAATTTTTTTTTTCGCTTAAAGGTTCCCCTACACCAACGCGAATCTGTCGTGGCGAATACAAAAACAATAATAACAACGTGTTGTTTTCATTGACAACCACGTGTAACCCTCTGCTTGGGCACATTATAGGATTTAGGGTATAGGTACAAGGTTGGCTGTATGCAGTCTATTTTGCATTTAAATAATCTGGATTTAAAGAAACTTATTGCCTTTACGCCAGAAAGGTCATAGGACCGAGTTCTTACCCCAGTAATCAGGTTTAATTCTTGTAATGATGCATATTACATAGCGTCTCCGTCACCACCGACCGGCTGATACTATAGATATAAAAACAAACAAACGTCAAGGCGTCGATACTCCCGACACCCCTGACCATATCACCTCAACAATATCTGGTGAAGTATGCTAAAATACGAATAACGTATTATTTTTTTTGCCATATTATAATTTACACTGAGTTCCAACCAAAATATGAATAAGAGACTGTGGACAAACAATGCCATAGTTTGAATATAGTACCAATCTAGAGTACATGGTGAGTCTCTCTTTTGAAAAGTTTAGGATCCTGAAGTGGCAGTGGAGGCCCAAGTTAAAGTAGTTAGTTAGTGACGTCTGCTATCTAAGGCTGTAATTTAGTGACGTCTGCTATCTCAGAGTTCATATCAGACTGTAATTTAGTAGCGTCTGCTATCTCAGGCTGTAGTTATGTGGAAACTGCTATATCAGTCACGCTTCTTTTGCATTATATAAATTTAGTTGTAAGAATATATGAATTTTGATTTATATAAAATTACAGCCCTATATTAATCAAAATACACCATCCGCTCGTAAATACCAGTTTTACCTAACACATGGATAGTGGACTTATCCGTTTGATAAAATAAAACATTTAGGGTTTGTTTCACAAAGTCTGATTAAAGTTCCAATTAAGCTGCATGGAACTTATTCAAGAATTAACAACCTCATTCAGGTTTCGCAATGTCTGAATACGCCTAATTGGCAATTAAAGTTCTAAGTATTTTACTGGCCAGATGAAGTGCCGATTAGAAAATTAAACTGCCAATTAAAACATTCAAATCTGTCACTGATCACACACACTTCGATTCAACACACTTCGCTTCAACGCACTTATTTGTTATTATCCAGAGCTCTTGGAATCAATCCTCTCGACACGTAAGACGTACAATAAGACGAACGACACTGCAAAATTAACTTTTTGATTTTATAAATAATTTTTCTTTAATATTTGACATTAGTCGAATTTAATTTGTCTGGAAAACTGGAATAACGAAGGAATAGCTAATTGATCATTGTGAAACGCAAAGTTTTTTAATGGGAGGATTTAATTTTAGGATAAATTAAATGTCGGATAACTAATTAGAACTTTACTCAGACATTGTGAAACAGACCCTTAATAAACTTATTCTGTCTTCATTTTATCTGTTCACTGAATAACACCGAAAAGTAGGCAGCACTTCCCTCAATTGTACTAAATATTCAAGTACTTCTATTATTTTTGAAAGCTATCTGTCTTATCATTCAGCTTTGAATTGAATTGTGAACGTTAAAGTTATCAGCTCGTTGAACAAGAAAATTGGTGAGATAAGTTATCCGCTCATTGTCAAATGTCATTTAAGGCTAAAACACGTTCATTATTAAGAATTATAAGTTAAAACATGAGTTAGTGTTGTTTCATATATATTTTGTGATTATTAATAGGGCTGTTATTATAAAGTATTAAGCAAATATTACCATCGTATTAGAATTACAAGAACCAGCAATTAGTAAATAAGATAACTTCGACACCACAAAAGTTTATTGCTTCTTTGTTAAAACCTTATACCCGTAACCCGACGGGAATACATCAACCTATGATAAGAAGCATCTCACTCACATTCCTCTCTTTTCTTTTTTATGTGCTCTTTCCATTTGAGCTTGGTATCCAAAGACATTCCAAGGTATTTGACAGTATTAGCGTAAGATTTAACTTTACTGTTAATAAAAATTGTAACATAACAAATTTGTTTGTTTGTAAAGTTTATATGAGTTGATTTTTTTCCATTTAGTTTATGTCCAATCTCTTACTTAATCGGTTGAATTTTTCAATTTTCTTTTTAAGGCTTTAAAACGTAAGTATTTATCATGGCACTAAAATAGCAGTACCATCTGCAAATGTGGCCATGAATATCCATTGGAGTATCCTTAGTATATAACAAATACAGTTTTGGTTTTGGATATTTCTTTTTGTTACACCGTCTTCAATTTTATTAAGTTCTGAATACTCTTGCTCGTAACGTACTCTAGAGAGTCGGTCGGTAACATAGGATTTCAGTATTTCGTAGAAATGCCTTGGGCGATCTCTATGCAGTTTGTACTCAATTCCCACCTCCCAAATGCGAAACCTTGTCAAAGGCTTGAGCAACAAGCTAGAAACAAGTTCTAGAAATAGAACGGAACATACTTGTTTTTATCAGAGTGTCTTTTCAACAACAACCGTAAATCGATGCAATTGGTCCATCGTGGAATGTTTATTTCTGAATCCAAACTGGTGGTTTGGGATTAGTGTTCTTTCTTCTTCTACTCTGCTTAGCCTAAGTTTTTCGATGACTTGCCATATTTGGTATAAGAGATATTGGTCTGTAAAATGTTACTTTTGTTGGTGGCTTACCTTGTTTAGGAATAACAATGACTTCTGCAATTTTCCATTGATGTGGCACATATCTGAGCTTTAGGCATGTGTTTATTATACATATTACAAATATACGGTATTGGAGTTTTTTTTAAACAGGTACTGAAAGTAAAAAATTAGAACAAAATCTTTAAAGATGTTGTAGTTGTCGTTGATACTCTTTAATATTGAATAGTCCTTGAGACTTGAAAGTTGAAATGAAGGTCATCGCTGATTTAATAAATTAATGGTTCAATTGATTCTTCTTTTTTCATCATCATCAACATCATCATCATCATCATCATCATCATCATCATCAAGTAATGTTTTATTGCATCATAATTCACATATAAAAGCTGTTTTTTATACTTACTTTTTAGGGCTGGCATTGGAGTCATACAAAAATCAAGATAAAAAAAAAAAGTAATAATATACAAATCTTTTAATTGTAATTAAATAAGTTTAAGACAAAAAAAATATTAACTATACTACACTTGTTCACTAAAATGTTTAAATGTTTTGGAACATTCATGTCGATTATGGATTACATTATACTGGGGGCCGATTCTGGTTCTGTGAAAAAGTGAATCGAAATTTTTTTCACCATTTCACACTAAATTCGATTCTTTTTCTGTGAAACCAAACGAAAAAAAAAAAAATTCGTATGAATAATTTGCTTCCTCGTCGATATTTGGAAGTGAATCTGTGAAAAGAAAGGGTGAATACGATTTCGAATAAACAAAGCTCAAAACAACCACATGTCCCTCTTTGTTCTATTCATGAAGAAACAAATCTTTCTCTCTGAGAATTGCATTGACTGATAAAGAGGTTCGGGATCGGTAATATAGTTCGTAAGAGAATTTTAATTACTGAACCAGAATCGCTTATTTGCACAAAGTGAATCGAAAAAGTGAAAGCAATGCATAAGAGCGAATGTGGAAACAATTTATTCGATTCACTTTTTCACAGAACCAGAATCGGGCCCCCTGGTTCAGTGAATAAAATTCTCCGACGAACTATACTACCGATCCCATTTCATTTCCCCTGAAGCGCAAACACAAAAAACGCAATTCTCTTAAATTTTGAAGAGAAAACCAAGTGAAAGAAATGCATGAGAGCGAATTTGAGTCACTTTTTCGCAGAACCAGAATCGGCCCCCAGTATTGCGGATTCTACAAACGTCATGATTATGAATATTGAATGCCTAATAATATGCAACAAAAATATATTGCAACAAACAAAATCTTTTTTTTTTTGTGAAGTGACATAACCTTCAAATTAATTAGCACTCAAATTGAAGAATAATTCTTTGAAACTAAATGAAAAAATGTTTCGCGATGAGAAGTTAAAATTGTATAATCATGTAAAACATCTTACAAACGTTAATACATTGATACTAAACCGCCTTACAACAAATTCGTGCGACACTGGTTTGGATTTAACACTCAATATATCTACATATGAACATTGAGCATATATTGTACTCCATATAAAAAGGATTTGATCATGTTTAACTATACATTGATGCCTGTGGACTGTGGTTTCATTTCAAATGCTACACAAATGAAAATTTGTTGAAAAGGGCAACCTTATTTCATGTCAACCACACAATTTTACATTCGCTTCATTTCCATTTTCTTCAAAGAAAGTTATCGTTTATTATACAACACCCCTTTCAGATGAATTCAATATTGGTTAACCTTCTTCTGCTTTTCTTTTTTTTTTGTATTTTAACATCAGTGAAAGATTCTACAGTGGTAAAAGTATATAGGCGTATATGCCATAAGTTATAGTCAGGGAAGTAGAGTTTAATTTAGAGAGATGTAATTTTTGACCTATGTATATGTATAGGAAAAAAATATATTGGAAATATTTAAATGGAAATTTTAAAGAACAATATTAGTTGGTACAACCGGGAGTTTAAGAAAAACTATATCTCGTTCTTACAAAACCTTTTAGAAATAGATACCCTATCTAAAACCTGATAAAAGAACCAGGGGTGGAATCGGCTAAGGTGATAAATGATTGTCACATCAACCGTGGTCAAATGTGATTGTCATTTAGTTTTCCGTTTGGGTAAGGTGATTCAACTCAATTCAATATAATTGAATACTTTCCAATGGCATTTGTCAAAAACATGGTTGCCATAGTGAATGTTTCAAATGTTTGTAATGAGCTATCAAAAATATAGAACGAAAATGACGTCTTTGCGATATAATTCTTATGTTTTTTTCATATTCCGGAATGTATAGTAAACTTTTTTGGTCACAAGAATGTTCATTTTTGTCTGTATGAACGGTAAAAAAAGAACTCTAAAAAATTCATACAATTTTTGTAGGCTGCTGGTAACTCTAGTCGTACTCAGGCAGAAACGTCAAATTTGTTGGAAAATGACATTCATATTTTTGATGTGATGAGCTCCTTAGCTATCAAATGTGATATCATCTTACACAGACTGAATTGCTTGATTGTGACTCTCACTTATCGCAAATCACCTTACACGATTCCACCCTAGGGCATCAAGAACCAAAAAAAGGATGAGCTGGTGAAAATAAAAAATAAAAAAAAAAATAACACAATGTGCCTCTTAAGGAATTAGTGGCTGTCTTAAGGGGCCCAAACTAGATGGGAATTGGGAACCCACATGACCAGGAATCGGTATAAACCTGGGAAATAGGAGGAACAGGGTTCACATCCCTTTTTATGCCAAATTTTAAAGGTTATCGTGTAGGTTCAAGGCTTTGAGATTTGTTGACCTTCTAATGAAAAAATCTGAAGATAAGATTTTTTACTTACGAACAGTTATAAAATAATTTTAAAATTTTTTTCAACATTACTGCCCAGACTATAAGAAACCTTTCTTATTTTCATTTTACTTTACAAATGGTTGAGAGGGTTATAATATATCCATCTAATAAATAAGGTCTAGGAGATATAGAAAAAGCATTCACAATTTGAGATGAGATAAACTTTAACAAATTTATATAGAATCTTAGGATTAAAGTAGATCTTCTAGCTTATATAGAGATGGTAATTGTATGGTGAAACATTTTATATTTTTTATTTTCAAACCTTCACACAAAATATTCATTCACATCCTCTCCATCAAAAAAGGGTGTCATTTGAATTGGTCTTTTTGGAAAAGGGTGACTGTAAACTGTCACTGACTATAAATGGTGCCTATTTGGTTTGTGTATCCTAGGGGCTAGGAATATATGGTTTTATCACTTACATACCTTTTTTATTATTAGAACGAGGATACATCTCACCTGTATATATGTATAGTAGGTGCTCTGCTCTATGTGCTCTTTATACCAAACACGTTCGTTTTAAGGGAAAATTTTAATGTGAAATAATAAAATGTTTAACATATTACGACCCAATATAATTGTGTGGAAAGAGGAATAACACGAATAAACGAACGAATGGGATTCGATTTTGTTTTTCTAGAATTTTTTTAGTTTAGGGAAGGAATGATTTGTAGATGATGCGACTTTTTTTACTTTTGAAGTGTCTTTGGTGATGATTGGAATACCTATAACAAAAGTCCCTGCCGTTTGCATATAGCGAGCTACGACTTCAGGGTTAAGTAAATTGAGTCTGTTTAGGATTTTAGCTTAAATTTCGAATAATAGCTCAACGTATATTGAAAAATATTTATGGCCCGCAAAGATTGACAAAATTTGGTAACGTATATGTCCAGTTTATATCCGATTTTTATGATAGGTAATCTGCCTTAAGTATACAAAATTTATGGAAGCTTGAAATCTTTGTATATGTTCTGTTTTCAGTTTTACAGTTTTATACACCTACCATAGTCGTTACATTTTAAATCACATGTTATTTCGACTTATTATTATTTTTTTACAGCGCGGTGTAGTCATGCTTTTATGCAACTACAGTGGTATATTAAATTAAATGTTGACGTAAAATTGTTTTGGTAGACACAGGTGCCTAAATAGTTCGATATAGTTGGACATTATTATTTATTCAATTAAATAATATTCATGTCGATTATGGAATCCGCAATACTGCATCCGTAGTGATTCGCAGAGCAGTACACTCTTTTTTCTCTACCCATTTGTCGTGAAAAGAAAAATGAACACTGTACTGAGCATCACTGCGGATCCAGTATTGCGGATTTCATAATCGACATGATTATGTCAGATTATGGTGCCTCAGTTAAAAAGCTCGTAGACAATAAAGTTTTACTTAAATCTTTTGAAGTTAGTGGCTGTCTTAAGTTAGACATAGTTTAAAAAAAAAAAAACGGCTCGCAAACTCACGAAAAAGTAATAGAAGAGGGGGATGAAACATAAGCGATGAACAGAGTCGTATGATACACATAAATGTCATAAAACTGTCAAAAATTATAGCAGGGTTTTAAAATTATATCTTTTCAGATATATGTACATAATAAATATGCATAAATCGAAAAAAGGAAGCTGTAGTTTATAATGGTATAGGTAGGTAGAAATGGCGACCACAAGCACCTAGCTTCGTGAATTGTGACCCATTTAGGGCTGGATTGCGCCGTTTTAACTTTTGATACCATAGCTCGTTTAACCTGAAGATGAGAAATTAATTTTTGGGAGAAATTTGTGGATAAACCCCCAAGCGGATTCATCATTAAACTCCCTCAACTACGATATCCCGAGATAGGTAAATTGCTTTCTGGTTCAGATACGTAAGTACATATATGATTAAATCACTCAGATGGATCGCTTAGTTACATGACATTCAAGTATTAAGCTCCATTGAGCCTACTATACGTCTGCTCAAGCTTCATGACATGAGGTCCGCAGTGGAGATTAATATCCGCCCATGGAACCAGAGCTTTTTTCCTTAAACTGGAGAAAATCATTGTCCGTTTACTCGCGGTTCATCTTAGTGCCATTTCATCGTGTTGAGAGAATAGATCAAGTCTTTAATCTTTAGATCGGAAAGTTCCTTGAGGTCGTCGAAGAATATTTTTCTAAATGACTGTTGTCTCATTCTTGTTAGAACGGGGCTTTTGCAGAGGAAATGAAGGACTGTTTCCTTTTTCTGCTGCTTCCAACAACTGCGACAATAAATATTGTGAGCGATTCTTAGCTTAGCCGCTTAGTCTCTGAATGCCCAGTGTCCAGAACAGGGTCCATCAATCCTGTCTATATATGTCTTGCCATTTGTTCGGGATTTGCTAAAGGGGGGGGGCAAATATTTCTGGAAATGATGCAGTTTGTTAAACTGCCCCACCTGTGAAAAAATGTTTTTTTTAAATCGGCCACAAATTTCTGTTTTTGTCCCACTACACCCTTCAAATACTTATCTAAATTTTGAATCGAAATATTTTCTCAACATTTTGAAAATAAAAACTGATAAATTCAGCTTAGAAATCCTGTTCACGTATGTAACTGAGATTGGTGAGATATCAGTATAAGTTTTGTTGCCTTTACGTCCAACAGGTGGCGCTAGTTAAAAATATAAAGACGGCAAATAGAAACGGTTATAAAACTGAATGGGAAAAAAACAGTGAAACAACTTGCGAAACAACAAATTTTCACCTTATTTTACCATTGAAACTAACACATTTATATGAATCTTTAGACAAACTTATATTATATCGCCGAAACAATAACAGCCAAACCTTAATATACCATCGCATCGGTTGAATTTGTTTTGGTACGAATAATAAGTTGTATACAGCTATTCTATACATTAACTTCGCCTTGAAGTAGAGATATTAAGCCTTAACTGCATTACACATGCGTTTGATGGTAATACATAGGTATACACTACTGTAATATTATTCGGAACCAAAATGTCAGACAATTGACATGGTAGTTCAACCTTTGTGCTACTTCTTTTGGTATAAGAGTGTACATTTACAGAAATCTCATAGCCGCCAACATACTATATACTTCGATGAATGTCATGGGAATTATTATTATTTTAATACAATAGCGTATCTACTGAAATTAAATTCTTTTAAGGTCATTATTGCACTAAGGTTAGTTTGTGCAACTTTATAACTTCATATCATTAAAACTAAAATTAAAAATTTCTAGTGCTTACTCAATGTATTTTGTATTATAGATAAATATGATGTTTGGTTTTTTGTTAGGTTTTTATATTCTTACAACAGCGGTTTGTTTTTATAATAATAATAATTTGAAAAACATAATTCGCTGCAGAAAAAAAGCGGCATTGGATAACATAAAGGCACGTCTTGGTCGGATGTACTTGGTACACTAGAAAAAATCGCTCAGCAAAATATAAAATTTCTTTAATAAATCTAAATTTGTAAGATTACAAAACTATATTTTTTCCACATTTTTAGTTTTATTTGACATGCAAAAAAGTAATTTCCAAAAACAAAAAGTTTTCGGGGTATTTAATTAAAAAAAAAAAATATTTTTTTATATTTTGATTAGTATATTATTTAAACTTCGAAGAATGTTTTTATAAAATCCATCCAAATCAGCTAAGCCGTTGCTAGGAAAGTAAAAATAAAAATGGTTTTTTGAAAGATAATGTCGATCAAGTTTTACGGTAAATTTATTTTTTACTAAAAATTGCCTATTAAAGTGCACTGAAAATAGTCCAGCAAAATTGTGGACGTTGTCTTCGTGAGAAAATAAAATTTTCTCAAATGTTTTGTTTTTAAAAGTTCTATCGTCGGTACTATAGGCATAGGAGCCAGCATGGTTTGGGGGCCCACAAAATATTTTTATAAAATTTGTGATGCGATGTTATATTTCATTGAAATATGGTTATAACAAATACTACCTATAATAATGTTCATTACATAACAGCAAAATTTGTTTGTATATTTATTGTTTTGAAGACAGGAATTGCAGTTTTCGTGGTTGTTTACCAAACGGCCTATAATTTTTTTTTTTTTATAAAAATTCAAATTTTATTTTACTAGATTTACTAGAATGTTTATCATACACAACGCATCACGCTAATTGTTGACCTTAGCATATTGTTTTTATACCTGTCTTATGCCCATATTATTCAATTCATCCAGATTAAAACTTAAATCCAGATTAAAACATAAATCCAGCTGTAAAGTGTACAAATTCGATGTAAATACATTCAGATTTGACATTAAATCGGGATGTATCGAGTGAATAATATGGGCGTTAGATTGTGTTCACACTGGACTGCCTCCGCCGACTTTTTATGACGTACTTATCTGTACTTTATCTCACTCCCACTTAATGGCGAGAAAGAAATACCTTTCTTAGCCACCTTTTTCTCTCAATGAAGTGTAAGTGAGATAAGTAAATAGAGACGTCAAAAAAGCCAATCAAACAAAAACTAAATGAAATTTGCGAATTGAGAAATGAAAAATGCGAAAAGAAGGATTTGTCCAATTATTGCGAAACATATCATACCCGTATATTAAGCATTTTTTTGGATAAAAAAGAATCTATTGGTATTATGTATACACAATAAAGGTAAACAAAAATATACACAGACAAATTGGTGCACGACTGGGTCGTACGAACTTGCTCTTTTGTGCGATCACAATGTGTTTTTAAAGTTTTAATATTTCAAAAACTATATTTATCTTATAAAAGAAAGAAATTAGTTTTGTGAGCCCATATTGTAGGTTTACCACCTGCTTAAAACGTAGTTAAGTTTAAGGTAGTATTATGCGAGTACATTTATTTATGAACAATATAGCACCGTGTTGCAAATATGCATTCGGAACTTACATTTTAGACTGAAAAATTGTAAAAAAAAAAATATGTAATCTATATAAATAAAAATGTAAATGTACGTTTGTTCCTTACCGCTAATCTCCGAAAGTTCTTCACCGATTGCTTTGAAATTTTGACACAATGTTGCATTTAAATACGAGCGGGTTAATACATACTTAAAATAAGAAAAAAAACAGTGGGATATGTTGGACAAAAAAAATCTCAGTTTTTTTCCCAAAAAACAGTGACAGTGACAAATGACAGATGACAGGAACAGTGACAGATGACAGATGATGACAGATGACATATGACAGATGATACGATAGATGACAGATGATAGAAGATAGATGACAGATGATAGATGACAAAACAAATACGAAATAATCGTGTACCGGGAGACGGAAACAATCCCGAAATTTTGAATCCGGAAAACCCAAAATCCAGAATCCCGGAAACTCAGAACCTCGCAAACCCAAAATCCCGAAAACCAAGTTTTCCATTTAAATAATTTTTCGGGATTTTGGGTTTTCTGGATTTTGGGTTTTCGGGATTTCGGTTTTCGGTTAGTACGGTTAATTATTTCTTATTTCGTTAGGTATTTACAATTTTGGTTTTTCCAAGATTTGGAAAATTTGAAAACCAATTTAACCAATTTTAAACTTTTATTATAACAGTTTTATATTTATATTGTTTTCTTTTTTAAACAATAAAATTAAAAAAAAAATAATGGATTCATATGAATAAAAAAAGCAATGCCAGCAATACAAAAATTTGAGGATGCATCTTTCTGAGGTCAAACAAAATGTTATAAGGATTGAAGTTTTTAAAAATATTTATATGGCCATTAAAATTGAAATCAATGAAGGTTAAAACTGATTGTACAGACTTTTATAGAATGTTAATTAATTTATTTTTTGATTCAAGATTAGAAAAAGAAGAAAAAACAATAGACAAAATTATCAGTGATAAAGAACAACAAAATGTATTACAAATTCAAAATTTTTTTTCGTATTAATTTAAATAACGCCGAGCGAAGCGGGCGGGCTAACAGCTAGTGTAACATAAATTGATTAAACAATCTCTGAAATTTGGCTTTAGATATAGCTATTTCAAGGGGTGCCAAGCCATATCATCAGTCTCCTTATTAGTGGTGCTGAGCTTTAATCCAATTTTATTTTATTTAAATGAAATTGTTTTGACACCAATGCGATGTACATCATCCGATTTCTTAAGAAAATCTCAAATTATGAGAAAAAAATTGAAAATCGTCGGAGCGGTTTTTTTTAAATAGTTTTTATTAGGTATATAAAATTTTGAAAAAATTAAAAAAAAAATGGTACGCAATTTTTTAGCCTTTATTATTGTGAAATTAAAAAATTAATTAAAGAAAATATCATCTACCCATTGTCGAAATATGGAATTTTCAAAAAATAATTTTGAAATTTTTCTTAAAAATCAATAATTTATTTTTTTGGAAAATTTTGGTATGCAATATTATTAGAACTAATTTGAAAGTCATTAAAATCAATTCAACTGATCTTGTCGTTTTCGAATTATTAAGTTGTCAAAATAGTTTTATTAACTTTTTTTAAAAATCTAAAAAAAAATGTTTTAAAAATTTTGGTATACAAAACTTTTAAATTTTTTTCAAAAATTCTCAATAAAAAAATTGTTCCATATAATAATAATTATAATAATTAATTATTTTGAGAAAATCGAAAATTAAAAAAATGGTTCTATGGGAGGTACCATTTTTAAGCATTTTTCCGAATTTTTTTTTTATAAAATGGTTGCCTGTTTGTAAAAAAAATTACTTAATTTGTGAGCACGTTTTTGAGAAAAATAAGATTTTCATTTTTTGCTAAAAAAATTTGCATGTCAGGTACCGTTAATTTTGGTAAAAAAAAAAATGAAAAAAATATGTGGGGGGAATGCCCAAAAATTGCTAGGTACTAACTTTGAGAGAATCCACCGATCCGTTTAGGCTGCAGCCGAAAGGACAGACACACAGACAGACAGACAGACGGGCAGAATTACGAGACCCACTTTTTCAACTTCGCTATCATCGTAATGTCAACTTTGATCAAAATCCCGAATTCTATTTTTTTTACGAATCCATAACTTGCCATATACCTAGTACCTATATAATATATCGCAAGTAAAAAATAATATATCTATTTACCAATTCCATTCTGTATTATTTTAAATAAAATGCATGGTTCACTGTACCTAATTTATGTTAATCGAAGAAAGAATGTTCACCAAAAAAAAGGAAACTTATCATTATTCTTATTTTATTACATTTTATAACAATTCAAAAAATTCTTCTATTATTACCCGATGGGTTG
This sequence comes from Epistrophe grossulariae, assembly GCA_929447395.1. NCBI lineage: Eukaryota > Metazoa > Arthropoda > Insecta > Diptera > Syrphidae > Epistrophe > Epistrophe grossulariae. The sequence goes on along the minus strand of OV839567.1, from coordinate 144,078,559 downwards.
TCTATAATATCGTCTTTAGTTTTTATTTAAATAAAAAATCAATAAAAATGTCGATCTATTTTACCCTTCCCTCTAAATAACATCTTTGGTCTAGACTTAAAAAACAACCATAAAAAGATCACTGAACCTGCATATATAAAAGACTTCGAACCTCTACAGTTATCAATTGAATAAAATACTACTTCTTTCATCTTAAATCTGATAAAAACCATATCGAACCCATGGTGGCCTCCTATTGCATGATCCGACCAAACCCATTATATAGACTGCGTTGGTCGGATAACCTGTTTCTATGGTCATCTTTGAAACAAATCCAAGAAAAGTTAGGATAGGTTATTGAACTTGAATAATGTTTAATGATAACCTTTCTTTTATTCAAAAGCATTTCTAAATTAAAGTATGCTCTTAATCAGAAAAAAAAATGTGTGTTTAAGAGATGGTCAATGGTCTTTTGTTCTTTTATTTGTGGTTTTAAAACAAATAAAAAAAAACTTATAAATTCATCATGGTTACTTTTCCACAATAATGAGTCTCATTTTCACGCTCAGAAAGTTGTATAGTTAGCCATATCATCTAATTGAAGCTTGGTGAGGGAGATTTTAATGATTTTGTTTTTTTAATTTTTTATAATTGCTCTGAATTATAATAATCCTCCAGGTCTATATGAGTTTTAATTTTACGGTACGTGCAAGTTTTTTAAAACATAATCAACATGAATACTTAATTTATATTTCTCCTGAATTTACATTTTCAATCTAATTATTTTGTTAATGTGGATCAATTTTTTTTTTGTTTATTATTTGGGTATACAAAATGGACAGTATAAGATCGAAATACATTATATATTTTTGTTTAAAGAAAATAAGAGACAAATTTTATATTTAAAAGGAATTATATTTGCTTATCCATTAAGCTCAAACCGCACACAAATTCTTCTACTATGTACCTTACATTATATCTATCGTTAGCAGTTGAGCTTACTGAATAATTCATGAATAAATATTTTTCCATCAGACATTTAGAATACTTAAGTCCTGTGTACATTATACAGGGAACAGGGTGATATGTATGTTGGGTTAGGAGGTATAAGGTCACGAAAAAAAAATCACAGCGGGTGGTATTTTCCTTCGGTTTGAAGTAATTAGAAAAAGAGAAGATTTACTTAAAATATACATCATTAGTAATTGTGGTTGGAACAGTTCCAAAATCACCTAACCTATACGACTCCATAATAAAGATATTATTATGTTTGTATATAATATAAAGCACAAACATGCGCCGATTATGAAATCGGGTACAATTTTATTTCCAGGGAGTAGGGTATAGTGAACTTTTTCAAATTTGTTTTAAGACACTTCTGTACCAGCACTGTTTTTGATCCTGAAAACTTATGTTGGGAATATGAAAGGAGAATAATAATAAATGTATAGAGCGAATGGCACTTGAATTCACAAATTCTAAAGTCGTGAATATGGTTGAAGTGAGTCTGTAACTCCCGCCACCGAATGCAGTAATTAGGACGAATGTGTATATGGAAAATCGTAGTAGTTCTATTTGTATTAAAATCTAAAAGTAGAATAATAATTCATTAAAAACAAATTACAACAATTGATAATAAAGTCGATAGAATATTATAAAATATTTTCGACTAAGGGCCAGTTGTACAATAGTGGTTCAGCCTCGGTTCAATTTTAATTCACCGATTTCTGCGGATTAACTAAAGTTCAACGCTGGTTCAAGTATGTAATTGGTTATTATAACAAATTTGAACAGTAATACACTGTTGAAACTCAATTAACCCACCGAAATCGATGGATAAAAATTTCTGAACCACGGTTTAAATAATTGTACAACTGGCCCTAAGTGTTTAACTTTTACATTCAATTTCAACAATTTGCACTTGGGGTTATTCTTCCATAAGTAGATATCTGAACGAGGATGGTGTTTAACCTTTGAACTATACCTATATCTTGATATACATCGCACTCTTAATAATAATATTAATATAATATGTATGTATAAATCCTTACAACAATTATTGTATTATTTTAGTTTAAGTATTAAATATTTTTTTTAACACAAACCGATGTAATTACAAATATCGATCTACGAGAAAAAAAAATTATTAAATTTTTATATATAACATAAACTTTAAGAACAAAAAAATTGTATAAATTGCGGTGCGGCGCGGCGTTACGTATTTTCGACCAAAACCATAAATCCCAATTTAAAATGTCATATAAAGCGCCCAAAACAATTTTATTAAAATTTTGTTTTTGTACAATTTGAGCAATATTAACGACGGCTTGGGCGTTATGACATTTTGTTTGGGTATACTATGCTCTTCCAGTTGAAAATCAGCATTTGGTCTTAAGGAAGCTGTTTTGAGAACGACCAACAACCGACGAATAAAAGAACGAGAAAATAAATTGGTCGTCACGAATTGCAATGTGTTCGTGATCACAAATTTATTTTTTCAAATTTTTCTTATTTTAGTAATTAAAACACAAATTTTAGTATATAAACACTAATTTAAATAAGTTTTCTACCATTTTCTCTTGTTTTTTTTTGAAGAATTTAGACTTTTCAAATATTTTAAATCCCATCTTCTTTCTTTCCTCGGTCGTTGGTAGCTTTCATGTAATGTATGCTAATAAAAATGTCGTAGCACCCAAAATTGTACATAATATGCGTCCAAAAACTTTTTCAAAAAATGCCACAAAGCCCAAAATAAATGCAATTGCCATATGCCCAAAACAATATAATAAAGTCCAAATTATTTTATGTCATATCTATCGCCCAAAAGATGTCATGTGGTTCAACTTATGGGCATTGTGACAAAAAGTTTGTTTATTTTGGGCACTACAACGTTTTGAGTTTGAAATTAGGCATGTTCAGGAAAATGAGATCTCGGAGATCCCAGCAAGATCTCTGAGATCTCAGCAATCTCAGTTACCTGAACAGGATTCCTCAGCAAAATTTTTCAGCTTTGCTGTCAAAACTCTGAGGAAAAACAATGTTGGATTCGCTTGCTAACTTTTTGAGTGAGAAAATTCTTTGAGATTTCATTTTTATGAACACACCAATTATATCGCCCAAACTGCATAAATCAAAAGTAAAAACGGTCAGATCGCCCAAAAAATCGTTGTGCTACAAAACAACGAGTTCTTCAACTTTATTATTCGTGTTCACATTCGACTGAATTGACTTATTATAGGTACTCATTTATACTTGAATTTGAATAAGTCGCAAATATTTTACAGGGAGTTGACCAGAATTTATAAAGTGCAAGAGATGAGATCATTTTCTTGAACATGCATTTTGAAGAAGATCGGAAGAATGCTGAGAATTCCTTCAGAACTCTTTGGAAAACAATTGGGAATTGTAAAAAAATAAACTCAATATTCCTTCGTCTTCACCCGAAAATTATTTAAGAACATCAATTTTCGTTCCTTACTTGGATTCTCAGATAAATCCGCATATAATGCAATATTTCAGTTGTCTCCTAAAAATATGCAAAACATTAAGGGCCAGTTTCACAGTGAAGTAAGTGTCACTTAAGTGCCGAATATGGAAAACTAATTCCCAATTTCACAGTGTAAACTTATCGGAATAAGTGACACTTAAGTCTCCGATGTTGGCCACTTAAGTTCCACTTACTCAGTTAGTAAAACTGCGCCTTAAGTGCCAAAATGGGAAAATTAAGTGCCACTTATTTTGTTAAGTGTGCACTGTGAAACTGGCCCTAACTCATCCAATTTCAATTTGATTGTCAAAAAGATAATTCAATGAAATAAAATCGCCATAAAAATTTGTCGTATATTTCGAAGATCGAAATTAACTTTCGGATTTTTGATATTCGAAAAAAAAGTTAAAAACTAAACTTGTAAAAAAATAACACAAGTTACGGAAAATAAATTGTTAGAAATAAATTCGTTGTAACTTTTAAACAATCGACAAAAAGTAACTGAAAATATTTGTTACTATAAGTTTGTTGTAGGTATAAGTTTTGTTTAAAGGGAAGACGGTTTTCTGCTATTAGACACTCAACGCCAATGGCCAACGCTTTGACTTTCTGCCGTCAAAGTGAGGGTAAAATGTTGGCCCTATAGTGTCAAGGCATATGATCGAAAGCAGAAAACTGTCAATGCGTTGGCGTCTTCGATGACACTTTAATTGACATGTATTTTAGGGTCAACGCGTTGATTATTTTGTGTGACCATGTAATCGCCCTGTCAAAGCAATTTTAGGACACATTATAGGTATTACACTGCCGAAGCAAGTTAACCTTCATCTCAATTTCAATAATTCCAGTTTTTGTATAGAGGTATTTTTTTAAGAGGAAGCCATCCTTCCCCGGAATTTGACAGTTAATTGCTCGAAAACCTATATTAGGCCGCACATTGAATTAAAATTTTAAAGTCGTGTAACGTGTTATCGTTAGGCTCCACTAGAAATGAACCATTGCAAAATATGTGTTATGTCATCAAAATTTCTTGTGGAGGCCAATTATGTCAAGAAGATTTTTATTTTCAGACATAAATATCTTCTTTCTTCGCAGAAGAAATAAATGTGGACATAAATTAAATTTTAGTGCGGCAATAGCGCGAATAATTCTTGCTCGGCGGGGACATAATTGCAATTAAAATTTTATGAAATAATTTGCACACTCAACGAAGAAATAAATACTTCTGAAATAAAATTAGAAATAAAAATTGCTTCTGGAGCCAGGGGGTTAACGCAAAAAGGCTGTGTTTGAGTACTTTGCCGACTTAAACTGGCAATCTGTCAAATGTTGAGGAGTGGGGTGGAAATCTTCCAAAAAAGAAGCGAAACTGTTCGAAAATATACGAATGTCTTGACCCAAAATGTTGACCACTTTTTAAACGTACAAAAAAAGTAAACAAAGCAAAAACGTTAAAATTACCATTATGAATTCTATTCTTTATTAAATTTAATGATAAAAAATTAAAATTTACATAAATTTTTACAAATAGAAAATACCAATTAATAGCAACATCACGTTTACCTAAGCGTTTGTTCATTTAATAAAATATCCCAAATTCAATGAAGAATCATAACTAAAGCAGAACAGAATTAAAAAAAACTGAAACATTTCAAGAACAGAGAACATAGTATTTTACTAATAAATTTTTTTATTTTTATTAAAATAATTAAAATTTTTAATATGAACTTGTAAGAATAAAAATTCACTTCTACCAAAATAAACACCACAAAAAGTATTGTATTTATGTTGTTGTTCTATGACTTCAAACTAGCTTCTGACAGAACACAGAACTTACCAATTTCTTCCCGACGAAAAACTGGTGAGAAGGGGAAAAAATTTTCTCTTATGTGCGCGCTCTCTACAACTCGAAGCTACCCAAAATGTGCGTAGCCTTTGGAAATAATTTGTTAGAAAATGGTTGTTTCTGGTAGTTTCGGAGGAGTACGCGAACGAACCTAAAATTATTGATTTTTGTTCTTGTCAACTCCGTGTCAACGCTCGAAGAGTAAGAATGTGGTCAAGTGGTGTGATTCTCATAGTTTAACGTGTCAAGGCACTGACACCAATGGGTACAAAACATGGGAGATGATTGACCGACTATGCGTTACCTGTGTGATCGTCAATGTTTCATGCGTTAACACAGTCTACTTTAACAGAATATTGATGAAATTTTTGTTGACGTCAAAAATTCAATGCGTTGACCATTTGCATTACCTTACAATCGTAGTTTTATCTGTGGAAATAAAAATTACTCTTAAAATAAAGTCGGCAGCTATAAACGACACCACGTGCTATTGTCCAAAATGTGGTCTGTGCTATATAATAGTGTATAGGTACTCATATCGATATAATTACTCTTTCGACTATAGAAGATGAAATTCGAATTGAACTTTATTTAATTATTTAACAAAAATAATCTTTAAAATAAATTTATAAAATTATTTAAAAACTAAGACATCACGGCAACAGGCCCATAGATGTCATTTTTGTCGATTTACATTTTATATAATATAAAATACATAAGTTTTTTTTTTTTTTTTTTTTTTTTTTTTTTTTTTTTTTTTTTTTTTTTAATACTTAGGTGGTAATAGAGTTTATATCTCTTTTATTTTACAGGTTTATAGCTTGCTACGGCGGATTGTTAGGACATCGGACGGATTTAATAATTCTGCTAAGCATTTCTGTTTTTCTTCCACTGAGTAGGATGTTGGTATTTGGTGGGAAATAGGGCATTCAGCAAATATGTGCCAAATAGAAAGGACTTCTCTACAATTTTCACATAATTCTGGGGATTCTTTGGTAAAGTAGTGTTGGCTTGTGAAGATTGTTTTACCTACTCTGATACGGAAAAGTGCAATACATTCTTCTCTTGTTAGGGTTTTCATATATGGAGTCCTGATATGTGTTTTCTGATGTTTTCGAAGGAAGTTTTGTTCATGTAACCAAGACTCTCTCAGTTCTTCGTTTTCAATAGAAATGAATATTCTTCGTATCAGTAGTGGGATACTTGGCAATTCTTTTATGAAAGGGTAACGCGTTGCTTCCTTGGCTGCAGTGTCTGCAAGGTCATTGCCTTTGATACTTTTTTCCGAGAGAACTATAATATAAATCTAGGTTGCTTATACCAAAAGAAAAAAACGTCTTAAATAATATATAAATTAGATTAAAAAAAGGCTTCTTTTACTTCTTTTATCTGTAGGAATTAATGTCACAAAACAGCTGTAAAATGGCTCATCCTCCTGTCATACATTCGTATCTAATTTAATCGCCTTATAATATTATTTATACTCTTTATATTCTTTGCGTGTTACCCTGTACAATAGGAACTATTTTAAGAAAATCCCGTCATAATTTAAATAAATAAACTTAAACCCTGTCCACAATGTAGATTCATTTTATAATGAATTAAATCTAATTGCAGTGAAAGAAAATAAAAACAAAAATAAATGCTTGGCTATCAAGCACACCTACATACATTATACGTCCTGTTATATTATAATTTTTTTTTTTTCATAACAAAAATGTCCACAACTTGTGCCTTATTTTGAATTAAAGTTCCGAAGTAAAATAAAATAACATACACATTATTTTGACTTGTTTTTATATCAAAGTGCTTGAAATAATTCATCTTCACAAAGAGAGAGAGAGGTGGTGCAAACTAACAAGGATATGACAAAAGAAAGGTGTCATGCGGGTATAAAGCTTTTCCATACAACAAAATTACTTTTCTGATGCCCCCGGGGAGCACAAAAGCGACATACTGACTTATAACGGGTGATTTTTTAGCTGGTTTGGTTTTGGCAACACTGGTTTTGACAGCTGACGTGTGTTTAGTACCTTGTGTCACTGTCAAACAGCTTCAGTTTGGTTTGCAATTTAACCATGGATCGTCTTACAAATGAACAACGCTTGCAAATTATTGAATTTTACTATCAAAATTCGTGCTCGGTTCGAAGTGTTCAGCGATGAGGCTCATTTTTGGTTGAATGGGTACGTAAATAAGCACAATTGCCGCATTTGGAGTGAAGATGAGCCAGAAGCATTGCAACAGCTACCAATGCATCCCGAAAAAGCCACTGTTTGGTGCGGTTTATGGGCCGGCGGCATTATTGGGCCATATTTCTTCAAAGATGATGCGAATCGCAGCGTTACTGTCAATGGTGAACGCTACCGAGCGATGATAACAAACTTTTTTTTGCCCGAAATGGAAGTTCTTGACTTGCATGATATGTGGTTTCAACAAGACGGTGTCACATGCCACACAGCACGCGAAACAATGGCGCAATTGCGAGGCGAGTTTGGTGAACAGTTAATTTCACGTTTCGGGCCGGTCAATTGGCCGCCTAGATCGTGTGATTTGACACCATTAGACTATTTTTTGTGGGGGTATGTCAAGGCTAATGTCTATAGGGACAAGCCCGCTTCGATTGACGCACTGGAAGCCAACATACATGCATTCATTCGTGAGATACCGGCCGATATGTGTGAAAGAGTATGCCAAAATTGGACTCAGCGGATGGGCTACCTGAGACGCAGCCGCGGTCAACATTTGCATGAAATTATCTTTAAACATTAAATTGCAAGGTTCAAACTATCGATTCAAATAAATATTTCATTCATTTTTTCGAATTTTTTGTGTTTTTTTTTTTTTAAAGTTCTAAACCTCTTAAAAAATCACCCAGTTATGGTGTTTGTTTTTTTTTGTGGATGATTTGTATAGAGATTATGAAAGAAAGTTAGTACTTAGGACTGTTTATCAGGATGGAAGTTGGTACGAGTATAATTCAAGTGGAGTCAAATGTTAGTGTTTGTATTGAGTGTGTTGTATAGGTGAGGGTCATTCTTTTAACATTTTGTTTTCTTTTTTTTTTTTTAATTTAGAAAACATGTATAAAGATCCCATTCAGAGTTTCAGAATTGATGTGAAAAACTATGGTTTTGTTTTTCTTTTCAAAAATAAAAATGAATATACCTATATGTATGTGAAGTTGAAACATTCTAGGACCAAATCATTCGTATATAAAAAGCATTAAGCGAATATTGTCAAAGTGCTGAGCATAAAGCATTCATAAATAAAAGTTGTGTAAAAAATGTCATTCCAGGTTAAATGTAAAAATAATTTCAAAAGTTTTTCGAACAGACAATGCCCTTAGGTACATATCCTGCTGAAATTTCAATAAAATTTGTTTTTCAAATTAACTTTTCATGAACCATTAGAGAAGGTGTATAATAGGGAGCTTTTGAAGTTTATAAGTTTTGCGTTCCTTTTATTACCTTAAATATAAGTCCCATGTTCATTCATACATATAGGTATATACATAATTTAAATTTAAAAACCACCACACCATCCCAACCAGCTTCCGACCACAAATAATATAAAAAAATCTAATCCTCTTTCGTGAAATGTCCCTACGACAACAATAAAAACAAAAAGTTTTATGAAATTTCCCTCTTTTTATATGAGTTATTGTGATAAAATACTTTATTGCATGCACAAAGTGTGCTAAACGTACATATTTCAAGTCCTCTTTTGTATGTAATTTACTTGCAGAAGGATATACTTAAAATATACCTATTATGTACATTGTACATAGTTCTGGAATGTAAGTTTATTTTGTTGATTTTAAATTCCGTTTTTTATTTTGGTTTGTAAGATGTTTTTAAAGTACCTACAGTTCGGTTTGTTCAGTTTGATTTTATATATTATTTAAATTTATAAACGTTCTGTAAGGGGTTCGCAGCTATTTTTATTTTTAAAATTACAATAAAGATTTTTATGAATACAAATATTTTTGTTTTCACAACAATCTTGATAAGATTCGACAAAATCCAAGAGCATGTAGATTGGCTTCAAACAAAAGACAACAATCAAATGAAAGGGGTGTATTTTCCCCTTCTTAGAAGGGAGGAGAAATTTTCTATAAAATATACTTAAATAGCGAACAAATATTATTAAAAACAACAGAAAGTGTTAAGCTACAGTTGGCATCACCAAAAAAATCAACATAATAGGCGTTTTGTTTTTGAGTTCAGAGCTGAGCACTGAGCAGAGTTTGAGCGAACAGAGTAAATTCTGAGTAGAGTATGTTCAGAGCTCTCTGATTTAATTATGAAACAACTTGAGCACTGAACTGTCATGATTACAAATTATTTAATTATTATTATTATTTTACCTTCTCCACTAGAGGAACCAGCCTCTTCCGCCATTTTTATTGTTTTAACGATGATTTTTTTTTTTTCAAATGTCATCTCTTTTGTGTTCAGCATTTTACTCCGTTTACTCTACTATTTTATTCTTCGTTCACAGAGCGTGATCTGAACATGCTCATAAATAAAAAAGAAACACAAATTTGAAGCTCTGAACGATCAGAGCTAAAAAAGAAACATACATATTTTTTTGACATTTCAGGCTTTGCTCTGAACTCAAAAATAAAAAACGCTTGATAACGGGTCATTCATTTCGTGGTTTCAAGTTGGTAGCATTGGCATTTGATCTGTCAAACTCAGCTGTCATTTGAAGTGTCATAACATTACTTGAATGTTAGCCATTTACGATAGTGGATCGCTTAGCAATCGAACAAAGCGTTAAAATTATTAAAACTTACTACAAAAGTGGTGTTTAAGAAGTAGCCACTTTTCGCGCATTACGCAATGATTATGGTCGTCATAATCGACCGACTACGCAAGAAATCGGTAAAATTGAAGAGAGTGGTAGCGTTACTGATGTCGTAAGGCCTGTTCATCATCTTAATGCACGCTCAGTCGAAAATATTGCTGCTGCAAGTGCAAGTGTTGCTGATGATCCGAATTTATCAATTTCCCGGCATTCGCAGCAATTAAAAGTGTCGTTCACCTCACTATATTGCGTATTTTGCATTTGCATCTTCATCCTTATAAAGTTCAAATTACGGAACAATTGAAGCCTGCTGACCATTCACAATGCCGTAGATACGCATAAAGTTTAATTTGATTTTCACTGAACGTCATGGCGGATTATTATGGCGGTCAAGAAATTATTAATCTTTAAACCTATCTCAAAGTTTTAACTTTCAAAAACAATACAAAATATTTAACCTTTTTTTAAAATTAAGTATTATAAACTGTTAGCTATACCTTAATTTTAAAGATGAACCATGTTGTGTTAAAGTAGGCACAAGGGGTTCACTTTTTAAAAGGAACACCCGTTTTGTTTAAAAATTAGGAGTTCTAATTTTATTGTCAAGTAAATAAAAAAATATGTAAATCTTTTGTTTTACGAAACTGAACAAAATAGGATTATCAGCAATATTCCTAACCTAATTCTTTAAATTCTAACACATACATAATATCATTTTCACCCTAATTGACCCTATAAATATATTAATTTTGAGAAATAAATTATACTTGAAGTCCTTTCTGTAATTATTACTTTTTTATATTATAAAGAGTTTTTAAAACTTATACCATTATGTATGTTTTATCCCAATTCACCCTATACTTTAACATACATTTTGAAAAGAAGTATGTAGCGATAAAATAATCCCCGAAGAACGTCCTCAAATAATTACCTTTCAAACATAAAAAGGTTTTTTAAAGTCAGGTACCATTTTTTGTTTTACCCCATTTTACCCTATTTATCCTATAAATGCTTTTTATCCTATAAATAGCTACATTGTTAATCTTATTTTTTTCTCAGTATTTTTACAATAAAACAGAGAAATTTAGCTGAGGAATCTTTTTCGTGTAACTGCAAAGATGGCTGAGAAAGAAAATTTAATATTGAATGCTGTTTTTTCCCTATTTTACCCTAAATATATCCTTGAAGTCCATCCTCTAAATATAGCCTTTAAAAAAAAAGAATTTTTAAAACAAATGGCTAAGTTTTAAACCATAAAACCATGTGCTAAACGAAACCTGCCAAACACAAAAAGAATTCTTAAAATCGAATAATTTTTTTTTGTTTTTTTCCTATTTCACCCTATAAATAGTTACTATTTAAGCAAGTGGTTTTGAATAGTTTTTTCCCTCAGTATTCTGATAATAACACTGACGAATCCTGTCCTTATATTGCAGAGATGTCAGTATTGCATGTTTTGCTTTTGAGTCCAACAGATGGCGCTGTTTTTCACACGTATTTAATTGCAACGTTTTATCAAAACATCAAAGTACATAATTAATAATAAAGTTGACTGACAGGCTTACAGATTTTTGGTTTCCGAATGCAAATAAAAAACTATTCCATTCTTTCCCGACGTTTCGTTGGCTTTTTTCCAACTTTTTCAAGGGTTTTGGTTTATTTAATCTATAAAACAATTTCTTTTTATATAAATCACTTTAAATTTTTTTTTTTTTTACATAATTGCTGACGAACTTTCGGAAATTTAAGATTTAATAAACGAACATTAAATACTTCTTTTCTGTATTGTTTGTCGAAAAAAAAAAAATGCTAAAAGTTTTGTTCAGTAAAATAATTTTTGGAAAATTTTGCACCAAATTGAAAGAATCAAAAACTTCTATATTTCAACGGAAATGGATTTATATCCTCCATATTTTAGAATGATTCTCTCAACTAATCTTTAATATGTTAAATCCAGGTAAGAAAATAAAAATAAAATTAGTTTTGGCAATTTTGAGACGGTGAAATTGGACCATGCAGAAAGTTTTCCTTTCTAAGTGCTTCAATTGCCGTTTGCACTATATACCCATACCCACTGCTAATATTTAATTAAAAAAATTATTTCTCCTAGATCAATATTTTTCAATTATTTTCCCTAAGGTGACCAATAAACTTACCTTCAAAATGTCTAAACTTTTCAAGTCCCAATGATCCTAAATAAACGTAAAAGTTTTTTTTTTTTGTTGCTCTTGTGAAGGTAGGGTAGCTGCTATAGATACTTAAAAGGATATGAACGACAACGATGCGATGCTTAGAGAAGTAACACGCACAGCAAATAAAACTTTTTTCTTTGTTGTAATTGAATTGTTTTTCTTTAGTTGAATGAACCATTCAAGAATGAAAAAAAAAACTTTTTATTAATAAAACTTGTACAGATACCTATAAATAATAATAATGTTTATAATTTATTTTTTTCTTTTCAGACTTAAACATACAAATATAACCATAATTAATATTGTGGAGCAACGAAAAATAAAATCACACAGATTGATAGTACAACGATGACACATATCAACCAACGAAACAGTAGTTTACTATGGAATATCCTGAGAGCTGCCTTCATAATTTCTACACTCACATTGCAAGTGACAAGAACGGAAGTATTCACCGCCTTGGCGGAAATGGAAGAACTCCTTGAGACTGAATCGGTACTGCTAAGCAATTTAGTTGGTTACATTGGAGTACAACAACTCAAACTAAATTATCTCAAAGAGTAAGTTATTTTCTTTTGTACTTAATTTAAGCTTTTTGCAACGAAGGACATAATATATCAACGATACACACATACATATACACACATGTAAGAAAGACAATCCTTATAGTCACTCAGGCTGAGTGAGATATATTATTATATAGAACCAACGACTAACTTTTAATTGGACCAATTCATGAGATGACTCAGGTGGACATGAAGATATTATAGCATAGCAGGGTTCATTTGGTCATGTTGTTTGATAGATTATCCCACTTTTGTGTCGTTGAAAATCATATTAAATTTTATGTTGGTGGATTGTGGAATATTATTTCAAGTATTAAGAAGAATTAATCAACTATGTATATAGTATCAAGGAAATTTAATATTGCCGTAAGATGTCGTGAAGACTGAACTTTGCAGACAATTTTAATATAACTTTGGGCAGTAGTCAAAGTCGTAAAAACACTGCAATTTAGAAGAAAAAAAACACGGTGATCAATTTGTCTAAATAACGGGTCATTAATTTTTCGGTTTCGAAAATAAAGCTAAGGGCCAGTTGTACAAATATTTAAACCGTGGTTCAGCAATTTTTATCCACCGATTTCTGCGGATTAATTGAGTTTCAACTGTGGTTTACTGTTCAAGTGTGTGATAATAACCAATTACATACTTGAACCAGCATTGAACGTTAGTTAATGCGGCGAAATCGGTGATTTAAAATCTTGAACCGATGCAGAACCACTATTGTACAACTGGCCATAAATACACCTTTCGACCATAAAGCATACAAAACAGTCACTTTGTCGATATGCAACGGCACCTAATCGATCACTTGTGGGTTTTTTGAGCTTCATATGCGGCAATTTTGTTTGTTTATATACCCACCGAGTTAGAAATGGGCCTCATCGCTGAAAAAAATGTTGTTCGAAAAATCGGTGTTTATTGTCTGTTGTTCCAACACCCAAGAAGCATATCTACGGCATTGTAAATGGTCAGCATAGGGATGGAGATGCAAATCCAAATGCAATGCAAAATACGCCATAGTGAGGTGTACGACACTTTCAATTGCTGCGAACACCGGGAAATCGATAAATTCGGATCATCAGCAACACAATATTTTCGACTGTGCGTGCATTACGATGATGCTCAAGCCTTACGCCATCAGTAACGCTTCCACTCTCTTAAAATTTCCTCACAATTTTACCGATTGCTTGCGTAGTCGGTCGATTATGACGACCATAATCATCGCGTAATATGTGCAAAAAGTGGCTACGTTTTAATAATTTTAATGCGTTGTTCGATTGTTAAGCGATCCATTAACGTAAATGGCAAACATTCAACTAATATTATGACACTTCAAATGACAGGTATCAAATGCCAGCGCTACCAACTTAAAACCACGAAATGAATGACCCGTTCTTATGTTTGATTGTTTTCTAATTATAAAATCGAGATCTTCTGTTCCAGATTGGTATGATAATGAATAAGTCTTAGAAATCGTAGAAATTTAAGTTAAGCTATCTCGAAGTGAAGCTTATTTAAAAAATTATTGCGAATCAAGAGACATTCTTGTAATAGGGTTTGAAGTTTTAAGTATCTGCATTGCATTCAGGAGGTGCAAAGAGATCCAAAATATTTTTTACTAACTGACTAAGGTGCCAGTTATAGCTTTCATTGAAACTCATCATTGAAATTCCTTATTTAAGACACTTAGGGCCAGTTTCACAGTGAAGTAAGCGACACTTAAGTGCCAAATATGGAAAACTAATTCCCAATATCACAGTGTAAACTTATCGGAATAAGTGACACTTAAGTCTCCCATGTTGGCCACTTAAGTTCCACTTACTCAGGTAGTATAACTGCGGCTAAAGTGACTAAGTGCCACTTATTTTGTTAAGTGTGCACTGTGAAACTGGCCCTTAAAAAGCAAACAAAATCAGTAATTATTTTGATGCCAATACAAAGCTCTTGACTCAATTATTATTTCCAGTTTATTATTTTATTTTGGCCCAATCTTTCACAGAAAATGATTTTTAAGATTTCAATGATCAATAATAATTGTTAATTCAATCATTTAAATAAAGAAATTCATTTGATTTGTAAGGTTTGGCCAAAATGAAAATTTTTTTTGACTAAAATTAATAATTGATTTTATTGGCATCAAAATATTATCTAATTTTGCTTTCAAAGTGTCTCAAAATAGGAAATTAAATATTTCAATGATGAGTTTCAATGAAAGCTATAACTGGACCCTAATTGAATTGGAATTGAAGTTGCTTCTTAACCAAATAGTTTGAGAGAATTTGCGTTTTCAAAATGGCGGATTTGATCATGATGTCTCGGAAACTTGTAACTTGGAATTTGAAGATTTCTTCTACAAATTGAAAATTGATTTCTTTTTTTAAATAATTTATATATGATTCATTAAATTTAATTTGTTATGCCAATAGATTTTTGATGCAACCAATAGAATTATTTCTATTTTTTATATTTTATATTTACGATGTCATTTTAAGTCAACAGTTTGTTTCTTGTGTTCCAAGTTTGAACACATATTCATGTCAAAATTATGTATTTGATCTGATCAAGGGTCGATAAAAAGACGAGACATTTTTTCGTCTCGCATAGTTAAAATAAAACATTTTAATATTGTAACGAGGTCGGTCTCGTA
Organism: Epistrophe grossulariae; assembly: GCA_929447395.1. Lineage (NCBI taxonomy): Eukaryota > Metazoa > Arthropoda > Insecta > Diptera > Syrphidae > Epistrophe > Epistrophe grossulariae. The sequence continues at coordinate 144,063,030 of OV839567.1, read as the reverse complement.
TATAGATAACTGAGTCTCGTCTGTGTCTATATGATTGTTTTTTTTTTATTTTTTATGGAAGAAATATCGAAATTAAGTTTGAACCTAAAAGCTCCTTAATATCCATAATTTATAACTTAAGAATACAAATTTTTATTTTCTCTGTTGACATCACCCATATGGCCCCCTAAACTCTCGGTAAATCAGTCCAACAAAATACAATCTTATCTTGGATAATTTGGAGGTAGTGTCGTCTCGCCTCGTCGAAATCGTTAAACCGAGATGAAACTCTTCTTATTTTATGGCAAACCTTTAATATAATCCTCCTAATTCGAAAAATAATACCAACAAAATCTACAGATTAAAATTTAAAAAATTATAAACCTTCTCTCTTTTGGGTTCCTTTTGACAAGCAGTCGGTTAGCTCACACCACACTCATATATGTATCTATCTACAATTCAATGTCCTCCGTCCTCGAAACGTATAACCTTTTAAGTCTAATTAAAACTCTTTCCAAGAAAATTTGTATTAAATTTCTTGAATGATTATTCTTATGGTTTTGACGTGACAATGAATTTCACGCGCCAGTATTTTAACTCGCTACGATTGTTTTTATTTTGTTGTCAGACAGCTAAGAAAATTCAATTTAAGCATTTCATTTCGGAATACCTTTACTTATTGTATTGGTACAAATGCAGGTACAGTCAGTTATACAAGAAACTCTACACTTATTGAAGACTTATACAAATTTTCTATATACAAGGTGTGTTTTATTCATTGCTGCATAGCCAGCGCAGCAAAATTTCCCTTGGCAAACAAAAACAATTTGATTGCTGGCGAAAAAGAAGTCAGTAAAAAAAAGGATGGCTGAGCTGGCGATAGAGCTTTCAATTATTGAAATGAACGTATAGAGTGAGTGATCGTTTTATTCAGACTTGATGCTGCGCTGGCTATGCAGCAATGAATAAAACACACCTACAGATAACAAAAGGCCTAGAACACTGCTAATCAGCGATCAGATCATGGAATTTATCCCATTTTTTGAAAATTTCACGTCTAAAATAAGCTAAAAGGAAAAAAGAGATTTTTGAACGTCATATAGTACACAACCAAGGGATTTTACACTTTGTTCATTTTTTTTTCTTAAATTGCTCATTTTATTAAGAAAACAAATTCAATCTACTAAAGCAAATCTACAGATCTACGATGTGCAAAACTATGCAATTCGATAAGCGAAATAAGCAGAATATTGTGTCGACTCTTTTTTCGAACATTATTAATTAAATGACATTTGAGTTTTATTTTTGTTGTTGTTGTTTTTTGTGCTTTTGTTTATGTCCTTTTTTTTGCAAATGGTTAAACTCATGCATTCAATGTAATTGTTCAACATTAATTATATTTTTCTGCCAATGCGGAATGCATATTTGTTTATTAATTACAGAGAAGTATATTTTTCTTCAATTATTTTTTAAAGTAAGAATTGTGGGATATTTATCAGAAAGGCGTGGGAAAAAAGGGAATTTTAAACTGGCATCACTGCTGCGATGCAAATGCTTGTTCCAAGCAGATAATTCTGTGTGAAAAAAAAATGGAGACTACTAATTTCTAGTTTACAACTAATTTCGCTCTTTCATTCATTGTGCTCCCAAGTCTGTAGACAAAGTATGTTAAAAGGCATATAAAAGGCAATAAATGCAAGTTTAAGGCCTCTAATTCAGTCACTTGGTAAAGCTTTTTTCAATGACCTAAACGAACTTTCTGAGATGAAGATCAAAGATTTGATCTCCTTCCTTAACGAAACGCACTGGCTCTAGGATAAAACTCAGTAGCCACTGTACATTTTTAGTAGAACTGGATGATCGTTCTTAGGGGACAAACCTTGTACGTCTCTGAGCCAACCGACAATCTGATCAATGTGGCATGTTGCATGCGAGACTCAGAAAATCGAAACCACTTCCATCCACAGGTCCTACGAGTTATGGTATCAAAACGGCGCACTCTAGCGCTAATTAGGTCAATGAGCTAGGTGGCTCGTGACCGCCATTTCTACCTACCTATACCTACCTACATTGACAGTAGGGAACTTGTAAGCATTCTTTTGACCGCAACTGTTTGTACTTACAAACCTACCTTTGAAGACAACAACAAAAAAAATATATCTTTTTTCAGAAAGTTGTATCGGTACTGATGGTAAGGTTGTTGGGTACTCCAACTCCTTGTATCAGTCGTAAATGATGGACATTTTCTCGCACTCCACAACGAACGAAGTATAATCCTCTTTAAAAATCATTCGTGCAAAATGATTTAATAAAGTCTTCATTTATGGTCCTCTCGAATAAATACCTACGTATATAGGTACTTATGTTCTTGTCAAAATATAAGAAACAATAACAAAAAAAAAATAAAGCCTATGGCCTACGGGTAGATAAGATGTTATATTATAAACACTTATAGTCCTTTTTAATCGAGAAAAAATGTGATGGATTTAAAAGTTTCTTTTTTTTGTTGGCTGAGTTGTTTTTATTTGGTCTTTGAAAATATTTACCTTCTTCAATAAAGATTTTTTGCCTGCTATACATTGTATGTGTGTAAGTTTTAAGGGTAGTTAGAGGTAATTGCGAAATGAACAAATATCCTTTTTTCTCTATATACGCATTTTCTTCTTTAGTGAATGTAAAAAACGTACATTTCATATCATAATAATAAAATTAAATAAATTGGTGACTTGACAGCTAATGGAGAAGTTGGGTGTATATACTGTATAGTGACTTACAGCTTTCATATAACCATTCCTGCGTACGTGTTATTGTATAAGACGACAGGAATTTCTTATCATAATGAGAGCTACAATAAAACAAGATGTATGTATGTAATTTAAGGCACAGACATTATTATTTAACAACATGTAGAAGATTTTTTTTAGCCAGAATGAGTTATTTGTAAGGAAAAAAAAAAACATTCTAGACTGATATTAATGCTAAAGTTTTTTTATGTCATGTAATTTTAATTTGTGACATAAATGATAAATACATATATAAACTGATTACTGATATATATGTACATCATTCCAACAAATTAATATTATCGCATACAAAAAATCAATACAAAATTATTTACTAAGGTATTTAATGTCAATTTTTTTTTTTTATTTAATCTTTAAATTTTAAAGTTCTATAAAGACGATCAATAAGGAAAATACAAAATATGAAATCTGGGCGTGGCATTAAACAGATTTTCCTGAAATCACAAAAAAAAGGAACAAACTTTTAAAACATAAGCGAAATTGGTTCAGTAGTTTTCAAGTCTATGCGGCTCATACAGATTAAAATTAATTTTTATATATAATACTTTTGGAAACCACAACACTTCAACTTAAAAAAAACTATAAATATAATGAAATTTAACTAACTCCATTCCTATCAATAACACGCAAACAGGAATGGTTGAGAGTTGTAAGTCATTAGACCTTGGTTCTGCATTAGCTGTCGCACCACCCAATTTATTTATAATTTATAGGGAAAAAACTCATGAAAAGATATCATGCTTTAAGGTCAAGAGATTTTATTTTCAAAATTTTAAGCTTCTAGGAGTGTACCTGTATAATAAGAAGAAATCTCAGATAAGAGAAAAGTGGGTGTGGTAGTGGCGAATTTCCAAAAAATTACACATTTCAAGGTTTTGGCACAAGAGAGAGATTATATTATTATGTGTTCAACATTATAAGGACTATTAAAACGAATACAAATTTAATATAAGAAAAGTGGTAGTAGGCGGGATAAATAAAACAATTTATCATGCTTTAGATTTAAGAGATTTTAATTACAAAAATTTAACATTCTAAGGGCCAGTTTTTCAGCTCAGGTTTAACTCTGACTTAAATCAGAGTTAGCTAATACTGAAAATAAATATATCCCGAGTTAACACAGGAACAGTTTTTCAGTTGAGGATTAACTTTTTCATTCAGTTGTAAAAAATCTATTGCCATCGATGTGCGACACTATGGATATCACCTTTTTACGCCTTTCACGCATCAAAATACAGATGGCGCCACAGCTGAAAAAGCCGGTAATTTGGTCCCTGACAAAACACCAAGTTATGAGAGAAATTTGTTATTTAATGATTACTAACTAAAATTTGGGGGTTCACATTGTCAATTTTTCAAAACGTTTTGAATTGTGAGTAATTAAAAGAAAACTTGCCAAGTAACCCCCAAATTTTAGTCAGTAGTCATTAAATAATAAATTTCTCTCATATCTTGGTGTTAAATTAAAACTTAACTCTTCTTAAAATATTTGATATTAACCCTTCATAAAGTTAGAACTTGGCATACTTTTAGATCTCACTACTTTTCACGGCTGAGTTGTTAAATATAGGTACAGATTTTTATATAGAAGAACTTGGCTGTTTTTTTTAACATTTATGTTTTTTGTTGTGATCTCACTGCTTTTTGCAAAGATATTTATTTGTGTAGATTTATATTTGGTAATGCAGGCTATTTTGGTCAATTGATTTTAAATGCAAATAAAAAAAAACTTTATTTCATCTTTTACCCAACGTTTCGTCGCTATTCACAACTTCTTCGGGGGTTTTTTATTGATCTTAAATTTAAAATTATGAACAAAATTTTTTTGTTTATTATTTTATACAGTTTTTTATAGTTGGTTATTTTTAAGACTTTTTATTTAGTTTGAAAAAAGTAAGAAAGATATTTAAACTATTTAATAAATTAACATTGAAAACAAGAGACTAATAAATTAAAAGACAAACATAAATTATCACAGTGTAGTTCAGGTACTTATTTTATTGCTAATGCATAGCTTACAATTGTGTTTTCTCGATCTTATTGTCTGTTCATCGTTCTTTTTAATTTTTGTTGTATGCGCAAGCTTTCAAGAGTATACCTCGTCGTCGTTCTCTTCTCTTTGTCGAGTACTCTTACATCATCGAAAATAGGTACATGGTCGCTATCAATTATGTGTTGCGATAGCCCTGTTGATGGTTTCTTCTTTTTTATGTCCGCTTTGTGCTCCGTCATTCTTATACCTAGTTGTCTTTTATTTATTTGTTGTCAGTTAATACCTCGTAAGATACCTACTAATATAATTCTACAACAATCAGAAGTGCTTTATATAATTGATAAAAATTCTGTGAAAGTGGGCGGATACCACGCCCCATGAATTGAAAACCTCAAGTATTCTATTTTTTTCTTTTTATGCACTTTAATCCCTACCGCTCTGCCAAATTTCATCATTCTATAGCAATCGGAAGTGCTCCATTTACTTGGCCGCAGTTTTGAGAAAGTAGGCGGATACCACGCCCCTTTAATGAAAAACCTAAAATATAAAATTTGTTTCTTTTTATGCACTGCAAGCCCAACCGCTGTGCCCAATTTCATCATTCTACAGCAATTGGAAATGCTCCTTGATAACTATTCTGACAAAATGGGCGGATACCACGCCCCCTGAATGGAAAACTTCAAATATTTTATTTTTTTCTTTGTATGCATTTTAAGCCCTATCGCTCTACCATATTTCATCATTTTACAACAATCGGAAGTTCTCCATTTAATTGATTGCAATTCTGAGGAAGTAGGCGGATACGAAGGAGTTGAAATTTGTGTGGTGCTTGTGCTTGGCTAGCCTACCAAATGTTTCGAATTTGAAGTTCCTGACCTTATTAGTACTGAGGTTAGAGGGGGGGTCGAAAAACGCCTAAGTTTGTTCCTGTAAAAAGGGTGTAGTGCCAGAACTTGGCTGGGCACTACCGTGCCCTTTGATAAAGGCAAAACAAATTGAAAAACCAAAGCTACATTTTTACAATTTCAGTGTAACAATGTTGTTTTGAACAGAAAAAAACGGAACAGACAGACAGAAAACTTCGTACTATAGATCGCATACAAATATTTGGCATTGTTATGAGTTTTTGAAAAATATGCAAAAACGACTTATACGAGGTCAGAAAAGCTCAATAAAAAATAAATAAGGAACATCGCCCCTAGAGAAACATATATGCTCTACATAGTGCAATTTTTTTTTTATAAAATACTTATTATGGTCTAGCTGCACGTCTAAAAAAATATAACTTAAAAAGTTTAGAAACTCAGTTAATGTCGTTTTCCATTGGTTTCACTCAGGGATTAACTCATTCTGAAATCCAATGGAGCAAAGTTATCATTCTTCTACTCAACTTAGAAATTATTTCATTGTATTGGTGAATCATCGTGAACATTTCATGTATCGAACAGGCATACAATCAAACAGAGTCCGATGTTTACTTTTGACATTTGAGTGAGTTTGTTTTGAAGTTATAGCTTAAATGTATTAGTGCTTCTTGAGTGGATTCTGACTTCAAATCGAGAAGCGAAATTTTCTTCTGAGAAGCGTCGGTTGACCGTTTTTGGAATGGAAAACGACATAAGAAAAATATAACGAGGTTCAATTCAAAAAAGATGTAACGGACATCGCCCCTGGAAAAACTTTCCCTCAACATTTTGGTGTTTAATGTTTTCCAATATCATTGATACCTATCGAGAGCTGCAAGTCTAAAGAAAAAAAACTTCGGATGCAGCGATCTTCAACTTCATAAACAAAATTGATAATTTTATTTCGTTTAGAAAAAAAAATAGGAAAAGTTTGTGACTACAAGGCTGTTGGAGTCCAAAAGACTTTTGCAGTTGATTTAAGACAAATATATTATGTTAAAATACATCTTTTACGCCATTAAAGTCAAAATTTTGTAATAAGGTTATAAGTAACGAACACAATAATTGTTTTTTTTTCTGCGACATATTACAGTTTCCTTTATTGAAACTATGCATTTCTGTGAATTCTACACATTTTATTTTTTTTTTATATGAACTTTGACGGACTTTTGTGTAGAAATTCATTCAAATGCACAGAGTTTCAAAGGAAAGGAACTAAGCTATTATCAATTACCAAACTATATAAATAAACCCAAAACTATGTTAATATCACTCACAATAAATTTAACTTTTTATATTTCAGCAAAGTAGAAGAATACCGAAGAGAGCACACCGAAGCGTCAGCGGACATCTCAACGTATGTTTCGAATCCCATAAACGCATATCTACTCACAAAAAGACTAACATCAGACTGGAAACAAGTGGAAAATCGAATGGCGCAAGATGTTGGAAGTGGTATGTACCATTCAGTTTACCTAAATTGATACAATTTCTTCTTTTATTTCCCACTTAAAAATATCAAGACAATTTATTTTATGTCACTATTGTACGTTCCATTTCCCATGGTTTTTTTTTTGTACAGAATTTTTAAAAAATATCACAAACTATCGAAGCGTTTTAAAGTTCCCATCAGATGAGGACCTTAATGGAGCTGCTGTAGCGTTGATGCGACTACAGGATACATACAATCTGGATACATCAAGTGTAGCCCGAGGACAACTGAATGGCGTACAATACAGGTATATAGTAGAATAGAGAAGTTCCAACATTTTCATCGATGCAATGTCCTCATATAGATGGCATTTAACATTGTTTCTTATTTTTACTATCATTCTTATTCTTCTTTGTTTTTCTTATTTTTGTTAATGTTAGCACGGAAATGTCTTCAGATGATTGTTTTGAAATGGGACGCCAGTCATATGTAAATTCTGATTATTATCATACGGTATTATGGATGCAAGAAGCTATGTCAAGATTGTTGGAGGAGCCTGATAATAGAACGACAAGTTTCAGCAAAGCGGATGCACTTGAGTACCTGGCTTTCTCCACTTACAAACAAGGTATGTTTCGCAGGAATATATAATTCTATACCTTTGTTTTTTCTTATTATGAAAAATAAATTCTGTCTTGAAAGAAGCTCAATAACGTACCTACATATAAAGTAGGTCCTTCATAAGAAAAAGGATTTTTTTTTCTGTTTTGAAAAATACCATTCATCCATCCATCTATATAATCCTCTTAGACTTTGCCCATCTTTGAGTCAGTTATAAACGTTATTGGTCAAATTGAAGTAGTAAGCTCGTCCCTGAGTGGTGCCACTGGAACAGGATGAGAATATTCAATTTCAACAGTTAAGTGGAAACTCGTGTTCTTTAGAATTGTTTTATGGGAAATTTTATGCATAGACAAGAAACACCTTCACAGTCACGTGTGGGTACTTTCACAATATAAGGAACTTAGATTAATGGATAAAACTATTTTTCTTCATAAAATAACTCACATTTACTTCGAAATTCCTTGAAAGTTGGTAAATTACAAAACATGTTAATAGCAAATTACTTTAAGCATACACTTTGCAACGATGTTGTTGAGGGGTAAATTTAATCGTTGTCCTTGCTCTTATAGACAAGTATCGGTGTCATATATCTGTCTGACATAGTCATAGACTGTTATTGATTTATTTGATATCGAAGATGCCATCTTTCGTCAAAGAAAAATAGACACGCACACTTTAAAGCCTCTTTCGAATGTATAAAGGTTTGGGTCGTTTTAAACCCAAATCAAATCATTCTTCTAGTGATTTCGTCAGAGGAGAAAGGAATTTTTTATTGGCCAAGATCTCAGTCTCTTATAATTAAGTTTCGTCTCGAGTTTTGGCCTTCTTGCCTGTTTTTATGGAATAAAACTAAAGAATTTTATTCTAGAAGCTGCTTAATATTTAAATTCAGAAATTCAATTTTATTATTTAATGATACAATTTGTTGGTATTTCAATCTCTTCTGTTGAGACTGCCGAGAACAAATTAAATTTTAGACCAAAAATAAATACGTTTTGCGACCAGGGGCCTATTTCACCAAATACAATTTACAAATTCAAAATTGTATTTGTAAACTACATTTACGAATTTGTAAACAGGATTTCTGTTTCATAAATTACATACATATTTGCAACAAGTTTCTAACAAAGATGAAAAAAGTTGTACAAAATAGTAGTTTAAAATAAAAAAAAAATATGCGTTTCACCAATTATATGCAAGATTTAGAATGCTTTCGAAAAACTATGTGCCTGTATACAAGTTTGTTTTACCGAAAGGCGCATTCAGTAAGGGCCAGTTGTACAATAGTGGTTCAGCCTCCGTTCAAGATTTGAACTCACAGATTTCGGCGGATTAACTAAGGTTCAACGCTGGTTCAAGTATGTAATTGGTTATTATCATACTTGAACAGTAAACCACTGTTGAAACTCAATTAATCTGCCGGAATCGGTGGATAAAAATTGCTGAACCACGGTTTAAATATTTGTACAACTGGCCCTAAGACAGATACATTTTTTGTATTTTAGAAACGAGAAGGGTAGACTTCGTCCCAAAATCTACCAAAGTCCTTCTTATTTCTGCGCACATAAAATGTACTTGGCTAACTGGATGCGCCTTTCAGTAAAATGACCATTTAGACAGGCATTATGATGTCGAAAATTAATTTACATCCTTCGATCTTTTATTTTAATTTTAAAACGGCATAGCGCATTTAAACGCTTATCAGGTCACCCAAGTAGTTTGATCATGGTTGTATTTTCAACTCACTTACAGTACAATACAACTGGAAGAGGGTTAATCTTTAAAGTAATTTAAGAGTCATGCTTTGAAATCTTCGGCGCTTACAGTTTCAAAATGGACCACAGTCTGAACTCTGAACCAACAAGCTAACTCAGCCAGTCCGTTCCGTATACTGTATAAAGTAGCTGCCTCCAATTGCTAACGGCAACAAGTTGGTTGAACTATTTCTTCATTTGTGTAGATTTGAAGACTCTTAGGTCTGCTTGGTCGCTTTTTAGCACCAGGTCCACAACGTTGTAAATCCCATAGAACTCATTGATAAGCTCTATCTATAAAAATATTATATTCAAATACTACCGATCTTGACAAAGTCCAGGTTTCAGCGTCATACAGGGATAACTGGTAGGGTAAATTCTTAGCGCATGCACCAGCTGGAACACTTCATCGAACCAGGGGTTGCATTGCGGTTGCCTAGTGAAATTTAGCACATCAAAGGCGACATCTTCTGAAGGCACTTTGGCAGTATTTCCAATAGTTTTCTGCACTTTATCCTGGTGGCGGGCTGGCTTTTAGATTAAAAGAGACGCGGTTAGCGAAAGCTTTGATGGTCTCTTGTGATAGTAGGTTTGCGAAGTCAAAATTTTTCATAACATCCGCTGTGGTTCAATCCGAGTCGAAGTTGGGCGTCGACCTCTCGGAATGTTACGATGTTCTGTTGCCAATTGCAACACTTTCGATTTGGTTGACGGTTCGTTGATCTGTATATCGACAACTCCACTTTTTTATATATTAAATTGTGAAAGTTTATTGCATAGCAATGAAGATATTTTTGGCCACCGTAAAGTCCATCAGTCGTTTCCGGAAGGATCATTTTGCAGTTCTTCAGTTCTAGTTCTTCTACTTCACTCAACTATTTCGCTGAAGACAGTACCCTCAGCTTTTTCATATTTATTTGTAGGTTCACAACCCTGTTTTTGGATGTGCAACTGCAACGGCAACATATGATATCTCAGTAAATTCCAAAACCAAAAACAGCTTTCAGTAGTTAAAGCGGAATATTCCCTTTTAAAATTCTAAATGAACGTTACCAGAAAGCTATCGATTCTTGGTATATGTACAGTAATGGTCATGTTCTGCGGAATTATCCCGCTAAAAATGCAACGAAATGCCTTAGTTTCCTAAGACGGTGTAAGAACTTCTCTTCTTCTTCTGATATGACATCAATTTATAAGGCGTACATTCGCCTAAACCTAGTATACAACTCCTTTATCTTGTCTGGAACTTCTAAAACATCATTGCACAACAATTGCAGAGAATCCAGAATAATGGTTCAGATCAATTTGATGAATTAATATTTCGAAAATATTTTATGCACTGGATCATCGTCGGCTTAATGTCTCTTGAGCCTATCACTATTTTATCTTTACTTTTTCAATTAGAACTTTAGTTAAAAAGCCAGCAGAACTCCTCCCCTTAATTATTTTCATTTCATTGTAACATTCACTCCACCAGAAATGCTCATCACTCATCAGTATAATACGCTTGAGCTTAAAAGTGCGTGACAATTTGAGAGTTTTTTCGTCCATTTGATTGGAATTTTGTTCGAGATTTTAATATAAACGTTCGACAGCTACTCTCAAAATACTCTCAAGTTCCATTGCCAGCCTATGGCTCCCAACAAAAAAAAAAAAAGTGTTTTTTACAGGTCAGTGCCTCTTGCGAGGAATTGACAAATCCTCCAAGAGTAACTCTTGTCATGAAAAAGTGCTTCTCACCTTAGCCGAACGGATTCGGAAGAAAATTGTAGGCCCCCTCCATTCCTGCCAATAACAGGAACACAGGAATGGTTGATAATTGTAAGTCACTAGACCCTGGTTCGATATAAGCTGTCGCGCCACCCAATTTATTTAATTTTATTTTGTATTCCCCTATTTTAATAATACGTGTGTTCCTTTACTTTAAAACTCTGCATTTGTGTGAATTTCTACGTCATTTTTGTATGAACTTTGACAGACTTTGGTGTAGAAATTCACAGAAATGCACCGAGTTTCAAAGTAAAGGAACTAGGCTAATTATATTGAACTACCGTTGTTTTTTACTGGCTGAACACAATGCAGCCGGACTCGGAGCTGGAACACCTGTCAAACTATTAAATACACACAAAATCAATGCTACGAGCAGAATGGAACGCAACTGCAGACGGAGTTGCAGTCGGATCCGCATTGGTTGGCGAACTTTTAACTTTTCACGTGCAGCACTTTTGACGTTTCAATTCATATGAAGAGAAAAGGGTCGGACAAAAAATATTAAAGTTTTTACTGCTTATCTATTGGTGTCGCAAAAAAAAATTATCAATTAAAAGAAAAATATTGGAAATAAAAAAGTGAATAATAAAATCGTGGGCCGTGGCTGTTTTCTTCGTTAAAATATACAAAAATCTGTACAGCTCATTATGGGCAGATAAAAAAAACTACGTACGACATTTATTGAAAGCAGTTGCAGCTGCGGCTTCGATTCCAATTGCAGCAGGGCATTGTGTTCAGCCCGTTATTCTCCTTTCTCTGCTTGAGGCGGGAAACTCATAGCAACTTGATATTCTGCTGGATGCTTCTTCTTAGTACACAGTACTCAGTAGAATGATTCTGCAAACCGGGCACATACTTTAGTAACCCTTCGAGCTTGCCGTTGAAGGCGGGGAGCGCATCTGAACTTGATTATTCTGCTGGGTACTTCTTTAAAGTAGACACATTCTGTTAGCAGGGCGCAGATTGTTTTTATTACTAATTCCACTGCCAAAATCATAATTATTAAGTATTTTATTTAATTATAAAAATGTATTTCTACATCTTAAAAGAACATCCTTTAATTATTTATTAATTTATTCGATATTGAAGGTTTGAATGAACATCAACTTATCACACAAAAAACCCTTATTAATTTATTTATTCATCATTCACTATTCATTTAATTTAATTTCCTTGGAAAAACACATTGAACTTAAAATACAACAATTTTTATTTGAATCTCTTACTAAAAACTATACCCTCAAGTTGCATGGAACTTATAAAGAATAACTTCGATAAAAACTCTTAAAACTTCACTTGCACTTACGCGTAATTAATTTGTAGCTTTTTCAAATTTTATTCATTAAAAACTTTCCTGCGTTTTTGTTGAATTCAGCTTCTTTGATTTGTGGAATATAAGAAACCTCAATTAGCTTGCATCAGTTGTTATGACTGTGAGAACGAATATTTCAACTCAACACTTCTATTCTATATGAATATTTCACATACACATATTATTTCCTAAAACATGAGTTTTAAAAAGAAATATACCTACACCTATTCAGTACTTTTAATATTACCCGGAAAAGTTGAAGAAGGATTTTAACTTTCCAAGAAATTTCGAGAGAGACCGAAAAGCAACAAAATGAAATCTATCTCTTTACTCTTTATTCGTATATAATATTTAATCCTCTATAAGATGTGTTATAAAACTTTGAAAAACCTTCAAAACTTCTTTGTATATTCATCCTCAAAATTAATGCGTTTTGAGAATGTTGATGAAATATATCATCGCATCGCATTGGTTCGTTTTTAATCCTCAACCCTCCATCGCCACAATTTGTGCCCTTGGCAAAATGAAATATGTTCGGTTGTTATTGCTGAGATTAATTTAACTTTTTTTTTATTAAAAACTACTGTTATTTTCTTGCAGAGAAATATTCTTATTCAGACAAACATACCTAGGTATTCATTTTAGAAAACACAATATCCAATATTCTCATTTTTACCGTCACATCCCAGGCATATATTTAGTAGCATAACATTAAAGATTTATTACAGGGTGGCATAAAATAAGACACTCTCTTACCTCTGACGGCGCGGCGGCACACAAGGACGAAAAGAAGCAAAGCCTGTGTGATGTCCTTATTGGATTTTCAGAATATCCCTTTTTTTTTTCTTTAGCCTTGACACAGTGAAGTTCAAGGATCGACGCATAAATTATTGTTTATGAGCTTGAATATTAATTTCTTAACAAAAGCTATATTTTGTTCATTAGTTTTGACATTCGTTAAGGTTTATGGCTACTGGTGGTTATGGTTTGTAGGGACTTTTATATAATTTTTTACCAGAAGAATTTTGAAAAGCAAAACAAACAAGCATAGTAATTTTATATCTTTATAATCTTAAAAATAAAAGTTTCCTCCACCCCCTAGACGACCTAGCATCACTTTAAGCTACATAAATTCTATGGTAAGGGAATTATGTTCCCCATAGGAAGTCTCCTAGAGTTTTTCTTAATTTTTGTTGTTGTTGTAGGTATTGTTATGTATCATAGTAGGTTATTTTGCTGTCTTGCAACTGTATATCGGGCTTTTATGAGAGAAGGATTCCATACAGAGTTCAGGGTTAAAAAAGTAATTTGTAGGAAGTCGTGTAGTTTTTCTTTATAACTTAATTAGCTATGTTTTCTATTTGATGTCTTTTTCTTTGGGGAGATTTATATACGAACAAATATAAGTACCAGATGTTTTACACTTCCTGTTGGGGTTAAGGTTACATTAAACACCCTAAGTCACTAAATGGGCACATTTTTTCTAAATCTAAAATTTGTTTATTTATTTATTTGTAAAAATACTAGCCCAACATTTTAAACATTCTGATGTTAGGGTATAAGCATGATACTACTTAACATTTTTCTAACTTTAAAACTCTGTACTAAAAAGTTCTTTATGTTAATCATTTTTTTTTTAACAGTATCAAATTAAATCTATTTTACTCTTGGTTCTATTTTGACCTTCCCCATAACTGGGCTTTTATTTTAATTACTAATTATATTAGTCTTTATTCTTAATTCTTTCAGCATTAAGTCCTGGTAGCTATAGCTGTTAAGTATTGTACTGTACATTAATGTAAAGTTTAATAAATTACAATAATAATAATAATAAATCTATTTTAACATTAGAAATGTTTAAGCGGAGGCATACCTACTAACAATGTGAATAAATCAATAGAATTTCAAAAATAGGCGTTTTTCTTTTTTAGATCAGAAAAGAGTTCTGAACAGAGTCCGAACATACCGAGCATGCTCTGAACATCCTCTGAACAAAGCGTGTTCTGGGCGCTTTGAACTATTTTTGAAACACACCTGAACACTTAGCTTTTTTTTCAATTTCACCTGTCAAATGGTTGTGTTCAGCATTCAACTTGGTCTGCTTAGTTATTTTATTCTGAGCTCATGAGCGCGCTCTGAACAAGCTCAGAACATGTTCAGAACGAAAACAGAAACACAAATTTCAAGCTTTGAACGTTCAGAGGTAAAAAAGAAACACAATTTTTTGTTTGACAGTTCAGGCTCTGCTCTGAACTAAAAAAGAAAAACGCCTTATGTGAAACTAATTATTGTCAAAGAGGGCGAAACGTCAGGGGAATAGACAAAATTATTGCGTTCATACTGTGTTCTTTCTGGTCTGAGGAAACAGAATACTAAGAAAATGATAAAACGGACAACAAAAAAAGAGCTGTGTTCGTAGGCTTTTCAGATTTGCATGTAAAGAAAGCAAATTTAATAAAGAATACCGTAATCACTTACTTTTATCAAAGTTTTAAAATAATGGGTGTTTTTTTTAGACGTGTGGTTTTCAAGAAGAAATAAAACGCATATAATTTAATGTTATGGCCAAGAATTTAGCTTTATTATAAAGATAAGGGTTTGCCATTATGTTTTAAAAATGATTTCGGGCAAGTGGCTGGCTCGAATAAATTCCAGCCGAGAGCCCCAAGAGGCCCCAGCTTCAATTATTGTGCGCTATGGCGGATGAATTCATTCGTGTCTTCTACGATACTCTGCTTCTCAGCGGCAATAGCGTCTTCGGTGTGCACCGTACGGCGTCTCTGAGGATGCTCATTATCCACTAGACTAGAGTAAAAGTGGTGCGAAACCGATCCATGGTTGCTCGAATTACTCTGCTGGGCGATTATGTTGACCGAATATTGGACGCAGCGCGCGATGCGTCGCGCGAACCGAACCATTATTTTGGTAATAAATTTGCACGATTTGTAAACGTTGTTCAGGAGAAGGTCTATTCGTTATGAAATGGCAAACCAAACTGAGCTGAACTGATCAAGTGACAGCTGTCAAAAAGACCAACTCCGAAAAAAGTATTGCCAGATTGAAAACCACACGTCTAAAAAAAACACCCTGTACATTTATGGTAACAATGTTACTTAAAATCTGTTTGGTATAGGCATGGTGTTATAGACCAAGAGATAATCCAAAAACCTCGATAGGCTTATTCTTTCTTAAACTTTTAATTAAGTCCGTTGAATTGACAACCAGGGCCTTTTGACATTATCATATCTCAACCATTCTTCTGCGTATGTTATCAGCTGAATTGGAATGAATGAATGACATGATATTTTCTACCGAATTCGACTGATTTAGGTAAGAATGAATGACATGATATTTTCGACTGATTTAGGTAAGATGCATTTATTCATGACGAGAAACAGTAACCGTGAAAAAAACATGTCTGTATTTATAGCTGGGATTTGAAGTTGAACCCCAGACCTTTGGTGCGATGCGATAGTCCTTCGCACTAAGCATTACTTATTCGGAAAACGTACACTTATAAAATCATTAATATCTCATACGGTTACTAAATAGATATCTACTTACAAATCTTTGTTCAGATCGCCAGAGAAAAGTTCCCTCCTGTTAGTTGTCACGTGTCGGCACTGAGTTGCACGTGCTCTTCCTTTTTGTTTGCTTAGTAATCAAAAATATTTTTTCCATTTCTTCTGAATAGCGTTTCATTTCATGTATCGGTAAAGAATAATCCTAATCAACACAGACACAATTGCCAACATAGTAGTAACAAAAATCTAATTAATCCATCAAAGCCAAACCATTTTTACCACAAACCTGCCAATACGTAGAAGAGTGACAGCCGACAGGTCGATAATAATGTTTTTGTACATCAACTTGTCCTTTATTTGGACATGGAAGGATGCTTTGCACATACATAGTTAAACAATGTTACGAATGTGAGATTTTGGAGGCCTGTATGGCAAAATAACCGTAGGTACATTTAGATAGATGAAGGTCATAAATGGAGAACTTTTATCATTCATATGTTATTCGATGGTTTAATACCATTGCTATAGAGTACCTATTGTATAGGAAAAGATCCATTGCTTATTAAAAATGGTGGACTGAATTCAGTTAAATTTTTTTCTAACCCAGACATTCATTCTGCATTTTGAAATAAAATCAAAATTTAGCTTTTTACAATAAAATCAGACAAACAAAATGAAATTCAAATAAAAGGAAAATAATAATTTTATTGTTTTTCCGAAAGCTCCAAGAAAAATGTCATACGTCTTTTTGACGATATACTAGAAATTATGTCGTCACCAGAAAAAAATATGTGTTTGCGCAAAGAAAGAATTGACGATATAATGCGCCATTTCCGAAACGCATTAAGCCAATTTCCAAGAAAAGTATATTAAGATATTTTGTTCAATTTTATTCTTGAGAATGTTTTGTGAAGCTTTTACGTCTTTCATAGATGTGTCAGACTCAGATATATAATGAGCGGTAAGTCTTTAATAAACGAAATTAAATTTCATTTAAATCCGTTGACAAAATAAAGAAAAAATTAAATGAACGGTTTTATGCGCCTAAAATCATGTCTTTAAGGCATCAAATATTGTATACAACTACAAAATTTTATATTTTACCTTGAAGTTACGTACGACAGTTAAAACTGAATTTATGAAATATGATTTGTTCAAAACGAACCATATATTATGTATGACGATTTTGAAAGTTTTGTATTTAAAAACGGAATTTTCCCATTGGTACCTAGATAATGATTGAAACTCGATACACTCAATACTTAACAAATGGCCCTCGAAAATTACACCAGAAATTATTTTTAGAAAGAACTCCAGGAATTTTTTCTACTCAAACTTGGGAAAAAATCCTGAAGAAAATTTGAAAAAATTCTAGAAATATTGGAAATGTTTTAGAAACTGATGGGAAGAAAGTCAAAAAGTTAAATTGAAATTTTGCCACAATATATAAATCTGTCGTTATTTTCGAAATTATGGTAGCAGTATGATTTAATAATTCACAAGGAAATAATTCTTTTTTTAAGCTTAAGGGCCAGTTTCACAGTGCACACTTAACAAAATAAGTGGCACTTAATTTTCCCATTTTGGCAATTAAGCCGCAGTTTTACTACCTGAATAAGTGGAACTTAAGTGGCCAACATCGGAGACTTAAGTGTCACTTATTTCGATAAGTTTACACTGTGAAATTGGGAATTAGTTTTCCATATTCGGCACTTAAGTGACACTTACTTCACTGTGAAACTGGCCCTAAATCTCATATATAACCATTCTATGAAAAGTTTCCGACGGGTTTTCTTTGACAACAATACCTTGGATGACCCACTACTTCGGTTCAAAGTATTTTAACTCCCTCTTTGGGTTCTCTGTATCGCTAAACACGCAGCTCTGTTGCTCCGCTTAGGGTATGTTCATTGTTCAGTCGCCAAATGGGTGCCTATTTCAACAGTTTTCTTGGAAAACAATACCATTAGCGTAAGTAACCGAATTGTGTGAGTGGGACAGAGGACTAGAAAAGGAAGTTAAAGTTGTTCGAACCCTCGAAACAGCCATACATATACAGTTTTCTTGCTATTTCTCCAAACAGTTCCTGATTTCTTTATTTCATTAATTTTTAAACTCTAGAAAAATTTTTGGAAAAATATCAGAAATTCAAGAAGCGAAGCCAGAAAATTTTTGTCATTTTTCATAGAAACAACAATTATGAAGTAGTAAAATATGATCGGCTTTTTATTGACTTGTTTAAAAACAATCAAAACATTTATTTTAAAGCACTCCAATATCTAAACTCAAAGCTATAACAAAATCATTAATCTTCATTCCATTTTCTAAAATTCCCTGAAAATTGGTAAATTTTTTTATAACTTTCTGGTGCAAAAGCAAGCGGCTTTTAGGCACCAGTATGAAAATCTGACAAGATGTTTTTGAACAAGGGAATAGTTATGTGTTGAGAAATTGTCTTGACAAACTTGGTATATTCAGCATACAGTGAGATAGAAGAATGTTTGATGACCTTATTAAAAATGAATATAAACAATTATTTAAAAAAATTTTAGTTTATTTATTTATTTATTTCTTAAGAAATTTAAATTTACACAACATAAGTTTTTATTTTTTTATTTTGCGACGCGTTTCGGTTTAGATAACCATCATCGGGCGGTGTAGGTGTTTTATTTTATCAAATTTACATCTCGTTGTTGTTTCAATGTTGTTGTTGGTTGGGATTGTATCGCTCTCTTTTGTTCTCATGCGTTATTATTGTATTTTATTGCTGTGTTGTATAATGTGTTTGTTTTAATAGTTAATTTGTCATTTAGTATTCTGTCTTGTTCTGTTTTGTAAGCTTTGTAAATTTCGTATTCTTCTAGTGCGTCTAGTTTTGTCCCTTTTTTGCATGTATGTAAAGGTATTAAGTTTGTCGCGAAGTCAGTGTAGTTATGGTTTTTTTCTATTAGGTGTTGGGCGAAATTAGATTTTGTATTTTGTTTTGGTCTGTGCTCTTTAAATCTGTCATAAAATGTTCTACCTGTTTGTCCTATGTAGTAATTGTCACAATCATCACAAATTATCTTATAAACGCCTGATGATGTGGTGGGGCCATTTTTCGATTTTTGTTGTAAAATTTTGTGTATATTATTTGTTGTTTTAAAAGATATGTTTATGTTAATTTTTTTGAATTCATGTTGTATTATATTTGGTAATAAATTAGTGTAGTCTATAGATATGTATTTATTGATGACCATTTAAATATGTATTTATTGATGACCATTTAAATATATTTAATAGTTAAAATAAAATGAAGTGGTCCTAGGTGGCTATCTTGGGGGATACCAGACGTGGCTTATCTAAAACGAACACTGTAATTGCAATAACGCGTTTTTAGGTCAGAAGAAATATATTTAAACAAAGAGATTTCAAAGCTCAGAGTGGATAATTTGATTATTATAACTTATAAGTCAGTCAGACACTGGTAGAGACTGGTAGACTAGGTCTTACTGGCATAAATATGTTGGTGTTGTGTTGTTAGAGAGAAAATGGATCATCAGGACCACAAATAAATTCAACATTAAGTTGATTTAATTTGTTTTCTATGAGATAACAGTTCGAAATAGAAATGGCCCAAGAAATAAATTTGGTAATTATAAATAATAAATAAGGAGAGTCAGGCACAAATGAATTATGTAGACCCTGTTTCACAGTGCACACTTAACAAAATTAGAGATACTTTAGGCGCACTTTTACTGTCTGAGTAGGTAGATAAATGGGCAATATGAGAGAAGTGTCACTTATTCCGATAAGTTGAAATTGGGGATTAGTTTTCCAGATTTGGAACTTAAGTGACACTTACTTCGATTGTGAAACTGGGCCTCAGGATCCTTGAGGTTGGTTTACATTTCCATTAAATGATGAGAATTGTTTAGAATGCTCTCCAATGCTATGTATGATCTATTTCAATGCATATATTGCATATATGTGTCGACTGTCGTTAACAATCAAAACTGTACTAAAGGCACTTTTTTTTTTTTTAATATTGAGTTTGATGTGCCGAAATTTGCGTATCAAAGAGAGCTATTTTATTTCAAAACCGACTAAAGAAGGTATTACTATTTTTATTTTGAGTTTGGGGTAAAAACATGTATACAAAATAATTTTCAAAATGCCCATAATATATTTTTAACAAAAAGAACTGCTTTAAAAAAAGCATTTCTCAAAACGATGAATATGAATTATATGTTTTCGCTTTTTACTCGGTTTCAGGTTCAATTTTTTTTAGACTCTGTTTGATTGTTAAAGCCACATATGTTCATTTGCAAGGAAGATTATAAAGCTCCATGAACAGACACTTAAAAAGTTAAAACCACATACAACAATTGAACGTTGAGGTCGTCCTTCGTCGTGCTAAAGTCGATTCTGCTGTTGTTGTACATCAAGGCTGGACGGACACTACCTCAATACTCAATCTTTTTTTTTTTTTTTTTTTGCATATTGCCAATGATAGTAACGTAACGTAATACCTGTTAATGGTGTTGCAGTGCAGTATAACGGTTCTCATTTCCCTTTCTTCAACATCACATTCATCTTACCAAGGTGACGACTATTTCTACCGTTATTAACTCCACCTATGTGCAATTTAATGGGAACGAGCATGTTGAACACCAGGTACATACATAATATATAGAATGTTGAATGTACATAGATTGCATGTATATGTATGTATATAGTAGATATACGAGTACATATATTATCAATTTCATCTCTTATGCTGCTTTCAGCTCCAGGTATATATGTATGTACCTACAAACGTAGTTTCATTTATGTAAATGTCACCCGCTTTTACCTATTCCCTACTGCCATTGACAAGGACAGACGGAAATACAAAGTTGAATATGTGGCAAGTGTTACAACATGATGGAAGCATGAATTAATGTTTTACAATTGATGGAACAACCGTAAGCCTCGCGTCCTTCCCGATAAAAGTTTTTTGAATTCTTCCTTTATGTATAGGTATAGTATACGCTGATGTACCTGATGCATTTGCAAAGAAAGAACAAAAACAAAAGTGGCTATAGGGAATTGTGGGCTGTTGTATGTTTTCGCTTGGTAATTTAATCCTTATTTAAGGAAAGTAATTTTTTTAATTATAAGTTAGGCCCAGATTTTTAGTGCAAGATTAAAGTTAGTTTAGTTTAATTTTTTTCCATCACGAAAGTTTATTGGTTGGTTGTTTATCTTTGACTTTTAAAAGTCTGTAAAAGTTTGACATCCTCAGTCCCTTTTAAATATCATCCACCGATTTTGATAAAGTTTTGAAGAAGTGTCATAACATATTCCCAAAAACTTTAAATATCACTGGAACTATTAGATAGTGGAAACCAGACTCTTATAATTGCATATCGACTAAATTAATTTCTAAAAAGTGATAGGTTTAAAAGTATGCTCAAATTTAAAGTGTGTCTTTTATTTAAATTTTTATATAAATAAGCATTTAATTAGCTACTAATTCTAATGTCCAAATTATTTGATTCCGACAAAGTAAGGAACGTCTCTAAATAACAACCCACCTGTTGTTTAAACTTTTCTTTCTTATATGTATGATTTTCTTAATTTCTTGAACAACTTCTTACAAGTTAAATCGATGATATTCGATCATTTGTTTTGGAGCTTGGCTCGAAAATTTTCAATTATGTGACTATAACGAAAGAAGGAAAAAGTTCTTGCAACTGGATTGAATATCTATGGTTAAAAAATAAACTGTTACAAAATTGTCAATAAAACTACAAAACAAACTTAAGTATTTATGAAACCAATAAAAAATCCCAATGGAGTTACATAAAATAGAGAAAATATTTTGAAAGCCAGATCAGGATTCAGGAATGCTTGTGAATTCCAAATTGAACTCAGTGTTTTGGGGAATGGGAAAGGTAGACGCAGACATATTGAATGGAAGCTCAGGATAGGAGTATATAGCATACTAAAACAGGAGTAAAGGACCACCTCAATAATTCAACTAGGGTATGCTGTTTTTGTGTGTTGTTTTTTTTTCTCGTTTTCTCGTTTTGTTATCCTTGGTATTGCAACCTTATTTTGTGTTTTGTATTTTTGTTTAGTGTTGTAGTTCTTTTGTGCTGACATAGAGTAATGGTATATGGTATGTTGTTGGCAGGTATTTTCCAGGGATATTTTAATTAGCAGATAGACAAACTGTGCAGATGGACGCAATGTTGTTGTGTAGGTGGTGTTTGTTTTTGCAGAATAGAATATAAGAGTGAATATAGTTATAGGCAGTCTACCGGGTTTCAAGGAATAACAATATAATGTTGTTGAATTTTTAATTATCCTTTCTATTGAATGAATTTTTTTGTTTAATAAATTTTGATTGAAAATTGTATCCTGCATATCAAAAACATTTTTGTTTGTTGTAGTCATTATAAATGGAGATAGGTAAAGAATTTTCATTTAAATACCCTAAATTCTGTCCTTCTAAATTTAACTTAAAAGGGATGATTTCAAAATATGTTTAACACTTTTAACACTTCACTTAATCTTTCTATTGAGCTTTTCTTCAATTATCTATTGTTTTTTCTTAATTTTGATCCTTAACCAAGCCTTCTCTTCGTTTAACAAAAATGTAAAATTTGTTTGATTTTTAATTGGCTATTAAATTTTTCTAAATTTTTTTTTTTAGGTAATCTTGAAAGTGCTCTCTCAATGACCAATGAACTTCTTGAAATGGTTCCTAATCATGAACGTGCAACTGGAAATAAAGTATTCTACGAAATAGAACTTAAAGAATTGGCATTAAAAAATAACAAAAAGAAAGTTAAACGTGATGATGGTTCCGAGGATATTGCCATTTCTGATCTTGTAAGTAAAATTTTTATTTTATAAAATTAAGAAATTGTTTATTTAAGTTCGGAATAATTCAACAGCCAATTGAATTAAAAGAAGAACCCGAGATATTGGATTTATCTGAACGTAGAGTTTATGAGATGTTGTGCCGTGGTGACTTGAAGCCCGAACCAAGTCAATTGAGATCATTACGTTGTCGTTATGTCAACAATGGCATACCATTCCTTCGATTGGGTCCATTAAAATTAGAAGAAATCAACGAGGATCCAATGATTGTGATTTATCATGAAGTCATGTATGACTCAGAGATTGAATTGATTAAGAAAATGGCTAAACCACGTTTTCGACGTGCCACCGTTCAAAATGCAAAGACTGGTGAGCTCGAAACAGCTCACTATAGAATAAGTAAATCCTCATGGCTAAAGACTGAAGAACATCCTGTGATTGGTAATATTGTCCAGCGTACAGCTGATATGACAGGGCTGGACATGGGTGCTGCCGAAGAATTGCAAGTGGTTAACTATGGCATCGGTGGTCATTATGAACCTCATTTTGATTTCGCCAGAAAGGAAGAGTCCCGAGCATTTCATAATCTTGGTACTGGAAATCGTATTGCCACAGTCCTTTTCTATGTAAGTATCCATTTGGTCATATCCTGGTATATGGCAATATAGAGATACAGCATTTTAATGCCTTCCCTGTTAATAATCCCTCTCCCCCCCCCCCCTAGATGAGTGACGTTGAACAAGGTGGTGCCACAGTTTTCACTGCAATTCGCAAAGCACTCCATCCAAAGAAGGGCACAGCAGCATTTTGGTGGAATTTGCATAAATCCGGAGAGGGTGATTTCAGAACGAGGCATGCTGCATGTCCTGTTTTAACTGGATCCAAATGGGGTGAGTGCGACATAACCATTTCCAGGAAAACCACATTCATGTGGGTTTTATTATTTTATACATACATTTATCCTTTTTAATTCCTTTTTTTAACTTGTTTTTGTTGCCTTTTTAATTCTATTCACAGTTTCGAATAAATGGATCCACGAACGTATGCAAGAATTCATACGTCCATGTGGTCTGGAGCCCGACCACGGAGAGTTCGCCGTTTAGATGCGGTTCCGGTTTGGTGGCGTCGGCAAAAACCATTGGGGATGAGGAGAAAGAAATGAACAAAAAGAATTTTTAAAATGTAGTTCTCTATAGAATAAGTTATGTATGTGTGGTCTCTTAATACTCTTACAATTTAAATACACTCGATCAAAAAAGTATTGTTTCAGTTGTAATTTACTTTCAATCATTTTCTTGTACTTAAATCCTCCCTACGATTTTTTATAAAATTATTTCCTCTTCCTTTTCCAATTGCAATATTTTCTACTATTCACTATTTTGATAAGACACTTGCCGCAAAAAGTTTTCATGCAAATTTGAATTACATACATCTTTCAATTAATTTTGGTTTGACATGCCAAATAGGTTGATTTTATCTTGATGTAGATTTTAGGTAAAGTAAAATATAATATTAAATAAGTGAGACAATACTTTTTTGGACGAGTGTATAAAAGACTAGTGAAATTTTTCCATTATATAATTAGAATACATTCTGTATATCGGTACATGTACAGATAATGTAAAAAAAGGAGAAAATATGTATGTAGGTATAATCTAATTAAATCTTAAATCTTTTTATAAGTTTAATATTATGTACAGAAACTTTCAAGAATTTTATATTTTTATTTTTTAAGAATCTACCTACATACGTATAACTAATTGAATGTTTTTTTTTTATTATTTTTTAACAAAAGAGGAAAAAAATAAAGTGTTGAAGATGAAAATATTATGAATGAATTTTTTTCTTTTCATAGACTCAATGAACAATAATTAATTGGTGTAAGTATACTTCGTTTTCCATTACCGTTTATTTTTTAATGTGTTTGTGTATGAATTTGCTCTTATTGTAAATGCATTTAGCTAGTTATGTTTAAACAATATTGTTGAAAGAATTTTGATATGAATAGATCAACTTTATAAGAATTTCTTTGTTGGTTTGTTCTCAACATTTTCCATACTAAATGTGACTAAATTACAAATTTTGAGGAGTTTGGATAAAAGCTATCAAAGAAAAGGAAAACTGTCAAAACACTGTTTTTTTTATAAATCCTAGAGATAGATGCCTCTAAGTTTTTCATTACGAAATAGTTTATTTTTTGTTCTTCGGATATCGATTATGCAGTTAGTGAGATTGGTGTTGACTCCTGCGAATATTTGATTTGACTTTCCTTGTCTGGCCACCAGCGATAATTTACTTCACGAGTTGCAAGTTGCTGAGAAAACTTTCAATGTTATCGCAATACGAACACAATTAATTTTTCCAGTCAGGGTTCTTAAATTCTTTTCAAATTAATTAAGTATCTATTATTAGCACCAAATGTAGTTGAGTTGGTGAATGAAAGTCTTCGGACCAACTCCTGGATGTACATTTCATCCAGGAGTTGGTCCGACAAATTTTTTCGTTTTGGGATCACAGCTGCATATAGATGGCTTCATATAGATTTATTCATATTTTGAAAATTTGGCGATTTAGTGTTGTGAATCGGAATATTACATCCGCAGAAAAAGGAAGCAATAGCTATACATTTCGTGGTTTAAAACAGTCAACAAAAGCATTTAAATTCACCATTTTCCTTGGTTTTGAAACTTTTTTTGCAGTAACAGGTTCTGTATAAAAGAAAGATTATCCTGAGGGAAGTTATTTTCCCCAAAATTCAGTGAAATTTTTTCTCTATTTATTTAGATTTTGACAGATAATAACAACGCCTCTCATTTTCTCGCTTTATTCTTATTAATTTACTTTATTTACCTCTTCTTTACAATTTGTACGAGCTTTTTACGTTTTTTACGGGATTTTTACGTTTTTTAAACTTATGTACGCGTTTTGTATCTACTTAATTAAAGTAATAAACAAATGTAAAATATAAATTTACTCAAAACTATGTTTTTGACTTCTATAATATTCACAAAATCATTCTCGAGAATCGGACTTCTTCCAGAATGAGACGGTTCAGAAATTTGACCTCCACGTTGGCCTTTAACTCGTTCTTTGGTGAAACCCAACGCATTTCTTATTATACCTTTGGTGTTTCGAAGCATTGTTGGTGTTGCTAGGCGATTTTTGAGTCATGGTTCAGCAAGATTCTCGTGCAATTGCATAATGTAGCTTCTTCGTGATAGCGGTTTACCTCCAGATACACTGACATTATGGCAATAGATTATATAAGAGTTTATGCTTGCTATATTGACCATATCATAGAATATGCTCATAGGCCACCTGTTTGTCTTTCGATTGCATGACATGTTTGAACACATCTGATCAAAAGTATCGACTCCATCTTTTGAAGCATTGTTAAATTCGATCATATTTGTTTTTTTTTTTTGATGATGGTTTACATTTGCTTGTTCACCACATGAGGACAGAAACAAAACCATTTTACTAGGCTTCGGTTTATATAAAACAAGAGTTAGCGGCCTATCAAAACAAAACATCGAGGTTCCAATGGCTCCTCCACGGTTATTCTTCATTTCTTCAGGATTTTTTTTTTTGATTTTTTGATTGCCCGCAAAGTTGAAACTATTGTCAATTTGTTTGGTTGTTGCAGCAGCTGTTTCGCTAAGGGATTTGACGTAAACTAGTTATTCGTAGTAACGTTCCTGTTGGAACCATGAATACTGCGTATTATTTCCTTTACAACGTATTCAGCTAGAGACATACCTTCCATGTTTGTTCCTTTTCCAAGATAAGGTATGGCATCAACCATGTATCGGGTTCCACTATCAGACATCATTTCAATTTTTAAACCGTACTTAGCCGGTTTGTTTGGAATGTACATTTTAAATTTGCATCCACCGCAAAATCTATGGTACGGTAGCTTTGTAGGGTTGTAATTGCTTCGACACTCAGTTATAAGTCCCATATTTTCCGGATTAGTGTAAATGGATCAGACTGCATGGTTTGTATTCTCAATTCTCTGTCATCAAACCTTTGGCATCTTATAAGGAAATTTAACTTTTCACGGGTCATACACACGCAATGAATCGAAATCCACATAACGATGTGTTGAACAATTTATCACTTGTAAGGTGGTTATCCTTTAAAGCAGCTGCTAAAAGTAAAAGTAACCAAATAGAGCCTTGAGTTTCTCCATAGTCAATGCATAAGTCCTTTTGGGTTGATGTTGTGATATCGTTTGTACGTTTTTTATAATAGCTTTTCCCACGTTGGTCCATTTTATAATTTTATTCACAAATTTCTTTTATGAAAAATGAATCAAATAAATCTATAGGGTTTGTTATATTTTTGAGTGAACGGGCTGACCCTCTAGCTATGCGAACAATATTCCTGCCAGAAGATATAGAATAAAAATGTCATTTACGCATAGCCCAAGCGTGGCGATTTTTACCTCGAATATTGGCGTGAGACAAATTCACGACGCAATTGAAGACTGGTGATTGTGTTTTCTCTTGCTCATGTTCAACAGAGTCGGAAGCTTCGTCTTGAACATCACTTTTGCACTTCTTCAACCAAAAAAACGTTTTCACTATCAGAAATATCAGCATTTGAGAAGTTCTCATCATCCGCCAGAACTATTCCGTCATCCACATTAAACGACATCGCAGCAATTGTTCAAAATCACCGTGCTTTATAATAACAAAAACAATAAAAAGCAAAAAACCAACACAACAAAAAATTGTAAAAGTTACACATAGTCATAAGCTAATCATTCGTCAAAATGACGAGTGTGTTTTACATGACATATCAAAAACCAATAAACTTACAAGCAAAACACATTCACCACGCGAGAGAGACAGATCTTTGACAACTGAGCTTGCGAGAAAAAACAATTAAGTTGGTAAAAAAAATAAAAGAGAGAGAGAGAGGAATGTTTGTTGGATGCTCGTCATTTTGACGAACTTTAGCTTTCTGGGGTTATATAAAGAATTTTAAGTGTTGCCGTTTTTAAATATTTTTTTCTATTTTAAGTTAATTTTTGTTTGAAAATTCCAAGGTGGCGCATCCAGCTCCTGTCTGATTTTCTCGTACAATAAAATTATCTTCGGTCAAATGTTTATTCCGACCGGGCTAGTATGGCAGTTTTTATTTAGTTTATTATGTTTGAAAAAAATTGTGTTCTTCAAATGCGGATGAGGTCATTAATCAAATCAATCAATAACTTATGCCATGTGGCAGGCAACATGCCCCACGATTGGACGACCAGCTCCATAATATCCTTTAACTTAAAAAAAAACACAAACCTATGTACTCCCGAACTATTGAGGCCAATTCCTGATAGATGTCGCATATACGATTCTTTTCAAATCAAGACAGATCACGTACACACGTACACGTTGATTATTCGAATTCAAAGCCGCATATGATGACATAAATCGTCAAGAACTCTATAATGCAATCGCCAAGCTTAAGGCTCCCGGGCAAACTGTGTCTCATGACACTAGAGAACACGTGGTGTAATATGCTAGATACTAGAACAACCTATATTTCAATCATGTACAGGCTTTCTCCAAGAATATGTATTACCAAGTGATTTTTTCAATATTGATCTAAAGCAGATACATATTTCACAGGGTGGACGAAGACATGAAAAGCGCAATCTTCAACAGATCGACTCAATCATCAATTATCGGCTGCTTCAATCGTCTCGTTATAGAGTTCTTCATGGTGATTAAGGAACAGGCAAAACTTGTTGGGCTTAAAAGGTAAACGAGGACACGACCAAGTTTCTGCTATGAACAAAAAAAAAGCATCTGTCCATCGAAAAAGACAAAATGTCATTATTTATAGCAAAGGCTTTAAAATACTTTAGGACTTCATCAACCTCGAAGTAAACATCAATAACAGCTAGAGACCCTGGTAAATCCCTGGTACTTCGGTTTGTCGAAACAACTGGGTTCAAAACACAAGACAAAGGAAACGCAATCAAAGAAAAGAATTACTTTTGCCTATGGCTGTTTCTTCGGACCAAAAACCTAAGAACTAAGGCATCTCCGCTCTGCTCGCAGCTCCAGTATGAGTTTAGCCCAAGCGGACCTTAATCTTATAGAAACAATTTTTGTCATCCCGGTCCTGCTGTAGGTATAGGGCAGAAGAATGGACCTTGTCTAAAACAGTTGAAAATTTGGCTTGGCTGCTTTGTAAGAATTATTGTTCTGATAATTTCTTTGTCCAGTTTGCATCAAAAGAGTATTGAGGTGAGGATTCACTAATTCAAAAAACTGAAAATACAGTAGCTGAGGTGGTTGGGATACGTGGAGCGTATGGACACCGACGTGACGCACTAGTTCAACAAGTTTCGAATCTCCCCCTGATGACCTAGAGGCAACTAGCTTGGGACCGAGCTGGCTGGAATGGTTTGATGGCCCCATCTTGCGACTGTAAGTGGCATCTAAAGTTAAGTAAAAAGGAGACAAGCATCTAAGCCTGTTACTCGAAGCCGTATATCACGTCTTCTTATTTCTGCCCTTCGCACAACATAAATAAATTTTCTTCAGTCATATTTTATTTTTTTCTCTTCTTGTTTCTGCCCTTCCCACAACATAAATAAATTCTCTTCAGTCATATTTTATTTTTTTCTCAAAAATAAAAAAAAAAATATGTAAAACATTTATCTTAAAACGAAACTTATAAGTCTTAACCAATTATAATACTTCAAACTATCGAATAATTTCGTATGGGATGGAAACCTCATGATCCGGTTCCAAGCCGCATGGTCGTTTGAACATCTGCTTTCGTGATCTAATCCAAACATTTGCAACTGTCAAATAGACAAAAAAAAGAAAGAATTTTACAATATCTAATGGTATTGTTTGAGATTATAAAATTGACCAAAATTGACCTACCCCATTTAGATCCTTTCAAGACAGGACAAGCAGCATGTTTTGTTCTGAAATCCTTTTCGTCATCCTTATGCAAATTATACCAAAACATCAGGCTGCCTTTCTTTGGTTGCACAGCGCGATTTAAGAATGGGAAACCAGTAGCGCCACCTTGATCAACATCCGATAACTAGAAGGAGATTTTGTTAAAGATTTGTTTTCACAAAGTATAGAAAGATAAAGAACTTACATAGAAAATAGCTGTGGCTATTCTATTTCCATCTTCTTCGGAAAAGGACGAATCCATCTCGAAAAAGTCAAAATGAGGTTCATAATGCCCACCAATACCATAGTTAGCCACTTGAAGTTCTTCATTCGCATCCATGTCCAGCCCTGTGATGTCTGCAAGTCGACGATTTAGTCTTTCTGTTTCTGGCAGAACATTATATTTAAGCCAGGTGTTTTGACTGGTTCTATATAAAGTTGCTGTAGTTGAGTCTCCGTCTTTAGCACGAACTTGCGAACGGGTCATACTGGGCTTGGAAAATTCCTTAATAGGTTCAATTTCATCATCACTGATAACATCATGAAACACAACCACATATGGGTCCAAATTAATTTCCTCCATTTTAAATGGCATCAAGAGACGATAAGGCACATTCCTATGATAGTTTCTACAACGAAGGGGTCTTTCTTCGGATGGTGTTGGTTTGATTTCACCACGACAAACTTTTTCGTAGATATTAAATTCGTTTGTTAGTCGATAAGGCCTGATGAAATCACCATCCATTTCTGGCACAACCAGTCCATGACCTTGTTCAATCATTATTTCAAGATATTGTCTAAATTCCAATAGACTTTCTTTTTCAGGTTCTAATTCGAGAAGTTTGTTATTCAGATCCAAAGCAGTTTTGAAGTCTCCCATTTGAGCATGGTAGCTTTGAACCATTTCCAAGAATGCAACTGTTTCGCTCGAATTGTAGTATTCCTGAGATTGGAGTTTTTGAAATGATTCTTTTAACCATGGAATTGTGTGATTGAAATCTTTCAAAAGAAATAGCTTTTGACCGAGTTGGAAGCAATCTTGCCATGACATAGGTGAACTGTATAGGTACGAGATTTTATTAAAATTGAGTTCTTAAAGAGTGAAGTTGAATTTTTTTAATTTACCCATATTTAACACCATTTAAGATGCCAGCAGAAACTTCCGAAACATCCAGTTGATATGTTTCCTGAAGGCGAACCAATGCAACAACTGATCCTGTTGCATCCTCTTCTGTGGGGAAACTCAAATTGGCACGACTATATTTGAGAGCATCCAGGAAAGCTGAGTATGTAAAGAATGAAATTTTTGATAAATTCAGTAGATATAATTCAAAATGAGAACATACATTTTCGAGCAACTCCATTTTCAATAGCATCCTCAAAGAGGCTCCAATCCATATCGAGACGTTTGATCAGGAGATACGCATTGACAGGACTTGTTAGATATTCTTCTAAGTCATCAGCAGCTATTGCGTGTTCTCTTTCGATTTCATCAATTTCACTGAGAATGATAAAAGTTTTGAGACTTGAGTCAAATTTTGAGTAAATTTAAATAATCTAAAAAAAACTTATTCTAAGACTCGCAAATAAACTCTAAAAAGTCTCAACAAAGGAACCTCTTTCCTCCCTTTCAAAGCTTACAAATTTATTTACATAAATTTTTATATTTTTTAACTTAAGAGTTCTTTGGCCGATAAATCTAGCAATGGATTTAAAAAACTCATAGTTACATGAAAACACATAAAACTTTGGTTACACAGATTTATAAATAAATTGGGTGTGGCGCGACAGCTTATTTAGAACCTTGGCCTAGTAACTTAAAACTCTCAAACATTCCTGTATGCGTGAAATTGGCAGGAATGGAGGGGACCTACAATTTTCTGCCGAATCCAAAAGGCTAAGGTGAGAAACACTTTTTCATGACAAAAGATACTCTTAGAAGATTTTTCAATTCCTCGCAAGAGGCAGTAACCCGTGAAAAACATTTATGTTTTTATAAGTGGAATAGTACGTCCGTCTTACATTTCGGTTGGGATGATAAGGTATTTATTTATTCAAAAACTGAAACTAAGGCCCTAAATTATCGAACCGAATTCATAGAATGTTGCTGTTATATTTGAAACCTACGAATCTTTCTATAAAATACAACAACAACATAGGGCCACTTGGATTCGGTCGATTATGGCCCAGTTTCACAATCGAAGTTAAATGTCACTTAAGTGCCAAATATGGAAAACTAATGCCCAATTTCACAGTTCAAATTTATCGAAATAAGTGACAGTTAAGTCTCCCATATTGGCCACTTAAATGTCACTTATTTAAACAATAAAACTGGGTCCAAAGTGTTAATAAGGGAAAATTAAGTGCCACTTATTTTTTTTAAGTTTGCACTGTGAAACTGGCCCTAGGTTCTTATTTCTTTTTAATAAATAAAACCTTATACGAACCGGATTGTTAGATTGACGTTTTATTGTATTGGAAGGCCTTTATATATATCTTTGACAACAGTTTCAAACTTTTTAGGTCGATAAGGTCTTTATTTGTAATAAATAAAGACCTAATCCTCCTAACCGGAGTGTTATATTCACGTTATTTTTTTTTATAGGTATAAATCTTTTTGTGGTAAAAGTTTCATGGTCTGTAGGTCTATTTAAGTGACTTATTTACAAACACTTAATTTACTAATAATTATATGCACTTTACTCTTAAGTGCTCGAAGATAGTAGATTTTTAATTTTTATTTTGCTTTAAGTGTTTCGATATTATGATGTGCGATAAAACCAATTGTTAATGAAAATCAAATAAAACAAACATAACTAAAATTTAATATTTATTTAACATTCAGCAATAATTTTATGTAATAATAATTTCAACAACAAATTAGTATTGCTAATGAAATTAAAGGAAATTAAATTGTGTGTTCTTAGTTGGCTTTTTTTTTTGTATGTGCTGTGCAAAAACAAAATCGGGGAAATAAAGAAATCAAAACTTAAGACAGACTAACTAAAGATTTGTGGAGAATTAAACAAATACACATGAATTTCCGATTACTGGGTATGTGTGTTTGTAAAATTTTCGATTTAAGCTTTTTTCTTGGCTATATATTTTTTTTAATCAATTTTCGTATGGTTTTTGATTTTTCTCTCTTTTTACTCTCATTGGCATTTTCATTTAAAACAACATCAACATAAAGAGAATTCAAATACTAGTACGATGGTACCATGTGTATGTTGTTTCCAAAAACATTGTCCACATTAGGAGTTCCCGAACATTTAAGTATCAATATTTTGAATTTTTGCAGTTCGTTAAATTAAACAATTCACAATTCAAACAGACAGTGTAATCGAAATGTGAATAAGTGGGTTAAAAGGTACAAGTTTCATGAAATAAATTTCAAATGTCTGGTTGTTTTTTCTGTCTAGGATTGTGGTCAGGGTTGGCCTGGGAGTCAAAGGGCCTCCCGGGACTTTTATAAAAAAAGCCACAAAATGGATAAATGAGTAGAAGGAGTGTAAAATAATAATTAGTTCTGAAACAACGATAAAGAAAAAATTCGAAACATCGTTGTTGCTCTTTTCTATTCTGTTTCTGCGGCCCTTAAATATAGTGTGAAAGCTTTCCTTTAAATGAATTGAAAGTACTTCAAAAACTATTAGAAGTTAACCAAAAATAATTTGGGGATCTCCTTAGTTCACCAATATTTAGTGTGGGATCCTTAAGTATCTGACAATACTGTGGCTGCCCCCTTTGGCGTACAACACCTCAAGAATAATTAGCCATCAGCTAAACTGTAGTTTTCGTTAAAATAATCTTGTATAGGAACCCAACAGCTTTATCCTCATTGTAGGGGCCCCTAACAGAGCTGTGTGGGCTCCTTAGAAATACAATTTTATAAGAAAGTTTTCTTTTAAAAGAAAAGAAAGAAGGTACTGCAAGTCCTTTCAGGCAATTTTTGTTCTCCCAGAACCTATCGGTCAAAATTCCAGTTGCCCGGTGGCCTAGCCCGCCCCCTGCTTGTGGTAGATCTTGGGAGGTTAAAAATTGTCATTTTTCAAATTTTATTACAAATTACAAAATCAAGTTGGATAAGAATTAATTTTTACAGCAGTTACAAGTTAAAATTAAAAGAAACTGGCTCTTCTAACAATCTTCGCTCACAGAAATTTTATAGATATTTTAAGTTTTTTAATATAAGGGACATTAATTCTAAAATTTAGCTTTTTTTAACATTTTTCAAAATTCAATAAAATATCAACACTACCTATGTACGTGCTCGTTGTTCACATATGCATACGATGCGTCTATAAGTATTGAAAATATATAAAATAATTTTTTTTTTAATCTAGCGATTTCACCGAAATTCACTCTATATATAAAGAAAATTTTATAAATATTTAGTCATAAAATTATCCTAGAAGTAACATTTCTATATTTTAACTTTCAAAACAAGCAGTTTTTAAAATCGGATTAAATTTCTTTTGTGCTTACCCAAATTCACCCTACATATTTAAAGTAGGTAGATACATTTTTTAAAATGTTTGGCGCTTATAAGTTGTGCCTGAACTATATCTTTAATTAATTGTACATTTCCAAAACAAAAATATTATTTTTTAAGTCAGATAACATTTTTGGTTTTTATCCCATTTCACCCTATAAAAAGAAAATTTTTTAATACTATTTTTGTTCTTGGAATTTTGACATTACAACTGGGAAATTTTTCTGTGAAATTTTTTTTCATTACTGAGATTGCTGAGAAAGAAAATTAAAAATTGGATTCTTTTTTCCCTATTTCACCCTAAAATAACAAAATTTTTAAAAGAAACTGACAGAAGTTTACTCATAAAAGTCATTTGTTTAATTTATTAGCGAACAAACAACCCGTCTAACAAAACGAAAACAAAACAAATTTTTTGTTATCAATAACCTTAAAGGTTTTGTAACCAATAATTTTTAATTAACGTTAGTAAACTAATTTCAAGGCATCCAATAAAAATAAATCACTCAAAAAAAGTATGTATCTAGATTATCACTTACCTTTTCAGCATTTCCAACTGTGTAGTCATAGAATGCACGTACGATTGCAAATGAGACAACAAAAAGACCTCGGTACTTAAAAGTTGCTCCAGACCGGCTATTGATGTAAAATATTCTTTCTCATTACCATTACTGCCACCAGTTTGCAGAAGCAATAAAACGCTCAAGCAACAAATTGCTTTTGCACCAAACATATTGCACTAATTATACTGTATGAACAAATCGTGTTGGGTAAACAATATATATAGCGAGCTTATTCCGAGCAAATTAAAAAAATTTATATTTTTATTATTTTGTGTTCTGTTGAGCGAGTAGCTATATGATCAACCGGCATTAAATGCCCACAACTATATTCCCGAACCGCTATAATGCTATGCCGCACAGAAGACAATACACTTCTGACAACTGTTGGAGCAGATCATCGGTCCGACACCATACCACCGGCTCTATTTTAGTCTTGAGGTCTAAACGAAGCTCACCGACCATATAGATACGATACACACATATATTACACGATCTTATAGGTTTTGTGTTGTGTATCCGTTGGCTAATAGATAGATTTTGGTGCAGCGATAATAATAAAATTGTTGTTGGATTTACCTATGAACCTGATCATCATAAAGCTTTTGTCTCTAATACATAGTCTTTCTTCCAAAGTAAATTATTCAAACTAGTTTCGTGCGCTGATGATTCCCCTTTCCTTTTTAGAGCAACATCAACAAAAATATTTCGGATGGTGTATCTGTATCTTTTTTATTTCAGATGCATCTCATTGGGTTCCATTAAAATTCGTCGCCTTTGAGGGGATATTAAATTATGTCAACCCAAAGATACTACAATAAAAGACAATGCAGCAACCCCAACAGATAGTTTGGAAAATCTACCTGTTATGCTACAGGATACCTGATGTGGCTTGATTTGCCTACGCTCGCTGCTGCTACGTCTAACTTGTTAGACAAGTCAATATAATTTTTTTTTCGGTGTTGTTATTTTCTTTGCTATATATAGGAATTGAAAAATTCAAATTTCTCTTTAATTGCTACAGCCACGGAGATTTAAAGGTCCAATGACATTGGCCATGGCATTTCTTATACCATCATAGCAAGCTAAAAAGAAGTATATTAGTTTATCTTTTTCTTTGCCTTTAAGTCGATTAATAAACTCATTGGGTGTATGTGTCTAACCTATAGGTACATTAAAATGATTTGCAAGAGGTTGCTGTCTGATATTTTGTTCATATAAATCCATTTGAAAGCAGGTGCGGAAACAAGATTTTCCTAAAAGGGGTCAATATTTTATGAGTAACCGTTTTAAAAAAAATTCATTTAAAGAAAAACGTGGATTTACTGACTGCCGGAAGTAACTTTATATAATGCGTCAAATTCTGGGACCATTAATACAATATAAGACAAGTTTACTTAACACCACGTGTTCATAATTTGTGTTACACGTTACAGCAATCTCTGGAAATCATAAAAATAGTATGAACAAGGGTTAAATTTGATTCAAATTTAGATTGGAATTAAAAGTTTATAAAACATTTTAATGATGGATATAAAAACAATACGTATACCTATTCATCGATTTCGTTGACAATCATATCGGTATAATTGACAATACAGTAATTTTATATTATGGCCCTCAGAATTGCGATGTGTTATTAGAATTTAACACGTCATGTTATGTGAAAAAATGGAGGTGTAGGTAAAGGAGTAGAACAGGAAAAGAAATAGGTATTCAAATTGGAAAGGAAGAGGTCAGAAGATAGGTTTGGAAGGTCAAGTTCCGGGGGACGCGGCCTGCTTGCGATGCTCGGCAGTTAGCTCGCCGGAATGGGGGAATCCTGCCCCCAAAACTTAACCTCACCTGAAAGAAAAAAAACCATCGAAAAGGACCACGGACGGACGATCACCACTTCAACAGCACTACTGGTGCTGGTGTTGTGATGCCAGCCCTCCTAACCTAGAAATCTGGTGGCAATTTTCAGATTTTTTTTTTTAATTGCGATATATAACGGTATTGAATTGAAAGTTAAGTATTTGTAATATAAAATAATTGAAGTCGATATATTGATCAAAATTACCTAAAATTTTACGATGATAAGAAAATCGGAAAAAGTGTTTCTCGTAATTTTGAACGTCTCACAATTGGGCAAGATACCCTAAAACTGGAATTACATAATTTGGTGGATTGCGAGAGGTAAATTATTTTCTTTTATTTAAGAACCGATTAACAATGCCAGAAAAAAACGCATGTCCTATTTTTAATTTATCATCGGCGGAGGAAAATGGCATCGTCACCTGCAAGTGGAGCCCGCTGGATAGCCAAGTAGGTGTACTAACGACGAGCGCTGGATCCATGGATCCCTGCTCTGTGACACCTTTTTAGAAATAAGGGGTAAAAGATAAGATATCGCCCTGAAAAACTAGCTCCCAACAAATCAAAGAGAATCTGATGCATATTTTGCGGCTTATTGGTCAGCGTCTGATTCCAGAGGAACGGCTCAACAATTGAAACTGAGTAGAAGAAGTAACAGATATTTATGGTTAACAAACAGTTACAAAACAAACAAAAATATGACAATGAGTAAAAAAATATATTTAATACCCCGGGGGCTTATTCTGGTTCGGTGAAAAAGTGAATCGAAAAAATTTTCACACTTTCACACTAAATTCGATTCTCGTTCTGCGAAACCAAACGTAAAAAAAAATTCATATGAATAATTTGCTTTCACGTCGATATTTGGAAGTGAATCTGTGTGAAAGAAAGGATGAATAAGAACAAACGAAGCTCAAATCAACCACATGTCCCTCTCTGTCCCATTCATGAAGAAAAAAATCTTTCTATCTCATGCGTTTCTTTTCTCTTCAAAAAAATGAGAGAATTGCGCTGATTGGGCATACGCTTCAGGAGAAATGGAGGTACGTGAACTCATATTTGAAACTGAAGGAAATAAACAATAGCGAAAATCGAAAAAAACCTAAAGCAGAAGGTAGCCCTGAGACTTTTTATAAAGACTCAACAGACATCTTCAAAAGCAGAGAACGTCGCAATCAAGAGTTCAACAACTAAAGGCAACATAAGTGCACTTTAAAATCAATAGTTCGCATTTTTAAATTTAAATTGTGGAAATCTTAAGTGTTTTATGAAAAAAAAAGAAGGAATTGAAAAGTTAAAAAAGAAATGTTTTCGTTTTAAAACGTTTATTTTTGAAATTAAGAGAAATTGCTATTAATATGTATTTAAACACAACAATTTCGAATATAATGTGAAAACATTTAATTTTATAATTTGAATTCCTATTTAAAATTAAAAGGATGTCATTTAACTTAAAAAAAAAAACATCGTTTAATTTTGTGTTCATTTCAATTTGGCTTTTATATTTCAATGGGTTTTATATTTAAATTAAAACCCATTGAATTGAAAACTTCAACAATCAATTTTAAAGTGTTTAACTTTTAATTATTAATGAGTTTAGTTTCAATTTAAATTTCTTTTAATATAAAAACTTGGAAAAGCAAAATTAATGCCGTGATTTGAAAATGAACGCTTTGATTTAGAAGAGAAACATTTTGAATTTCTGAACATTATTTATTTGTATACACAAACGGGCAAAAAAAACTTTCAGCTTTAATAGTTATGAATTCTAGTTTTCTTGGATTTAGTTCACACTAGATATTCGACATTCGTCATGAAAGATGAACTGAGCTTAACCAAAATTGCTTATTTACAAGGCCCTCCCTTACTAATCAACGGATGAGTTCATATGTGATCCCGGGGAAGAAACGCCAATATTTCTGGACATTAAGTGAAATTTTGCCTTTCAAACGAGATGAAAAGAATGTATATTATGTTTCAGCAATTTTTTAAAAAACTGACAAATTACCTTTAAATAAACTTTGAATTTCAATTTGTGAACGTTTTGAAATGGATTTTAAAACTGTATCAATTTTAGTTTTAAAATTAGTAATTTAAAACGTGTTTGAAAAGTTTTTTCTTTTAAAAACACTTCAAATTTTACATCGAATGCTTTCAAATTGTCATTTCAAAATTTAAAGTGTACCCTTCTAGCCTTAATACAAACACTTTTTCGCCCATATTATTCACTCGATACATCTAGATTGAAACTTAAATCCGGATGTATTTATGTACATTGAATTTGTATACTTTACATCTGGATTAAAGTTTTAATCTGGATGTATCGAGTGAATAATATGGGCGTTAATGTTTTTCAAAGCCTGAGTCATTAAATTTTAAGTGTTTACTTTGAATTTAAAAGTAAAACTTTTTCGTTGTAGCTTAAAATTGAGTTACTTTAAATTTAAACGGTTACACTTTTAAATTCAAAGTGATTTGCGTTAAAATTAAAATAAATTAAATTGTAACTTTCAAATTGGATACTTTTTAATATGGTTGTCTTTCATACGTGTTAACTTTTAATTTTAAAGTGGTTTAATTATGAAGAATTGTTTATAACATAATATTTAAAGTGGTTTGTTCCGAAGTTTAAAGTGTTTTTTTTTTTTATTATTGCTGCAAAATAGAAGTACAAATGCTAATTTATAAATGCTTAGCACAAATCATGGCACCAAAAATGGAAAGTGCTGATGAAATCAAAAAATTACGAATGATCGTTGACCACAATCAGTCCAAGCATATGATAGACACTTATCAGATCAAATTGCTTGCTATTGTACACGCAGAAAACCTTTCGATGTTAACGCAAAAAGCGTTTGAGTTTATTTTTTTCAAAATGTTTTGTAAACACTTTAGTGCTATTATAATTAGGAAACAAAAACTGCTCAAATTTATGCTTCAGAAATTCGATTTGTGAAACTTTATTTGATTCCGCGGTCCTGAAACACATGTACATCTATCGACATCGAAAAATGAATAAGTTTTGAATATTTTTGCAGTTATAAAAGTGAAGTCCATTATTATCTATTTTTATATCACCTATATCTTGTACTCTTTTAAATAGAATCATCGAAAAAAAATTTAATTAATTTGGATAAAAATATGTTTGGTTTTACAAGTATATAACAAAACCTCACTGATACCTCGCAAATCACAACAACCTCACAAGGTAAGGTAAAATTGATTTGTTTAAGGTTTTCGTATTCTGGTAGCACCGTCATGACTTATGAACTTCACAAAAACTATCGAAATTGTGATCCCGTATAGCTCACAACTCACAAGTTTGGCTAGAACAGCTCTGTAAATCTAGGTGCTGACGAAGAAAAGTAAGTATTTTGATAATAGTCCACTGAAAAAAAAAAAAAACGGCGGCCACAGCGCTAAGTTAACTGAATATACCAGATAAAGTTCATCAGATAAAAAATTGTAAAAATAACTCTATATGAAACGTTGAGTCAACAGTGGCATGTAGCAAAATTGAAATAACATGAATTTGTTTAAAACTTACAATGCAGTCTTGAAAAAATCATGAAAAATATTTAAATTACAAGAATTTCATGTTGAAACAACATGACATCTTATTAAATCAACTATACAATTTTATGAAAAACAGAACCGTGTTAATTTAACCACGTATATAACGTTATTAAAACAGTTTAAATTTCTGAGTTTTCTGCATTTTTATATGGAAAAGTTGCTGCTAGTTGAAATTTATGGTTGCACCTGCGTATACGGGCTTGTTTGCAAAGGCCTTTGCGCATATAGAATCTCAATGCCGTGAATCGTGATTAGCCAACACAAATTATTGTTCATAGCCGAAGCATGAAAGATAAATGTCTAAACTATATAACTGACGTTAATGCCATTATAAGGTGTTTATAAGACCTTGATGGTGCTGTGATGTTGTCTGCGGGTATAACAATTCACTTATAATTTCTGCGATTATTATAGTAGCTTCTTTTTTGTTTGTATTATTTTATAGGAATATCTTTTGTAAATTACATTTCTTTTTTGCTATATTTATCTAAAGATTATTTTTAATGATTTCCCTATATATATGCAAATTGTTAGTAGACTTCTTATTCATGTTTATTTGTAGTAGAAGTTGCAAGTATAGGTAGGTATCCATTACATGATAATGATGTAGATATCATGACAAGATTATTTAAAAACTTTCTTCATTCAATTTTCACTTGATTGAATAGGTTTTACATATAGCTATACATCAATTATAATACATATTTTGTAATGGCGTTATAATAACACTTAAAAGGTGTAGATAGGTACTATGTAGGTAGGTATACGCAACACTTCATAAGATGCTCATTGAATGGAAATAAATCAATTTAAGTAGCAATGAGTTGAAGAGTTTTATTACAATGTTGTTGTTGTTTTTTTTGTTACTTTTTATTGACGTTTCCATTTGAAATATATTGCAAGAATATGTCATGCTCTGTTAAGCTATAAGGAGGAGAAAGTACCTTGCCTTAAAATAAATATCGTTAAAGGCGACAAGTTTATGATTTTTACTCTTTTTTTTAACACTTCAGATTCTTTGTTGTAGTGAGCTTAGATCAAGCTGCAAACTACAATCAGAGGCTCATCTTAAGTGCATGTGTTAGTGGTTAGTAAATTAGTAAAAATAATGCAAACTAATAACACATGCAAATATAGAACAATACAAAGTAACAAAATTAAATAATATACAGTAAATTGGAAAACGATAATTCCGAATTATACAAAACAAAATTGTCTATTTGTCAAGAAAAACAAAACAATCACGACCGTGGAGCACTTTTTCGAAATGCTTTCTTTAATCCCATTTTACTCGTGTTAAAATCAACAGAGGAAGCATTTAAATTAAAAAGCCTGCTCATTCGGTTAAGAGGCTCATGTATGCCGTATATAGTTCTATGGAAATCGACATGTAAAAGTTCAAATCTTCGCAGGTGGTGGGATCCTCTATGGTAATTTATACCAATACGGGCTAACAAATCAGGAGCGTTAATTTGACCATTCATTAGTTGGTGTAAAAATAATAAATCGTTGTTTACACGCCTTTGAAATAATGTTTGCAGCTGCAGAAGCTGGATTCGATGTTCATATGGTGGTAGGTTGAACGGATCCGCCCAGGGAATACCTTTCAGGGCAAAGCGAATGAATTTATGTTGTATTGATTCAACTCGACTTTTATTAATTTCATAAAAGGGAGTCCATCCTTGTGAGGCGTACTCAAGATGAGGTCGTACA
The DNA here is from genome assembly GCA_929447395.1 of Epistrophe grossulariae. NCBI lineage: Eukaryota > Metazoa > Arthropoda > Insecta > Diptera > Syrphidae > Epistrophe > Epistrophe grossulariae. Next base: position 144,020,957 of record OV839567.1, on the reverse strand, counting down.
TAACAATTGTATAAGGAAAGGGTAACATATTCTTTTGCCCAACGTTTTATAAACCCAAGCATGGAGCTCGCTTTGTTAACAATGTAGTTTATGTGTTCGGTGAATTCTAAATTAGAGCTGAAGTGAACACCTTAATCCTTAAAGCTTAAAACACGGCCGAGTTTGTGCTGCGAAATAGAATATTCAAAAGCACTTGCGACATGTTTTCTTGAGAACGTAATTGTTTGGCATTTGGAAGGGTTAAGAGACAGCCCGTTTTTCCCACACCGAACAGTAAAGCTTTCAATATCGGCCTGAAGAAGAAAATGGTCATGGCAAGACTTTATTGTTTTAAAAATCTTCATATCATCGGCAAATATGAGAATTTTACTTGAACGTATACATGATTTTACATCATTTATAGCGAGAATGAATAAAAATGGACCCAGATGACTTCCTTGAGGAACACCTGAGTTAGCAGTAAAGGGGTTTGAGAGGGAATTTCGGAATTTTACCTGGTAGGATCTGTCTTCCATTCCAGGTAAGATTTTGTCCATGCTATAAAAAAAGGTGGAAAACCGAAGGCTATTAGTTTTCTAAACAATAATGTTGTGACTTAATTGATCGAATGCCTTAGAAGAATCTGTGTACACGCAGTCAACTTCACTTCCGTTTTCTAATGCATTAGAACATTTATGCAAGAAGGTTAAGAGATCTGTCACTGTTGATTTCCTCCTCATGAACACATGCTGTTGATCACAAATAATATTCTAAGTATGTCTCACATATACGACTTGTTCAAATAGTTTTGAGATACAGGACAGTTTGGATATTGGCCTATAGTTCTTAATATCAGTTTTGTCACCCTTCTTAAAAATTGGAATGAGAAATGCGTTTTTCCATGAACACGGAAATCGCCATACAACTCTTTTCTGTGTGGATAACGGTTTTCCCGCAATTTATTATCAAACACTTTTTTAAGAATTTTAAGGTTTTTTTTTTGACTTCGATATGATTTTTCTAAAAAACACGTTATTAAGTATAATTTTTTTCTTTTTATTATGAAAGCCCAATATGTGTTCTTAAAAATACTTAACATTTTTGTACTTAAAAATACAAAAGAATTGGGAACATTTTTTGCAAATGCGTTACAAATGTCATGGGTTTCTTGTAAAGAACAATTTTCATATATGAAGTTTGCAGGGTAACCATCTGAGTTTTTCTTTGAATCAACAAGCTTCCAAAATGCCTTAGGATTGTCTTTTAAAGAACTACCCATTTCGTTTACATGGTTAGTGTAAAGTGTTTTTGAGAGGATTTTAAAATCTTCAAAAAGGCCAATGTAGGAGTTCTGAGGTATACTCTCCACGCTCTATTTCTTTTATTACGGAGGGTTCTTAGCTCCTTTGTATACCAAGGGTGACAAAAATTGTTATTTTTTCGATATTTTTAGAGGGTATTTCATTTAAGAAGTCCAACTTATATAAGGGTTCATAAACGTGACTATACTTATACTAAACGTGTGTATACTTAATTGATAAATGTTTTTCCAATAATCTGCTAGATAATGTTAAAAAACTGCTGGGTGCGAAATTAAAATCAAAAAATTGAAAATCAGTTGAACCTTTTTGAGAAAATCGAAAATCAAAAAAATGGTTCTATGGGATTTTTTTAAAGAATACATAACCTTCCATATAGTACCTATATATCGCAAGTAAAAATTGGTATAAGGTTGCAAATTCCTATTAAAATTTACTAATTTTTTTGTTTTTAAATCTACAGAGGTATTTTTGAGAATAATAAGAATTTAAAAAAATACAATACCATGCATTACATAATTTAAATTCTATAATAGAAGCTTTGATTGTCTTACTATATAATTAAAAAAAAATTAACTACAAAGTTCGTATACTGTTCAAATTATTTATTAATATTTTTTTTTGTTTTAATGTTTTTTCTCTGCATTTTCTGTTTAACTTGTTCTTGCACAAACAATGCGTTCGTATTATTTGGATTCATTTCAAGTACATCTTTAGTCAGTCGAAGAGCTTCCGTAAGGTTTCCTTTAAATTAGATAATAAATAAATTTATTAGAGAAAAAATTACATTCAGTGAATATATCTTTATAAAAGTATGTAATTAATTTATTTCTAGTATTACTATCTCTGTCTGCTTCAAAATTAAAAATACAAAAATTGTTTTTTTGTATACGTTTTAAAAAAAAGTTTAGGTACCAAAAGGGTTATAAATATGTATGAAGTTTTCTATTGGAAAAATAAAATAAACTTCAGCAAAATTTTATTTTATTATAACAATTCATTAGGTACATTCTTAACTGAAAAGTGTACAGGAGGAAAAGGTTTTTTTTTTTTTTAATTTCTCCATAGTTATAAAAATTTTCTTTTAGAGTGGGAGGTGGCAAATATACAAATAATACCTCCATTTATGTTTACTTATAAATTATCTCCCAGATTCATATTATAAGCTACAAGTTTTATTCACAATTTTTTTGATCTGTGCAAACATCATTATGAATAGAGACCTAAAAAATACATTTTTTGTATTTCTGATAAGAGATAGAAAAAAGGGGGCAAAAAATTTTTTTAATTTATTGAGTGATTGCCAAATTGTCTATCGATACAAGCCGCTTCATAATTATTTGGTGTATCAATATTTACTAAATTGAAGTCAATATACAATAATAAACACATGGCATACCTACCTTAACAATGTTGAATTCAAATTCTTATTTCAGAGATTAGGTACCTATCAAAAATAATAGTTAGCTAACCTGAAATAGCGTACAACTTTCAAGAAATTTCTTCTAACTGATTGTTACACTTTACAACAATTTTATATAAATTGGTTTGTGGGCCCTTATTTTCTATCCCTTATCATAGATACACACAATTTTTTTTCTAGATATTCATAATGATGTTTGCTCAACAACAATTAACAAAATTGTGAATAAATCTTGTAGCTTGTAAACATAAATGGTGCAACAGTAGGTAGTTAGGTTGGTTTTATTTAAACTTTTGGAAATATATGTATAAACATTAAATTACAAAATCAATTTAATGTGATATTGCCAGATTGACAATTTTGTGTTTTGAATTTTATCCTTATAATGTAAAGTTTAAAAATCATTTATTCAACAACTAAGCACTAAAATAACTTAATTAAAAATCATAACTAAAGAATGAATAACTGGCTGTAAAAAAAAGCCGTGACATGATATTCTAAGTGTTGCCGTTGTTTTTATAAACATTTTCTATTTTCAATATTTTTGTTTTTAATTTACCCCTCCCACCTAAAGGGGTGGACAAATACGGTGGGACAACATCTTAAAATCATGTACCAACAACAAAAAAAATTTATATACTTTTATCAAAAAATGCACAGTTTTTACACTAAGCCGCCCCAGTATAGGTACAGAAAAGTGAAACACTTACATAACTTTTCCGATTAGTTGTATTTAATAATATAATATTTTTTTTAGGAAATTTTCTAAGCAACAATTTAGCATTATCATATTTTCTGTACAACTTATCATTTGGGAGTTATTATTGAACAACCATTTGGGGGGGTTTGAACCCTGTAAAATTTTTTGCGGCGATCATATCGATGGGCACTTTTGATGCTTTCTTAAGAACACCATGAGTAGGCTATATATCAAAATCATAATTGGGCCTTTACAAATTGGTCAATTTACAAATTGGTCAATTTACAAATTGTGGAGTGGATTACAAAAAATGTGGATTACAATCACAAGTTTTGTGGTACATTAGTAAAATTTTTCCTTACATTGATGGGTGGGAAGTTTTTGTTGCCACCTCCCAGAATATGGAAAACTTCTTTCATAATCCCAATTCACAAAAAAACCCGAAGGGCAATAGCTGCATTTAATTATCCACATGATCTGATCTGGATCAGATCCCCACAATAAAACAAACAGGATCATTAGTTACAGTCAAACATTTTTCATGTTTTTGTTGGCTTTTTTCTTTGCGCTACAGTTTACACTACCTTGCCAAAGGTACTAGATTTTGGATCATTAATTAATATATCCAGAAAAGAGCAGGATTACAAGTTGTTATTGTATATTTACGTGTAAAAATTTGATCCTGATCAGATCCTGTGGATAATAAAATGCAGCTAATATTAACAATTGCCAAGCTATCTCATATAAGAAAGCTTTTTGCAACATGAAACTTTAAGTTTTCATTGCAAATCTTTCATCTCCCCTAGACAACATAGTTTTGTTAAATTTAGATCCACAACCACTAATCTTGTTGAATTTGTGTCATTCACCCTCTCAGTTTTAGAGAAAGGCTGCGAAGTTGATGTTGTTTCAACCAATTTCAGTAGGACCTTTGATAAAACATCGCATAGACTAATACTCGTCAAATTGACCACACTCGGCTTTGAACCCTCTTTGTTGAAATGGATTCCCTTTACTTTGAAAACTGTTATTATAGAGTTTGTTTCAGATCGGCCCTTTCCAGCCCTTCCATAGCTACCTCCAGTGTCCCTCAAGGCAGCCACCTAGGTCCACTTCTTTTCATTTTTGTTATAAATGATATTGAGATGGTTATCAATAATTTCTCTGTCTCACTGTACGTAGACGATACCAAATTTTTCAAGACTATTTCCCTCGTCGATGACTCTTCCCCCATTCAAAACGATCTTGACAGTTTTTCAATCTATGGTGCCTCAAAAACAGCTTTGAGCTTAACATATCCAAGTGCAAATCTATCACTTTTAAATCTCCTGCCTGTTTCTACTTTCTCCATGATCAACCTGTACCCACTGAACTGTGGGTATAGGTTGTATTCGAGACATTAGGATATTATTTGACCAGGAACTCAAGTTCGTCATTCATATATAGACGAAATAATAATTAAAGCTAATTCAGCACTTGACTTCGTGAAACGATTGTCCAAAGAATTCTCCAACCCCTATGTGACCCGATCCTTATTCATAACGTTTGTTCGTACGCCTGTCAAGTATGGTCCCCTTACCAAGATATTCATATTTCCAAAATCGAGGACATACAGCTTCGTTTTCGTCACCTTACCCTTCGATATCTGCATATCTTGGAACACTTCATTGATCCTACCTACCTATTGTAAACTAACTAGTTAATATGAATTCGATGGAAGAACGTAGAGCAATATCCGATATTCTGTTCATTCACTGACTACTTTCAGGATCCGTTGACTCTACTTCTGTTCTATCGACCCACCCACCTGCCGTACTGCTTATGGCTCCAACAAACCTATCTTTCGCATTGCTACTGAGTGTTTATTCGAACTTGAGCTGTTTCTACTTTAAAGTTTAACCTCAGTAATCCGCCTTCTTAAAAAATCTTTACTTACCACTTTTGTATTCCACTTTAGCCATAGTTTCCAGAATCTTAGCATTGGCTTTGACATTGTCTTCACCTCCCATTAATTTTTTAAGGGCTGTTTCCAACCACCTTCTAGCCAAATGATATTCTCCCTTCTTGAATGAATGTTTACCTACTACCAAGCAGTCACTCCAAGTCATTTGCATACTAAAACCATAAAACGAAAGAAACAAAAAAAAAAGTGCTCCTAATAAATTAACATAAAACAAATTTTATTTATTTCAATTTACCGTAAATGAATGCCATTGAACTCTCCATCATCAGCAATAATTTGCGATGAAACAAGTTGATGTACATCTTCAGCTCCCATCAGTCTCTCCAACACCTCGTCTAAGTCTTCTGCACTGGGGAATGCCAAAATCTCACTAAATCTCGTTATGTTTTCAACGATATCTGTGTGTTGGAATTTCAATAATATAAGAATGAGTAAACAAATTCTAGATTCTCTACGCAGCTGCAGACAAAAGTCATATCAAATCTTACGTTCTGTCACATCCTGTCTGGCAAAAGTCCTTAACTTCTCCCAGTCATGGGACATGCGTTTTATCAAATGAAATGTGTTAATGGGATTGCCGAAATACTTGCCCGTATCATTGAGTGCGACATCGTAAATTCCTCGGATCTCTTGGGTCTTACTGATGGAATGTGGACAATGGACACAAAATATACATAGATACAAAATAATGAAATACGCTTATACGAATTTAAGGAGTGGACTTTTGTTTTGAATTTTTTTTTACTTACGCTTTAATGGTGGTGATTTTTTTGTCTAAGACATTTATGTAGTTTCTTAGATTTTCTATAATCACTGTTTCAGTATGCAGCAAATCAGCTATTTCACTTGAATTAGGCCAATCTTCGGTGATAATGGTTTGGGCCTTGATGATGTTGATGGTGATTGTGATTGTGATTAGAGCAAGCATCAGAGGAAAGGTCAGTGACATCTTTATGTTTGTTTCTTTTCTTCTTGGTATTAAGCCGGTTTAATGCTGAAATTAATAAAAAACGAATTTTGATGATCAGAGGAGATTATTAATAGATTTATGTTTGTGTTTAGAAGTCAAGATCAAGTTTTTGTTATGAGACTTGTACCTATGTGGATTTAAACTTTAAATAAATCTAAATTTGTTTCTAATTCATTATTTAAAAAGGATTTAAATTTTTAAAACTCTTTAGGTACTTTCAATTAATAGACTATAAGGGGCCAGTTATAGCGATCACGAAAACGAAACAGGAAAAACTTTCAAATAGATTATTTAATAGGTTTTCATTCGATTTGTAACGCAATTGATGCACTAATCGATGGCAAATAACCGAAAGAATTTTTTGTGTCAATAAAATTTTCAATTTAACAAATATTTTTTGTGAAAAATGTACTCATTTATTTTCCTGACTGAATTTCATTTTCCGAACCAGCTGATTGTCATTTCGATCAAAATGAAACTAATCGTTCCAATTATTTGCGTTCCAGTTTTCACTGGTTCCACTGACAGATTAGTGGAAGGAAAAAAAAAATTCGTTTGCATTTCAATCAGGAAAATTCGATTGGCAGCCTACTCACTGACGTAATTTTCATGTTCGCTATAAACGCTCATAAGGAAAAAATTCCTATTTCCATCTGTTTCAACTTTTCCTGATGGTTTTTCCTGATCGCTATAACTAGCCCCTAAGCGACCAAAAATAAGCGTAACTACATGTCTTGTTAGGCGCTTGTGATTTTATGTCGTTGCAATAAAAAAAATAGTCATTGCAACAAATTATTGCTATGCACGCTGTTTTTTAATCACATACAAAAAACCCTAAAAGGAGAAAATACGAGAAAGCCAACTGGGAAGGTCTTAATGATTTCTCAGGTACTTTAACTGGTCACTGTGCAATTCCTTGATAGTGATTAGTGAAGTAGACTTCAACGCAGATATAATAACAAATTTAATTCTCTATGGAATGAGAAATTTTATCCACAGGATAAAATCGTATCAAACCAAAAAGAATTCATAGTTTGATTTGAGCTGTATAAAGAGGCTATCAGGGTTAAAAAAGTAAGTTTCCGTAGATATAGGGCCAACATAAGTGAGGAAAACCGGAATAAGTTCAATGAAGCTAAAAAGACCTGTAAGGCGTACCAAATTTCTACATACATGACCAACAATTAAGACAAAAAATTCTATACAGTGTCCCAAAGGTAATTTTTGGTAATTTGTAAACAAAATATTAGAAGTACTACTTTGGCATCCAACGTCGCCTGTAATAACACTCCTGAGTTCTTACTTCTGCTGTCAGCTCAATAGAGAAAGCCATTTTGTTTGCGGCACAGTTTGCTGTTAATTCGACACTGCTGACTGCCATGTAGTGTTATGACTCCTCTTGTATACTTGAGCGCGTAAATGATTTTATGGGGCTAATCTTCTTTCACACTCGTGCAGTTGCAAGAGCCCTAAAATACTTTGACATACACAAATCCGCTCGCTGGTTCGGATAGTATTTCTCCCATTGTTCTGAAGAGGTGTTCTTCATATAGCTGGAAACACCACTGCGTAAGCTTTTTCATCTGTCCTCCTCTACTGGTCCCTTTCCGAGTGCATGGAAAACAGCATTTGTCCAGCCTGTCCCAAAAAAAAGGCGAATCTGCTTCAACCTCAAACTATCGTCCAATTGCACTTACGACCCTCCTTTCCAAGGTCATGGAAATGTTGCTAAACCATTAGTTAAAGAAATATCTCGAAGAACGAAAGGTTCTTAATGACTGGCAGTACGGCTTTCGTAGCAATAGGTCCACTGGTGATCTGATGGTATGTCTCACCGAACAGTGGCACAAATCTTTACATCATTTTGGAGAAAGTAAAATTATTGCACTCGATATTTCAGAAGCGTTTGATAGAGTTTGGCACCAAACTCTATTATCAAAAATGCGTGCATTCGGTATTAACGAATCTCTTCTTCATTGGATTGGAAATTACCTTTCCAACCGCTCAATACAAGTTGTATTGGACGGTTTTAAGTCTGATATCCATAAAATAAATAATGCTGGTGTGCTCCAGGGTTCCGTTTTGTCTCCGAATCTCTTCTTTATTTTCATCAATGATCTCTTGTCTGAAACTTCTGATCCATTAAACTGTTTAGCTGTAGGACTTAAGGCCATTAAAAGCTATTTTGAATCAAAGTAAAGATTGTTTTAATTAAATTATATGGATCTATAACAGATTTATGTTAAACCTATTTATGATAAACCTATTTATTGCGAATAGTAATTCAAATTCACATTAAAATTATTAGAAAAATATTACAAATAATTTTATTATGCCTTTGGTACTGCTACTTCTATATTATTATAATATTATATTAATTAAAAATACACAATTTATCTGAAGACACAACACATACGAGTATAAAGTAAAGTATCTATACTTTATATATTTTCTCCATAACACAAATTTTTTATATTCATGACATATTATATTTATGTTATTTCATCAAATTGATAATAATTCAATATTCAATTTGTTTTGTTTGGAAGAACTGAAGACTCAATCGATTATTTTCAAAATTGATGTTTATTGTTCTATTTTAATTGAATTCATTCAAGTGAGTTGAATTGTATCTTGATGAATCATGATATATGGGGGTTTTCCATTTCTATAACTATATGTGTGTGTAGGTACTTATTATATTATTTTGTCGATGGAAAATGTCCTTTATTTTGGTATTTACGAAATATCTTCTTGTTTTGGTAGATTAAACTTGTGAATTTTGAAATTCTAAACCGTAGAAAATCGATTTATCATTCAACAAAAAAAAAAACAAAAATTATGTTACTGGCAATTTATTTGACAAATTGCTTTTAAATGTTAAGAAGTCCACCAATACTGATAAAGCTTTGTAAAGAGTGATTTATTATTCTTTTATGTATTTTAAAATTAACTAAAAAAAGATACATATATCAATATTAATAGTTCCTTAATCCCTCCGTCAGACATAAGATGGTAAATACCACTTTTCGTCATCTTGTTCTGTTTCTGAAAATATGTTTAAGCTCTCCCCAACCTTTTGTCAAGATTAACACGAAATTTTTTCTGGCTCCCAGCACTTCTTCCATCTTCATTGTGAGTCTTGCGACACAGTTTTGAATTATTTGGTTTCTAAGATTGAAACTCTTAAACGAATAAACATTTTTGTGAATTTCCAGGGCTATCAAGCTGGTGAGTTTCAAAAATCTATACAGGGTATTTCATAATTTTCTATTGAAAAAAGGATTTTTACTTGTTTCACTTGACCTAGGTAGGTACTAGGTAGATAGGTAGGTAGAAATGGCGGTCACGAGCAAGCTAGCTCATTGACCCAATTAGCGCTAGAGTGCGCCGTTTTGATACCATTACTTCTTGGACCTGCGGGTGAAAATGGTTTGGTAAGTCTGAGCCTCGCAGTAAACATGCCACGCTCGGCAGTTTGTCGGTTGGCTCAGAGACGTGAGAAGTTTGACCTTTAAAGCCTAGTATGCTGCTGATGCGAAATGAAAATTTCCTGTGATCTTCAAACAGACAACGAAACGCTTGCGAAAACACAACGGCAAATATCCTTGGAGAGTTTCACTAATTCCAAAAACAAAATCAAACATAAACGCAAAAAATCAGAGAAACCCATGATGTAAGAAAATTATAAACAAAAAAAAAACACAAATAAACCCGAATGTCATTTTTCCGCACACAATAAATAGTCTGTATATTAATTCAGTGCGAAAAAGGAGCGGAGACTTCTCCAAATAATCTGCTACAATTATAAATTTCGCTCTTCGAACAGCGTACTGCAAAACGAAAAGCAGAACGAAATTTTCCGTTTATGATTTCGTTGTGTAATTTTTGTATGGGATTTTTCGTTTCGCATCAGCAGCGTACTAGGCTTAAGGATGGTCGTCTGGTCCTAGGAAAGATGTACAGTAGCTACTGAGGCTTATCCTTTCACTTGACCTAAGGCCCATTAAAAAAAAAAAAACCCTTAATTAAAAGTTGATATACATAATTTGTATTTCACTTTACAAATGCCAAAAGTTAAGTTTTAGAGTAACAGCAGAAGGTTTTAAAGCTTATTTAAGTGAAACAATAAACCGTGAAACTCAAATTGTGGAGTTCCAAAATACCTACCTTACTGAAGAAATTAGTGGATCCTATGAAACTACTAGCATGTTTAATAAGCTGAATTTTTGGAATCTTTCACATGTTTTAATATCTGTATTTTTTTGGATATCAGGACTTCTTCTGACGATTCTCCAAGTGATAGTTATTGATATTTGTTGATACTATACTCTGATTTAATGAAGAGTAAGTGTGAGTTGTTTTTCAAGTTACTTTTGTCTTCAGTAGGTCACTAGTTTGGAACAATATATTAGGTGGCAGAAATTAACTGAAGATAGGGGGGGAGGAGGGTATACAAGTTTACTATTCGAACTGTTAAGCCTCAGCATTATTTCTCTGGTGATCCGTGACAGCCCCACTTACTTTTTAACGTCAGAATTGTTGGACTTTCAAAAAACTCCAATATATAATAAATTCATGCCTTAAGCTCCGATATGTAACATATCATTGGAAAATTGCAGAAGTCATTGTTATTCGTAAGCAAGGTAAGCTACCAACAGAAGTAACTTCCTAGAGGCCAATATCTCTTATACCAATAATGGCAAAAGTTACCGACCGACTCTAGTCTTTAGAGTACGGTACGAGCAAGAGTATTCGGAACTTAATAAAATTAAAGCTAGTGTACCACAAGGAAGTGTCCTAGGACCAACACTGTATTTGTTATATACTAGGGATATTCCAGTGGATAATAATGCTACATTTGCAGATGATACTGCCATTTTAGTGCCTGATAAATGCGTTGTTAAGGCTACAGAAAAATTGCAAAATGCAACCGATAAAGTAAGATATTGGACGCAACAATGGCGTATAAAACTAAATGAAACAAAATAAACTCATATAAACTTTACCAACAAACCGATTATTAATGTTTCAATTGTTTTAAACAGTAAAGCTGTACCTTACGCCAATACTGCCAAATACCTTGGAATGACTTTGGATGCCAAGTTTAAGTGGAAAGAGCAAATCAAAAAGAAAAAAAGAAGAATTAAACCTAAAATACAGACAAAATGTATTGGTTACTGGGTAAGGCTTATCTATTCAAAACAATATAATGCTAAAAAACCAGGTATCGAAACCAGTTTGGACCTTTGGCATCTGTTGTACAAAGAAAATAAATGCTGAAACCATCCAAAAAATTCGAAAACAAAGTACTCCGTGGAATAATAAATGCCCCTTGGTATATAAGAAGTAGCGACTTGCATCGTGATCTACAAATAGAAATAGTTACAGAAGTGGTAAGAAAACACGCTGTATCACATAATCAGCGACTGCATAGTCATTCTAACTCCGAGATGGAGACTGTGTTAAATGTACGTGACAATATTCGAAGACTAAGAAGAATCAAGCCTCATGAGCTGATGGTCTAAATGCGATGGGAAAGTATTAAAACTTTAATGTGATTTTGTATTTATTGAAAAAAAAAAAATCTTTTGTCGATCTTTCATAGATTGGTCCTGGTATCCCGGTGGTTTTAGCGCGCTACAAGTCCCACACTACTTGGTACCGGATATTACCAAGTGTCTTTTGAAGATTTCCACCTGTAGAGAAAAAAAAAAAGAAGAATTATTGGGAGAGTTATTTTTTTACTCCTTTTTGGTTTCTAATAGCTACCCTTAATGTTTTCGATTCAGTTTGTATTATTGGTAGATCCCACATTCCTTCTATTTGTTCGGTATTTATATGGAGACAAATTGACAAACCATATGCCTCATAATTTTTGAAATTAACTCTCGATCCATGGACTGTGATCCAGTTTGAATAAAGTTGGTAAAACATTGATAATATAATTTGGTTTCAATATCAATGAATATTGCTATTTTTATTTTTATAATTTTTTCCTTTGACTGGCTCTAACTTTGTTAAACTACAACCGATTTTTTATTTATTTTTTATTTAAACAAGAACAGTTAGAAATTTGTATCTACCATACAACTTTCTTTTTTCTGTGTGGATAACGGTTTTCCCGCAATGATATGATATGATTTTTTTCACAAAAACACGTTATTAAGTATAATTTTTTTTATTACTACGAAAGCCCGATATGCGCCCTTAAAAATAATTAACATTTTTTTACCTTAAAATACATTAACAATTATCAAAAAAATATAAAACAAAAAATAAAGACAAATGAAGAAAATATGAATATTCGAATAAGAACGAATTAAAACAAATTAAATCTAAGATTAATTGGCGATCATTGATTAAAATCTCTCACTGAAATTTTTATCACGAATTACAATAATTGCATATCGTACATTAAAAGGTCTACAAGCCTTTACGACCTGCCCATAATAAGTATATAAAATCTGATTTTTATTGCAGACGACAAAACACGACTACCTCATTTATTTGTTTAAAGCATAAATTATTAAGCTCATCATCGAAGGTATAATCGTCGTCGTATGACGGCTCTATTTTCTAAAAACATCTATAAGTACAGCTGTTTCTGCATAAAACAATCAAATACATGCATTCTAATCTCAACGCCTCACGACTATAACTGCCCCATTTGTAAAACAGAATTCTAAATCTACTATAACCAGGTTGTACAAATGCGATAGCGACCCCATTGATACCATATGATTTCCCAAATGAAACACATAATATGTAGGTTCATTAAGCTCACCTACATATAAGAATGGAATTATGAAACCATTCGCTCTTTAGAGTGAAGTTTAGGTTGAGTTGCATGTGCACTACCAGTATTTTTATTTATTATCAGAAACTATTTTCTTTAAAAGATAGAATCTCCGTACAAGCAGCCAATTTAGTCTAAAAATTTTCATGATTATCAAAAAAAAAAAAAAAAACCCCTTCAGATAAGAAAAGGTAAAATATATAAACAAATTAAAAATAAGTACAATGTTGGGTTCATATTGTTATCGCGCCTCATCGTCGTCATCATCGTCGGCGGCGGGACTGTTAAGTACCTGTACGTATAAGTGGGGCTGTACTGTTTGCGAGGGTTAAGGTGTTTCGAAAAACATTTGAGAACATTTGCCGGAGTTAACTTTGCGATACTTCACAGAACGGAAGTGTGTGTTAGAACGGTTCTCGTGGTGTATATTTTTTTTTTAAATTTTTGTTCCAATCAATTCATAAAAGATTTTCACGGCACGAACAAAAAAAATACCTACATCAACATGAAGTCTGTTATGAAGCTTCTAACGGTATTGTTTCTAATTAATCTGCTCGATTGCGTGCAACCGGAAGCTTTATCCTTATCCATCGCTGGATTAGAAAGTCTGGTTGCGAGGCAAAAGTTTTTAATCGATAACTTGGAACTTTATCTGGGTGCACTTGAGAATAAGGCCCACGTAATTCGCAGGTGAGCCCGAGGACAATCGATGTGTATCTTCAAAATAAACTTCTATAATATGAAAAGGCCTTGTCTGTTCTTCCGCACACAGTAACCTAGAGCTGATGAGAGCTGAAAATGTAAGGGCTCAGCTTGAGGGCGATGCCTATTTGATGAATCCCCTGAAGGCGTTCCCGCTGATACGTAGCATGCATTCGGACTGGCTACATTGGGAGCTCTATCTGCAGAAATCTACTGGTGATGGTATGCAAAAGGGGTACCTTTACCTAAAGTACAACCTCTATATCCCTGTTGGGCTTTTTTAAGGATTGATGAATATTAAAATGGGTTTTTATTTCCATCCACATATACACAACTCTAAACAGAATACGTGCAACAAATAGCAACTGAACGCCTGAATTTACCCTCAGAGGAGGAATTCAACGAAGCAGCTGATGCAATATTCCGATTGCAAGAGACCTATGAGCTGAATCCGTTGGAAATGTCGGTTGGGATATTGAATGGAATGCAATACAAGTACGGGGGAGTATACAAACCTATAAACTATTCATACACTTTATACACATTGTATCTTCTAGATACAAAATGATGTGGCAAAATTGGTAAAAAACTTTTTTTTTTTTTTTTTTAATTGCAACAGTGTCAGTTTATCTGCGATAGATTGTTTCTCTATTGGATATCGGTTGCATGAAAATTTGAGATACGAGGAAGCGGTTGTGTGGTTTGAATCGGCGTTGAATTTGTTCGACGAGGAAAATTCAATTAATGAAGTTTTGGATTTTGACTTTGGCAAAATATTGTACTTCTCGGCCCAAGCATTAGCTAAACTAGGTGAGTTTGAGTGAAAATTAATATGAATGTTGTCGGAAAAGAGGATTTTAATGCACCTATAAGGCAACATTGTTGAAATAATTAAATTTTAGATTCAAAGAATTTTATTTTCATTCGTTTACATTTGTATAAAAAAAGGAATATTGAAATTTTAGCTAAATATTTTTAATTATTCAAAAGTTTAGTCGTTTACGTTCTAATAATTGAGTGAAAAGTTCAACTTAATATTCTACTAGATCTTACATATAATATAGATCTTTAGTGATACAATTTGTTTTTTTTTTTCTATTTAAATTTACATATAGATAGACTACAGGATGCATTAGTAATCCTCGATCATTTAGTTATTATTGATCCAAGTAATGCTAACGCAGTAAAACAACGACAAATTTGGCAAATGGAAATAAAAGCTAAGGAAAATTTTCCTGATACTCTTCCAGAAGTAAGTACCTATAAACTAATTTTTTTATAAAAAAAAAATTTTTTTAATATGGATACAATTATGTGAAAGGACAAAATTCGAACTTGATCAACTTTTTTTTTTAATTAAAATTTAATTATAATTAAATTGGCAACACTGTTTTCTGTGACAGACGATATGAAAGTGTTTTGCATAAGATTCGAAAAAAGGTAAGGCCGTATAAGTCGGGTCAAGGATAGACAAAAATCGTACAGTAGGGGGGCGTATGGTTTCACCCTGTTTAGGAGGGAGGAGGGACAACTTTATAGAAAATCTAGCTAATAAAGCATTTGACTTGGAAAAAATCGCCGGAAAGTTGGATTTTGGTATAAAGCCTCCTCATGACGTTATTAAGAAACTGTAAAAAGTCCCCATCGATATGACCGCCACTAACAATTTTACGGGGGTTGAAGGCCCCCCAAAATGATTTTTCAGGAATAACTCCCAAGTGGTAAGTTGTATACAAAGAAAATGTTAAAGAATAATTTGTCGCTTGGAAGTTTTCCTATACAAAAAACATTTACAATATAAAACTCGAATAAAATTCGAAAAATTAAAAGTTTAAAAATCATTTATTCAAAAACTAAGCACTAAAATAGCGTAATTTAAAAACATAATTAAAGAATAAAAAACTGGCTTTAAAAAAAAATTGTAACATAATATTGTGGGTGTTGCCGTTGTTTTTTTATATTTATTTTATAATATCAATATATTTTTTTTATATTAACCCCTCCCACCTAAAGGGGTGCACAAATACAGTGGACTGATATCTTAAAATAAAGTTCATGTGATGTACCGACAATAAAAAAAAATGATGTACTTATCACAAAATGCACAATTTTTTAACTAAGTCGCCCAACTATATAGAAAAGTATAAGACTCTTAATTCTCCCTTTTTGTTTATTTCGGAAACGGTTATTTATATGAAAAAAAGTATATTAATCTTTTTTGTAGGAAATTTTCCAAGCTACAAATTAATCTTTGACATTTTTTGTGTACAAGCTTTTTACAGTTTTGAAAAATCTTTTCAAATCCATACAGATTCTCTCCTAAAAAATTTTTTCTTTCGAATTTCGATGCAGCGATCTTCAGATTCATCTATTTGGAACAAATTTCCTAAAAATTTATTTAAAATTCAATTTTTTTGAAGTAAAAAATGGAAATAAGAAGAGCGTGCCAAATTGATTTTTTTTTTCGTGCCACCGTACCTCCGTACCACGATGAAATTTTACTATACTATACTATATATACTATATGGCAAGTTATGGATTCGTAAAAAAAATCGAACTTGGTGTTTTGACCAAAGTTGACATTATGATGATAGCGAAGTCGAAAAAAGTGGGTCTCGCAATTCTGTTCGTCTGTTTGTCTGTCCTTTCGGCTGTAACCTAAACATGTTGGTCGATTTTCTTCACAGTTGGTCCCTAGCGTTTTTTGGGCATTCCCCCTCCCGTTTTTTGATTTTTTTAAGACCAAAAATAACGGTACCTGCCATACAAATTTTTTTAGCAAAAAATGAAAATCTTATTTTTCTCAAAAACGTGCCCACAACTTAAAAAAAAAAAATTCAGTAATTTAATTTACAAAAAGGCCATACCATTTTATAAAAAACCTCCCATAGAACCATTTTTTTGATTTTCGATTTTGTTTGAGTCGCTTCTATTTTCTTTTTATTTTGCTTTTAATTTATAACACATTTGCTTTACTTTTATTTCCTTTATTTTATTTAGTTATACTTTTTAAGATTTCTTGTATTCTTTAACTTTAATTTTAATGGTGGTGGCGGTGGTAGTTGTGGCGGGCAGCGTGTTCGATTTTAGAATGAAGAAAATGACAAAAAGAAAATGGATGCACTACATTTGGACCGGGAGGAAGTGAAACAAATGAGAAGTGTTACGAAAACAAATTATGTTTGAACGGACGAACAAACAAACAACACTGAACACACACAATGTGTTGCGCGGCTTTCAGTTCCACTCGGGTTCCTCCAGCGAACTTTAACTTGAGAAATTTATATTTGAATTGACAATTATATTTGAACTGAACAGATTTTCTCAAAAGTAGTTCGACTGATATTCTTCAATTTTTTTATGGAGAATTTAAAATCATTATAAGAGAGTGATGACCACTGGCTTAAGATACATTTTAAATGATAACCTTAAAAACATCAAAACGTAAAATAGTCATCTCCACAAGTAGTGGAGAGCGTTGATACAATTTTTTTTTCAGATTTCCTCTAAAAACATTTAAATTTTTAATTAGATACTAGAAGATTTGCTTAATGTTTAAATATTGATTAAGCACAATTTTAGATCAGCATACAATTAATGTTAAAAATTAAAAGTTAGCCCCTTTTTCAAATACAAGAAAACTGCTATTGGAACGATTTAAATGATGATAAAATGATTTTTTGTATATACTTAGTAACAAAAATTGGTCATCCGTTTGCAGGTTCAATTTTTTTTTCTAGTCACGATATAATTGGTGATTTAAAGTTTTTTAATTATTAGTAATTTTCTAATTATAATAAAAAAAAACCTTACAATTAAAGCATGACGTTATACTTAACCAAAAAGATATTATTATTTAATTTCCTTATTTATTCACCGATTAAATCAAAATGAGAAAATTTAAAATTTAAATTTTTTAGTTTTAGTTCTCATTGTTTTATTTGTATGTTTATTTATATTTTTATTTGCGATATTATATGTAGGTACATATAGTTAAATAGTTTTTGCTTGACTAATTCTTTGGATTTTAAATGATTTTTGAGTTTCATCATGCTTTTTTGGTTTTTTTTTTTTAGCAAAAATTGGAAATCTTATTTTTCTCAAAAACTTGAACTTAAAAAAAGTTCAGTACTTGCTTTTACAAAAAGTATACTATTTTTTAAAAAAGAAATCTTTGAAAAATGGCTAAAAATGGTACTTACACAAGAACCATTTTTTTTGTTTTCGATTTTCTCAAAATTTTGATCAATTTGAGAAAGTTCTAAAAAGTATTTTATATAAACATTTTTTTTTTTGGATTTTTAAAAAAGTTTCACATTTTTTTTGAGAACTTAATAATTCGAAAACGGCTTGGTCGATTTGTATTAAATTTGGCACTAAGTAATTTTTAAAGAATATCTAGCAATTTTTAAAAAATAACGGTACATACCATACAAGTGTTTAAAAACCGGTAAGGAAATCTCATTTTTACTCAAGAACGGCTCCGCAACTATTTTTATTTTTATTATTTATATGGCATCATATCAGTACGATCTACCATATTATTGGTTAACAATTTATCTATCGTTTAAAAATGGTATCTCTCATATAAAACCAGTTTTTTAGTTTAGGGCTATCTCATTATCTGTTTAACTGATTTAAAAAAAAAAATTTACACAAGAGCTTCGAACAAGTTTGAATAGTATTGCATATCAAAAGTTTCAAAAAATAAATTTTAAATTTCGGAATATTTAAAAAATGAGTAGATGATTTTTTTCAAAATAAATTTTTTAACTCCACATTAATAAATGCTAAAAAACTACGTACCAATTTTTTTTCTTAAAAATATTTACATAATTTTATACAATTATTTTTTAAAAATCGCTGCAACGATTTTCAAATTTTGTTCTCATAAATTAAGATTTATTTTGCATTGGTCAGAGGTTCTTTTCAAACGGCCCTCTCTCTAGTCAACGTCCCTATAATTGTTCTATTTGTAATATTAAGAAATTAAATCTATAGATTCTTTCCATTAAGAGGCATTTTTGAAGAAAAAACGAAAAAATGTTGATTCGCTTCTCAATTTTACGAAGCTATTTTTATGCGTTTTGTACGAATTTAAAAAGCATACAATTCGACTTTTTATTAAATTTAAATTGTTGGTCTTTCTTTTTTGGATAATTGGTATACAGCAGAAGATATTTGAACAAAAAATGTACCATTTTATTGTCAGATTTTTGCTGAAATTGCTTATCCGTTTGCAACTTTTTAAATAAATTTGTAATTTGAATTTGATTTGATTTGAATTTGTAATTTCAAAACAATTTAGTCTGATTTTAAAGGTAAAAAGAATGTCTTCAAATTGCAGGTATCCAAAAATCACAATTCAGTTAGATTTTGAAAATATATTGTTTTCAAAAACATAAAAAAATACTATTTTTCAATTCTATTTTGCTCATGTAATGATCCTATTCGTCATATTATTTCAGGTGAGACCAATTGACCCTGGAAGGCTAAAATATCGAATGGCCTGTCAAGGAAAATTTCGCGAAAGAGTTGCCAATCTTCACTGCATCTACAATACAACAACGGATCCCTTCCTCAAATTAGCTCCATTAAAAATGGAACAAATTAGCCTGGATCCATATGTTGTTCTTTACCACGATGTCATTTCAGATTTAGAAATTGAATTTCTCAAAACAATGGCTACACCGATGTTAAGACGTGCCACGGTATATAGTGAGACAGAGAAGAGATCGGTTGCTGTTTCAACTCGAACAAGTAAATTTGCTTGGTTTTCTGATGATTTAAATGACATAACATTGAGGATAAGTCAAAGAATAGCTGATATGAGTGGCTTTGGTATGCAAACAAGTGAACAGCTTCAAGCTATGAATTATGGGATCGGAGGACATTATGATACGCATTATGATTTTTTTAATATTTCAAGTGTAAGTATGAAAGGTTTGTGGAGGAATAATGTTGGCCTGCTAGAAAAATCTGAAAGATATTTTGTTTGATTGTTTTTATTGTTTTTTACTATTTAAGAACCACGACGTTGTACAATATTCAGGAGATCGCATTGCTACTGCTATGTTTTATGTAAGTTATTTTGTTTCATTTTACTCTTCATATAATGTTTGAGATTCTACTTAGTTAACCTTTTTGTTATAGTTGAGCGATGTTCAACAAGGAGGTGCTACAGTATTTCCAAATGTTGGACTTACCGTCTATCCAAAAAAAGGTGCATGTATTTTTTGGCATAATTTGAATACTAGAGGTGAAGGTGATTCGAATACATTACATGCTGCATGTCCTGTCATTGTTGGCTCTAAGTGGGGTAGGTTTTTCAGTTTTTGCTTTTATTTTAATACAACAAATATTTTATGTTTTTTTTTTCAAGTTTGCAATAAGTGGATACGTGAGAGGGAGCAAATGTTTAGACGACCTTGTCCACGTGAATAAAATAAATTGTTTGATGAAATTTTATCAGATTTATAAAAGTGATATGTGATATTTATAGAATTTTCTTGTCTACAATCAAGTGATAATTAAAGAAGAAAAAAAATGGTAGCTTGAATGGTTTTTTTTTTTCATATAAAGATTGATTTTTAATTAATTGATGAACGATAATTATTATTACTGCTCCTGAAAGTGTTACTTAACTTTTTGTTTGTTTTATGTTAGAAGAACTTTGTTTACTTTTTACTATATTTATCTATAACGAACTTTATCAATAATTGGAGATAAACAGTCTTTAAAACACAGAAATTTCATTAATGTGTTGATAATAATTTTGTTTTTTTTGTTGACAAAAATTCAACTTGAAATTTATCAAGAAAGAGTTGTCTTAAAATGGTGATAAGTTCTTCAGATAACATTAAACATTTTATGAATTCTAAATACAACATAAAAGTTAAAAAATATTTAGACATCGAAAAGTTTTGAAATATCAATAGGTCGGCAAAAAAAAAATTCAACAAAGCTTGATAAGGGGTAAACAAAAAATCAGTTAGTGGTTATCTCCATAAAAGTAAGATTAGAAAAAAAGACAATTAAATTTAGCAATACAAATTATAAAGGCTAAAAAAAATAAAGGGTTGGGGTCATTATTCTGTAGGTAAGTGCCAAAATTCAGTTTCCAAAATTCTGTTTTTCAAAATTTTGTATTTTAAAATTCTGTATTTCAAAATTCTGAAAATCTGAAATTCTGTTTTTCAAAATGCTGTAAAACTATTATTTTGTGTTACAAAATTCTCTATTCCAAAATTCTGTAATTCAAAATTCTATAAATTATAACAGAAAAATTGTTTTGATAATGAAAAAAAGAACGCAAATTATGATCATACAGAACTTTCAGTCCATTTACAGAATTTTGGTCATACAGAATTTTGCAATACAGAATAACGACCCGTACCCAAAAATAAAATTAAGTTTTATGTACAAAAATCTGCCAGGTGACAAAATCATTTTGAGAAGAGGATGCAAAAGGTTTCCCGCTATATCCTGATAATCGTAAGTAAATTTCAGCAAATTTTTGTACAGAATAGAATTCTCTATAATTTTGAATGTGAAAATTGAAAAATAATAAAGTTGAAATTTAAAATAAACGATCATTTGATAAAATATAATCGTATCGTATAACATTTAACAAACTGCTCGTCTATTTTGAACTTTATCTTTTTTTTTTTTCAATTTCAGGGTAAAAAGTACCACAATCAAAAAAATTCAAAAAAATTCTTGTTCTTCCCAAAAAGGAAGGTTTGGGCAAATGTATACATTTTAAACATTAATCATATTCCCCACAGATCTGATCTAACACAACTCTTCAATTTATGCATACAGAAGAAAAACTGAAGACATAAAGCATTTCATTGCAACCTGTCCTAATTCCTATATTACAGGAAATCCGTCAGTTACATTAAAACGAAAGCTTTCTTTCTTTACGAAATTTTAAATGGTGCATAGCTATAGAATGGTCTATCCTTTATACTTTTAAAGTCAATTCAATAAATCCAAAAAACAGCCCAATTAGTAAGTAATCACCGGAAAGCTGAATTTTGGTATATAGCCAACTCATTCTGTTCTTAAGAAACTGTCAAAAGTCCTCATTGATATGAGCACCACTAACAATTTTACGGGGGGTTGAAGCCCCCTCAAAATGTTTCTTTTGGAATAACTCCCAAATGGTAAGTTGTAAAAAAAATTTCAAAGACAAATTTGTAACTTGGAAAATTTCCTACAGAAAAGATTAACATATCCTTTTTTTCATAAAAATTACGATTTTCAAAATAAACCAATCGGAAGAGTTAAAGGTTTTACTTTTCTGTATAATTGGGCGGCTTAATTCAAAAATTGTGCATTTTGTGATAAATGCATCAATTTTTTTGCTTTCGGTATACATTATATGAATATGATTTTAAGATATCGGCCTCTTAAACTTAATTTTTCGAATTTTATTCGAATTTTTGAATTTTTTTAAGAGTTTAAAAATCATTTATTCAAACTAAGAACAAAACCGATTTGGCAAAATAAGAGCAGCATATTTGGAAAAATACTTTGTATCTAATTTTAATACAGTTAAAATTATTTGGGATTTTCCAATTACAGTCCAAAGAAATTTACAACATAGGTACATGTATACATTGTTTACAATTTTACACACAACTTAATTCAAAATGTTGATGTTTAAAAAAAATTCGAAAACCTTTATATTTATCTCACGTAAAAGTAATTATTTCCACTAACCTTAGAATTTTAAGACGAAAAAAGTACTTCTTTTTAATATTTTTTAATTGAAAACTTGTAATGAAGTTCCAATAAATATTACAAATAATGAACAAAAGAACACTATTAGAACTCAATTTTAAAACAACCAACATGAAAAGAATACTACACTTTATTAAAAGTATCCAACCACAAGATAAATCCATGAGATAGATTAAAAATTCAATAAATAAAGATTCTTATGAACCGGCCGGCATTATTGACGACCGACACGACAACAGGTTATAGGTAAACATCTGAATATCTAATTTTAAAGCCTCATTTCCATTATCATCACTTTTAATATCGTTTGACCGCCATGACCGATGAAGTTGATGGTCGGAGGGTTAAGTTCTTTGACCTTAAGGGCAACAATTTATACATCGACTGGGTTTAATTTAAAATGTTTTTTTCATTCATCTTCTTAGTAAATAAAAATATAAATATTTGGTCGATTTCTTCGAAATTTTAACACAACGTTGTTTTCGAATAAACAAGTGTTTTTTATATATTTAAAAAACAGCGCCGTCTGTTAAACGTAAAAGCAACATAAGCAATACTGAAATCTCATCAATTTCAAATAAGAATTAATCAGTTTTTTTTATCAACAAAAATTAATTAAAAATGTAGGTATTTAAAGGGTGAACTGGGGGGTAGAAAGAAAAAAGTTTAAACAACTCGCTTAAAATGTATTTATTTATACGGTTTTATGGTGAAAAAAAAATCTAAGAGGGTTTTTTTTAATAATACAAATTCTATATACTATTCTACTGAAATACATACATACAATACTATGATTAGGAATTCTAGTCTTGTTGGATATAGTTCACACTAGGTATTCGTCACGAAACCTATGTAAGATGAACTGAACTTAGCAAAAATTGCGTATTGACAAAGGCCCTCACTAGTCAACTGATGAGTCCAAGTGAGATCGCCGGGACGAAACGCCAATTTTTGTAGGACTTAAAGGCCGTTAAAAGCTATTTTGAATGAAAAAAAAAATCATTCGATTTAAAAAAAAATCTTTTTGCGTTTGATAGGTTTTACTCAAGTACGTAATTGCTTATGGCTTAAGGTTTTTCAAAACTTTGTCATTTGTAGGGTGAAATGGGGGTAAATCATAATAATTAAAGTCATATTTTCAATATTATTTTTCTTATTGAAAGATTAGGTATTGTACATATTTAAAGAATGGATTTCGAAAATATTTTTTAAAATCTATCTATGTAAGGTGAAATAGGAAAAAATAATATCTTATGATGCATAATTTTCTTTCTCAGCAATCTCAGTTACATAAACAGAATCTTACAGCATAATTTCTAAGTACATGTTCTGTTTAAAACACGGGAAAAAATCAATTAAAAATTAACCAATTTAGGTATAGGGTGAAATGGGATGTAAACCAAAAATGATATTTTGACTTTAAAAAAATCTTTGTTGTGTTGGAAAGGTAATTATTTGAAGATGTGCTTCGA
Source organism: Epistrophe grossulariae (assembly GCA_929447395.1). Classification (NCBI taxonomy): domain Eukaryota; kingdom Metazoa; phylum Arthropoda; class Insecta; order Diptera; family Syrphidae; genus Epistrophe; species Epistrophe grossulariae. The sequence continues at coordinate 143,996,882 of OV839567.1, read as the reverse complement.
GTTCTAGACATCAAAATGATTATAAGGTGATTTGTGGTAAACCAAAAAAAGGTATTCAATTTTTAAATAAGAAATTATTGGCGCAAAATTTTAAACAGTTCTCGTTCAAGCAATAAACCCAACTCTAGTTAAAATAGTCCTTTATTTAAAAATTCTTGTTTAAATTTTTCTTAATTCTAAACACTTTAAACAACTCTTCTAACTAAAGAACGTGTTTAACAAAATGTCAGCAAACTTTCGTGAAACACGCCTAATTTTGACAGCTGAATAAATCAAACAGAACGAAAAATTAAAAAAAAAAAACAAAAAGAACCCAATCTGTAATTTTGCCGAGCTATAGGAAAGTGTTTCGAGATTTAAATTTCGAGTTAAAATAGTGAAAATACTAAATAAAAAAGTGAAATAAAAGTTAACATAGTGAATAATTGCAATATTTTATAAAAAAAAAACAAAACAACATGAGGTGCTGCGTTAAATCGTGTAAAAACACCTATAATATGGAGTTTTCAAATTTTTCTTCTCACGGGCTGATTGTGTCTCATATTCCACATAAAGTAATGTGAAGTGATGTTTTTTAGGCTAATACATTATCTGAGAATACTTTTCAATTGATATTTCGTAGCATTTTGCTTTAAAAAAGCAAATTATTTGAAAATAAAAATACACTTCAATCACGGGAATTAGCTGAACCCCATCTGTGAAAATTGAAATTCTCGTCCAGGGTAGCATTAGTTTTTGTTGGTGATGGCAAGGCGCTCAAATCCATTGAGCGCCCGTAGTGCAGAGTAATTTTACTTACTTTATGCTTGTTATAGGTGTTTTTTCAGCATTTAACGCAGCACCGCGTGTAGTTTCCTATTTTTGTACATTTTTGTATTGCATATAATCACTATAATTATTTTTATATCACTTGTTTCTTTAATTTACTAAGCTTTTTTACTATTTTAACGATTTAAAATTTCAAAACAATCCTAAAACAAAACAGATCAAAATTCCTTTGGGTGTCCCAGCATTTAGCTGTCTAACTGCACGCCTTCCCTGTGTGGATGCATTTGTGTTTGTGTAACTCACAATCTCAGTGATAATTTCCCACAGATAAAGCATACTTTAAAAAGATGGAGAAACGTTTTTCTGGTTTTAAAGTTAGAAGACCTCTTTAACGCTAAAGTATACTTTATGTCGTTTAAAATTTACAAAGAGCCGCCTCTCATTCTAAAGTTATTATTAAGAGCCGACTCCCATTTTAAAGTAGATTTAGAGCCGCGTTAAAATGTTTAAAATTTTGCGCCATTGCTTTTAAAAAAATTATATTTAGAAGATGATCTTCAAGGATCATTTTAGGACTTAATATTTTTGAAAATTAAGTTTTTTATGAAACATACAGTATTTTAAAATACATACATACTTCTATAAAGAATTTCTTAAAACGTCTAAATATTTGTCATTGTGTTTTGAAAATTTAAACTTTGACAAAGGCTTTAAGGTCTAATGTTTTTTAAAAGTTGCCTTGGCCTACACTCCGCATAATGTGTTCATGTACCAAATAAATTTGTTCTACGTTCTGTAAAATTAAAAGAAAATTATTTAGTTTAAATTGTATTTTTTAAATTCCTAAAAAAAATACTATTTTGATGAATTAAATTGACCTGGGGCATTATTCCGTAAAACGAAAACGATCGAACGATATCCGTTTTGACAATACCCATCTCTATCACATCTTAAGGGAAAAAAAAAGCTATCTTAGCTTTTGCCAAAACGATATCGCTTTCGTTTCACGGAATTATGCACCCGTTAAATTTTTTTATATGAATCCGAGGCCCATCCATGATACGTACAAATATTTTGCGTTCAAAGTCTAATGTTTCTATTAAAAAAGTATAGATGTATCGATTTTCGATGAAGTGGCTTTAATTTAATCCGGGAGTTCTCTTCACTCACCAAAAAAAAATCGGGAGTTTTATTTACTCACGTAAGCAAAACTGAACGAAATCTGGACGAAAAGTAATAATCCACACATTATTATGAATAACGAATAATGAGTAATGAATAATTAATAATGAATAACGCTAATGAATAATGAATATTGAATAATGAATAATGAATAACGAATAATGAATAATGAATAATAAATAATGAATAATGAATAACCAATAATGAATAACGAATAATGAATAATGAGTCATGAATAATGAATGGACACAAAGTGATCATTTTTGAATTTTTAAACTGTAAAGATTATGAAGCAGAGCGGTATGGTGTTAACAGAGAGGCTTTCTTATGTGTCAGCTAAGAGAAAAAGACAAAACATTTCTTTTCTATTAAACAACATCGAATATCTAATATTTGTGTTTGGCAATCAGTGTTAGAACTGTCAAAGCGCCAAGTTGTCAGTTTTTTCACATTTCTATTTGAAATTTCTGTCCATATAAATCCTCATTCTTTTTGTTATTATACAAATTATGAAAGTATAATGATTGTTTTCCAATCAATTATGTAAAAGCATATTTTTTATAAGCGCTGTGGGAGTTGCAGGGGACCACCGAAGCTTGCTTAAAATTCATAGCAAAACAATTTGCAATAAAATCATGAATAACATTTAAAATGAATGCATATTAATTTATTGGTATTATTTAACAATTCATTTGATTTCAAGGATATTATTAAAATTAACATTTTGCGCCTGTTGACATTGTTGATAGGAAATTATTCAATTCTTTTGTCATGATTAAAATTCTCTCCAATATTTTTGTTTATACATATTTTTAAAATATTGTCAATTATTTTTCCAACAGAATCTATAACGATGTTAGGGTGAAAATATTTTTTCGTTCAATTGTCATAACATTTCAGGGTTTCTCATTGACAAACACTATACCTACTTTCACTTTTAATAACCACCAATCTGGAAATAGATATTTCTTCAGCCAAAGCACCAAACTCAGTTGTACACTTTATCTTACTGATTTTATAGTGTTATAAATGATTGCCAAGCCTATTCTATTTATGAATAAATTAAATTTTCAATTCTATTAATCAAACTGGTTTTGATGGGTTTCAAAATAAAATTAAAAAAAAAAAACAACCTTTGGCCTGCGACACACCACTCTGGATGTCTTTCTTGCTTGAGATCCTCCTAACGATTCGATTTTATTTTTTCTAACCACTTCTAGTTCCATTTCTTACTTAAACTTATAAAGTTTGACAACTGTAAAAATTTGTGATAAAAATCATCTTTGGATGAAAAGGACAACTAAAAGTTTCTTCAACAAAAAATAAAATAAAAAAAAATGAAGACCAATTCATTTAGCCAAGTTATCATCCCATTTATTTGGCTAACGGCGACTTTGGTTAGTTGTGAATTTTTCTCCTCTGTGCATGAGCTAACAAAATTGGTCGACTATGAACAATTCCTTTTGGGTAAAATGGAAAAATTCATAACACTCAACGAGAACAAATTGGATTATCTTAAGAAGTAAGGATGGATGTCGTTTCATTTTTTTGTTATAATATGAGAATCTGAAGAATCATCTTCTTTTATAATGAAAAGAAAATTCAATATAACAATGGGATCAAAAATAACAAAAAAAAAAAAAATTATAAAAATAAAATTCCAGAAAGCTCTCATTGTTCGAAAGGAATCAAGAAGACAGCTCAGAAGAACCCGAAGAGTATTTTAAGAACCCAATTAACACGTATTTGATGATGAAACGTCTATCGCTGGATTGGGAAAAGCTGAAGAATTTCATGGAATATGAACTTGGAGCAAGTGAGTGTGAAAAAAATATTGTCCATTTCTTTATTTGTTTCCACCTCCTACCTTGAGCCTCGCGGGCAACTCATAATTAAAATTTCAACACAATATCCAATACAATATATTAAAAAACATGTTGTTCTTTTGTCTAGCGCTCCATTTTTAATAACCCTCATGCCTCAACTGTCAGCTTTCAAGTTGTCCTTTTTTCATTGGAAACACATTACCGCAGAAATGGCGTCGAATTCAAATCTTGCGTGAATTTTGATATACATAAGTAACTTAATAATGTTAGATAAGTAAGAAGTAAGATGATACTTCCTAATTACAATTAATTATAACCAACTTAAAGCTCGACATTCAATACATTAGTAGAAGTATTAAGACCTTTTGCGTTAATAACTAATCACATAAATAACCGATTTATATAATATGTAGGTACAAATCAAATATGACATTACTATATTTTCTATCCATCTGTTTGTCTGTCTGTCTTAACGTAATATATATCAACAAAACACACCTTATTAGCCTCAATAAAAGATTAAGAAAAACCAACAAATTTGATATTTGATTCTTTATGCGTAATTTTTACCTTCCTGATGGATCCTGATGGAAGTGACAGGAGTATATAACAGGTGCAAAAAATATCCTTAAGGGATCGTTCTTAATTGGAACATATTTTGTATGAGTCGTTTTCGCAAATTCATTTATTTTTTTTTTTATTTGATTTTTTTCTATATTCATAGGTCTATACATATTATTTTGTTCGACATTAACATTTTTATTACTCGTGAAAACCCCTAAAGACCATAAATTCACCACATTTTACAACACATCCATTTATTTTGTGTTTTTTTTTGTAGACATTCTTAAAAATATCGATAAAGTCAAAGACAATTACTCTCCTTCTGAACATGACTACAACGGAGCCATAGAAGGTATATTGCGCCTACAACGTGTCTATCGATTAAGTACCAAGGATATGGCAAATGGTATCCTAGGTGGCATCAAGTACAAGTAAGCCAAGATAATGCGAGTTTTCTGTGTGTTCACTGTTCATATAATATGGATATATCTTTTTCTAAGACTGGAAAACTTCTTCATCATCATTCTTCTTTTTTTTTTTGTCTGCACCTTTACCTAACCATTTCATTTTAGCATATCAGAATTGTCAGCTGAAGATTGCTTTGATTTTGGTAAAGTTGCCATGACATCGAATAATTTACTTGCCTCACACGCATGGCTGTCGGAAGCTTTGTATAGAAGCAAAAGTAACAGCAAGTTGACTTTAATGGAGGAGGTAAAATTTCATACATCCGATGTGTTGGAGCTACTGGCTGGGGTGAAATTTAAATTGGGTATGAAAAAGAGGCGCAATATTGTTGTGTTGTGTTGTGATGTTAAGTGAAGTGAAATTGAAATTGAAACAAATCTTTCTTTCATTATGTTGATGTCATATAGGGGATTTTAAGGGAGCTGTGGAAATTTCAGAAGACTTAAAGATTTGGTTTCCAAATGACACAAGAGTATTAGAGCTACACAATAATTACACACACACATATCAATTGAACGGTGCAGAATCAAAGGATATCGAGGATGAACATGAGGTGAGTCATGGGTGAAGTGAAGTTTTATGTTTTCTCAAAAAAGCCTTATTTCTAAAAAAAATTGATTAAAGGACTTGAGTTAAGGAAAGTGTATATATCAACCCCATCATTAAGGGTTCTTTAAAGGTTTAAAAAATTTTTAGCACTGAAGGTCGTTAAAAGCTATTTTGAATCAAGGTTTCATTTCGGTCTCAGCATATTTTTTTTTTTAACAACCAACGAAGAAGAGAATTAATAATTGATTGTGGATGCTTAGAAAAGTCTTTCAATATTAAAAAAAAAAAAAAATAGATAGATAGGTATTCCTTTTTGAAGAAAAGTTTTTTAAATTTCAGGCTATACCTTCCAATTTGGATACAATCAACCCAGGTACAATCGAACCAGAACTAGCCTATCGTCTCACATGCAGTGGACACATTAATCCTCTACCATCCTACCAACGTCATCTGTGTTGTGGTTATCTCACCGAAACCCATCCATTTCTACTGTTGGCTCCTATCAAAGTTGAAGAATTATATTGGGATCCTCTGCTTGTGTTATACCACGATGTCATTTATGATTCTGAAATTGAAAAACTCATCCAAATGGCATCCTACAAAATGACACGTGCCACTGTGCGTACTAAAAATGGTTCGGTTGTGTCGAATTCACGGACAAGCCAATTTGTTTTTTTCAACACAGAGACAGATAGAATCCTTGAAACTATCGATGAAAGGGTAACTGACATGACAAGCTTAAATATGGAAACTGCTGAAAATCATCAGATTGCGAATTATGGTATCGGAGGGCATTATAGTCAGCATTTTGATTTTTTTGTTGATGTGAGTTTTGTTTTCTAATTTCTACAAATTTAAAATAATTTTTTTTTCGTTGCATATTTAGAAGAGAGATGGAGTTAGAAATCGTATTGGAACTGTTCTATTTTATGTAAGGATCTTTAGTTTTTTTTTTTTTGATTAAATTAATTTTGATAAACATGTTAATATTGACAGTTGTCAGAAGTGGAACAAGGTGGTGGAACAGCTTTTCCACTCTTAAGAAGTTTGGTTAAGCCAAAGAAAGGTTCAGCAGTATTCTGGTATAACTTGCATACTTCTGGGGATGGTGATAGACGGACTCAGCATGGTGCCTGTCCTGTTTTGGTAGGATCTAAATGGGGTAAGTTTAAAAACTAAAGCTAATTTATATAAAACAAAAATATAAAGTGACTCAAATTTTTGTTTTCTTTATTTTCTTTTTGTTTATAGTTCTTAATCGATGGATAAACGAAAAAGGGCAAGAATTTAAAAGACCTTGTGATTTAGAGAGCGATGCGTTGTCTTCGTCTGTGATGTTCTAATAAAAAATAAAATACTAATAACAAGAAAAATAAATATGTAAGTGAAAGTGTTATATTAAGTTAGGTCGATATGTAGCTGCTGAAAAGAAGTAATAGAATAGAAGTCCTTGAAGTACAGAACATTTTCTTTTTAATTAAGAATATTTTGAAATACTATTTTTAGTTAATTAGTTAAGCAATTTGGTAGTCATAAAATTTGGCATTTTTACAGATTTATTGGAACTTATTTCGAATTTTTACTTTACTACTGGCTAGCGCCACAACAGTTGTTCGCCAATATGTGCTTTCTGACTAGATTAACTATGAAAAATATCATGAGTTAAAAAATAAATCTGATAAAATTTTCAACAATAAATATGTCTTATTCTTTTTTTCGCAAGATAAATATTTTTAATAAATGAGTTTAGCACATCAGCCAATGGTTCATGTTATGTAAGTATATGAAGAGGGGCTCATAAATTCGAAACAACCCACCGAATTTGATGTACAGTAGAATCTCGAAAAGATGAACAGATATAAAACAAAACCCACCAAATTTGATGTACAGTAGAATCTCGAAAAGATGAACAGATATAAAACAGGGCTCGTTCATCTTTTCAAATTTTTCATCTTTTCGAGCATCAACATACAGGAAGAAGATACAGTTTTTATAAATAAAAACATTAAATATTACATACATAACAAGTCAAAACAAGTCCCAAAGTACTGTTCAAGAGGAACTAAAAGGCAAAGAAAAAGTAAACATTTATGTTGGGAATAAAGTGCTGATCTTTTCGAGTACCTACTAAATTTCAACCTTTCATCTATTTGAACACTGAAAAGTGGAAATATTTCGTTCATCTTTCCCAGCTCCTCATCTCATATAAAACAGTTCATCTTTCCGAGATTCTACTTTAATTGTCAGGTGTAATAATAAATAGCATAGTCATCTCCACAATAAACTTCCGCCCACTTAAAAAAATTGGGCAGTGAGAGGTGTCCCAAAAATCATGCACGAATTTAATTTCAAGTCATTTGTGCGGTTAGGAGTTGCCAAGAAAAAAAAAAAAAACAGCTTGAACTTAAAAGCTGACAAGTTTATTAAAAATGGAAGGCTACATGAAAGAATAACACATTTTTATTGTTAACCAATTGTTTAAAAAAAATTATAAAAGTTTGGTGGTGGTGGTTTTCGAATAAAATAATTTTCAGCTCTTTTTAATTTTGATGGTTTCGTTCATCTTAAAAATTGTCGCATTTGGGGTTCAGAAAATACAAGAAAGATTAGGTGACGTGAAATAAGGCCCAACGAAATAAGAGCAAATCTCAAATTTGGCCTTATTTCGTTTTGAAAATGGAAATAAGGCCAAATCGGCTTTATTTCCATTTTGAAAACGAAATAAAGCCAAATTTGTCTTGGAAATAAAGCCAAATGTTTTTACACCAAACACTTTAACTGTAATTCAGTTAACAGTGATTAAATCGCACCCAGCAGTATGGCGGCGCGGCGTATAAACAGTGAGATATGTATGGGGGGCATGCTGCACCCTGCAACCCCCCTGCTTGGCACAATATAGGATTTGGGGTAGGTGCGGGGTTGAGTGTATGCAAAGTTTTTTTTTTTTTAATGAAATTTTTTCTCCGGAGAAGTATTGTAAATCTTAGACAAAATCATGGGTGACTTAGAGACACCTAAAGGTACAGTCGCCAAAGATGTTTTGAACAAATACAAGTCTGTTTTTTTTTGCGAATAAGGGACTTGAGACATTAAACCAAATAACTTGCGTCATTAAAGGTAAGCTCAAAAAAATATAGAAGTGCGGGTGGTATTGAGATTCTTAATTGGGCTTCACTCGTTTCTGTTGATGCAGAAAGGTCGTTCCGTTCTTTTAAAGCGCTATTGTGGGACAACCGCAGGGGGCTGTTGCCTGAAAATTAAAAAAAAAGCTTATGGTTGTTACTATAATTAAGTTTTTATTTAATTCCTTGTTTGAATAAATGCTGCTTTTTTTCTGCCTTTTTGGAAGTTTTACTTTGTCTTTTTTTAATTACTAGTACGTCCAGCCCCCGAAACTCGAGTGCTAATAACATTATCGTCTAATTGAAAAACAACTTCTAGAAAATATATTGTAATTCACATGAAATTCTAGAAAACTTTATTTTTCGATGCACACGATTTTTGGATGCGGATACTCCAACATTAAGTAAAAAATCGCAAAGAATAATTCCATCGTTTAAACGCAGTCTTGAGCGTGGAGAAAAACTGAGCTAGTTATTTCATATGAGCTACTTATTATTTCCTGCAGCACCGAACGCTGTCGGGTTGGGTTTAGCCGATCCCAGAACCACTGGTCCCAAGACCATCCCGGAAGTAGTCATAAAGACCAATTAAATTTATATCGAAAATAAAACTCGTTGAATACATTGATTCGTGTATTTAATGTATCTATTCGTACTTATAATGCAATTTTACTTTATTGTTTTTTAGTCTTTGTGGTAAAATTATTTAATAATTTTTGCTTTGTGCACTTCTGTGCAAAAAAACCGCGTAAATGGTACCCCAAAATTCGTGTTTGTCGTTTTATTATATTGATGATGATGATTAGGTCAAAAAAATCCCATCCCTGGTCATAACATAAAATTTTATTAAAAATTTAATTAAATATCGTTTGCCTTGTGATTTTATTTTATGAAGAAATTATATTCTATTTCTTTGCAAATTTTACAAGGCTTTTCAAAAAAATTCAATTGGGAGTATTCTTACTACAGCGATTTAAAAGATTTACTGAAAATGTCATTCGTCTCGAATATGTCGAGAACAATAATTGCCATCGACTTCAGGTTAATTAATATGTAGACAGTTTTTTTTTTTATAAAAAAACATAAAAGAACATAGTAAAAAACAATGATATTGATTTCGATTTAATTTTAGTCTATACACAGTGCCATATTTGATTACTGATATACTTTAAAAAAAATCAATTCACAGTTTTTTTTTAGAGCAAAAAAGGGCACAAGTATGATAACTGTGGCGACAAGAAATGATAACAGTTTTTTTTAACACACTTCAAATACAAGAATTTTTTACTATGGGAGGGGGGGGGGGGGTCTATCACCCCCCGTTTGGGCGTTTTATGAAAAAAGTACTAAAAATGAAAAAAAAAATCATTAAAAAATAACGGTAATACCTACAATTTGGTATTATACCTCTTTTTAAATCCAATACCTTGTTCTATTAGCCAGTTTTTAAATCAAGTGCATTCTTTGCCTAGTTTTTGAAAAAATGAGTTTCAAAATCAAAATTTGGAAAAAAAAACATGAACAAAATTATGTAAGTGTAATTTATCAAAACTTTGATATTTTATATTATTTTTTTTTTTCTTAGAATTCAATGCTCTTATTGATTCTTAATCAAAAACTGAAAACTAGATGATTTTATGTCTTCTAGTTTTCGAGAAAATTGAACTCTCCCCCAAAAAAGCTACCAGAAAATATCAAAAAAATGTTTTTAACACGACCAAAAAGATTTTGAAAAAAGTAATTTACAACTAAAAATAGCGATAATTACCATACAGTTGCTGTTAAAAAAACGAAAAGAAAGTATGTGCGACCATATGTATATTTCACTTTTGTCGCACTCGCTAACTATATGTGGCTGATCAGAATGATTGAAAACAATTATTGAAAGTTTGTGCATCGTGAGTTCTTATAGTTCTAAATTTTTGATAAATTTTTAAAGATGATGCGATATTGCAGTCTAACCTCTAAAGTTATAGCTGAGGATAGTTAACTGACAAAACAACTTATCTTAATCTACCGCTACACTTAATACATCGAAATGGTTATTTCTAAGCGAAGTTTTAAAACTGTAATAGATAAAGTTGCTAAATGTTTGATATAATTAGAATTAATTTTTTACACAACGGAGCAAGATTTTTCACGTCGAAGTGCATTTGAATTTCTAAACAACAACAATAACTTAAAGGTGCTACCACCAATTGTATACGAATTAATTTATAATTTGTTTTAATTAATTATTTCTGGCTGGAGAATATAGCTATTTCAAGGGGTGCCAAGCTCTATCATCTGTCTCCTTATTAGTGGTGCTGAGCTTTAATCCAATTGTATTTGAAAAACTTTCGACATGCACACCATAGGGATCGAACCTACGCATATCAGATTACTCAGTCTTAGAAGTCGTATATGCACTACGCATTCCACCGCTTAAGACCACTGACGTCACAGGTCGAGATGTGTTGTTTGTTTGTTTATCAAATGCATTTGGAGCATCAGCATTAAGGAGACTAGCTGATGATAGGACTTGGCACCCCTTGAAATAGCAATATCTCCAGCCAAATAATTAAAACGAATTATAAATTAATTCGTATATAATTGGTGGTAGCACCTTTAAGTTGTTTTTGTTGTTGTTGTTGTTCAGAAATTCAATGAAATTGACGGAATAAAGAATGGTGAAGTCTTATAAACTGAAATTCTAGTATGAATAATACAATAAATAATAATTATAGAAATGCGTTTAGTTTTCGTCAGGTTTCTAAAATTTCTCATATCGATGTAATTATAGTTTAGCAGCGGATCTCAAAATAATAGCACATTATGACTTATGAAACACTGCAATTTACTTGTATATAGTATATACGTATGTATTGTATACTTTGTTACATACAGGGTCCCTTAAATACGTCTCAATAAAATTCATTCACAAAAATGTGTGTATATACACGTATGTAAATGTATTTATGTAATCTGTCCTATATTTCTAATTCTATAAACAGACGTAGATTTCCGCGTCACTCGTTCGTTTCCATTTGCATTATACCTATGGTACGGACACTTTTGCCTTTTTCTTTACAATTTTTGAGGTAGATTTACAATCGACTATCAACTCCAGTTACGCTATAGAAACATGAGATTTCATAATTTGTTTATTTTTGGAAAATTCACGTTGCGGTTTCGCATGCCGTACGGTTTACCACAATTTTTGAAATGAGATTTCCTCCTTATACAAAATTTCAATCACACCAAGCCAATGAATCAGTCGCATGATTAGGTAATACGAAGCGAATCGTTTTAGTTGACGAAAATGAGGTTTGGTATAACTGCTTTCGCTTTCGCCTCTTTCGTTTTACATTCGCCCTATTTTTGAAATCGAAAGCGAATGTGAATTTCCATTTTTATCGCGTGAATTTCCGACAGGTTTTTATTTGTGGATTGGTGAACCGATTGTTTTTTTTTTGTAAAATAAAGAAAATTTAACAAATTTCTTCTTTAACTTCTTCGGCATACATAAAAAAAATTATAGAATCCATTTTTAATATAAAAAATATTTTAATTTTATTCATAAGTTAATGGCAACAAATTGTGTTTGCACTTCGCACAATAATTTTAATTAAAAAAACCCTGGAAATCAGCCTGGAATTCACTTGCCCCGCTTAAGTGAACAAAAATTGCACTTAAGCGGAGTCCGGATAAGTGAAAAAAAATTGCACTTAAACGGATTTAAGAATTCCAAAAAGGGTTCTGACATATCAGAAATTCAAATGTCATTTTCGTGATGAAAATTTGGTGGAGGTGAAAAATAAAAAAGAAGTTAAAGCGTTCAGGAAATTTTTTGTTCTGTTCTTTTAAATTTTTTTTCAATTAAGAGAGTTTTTTTCAATGAAAAATATTAAATTTAACTGAAAATATGTTTTAGGTATCCGGGTTTTTCACTTAAGCAAGTTTCGCTTAAGCGGTGTGTTATAAAGGTAATTGGTCGACAAATACTCGGGGATGAAAAAGTGTTTCAGATAAGCGGGTTTTTCTCTTCAGCGGGTTTCTCTTAAGCGGGTTTTACTGTATCGAATTGAAAACGATTCGCTTCGTATTCCCTGACGTGTGGTAAAATATATTTTATAAATTAATGAAATTTCAAACTTCAAAAAGCTATGTCAAAATTTAAAAAATTTCGGATTTTTAATAAAAATCCAATCAAATAAATCAAACAAAAACAAACCCTAGAAAGTAATAGGTATTTGGTTTATTAAAATGTATCATCAGCTAAGTTTTTGTCAATACGTAACGTTACGTAAAGTAACGAAATGTAACGTAACGTAAGAACTTAAAATTTAATTTTATAAGAACTCATGTCATATTATTTTTCCGTACAAATTGAGCTCACGGCGTAACATAACGTAACGCAAAATAAATTTGCGAAATACATATAACGTAACGTAAGAACACACCCTCGCAGCATTTTTAAACATCGAAGGAGCGTTCAATAACGTAAAAACGGAGGCCATTAAATCTGCTCTGGAAGAGGTTGGAGTTGAATCTTATATTGTGGACTGGATTTATTCCATGCTCAATGGTAGAATCTTTAACTCGTAACTTGAAGACACTATTGTCGAAAAAACAGTCACATGAGACACACCACGTAATCGGAACGGAAGCGTAATCTCACCTCTCTGGGTCCTCGTTGTTAACAAAATTCTTACATTCTTGTAACAAAATTTTTTCGTCTTAAAGAAATGAACTCTTGGAAGCACAGCACCTATCGTCATGGGCAGGGCCGGCTCTATCCAAACTTGCACCCTGTGCAAGATTTGTAGAAAGCGCCTCTTTTTTATATTTGCACACTGCATACACTGATACACATGCATTAGACTTTTCCATATTACCCCGTGCAAAAGAAGAGAGAACTCATGTCATATTATTTTTCCGTACAAATTGAGCTCACGGCGTAACATAACGTAACGCAAAATAAATTTGCGAAATACATATAACGTAACGTAAGAACACACCCTCGCAGCATTTTTAAACATCGAAGGAGCGTTCAATAACGTAAAAACGGAGGCCATTAAATCTGCTCTGGAAGAGGTTGGAGTTGAATCTTATATTGTGGACTGGATTTATTCCATGCTCAATGGTAGAATCTTTAACTCGTAACTTGAAGACACTATTGTCGAAAAAACAGTCACATGAGGCACACCACGTAATCGGAACGGAAGCGTAATCTCACCTCTCTGGGTCCTCGTTGTTAACAAAATTCTTACATTCTTGTAACAAAATTTTTTCGTCTTAAAGAAATGAACTCTTGGAAGCACAGCACCTATCGTCATGGGCAGGGCCGGCTCTATCCAAACTTGCACCCTGTGCAAGATTTGTAGAAAGCGCCTCTTTTTTATATTTGCACACTGCATACACTGATACACATGCATTAGACTTTTCCATATTACCCCGTGCAAAAGAAGAGATAAAAACTGCCCTTTTATTCATCTGAAACGATGGATATGAGGATTTCTGTGAAGAAAAGTAATGACATATCCTTTCATCAGTTAACGACTTTTATCTTACATTCAGCTGAGCATTAAAAGTGTCTGAATTTAAACTAATTCCCTTAGAAAAAATAAAAATCGCAGTATGTTCAATGTTCATTCTGTGGTTTTTATAAGAGTCGGTAAACATTGACCATATAGTTTGCTTTTTATGAGACGCATTTTGAACTTGAACTTTTAATTGAATTATATTCAATCGCTGCAACTAAGGCGCCAGTTATAGCTTTCATTGAAACTCATCATTGAAAATTTTAATGTTCAGTTTTGAGGCCCCAAAAAGCGATATCAGTGATTTTTTGATGCCAATAAAAAGCTGATGACTCGATTATTATTTTTAGTCAAAAAAATATTTCATTTTGGCCCTACCTTTCACATAAAAGCTTTCAATGATCAATGATAAGGTAGTTCAATCATTGAAATAAAGAAATTCATTTCCTGCGATAGGCTGGGCCAAAATGAAATATTTTTTTCACAAGAAATAATAACTGAGTTATCAACTTTTTATTTGCATTAAAATAATCACTGATTTCACTTTTTAAGTGCCTCAAAATAAATAATTAAAAATTTCAATGATGAGTTTCAATGAAAGCTATAACTGGCCCCTAAGCAGAAGTATTTTTCAAATTTATAAATGGGAGAGGTACTTACTAAGCAGCCCTCAATTCCTTAGTGATTTCACTACTAAATTTTCATCATAATTTTCATCGAAAATATTGAGCTGATTAATAACCAAATAACACTCATTTAGCGATTTCTTTGTTGAAGATTCATCGTTTTCATCGGCAAATATTGAGGTATAATGAAAAATAAAGTCAAAATTTTCATCATATTTTTCATCGAAAATTAATGATCTGATGTATAAGCAAGTTACTTTTGTTTAGTGATTTCTTCGTTGAATATTCATCATTATTTTCATCGGAGTCCTCAGTCCAATTGGTGAATAAGAAACTTCCAAGGAAGAGTGATTTAGTTGTGGAATTTTTATCGAGAAAATGGTATGTGCACCCCGCCAATGACATGCCCATGTTAAATTCCTCAATGTATTCCGAACAAAAAAAAACAAACAACAAAAAAATGGGGGCGCAAATTCATTGAGGAATAATCTGCTTTTCCTTGAGGAAAGAGAACTGCAACAGCTTTTGTTCCCTTTCCTCAAGGAAAAGCAGGTTATTCCTCAATGAATTTTTAGAAATTTCCCACTGGGCCTGTTATCTTTTTCGAAAACCTTCTTTTTTTTTCGTAGATGAGACGTCCCATACAAAAACCTACACGTTATAGCTCATTGATTCAGTATTTGAAGTTTTTTCTTTGTCATGTTAATTTTGGGACTCATGTGTGTTTGAAATAAAACTTGCACAGATGAGGTGACGTGGAACTTTTTTGTGTTGAGATTAAAATTTTTTTTTTTTGTATACGAACAGGGTGGAATATTTTGAGATAAGGTAGGTAAGATTGGACTTGCATAGGTCTAGTGGGATATTTAATTTTATAATATTTTGAGTTAAATCCTTATTGAATGGAACAATGAAAGTGATGTTAGTTAGTGTGCAGCACATTTGTGATGGATGTTATTTTGGGATTATTTGAACAAGTTTTGTGGTTAAAATGCAAACGGCAGGTTTTCCCATAGATCAGATTACATTTTCTTGCTGCTGGTAATGTAACCCCAGAATTTTGCGCCCTGTGCATTTGCATATTTTGCACATATGGTTGGTCCGGCCCTGGTTTATAAAAAACTTCTGTGTTCTTATACCCGAAAGGCATGGCTGGGAACCCAACTCACTACTCTGTGAACAGGGTATCCCTCTCTACACTGATGCGGGTCAAAAATGGAAGAAGGATTAGGAGCCGGAGTCGACATATTTTAAACGATATTTGCGACTCCAACCAAGTCAAACTCTGCTGGGTTCCTGGATATAGCAATATAGAAGGGAATGATATAGCAGATGCACTGGTAAGGAAAGGGTCAATATCAAATAGAGGCAGTAGTAGCCAATCAGACACTAGACTAGTGCGATCAAAATAGACCTAATAACGAAAGAGAAAATCAACAACTCCTGGCTATCCAGGAACGATTGCGTCATCTCTAGAAGTTTATGGCCTAGAATTAACGAAAGAGAAACTCAGTATATTTTATTGCTGAGTATAAAAAGAATATTAGAGCCCTGATAGGTGTACTAACGGCACACTGTGCCATTGGCGCAATGGCCACTAGATTGGGTGTATACGCACCCGATTTCTGTAGGAGCTGTCAGGATGTCAAGGAAATAAAAACCATTAAGCACGTGCTCTGCGACTGCCCTTACCACCAAAAAAATCGCCTCCGTTATCTTGGAAACAGGTTTGTTGGAGAACTGGACGATCTAACGCAGGTCTCAGTGGCAAACATGAGGAAATATATAAAAAGCACGGGCTGGTTCGTAAATGAACCAGTCCTATATGTCAATCAATAGTTTAGGTGTTATCTCCGTTTATAGAAGATCACAATGGACCAATAGGCCCCCGTGTACGCAACAGCCTCAAAGCTGGACACGCTTTCCTAACCTAACCTAACCTAACGTAAGAAGTTTTTAAAGGTCATTTTATAAGCGATCTTGTCATAAATGTGTTCCGTACAAAATGAATTTATTTTTTTTTTTCAAACTGACAGTAAACAATACATATCATGTAGCAAAACCTTATAGAAAATTCTGATTCCTGCAGTCAATAAAACTCTTAACAAATTTTATTTTCCAGGAGTTTCCTTACTCCGTTTTTTTTTTATTTTATTTAAGTTTTATTATAATAAATCGATCAGTGTTACATAAACATTTTTGTAAATTCAGTTTGTCTCTTTTTTTTTTTTCATTTTAATACATAACAAAGATTAATATATTTTTTTTTTAGGTTTTGTTCTTTGATTTTTATTGATACATATCACACACATATAAAATAAAATATTTCTTTTAATTCATTAGGGACATATCTCTTTTATAACATTTATTATTTTTTTTTATTTGTTGAAGTTTTAACTCATCTCTTTTGTGTTTCTGTTTGTGTGTGTGTGTTTATGTGAAAGAGAGAGTGAGAATAAAGGACACCAAGTGAATTTGAGATAAAATTCTCTTTACATTTAACAGCTCACAATGAGAAGATGAAAAATTGATATATTGTAATATAATTATTTTTTTTTATATTTTAATACTGAATGATTTTATATGAATGATATATTTCTCACATTTTTTTTTTTTTGAGATTTTCCATTAGAAACCATTTTTTTTTTTTTTTTAATTGAATTTTTATTTTATATATTTTTCCAGCATAGTATTTTCTATATATTTGAGGGTATTCTTTATTTTTGGAGATTGTCTTATATTTTAAAAAATACTTTTTTTTTTTTAATTTTTCTTTTAAATCCATTCATCTCCTGCTTAATTATAATAATATAAAAAATATTTAACTAAATTAATTATTTCTTAACTAATGATACGACTTGTTCTTCTCTTTTATGTTTTCATTGAAATTACAGTTTCTTAATTGTTTTTTTTTTAATTATTTTTTAACATTGATTTACATTTATTGATATATTTTATTTGTATATAATAATATAAGTAATTAACAATGGGGATGACTTATATATATTTATGTTTTTTTGTCTATATTTAATTTTGTTTTGTTATATAGAAAGGTTACATAATGTATATATAGGTAGTAAGATTTTAATTCTTTCTTTTTTTTTTTGATTTTTTATTTAATTTTATTTTTTAAATATATATATATATTCTAGTACACACAAGTCTTCTACATTTCACATTAAATATGTTTTATTTTTTTTTTATTTTTATTTTTTATTTCAATATTTTGTGCTAAAAATTGGTTCATCTGACAAAAATAAAATAAACAACATTCAGAAAATATACACATAAGAAAGTACTTTTCCTTTGATAAGTAAATATTTTATTTTTTTTTTAAGAATTATACTTCTTGCATGTAAAATATTTATTTTTTTTTCTTCTATAATATAAATTCTAGCAGTTACAGTTTTTTTTTTAAGATAGGTTTTGTATATAATTTTGTTTTTGTTTTTTTTTTTTTTTATAAATAAACAAAAAAATGTAAATTTTTTTTCTCCTTGCCAATATCTATAGCAGAAATTAAAACTAAATAGAAAATAGAGCTACTACTTTGTTTTTTTTTTTTGTAGATATTTGTCGGTGGAAAGACTTAAATTTCATAGTTACGGAACTTATTGGCAACTTCAGTGTTGTCCGTTCCCCATTCAGATTTACGGCTACCATAATAGAGAGCAGCTCCACCTTCTGAAGCACGACGATGAGCTGGATTTGGAGCAGCAGCTGATAGACCACTAGTAGCACCGGTGGCTCCGCCAGCGCCGGTTTCTTCTAACATACGATCTTTGGTTTTTGGAGTAGCCCAGTGCATAGACTAGAAATAAAGAGAAGAAAATTTTGTAATACTTGTTTTTAAATTTATACAATATTAGAAATTTATAATGTAATTTTTTTTAAATTTAAATTAAATAGGCTAAGAAAACAAACAACGATTTTACTTCTGTACTATAATTTCTTGATATTGATTTTAATTTAGGTTATAGCCTGAATATAAATATAATCAAATCTAAAAATAATTAAACAATGTCTACAAAATGTCAATATCATGCATCTGCTTCAAATCCAAAATGAAGTTTTTGAAAAATGATTAGGTATTTAAATGTCGAAAAGTTATTTTATATGGACTTAAAAAATTACTTTAGAAATTAGCTGGCCCGCCTGGTTCTGCACTTAACATATTTTTATCAATTTCCGGCTCCCCATCCAAATCGGATGATGTTTAGCCGAGTTAAGCGGAAAACACGAAGCTACTTTTGTGTTAGCGTTGAGTGACGTTTAAAGTTGAACCATAGTAATCGCTAATAATTTATCACAATATAGCTTTTTCGCTCAACCTTCAATTTAACATACGCAAAAAAATCGGAACATTTAAGTAACGTGGCAAAAGCAGTTGTCAAAGTTTAAATATTTTCTACTTTTTGCTGATATTGATATGTTTTAGCGACATGTTTTCTACTTTTTTTTGCTACGTATATTTTAGTTGGTTTTTTGTTTGCGCTTCGTTTGGAAATTTTCAGAAATTAAATCATTATTTTTTGAAAAAAATTGTTCTAATGATAAATAAATATTTGTGTGGGTAATTTTTTTGTCTATTGGGAGAATAATTGATTTCAAATAACTTTAAATGAAAGGAAACTAATTTTCTACAGCTGATTACCAAAATGACAGACGTCAGTCAAAGTACAATCGAAAGTATAGTTGCGTAACGGAGTCAGCGCTAACACAAAAGTAACTTTGTGTTTTGCGCTTTATGCACGTACATACGAACAAACTCTGCTTCTCAGCTGTCAAATTGTGAACATTTTTGCACACAACTTTAAAATTAAATTTAACAAGACGGTCTTTGGATACGAGGAAAGTTCAACACTTTTATGGCAACAAGTCCTTACATATGTGTTTCATGCCCTAGTTGCCTCACCAAATACTTATTAGTATAAATAAGAAAATACTTATTTAAATATAAATACCTTAGAATTAAGTTCATAAGTATTAAAAAATAAATAAAATAAAATTAAATTATTGAATTATAACGTTGAATATTGATGTGTTTTATTCTTTGAACAAACACAACAAATACCTAACCATAAATTAACTCAGCAGTGAGTTAACGATTAAGAGAAATGTTGCACAGACTTCTTCTAGGATATAAAGCACTGCGAAAAGAAATTTTACATTGACTGCACCAAATTTAATTTTATGCCAGGCGCAGAACATCAATTTCACTGAAAATTCGCTTACGAAAAGTGTCAGAGAAATCGCCGAAATCTTTGAACTGCGAACCAAAAATGTGGAACTCAACATAGGCTTAAAAGTTAAAACTACAGAAAAGAAGTGCTGCAAACTCAGAATAAATTTAATGCCAGAAATACCAGGGTGACCGAGAATAATCTTGCTGCCCAGTCCATATTCCGACTATAATTGCGTAAGATGAAGAGCACAATCTTCTAGAAATTCCCATCAACGACACAGGAAATGTAAGACGGATACAAGTGGAAAACACACGGAGCTCCCTACCCTACAGAGGAAAATTAACCGGGAGTTTCCATGTTTAAGCCTAGTACGCAGATCGCGCTAAATTTAAGCTGCCACTTTTCTCTCCAAACATCAGCTAAAACCTTAGCTAAATTTTGACATAGGAGAGTTGTGGAGAATATGTGATTGAAATAAGTGGTCTGTTTGGTAACTTGAAATTTCTTGCGAATTCGCACAAATTTTCACAAAATTTCAGAATTTGCTGTCAAAACCAATTGAAAATAAAAATAAGTTTTGGGATATTTGTTGAAACAAAAAGTTATCATACAGGCACAAGGGCATTGTAAAGAATATGTCAAAAACACCTGTTCTCCGAAAAAAAAATATTCAAATTTAAGAAGGTTTGTTTGAAAAATTTCAAGTATTATTACATTTTAGAAACAAAATGGATACAAGGGAAATTGAAGATTTGGTGATTTGTGCAGCAGCACAAGTTGTGGCAATTTAGGAGCGATGGACTAGACACCATATAGAAGGGTGTTCCTTTACAAGAGTAGCCAGTTTTTTTTTGTCTTCCATGCTGAACGAAATTTTATTTTTACCAGGCATTCTTTTTTTCGGTTGTGGTAATTCTTGTAAAAATTCTTCCAAATCGGAATCCATTTTGCATGAAGGCAGCAACATCTAGTAAAAACAAAGCAAAATTCACACAAAATTAAAAAATACCAGAACCAGTCAAAATTTATCTCGAGAATAATGTCCCAGACAATTATTTCGTGCGCTAAATTTTGACAGATTAGTGATGTACAGTAAGAACCAAACATTTGATTTTTTAGCTGGACCTGCGTACCTCTCAGCTAAAATTCTCTGCTTAATTTTAGCTTGGCTAAATTTTAGAGAGAATTTCGTATGGAAACTAAAATTTAGCGCGATCTGCGTAGTAGGCTTTAGTTGTAACATTGGGAATTTTGTAAATTTTCTTTTTTGGATGCCTATGTAATTGTATTGGAAATGGAGTGTAAATTTAAGACAGATTTCATAATCCACGGGATTTAAACTGCAGTCATTTGACACAAGGCCGTAGCCAGAGGGGAATCAAAGGGGTTTGATACCCCCCGGAATGTTTGAGGAGTGCATTTCTAAATCACACTTTTTCACTTATGTATGGTATGACGTTTTACTCAAATTTCTACTGTAGTTATTAATAATGTTCAAAATTTTCTGATTTTAGTATAAAGAGTATATCAATTTGACACTGAGGAAGTTTTCGATGTATGTATATTTGCACTTTGCAGCTAAGAAAGCCAGAATACTGAATATAGTTTTGTAAAAATATGTAGTACTTTTGTAATGAATACTGATGTTATGTACCTAACTAATAAATAATAACTTAAATTGGAACTGTACGATTATCTTTTATATAAATAATACCTTGTTGTAAATTTTTCTGCTTAGGTATACCTATTCAACGGAACTGCATGATATATATGTACGTATGTACTTATGTATATGCATACACCTACATGCCAAAATGTTAAAAAAAAATTGTGTATGATATGGTTGAATTTTCGGCTAATGGGATATTCTAGTTTTGATTACTAATTGGTGAATACTTTTTTTCCGATAAATTATATAATTATTTTTTTGGGTAGATCATAGAAAAATTACAACTATGTACAGTGAACTCTCTCATAACCAGAAACTGATGGTACTCACAAATTTGTCCGGTTATTAGAGTCGTCCGCTTATGATAAAACAAAAAAAAATTTAATTGAAAACCGTTTAAAAAAGACATTGGCACATATTCATATTCTAGAATTTTCCTATTCTAATCCGAGTTCGTTCTCGTATTGTAAGAATTGGAATGTACATTAAAAACAGATTATTATAGCTTGCGAGATACAACACCTATGAACTAATTTCTGTCCAAGAAAAATTTTTGTGATTTTTTCTTGCGAGGATTTCACCCCTATAATATTCATATTTTATTTCCCAACGTGTAATAATCTATGAAATCTCAAATTTTTATCAAAATAAATTCCTAAACATACAGAACTATAAGGGCCTGTTTTACAATGTCTGAGTAAAGTTCTGATTAGTTACTCGGCACATAAATACTGACAAAGGGTCATAAGTCCATAGACCAAACAAAATATTTTTCAATTTAAATAACTTATTCAGGTTGGTAAAAAGACAACTGTGATTTGTTCTCCTGTGAACTTATGATCCTGTGTCAATATTTATGTGTCGAGTTACAAATCAGAACTTTACTTAGACATTGTGAAACAGAACCTAAGACTGATAAAACTTTCTGTTTTAATAATTATTTCCATATTGCAAAATACAATTTACCTTTTTTCATAAGTTTAGAATTTTTTGAGCTAAATATTCAATCTAGACCACTAGTGTACCGGTTTGAGATATTATTTCATTTTTGAAAATAAACATTAACATGAAAAATGATATCCATATTATTTAATTTAAAAAAAATATATAATTAATATGAACCAAACAAATTGGGGTTTTTGTTTCAATTATTTTTGGGGCTTATTTTAATTCCATTTGGGATCTCATTTCATTCTAACTTTTGGGGTCTTATTTTTAGAGGTCGAATTTCTCGAAGTCTCAAAATAATATTTTACATATACATATCTGACAGTCCGTATGTTGATCATTTTATCATCAGGTATGAAGTGAAGATAGCAATAGCAAAATCAAACAAGGCACCAGAGAAGCATAGAATCCCATTCGCATTTTTTCAATTAGCAACGAAAGGTATAATCTGTACCCTATAACCGCCGAAGCCTTCAATCAAATATTTGAGTCTGGTGAAGTACTCAAAGTTTTAGAAAATCTGTTCATAAGGGGATACACAACAATCATCATATTTTCATGCTTAAAATTTTCTCACAATTTTTTCTGCGAAAGAAGTCAACGACATCCAAGCATATTGTGGAATCTAACAGTAAATTTCAAAAAAATCTAAAATAATGATCTTCAGGAATGGTGGAAGAAGAAATGCTGCGATGGAAATTTAGATTTGAGAAGATCGAAGTAGTTAAAGAGTACGATTACCTTGGATGAAAAATAAAGGTCCTTCTTAATTTTGAGCACCATTTTTCAAGAAAAATAAATACATTGGCAATAAGTTCAACTTAGACCAAGTAGCAGCCAAGTACAAGATGATTGTAGCAACCTCCAGGTTAGTGGTGAATAAGACTGGGGCTTTAGAAGGCACGAACTATGAACAAAAAGCAAAATTGATGCGTTTTTATTCTATTTATACTGCCATTCAATATACTGCAAACTGTATGCTGTACTTGGCTTGGCTCCATTTTTCATTGATGTACTTACTAGACTTATGCCTGCGCAGTGCGCACCCAACAAAAAAATCGCAAAATCACTAAGAAATATTTTCGTAAATCTTATTTTCGTTCAATGCACGAAATTTTGTGAATTGAACAAATTTTTCGTAGTAAATATAAGATGCAAAAAACTCTGTGTTACAAACATTTCGTAAAATCCACGAAAGCACTTTCGTAAACTCTTTTTTGAGAATTTTTAGTTAAATGTACAAACAAATTCGTTCGATCTACTAAATCTATACGATGCTAGACTTAACGCTAAATAAATTGTTTGTTATATCTCTTTTTGGTTTACTAATGGTTTCATAAAATTACAAAAAAATTGTGAATTTATCGAAACTACAGTTATTTCCATTCTATAAAATCTAGGTGACCTAATGTTTTTTATTATATCAAAGACAGTGTAGTCTTAACAAATTATTTTGTAAAATTACAAAATTTTGCAAAATTTTATTGAAGCAATCTTTGTGTTTTACCCAATAATTTCGTAAAATTACAAAGATTTTGTAAATTCATAGAATAAATCTTTACAATATCAAAACGGATTTTCTAGAATGCACAATATATTCAAAAACATTTCGTGTATTTTACAAAATTTTTCCCAAGATTTTTAAAAATATGAAAACCAAAACCATTCCATGTATATAAACAATACCAGCCCACGGGCAAAACCAAAACCTTCCCGCTTTAATGATTAGGAATTATAATTTTGTTGGATAAAGTTGACACATGAGATCAATGTAAGATGAACTAAACTTAACAAAAATTAGGCCCTCATTATAGTCAACTGATAAGTTCAAGTGATATCGCCGAGACGAAAAACTTAAAAGCTATTTTGTAAAAAAATTTCGTTGTATTTACGAATTTTTTGTAATTTTGCAAAATTCGAAAAAAAAATTTGTAGGATGCACAAAAAATTCAAGAATATATCGTGTATTTAACTAAATTTTTTCTTGAATTTTACAAGAACACGACATTTTCTTTGTATTTACGAATGCTTTTGTAACATTTCGTGCATTCTACTAAATTTTTTTTTCCGAGTTTTGCAAAAATACAGAATTTTCGTTTTATTTACAAATGCATTCGTTCTATCAAATGTTTTCAAATCTTAAAACTTCGTAGCCTACTAAATTTTTGTAAAAATATTCTGCAAATATATATTGTGATATTTACTAATGTATTTGTACCTTTATTTCGGTATAGTATTTGTACATTTTACGAAAAACATTCGTGCTTTTGCACCACGAAATTTTCGTAAAATAAACGAAAATTTTAGTTATATACACCAATTATTTTTTTGGGTGCTAAAAGTAAGTCATATGCGCTTAATACCAACAGCATCTTTTTTAAGGATTGACTGCTAAAGAGACATGGGTTTTTAAATAAGAAAAAGACTAAGAATTACACCCACTCTAAGACTATCTCTATAGATCTTACTACAACCAACTTAGTTACAACCTAGAAAAGAAAAATTAAGCAGTTCTTCAATTTATGACATCGGTACACTTTTTCTTTAAATTCTCCCCTCATTATAAAAAATAAAAACCGATATAAAATTAATAATAATTAAATTACATCTTTCCAACTTTCACTTAATTGAGAGTGTCATGAAAATTTTATAATTTAATTGGGTTATTTTGCTTGTGTTCAAAAAGTTTCCACAAAATATAATTCAGACGATACATATTTCCTCAAAAATAAGATTAAAGAAGAAAAATTGAATTAGATACCTATGTATGTACATACATATAGGTATACTAAAAATCAAAAGAAATAGAGGGTTTCATTTATGTGACTCACTTAAATATATTTTTACATCCCTGTGCCATATACGAGAGATAAAAGAAAAAAAGAAATAATAGTGTCATCTATCCATTTTCCCAAAAGCAATCAATTTAAATTAACCATCGAATAAAATTGTATATATACCTACCTACTCGTAGTATGTCAGCCACCGGATATACCAAACAGTTCCTGTTATGGTGCCACTGCTCGTTGTTTGGTCTCATTCCACATCAAATATTCATACATACATAGTATAACCAATCATAATTCAATTTGGTCTATTTGCTGTAACTTTTCCGCCTCGTTCAGTTTTCGAACTGACAACCACACCCAAATGAATTTCGTTATTTGTGCACTCTTACTGCCCACTTGTTCCATCATTTTTGTTTTGTTTTTTTTTGGAATATTAAGTTGCCATCATCATGAAACCACTCAAGTGTCAAAAACGCATGATGGATGGACAGTGGACAAGTATATATAGTTAAGTCTCAAAATGCAGTGGGGAAATGCAAGTATGTGTTATCAACAACCATCAGATCAGGCTATAGTCATTGCACATTAAACCGCATGATGTACATATATTCACGAAATTTAGGAAGGACATAGAACCTATGTATGTGTGAGATATACTGCGGTCTGGAATTTTGAATCTAAATATGCAAACTTGGACGGATAGGACATATTCGATTAATTTCAGAGGAGGAAACACTTGCTTTAATATTTTTGAATTGAAAGGGAAATTGAAGATAATTTAAAGAAAATGGTATACGTTGTTTTTGTGTGATAACACACTTGCAGTTAGGCTGCCAAGCTTTCGCACCATCTATAGTGGCTAGTAAAAATGCTGGTTTCAAATGCAATTGTCAAAACAAGAAAACTTAAAATTGGACCGACTTGATCAAGTGACCTCAGTGGCACAATGCGTATGCATATGGCTTAAAGAAAATGGGTCCTTAAATATTTCGATTTTGTTTTTTTTTTTTTTATTAAAAATAAATATTTTTATGAACGAAAGTTTATTTTAATGATTACATCGTGTAATATTTTGGCTCCTAAAACTTCAACCATACATATGTTAGTAATAGCCCTGTCAGAATATACAAATGAAATTAAGCAACCTACCCGATTTACCAACCAAAAAAATAAAAATGCCAAACCGAATAAAAAAAAGCACGTATACGCCTCAGTGTACTGTTGATTTTCAGAGTTAACATTGTTTTGAATTGCTTGCGCGTAGGTTTGTGGCTGGTAAAGCTCTGTTTAATATTGACCTCTTAACGAACTGAAAAGAAGAACGACCGTACTCAGTACACGCGTGACTTTGCATCTGCAGTCGATTTGTTAGTTTATACTTTATAGTAAGCGTTTGTGTTAGGGCCCAGTTATAGCTTTCATTGAAAACCATAATTGAGAATTTTAATCGTTAATTAAAAGCAAAATATGTAATTATTTTGGTAAGAAATAATAATTGAGCAAGCTTATGGCATCAAAACAATTACTGATTTTGATTTTTAACGCCTTGAAACTAACAATTAAAATTTCCAATGACCTTTTTCAATGAAAGCTATAACTGGCCCTTTAGACTCAACTATGTGTTATATATAAACTCTGATGGGTTTGAAAATTTAATAAAAATTCTGAAAATCGGTTTACACATCAAAAAGATATCAATGATTTACTTATTATAAAATAAATAACCCGGGCCTAGTTACTTACAACTTTTATTAATTCCTGTGTGCGTAGCTTACAACTTTCAATTTTTTGTTTTCAATTTTTATTCCATAGTTTAAAAATTTATAAATTGCTTTCAATTAATTTGAACTAGATAAAGATATACCTGATATAATTACTATACCTATATAAATGTCAAAGTGTCAGATTGCCTTAAATGCAAATAGTAGATACGTGTAATTGGCTTGAAACGTTTTTCAAATAAAACAAAAAGTATCCTTAGGCATACAAAGATCCATTTTTCGAATAAAATCAAATAAAATATCTTTCTATTCCATAAGGAAGTTAAATCAATGTCCTATTTATTCCATTAACTTATCACCTATCCCCGCCTCCCCTACCCACGTTATTAAAACGTGTCCTATTAAATTTAATTTTATCTTCACTGATTATCCCCTGTCACTTACCTGTCCGACATGCTCTTTCATTCCTAACCAATTTTTGTAGCTCATTGCTATGCCACTGTTACGCCATTTATCATAATTGGCACGCTTCTCGGGATCACAAAGTGTTTCTTTGGCTTCCTATAAAAAAAGGAGAGAGAAAAAAATATTTAAAGTTATATAAAAAAAAAGAAAATTTATAAACTAAAAGGAATACATATATATATAGCTTAATATAATTGTGTTTCATCTGTACCTTTTTTTTGAGATTCTTGAGAATTTTGAAAACTTAAAAATAGCTTTCAGAGGTAGACAAAAAGTATATTGATTTATTTATAAAGAGTTTTTTTTTTTTTTTTCTCGTGGATACACAAAATCTTCAAAGACAAAATTTACCCTTGGTTCAAAGGCGTATGAGACTTCTTTACACTTAAAAGACCTTTTTTTATACAACTATACGATTCAGTTATATCTTAAAAGGTTCTCTGTGAGGACTTGCAGATACGCCATTCTCTGGTGAACATTTCTTAATGTGTTGAATTGAACGACGTTGTTCTTATTATTATGTATGATTTGTATAATCAAGTGTTTATCATCATAAGAATGCTATTTCAATGTCCTTGAAGTCGAGTTGAATAGGTATATGTACCTACTTGCAAGCAAATACCTTAATCACTATCACTTTAATCCCTTTTTTTTTTTTGATATGGGACATTTGAAATTATGGAAAATGTTCTACCTCTTGCTCCATATTTGATGAAATTGATTTTAGTACAATTTTAACAAAGCAGTAAATCAAAAGTTGTTGTTGTTTGATTCACTTCAATATGAATATGATGTTGCAGAAGCTTGGTTAATTGACCTTCGAAGACGCTATTTCACGATTGATATATACCCTCACTGGTAATCTAACTGTAATTGATAGATTTGGGAACATGGGAAAACCTCAACAGCAAAAATAATAATGTAACGAAGCACTTAACTATTCACTCTCTACACAGATGATGTTTTATTAATTTTTCTGAAATCCCTCAAGTATGCAACAAACCATGGATTGAACATAATATTTTTTGTGCCTCAGTAACTGATAAATTATTGCATATCCAACAGGCACTTGAACTTTAAGTTGCAAGCAAGTACTAAACCCGTTTGGGCATATTATAGTATTCAACTGTGGGGTTGTACAAAGGATATAAATGGCGAAACCACCCAAAAATTTTAAAAACATAGTTCTTCGTGATATATAAGGAAAAGCGATTTACATTGTGACCTACGAAAAGAAATTGCTGTATCACATAATCAAGGATTGCATAGTCATTCTAACTCCGAACTAAAGACAATCTTAAATATACGAGAAAAGGTTCGGAAACTAAGAAGAACCAAGCCTCATGAGCTGATGGTGTAAAAGCGATTTAAAGTATTAAAACTTTTAAATTTCCCCCAATGCGATTATGTATTAAAGCCTAGTACGCTGCCGATGCGAAACGAAATTTTTCTGTGATCTTCAAACATGACAACGAAACGCTTGCGAAAAGACAACGGAAAATATCCTTGGAGAGTTTCACTAATTCCAAAAACAAAATCAAACATAAACGCAAAAAATCAGAGAAACCCATTACGTAATAAAATGATAAACAAAAAAAAAAAACACAAATAAACCCGAATGTCATTTTTCCGCACACAATAAATAGTCTGTGTAATTAATTCAGTGGAAAAAGGAGCGGAGACTTTTGCAAATAATCTACTACAATTATACATTTCGCTCTTCGAACAGCGTACTGCAAAACGAAAAGCAAAACGAAATTTTCCGTTTCTGATTTCGTTGTGTCATTTTTGTATGGGATTTTTCGTTTCGCATCAGCAGCGTACTAGGCTTAAAAAATAAAAATCTTTTGTCGATCCACTCAAGAGTTATCCAAGTTCTGAGAAAATGAAAAAAAGAATTGGGAATAAATATTTCGAAATTTTTAAATCAATTAAAGTTGAAAAAAAAAAATAAATTAAAAGAAGGTCGTTCGAATATAAAAAAATAATGTTTTAATCTTAGTTTCGGCCCAAAGCCTTATAATCAATTGAAATTTTACAAAGTTTGACCGATCCTCGCATTTGGGACAGGACGCCATTGTTTTTTTTTTAATTATATTAATCTAATTTTATCTTTTTAAAATTTAGTTCATTTTAATTATCTCTCGACTTACGTGGTAAATCATCTTAAGTCCATTTTTAACATTTTTTCAGGAAAATAAAAAAAATCTTAAAACAATTTGTGCCATTTTCGTACATAAGATGAATGAGTGAGATAGAAGAATGCGCATAAGACAGAACTTGAGTGCTCTCTGCATTGGTAGCAAGGTTAATTAAAAAAAAGAAAATCATCTTAAGTCGACTTAAGATATTTTACCTTTTCAGTCAAAGTTAAGTTCAGTTAAGATAGGCAATTAGGGAGTTATTTGTATCTTCCTAAAAATTGGTACATATATACCTTTTTTTTGTCATTAATAATGCAATGCTTAATGGTGTCATAAATCAGAGTGTTGGAAAAAAAGTTATTCAAGGTAAAATATAAGTTTTTCACACTTAACTCGTGAATGGCAAATTTTATCGCTAAGAAAATCATCTCATCTTTGAAGATCCAAAGATTTTTTATAAAAAAATAATTTTGAAATTATTTTTTTTAAGAAGATAATATTACCATGATTTCAAAATAAACCAAATGTCGAAAATATCGTTTTTACGCATATGGCTCTTATGTGGTAAAATATGTTATTGTAGGCGTTAGGCAATAACGCCCAAATCAATTTAGAAATATTACCCAAAAGAAATCCAGAAAAAGAGAATAAGGCCCAAAACTTAGGAAATAACGCCCAAATAATAATAAAACTCAATAGGTACTTACATTTACAATATGGATTTTTGAAAATTATAAATTAGTATAAACACTGAGGTATGTCTGGAGGGCATGCTGCCCCATGCAACCACCCTGCTTGGGCATATTATAGGATTTGGTGTAGGTGCGAGGCTTGGTGTATGCATAAGTTTCCTTAAACCCAGATTCTTTAAATACAAAAGAGACTTTGCATACATTCAGCCTCGCCCCATACCCCAAATCCGATAATATGCCCAAGCAGAGGGGATGCATGGGGGCAGCATGCCCGCCCTCCATACACATATATCTCACTGTTTATGCGCCGTGATTTTTTTTTAAGATTTCCTTATCATTGAAATTTCACTTTGGAAATACCGCATTACATTGAAAACAGTGTTGTTCCTCTACGTGTCGACTTTAATTGTCTACATTTAAACGTAGACAATTGTGTCGACAATGTAAACAACTGTCGACAATGTCAAAAATTATGTATACAATGTAAACAATATTAAAAAAACTATATTCAAAACCTATAGTTTTCTGGAACATGGCTGAAATGAAGCACCCAAATTTGGGAAATCTAGCCAGAAAACTTTTACAAATTCCTGCTTTTTCCGCACAAATTAAGGGAGTTTTTTCCAGCTGGGGACACGTGCACTCTTCATCAAGGAACCGTCTAATGTTTGAGCGCTCAAAGAAGCTCCGTCAAGTCTACTACTTCCTATACGAATAGAAGAGGGTTGAGGCAGAGAAAGACGACACGGATTAAATTTCAATTGATTTGTTTTTAATTTATTTTTGAATTTAAAAAGAACATACCTATACACACAACTTTCCAATTAAAATTTGCATTTTTAAGAAATAGATGTTTATTTTTTAATATTTTACAGGCTTAGGAAAATAAAAAAATTATGAAATGTCTACATTGTTGACGTTGCTATGCAGACAAATACCAATTGTCTACGTTGAATTGTCTACACGTAGACAATCGTGCAGTCTACATTTATAGTCTACATGGCACAACACTGATTGAAAATATTTGGGCGATATTTTCAACTTAAGATTTGGAAAAATATAAATTTGGGCGATATTTCAATTTTTTTTTTTTACAATAAAAAAATTCAGGCGATATTTCCAAATAGATTTGGAAAATATTTTGTTCGATGTTTGTAGATTATTAAATTGTCTAGAATAATGGTCTTAATATTATTTTCTGTGCGAACGATCATTAACAAGATAATATAAGGGTTTCAAAAACCACCAAACTCTAAAAATATATAGGTTTTTCCCATAGAACTGTTCATTAGATTTCAGTAAGGAAATCTACTATTTATCAACTCATTATCTTTAAAGACAACTATAAGCTAATTGAAAAAAGTAATTAAAATCTTTTTCTTTCAAAAACTTGTTTCCAAATCACCTATAAAAAGCTATTCTTTCCATTAGCCAAACTCTAAGTTTTAACGACTCCTCGAGCTGTGCCTTAAAAAAAAAACACCAAAGTAATCAAAACTGGAGACTTTAAGACTTTTATAACATCAATATAAAACAATTTCCAAAAAAAAAAATAAAATAAAAATCACCCAAATAGAATCACGCCCTCTGAGTTACGAAACAACACCCTTTTTAATATCTAATTTGACTCCAACGTAGACTTTAGTCAGTATCCCCTAAAGCATTATGTAGATAAGATACATATTTGCATCTCATCATGAATTCACTACGCATCAGTTGATTATACTTGTACATAAAATATGGAAATTATTTTCCACAAATTGTGTAAAATTTTTTTTTATATAGAAACATCATCATTTGCCATCAAGCTAACAAGTCAAGAGCTCTACGTATAGTATAACTAAACCATACTTTTATTTGGGACATTAACGCGCGAATGATTTTCTGGAAAAATCAGGCTAATCATTTGGTTCAGTTATGTTTTTGTTTGGCTTTTTGGTTCTTAATGGCAAATACGTGATGCACAGATCAATAAATTCGAACTTTACTCGCATAATA
The DNA here is from genome assembly GCA_929447395.1 of Epistrophe grossulariae. Classification (NCBI taxonomy): domain Eukaryota; kingdom Metazoa; phylum Arthropoda; class Insecta; order Diptera; family Syrphidae; genus Epistrophe; species Epistrophe grossulariae. Next base: position 143,964,643 of record OV839567.1, on the reverse strand, counting down.
AATCGAAATTGCCGAACAAAAATGTACATATTTACAAGTAGATTTAAGAGAGAGATATACAAACATAGATAAATGAATTTTGCAGACACAGAATAATAGACTCTATATAGAAAAAAAAATTTAAATTCAGATGGAAAAATATTGATATTGTGATTTTGAAGTGAGGTCGGTTTAAGGCTAAATTTAAATTGACAAGAAGGATATTTTAGATTTTTAAAATATACCATTCTACGATTACGTCAATATGGGTCTAGACAATTTAAAAAGAAAAACACTTAAAGTAGAAATAGTATATGGAAATGGCCTTCAACGTTCTCTCTTTGCCAAGTTATTGTCAACATATTTTTTTATAAGTTTAGTTGATCGGGACTTGAAAAAGAGTTAAATTTAATTAAATTTTTTCGATTCACAAATCCCAAATAGCTTAGAATTTAATTTTTTTCAGTTCACAAATGCCAACTAGCTTATGATTAAATTTTTTTTATTCACAAATTCTAAAAAGCTTGTGAATTCAATATTTTTCAATTCAAAAATCAAAAACAGCTTATGACTTGATTTTTTTTAATTCATAAACTCACAACCCTTCTTTAAATCCATATAATGAGTATGTAAAGGGTGATTTTTTAGCTGGTTTGGATTTGGCAACACTGGTTTTGACAGCTGACGTGTGTTTAGTACCTTGTGTCACTGTCAAACAGCTTCAGTTTGGTTTGCAATTTAACCATGGATCGTCTTACAAATGAACAACGCTTGCAAATTATTGAATTTTACTATCAAAATTCGTGCTCGGTTCGAAATGTTCATCGCGCGCTGCTTCCATTTTATGGTCGGCATTCTCGACCTTCTGAGCAGTCTATTCGGAAGATTGTGACCAAATTTCGCACCAAATTTACTTTGTTGGACATTAAACCACCAACACGTTTACGTACTGTGCGTAGTGAAGAAAATATTGCGGCCGTATCAGCTAGTGTGACAGAAGACCGCGAAATGTCGATTCGGCGCCGTTCCCAGCAGTTAGGCCTTTGTTACAGCACTACGTGGAAAATTTTGCGGAAGGATTTGGGCGTAAAGCCTTTTAAGATACAGCTGGTGCAAGAACTAAAGCCAGCCGACCTACCACAACGCCGAATTTTTGGTGAATGGGCTCTTGGAAAGCTGGCCGAGGATCCGCTTTTTTATCGAAAAATTGTGTTCAGCGATGAGGCTCATTTTTGGTTGAATGGGTACGTAAATAAGCACAATTGCCGCATTTGGAGTGAAGATCAGCCAGAAGCATTGCAACAGCTACCAATGCATCTCGAAAAAGCCACTGTTTGGTGCGGTTTATGGGCCGGCGGCATTATTGGGCCATATTTCTTCAAAGATGATGCGAATCGCAGCGTTACTGTCAATGGTGAACGCTACCGAGCGATGATAACAAACTTTTTTTTGCCCGAAATGGAAGTTCTTGACTTGCATGATATGTGGTTTCAACAAGACGGTACCACATGCCACACAGCACGCGAAACAATGGCGCAATTGCGAGGCGAGTTTGGTGAACAGTTAATTTCACGTTTCGGGCCGGTCAATTGGCCGCCTAGATCGTGCGATTTGACACCATTAGACTATTTTTTGTGGGGGTATGTCAAGGCTAATGTCTATAGGGACAAGCCCGCTTCGATTGACGCACTGGAAGCCAACATCCATGCATTCATTCGTGAGATACCGGCCGATAGAAAGAGTATGCCAAAATTGGACTCAGCGGATGGGCTACCTGAGACGCAGCCGCGGTCAACATTTGCATGAAATTATCTTTAAACATTAAATTGCAAGGTTCAAACTATCGATTCAAATAAATATTTCATTAATTTTTTCGAATTTTTTGTGTTTTTTTTTTAAAAAAAGTTCTAAACCTCTTAAAAAATCACCCTTTATATCTACCTTAAGAAAATGGGCCCAAATCAATGTGGAAATATCGCCCAAAAAAATTGGAAATATCGCCCAAATTTATATTTTTCTAAATCTTTAATTGGAAATAACGCCCAAATATTTACAATGTAAATTGTTATTGTAAAATCTGGGCGTTATTTCCTCAATTTTGGGCGATATTTCCAAAGTGAAATTTCAATTATATAACATAAAATAGAGCAGCATACACAGTGAGGTAGTATGGGGGACTGTTTATACGCCGTTTTATTTTTCAAAAATCCATATTGTAAATGTTAGTACTGAATTTTATTATTATTTGGGCGTGTTATTTCCTATGATTTGGGCCTTATTTCCTTTTTCTGGATTTCGTTTGGGCGTTATTTCACATTTGACTTTAAAATTTTTATTTTGGGCGTTCTTTCCTTTAAAAAAAAATATTTTAAAACTGTTAATAACGCCCAAATCGAGAAAAAAAAAACAACAACAATTGTTCAGAAGTTTTTTGGGCGATATTTCCAAATCGATTTGGGTGTTATTGCCTAACGCCAACAGAATGGTATAAGTTTTTGGGCGGTTTGGTATGGCAATCAATAGATTCCTTTATCAAGACAATTTTATAAATGGGTATGAAAATAAACAATCCCCCAAAGAATAATGTATTAATTACTCAGCTTTATCTTATTATACAACTTTTTTTATAAGTATCATTTTAACTACATGCCTGTAAAACCTAAGATCTTTTAAACGTAATCTGAATTTTAAATGAGTAATTTTTGTAAAAGATGTTTTTTTTTAGAGGTGGAGGGCTTTAAATTGGCAACAGTTTTTTGTGACAACCGATTTGAGAGTTCTCTGTTGTTTTTTTGACGTTTCTTTGCATTGTCAATTCACCATGAATATACCAACATGCGGCCATATACGTTACAATTAATTTACTGAAAAAACATTTGAAAAGACATTAATTTATTGAAATGGATCTGTAAACTTTAAACCATTTATCTCTGTGTATATTCTATTTGAATTTAAGGTCTCCGCATCTAAAAAAATACCCTTTTATATGTAAAATTATTGGTTTCTGAGAAATGACTCTTACGATTTGAATGTAATTTTCAGAGTTAGTTCTGATGAATGAGAACTAATTTAAGAAACAAATTTTAATTAAATCCACCCACTGCCACTCCCACTTAAATTTCTTCGTTGAATTTTCGGAAACATCACTACCATTTTCAGTGCACTTTGCTTGTTTATTTTTTCTGAGTGAGAAAAAAGAATTAAGAAAGTAGTTTTTGAAAAATCCGCCTATACTGCCACCCTCAGTTTCATAATTTACTGACTTCTCAAAAACGGTTCTATTTTTCGAAAACGAAATGATTTGGAATAAACTTTTCAGATTATTTTTTGATTAACGAGAACAAAAATTGAGAAAGTAATTTTGGTGAAATCCACCCACTAACACACCCTTATTTCTTATTTCTTCGTTTCCAAGACGTCCAGTTAGACGACTGAGATAAATAAAAACATGGTCTTAAAACATCGCAATCTGTTTTAACTTTTTAATGCCTGTATTTGAAATAAGTATGTAATAAACATATAGCAGTTCTTGAAAAATTGAAGTTACTCCTCAATTTTAATATTAAAATTGAGTGATCAATGCAATCGAATGCCTTTGAAAAATCCAATAACAACAATAGACCAACTTTGTTTAAGTCAAGTTCTATACGCAAGTCTATCAATCAATTCAATTCAATTTTATGGATTATAAACTTAATATGTATATCATTATATGTTTTTTTACAATAAGATTGACATGGCGTGATGATGTCTGCCAGATTGACGATTTTAATTTACATACAAATAAATAGTAATTTATTCAAAATTTTCTTACTTTAAATATAGCTGTTCCTATATAGAATGTAGCTTGTTTACAGTATTTTATAAGATTTTCCCAACCATCATATCCATCACGTATATTGAAAATTTCTTTTAAGTTCATTGAGCTCTTCATAAAGTGTAATCTCCTTATTTCTTGAAGTAACGGACATGTATAGCAATAAAGTGAAAGGAGTCTTCCTTCACGTTCATGTTACAAAGTATTCAATTACCAGGAAGGTCCTGTCTGTGTGGAATGAAATTAAGGTCTAGCATCTCGATGCTCGCAAGGAAAATTATTCGAATGCTAGAGATTGAAAGTGAATCATGAAATTAGTTTCTGTTACCCAATTGATATTCTAGATTCTTATATATTGTACGGGTTTTACTTGTCGTTGCTTTCTCCAAATCCGCGAGATATAATTTTTTATCAATCATTTCCAGGAGATTTTTAAAAGATTCATAACATCTATCAGGATTGTCAGGTGGAAGAAAAAGTTGAAAATTATGTCTTTCTGAGATCGCTTCTAAAGTGATAAAAGGTCCCGATCTGTCTGGATCATGACTTTAATGGCTACTGATTCAGAAAGGGTATATGGTATGTTTCGCAAGAATTGTCTGGCAAGCTAACGTTTCGCGGGGGTTCATTTCGCCATTTTTCATTCCGCATTTTGTTTATTTAGCATTTTGTTGTTTGGCATTCTACGTTTTGCAAATTACGTTTTGTCTTTTAAATGATTTTTTTTCATTTCGCAATTTTCATTTAGTTTTTTATTTGATTTGCTTTTTGAAGTTCGGCAATTTTTTATTTGGCATTTTGTTATTACGCTTTTTTTTATATGGCATTTTATTATTTCGCTTTTTTTTATTTTGCATTTTTTTGTTTCGCTTTTTTTTATTTCGCTATTGTTTTGCAATTTTTTGGCCTCGATTAAATTACATGACTTGTCGATTAAATATATGTCTTCTAGTTCTTGAGAAAATTGAAAATTATTAAAACTATTTTGTATATGAGATTTTTGTTTTTTTGCTTGCTTAAATAAATACAGTACTAGCACCCAGCATTACGGCGTGTAAACAGTGAGGTATGCATGCTGCCCCCCTGCAACCCCCCTGCTTGGAACACTATAGGATTTGGGGTAGGTGCGAGGTTGGGTGTATGCAAAGTCCGAAATTACTACACCAAAATTACCAAATGACTAAAAAAATATAACTAAGCACAATGAATTTAGCAACAGATCATAAAAAGAACGGTAAATCAAAAAAAGTCAAAGCTTATGAATGTACAATCGACCAAACAACTATAAACTGCGAAATGATCTATCAGCGAAATGATAAAACGGTTTGTTGAAATTTTGAGAAATAATGAAACGGCGAATCGTTATTCCGTGAATAAAAAACTTGGCCGATTAATAAACGGCTTAACAAAACAAAGCTAAACAATAAATTGCCAAATGAATTTTGCGAAATGATTGAAAATATTTTTTAAGAAAAAGCGAAATGTAAAAACGCCAAATGTTATTTGCGTAATGATTGAAAAACATAATGAATAAAAAGCCAAACGTAAATTGCCAATTGTGGATTGCGAATTGAACAAAATATTTAACGATCAAAGCGAAACAAAGAAATGCCAAATGAATTTTGCCAAACAATGGTGACTCATTCAGAAAATATGCTTGGCCAGATTGCCAGGAAAAAATTTAATATTTAAATAGTAAAGCATTTGACTTTGAATAAATTTATTCAAAAACCTTTGAAAGATAGGATTACAAACTAGTTGGTCTAAAATCTGCTGGTTAAGAAGGATTCGCCTTCTTGGGAATAGGTATAACAAAATTCTGACACCATAACATCAAAGTTAAACGAACACTTAAATTACATAAGTGACTTAATCATATTTTTGTTCCAACTATACCTGAATCTTTAATATTCTTTCACAATTGTTTTAAAGTTAGTGACGGATTGTGTTTTTCTAGGAGAAATTAGCGTTTGGATGAGCCAATAAAATCTTTGACCTTATTTCGAGCGACACAATTAAAGTAAAGTAACTTGAATAACCCGACTGAAAATGGTAGATCAAAAGAAAGTCCGAGAATTAAACCAAAGAAATACAAAGTTATTTAATGTTTATTCGTTTATTTCTTTTAAAAAATCGTTCTCTATTTTCAATCAAACATTTTATTTGGTTATTGTACCAGATGCAAGTTGAAGAACTTTTTTGTTTCGTAATAAGAGGCTCATAGTTTTTTTTATATAGTGATATCAAAATAATCACTGATTTTGCCTTTTAGGTGCCTATAAAATTAAAATTTTAATTTTCAATGATGAGTTTCAATGAAAGCTATAACTGGTCCATTAACCACAAAAAAAAATTAAAAAAATAATTTTGTAGTACTTTTAAAAATTTTTTTTAATTTTTTTTAATGAAGCTACATTAGAGTTGATTGCCACAAGAGGAAGTTCGTTTAAATGCTTTATTTATCCTAAGAATATTTAAATACTAAAATCTCCAATTTAAGTTTAAATCTGTTCTCATAGCTGTGTTTTCTTATACTGACGATAAAAAAAAAAGGTTGGAGGAGGTGCATATTGATCAAATATTTCCAACTGATTAAACCTTAGTCTCTTATTATAACGTTATTATTGAGATTTAATCGTTTTTCTAGGAAACCCAAAGCAAGTCATCATCGATAACGAGAAAATTAAGCTTAGCTTTTTCAATCCTTTTTTTTTTGCGACCCAAATATTCAATGGAGAGAACATAATTAGTGAGCAAGCCATGTGCCATTTCATATTAGATTCTTATACTCTTATAGCTATATGGTCCTTTTTATGTATTGTTGTAATGTGTTTTTCGTCCCTATGAAGGTTATATAATTTCTCTTGTTTATTCGCTCAAATTATCCCAATATATAGCACCTTATTTGGCTTTTGTATATATGTATGTATTTATGTATCATGTGAATTAATTTAAATAAAGAAAAGGGTTATTTATGTTGTTTTTTGGAGGAAATAACAATGGTGGGATGTACATACATATATCGAATGAATTTCACAATAATGTGTCCTTGTAATTCGCCTGTTTTGAGGGAGAAGCTGAATCAACGAGTTATGAGTTGCTTTTGTTATAAAACTAAGGTGGCCAACTGTACAGTTTTAGTAGTTTTTTTTTCTTGTGTTTATAATCTAAGTAGGTATGTATTTCTGTTTTTTGTTTCTTTTTGTTTCAAGTAAAAATTAAAGCAGCCTCAATTATATTCATTTGATCAACCTAAATCAAAGTTATTCTTTCTAATTTTGTTCATCTTTGTTATTTTGTGTTTTTTTTTTATAAGACATTTAAAAAAATGCCCTAAGATCTATGATATTATTCTAATAATTCTCTAGATTCCACTATGATGGAGATAATTCCAAACATTCACAGAGTTTTGGTTTTTTTTTTTAATTGCCTTATTTTGGAATTATTCAGAAGTAGCATTTAAACATAAATTGACTAGTTTTGTTTCAATTTTGCAATGTAGTAATTTCAAATAGCTTAAACAATATTGCACGAAAAAAAACAAAATACATAAATCAAAAAAATTATTGTTTTGTACTTTTGAGTTTTTTTTTAAATATTTGGTCTTTAAAATGTAGCTTCACTAATAATTGTTAACCACAAGAGCGAGTTCCTGCTATCCGGCCTTGTATATTTTTTTTTAGTTCCCAACAAACTATAATGTAAGCTTGTGCGTTTTAGTTCATTTCAAAAGCGCGCTCAGTTTAGTTCAAAAATATTTACTGAACTAGTTCGTTCTTCTAAAAGGTGTTTTTTTAGACGAGTGGTTTTCAAGAAGAAATAAAACAAATATAATTTAAAGGCCAAGAATTAAGCTTTGTTATAAAGATAAGGGTTCGCCTTTATGTTTTAAAAATGATTTCGGGCAGGTGGCCGCCGCGACTGGCTCGAATAAATTCCAGCCGAGAGGCCCAAAAGGCCCCAGCTCCAATTGTTGTGCGCGATGGCGGATGGACGCATTCGGGTCTTCTTCGATACTCTGCTCCACAGCAGCAATAGCGTCTTCGGTGCGCACTGTATACGGCGTCTCTGAGGATGCGCATTATCCACTAGAGTAAACGTGGTGCGAAACCGATCCATGGTTGCTCGAATTACCAACTCTGCTGGGCGATTACGTCGACCGAATATTGGACACAAGGCGGATGCGTCGCGCTAACTGAACCATTATTTTGGTAATAAATTTGCACGATTTGCTAATGCTTTTTAGGAGTAAGTCTATTGATTATAAAATGGAAAATCAAACTGAGCATAAATCAAGTGACAGCAGTCAAAAAGACCAACTCCGAAAAAAGTATTACCAGACGTCTAACAAAAAACCCTTTAGTTCACTAGTTCAATTCAATCTACATCTTAAAAAATTTAATTTTGGATTTTTGCAAAGGTAATATAAAATTTATTTCCCTTGCTTGCTTTTTTAGGGCAATCCATTTGGAACGAAATATTCTCTATGCCTCAAAATATAGGTTATCATATCACCTATCTGTCAAGGAATCAACTGTCCATCGTAGGATGGCTATGAACTATAACCCACTGATCTGATCTACCGAGTTCTTATAGTTCTTTAGTTAATCTAGTTCTTTAGTTCAGAATTCAGATAGTTCATAATATTATAGTTCACAATGTTCATATAGTTCTCTAGTTCGTTAGCTCTTCTGGCTTTTAGTTTGTTTGAGAACTACAACTGAACTACCTATTTACTGTAGTATGTACATAGTAAGTAGTTCCCTATTTGTAGTTCTGTAAATGTATTGTGCTCTCCGTTGGCTCTTTATTTCGTTAGTTTTACGTGGCGTGCCGTTGAGTAGAGCAGAGCTACAGGAAACCAGATACATACAATGAAATGAAGCGTTCTGCTATCTGCGCTATTCGTTCTAGTTCGTTGGCTCCTTGCTCTTTTTTGTTGATTGATTTGTGGTTTAAATTAATTCTTCTTTCGAAAATATGGTCACCTTAAAAAAAACTATATTGTTTTTTTTTTTTTTGAGAAACACAAATTGTTTTTTTTCTCTTGGTAAAATATGCTTTATCTATATCCTGTTTTTTTTTATTAATATTGGAACATTAAAATGAGATCCTGATATAAAATTCCGTTATAAGAGGAATTGTTATTCTTTTTTTCAGCTTCGCACTTGTACGCAACCAATATACCTATCTATAATAGGTTCACATTCGATTTCATACACAAACTGATGAATATTAATTATTATTGACTTTAATGTAAATTCAAGGATGTTCATCAGACTCACTTTTGCGTGTATAATATTTTTTATATATTATTATACATATTATAATACATGTACATATATACAATATGAAAGGACTTTTGCTAATTACAATGAAATATGCTAATTACTTCGGAAAATCGAAATCACTTATTGTATATTGTATCGTCCTTCCCTGCTGATGATGATGAGGTTTCACGTAACATCAATATTAGTGTCAACTCCTGGCAAACGTAGGATCCTTCGACGATCCAATTATCCTGATAAATTTATATTACTACCAAACAGTGTATTATGCGTATGTATAATTTAAGTATATATGTCCTACACTTTTTCATTTAAGCTTAAATTAAGAAGAGTGGGTGGAAATAGTCGGATGTGCTTTTAAATCTGACAACAACAAAATGAAAAAAAAAAAAAAAAACTGCGACATAAATGAAAATTGAATTTTCCATTAATGCTATTTACGTGTTATGTTGGAGAAATTGGCATCGCTCTTATATCCAAAGGTAAAAAATGCTCGATGCGATATACTATATGCATACTTAATGAGTAGCACCATTAAGCACATAATTTAGTTTTTTTTTTTTCGTTTAATAATGAGAAAAGTAGAAACAGAGGTATAGGAACTGAATAAATACTAAGGAGATGGTTTAGACCTGTGTTTTCCAAGCTTTTTTGTCCTACATAGAGTCAGGCTTGTCAGATTGTGCGATTTATATCGTCAAACAGGCGATTTAAAATTTCATTTGGTGGCACGAAAATCGTATTGGCGATGTACTATCAAAAAGGCGATTTTTTTAGTTTTTGGCGATTTGAATTTTGATATTAAAAATGTCCAATTGATACATACATTGAATTTATTGAAGAAGACAAGTTAAACAAAGGCTAATTTTTTTTCTTTAATTTTAACTTTTTGAATTGTTTTGTTTAAGTTTCATTTTTGAATTTGATGATTTATAGGGTGGACAATTTTGAAATTTGGCGATTTTTTGGTGACTTAACTTTTACATTTGGCGATTTGGCTTTTTCAAACCTGACAATATCCTATGGCTATAAAACCTTTTAAAAATCCTCATGTTCCCCCAAAATTATATGTAGATACCAAAAAAAAATTAAATGGCTGATATTAGGAAGAAATCTATGGAAAATAAGTAAGTAAATATATTTCTTCCAAATCATAATTTGTACAAACTTATGCGAAAGATGTTATATTTTTTTAGTGTTATATTATTGACATCTTATTATTTAAGCTTAATTTACCCTAATTTACCCTACTGAAATTCCGATAAAAAAAAAAACGTATTTTAAAATAATTAAATAAAGTTTTCTTTCACATTATATTTTTGTTTTATCACTAAAACCTACCATATGAGCAGATAATAGAAAAAAACCCAAAAACCGACTTTAAAGCGTGGCAACCCTATGCCTTGACCATATTTCGCCAGGCAACCCATGCGCAAAATGTTATAGTTTAGACACTACCTAAAAAACTAAATACTTCTTATTTGGTTACACAGTGAGGGGCGCTCCATGGCGGGATCTTCTTCTATTATTTTTATTTTCTAATTCATTTATGAACAAAACTTGAAAAGCAAAAAGTTTTATAACGAAGACGTTTATAATTTTTTTTTTTAAATAGACCTTAAAGTAGACTATTTATTTCCAAAACGAGTATAAAAGATAATTCAATACATATATTCAATTAATTTATCAGTCAAGTATAAGAAATACATTTATAGCTGAAGTAAATTATTTATAAGAATTCTCTCAGTAAAAGACGTGTTCAGCCTTTTTTCTATATAATAAACCATAATCTGTACAAACGATAGCTAAACATTAAAAATAGAATAAATTGGTTTTCTCCGAACTTAATACCTTTTACCCAGAATATCAATTCAAGACATGGTTCAATGGACATCATAAAAGTAGACTGTATAGGTACCTAACCTACTTTTGAAGCCTTAATGCTATATAAGACAAGAGTATAATACAGTGCACGATTTATTCAATTAAAATTCATTTATTATTCATTGGTATTGGTACTACATTCAGTTCGATGAGCATTCAAACGAAAATAACAAAGCCAAAGGACAAGGAAGATGTATAAGCAGGTTGTACCTATACCAATCCATCTAAAATGAGTTTTTTTTTCCTTTCTATTAGGGTTTCAAATGATTAAACATGATAACAATACTTCATGTGAGGAATGGTTGTTGGTTAAATAAATGTACATACAGACTCTTTGATTGTTCTGTTGGTTTTAGTAAATTGGTTATTTTTTCAGGACAATAGAAATAGAATTTAGACATTGTTATGGATTGAGTTAAATGAATTCTTTTCTAGTATGAAGTTATATCATTGAAGTACGCCTTAATAATTTTTTTAAAAGGTTTACCAAAATTATAACAAAGGTTTATAATCCTATTTTTAAAAATAAGAACTAAATGATTAAGTGATGGGGAAGATCATGGTCCGATAAGCTTCATCAAAAGAAGGGTTCATAAGGCTTTAATTCACAATTATTTTTAATAAAGAGTACAGTTAAATAATTTATTTGAAAAAAATATATAAAATTGAACTTTAGTAGGTACAACGTTATTAATTGTGACTCGTAAAAAAAATCGAACTGGATATTTTGATCATAAATTGAGTTTACGATGATAGCAAAGATGAAAAAAAGGGTCTTCCCAATTCTTAGGAGCACTCACTGCTCTGTAAAACTCAGCAGCAAGACCGTCAGACCACATCAAGACCGTCAGCCCTATTGTTTATTAAAACAAAGATGAAATAAACCTCCCTTCATTGAGTTGGGGTTAAGAAATTGTAGATCTACGTCATCTAGGGTTGAATGGAATAATTCGGTTAAATATCGCCGTTATATGGTTTGCAGAAATGATTATTTTCTATATGCTCAGCATTGAAAACGATTCTACGACATGTTTCCTTTATCGTCCTTGCAGGCTTCGGTTCGGCTCTTCTAACATTTTGTGATTCCTTGATCTTTTTTCGTAAGACTTTTGATTTTGTTATAGCATCACTGCATTTTCAGTATCATGAGCTTATTATGCTCTTTCTCTTTCCTTCTATAAGAAGACCGTATTTCTTTCTACTCTTCTGTCCCAATTCGACGTAACATGTGCAACTTTGCGCTTAATTGTCTCATTAAAATCAAAGAAAACTTAATTATTTTTGAATTTCAATAAAATGTTGATATAATAGATCCCAATGTTTATCTGTAGCTAGCAGACATAACATTATTATTATTGACTTTTAATTATATCTTCTAATTCATATAATTATTTTGATTCACCCACGTTCTACTATAAAAATAACTTAAATGATTTCCATTAATGTTCGAAGAGGTCCTCGAGTAAAACATTTTCAGGTTCAATTCATTTAGCTATTACTTTTCATATTTTTTTTTTTTTTTTGGAAACAAAAACACCCACACGCAGCACAGACACCCCACTTATTTTCAAACAAAATGCAGATTGATATCTGATTGTGGTAAACACTCTTCACATTGTTAACTAAACAATCTACTTTACCCCCCTGTGATAGGTCGAGTTTTATGAATCGATTTCTGATGCTATACACGAGCCAATCCCCATCGCCAACACTTGACCCTAATTCCCTGTAAAATATAATAATAATAATAAACAAAAATCGATTCTTTACAGAAAATAAGAATCAAAAAAAAAAAAAATTAACTAAAATAATTCTAAAGAACATCAAAGCTGACACTTTACAAAACACTGTCATTAGTTAATGTTATATATATACAGAGCCTGTTAGCACAGAAGCATCAGAACAGCTATATAACATTGTACAAAGTCAATGAGAAGATGATTGCTTTCTCGAATGACTGACAGCCCAATCCTTTGCACCTTTCTCTTTTAACTTTGTAAAAAGTATTTTTCCACAAACTTTGCCTCCATCTCAACACCATCATTATACATACATATTCCTACCTATACCCTGATCGATATTCCAGCAATGATTGACGAACGTCTTTTAAGTAAAGGAGTCTTTTCATTTTTTTTGTTTATTTTGTTGCGCTTCTTTGAAACATAACACAGAATGAATATAAAAGTTTTCAAATTACTTTATAATACTTTAAAAAAATTTTTTACAGAGAACACAAAAATATGGAAAAATAAAAATAAAAGTACGATGCCAAGAAAACTCTCTTATCTATATAAATATATACCGCTAATCTCCGAAAGTTCTTCATCGATTGCTTTGAAATTTTGACACAATATTGCATTCGAATACGAGCGGGTTTGTACATACTCAAAACAAGAAAAAAAAGGGGTATGTTGTGCATGAAAGCAACACCAGCTATTCCAGATCTGAGCAATCACAGTTTCAGACATATAATTACTCAGAATTTTTTTAAGTTTTGCCGTCAAAATTTTTAACTATACGTCAAGCGAAAAGCAAAATTCATCTGTGAACCCTTAACCACTCTGTGCTGAAGGTAGATGATACATGCATTATGATATATAACTAACCCCATTGCCATGGGCTGGATCGCGGTTGGAATGATTTGAAAAGAATTAACTCCCCTGGGGCCTAATTCCGTAAAACGAAAACGATCAAACGATATCGTTTTGAATATACACTTCTCTATCACATCTATAGAGAATGATAGGGACAGCTATTGCCAAAACGATATCTTTCGATCGTTTTCGTTTTACGGAATTAGGCCCTGGTCAAATCAATAAGTTGTATCATTCTCTTTCAATTTCAACTTGAAATTCTTATTGTGAAGTATGCCTGTGTGGATTTTTGTCATTCCGCATGTTCGAAAGTCTGAACTGATTATATTATAAGATACTAGCCGCGTTTTATTATCCTCGGGTCTGGGTCGGGGTTATCTTTTAGCACGTAATACAAAAAAATCATACAATACATCATTTCCATCGGATTTCATTTATGGATCCAGAAAATAGTTTTTAATTTTATGGGTAGATGGCTTTTCTGTTTTGCAAATGGTAAGGTAGTCCGAAATAGAAAGTAAAGAAAAAAGACAGTATCTACATGAAACCCAAGCAAAAAATAGATGGGCATACAACACTGTTTTTATTAGAATCCATATGGCTTTATTTTCACGGGGTAAACCATACGTGTTATTGGCGATAATAAAACGTAGCTACTATTTTTTAACGCAGACATAGGTTACGGGTTCAAGAAGCTCAGCAAAGCGGATGGGTAACAGCTATTAGAATTATAAAATAACATTTTTGACTCCCGGGGAATCGAGGACTTTTCACATTTATTTCAAAGCACTTGCGTACCAAATCAATGTTTTGTTTTAGAACCGAAGCACTTTTGGTGCGAATAAAGTAAAATAAATGTATGCATAGCGAGTAGTGCATGGATTCACAGATTCTAGAGTTCCGAATATGAAATAAGCTGACAGATTTAATAATTGGGGTGATTGTCATTGCCTGCCTAAAAGAGAACACTGTAATATTATTTATTTATATTTTGTTTTTCAAATTTTGTACGATAATTGAGTTTGCAAGCCCGTTCGAAGCCGGGGCGGGTCAGCTAGTATACTTATAATAATATTCTATTGAGTACTGTTAGGTATGAAAGATTAAACATTTCTTTTTTATATAAATGAAAATAACTCTGTAACTAACAATTATTTTACCAATGAATAATACATTAACAGTAAAAAAAAATCTGAGAGCCAGTTGTACAAATATTCAAACCGTGGTTCAGCAATTTTTATCCGCCGATATCGGCGGATTAATTGAGTGTCAACAGTGGTTTACTGTTCAAGTGTGTGATAATAACCAATTACATACTTGCACCAGCGTTGAACGTTAGTTAATCCGCCGAAATCGGTGAGTTAAAATCTTGAACCGAGGCTGAACCACTATTGTACAACTGGCCATGAAAAATGTGAATTTTGGAAAGGACAGGGGCGGACTGGGCCACCGGGCAACTAGAATCTTACCCGATGGTTTTATGGCTAAGCAAAAAGTGCAATACTTTCTGTACTTAAAAAAAATTTTATAATAAAATTTGGCTTCTGTGGACCTTACAGTAAATATACATCTTTTGTTCCCCTAATGAATCTCAGAAAGCCCACCCAGATCAGTTAGGGGCCCCTACAATGGTGATAAATCTGTTGGATTGCCACAAGAATATTTTAACGAAAACTATAGTTTAACTGATGTGTCCACCACACTAATTATAATTATTGTTTCAGGCCTAAGGGGGTTGTACGGAGGCCTTCACAGTGGTGAACAATAGGTGCTCTATGTATTGTATATATAGTTTCAGTTCATTTAGAGGAAAACTGTCTTATGAAATTGTACTACCCAGAGACCCCATCTGTTAAAATTGAGCTTTGTAGTCTCAAAGCAATCACGCAATCACAAAAGGCCCCTAAAACTTTATTGATGACCCTTAGAATAAATATTATGCTGTTTTGATTCCTCACAGAACTCTCAGAGAATTTAAACGAAACTATACTTGGGATTCCCATCTTACAATAACACATAAAATATCAACTAACATTTTTCGTTAACTCAAAAACAATACAAAAAATTCCGGAGTAGGACTGTTTATGGCTCCAATTACACAAATAATTTTATCTTCGCTTTTGGAACTAAATCTTTTTTACTCTTTTAACACATTTTACTATTTTATGGTCCCTTTTTCTTAAAGTCCTGGTAGGGAGATTTATATGTATGTCTTAAGCATTTCCTTAATATGTAGTAGATTTTCAACATTTTAGCAAGTTTGGTTTTATATATAGTTAATCCAAGTAATACTAAAACTTAGATTAAAATTCAAGAAAGATTGGCGTGTATTGGTAAAATTGGTGCCATGATAACTACGTCAACCGCAGGCCTTCGAACGCTCCCACTTTTGATTTAGATATTTACGAAAGCAATGGCGGCAAAATATAGTACTCTATGACTTAAACAGTGCAATAGTTATTCGGAAAGCGTGTCAATTCGGGGAATGGAACCATTAATTATGAACTTTAGGGCCAAAGATAGACCATACATAAACGCAAATCATCTGTTGGTCTTAACGAACGAGTTCTAGGGCAGATTTATTGCAAGGTTGAAGCATCTTTTCAGATAACCTACTCCTTTATGTGAGACCACAAAGAGCCTTGCACATGTAATTTCGTAAACCAGACAAGTCAATATTCTTAATTATTAATTAAAGCTATTTTCTCGATCGTCACAAAGTCTAAATGTGATGTCGCAGCATTTTAGCTCAGTGCAACGATGATATATGCATGGGATCAAAATGACGGATGAATTCGCCAAAAACGGGTCTATTGATCCGAACGAAACCAAATCTTCTGTATTAAGGCCACATAAACAGTAGAATTCAACAGAGTTTCCTCACAGTTGTAAACGATAGATGTTGCAGGAATTCACACTTGCCGAATATCTCTAAGAAATTAACAGACTACCTATTTTTGAGGTAAGAAGACTTCAATTATCCCATTTGGTTTAATCAGGACGGGTATTGGGACTCTGGCTTATTTCAGAGTGTCAGGGTGTCAGGATAAAAAGGCAGAGTAGCGCTCCTTATCATGTCACCCAACCTATAGCAAAAACCGGAATACATAGGTTTTTAACGAACATGCGGGATTTATCTCATTTGTGTCATTTTCCAAAATCTTTGTTCAGCTATATGAGGCTCAATTTTGGTTCAACAAAAAAAAAATAGCTGGATTTGCTGGAAATAGACAAGTATATATGACAGTTTACAAAATTATTGAGAAAGTTGGAATTTCTGACTTATACATAATTTTACAATTTTGTACAATTTTCGGAAAAAATGCAAATACTGTCTGCAAGTTTTCGAATCATAAACAACTCGTCATGACAACGAATTGTCACCAATTTTCCGAGAAATGTAATGAATTCTTTGATGAAAAATTTGTACTTCCAAGTTTTTTTTAGAGAAAAAACAATAGGTACATGTTTACAATATGACGCTTTCAGAAAAATGAGATCTCAGAGAGTTTCCTCACTCAAGAAGTGAGCAAGCGAATCGAATATTTTTTGTCCTCAGAATTTTAACAGCAAAGCTAAGAAATGTTTGTTAAGAAATAGTGATCAACTGAGATTGCTTAGATCTCCTGATTTCCTAAAAATACCTAATTTATATATTTGTCAGTATTAAGTTGACAATTGTGATGTGATAGGCAATTTAATTTCGAACAAATATTGCCTGTGAAGTGACAAGTTCGCCATTTAAAATATTTAATAATATTTTAATTCATTTAATTTTAATTTTATTTTTATATTATTTTTACTTTATATAGTTTCATAACTTATCATTAACACAAGATGGAGACAACATCTGGAACATTATTTTAATTCACAGTACACATATTAAAGGTAATATATTGCACAGGTTGTCAAAGTTGGAAATGTCAAAAAATTTAAAATGGCAGTTCGAGTGCCCATAGGAACTCAACGCGCATCATTAGAAACAACAACAAAATATTGAAATTAGACAAGGAAAGGGGCACTGAATCCACCATTTTACCACCATAATACCTCGATTTTGACAGATGCGCAGAACTGAACAAAAATGAAAACGCTAATGATATTACCTTTAATATGTGTACTGTGATTTTAATTCATTAAGTGACTTCTAAGTCAAATACAAATTTTGGGTCATAAAAATGGCCGCAAAATTATCGTTGGGTATAATTGACATTTATCACTGGTCAATATTTTATGAAGTACTTTTATTTTCAACGTTTACCGTTTATAAGTTATATGGCAAAATCCTATATAGGTACCTATATTTTCGATACATATGTCACCGTGAATAATTTTGTATGGAAATCAGATTTCGCGCAATAGAGTTTTTCCACAATATTTCTTCTCCCAGGATAAAAAAATATTTGCATTTAAAAATCTTTGCTTTGATTTTTCCCGCCGCGCCGATTGGTGTTTTTTTTTCTATAATATTCTTGGAATACTAATCTAGTGAGTAAAGGTTTTTACTTCAAGCTTTTAAATTGCAACTTTTTCGAACTTGATATAGTTTGTCTGCAAAATATTTGCATAATTATAACAAAATTGAAGGTTTGAATGATACAACATGTTGCGAAAGCTTGGCCAGCGTAACCACTCATGTTTTATCACTCAAAAATCCCTTATGTATAACAAAATTGGTCAATTATCAATTAAAAATCTATACCTATACGTAATAAAAAACAAAATTAAGGCAATTTTATCAAAACAACATAAAAATCCTATTTCGCGTGGTGCGTATTTTGTGCCAAAAACTTGAAACATAATCATTCTGGTTTAATAAATATGCTAAGGATATTTTTGAGAAATTAAAAAAAAAAAAAATGATTTTGATTGACTTTTTTTTAAATTTATTATTAGAATAAAACTTCACAGCCATCATTAACCCAATACTATTAAAATCGATAGTATATACGTTGGTAACTTACCTTCAACTTCTGAAATTTTCCTTCCGACTCCTTATCACCACTATTCTTGTCAGGATGAAATTGCAAGGCCAGAATTTTAAATTCAGCTTGAATCTGCTCGACCTGAAAATATATAAGTAAACAAGAAAAAAGGGAATAATTAAGATCTATGATAAATACACCTTCCATACTATAATATAACTAACACAACCAAAGGTTATAAAGGGTTTCATCAAATAGTATCTATGTATATACCTATATATACAACAACGTAAATTCAAAATAAAAGGACTTTTTTAATTTGCATACAATTAATTATGTTAAATTTCCTCAGGTTTATGTATTTAGATACTCTGGGTCTATACTAAAGAAAGGATACAATATATACAAAAAAGATAACAAAGAAACTTAATTTTAATTAAAAGCCTTTTTAGGATATAATTGCCAGCAAGTAGATTGGAATACCACCTTAGGTTATTTCAAAAATTTGTATAAGTACTTGCCTTTTTTGGCAAAACAATTTTTTGTATAAAAGAAAAAAACAATAATTTTATAAAAATGTTCTAAGGAAAAGAAAACATGTACATGATAAGCGGACATCACTCATAACCGGACAGATTTCAAAGAACAGAAATAAATTCATGATTTTTCATGACCGGACCGATTTCAAAGAACAGAATTAAATTAATGATTTTTCAATTTTTCGCAGTAATAACTCTCCCATAAGCGGACTCTCTAATAACCGGACGCGGACACCAAATTTAATAACGAAAATATAGATTGGCTCTCTCATAAGAGGACAAAGTGCATGGGGTACTATTTTTCAATTTTTATAAGGTCCGTTTCTGTATTTTTGAATAGTAAATTACATAACTTGTAGAAATATGAAGATTATAAGGGTGAAATCCTCGCAACAAAAAAATCACAAAAATTATTCTTGGACAGAAATTCATTCATATAAGTGAAATTTTTTTGTATCTCGCAAGCCTACATATATTCTGTTTTTAAAGTGCATTTCAATTTGTACAATACCGAAAACGCACTCCAATTAGAATAGGAAAATTCTAGAATATGAATATGCTTATGTCTTTTTTAAACGATTTTCAATTTAATTTTGTTTGTTTTATCATAAGCGGACACCTCAAATATCCGGACAAATTTCTGGGTACCATCAGTGTCCGGTTATGAGAGAGTTCAATGTATATATAATATCATCCCACTTCCCTAGTATCCAGCTATATAGGTATAAACAGTATACACTTCATATATAAAAAAAATAAAAATATTTAATCACATAACTTAGACTTCATCTTTTATTTATCAATGTCTGGCTTGCAAAGATGTACACTGTACATATATTCAAGAAGACAAAAAAATTAAAAAGGATACACAAAATTTACGCGATTTGCCATTCCAGCATAGTTGATTGAGGTACATTAAAAATGAAAAAAGCATTTATGTATTTTAAAACTTTGAATAAATTTGCTCTTCTTCACATACAAATCTGGAAAGCCTACGAACAGGGTTGGCCGAATTAACTACACTACATTTTCTACATCATTAACTACGCGTAGTTAATTTAATAAACTACACGTCTTATTAACTACAAATTGTTACGTTTTCATATACATACATAGTAAATTTAGAGAAATAATAAAATTTCAATTCAAATTTGAACATTTTAACTCAAATTTCAACCTTCAAAGTTACAACTGACCATTTGATATTTGAATTAAAGTTTGTTACAATTTGTTTCATTAACTACAGTGGGTTGCCAAATTAATAGGGACATTGAAAATTTGTATCAATTTTCAGGTTTCAGTGTTCTTTTCAGCTTTTGTTTTGATTCTAAGTGTACGTGGTGATTTTTATTTCACAGCCTACGTGTTTAACGGTTATTATTCAAAATTGCTGATATTCAAAATGGTTTTATTCAGCGAAATTCCGGTTTTATTCTGAGAAAACCGGTTTTATGCTTGAAAAAGGTTTTTTTTTTGAAAATTGTTTGTGGATATTTGTTGAACTTCTTTATTTTTTTTAAAACAATGTTTTTCCTTGTTTCTAAAAATGTTTCGACATTTGTTAATAACAGATTAAAATAAATTTGGACCAAATTATTCCAATTACTACCAACAACACCAGTAAAAGTGGAAGAAGCGAGTAACAACACTCCCCACGGACAGGAAAATCCTAGACATCTTAGTTCAGGACGCCCGACGACCGACCGACGGCCCGAAGGTCCTTTCTCTGCCAAACATCGCTTCACAGTTCTTTTAACAATTAATTTTACCCGAAACATGGATCATGTTCATGGCAGAGGAAGGATTTTCGGGTCGTCTTCCTGCTAAGAAACCACGTCTCACAGAGACAGTGATAAAAAATCCATCTTTGAGACGTGGTTTCTTAAGAGGACGTCGACCCAAAAGTCCTTCCTCTGTCATGAACATGATCCATAATACGGGAATATTGGTTTCCAAGAGAACTGTGCAGCGAAGGTTGGCAGAGAAAGGACTTTTTGGTTGTCGTCCTGCTAAAAACAACCACGTCTCGCAGAAACAATGATAAAAATGGTTCTTTTGGAGACCAATTCGGGAATATTGGTTTCCAAAAGAATTGAGCAGCGACGTTTGGAAGAGGAAGGACTTTTTATGATAAAAAAAACGTTTTTTAGTCATTTCCCCTGTGAGACGTGGTTTCTTAGCAGGACGACCATCCGAAAGTCATTCCTCTGCCAAACGTCGCTGCACTGTTCCTTTAGAAATCAATATTCCCGAACCTTTGATCGTGTTCATGGCAGATGAAGGACTTTCGGGTCGTCGTCCTGCTAAGAAACCACGTCTCACAGAAGCGTTTTTTATCATTGCCTCTGTGAGACGTATTCTTACTCGCTTCTTTCACATTGACCGGTTTTGTTGGGAGTAATTGAAATACTTTGGTCCATAATTATCTTAATCTGTTATCAACAGATGTTGAAACTTTTTTAGAAACAAGGAAAAACATTGTTTTAAACAATATAAAGTTCATAACTTACGTTTCCATTAAAAGAAGTTAAAAAAATATCCACAAATAATTTTCAAAAAAAAAGACCTTATTCACGCATAAAACCGGTTTTCTCCGAATAAAACCGGGTTTTCCCTGAATAAAACCATTTTGAATATCAGCCGACAGTTGGAAATTACCATTACACACGTAGGCTGTAAAATAAAAATCACCACGCAAAAGCTGAAAAGAACACTGAAACATGAAAATTGAAAAAAAATTTCAGTGTCCCAATTAATTTGGCAACCCACTGTACATTTAACTACGTTTAACTGCATAAACTACGTAGCAAATGTAAAAAATGTAGTGGCCATCCCTGCCTACGAACACTTCTACTTTTTTTGGTGTCCGTTTTATCATCTTTTTCGTATTCTGTTTCCTCAGACCAGTAAGAACAAAGCACGAACGCAATAAGTTTGTCTATTCCCCTAACGTTTCGCCCTCTTTCTCTACTCGGCGTTTCACTTTTTTGAAATTCTGTTGATTTTTTCACATTGTTAGTAGGTATGCCTCCGCTTAAACATTTCTAATGTTAAAATATACCCCAAACTAAATTATACATATTCTTGAAAGTCCTTACCTCAAAGTGAACATTTTATTTGTCATCAAATATATTAGGACCAATAATGCCATTCCCAGAGATTAACCAAATTTTTCCCAAAAACCTTTTTTACTTAGATACAAGAAAAAAAAAAACTTCTTTCCAAAAATAATCCAAGAATCGATTTTTTTTTTTTTTTTTTGTTTATCAATAAAAAGAAAAACCAATTCCCATCTCAAAATTGAATCTGTAGAAAGCATCAAAGTTTCCTATAATAATCGAAATAAAATAATCCATACATGTGTATCACATATATATATGGACATTGGGCATAAAGTAAAAAGGAAACCCATGAAGATTATTTTTCTGAGGAACCTCACACCTATTTGTATGTATGTACATATATACGTTCATACTTGCCGCATCCTGAACAACAATAGGACAGATGATGACTCCTTTATATGAAAAGATATTTTAGATTTAGAAATGCTTTCGGAAATAATCATTTATCTTTAGGGTGAGAGTGTCCTTTCCATAGAATTTTCAATAAACTTTGACATAACCAACAACAACAACAAAAACAACTTAAATGGTCAAATAAAGCAAATTTTTGGTTTTCAACTGTACATTTGTATATATGTATGTATTATATTCACTATTCAGAAATGAAGATAGAAAATTCTATTTTAGTTTACAAGAAGAAATAAGTCTGACACGCCAATTGATTTATCTTTGCCTATGAAAGTTTTTGTGGTCATTATACCCAACTGAGATGAGTACATATAGAGAGAGAGAGAGAGAGAGATGGAAGATTAGGTGGGTGGCACACAAGTGCTGTTGATATATTTAAGACCACAAACTAATGGATAGTTGATGATGATGACGAGCATGATTATGATGAAATTTCCCAAAGTAAACTAATATTGGTCAACATCAAAATGAGGCAATTCCAAAGCCAACATTCATATCCTTTGCAGGAGATGTGGGAAATCCGTCAGTGAGTATAGATAAAGATGGATGTTGCGATTATCATGGATGCGTGCGGTTGTGTTGGTTACCTCTAACGTGTGATTTTTTAGCTGGTTTGGTTTTGGCAACACTGGTTTTGACAGCTGACGTGTGTTTAGTACCTTGTGTCACTGTCAAACAGCTTCAGTTTGGTTTGCAATTTAACCATGGATCGTCTTACAAATGAACAACGCTCTTGGAAAGCTGGCCGAGGATCCGCTTTTTTATCGAAAAATTGTGTTCAGCGATGAGGCTCATTTTTGGTTGAATGGGTACGTAAATAAGCACAATTGCCGCATTTGGAGTGAAGATCAGCCAGAAGCATTGCAACAGCTACCAATGCATCCCGAAAAAGCCACTGTTTGGTGCGGTTTATGGGCCGGCGGCATTATTGGGCCATATTTCTTCAAAGATGATGCGAATCGCAGCGTTACTGTCAATGGTGAACGCTACCGAGCGATGATAACAAACTTTTTTTTGCCCGAAATGGAAGTTCTTGACTTGCATGATATGTGGTTTCAACAAGACGGTGCCACATGCCACACAGCACGCGAAACAATGGCGCAATTGCGAGGCGAGTTTGGTGAACAGTTAATTTCACGTTTCGGGCCGGTCAATTGGCCGCCTAGATCGTGCGATTTGACACCATTAGACTATTTTTTGTGGGAGTATGTCAAGGCTAATGTCTATAGGGACAAGCCCGCTTCGATTGACGCACTGGAAGCCAACATCCATGCATTCATTCGTGAGATACCGGCCGATATGTGTGAAAGAGTATGCCAAAATTGGACTCAGCGGATGGGCTACCTGAGACGCAGCCGCGGTCAACATTTGCATGAAATTATCTTTAAACATTAAATTGCAAGGTTCAAACTATCGATGGCAAGGATTTTTTTAAAGAAAGTTAATGAATACAAAAGTAGCATTTTTTTAAATTAATTTAATGAAAAAAATATAAAATGACAGTTCGTAACATTGACATGAAAAGAAATCTTTTAAATACTTAAAGAAGATTAGTTACGTCTTCTGTGGTACCTATACAGCTTTTTTACCAATTTTAAAGTCTCTTATTTTGTTTATGTAAATTTATTTTATAAGTTTTAATTATGGCAGTTTTTTTTCAATTTTAGTTTAGTTGAAAGAAGTTAAGATAGAAAAATTTTTAACTTAATTCTAAGTATTCAGCTGAAAGAAATGAAAAGATTGTCTACAGATTGAGCTTTAACAACTGCGAGCGAGGGAGATATATGATTTGGGAAAAATAAAAATCGTAAACTAACTTAACTTTAAAAATTTCGTCAAATAAAATTATACAAATTTGAGAAATGGAACCCCTCCACAAACGAAGTTCATATTGTTACGGTAAAATTTGCCGTAACAAGAATAATTCTTTGGGTTCCCAGTCCTATTTTCCTTTCTTGCCAATTTTCTTTTCACAGATGCTACTTTCAACTAACTGAGAGAGAGAAGGACTACCAACGGTTCACTTGCTCAGTATAACTTGAAGAAACAAAATATCAAAGTTGTCGAATTTGACATTTAAAGTGAATGGGTGACAGACGGGCGGTCTAGTCAAACCCAATAACTGAAGCCGGCCATAATGTTACAGTCAATGGGGAACGCTATAGAGACATGATTAATGACTTTTTCGTGCCTGAATTGGATGATGTTGATGTGGACGTCCTTTGGTTCCAACAAGACCGCGCGGCGCGGCGCGGTGCTACATGCCATACAGCCAACGAAACAATCAATTTATTGAAAGAAACTTTTGATGAGTGGAATTACTCGCTTCGTGGGCCTGTGGCGTGGCCTCCAAGATACTGCGATTTAACACCGCTGGACTATTTTTTGTGGGGTTATGTGAAGTCGCTTGTCTCCGCAGATAAGCCCGAGACGATTAACGCCTTGGAAGAGAATATTTGGCGCGTTATTGCTGACATACGGTCCCAATTGCTGCAAAAAGTGGTCGAAAATTGGGCCTCTCGGCTGGAATTTATTCGAGCCAGCCGCGACAGCCACTTGCCCGAAATCATTTTTAAAACATAATGGCAAACCCTTATCTTTATAATAAAGCTAAATTCTTGGCCATAATATTAAATTATATACGTTTTATTTCATCTTGAAAATCCACACGTCTAAAAAATCACCCTTTATTATAAATCATTTGTTAAAGTAAAAGATGGAATTTTAACTTCTGCGCAAAAACGGATCGGGTAGATTTTCTTAAATCTATACTCATAGCTCCATGTTATTAAAATTGTATCAAAAAGCAATTTTTTTAATAATTTTTTAAGCCCCACAAACGGAAGATTCACCTATACAAGATCT
This sequence comes from Epistrophe grossulariae, assembly GCA_929447395.1. Lineage (NCBI taxonomy): Eukaryota > Metazoa > Arthropoda > Insecta > Diptera > Syrphidae > Epistrophe > Epistrophe grossulariae. The sequence goes on along the minus strand of OV839567.1, from coordinate 143,939,222 downwards.
AAAAAAAGATAATACTTCAAAAGACCACGATGAAATTCATACCCATCATAATGGCCTTATAATAATATCAACATAAGGCACCTAGACTTTAGAGGTTGAAAATAAAAATTGTTTTTGAATTATGAAAACATTTTTTAATTCAAAAGTTAGGATAATTTTTTGTATTTCTAAAATATTTATTTTTCCTCGAATATGCTCAACATGATCAACAAAAAAAAATAAACAGACAGAAAAAAATGCTTTGAAATATAAATTGGCACATCAACAAAAAAAAAAGAAGCATTTTTTAACCAGAATTATTTTTTTAATTCTAAAAGCAAACAATTTCACAGTTAATATTGATTTAATTTTTTAAAACTCAGCATGTGTACAATACTCTATAGGTGTTTTCCTAATTAACTGAGCATTAATAATAACATGTTTTTCATTTGAATTCATAGCAACAATAAACATTATATACATACCTACTTCATTTGAATTTTATTTTTTTTTTCATTAAGAAATTTTATTTACTTAAGACTTTGTATTCAAATTTTGTGTTGATTATACAGTGGAGTAGAATACACAAAGATAAAATAATCCAGTAAATAAAATTAATAAAGATATTATGTAGGTATGTAAATATAGGTATCGTTATACACATTTCCTAATTGAATGCAAGAGTAATTAAGTATTTGGGTTTGTATATTTAATAATTATTGCACAGTCTCTTTTTATCAAAAATGCCGCCTTTTTTTAATTTACCTATTTAAATATACAAAGTAAAGAACATCGTGGGCTTTAAGTCTTTTTTTTTATAAAAATTTAAATAGGTGATTTCGTATAAATTCTTTTTTAGCGAATTAAGTTAATTTTTTTAAGTTTTGGAAAGGAGCGAATTTATTGAATATTAGAAAATATTAACTTCAGGGCCCCTATTCCGGTTCTATGATAAAATGAAATGATAATTGTTTTTTATCACGAGAGTTTTCATACGACTTTTTCATTTTATCATTTCATTTTACCCAGAAAGTTGATTCTGGTTACACTTATGATAAAATCAGATGATTTTATTCTGAATGTGTGCTGAATAAGGGCTGAATGAAAAAAAATGACATTTTTAGATCGAGCAATTTGAATTTTTCTGCAATTTTCCAAACAAAAAATAAATTCGACACAAAATTTAAAAAAGAATAATTGAAATGAGTTCAATTATGATACATATTTCATTTAATGAAGAGCGCAGAAGATCTGAAAGGTTTGTGAAAGTAAAATACAATATTTGGGCAGTGTAATAAGTTTTTTTTTTTTTTTTTTTTAATTCAGATTTAGAATGAAAATATTGCGTAGAAATTTGAGAGACACGAAGAATCCATTCGAAGTTCTTTCGGAAGAAGGTTTTATGGATCTTTATCGCTTTCCCAAGCATCATTGCAAAGAGTTATTCGACAAAGTTTCTGCACTATTAAAGATACCAAGTCGAATACATGGCTTGCCCCCACATATAACAGTATTGGCAGCCTTAACATTCCTCGCTAGCGGCAGCTATCAGCGATGTGTTGGGCAGGACTTATTTCTGACGCTCTCACAAACTTCTGTCAGCCGGGAGTAATTGGACTTATATATGGAACCCACATTAAGATTACTTCTCCTAAAGACATTGAACATGTGTACTATTGCAGGAAAGGTGGACACTCAAAAAATGTGCACATAATTTGTGACAGTAATTTCATAATACTTAACATTAATGCACGATTTGGTGGATCTTCACACGATGCATATATATTTGGCGACCGACAATCAGTTTTAAAACGATTCTTAGAGGGAAAATATCAAGCAGGAGAACGAAATTATTGGTTGCTTGGAGACAGTGGTTATCCTTTGCAACCATGGCTGATAACACCTATTTTAACACCCACAAGTGAGGCTGAACGAAAGTACAACGTGTCGCATAAGAGTACTCGAAATATTGTAGAGAGGTGTATTGGCATTTTAAAAGGCAGGTTCCGGTGCCTATATTCAAAGATAGAGTATTGCCGGTGCCGAACCTGGAAATTTTGCCGCCCCATAGGCAAATTGTTATGTTGCCGCCTCAAATAAAAAATGAAGATAACAACAACATTAACATATTTACATAGGGTTTTATTTAATAACATGTTTACAAAATTTTTAAACTAAAAGGCTGATCTGCGATTTTTAATTTTTTCAACTCTTGTAGGGATTACTGGTTTCTTTTTCTAAGATGCTTAGCTTCACCTGATGCAATACTTGAAGGAAATCTTAATGCCGTTAACAAATTTCCCCACAATTCCAGTAAGAAGTGTGTGAAGCTAAATACATAGTTTAAAATTGACAAAGCAGAAGTTTGATTAAGTATATGATTTTCACTCAAGAGATGAGCAATTGTTGCTGTTAATGTTTCTTCAAGTTGTTCGCAGCCTTTTAATCCGATATTTTGGCAGAGCAATTGGTACTGCTCAAATTAATCTCATCAAGAGAAGATAGTTGAGCATCGATAACGTAAAAAAAGAAATCAGCTTAAAATTTTAATTTTGGATCTATTGTTTCAAGATATTTTTCAGATTGATAACGGCGGGTACGAAGCCTCCTTGAATCAGACACAAAGAAATCCACTTGATTGTTCATTTTCGTAAAAATGTTTTTAGCGTCCTTTTATAATTTTTCAAACAGAGAAGAAGAACGGTTTATCTGAACGTATTACGTACCTACTATCGCAATTTATCAAAATCTTCCAAACAGGTTAAAAAGTCCTTTGATTTTGATTGAAGCATGTTCGAAAGGATATTTATTGGCATAAAAACTCATTCCAAATTTCTGCTGATAGTAAAAAATTAAATTTTTGTATGCTTTTACCAAATTGAGTAGCTTTCAATCGCGAATTGCGAACTTTCTTCAATTTTCATTAAAGAATCATAAATTTCTGATAACTTTTCTGAAAGACACGTAGTAGCTTTTGCTCTATCTGACCACCGGATATCGGATAAATTTTTCAAGCAAATTGCTTAGAAAATTCAACACGTTTTTGAAGAATGGTCCAGCGCTTCGGACAACAACGATGAACGAAGAAGTAATTGAAGTATAGTTGGATGTATTAACCTTTTTCGCTTTGAAATTATTCTATTGATTTTGCCGCCCTATAGTTAAGTGCCGCCTTAGGTAATGGCCTGTTTTGCCTTCAGGCAGGTTCGGCACCGAGTATTGCATTATACTCCTGACAGAGCTGGAAAAATAATAAATGCAAGTGCATTGCTTCACAATATTTTAATGAAGGCTCGAGTTCCTTTGCCTTAATATGTTGAAGAGATAGATGACAGTGCACCAAACTCAAATTCAACAGTTTTGAACTCACTTTTATCTGAAGGTAAAAAGATTCAAACATCAATAGTGAAACAATATTTTAATTCAAATTGAGTAGGAACAAAAATGTATTGTACTATTAGAATGAAACAAAAAAATAAATATTTGCTGGTATTGCATTGTTTTCCACCCCAATAGAAATGTCAAATTAGAAAGAGATAGTTGTGGGTAAAGCCGAATACCTCACATTGCATCCCCCGTCCGTCCACCATCAACGCATTCCAATCTGTAAAATTCAATTCGAATACTATTCTCTCTGGTGTTCCCCAAGGAAGTCACAGTGGTCCTCTATTGTACTCAATATAGTACTATTTGACTTTTTATATGAAAATTGTATATGAACATTCAGACTTAACTTCACAACTAGAAAATACTTCAATACTTAACAAGGGATTTAATCATAGATTTTTAGCCTTCTACAAGGATGGAAGTTTGAGGAACAAAAAAGTTAATTTCGCTTTATCCTGAGAAGTCTCTTAACTGGTCTTGAATTTTTTTTTTTTGCCTTTTCCCAATAATCCTGCTAATTTCCTTGAATACATTTGGTATGGATTTGATGTTTTGCAGCCCTTTTTGGAACTGGTGTAATGTTACAGAGCGTTCCTTACAGTGGCGTGGCGTGAACAATTTCAAATGGTAAGTCGTTGTAATAATTAAAAGATTAATTATACATACCTGCAAAAGTAAATTCTTAAACATATTAATATGTATGAATGTAGCCAAAATTAGACAATGTATTGCAGTTCTGCTTTCCACAACAAACAATCGAAACAATTCAACTCCGCATTTTATAGGTATTTACTTCCAATCATTGATTTTTAAACTTACAATAATCTTAAAGCATAATGAAAGTGACCTCGAGAAAACAATACAATAGAGAAATTTAAATTAATGCTACCTATGAAGAAAAAATAGGGAGCTTCTACGAATATCTATGTATAAAAAATTTTATATGAATTATTGGGCAACAAAGTTAAAAAACAGCAAAAAATGCCAAAAAATAAAACAACAAAACCAACTGTGAAACGTGTGAACAGTTTTACTTAAATAACCATTATTTAATAAAATTCTAAATCCTTGCCAATTGAATTTTGCAAACAGCAACAAAACTGAGCAGCTCAAATAATGCAAGATTGCTGTTCTTTAACAGCCACTGCTGTTCTTTAACAGCCACTGTTGTTCTATAACAGCCGCTGCTGTTCTTAACAGCCACTGTTGTTCTATAACAGCCGCTGCTACGAGATACATACACGCAGAATCCACCAAATAACTCGAAAAAGATCGTGTTACTTTTTGCAAACGAAACTAAACTTTGAGCAGAGACAGACAAACGCAGAGAATCATTAGTGAAACAGAGAGCTGTATAACTGACCTCAATCAATCCACCACAGCACCATAGAGTACCTATCAGTGATGGAAATCGACTTTTTTCGATTGTACTGAATGCTGAAACAAAATAGTACTGAAAAAGAACAAATAGTACTGGGCTCTTTTAAATGGATAAAAACTTTGCTAGCACCCAAATTTAAAGATAACATTGATTTATTAACAAGAACAAAAAAAACAATTCATTTGTTATAAATATTAAGGCAATATAATAAGGAACTTATTTGTTATAGCTAAATAAATAACGGACGGATCCCCTATCAAGTAAGGAGCCTAAATCATTATTAAACTGTCAGGTTTATTTTTCCATTAAAATAATCGCTGATTTTGCTTCCTAAACATCAGAAAATTAAAAATAGAATTTTGAATGATTTTTACGTATAACTGGTGCCTTAGATAAGAAAATAATAGTAAGTTAGGTAATTAACATTTTTTTTTAACTCTAAAAGTTCTTCTTTTTGAAGAGGATTGTTTGTCACCTTTTTATTCACAAGATATTTATTAATTACAAAACTGTGACAATTTTCCTTTTTTAAAAGATTTTTGGTTTCTACAGTGTAGAACTCATTGGAACTTGTAATCGATTTCTTAATTTATTATTATTATTTATTGTATTATTCATACTAGAATGTCAGTTTACTAGACTTGACCATTCTTTATTCCGTCAATTTCATTGAATTTCTGAGCAACAACAACTTAAAGGTGCTACCACCAATTGTATAAGAATTAATTTATAATGCGTTTTAATTAATTATTTGTAATCGATTTCTTAATTTAGTTTTTATTATATTTTGATATGAAAAAATTCTTTCAACGTTTTGCTAAAGAATGAGGAACACAAAAGGCACCTGGAATAATTCGATGAATATTTTGAAACATAAACTCGTTGAATTCATTTTTCAAATGCCAAATTTTTGCCCAAAATTCCCACTCAGTTTCTTATTATATTCGCAGTCTAGGAGGCTAAAATGCATACAACAAAAATAGTGGCATTGAATGTCCATTTTGGCTGTTAACTAGTGTAATTAAACCCCACAAGAATTATGACTAAATAAATATCTATTATAGGTACAAGATATTAGTTATACCTATATAAACATCAAGAAATCTCGTTGTGGAAGGGTGTAGAAATTTACTTTTATATTAGCTTTAAAAAAACACTTGCAATGTTCCTAATTAATTAAGAATGCTATAAAAAAAAAGAATTGTTTCTATGAAATTTATAAAAAAAAAAACACACAAGGTATTTGAAGGTGTCTATTCTGTTATTAAAATTATGGTTGACTACATTTAAACATAGTTTAAACACATATCATATTTTACAACATGATTTTATAAGACGTATTTTTTTGGAATAAAGGACTCTGTTTATATTTGGATGAAAATATTAATTTTTTTTTATATTAATAATAATTGTTTAATTTCAGCCACATTTTGTGATTTGAATGATTTTACATATGTTTTAAACTTAAAAGTTACACATCTAAAACTATAATAATTATGATTTAAGAGATTATAATAGAATGCAAAAGAATGCAAAGAATGCAAATGAATGCAAAGAATGCATGAATTCACAAAAGATTGCATTCAATTGATTGCAGTCAAATGAATGGAAAAAAAAAAGATTGCAATCTTTTTGATCAAAATGAATGGTGATTGCATAATTTGAAGTCTGAAGTCTTAAGTGAAGTCAAATGAATGTAATCTTTGCATTGAAGTCATAAATGATTGCATTCAAAAAAGAATGCATTCTTTTACAAGCCTATCTCCATAACTGGTAGGCGATTTTGCAAAAACCAATAAAGGCTTTTCATCAAAAGATTCCCTTATATAAAATTTTTACATAATTGTTTAAAAATAAATTTCATTGTTGTAAACAAAATAATAACGTAGATGAAGATAATTAGAAAAGTACTTCTGTTTAAGAGGAGCGATTGAATATATTATGATGAGCCCATCTGTCGTACGTGGGCGAAACACAACTTTTGGAGTTCAGGTCACTTGAACTTAAAAATTGTAAGCTAAATATGTACTCTTATATATTCAGTTCAGTATTTAAAAATGGGGATGATTTTGATATTGGGTAATTGCAGTTCACGCACATAGATTTTTTTAATGAAGATAAGAGAAAATTATCAATTTTGTACAAACAATTCAAAATTGTACTGAAAATGGCAAAGATGTACTTACGTACTGAGAAAATCAAATTGTACTGAATTCAGTACAATAGTAAGGCTTTTTCCATCAGTGGTACCTATATTATCTAGAGAACCGACTTAAGGGGTTTGTTCTCTTTCGACCTACAAGCTGCTAGAACACTGAAATCTACTTTTTCATAAGCATGTATTAGTGGTCCCGTGCATTTTAAATGGGAGCCCATGCCAACACTTCTTTGAGCAAAAGTAGACACGCTCAGTTTGAAATATGGAGGATTATGCGCTCAGATATTCAAAATAAGAGTCCGTTAAATTCAAAAAATAAAAATTAAATTAATTTTTTGCTTTTTGATTTTTATCTTTTTGGCGGATGCTTAAAAAAATCTCAAAATCATACAGATGATAGATATTGGTTATCTAATTGTTTTGTAAAATTTTTAGATTTTTCAATTTTTTTTTAACCGAGATATAGACATACTTCTGTTGTTTTATTTATCACCTCATAACTCTTAAGTTATTGCATCCATAGGATTAGTTTTTTTTTAATTCGCATCTAGAAAAATAGACAATTAATTTGATATATAATACATAACTGTACATCCTACACGACCTTCACAATAGTTAAACAGGAAACCAAAAAAATCTCGGAAAAATTGAAAAAAAAATGGGGTTGTTGTTCATTGCCAACCGACGTGTTTCAGTGGGAATTGCCCAATTTTTGCTAAAATTGAAAAACACCCGATTTGCGGTCACTTAAAAGCTTATATCTTTGGATCCAATGGTCGGATTTTCAAAATTTAAAATTCAAATTAAAACCAGAATGACAGTCGAGTACCAGCTATAAAAAAAATTTCAAAACCGTTAAAAATTTCTTACTAAAAAAATTTAATTAATTTTTGGAGAATAATTTTCGTCGAGGCAAACGTAACGAAGAAGAGGAATACACAAGAAAAAAAATAAAAAAAAGTTTGCTACTAAGAATATACTGGTTGGAGGGAGATAGTAATTCTAAAGACGGTGGAGTGCGTGAAACAAAACATCATAACATTGGCAAATTGGGTTCGCATCGGGAAAAAATTTGCTATACATATGTAAGTATGCACGTTTGTGGTAGGTATTTTTCATTCATTATTTGTTAAGGTGCCTTCATATGCTTAGTTTGGTTGGCTGATAACTTTTATTCTAATAGTCGGATCGTTAAGGTTGAGGTCTTAAAATTTAGGTTGAATATCAGGCTACATATTTTTTACTATACATACTTTTATATCACTCTGCAATGATTTTGTAAAAAATATGTAGCCTGATATTCAACCTGAATTTTTAGACAAAATTAATGATTAATGATAATTAATTATATATTGTATCTTACACATATTGTATTGTAAACATACTTTTGTGTTACTCTGCAATGATTTTGTAAGAAATATGTAGCCTGATATTCAACCTGAATTTAAAACCTTAACGATCCGACTATTAGAATAAAAGTTATCAGCCAACCAAACTAAGCATATGAAGGCACCTTAACAAATAATTAATGAAAAATACCTACCACAAACATGCATACCTACATATGTATAGCAAATATTTTCCCGATGCGAACCCAATTTGCCAAGGTTATGCTGTTTTGTTTCACACACTCCACAGTCTTTAGAATAACTATCTCCCTCCAACCAGTATATTCTTAATAGCAAACTTTTTTTTATTTTTTTTCTTGTGTATTCCTCTTCTTCGTTACGTTTGCCTCGATGAAAATTATTCTCCAAAAATTAATTAAATTTTTTTAGTAAAAAATTTTCGACAGTTTTGAAAATTTTTTTATAGTTGGTACTCGACTATCATTCTGGCTTTAATTTGAATTTTAAATTTTGAAAATCCGACCATTGGATTCAAAGATATAACCATTTAAATGATCGCAAATCGGGTGTTTTTCAATTTTTCAACTTTTTGAGCTACTGGCACCAATTGTTGTTGTATCAACAATTCACACGTATTCACGGACAGGGAATTTAAGAGAGTTTTCTCTTATTGAGCTAAAATAAATTTTGAGGGTGTTTCAGGCAAGGGGGGTACGAGTCGGTTCTCTAGATAATATAGGTACTCTATGCACAGCACAGCGATTGAAGATAAGATACACACAAAATTCACCAAATAAGTCGAAGAAAAGCGTGTTACTATTTTGTATAAGAAAGCGGGCGTTGAACAGAGTCGACCCAAACTCAGAAAATCATAAGTAAAGAAAGAGAAAGGAAACAATTTTGTTCTATCAAGCCTAGTACGCTGCTGATGCGAAACGAAAAATCCCATACAAAAATGACCCAACGAAATCATAAACGGAAAATTTCGTTCTGCTTTTCGTTTTTCAGTACGCTGTTCGAAGAGCGAAATTTATAATTGTAGCAGATTATTTGGAGAAGTCTCCGCTCCTTTTTCGCACTGAACTAATTATACAGACTATTTATTATGTGCGGAAAAATGACATTTGAGTTTTATTTATGTTTTTTTTTTGTTTATCATTTTTTACATCATGGGTTTCTCTGATTTTTGCGTTTATGTTTGCTTTTGTTTTTGGAATTAGTGAAACTCTCCAAGGATATTTTCCGTTGTGTTTTCGCAAGCGTTTCGTTGTTTCTTTGGAGATCACAGAAAAATTTCGTTTCGCATCAGCAGCGTACTAGGCTTCAGCGAGAAATTTTATAACCCGACATATTTCGAAATACCTTGCCTTGCCTTGGCTTTGGCTAATGCACAGAGAGTGTGGAGTGTAGACTGTGGAGTGTAGAGTGTAGAGTGTAGACACTAGACAGTATACGAATACTAATAATATTGACGTGTGTGTTTCCGTGTGTGCTTGAAAATAGTTCAATTGAGTTGCTGGAGTGTGCAACTTGTGAAGGATTTAATGAATAGATACATATTAAGAATTGCCCGTGGGTTCTATATTGCTCTTTATTTAATAAACATTGTTGTGTGGCAAGGTTGTTTGTTATTTAGTAAACATCGTTGTTTAGTAAAAAATTTAATAGGTAACCCGGTAGGAATCGGGTTATATGGACGCCACGCCACTGGTTCCTTAACATATAACGTGTGTGAAGTACTGTAGTTCATTCTTCATGCTTTGTTAGTTGTTGGCCGTATTCAATTCCCTTGATACAATTTGTTTCAAAAGTGTCTTATATCGAATTTCAAGTAAATTTACGATTTTTCATGTGCTTGAACTTGATTGCAGTTTAGGATTACCAAAAACACCAAAATCTCAAGTACATATGAACAGAATTATTCAGCTTCTCACTTTGGCTGTCAAAATAATGAGGAATTATAATTTTGGGCTATTTGACAGAGAAAAATCTTTGAGATTTCATTTTCCGGGACGGGGCTAATATACGTTTTGACTTTTTGGTGCAAAAATGATAATTCATGTCGATAATACAGTTTTTATGGTGGTTAAGAGCTGATCCTCGAAAATCATCTATTTTGGTCTTAACAAAGCCCAAATAGCATCCAATCCTATACGGACTTACAATGAAAAACTTGTAGGTTTATATTTTATTTCTTTATTAAGTTAAGACGGTGGGGAGCAAGATAAAACACATCACATAGATTGATTGTTTTAATTTAATTTTTGATATTTTGAAAAAAAAAAAAATGAACAAAATCCAACAACAACTCATTCCAAATAAATCAATATTATTTATGATCCATGTTTTTGTTTAACCATCCGTCATATCTCATCACTATATTGAATATTAAAATTCTTTTGAAAGCAAATGCAATATTACCTAAAACAGTCTTTCCAAGAATATAATATTAAGATATTTTCATGATTCATAAATCAACCAAGTCAACCAGTCAATCTTTTGATACCTATATACCTATTTTGTATTTTGGAATACCTTTTAACCCTTCTCTTGAAGGAAAAAAAATTTACTTAATTCAAATTCAAAAGTGAGTGTTGTTTTCGGTCTTGTTGAACCAGTTTTATTTCCTACACTACCCATGTACCTTATTTTAATATTTTAACTTTTTCATCAAATTCAGAACCTTCTTTTAAAAAATATAATAAAACCAAAATCATAAATTTGTATGAGTTTCTGATATAGGTATAAGTCTCTTTATAATATTATTCTCATTGCCAAAGAGGGGGTGTATTTTATTTGTCTCGATGTTTTAACATAAAAGCAGGATAACGTTTTTTCTAAAGGACAAAACCCGTCAAGTCAATAAATTTATACTTGAACTGACAATTTTTTTGTTTTTATTTGAAAAGAAAAGAAAGTGGGTTTGGCTTCTTTTTTTTTTGAAGGAAAATAAAATAATAAACATCAACCTTCTGCATTATTTGGGATGTTTGTTTTCATTTAAACTTTTAACTTAAGAGACGACTCACTTGCTATAGCTTAAAACCCCATCATTGCCTTCAATTTTCATATAAAGTAGAATCACGTTTCTAATAAACCATCTCAAAGAACCCTTATATACCCATTCCCATAGCATCATTCTCGGTCAAAAAATAAAAATAGATTAATTCATCTTGTTTTTCTATTTTATATTTTTTATAATAGTCACACAGATGTGATAAAGTTGCAGCTGTTGGGTTGGGTTGGGGAAAATAAGTTGAGCTATCTTTGAAATATACAAAGGTATTTTTTTTTGTTTTTCTTAAAATATACATCTAAAGGGAAAACAGCTCCTGAGGCAAAAAAATACATTTATTTTTTAAATAATAAAACCTTTCTGTGCTGAGATGATGAAAATGAGAGAAAATAAAGATAAAAAAAAGTTAACTTTAGAGCGTTAATATAAAAAATAAAACCACCACTTTTCTACCCGCACAGACTCAACTATAAGGTACCTACAAGAGTGCTTAGATGAAAAATGTTAACTGTCACAATTTGCTGTTATTATTTTCCTGTCAAGGAAGATTGTGGTAAAAGTTTTTTTTTTCTTCACTAAAAGAAGAAAATAAAAGATAAAATAAGTACTTAATTGTTCAAATATCACAACAACAAAAAAAAACTTTCTTTAGAAACAAACAAAATGTCCTTGCCGAAACAGGAAAGGAATGAATAAAGTAGACTCAAAAGTCATTAGGTATTATAGTCCTAAAGAATTTAAATAATTTGAAAGAATGTTCTACAAGGTATAATAATTTGTTTATAAGATGTTTGTGTGTCAAAATTCACGCGGAGATTACGGCTCATAATTATAATCGAGTTGAATATATAAAAAGCTCGACTAGATAGCACAAACTTGTGTTATTAAATAAGGGGTTTTTGTGTGATAACACACTTGCAGTTAGGCTGCCAAGCTTTCGCACCATCATATTAATATTGAAGGATCAAATGCAACTGTCAAAACAAGAAAACTTAAAATTGGATCGACTTGATCAAGTGACCCGGTGGCGCAATGCGTATGCATATGGCTCGGAGGGAGCTTGTGTTATTAAACTTCATAGCTGTGTGGCTTATAAAATCGAATATTTTGTAATGTACAAAATAAAAGGTACGACTGGGTCACTCGTGCTTGGTCTTATGTCTTAGGTTAAAAATGTTTTTAAATGAGGATCGTGTTATCTTTTTAACATTTTACTAAAGTTAAAATCTTCAAATGCCAATTTTAAGTTTTTAGTATCATATATAGGTTAGGTAAGGTTAGTGGACTGACGGTTGGTCTTGTTACCGTCACACTTAGATCAATGTAGATCCATTGTGATACCCTTAAGAAAAAACCTATGATTAAAGTCCTATAACAGAGTCCGTTAAGGGCGTGGGTGTATCATACTAACTCCAAATGTCACTTTGACAGTGAAAAATGTGAAAATGGTAGGTATACGTTTGCTTACTTGTTTGCACGAACATGTATAGATACTGTCATTTTTCTTTACACTAAAGTTTGTTCATACTCCCTACCCACTGAAGAACCGCCTATACCCGCCAGAGTGAATACTTATTTTCGAATACTTATAAAAATAGATTCAGATACAGATCAGGATCCAAAACTGTTGTGGTATTACGTGTTAAAAGATGATCCCGATCCAGATCCGTCCCAAGTTACATCGATGGAGCTATTAGAAGTAAAATTGTTCTTTTAAAGCTCTAAGGTGGTAAAATACAAAACTATAGCTTTGTAAATGATTATTTCACAGCTCCCTACATTTGATTTAAAAAATATGTTCTATATAATTGAAATTTAAGAACACTTTTAGCTCTATTAATTTAATGACACTTTAAGATTTAAAAATATGCTCCATTAAATCTTCATACATCTTCTAACGAGCAAACTCTCAATATCAAAAAATTTAAAGACATTGTAAGGCTGCTAACAACACATGCAAAAAAAAATAACGCATGATCTTCTAAAATGTCAAAAAAAATAGCATTTTTGGAGCTAAACAAAAAGCGACTGTAACGTACTTCGTGAAGCGCATGGGCAATTTAAAGTTTTAAAAAACTTCTTTAACAGAGTGAATATAAAGCTATATACTTAGGAGAAGAAATAGGAAGAAAAAGAGTGTGATTACACAAACATAAATGCATTCACACTTGACACCATAGAGTACCTATATTATCTAGAGAACCGACTTAAGGGGTTTGTTCTCTTTCGACCTACAAGCTGCTAGAACACTGAAATCTACTTTTTCATAAGCATGTATTAGTGGTCCCGTGCATTTTAAATGGGAGCCAATGCCAACACTTCTTTGAGCAAAAGTAGACACGCTCAGTTTGAAATATGGAGGATTATGCGCTCAGATATTCAAAATAAGAGTCCGTTAAATTCAAAAAATAAAAATTAAATTAATTTTTTGCTTTTTGGTTTTTATCTTTTTGACGGATGCTTAAAAAAATCTCAAAATCATACAGATGATAGATATTGGTTATCTAATTGTTTTGTAAATTTTTTAGATTTTTCAATTTTGTTTTAACCGAGATATAGACATACTTCTGTTGTTTTATTTATCACCTCATAACTCTTAAGTTATTGCATCCATAGGATTAGTTTTTTTTTAATTCGGATCTAGAAAAATAGACAATTAATTTGATATATAATACATAACTGTACACCCTACACGACCTTCACAATAGTTAAATAAGAAACCAACAAAATCTCGGAAAAATTGAAAAAAAATGGGGTTGTTGTTCATTGCCAACCGACGTGTTTCAGTGGGAATTGCCCAATTTTTGCTAAAATTGAAAAACACCCGATTTGCGGTCACTTAAAAGCTTATATCTTTGGATCCAATGGTTGGATTTTCAAAATTTAAAATTCAAATTAAAGCCAGAATGACAGTCAAGTACCAGCTATAAAAAAATTTCAAAACCGTTAAAAATTTCTTACTAAAAAAATTTAATTAAGTTTTGGAGAATAATTTTCGTCGAGGCAAACGTAACGAAGAAGAGGAATACACAAGAAAAAAAATAAAAAAAAGTTTGCTACTAAGAATATACTGGTTGGAGGGAGATAGTAATTCTAAAGACGGTGGAGTGTGTGCAACAAAACAGCATAACCTTGGCAAATTGGGTTCGCATCGGGAAAAAATTTGCTATACATATGTAAGTATGCACGTTTGTGGTAGGTATTTTTCATTCATTATTTGTTAAGGTGCCTTCATATGCTTAGTTTGGTTGGCTGATAACTTTTATTCTAATAGTCGGATCGTTAAGGTTGGGTCTTAAAATTTAGGTTGAATATTTTTTACAAAATCTTTGCAGAGTAACATAAAAGTACATATGTTTACAATACAATATGTGTAAGATAGGTACAATATATTAATAATTATTATTAATCATTAATTTTGTCTATTAAGGTAGCCATTTCTTTTCCTTTCTTTTACAATCTTTAAAGCTATTGACTATAGTTAATAATCAATTGTATCTTATACATACTGTATGTGTATTGTAAACATACTTTTATGTCACTCTGCAATGATTTTGTAAAAAATATGTAGCCTGATATTCAACCTGAATTTTAAGACCTCAACCTTAACGATCCGACTATTAGAATAAAAGTTATCAGCCAACCAAACTAAGCATATGAAGGCACCTTAACAAATAATGAATTAAAAATACCTACCACAAACATGGATACCTACATATGTATAGCAAATTTTTTCCCGATGCGAACCCAATTTGCCAAGGTTATGCTGTTTTGTTGCACACACTCCACCGTCTTTAGAATAACTATCTCCCTCCAACCAGTATATTCATAATAGCAAACTTTTTTTTATTTTTTTCTTGTGTATTCCTCTTCTTCGTTACGTTTGCCTCGATGAAAATTATTCTCCAAAAATTAATTAAATTTTTTTAGTAAAGAATTTTTGACGGTTTTGAAAATTTTTTTATAGCTGGTACTCGACTATCATTCTGGCTTTAATTTGAATTTTAAATTTTGAAAATCCAACCATTGGATCCAAAGATATAAGCTTTTAAATGATCGCAAATCGGGTGTTTTTCAATTTTTCAACTTTTTGAGCTACTGGTACCAATTGTTGTTGTATCAACAATTCACACGTATTCACGGACAGGGAATTTAAGAGAGTTTTCTCTCATTGAGCTAAAATAAATTTTGAGGGTGTTTCAGGCAAGGGGGGTACGAGTCGGTTCTCTAGATAATATAGGTACTCTATGCTTGACACAGGGAAGGCGTGCAGTGAGACAGTTAAATGATAAAGCGCCCAAAGAAATGTTTAGGTGTTTTTTTGAAAAAAGTGTTTTGAGATTTTAAATCATTAAAATAGTAAAAAAAAGCTAAGTTTGTCTCATATTCCACATAAAGTAAGTAAAATTACTTTGCACCACGGGCGCTCAATGGATTTAAGCGCCTTGCCATCACAAACAAAAACTAATGCGACCCTGGACAAGAATTTCAATTTCGATAGATTGGGTTCAGCTATAATTCCCGTGATTGAAGTGTATTTTAATTTCAAACAATTTGCTTTTTTATAGCAAAATGCTAAGAAATATCAATTGAAATGTATTCTAAGACAATGTATTTGCCTAAAAAACATCACTTCATATTACTTTATATGGAATATGAGACACAATCAGTCCGTGAAAAGAAAAAATTGAAAACTCCATATTATAGGTGCTTTTACACGATTTAACGCAGCACTGTATGTTGTTTTATACTTTTTTTTTAATAAATAACTGCAAATATTCACTGTTTTAACTTTTTTATTTAGTATTTTCACTAATTTAATGTTTAAAAATCTCGAAACACATTCCTATAGCTCGGTAAAGTGACAGATCGGGTTCTTTTTGTTTTTTTTTTTTTACAATTTAATGCTTCAAAAACACACTGTATGTATAGGTATGTGATGTGATGTGAGCTCGATATCAACAGTACTTAATATTGCAGCTGTAGAACAATAAAAAAATATAGCGATTTGACAATATGGCGGCGAGGGAAAATTAATGCAATATTTGTTTTTATGCAATTAAAAAAAGGAATATATATATCCGCACTCACTTAAAATCACACGAAATTGCATTTTTTTTAAATGAAATTATTTCGGATTCAAAAATGTATTTCTAAGAGTTTTTTTTTTTTTTTTTATTATTTTTTTTATTTGACAACTAAATATCTAGAATTTCGAAGGCGCGTTTTAATTAAGCAAAGTACCGGCAAAACGTTTGTGAAAAAATTTAATCCGCACATAAAATTCGCTAACATTTAACCGAAAAATATTAATTTCTTTTATTATTTATTTTCTTAGGAAATTATTGTTTGCATATCTTACAAAATTATTCATTATACATATCTACATAATTTCAAACGATTCATATTTATTCTATTGTAGTATGAAAGCGTGCCTGTGTTTATATTTTGTATCATATGTACCTACATATTACTCAAACCAATACAAACAAAATTCTTCGAAAGTAGTTCTTTAAAGGTATATACCAAATACCTGCTTCTCACGAGCAAAAAGGAGCTCTCAAACTCAATGAATAAGCTGCAAGTGAGCGCGACGTTAGCTCTAAAGACGTATCTAGAGCTCCTTCAAAACAAACGAGCTTTAATATTAGCTCTGAATGTGCTGTTAAAGCTATTAAACAACTAAAAATGTTACTTGGGGTAGCAAATAAAACGCTTCTAAAATCAGAAATTTAGGAAAAACTTGGGGAATAACGTAAAATCTCTTAATTTTGTACTATTAGGTTCAAAAATTCCCACAAAAAGAGATAAATCCCACGATCTAGCATCGTTGAACCCAACTAATTTAACTATAATACTAGTATTTCTTGGGGTTGGCGTTCTGGTGCCCATGCAAACGGCTATTGGGTTGTGCAACCAATAGTTAGATAGACAAACACTTTGCCAAGGTGCTTTGAAATTACAATCGGAAGGAAATTTGGCCGTATAATATTTTTTGTACCTACAATTCCGGTAAATTCATAGTTCAATTGGGGAGTATTAGAAATCTAACATCGGAGTTTCCCCGAACCAAATGAACTACCAGGCATGATGTGGTAGTAAATGACGTGGCAAAGTTAAGTGTCTCATTACAAATTAGCCGCGTATTATTATCGCCAATAATTCATATGGTTCACCCCCATATATAATAAAACGATACGGATCCTAATGAAAACGCAGGATAAGGATTCTTTTAGATCCACCACGAACAGAAAAATTGGCTATTATTTTGTCTATTTTTGTCACTAGGGAAAATTTATGATGCGTGAATCTTGTTGAAAAACAAAAAAAAAACTAATTCTTCCTTAAATTCTTCAACCTTACAAAAGGTTGATGGTCGAAAATTCGGATCTAAGATTCCCTTTTCATGAAACTCCATAATAATTCATGAACAATGTAAGTAATCTTATCAATCTTAACGTGTGTTTCATGTGTAGTTATCGCTTTAAGTTATGCAATACATTTTATTATAAATTCCCTAATCGATATATCAAGCTCTTATATGAAACCCGTTTAAAATGTTCTATTTTAATATCATATAGTGAAAAGTATTTAACGACTTCGTGACCATTTTATTCATAATCTGGGAGATACGAGTTACTATAGTGGAATAGATTTCTTAACTATAACATTATCACAGAATTGTAGAAATTCTTTTATGAAAATATTTATGATAAAAGTTAAAGAAAATTAACTTGTACAACTCTCGGCTAAGTTAATTGAACAAAATTGACAAGTAATCTGATGATATAGGCCCGGCAGTCGTGAAAAAGCTAACTCCAGCCTTTAAAAACTTGATGGTAGCTCTTCCAAGTGTTTGTTGATTCATTCAAACCTTCAGAATTTTTGTATTATTTATTTTGTCTGTATACAAATATTTTATTCATGGCAAAAGATTTTAATGGAGGGATATATTAATGAAAAACCTAAAAAAGATACAGTATTTGCTATGCTTTTAAAGATTGAAAGCTTTGTGGGGAAGTTCCTCAACCAGAATCTAACAACTTACCACTCTCAACCATTCCTATATTATGTGAGTGTTGGAAGTCAACTTTTAACAACAACAACTAAAACATGACACAAATTAATTACATATCTTCGTACCAAGATTTTGTGTGTGTTTTTTTTTTTCAAGAAGTTATAATACTGAAATATGGCACCTATTACAAACTTCAATTCAAGGCTGTTATCATTTTCATTCAAATTTTACCTTCAAATTCGTATATAGGATATCTACTTGCAAATTTTTTGCCATCATCTAATTTTATTTATTAAAACAGAAATCTCTATTCTCCACCAACAAAATTGAACTCTACCTCCTGGATTATTCAGTTCGAACCATTGAGTACATTATAAAGACGGTACGAGTAGGTACAACAAGTAAATGTATATACAGCCGATATAGGTACGAACGAGAATGCTTATTTATATCCTTGGATACTTTGACCTGAATATAAAGTAAAATAATATACGTGTTCACCTGTTTGCTGGCCAAGTTAATGGCTGGAATTTTAAATTGAAAACTGCTCGGTTATAATATATACCTATATGATTTATGTGTTATATTGGTGTACTCGCACATGAGCCACAAAGTTGATGTTTATTCTTCTGGAAGAGTTTTTACTGCTATACCGTCCTATTACAGCACATTGAACTATATGCAGTGACATGATGGCTGGATTGGATATATGAAGTGCGTGATTTGACGTTGATCCATATGATATGTAAAAATATATGGATTTATTTATAGAATCTATCTACGTACAATGTACAAGTAATACATACATGTTTTTTTTTAAGGTTTGAAATTTTATTAATACAAGAAGCACACTTCAAAGAGCTACCTATACTAATTTAAATTTCTTTTAATTAATAAAAACATGTGTAGCTTACGGAAGCATATATGTACATACCTACCTAAGCTTTGTGGATATTATTGATTTTATTCAAGTTATTTTTTATGGAATACAAAAAAAATAAACGAAAAAACGAAATTTGATAGGTATCTAATAAATATATTGCAATTACGCAAATATGACGTAAGCAAATGACGTTATAAAGTGTTTTCATATTTAGGTAGGTATATAGGTACTTGGAAAAAACTATAGGTTACAGGTACCTCATACTATACGTCCCATATACATTTATCAAACATATCTCACAAACTGACGCAAGTGTATTTTTTTTTCCATATTTTACATCAAACGCAATGAATATATTGAAATGATAAAACTGATTTTTTGTGGAAAGTTGCACCGTTCCCGGGTAGAAAATTATCTAGGAAAAACTATTTATAAGCGTGGCCCTAATTAGATTGGCCATTATATAGTAAATCCTATGCTGGGCCTAGACAGGCGCAAGTCTGGGCGATCTTGACTAATTTATGCTTATTCTGGCTTTATCTTGGCCCTGGCTAGAATTGCCTATTTATTGTCTTTGTCAGATGTAACTTAGACTGGGCCTAGATAGTTTTAACTTGACATAACCTAGATATGAAAACATTTGTTGGTGTCATTTTGGCCTTAGCTAGTGTCGCCATTTTATTGGCGTTGTCTCATAAGAACAGGAAGGGACCCAAATAGTTTTCACTTGGTGTAGCCTGGATAAGGAATTGTATCTGGGCGTTATCTTGGCGTTAGACAGTGTCGCCTCTTTATTGGCGTTATCAGGTGTAACTAAAACTGGGCCTAGATAGTTTAGACTTGTGTAAGGTCCATATAGCAAATACGTGAAGTATCAACTCATAAACATTTTTACATCCCTATTCTGTATCGCAAATCAGCCTGGTGGGTAGCGTGCTGAATCTTTAATTGGAAGAACGCGAGTTAAAATCTCGGAGAAACCAAGTAAGTAAAAGTGAAGTTTTTTAAAAATTAAATTAAATTCTATACATTTCAGATAAAGAGAAAAGCGGTCCCAAATCCCTCTAATATGAGGGGGGGGGGGGGTGCTATATGGGTATCAGTAAAAATCTACCTAGGCCCTAGCTAGTGCCTAAAAATGTCTCAATTTTTAGCTATCCAAAGCCTGACTTGGAAGATCTATCTAGGGCCCATATGGGAACCACTAGCAAGGCCCACAGAATACAGAGCATTAACAAATTAGAGAGGGCCAAGCTAGTTACTGCTCGATAGGCCCATTCCTGACTTGGAAGATCTATCTAGGGCCCATATGGGAACTCCTCGAGAGGCCCATTCCTGACTTGCAAGATCTATCTAGGGCCTATATGGGAACCACTAGCAAGGCTCACGGAATACAGAGCATTAACAAATTAGCGAGGGTTAAGCTAGTTACTGCTCGATAGGCCCACGACATAAACTAGGCAAAACTAGCTGGGGGCTAGGCAATTCCGAGTCGCAAATTCTACCCGGATCTTGAATGATAGATTCTTTTGTAAAATGCACGGGCTTACTCTACGGAAGCCCATAAACTATTTCCCTTTATCTTCCATTCATCACAAAACCGATTTTGAAGATAGAACCCATAGATACCTTTGGTATTGAATATACATCATTTAAAACTAACTTAGGTGCCAGTTATAGCTTTCATTGAAATTCATCATTGAAAATTTTAATTTTCAGTTTTGAGGCCCTAAAAAAGCGATATCAGTGATTATTTTGATACCAAAAAAAACTGATGACTTGATTATTAGCTATTTATAATCAAAAAAATATTTCATTTTGGCCCTACCTTTTACATAAAACGATTTCTAAGATTTCAATGATCAATGATAAGGTAGTTCAATCATTGAAATAAAGAAATTCATAGGCTGGGCCAAAGTGAAATATATTTTTGACTAGAAATAATAATTGAGTTATCAGCTTTTTATTTGCATTAAAATAATCACTGATTTCACTTTTTAAGTGCCTCAAAATTAAAAATTAAAATTTTCAATGATGAGTTTCAATGAAAGCTATAACTGGCCCCTTACTCAAAAATTAATATATTAATTCTATAGATTACTTACTTTTTAGTTTTTTGTTTGTTTTATAAAGCGCACAAAATATCAATGAAAATTTATTTGGTCTTTTGGCAATCTCGCAATTATAAACCGGATTCCTCAGCAAAAGTTCTCAGTTTTTGTGTCAAATACCGAGGAAACAAATATTGGATAAACTGACCAATTTTCTTAAATTTTTGACTTTAAAATCAAAAATTCGATTTCACAAAAATCGCAAATCTTGCAGAAGGAGGGCAACAAAGTTTGACTGTGTGTAATATTATAGGCTTAATTTTTTGCAAGCCCGGGGGTAATTGGATGAAAAAAAACGACTCGGTGCTAAAAAAATTACAAGTAAAATGCAACAACAACTAATCTAATAGAAAAACTCAAAAATCCTCTGTCCGTCCAACTGATATTTTACCTCAGGCTGTGTTGTGATGCAAGGGGCTCTTGCATATAATAACCGTATTTTAGTCATTGTCAACTAACACAACTACAATATAATCACAAGTGATCTGTTTCACAATGCCTGAGTAAAGTTTTGATTAGTTACTTGACACATAAATAATGGCACAGGGTCATACGTCCACATGGAGAAAAACTTACAATTGTTTTTTGACGATTTGAATATAGGTTATAAATGAAAAAAATATTATTTTTTGGTTTGTGGACTGTGCCAGTATTTATGTGACGAGTAACTAATCAGAACTTTACTCAGGCATTGTGAAACAATTGCCCTAAATAAACTGAATATATAATGGGGCATTCATAGTTCTTCGATAAGTTCTGATTTTGTCTTTGCTAAACTAATCTCCGGTTAAAGGTATTCATATAGACAATTTAAACCCCTTTTTAAATGAAAACCTGGAGTCTAACAATGAACACGACATTTTATTGCAAGCCGGGGGGAATTGATATGAAAAAAGCGAAAACAAGAGCAATGCCATCACAGAAACAAAATGGAGTTTTCATTCAAACTATCGATATCAAGTATGTAATTCACGCCGGTAGTACAGTTTTTCAGCGCTCTTAAGTTAAGCCCCGAAAATTCTCTTGGATTAGCTGAGCCCGCAGGGGATGTTTTTGCATTTAAAATGTAAATTTTTTAGCACCGACGTCGTTTTTTTCATCCTTTTTTTTCGGGCTTGCAAAAAAACAAGCCTTATCCAACGAAAAAAAAAAAAAACAAAAAAACATAAAATTCAGATTTTTTCAGATTGTAGTATTTTAATTTAAAAAAAATTTAAATGTACCTGATTTTAATACTGATGAAAATTGATATTTTACTGGATATTGGTATGGTGCCGCCCAACAGAAAACGCAAGGGCTGAACTTCATCCATCGCTTTGAAATTGCAAACTGCAGAGGCTTGCCAATATCCAGAAGTTTATCATCTACGACCACATCAATTAAATGCCCGCGTTTACCAATTCACGAAGCTATTCCTTTTCGGATTCCGACTAGTTTTGGTCCCTTGGCCATTTAAAAATTTTTCTTTTCATTTATATATCTGAATTATGTATTTTTGTATATTTGAAGTTGTTTAAGTTATATTTTTTTTAAATATCAAAAATATGTTTATAAACTATCTTACCTTCTTTATGTTTTTCTTAACAAAACAACAGTTGCTTGAATTTCGCGGTCAGTATTTTTTTTTTTGTCATATTTAAGGGAAATTATCGTAAAATTGTAGTAGATAGTAAAATATCCTGTTTATAACTAAATAGAGCTGCCAAATCTATATATAAATAGCCTTAAATAAATTTTGTGGTACCATTTTCTCAAAAAGTATTTGACCGATTTCGATAAATTTTATATGGTTGGAAAGCCACAATTGCGGAGATGTGCAGAAAATACTTGAGACACGCCTTTACACACTGTGGGTCATTTTTGTTTTTGCACTGTCAAGCACTGTGTATATTGAAAAAAAATTAAATTAAAAAAGAAAAATGTCGAATTTCGACACAGGGCGATACTAGTTCTTTATTAATAGCAGCTGTTTCTAATCTGGGTCTTAAATTTATACTCCACTTCAGTTAGACTTGGGTTTAAAATATGACTATGAATATGCCCCAATAAGTTTTATTTGAGTTTAAACTCCTTAAATAGGTTACCCAAACAAAAATCTCGAATAATATTTTTTTCCATATTTTTTTCCAGATATCGTCTTTCAAGATTTTTGTTCATCATTTTAGATTTTTGTGCATTCGAGATTTTTCCATTCTAGATTAAAAAAAATGTGTTTTCGATATTTTTTGCATTCGTCATTTTTGTCATTCCCTAATGTTTTCAAAATTGGCAGAGTGCAGTAAATTCTTACATGTAAATAACAATTATTATAACAAATTTGTGTGTATTAATTTTTATACTTATTTTGTTTTGTGATCATTTTTTGTCGCGGTTGACGCTGAGATAGGCTCGAAGGGGTCCAGGGTTTTTACCAAAAAAAAAATTTTTTTTCAATTTTTCGGAGAAACAAATATGGCACTAAAAGCTACAAAATTTCATGGTGACCCTTTTTTTTCTTAAGGCAAATTGAAACTACAAAAGTTTTTTGATTTGAATCATGTTCTTGAAAATATAAATTTGAACAATCGTTGCTCCGGCGCGCGTAAGTCTATATTCTTGATGAATTGCCAAATAAAACTAACCTTAAAACAACGGAGAACTATCAAATCGGCTGTCATAGAAAACAGTGTTGCCAATTTGAAGTTCTTTATACCTCTTAGAAAACAAAAAACACTAAAATTGATAAGTAGGTATGTATTTGTATATGTATGAAATTGCGATTTGGGCTGATAGGCCCAAGAGTCCCCAGCTTCAATTGTTGTGCGCTATGGCGGATATGGACTCATTCGGGTCTTCTTTGATACTCTGCTCCACAGCAGCAATATCGTCTTCGGTGCGCACTGTATACGGCGTCTCTGAGGATGCGCATTATCCACTTGAGTAAACGTGGTGCGAAACCGATCCATGCGGTTGCTCGAATTACTCTGCTGGGCGATTATGTTGACCGAATATTGGACGCAGAACGTGCGATGCGTCGCGTGAACCGAACCATTATTTTGGTAATAAATTCGCACGATTTGCAAACATTGTTCAGGAGTAAGTCTATTCATTACGAAATGGCAAACCAAACTGAGCATAAATCAGGTGACAGCTGTCAAAAAGACCAACTCCGAAAAAAGTATTGCCAGATTGAAAACCACACGTCTAAAAAAAACACCCTTTACCATGTTTCATGGATTTCTTCAAAATAATATTTATCTTGGAACCTTGTCCCCTTACACATCTGGTTTTCACATCATAAAGCCATTAATGTGTGGATTTCCGTACAAATTTACAAAATAAAACGAAACTTTCGTATATGCCACCTAACCTATACAATCTCTTAATTTACGACAAGAAACAAGGTGATATTTTTTTTTTTTTTCTAATTTTTTGTTGTTGTTGAAGGAAAAGCACAATTCCCACAACCCCCTTAAGCAAATATGTCGCACTGAACAAAAGTTATGTCCTAGTATATTTTCGAACGAGAACGGAATTATATTAAACAGCCCTTCGAGTCGTTATGCTTTGTTAAGCAGACTATTAACAAAATTATATTTCCTCTAACTTAATACACAAACATCAACGAAGTGCTTCAGATTCGGAGAGAAAAAAAAAAGAAGGAAATCCTGCCCTAAAGGGGGAGCTCATATAATGTAGGTATGTATATATATGTAGGTAAGGTACTCCTCATGCATGAAACGTAAATTTGAATCCATCAAGCCTGCACAAACCAGCTTCTTAAAATATCCTACATATATCCTATGCCTCTGACTACACACATCACAAAGCTCCTTAAGTGCGGTATGAGTCTAAAAGTACAAAGTACAATCTCGATACTGCTGAGTGACTATTTGCTTCACCCAGATTTTCATAAAAAAAAACGGATATCCTGCAAAGGAACACATATGAAATGTAGGTTTGTAACATTCATATATTAAGGTAGGTAAACGTATACACCTGTTTACAATTTTCATTGCGCATCACCAGTTCTTTGTGAGACCAATACCTTTGGCAAAAGTTCAAAGTGAGTTTTCAATTCAAATATTATGCTGTGGAAGTTTATATCCTGTTTGGAAACTCGAAGATTGGTTTCCTTCTTCAACTTGGGTGTTGTTAGAAATTTGTTTTGAATTTGAATATCTGAAAATGTCACAAACATCTGTGCAGTATTCAAGGTACAATATTATTTCCTTAAAAGAAAAACTTTTTTTACAAGAAGGTTTCACTTTAGGTATATACATCAAGGTATTGTGTGTTACTTAAAAAAGTTGTTTCATTTAAATGTAGATAAAATACAGAATGAAGGTTTTAAATTGGGTGACTTGTACAAAGCACATCAGGAAATGGGCAAATGTCTTGAACAATAAAGTGTAGCCATCCTTAAATATCTTATAAGAGAAGACATGACAACAAAAAAATTAAGCTATATCTAAGTTCATGTTTCTATCTTTCGTTTGTGTCATAAAAACAAACATAAAAGTACGAACAGAAAAAAAATACACAAAATCTAAGAAAAAAACACTAAAACATGGACAGGAAATTGCCAGATGGGAATCATATATATACGTGTTAAGAATGCATAATATCGGGGGGGCTGATAGCTTTTACGCATTTATACCTAAACCCAAAAACCCACAACAACAAAAGAAAAAAACGAAGTAACAAAAGAATAATAATAAAAAAAAGAAAAAAAGCTTACAAGTGAAGGCTCTTTGAATAATGTATCCCTACCATGGCACAGGACACCCTCTTCCAATACCAATCATCTTGCTATTGAAGCTTTTAGCCAAACATGCAAACTCGCAGTATCTATATGAAACATTTAAGGAATGCGGAGCAATTCTTTGATCAATAAACCAATATTCTTATAGCTAAATATCCTCAAGGAATTAAATATTGACAATATGTATTTGAAGTAAGAAAAAACTATACACAAACAAAAAAAAAGGAAAGCAAATAAAAGAAAAAGAAAGAAAAAGAAAAAGGCCTGCCAATATGTTTATTTATTGAGTTGAAAGAAAATATAAACATAATTATATTTATATATGTTTAATTAGTAACCTTTGTGAAAAATAGTGCTGACAAGGATGTATTTACTTTTCATACATAATTCATTTATTCAGGATCCTTTTCTCTGTTTATTTATTCCAATTGGCAACCTTCAACGCAGTACGGTTAAGACCGAGCATCTTGGGATCAAACTGGAGAAATTTTATTTCTCGAAAACAAATTATTTCGCTGGGTCTAATACAATATCTATAGGAAAACACAAATTTCGAAAGTTAAAATCTCGAAAACATAACCTCGAAATCTCAAAATCTCGAATTATAAAAATCTAGAAAACGACAATATCGTACAATATAATAATTTAGAATAACAAAAATATCGAAAGTGACAAAATTGAATGATTTTTTAAATTCTACATGCTCATATTATTATGACCTTAAAAATATAAAAGCGTACAGGTGCTGTACTGTGGAAAAAAAAATGTTAAAATTCTATATACTTGGCAAAAGCAAACAAAAATTTAACGATGAAAACTTTAAATTTTATAGAAGATTTTTGATGTGTAAACATCTATACTGGCGGTAGGGTGAAAAGAAAACGTAACGTAACGTTTTAATAGTGATCGTGATCGTGATTCTGAGCTTTACGAAAATTGAGTGCGTTCAACAATATATACGTTCAGTAACTAAACGTTGAGTTGAGTATACGAAATCGAAAGGTCGAGTTCAGTTCGAGTTGAAATTTGGTTGGCTGCTTAGAGGATATATTAAGCCCCTATTACACGATGATTCTTTGCGCCTGACTCTATGCGAACATAATAAGTGCGAAAGAGAAAAAAGATAAGACGGAAGACCAGTTGCCCTGTGAGTCGTGGGCCAAGTTTTACAAGACTCTTTTTGACGCTTCTTTATAGCATTATCCGTATTTTGTATTCTTTGCAGTACTTTTTTTTCAATTACATGACTGCTTTGAGACCAGAGCGGTTTTTCTATTTTGTTTTCCTTTCAATTCCAGAGATTTTTGATGTGTAAACATCTATACTGACGGTAGGGTGAAAAAAAAACGTTACGTATCTTGTAGTCGTGATTCTTATCTTGTAGTCGTGGTCGTGATTTTGATTCTGAGCCAGAGATTAGTCTGCTATTACCCGATGCATCTAGACGCATGCGACTTTTCGAACTACGTAAGTGCAAAAGAGAAAAAAAAAATCGAAAAGATGAGACGGAAAAAAAGTTTTGTTGTTGTTCAAAGAGTAAATTTCGATGCAACGCACTGTTATTGATAACCTTATAGGCTTTCCAGAAATGAGAAATTCATCTTTAAAAACAACATAAATAAAATAAATTATTGCCTTTCCTGACTGATATTCATTTAAAGGCACACAAACCTTTCTTTTTTCAATATATTTAATAATGAAAAAAAAAAATAAAAACAGAAAAAGTTTTTTTATTGCTTGAGCACAGCCCAACATGAAATGAAAAATAAAGAGAACTGTCAAATTAGATTCATGACTTTGGTTTCAACGTGTAATAGCGCTTGAAACAGCGGACGAAATAACAAAGAAGAATTCGAAGAAGGCGAATGCAACTAGATTCATCGTGTAATAGCAGACTTATGAATTATCCCTAATCTCTGTTCTGAGCTTCACGAAAATTGAGAGCGTTCAACGCTATGCACGCTCAGTAACTAAACGCTGAGTGTTTATATACGAAATCAAAAAGTCGAGTTCAGTTTGGGTTTGGTTGCTTAGACCATATAGTACATGGACTGCGCTTTCATCATGCCTGCAGGGTTTTAACATAGAAGGCCGCCTTTTTTGGCAAATTAGACGAAATAAGGTCATTGACTGGAAAATATTTTTAAATATAATTTTAATGATTGGCTAAGAGCCCACTGCTGTTTGTGGGTGTGAGTGATCGCAAAAATTCACTGGTATGTTTAGATAGATCTAAACTTTTTATAAGCGTGGTTGGGGCCTTTGTCGGTAAACTAAAAAACGCATTTTCCATGCATCATTACCGATTTTCAAATTTGCTTATGAAAAGTTAAGTAAATTTTTGCTATCATCCACACCTTAAATTTGATGTAGGCTCTCGGTCTATGAGGCATTCGGACGAATGTTGATGTTTACACATCTTAACCGTGAGTCCCGGCACTCACACTTTTTTTTTTTTGTTTAACCTCCTACTTTTGTTATAATTACAAGTCAATAAAATAATAACTACAATTTTAAATGTAAGATTTTTTTTATTATATCCTCAAACGCTTCCAACCTTTTTGGAAAGATATTTTTCAAGAATCATCCCCTCCCCGAAATATTTGTCCGGTTACGGCCTTGCTCTGTTCCGCTAAGGAACACCATTGCTCTGAAAAAGGTAAGTTCAGCCGTCAGGCAGGCCCCAATTTCAACAGTTTGCTTTTTGAGGTCGAAAACTTGGGTTTTTATTTTGGCCAACATCACAAACAACTCAACAAAAAATCAGAACAATCGAATCTGACGCAAGGTCTCTCCAGTTTTAAAGGCTAGCATTTCTTCTAAAAATAAAATCCTAAATGAAGTTTCTACCACTAGAATTAGTAGAGCAATTTTTGTTAACATGGGTCAGGGTACGCC
Source organism: Epistrophe grossulariae (assembly GCA_929447395.1). Classification (NCBI taxonomy): domain Eukaryota; kingdom Metazoa; phylum Arthropoda; class Insecta; order Diptera; family Syrphidae; genus Epistrophe; species Epistrophe grossulariae. The sequence goes on along the minus strand of OV839567.1, from coordinate 143,910,298 downwards.
AAAGTAAGTGTTTTCCTAAATCCACGATAAATGATGTCAAAACTGGAGAAAGACATTTACTGTAGAACGATTTTTTTCTTAAAACAAAAACCACACCCTTAAATATTGTCAACCAGGACACCCTGTATATGTCAAGTTATGAATTCGTAAAAAAAAATCGAACTCGAGATTTTGACCAAACTTGACATTACGATGGTAGCGAAGTCGAAAAAAGTGGGTCTGTCTGTTCTCTCGATGGGTGGGTTAATTTTCTTGAAACTTGATTCATATTAGCGTTTTTTGGGAATTCCATCGACACCTTTTTTTTCATTTTTTAGGACCAAAAATAACAGTAGCTGTCGTACTATTTTTTTTTTTTTTTTACAAAAAATGAAAATCTTATTTTTCTGAGAAACGTGCCCACAATTCTGTAATTTTTTTTACAAAACCGCTACCGCAAGAATTAAAAAAAAATAATCATAAATGGTTATAAATCATAGAATTTTTTTTCGATTTTCTCAAAAACTAATTTTGATCAATTTTTTTGTACAGAATCTTTTGAAAAGTTTTATTATATAATTGTATTATACCAAAATTTTAATTTTTTTTTTGATTTTTCAAAAAGTTTCAACATTTTTTTTTGAGAAACAACAAATTCGAAAACGATTTTGTCGATTTTTATTAAACTTGGCACCCAGCAGTTTTTGAAGTAAAACTTCTTTTGCGGCATGGGGGTAAAAAATTTTTCTATGGAGCTGTCAGTGACATGTCAAACCGACATACAAATTCCCGTCACGAATTACAAAATTCAGCGTCACGATTTTGCAACGGTTCTGAGTTTCAAATCGGGTGCTCTGAGTGGTAGGACTTGAAAAATACTTGCCCTGTTGTCGTGAAAGAAGTTTTACTTCTAGCGCGTGTACATAAGTACGCACACTCTTTTTAGCATAATGTAGCAGATTTTAAATAAAAATTGTTTGTATAACCAAAAATAACTGTAAATCCCATACAATTAGTGTTAAAAAACCGATAGAGAAAATGTCATTTTAATCAAAAAAACGACTTCTAAGATTTTGATTAAAAATTTTTTTGAGAGCTAACATTAATACGATCTACCATATTATTGGAATAAATATTTTATCTTTCGATTTAAAATCGTATCTTTTCGCCTACCACTTCATATATTGAATCGATTTTAATGAAATTTTTTACACAAGAACATCTTATTTGTTTGAACAATATTGCATATCAAGATTTCCAAAAAAGCAAATTTTAGATTTAAAAAAAAAAAAATCAAAATTATTTTGTGAAAATTTGATATTGATTTTTTTTAAATTTTTTGTTTAACTCCGCATTAACAAACACTTAAAAATGGCGTACCAAATTTTTTTTTATAAATTTTTTCAAAATTTTATGAATACGAAATTAATTTTTTTTAAAAACTACCCCAACGATTTCTGAAATCTTTTTCTTTGTTAATTTTGATTATTTTTTTTTTTACACGAAACCAATACTTGGCCTATAGAATATCTAAGTAAAAATCATTCGATGAATCATGAAAAAGGATTTAAAAAATACTTCTTTATCATCTATCTCATTTCTTTTTTGTGTAAATGTTCGTTCCTTTCGTGCACCAACGTAATAGATCCCAACAACACACATATATTTTATTGTTTGCTTAATTTCCATTTCCAAATAACAACTATGATTGTATAATGTATATAGTCCCATATAGTTTGAGTATGTGGTCTGGTCCCCACCCAGCAGCCATACATATTAATCTAGATAACAAAACCCAATTGTTTGCCGACCACCCCAACCTCTGTGTGATATAATAAGCATAGACAACAACCTAACTAGTTGTTTGTAAATTGTTATGTTAATTTTAGAGGCTTTCTCAATAGGAACGGATCTAACAATATAATATCTGACTTGTAAATTCCACATATATTATGTACATGTGTATAGCTATATGTAAAATTATAACAGCGTCTGCTATATTGCAATTCTCAACTAAAATTATATAATACTTTTCAACAAATAATATAAATAATGGAAGAGCACGCTTCTTTTGCTTCGTTAAATCCAAAAGAACGAACGTGAATTTAATTAAAGATACACAACATTGCAATTTCAAATAGATACAATATTTATGATCTGTCAACACTCAACAGTAACAATTTGATATAGGTTTAAAAATAGGGAGCTAGTAGCGGTAAGTAGTTTGAAATTTAGCATACAATCCACCCAAGTTTCTTAAGATTTTTAAGGTATATATTGCCTATGGGTGAATAGCCTTTTTTGAAGATTTAAGTAAAAATTGTTTAAATAAATTAATTAAAATATAAGAACACGACACAACTTTCTTTTTAAGAATTTGGAATGTTAATTGACATTTATATTTCTTTTGACATTCGTCATCTGGATATTATTATAGCCACAAATCATTTACGCCCACTCGATACATCCAAATTAAAACTTAAATCCGAATGTATTTACATTTAATTTGTATAATTTACATCCGGATTTAAATTTTATTCTGGATGTATCGGGTGAATAATAATTGGCTTTTCGTTTAATTGTCAAATTATTTTAGGTAATCTGTCACTGGGGTGCGTTCAACAGATGGTGATATCATGAATGTCATTTGGATACGTTCAACAGGTGGTGTTTGGGTCTGTCACTTGGGTGCGTTCAACATAAGGATAAACTTAAAATTTTATGAATCTGATGAAAAGAAACATACAGTCGTATTTATAATATTTTGTCTACTTAGACACTGTCAGTCGTATTTATTAGATTTCCTTAGAACTCACTTGGACAGTTGTCCAGGTAGCCACTGACTAAAAATTTGGACTTCTCCTTATTTATAAACTTATTCTAACAGTTGTCTAAATATGTTCTCATACACTCACTAACATCCCTGTAATCTGTCAATTTCGTGAACATTTGGATACGTTCAATGAATATTTCATTTAATTTTCAACTTTTTGTGCATTGAACCTACCCACTTTAGAATAGGTTTGGACATCCAATTTCAGTGTGTCTAAGTTAGACACTCGATGGAACATGATTATAAATAAGGTTTTGGAGTTGGACAGCCGTCCAAAGTTAGGCATACTTTGGAATGGGATTATAAATACGACTGTGTATAACTATTTTCAAATGGGTGGAAATATTTTTTATTTAATAAAAATAAATATCACATTATTCACGGTTAAGACAATCTACGACAATTTGGACAGTTGTCTAAAGTTAGACAACTTTTATAAATAAGACCAATCGTTTTTTTTTTTTTTGAAAAATTTTAAATTTTCAAAAAAAAATTTTGATTTCATTACAAAATCTTAAATAAACTTTTTATTATTTTGGATTAAAACAAATGACGAAAATGTCATATTTCCTTTTATAAAACTTTAAACAGAAACAAATAATTTGTGTTTTTATTATTTTAATAATTTGGGTTTACAGATTTCTAGCTTCTGAATTGTGAGGCTTCCCCAAAACAACGCGAAATATTCGGAACGGCGACGAATCTTTCGGCTGTCAAAATTTATTAACAAGGTGATAATATATGATATAATGAGTGTATCCAAACCAACTTGATGATGCGATTAAATGAATCTCATGTAAAATATATTGACAGTCGTCGCGGTCGTCGTTCCGAATGTTGCGAGCCCTTATTTAAAAACAAACTAAAAAACTAAACCAATTCTTAATGACAAACATTTACAAGTAGTCAAATAATGATGCTCTGAAAAGAATGAGAAATTTCGTGTTTCTTATGTTTTTTGTCATAATTTGCTAAATATTTTAATTCTGAATTTGTTTATTTCCCAAAACCTGCTAATTTCTGTTAACTTAAGTCCAAATTTTAATTTTTTTTAAAAAGAATTTTGACAGAACTTTATAATAAAATTGGTAGAAATTATTGTTAGTTTAAAGGAGAAAACGAACAGATTTTTTTTGTAATTTGCACAATGCTAGTTTAATGTTAAAACTTTAGACGTCAGTTAAATTTGTCAGTTTTTTTTATGACAGCATGTTGGCTGATTTAAGAGCATTGGTCGTTGGTAAAGACTGTTTTTTTATAGCTGCAGAGAACTTTACATTGGCAGTACTGTTTTCTGTGACAGCCAATTTGACAGTTCTCAGTTGTTTTGAGGTAAGTTTGATTAAGTAATTCATCATGAATAGACTCAGAGTACGGTACTCAGGTGGCGGAGGCAACATGCCCAAAATCACATTAAAACAAATTAATTTTATTTCAATTTAAAGTTATCCACTTTAAAAAAAAAAATACCTTTTAGAAATTGGAAGAAACTTATAAATCGTGTAAACTATTCGTTATAAATTGAGTGCCAACAGCTCCTTATAGCTTATAAGAACTATTCAACTTGAACAGAATCTCATAAAATTCAGCAATGAAAATATTTTTTTTTTGCATTTATACAAATAGATAAAATTAAGCCTTAAAAACGATGTTGGGTGCTTTTTGCTTAGAGTTAATTTATAAACTTATATTTTATACGAACTTTGTTTGACGTTGGCAAAGTCACAAATTTATTTAGCTGGATCTATATAGAAGAATCCCCGTATGTGTTGTTATAGAATATAAAGATTAATTGCATGGAAGTAGAACGTGGTAGTATAATTTAATTGCTATTAATTGGCTTTTTGAATTGGTTTAGTGTAGATTTATGTTTATAAAGCTAGTGTTTTAATTATAATGGAATTTTAAAGTTATTTGGGAGTCATATATATGTATGTAGCATGTATGTAGCTGGGATATAAGTAGGTAATTGATTTGTAAATAAAATTTAAAAAGGTGAATTATTGGTAAAATTGTTGGAAAAAACGGTTTAAAATAGGAGCTTAATCGGTACAGTAAACCCAAAAAGGGAGTTAAAATCCTTTGAACCCGTATTCGGAACATCAATCTGGATCAGTTGTACTATAGGGTTTATTTGTTGATAATGATATAATGAAAGTTTAGACTGAAAAATTGTAAAAAAAAAAATATGTAATTAAACATAAATTGATTAAACAATGAAATTATTTTGACACCAATGCGATGTACGTACATCATCCGATTTCTTAAGAAAATCTCAATTTATGAGAAAAAAAATTGAAAATCTTTAGAGCGGTTTTTTAAAAAAATAATTTTTATAAATAAAATTTTGAAAAAAGTAAAAAAAAAATGGTATGCAATTTTGTAGCCTTATAAATTCGGAGTTAAAAAATTAATTAAAAAATATTATTACATAATTTCGAAATACATAATATGGAATTTTCAAAAAATTATTTTGAATTTTTTTTTTAAATCAATAATTTATTTTTTTGATATTATAAGACTTTATTTGAAGTTTTTGTGCAAAAAAAAGTCATTAAAATCAGTTCAACTGATAATGAGATAATCGTTAATCAAAAAAATGGTTCTATGAGAGATACCATTTTTAAACGATATAAATTTTTTTTCCAATAATATGGTAGATCGTATAGATATTAGTATCGTTATTTTTGGTTTTAAGAATAATTTTCGTTTAAAATCTGCTAGATAATGTTAAAAAACTGCTGAGTGCCAAGTTTAATAAAAATGTACTCAGTCCTTTTCTAATTATTAAGTTCTCAAAAAAAATTTTGAAACGATCAATATTAGTTGAATTGTTTTTGAGAAAATCGAAAATCAAAAAATTGGTTGTATGGGAGGTACCATTTTTAACCATTTTTCGGAATTTTTTTTTATAAAATGGTTACATTTTAGCAAAAAAAATTACTGATTTTTTTTTTTAAGTTGTGGGCACGTTTTTGAGAAAAATAAGATTTTCATTTTTTGCTAAAAAAAATTTGTACGAGGTACCGTTATGTTTGGTCTTAAAAAAAAATAAAAAAACGACTGCGGGGAATGCCCAAAAAACGCTAGGTACTAACTTTGAAGAAAATCGACGGACCCGTTTAAGCTGCAGCTGAAAGAACAGACCGACAGACAGACAGAATTGCGAGACCCAGTTTTTTCGACTTCGTTATCATCGTAATGTAAACTTTGATCAAAATCCCAAGTTAAATTTTTTTTAACGAATCCATAGCTTGCCATATAGTACCTACCTATATATCGCAATTAAAAATCTTATATAACATCGATTCATAAATGTGGTTCAAAATTAATGGTTACCAATTTTAGACCTATTTCTAAACTTCAAGAGCTATACCTTACTGGAAGAACACAGTTCGTGCTTATTGGTATAAAGTGGTCCAAACTTATCTTTAATTATTCTGGAGTGCCTCAATGAAGCCATTTTGGACCTCTTCTGTTTCTTCTATTTATTAATGATTTTCGAGATGTTGTCTTATCTTCGCCCTGCTTACTCTAAGCTGATGATTTAAAATTGTTTCGAGCAATCAAATCATATTTCGATTGTGAAGTTTTATAATCTGACCTGAATACCAGTGTGATGCAAGAAAAACTTCCTTGATCTTTACATAAGTAAGTGTCTTTTCATTTCTTTTACTAGATCTTTGGAACCTGTGGACTAAATTTCTTATATGTTTGATGATAAGGAGCTAAAACGTGTTAGGTGTCATTTTAGATATAGTAAATTCAACCTCAATACGATTATATTATATCAAAGGCTAATAATTTATACGATCTCCTAAAGAGGAGCTCTAAAGATTTCTCAGATCCGTATACACTTTTAAATCTCTCTCTATTTCGATGATTATTTAATGATCTGTACTTCAGTATTCTTGCTATGTATTTGGGTGCCTATCCTAGGCTTGCAAAAAAAATCACAAGACTTGCTCTTTGGAAAGCGGAAACTGAATGGGATTGAGGGCATTATGGCACCCTACGAAGTTATATTTCGATTGATAGATTCGCTTCGTTGTATGAGGAGCAAGCTCACAACTCAATTTAACCATATTTTATAAATTATAATGCTTAATTGATTTTGTTCACCTGCCAATTAGTTGTTTAATGTGGTTTAAAAGAGGAAAATATTCAACTTGAAAAACAGAACAATTAATTACAAGTCACTATACCTAATGCGTGGACAACTAAAAACCATATACATACCCTGTTTTTAGTAATTAACCAATTTAAAACGGTTCATTAGAGTTTATGATGCTTTGGAAATTAATTTATTTGGATAATATTGAAATAAATTATTTTTATGTCACGCTGACACGACGATTTGTCCCGGACTGTGAACGTTTTCAAAATTGGGAGAGTAGCTTAAGGTATGATGCAGTGTGATGCCAGTGCTGCCTTCTGTGATGTGTAACTTTTGATTTCGGATTAATGTAGGCTTGTGTAGTTCGCGAACGATCTATAGTTCAAAGAACTAGTTCAGTTCAGTGAACTAGTGAACTTAGTTCAGACATCTAGTTAAATAGTTCATTTTAGTTCAATTTTTATAAGATTGCGTTACTTTAAATCAACATGATTTTATCCTAAATGAATTTTTTTTCGTAGACTACAGAATTCAATCATGACATGACAGACTATTTTATTTGAATTATTAAGTTTTTTTTTAAATAACAAAATTAAACACCCAAATAAATGCGATTCATTCGTTGACGACGACGAAAGCAAGAATAGTTGTCATTGGGCCTTACCAATAATCAAATTTAGCGACGACTTAAATATTTCAATAAAATTAACTTTAATTCTGGTGATCCCAAATAATGTACCATTCATGGAATGTTTAATGTTTGAAGTCCATTCCATATATGATTCACTTGAATATTAAGGTCATACTATATATGGTTTTTTAGCTAGAGCCCATTCTATTATGGTCCATTTTACTGAAATATTTAAGTCGTCACTAAATTTGATTATTGGTAGGGCCCATTGAAAACAACAACAAAATTCAAAACGAATGTTTCGCATACGAAAAACTCGCATTGGTTTGGGAGAGCTTTAACTTGCTACGTTCTTTAGATAAAAGGTATAATTCAACATTATAGAAATATTGAAGTTCGATGGAACTTTTAGCTTAAATGGCAAAACTCCATATTCTTGATATTTTGCTTTCAGCTTGTGATTTTAAATAAAATAATGAATTTTTGTTCTGTGATCTAACTTTGCAATTGTTTTAATTTTACTGACGCTAAGACGCGATTCAAATAAGTTAAAGTTTTTTTTTTTCAAATTTCTGTAAAAAAAATTCTATGAAAAAACATTTTGAAGTAAATTGAACTAAAATGAACGAACTCGTTCAGTAGCGTGAATTGAACTAAATTGATCGCTCACTCAAATGAACAAAACTGCCCAACTCTAGATTAATGTATCGCAATTGTGTGTTTTAAACTTTCGTTTCTTTGTTTCTATACATATATACATTTTATTGAATTCTTCGTTTAGTTTTCCTTTAGAATTGATTTTCTTAATTAATAGCGAGTTTCATTCAAATTTTAAAGAACTGCTCTCAAAATCAATGAATGAAAATTTCAATGAAACTTTTTCAGTAGTTTGACATGCCTGTCATTTGCTTTTTGACTTTTGTAATTGGAGGAAGTAAACCAAACATTGCAGGTTATTATTTATTTTTTATTTGACACTAGCCGACACAAGTTCACAACAAACAACAAAATATTTTGAATTTGACAGAAAAAGCTGTGTATTCTTATCGAATTTCTCACCCCACGAGAGAGCTCTTCTTTCGTATCGAGAATTGACCTAGAATTGCTCTTTTTCTTGCAATGAAACTCTTGAAATAAGAAAGGGTATAATTTTTTGACAAAAAGTGCAAATCTTTCTCGTAGAGACTTGGCTAAACGAACAACACCAAGATGGTGAGATGTTTAATGACAATCAGTATGCTGTTTTCCGGAAAGATCGTAATTATGAATTGCTCGATTGTGAAAGAGGAGGCGGAGTGTTGGCAGCTGTACATACCTCACTTCATTGTACTAAAGTTGAGTTGCCTTCACCAGCTGGTGCTCTAGATATTGATCAATTAGTGCTGAATATAAAATTTGATAATGTAAATGAAGTTTTTCTTATTGTCTCTTATATTCCACCATGTAGCTCTTTCGAATTATATAAAGCTCACATAGAGAATTGCAGTTTAATATTGAAAAATCGTAAAGATAATCAAAGAGTTATTATTTTAGGTGATTATAATTTGCCAAATGTCAAATGGATATATGATCCTGATGAAAAAATATTAATTCCATTTAATGTTATATTTAACCATGATTGTGAAGTTGTCGATACCTTCGCACAATTTGACCTCAGGCAAATCAATCATTTTCATAATTCTTTTAATAATGTGCTTGATTTGGTTTTTGTTGATAGTGAATTGTGCGTGGGTGTAAACAACTCGATAGTTCCTCTTTTCTCTAATACAATTCATCATGTTGCAATCAGTTTGCATTTAGAATTTTATAATTATTTCTCACCTGGAACTTCTGATTCTAATTTTGTTTACAATTTTGCTAAAGCTAATTTTAATGCAATTTGAAATCTTCTTAATGGTACTAATTGGCAAGCATTATTTGTTAATATAGACTTAAATGAATGTTATAATTCATTCTTAAAAATTTTAAATACTGCGGTTGATCTATATATACCCAAAATTAAATCAATTTGTGGCTCCAAACCGGTATGGTTTAATAAAAGAATTATCAATCTTAATAATATAAAAAATAAGGTTTATATGCAATTTCGCAGGTCGAATAATGATCATGAACTATGTAAACAATATTGAGTAGGTACTACAAAGAAAATTCGATACTCTTAATAAATTTCTATACAATCAATATATATATTCTGTCGAGTGTAACTTAAAGTCAAATAGTAAAAGTTTTTGGACTTTTATTAACAGTAAAAAGCAATCAATTGGTATTCCCAATCTTATGCGTTACGATGGCATTGCGTCTTCTGACCTCTCAATTATTTGCAACTTGCTTGCTAAACATTTTCAATCCGTTTATTTAGATTGTACTTCTACTTTACCTTATGCTGCTAACACTAATTTCTCAGATAGTCTTTTGAATATAGGTAATTTAAATCTCTCTGCCTCTGAAATTGAATCTGCTTTATCTAAGCTTAAGGCTGATAAACGTCCAGATGTGGATGGAATTTCCCCAATCATTTTACAAATGTGCGCAAAAGAAATGGCTATTCCTTTAAAAATTATTTTCAATCGTTCACTGGTAAGCGGCGAGTTCCTACTTTCTTGGAAGCGTTCAATAATTACACCCATATTTAAATCGGGAAGTAAGCAAGAGGTTTCAAATTACCGACCAATTTGTAAAATTTCTACGATTTCTAAAATTTTTGAAAAGTAGATCTATGATAAATTAACCCCCTGTCTTAAAGGAATAATTTCTCTATATCAACACGGTTTTGTAGCTGGTAGATCTACTACCACCAATCTTACAATTTTTAGTAATTTAGTTTTGAATGGGCTTGAGATGGGCTTTCAGTACGATATTGTCTACACAGACTTTTCCAAAGCATTTGACCGTGTAAACCACAATACGCTACTTATGAAAGTAAATCAAGTAGGTTTTCATTCAAATTTCTTAAATTGGATAAATTCATATTTGAGGGATCGTATTCAGTACGTTCGAATCAACAATATTTATTCTTCACCGGTATATGTTACCTCGGGTGTCCCACAAGGTAGCCATCTCGGCCCCCTTCTGTTTTTGTTTTTTATAAACGACATTCCTAACGTATTTTTAAAGTCAAAATGCTTGATGTATGCGGACGATTTCGTTGCATAAAATCTGAACTCGATTGCTCTCTTTTGCAAGAAGATCTAGATAGTTTATCGAATTGGTGTACAATTAACTCACTAAACCTAAACATTTCTAAATGTCAAAGCTTAACGTTTTGTCGCAACCGCTCACAAATTAATTTACATATAAAATAAGCAAAAAGGCACTGTTCATCGTAACCTTTAAAAAAGACCTTGGTGTGTTCTTTGACAAAAAACTTGATTTTTTAAGGCATATTGATTTTTTAGTCGCTAAAGGCAATTCAATGTTAGGTTTTATATTGCGTAATTCCATAAGAGTTTTCGGATCCACACACTTTGAAGTGTCTTTTTTTTGCCTTTGTTAGGTCGAATTTGTAGTACTGCAATGTTATTTGGAATCCGTCGTATACAGTCCATTCATTTAGAATTGAAAAAATTCAAAAACGTTTTACGAGAGTTGTAAAAAGACTTCACTGGGATATAGTGATGCCCTCTTATGATACTAGATGTAAATTACTAGGTATTCTGCCTCTAAACATTTGTAGGAAATTCACTGCGGTTATGTTCATTCGCGACATACTTGCAGACCATATTGATTGTTCTCAGATTTAAGATTTGATTGGGTTCAATGCCCCTGCGAGAATGCTTAGAAACCGGCTATTTTTTAATGTTCCTTACCAAAGAACTGTTTATGCTGCCAATGAACCATTATCCAGATGTTTAAGAGAAACGAATATGGTTTGCGACATGATTGATTTCAATCTTAATAGATATTTATTTAAAACAAATCTGTTGTTAATTTTAAATAACTATGCTGTTAGCAATGTTTAATATTTATTATTTTAATTATTTTAAACGAATCTTTTGTAAATTTTTAAAATACTTTGCTGGTGGCAATGTTTAATATTCTATGTAATAATATTAAGTAGTCGCTTAAGTATTGTAACTTTGTTGATGAATAAACTAAACTAAAATTTTGAATGAAGCTCGCTATAAGTTTGAATGTTATATTCCATATTGTTTGTTTTTAAGGTTGGTTTAAAAATGCGAAGTGTTTGTCGATTACCTCGTCATTTTGTATTAAATGTAGTTATTTTATAGTTCGATTGGCTTTTCTTTGATGAACATAATGCATTGCAATTTTCATGGATGGATGGATGTGTATTACTATTTACAAATTGCATGTGTTACCAGTGTTTTTTTCTATTATTTTTAACGGGAAAGTGTTATTTAGTAGTCAATTTATGATAGTTTGTCATTTTTGAGAAATTCAATGTCATTTATAAAGAGAACTTTTTGTCACGCAGTTTTTGGCTATATTGAAAATTGTCTGCTTTGAATGTTCCGACAGGAAGTTTATTAGCTTCCCGGATTAAGTAGGGCTCTATAACCAATTTATTCAACCTCAACCATAAACACAGTTAGAGTTTATAGTTTCCTAGGGAACTATTTTTTCGAGGTTTTCAGCTGTCACTTAGTTCGTAGGACCAAGTCGTGCATATTATTTAGAATTTAAAACGTTTTTTATGTTCAGTTCATATTTAATTTATAATTTCTTAACACTCAAAATAAAAGCTTCTAAATTGATTGATATAGGTTAATTGGATTTTCTTTTCTCGACAAAAATTTTTATGGCTGCTTTCATCTTTTCAGCTTAAAAACCTACAAAAAAAACCATACATTTAATATTCCACAAATTGCATGTTCTCAAAAAAGTCCATTATATTCCTACCATAGTACCTAACCTACCTGTATATATACATACATATTTCCAGTGACAATAAGAACCTTAAAAGGAGGCAATTATAAACTTCCTTTTTTTTGTTTAATTTTTATTCAACGTATAGATACGAAATAAAGAGAGTTTGCTTTGAAAAAGAATCCCTTTTATCCTTGGAATTGAGCTCTATTTCTATTCCCATTCCCTTAACAGATACTTCGAGTATAGTATATACGTATGCAGTAAATTTACTTCATCATCAATTTAATTGAAAAATGTAATATCAAAGTAATATATCATGTTCTTTCGAATTATTGTCTTCTTTCTCTTTGACTGCAAAAAAGAAAAAAATATATCATCATCACTAAAGAAGAACATGAGAAGTCAAAAAATAATCCAATAGGTTCTATTAAGTTTCTCAGAATCGTGTTTTGATTTTTTCTTTTTATTACTTTTCTTTGATTTATATTTTTTTTTAGAATTTTTAATATCTAACTTGAGAAGGGAAAGTTAAATGATTGACAAACTGACATAATGATTTTAGATTTTGACAATTTCAGTAAAATTGTATAGCTACCTACAAGGTTTGACCTCACTGTCAGTTCTGCGTTTTTTGTTCAAAAAAATAAAAATATTGAAATTTATTTTCAGCAGATGAAAATACATAAATTCGTTTCAAGTTCATTACAAAAATATAAGTACCAACACACTAAATAAAAAGTACTATAGATACAGGGTGACTTATAAAGGGTGTTTTTTTTAGACGTGTGGTTTTCAAGAAGAAATAAAACGCATACAATTTAATATTTTAGCTTTATTATAAAGATAAGGGTTTGCCATTATGTTTTAAAAATGATTTCAGGTAAGTAGCTGCCGCGGCTGGCTCGAATAAATTCCAGCCGATAGGCCCAATTTTGGACCACTTTTTGCAGCAATTGGGGCCGTATGTCAGCAATGACGCGCCGAATATTCTCTTCCACGGCGTCAATCGTCTCGGGCTTATCTGCGATAGACAAGCGACTTCACATAACCCCACAAAAAATAGTCCAGCGGTGTCAAATCGCACGATCTTGGAGGCTCACGACGCGAGATAATGCACACACCAAAAGTTTTCTTCAATAATTGATTATTTCATTGGCGTCCACATCAACATCCTCCAATTCAGGCACGAAAAAGTCATTAATCATGGCTCTATAGCGTTCCCCATTGACTGTAACATTATGGCCGGCTTCATTTTTGAAGAAATATGGACCAATGATTCCCTCTGCCCATAGAGCACACCAAATTCAGTGACTTTTTGAGGATGTAACGGCGCGCGTCTCAACAATGGCTTGTGGATTTTGATCACTCCGAATACGACAATTTTGCTTATTAAAGTACCCATTCAACCAAAAGTGAGCTTCATCGCTAAACAAAATTTTCCTGTTAAAATCGGGATCGGTGGCCATCTCGTTTTGCTAATAAATTTGCACGATTTGAAATGGCAAACCGAACTGAGCATAAATCAAGTGACAGCTGCCAAAAAGACCAACTCCGAAAAAAGTATTGCCAGATTGAAAACCACACGTCTAAAAAAAACACCCCTTATATGTAATATACCTACGACACAAAGCTTATGTTTCTGTTTGGAGAACACAGAAAAATTTTGTTTCGCATCAGCAGCGTACTATGGCTTAAAGGAAGAGCACTTAAAACTTAATTAAATACATAATATTATGTATTAACTGTAAAACTTGAAACTCTGAGGAACAAAAAAACTTTATGTAAAAACTGAATGTTTTGATGTCTGTATCTACATACAATATTCAACGATAATTTAATTATTTGAAAAATGTTCGATGGAATAATAATGCAATGCACTTGTGTTTGTGGTTACCAATTCTTTAATGTAGCAACATTTTAATGAAACAAATATTTTAAAGAAAATCAAAAGTTGTTATTGGTACTAATAAAATTGATTTTTTGTTTGATTTTATATTATTTAACAACAAAATAATTTTGTAAAAATTTTTAAATACAATAATCTTTAATCTTTTTAGATTGCAAAATTATAACATAAACAATCAAGCCATTAAAAAGGTATAGTTAATGGAATAACTCAAAAATAAGACAATTTACTTCTATACAATCACTTTGATTATTGTATAGATATGAAAGTTTAATCAAAATCATTACAGCAGTTTTTGTGAGAAAATTTGTAAAAACCTGATTCGTTGTATGTTATAGATGAGCTTAAGCAAAAATTCTATTTTTTTGCTCTGGGGAATCACATAAAAATGCTCTGTACCAAATTTGAAGCAAATATAGTTCCACCTATTTAGGGTCTGCCTGACCGTACGATTTATCAGTGAAGCTGCACGATGGAAGTTTTCAACACTTTCAAAATACTGCTGCAAAACTTGCATCTTCAGTGGAAACTTTTCGAAAAGTATATAATAATAAAGCTATCCACTTCCATTCCTCAACCTCAACAAAAAGAAAACATTCAATGACAAATGCCATTTTTTGTGTAACTGCAGTGTAACTTATGTTTCTCTAGATAAGGGAAATATCCTTTTACACATCCATATCCACCAAATAGGGTGGTTACAACTCTGAAAATGGTTTGGTATTCTCACACTGACACAGCTTTCACATGTAACATTAACATAAAATAGCCATAAACAAAATCTTTTTAACATTTTTTTTTAAACTTAATTTAGCGTGTTATTAATAAATATTCACTCACAAAATTCTCGATGTTGTAGTCTTTGCGTACAACAAATCGAACTAAGTAATATCCACAACAAATTTACAGTTATTCTTTTTCAAACAAGAACTTTCGTTCTTATCTAAGAATAAAATGTTATGCTTAAGGGCTTGAGAACTTTTTAATTGTTTTAAGATAAATATTTCTCAAATAAAGAATCCGTTCTTAACACAATATCTCGAGAACTATATTGTTGTTAAAAGGAAATAATTCTCTAATTAAAAGAACCATTCTTAATATTGTGTCTGTACTAAATATTAATGCTTGACTTTGATTAAGCTAAATTGTTTTTAAATTTTAAATAAAATGTAAGTTTCTGATTTTCTTTCTTTTAAAATACGAAATTCTTGAAAGAAAAACATTTTTCTTATTACAACAATTTATATAGCAGTTGGACATTTACATATGACTTAAAAGTTCTTGAATATAATTTTAAAATCTTGTTTTTAAAATTTTAAACTTAAAATATTAACAAGGAATTTAAGTCTTAAAATTACACAACCATGGATTTTTAAGCTTACAACAATTATTTTTCTCTGAGTGCAGTAAAAAAGAAAAAACCTTGTCCTATATTATAAAATGCAACTTGCGAGGTTCGGGCAAAATTTTGTAACATATCAATGGACTAAGTCTAATATTTGTTATTCAATTTTAACTTGTGGGTTGTTTGCTATGTATATCTTGTTTAACTATATTTTCTATTTTCTTATTTTTTTTTTTTTTTTTATTTTTTCCCTTGGGCGGACAACTTCCTTAGACGGACGAAAGTATTGCAACCGTGCGTCAGTCCCCGTCCGCCCAAGGGAAGTTTAACTGTACAGTACAACCCGCTTAAGAGAAACCCGCTTAAGAGAAAAACCCGCTTATCTGAAACACTTTTTTCATCTCCGAGTATTTGTCGACCATACCTTTACCAAGCGAAACTCGCTTAAGTAAAAAACCCGGATACCTGAAACATATTTTCAGTTAAATTTAATATTTTTCATTGAAAAAAACTCTTTTAGGTACATAAGTGAAAAAAAATTAATAGAACAGAATAAAAAACTTGCTGAAAGCTTTTACTTCTTTTTTATTTTTCACCTCCACCAAATTTTCATCACAAAAATGATATTTGAATTTCTGATATGTATGTATGTATTTTGGAATATTGAAATCCGCTTAAGTGCAATTTTTTTTCACTTATCCAGACTCCTCTTAAGTGACATTTTTTTCACTTAAGCGGGGTTCTTTAAAGTCAAAAACCCGCTTAAGTGAAAGAAAGACCATGACATTTTGCTGTTTCTCTTAAGCGGGTTTTACTGTATATGGCAAATAACGGATTCTTCAAAAATAATTGAACTCGATATTTTGATCAAACTTTAGGTATATATTACAATGATAAAGCGAAGTAGAAAAAAAATTTCTTTTAGCAAAAAATTGAAAATTATATTTTTCTCAAAAACGTGTCCACAAAAAGGCTTCCATTTTATAAAAAAAAAATTCAGAAAAATTTTTTTAAATGATACCTCCATATTGATCAATTTTTTTATGGAGAATATTCCAAAAAAATTTAAAAGAATTGTATAAAAAGGTAGGTACTTAAATAAATTTTTTTTTTTTTTAATTTCAAATTTAGTTTTTGAGAACATAATAATTCGAAAACAATCACTCCGAATACGACAATTTTGCTTATTAAAGTACCCATTCAACCAAAAGTGAGCTTCATCGCTAAACAAAATTTTCCTGTTAAAATCGGGATCGGTGGCCATCTCGTTTTGCTAATAAATTTGCACGATTTGAAATGGCAAACCGAACTGAGCATAAATCAAGTGACAGCTGCCAAAAAGACCAACTCCGAAAAAAGTATTGCCAGATTGAAAACCACACGTCTAAAAAAAACACCCCTTATATGTAATATACCTACGACACAAAGCTTATGTTTCTGTTTGGAGAACACAGAAAAATTTTGTTTCGCATCAGCAGCGTACTATGGCTTAAAGGAAGAGCACTTAAAACTTAATTAAATACATAATATTATGTATTAACTGTAAAACTTGAAACTCTGAGGAACAAAAAAACTTTATGTAAAAACTGAATGTTTTGATGTCTGTATCTACATACAATATTCAACGATAATTTAATTATTTGAAAAATGTTCGATGGAATAATAATGCAATGCACTTGTGTTTGTGGTTACCAATTCTTTAATGTAGCAACATTTTAATGAAACAAATATTTTAAAGAAAATCAAAAGTTGTTATTGGTACTAATAAAATTGATTTTTTGTTTGATTTTATATTATTTAACAACAAAATAATTTTGTAAAAATTTTTAAATACAATAATCTTTAATCTTTTTAGATTGCAAAATTATAACATAAACAATCAAGCCATTAAAAAGGTATAGTTAATGGAATAACTCAAAAATAAGACAATTTACTTCTATACAATCACTTTGATTATTGTATAGATATGAAAGTTTAATCAAAATCATTACAGCAGTTTTTGTGAGAAAATTTGTAAAAACCTGATTCGTTGTATGTTATAGATGAGCTTAAGCAAAAATTCTATTTTTTTGCTCTGGGGAATCACATAAAAATGCTCTGTACCAAATTTGAAGCAAATATAGTTCCACCTATTTAGGGTCTGCCTGACCGTACGATTTATCAGTGAAGCTGCACGATGGAAGTTTTCAACACTTTCAAAATACTGCTGCAAAACTTGCATCTTCAGTGGAAACTTTTCGAAAAGTATATAATAATAAAGCTATCCACTTCCATTCCTCAACCTCAACAAAAAGAAAACATTCAATGACAAATGCCATTTTTTGTGTAACTGCAGTGTAACTTATGTTTCTCTAGATAAGGGAAATATCCTTTTACACATCCATATCCACCAAATAGGGTGGTTACAACTCTGAAAATGGTTTGGTATTCTCACACTGACACAGCTTTCACATGTAACATTAACATAAAATAGCCATAAACAAAATCTTTTTAACATTTTTTTTTAAACTTAATTTAGCGTGTTATTAATAAATATTCACTCACAAAATTCTCGATGTTGTAGTCTTTGCGTACAACAAATCGAACTAAGTAATATCCACAACAAATTTACAGTTATTCTTTTTCAAACAAGAACTTTCGTTCTTATCTAAGAATAAAATGTTATGCTTAAGGGCTTGAGAACTTTTTAATTGTTTTAAGATAAATATTTCTCAAATAAAGAATCCGTTCTTAACACAATATCTCGAGAACTATATTGTTGTTAAAAGGAAATAATTCTCTAATTAAAAGAACCATTCTTAATATTGTGTCTGTACTAAATATTAATGCTTGACTTTGATTAAGCTAAATTGTTTTTAAATTTTAAATAAAATGTAAGTTTCTGATTTTCTTTCTTTTAAAATACGAAATTCTTGAAAGAAAAACATTTTTCTTATTACAACAATTTATATAGCAGTTGGACATTTACATATGACTTAAAAGTTCTTGAATATAATTTTAAAATCTTGTTTTTAAAATTTTAAACTTAAAATATTAACAAGGAATTTAAGTCTTAAAATTACACAACCATGGATTTTTAAGCTTACAACAATTATTTTTCTCTGAGTGCAGTAAAAAAGAAAAAACCTTGTCCTATATTATAAAATGCAACTTGCGAGGTTCGGGCAAAATTTTGTAACATATCAATGGACTAAGTCTAATATTTGTTATTCAATTTTAACTTGTGGGTTGTTTGCTATGTATATCTTGTTTAACTATATTTTCTATTTTCTTATTTTTTTTTTTTTTTTTTATTTTTTCCCTTGGGCGGACAACTTCCTTAGACGGACGAAAGTATTGCAACCGTGCGTCAGTCCCCGTCCGCCCAAGGGAAGTTTAACTGTACAGTACAACCCGCTTAAGAGAAACCCGCTTAAGAGAAAAACCCGCTTATCTGAAACACTTTTTTCATCTCCGAGTATTTGTCGACCATACCTTTACCAAGCGAAACTCGCTTAAGTAAAAAACCCGGATACCTGAAACATATTTTCAGTTAAATTTAATATTTTTCATTGAAAAAAACTCTTTTAGGTACATAAGTGAAAAAAAATTAATAGAACAGAATAAAAAACTTGCTGAAAGCTTTTACTTCTTTTTTATTTTTCACCTCCACCAAATTTTCATCACAAAAATGATATTTGAATTTCTGATATGTATGTATGTATTTTGGAATATTGAAATCCGCTTAAGTGCAATTTTTTTTCACTTATCCAGACTCCTCTTAAGTGACATTTTTTTCACTTAAGCGGGGTTCTTTAAAGTCAAAAACCCGCTTAAGTGAAAGAAAGACCATGACATTTTGCTGTTTCTCTTAAGCGGGTTTTACTGTATATGGCAAATAACGGATTCTTCAAAAATAATTGAACTCGATATTTTGATCAAACTTTAGGTATATATTACAATGATAAAGCGAAGTAGAAAAAAAATTTCTTTTAGCAAAAAATTGAAAATTATATTTTTCTCAAAAACGTGTCCACAAAAAGGCTTCCATTTTATAAAAAAAAAATTCAGAAAAATTTTTTTAAATGATACCTCCATATTGATCAATTTTTTTATGGAGAATATTCCAAAAAAATTTAAAAGAATTGTATAAAAAGGTAGGTACTTAAATAAATTTTTTTTTTTTTTAATTTCAAATTTAGTTTTTGAGAACATAATAATTCGAAAACAATTTGCTCGATTTTTATTAAACTTGGCACCCAGCAGTTTTTAACATTATCTAGCAGAAACCGCGGTAAAAAAAATCTCAATTTTCTCAAACCCAAAAAAACGGAGGCAAAATAGATTCCTCCCCTAAGCGATTTTTGTAATTTGACCTACAATCTATATATGGACTTTTTTAAAGCTTATGCGAACCCGGCGCAGTGGAAGTAGTGCTTGACTGCTAACCTGGATGTGTGGGTTCGATCCCCAGTTTAGGGTAGCGTTCTTTTCTACATTCCCACAACTGAACGCCACCCCTGGCATTTAATGAGATAATCAATACCTAATTTCTCAATCCACTGTGCCGGTAAAAAAAATGTATATCCCATCCTTCTAATCCTTCCAAAATTTGCCTAATTTATAAGACCCTAGGTCTTACTGGCATATAATATGTTTTTATTCTTTTTTTTTTTTTTTTTTTTTAATATCAATTCGATGTACATAGGTACATACATATATACATTCATATAAACTCCAGAATTTTATATGATTATCAACCGAGACTTATGGGATTTGATGCAAGAAGACCTTTTGTCTGCTATTGGATACCAACAAAAGATGCAATTTTTCTAGATCTCTTCATTCTATACAAAAGGCTAAGTTTATTCAAGGCAAAGCCATTTAATATGTTAATAAACTCGTAAAAAACTCTTGAAGATTTGAAGAGCAGATTAAAAAAGAAACATTTTTCTACAGAGATGTTGACCATTTAATTTGTTTTGTTGAAGATGTTCAACTTTGAAGATGGTTACTAGCGCTAAAGTATAGCCAAAATAAATAGAAAAGATAATAATCCTTAAAAATAACCTTTCTCTATCTCGAGAATGAGAACAAGCTACAAGTTATAATTATTGCCAGTTTAAGAGTTTCTTAGATATCAAAGTATGACACTATCTTGGTCTCCTAGAGTTCGATGCAATTGAAAATTCCTTTGAACGTTACAATAAAACCTTTCTATACAATACTTGTTTAATTCGTTAAACCAGGCAAAATGGCTTTCTATGACAGTATGAGGGATAAATATGGCCACAAATAATTGTTTAATTATCAAAAACTTTTGATTGAATATGTTTTTTTTTTTCGAATTATGTATTGTTAATTATTTTTGTCATTATTTTACTTATAAGGACCAAACACTAAAAAAAATAATACCCAATAAAGGTTAGGGGTCATTTGGTGAAATTTTTAATTTTTAATATTTTGCAAAGATAATTTACAGCAATTTTTGTTCTCTGATTTTATTCATTTCACTTTTTATTGATTGGCAATTTTTGTTCGGTAAGTTTTTAATTTGCTACATTTTAAATTTATTTATAATAATAAAAATCTACAAAGTCCAACTAAACTTTTTATCTACCTAACCTTGAGGTACTTAAGCTCGACATCAAGGGAAAAAACCACCCTACTTATGTACGTATTTCAACTCATCGCATAGATATATACAAAGCCCAATCAAATAAATAAATCATTGTTAAGTAAGAACGAGTGTTCTCTAGAATGGCCTTTCAACGCAACAAACACTCAATAAAAATAGTAATTAATAGACTTCATCGTCCGTATAGTCGTATAACTAATTAGTTGGAAGCAGTTAGCTACACGAAAATAAATAATAATCTCTGTTCTCGGTGGAAAATCAATAAAAAATGAGCAATGTCTAGCTATGTTGTGTTATAATAGCAAAATGGCAGAGATAAATTGACCAACCCTTATAAATTGATGGATGCTATGTTATAACAGACAGGACATTTTATTATGTATGTTACAGTGTTGCCATATACATATATTGCCATGTATAGAAATCTGCAACTAAGGTCGTAAAAATGGACTTAAAAGTTTATATTTTCATAAAAAAATAATAATACAGGGTTATTCATTTCGTGGTTTCAAGTTGGTAGCGATGGAATTTGACACCTGTCAAAACTCAGCCTTCTTTTCAAGCGTCATAATATTAGTTGAATGTTTTCCGCATTTACGATAGTGGATCGCTTAACAATCGAACAACGCGTTAAAATTATTAAAACTTACTACAAATGTGGTGATTCAAACGTAGGTCATCATAATCGACCGACTACGGGGCAGCAAGCTACACAACGCGACCAATTATGGCTTTATTGCATGAGAAGTTTCCTGTGCCTACGTTCTCTAACTCTCGCATCGATAAAATCAGTCGAGAAACGAAGAAATTTGAAACAAATCATATAAGTTTTGTTCCATTTTCCACCGTTTCTCGACAAATTTTATCGATACAGAACGTAGGCACTGGTCGCAAAATTTCACGTTTTGGCGACGTCAATTGACCACCAAGATCATGCGATTTGACACCGTTAGATTTTTTTCTGTAGGTCTACGCAAAAGACCGTGTTAATGCGAATAATCCCCGAACTCTAGACACATTACTCAAGTTATGGCCGAGATACTGAAAGAGATTTGCGAAAAAGTGGTTAAAAATTACCTCCAGAGGCGGCCATTTTAATGATTTCGTTTGTCACACTTAATGGCAAAGTCCAAACTTCATAATGAAATAAAATTTTCATCAAAAATGTGTTTTATTTAAAAAAAATAGTGAACCCTTTATTTTATATATAAAATGTTTTTAACATTTTTATATACATTTTTGTGCACATTTTAATAAAAATCATAAGAGTCGTTTTCGAGAAAAATATTATTTAATACTTTTTAAACAGTTTTATGGAAGGTAAATGTTTATTTCAGCTCATTCAAGATTTTTTGTTTTAAATCTCCTATATAATGTTAAAAAACAATTTGATGTCAAGTTTTTATACAAACTATCGATAACATATGTACATATGTAATCCATGCCGGTAACACAGTTTTTCTGTGCGCTTAAGTTATATAAGCCCCGAGAATTCTCTGGGACTAGCTAAGCCCGCAGGGGATTAGTTGTTGTTGCATTTCACATATATAGATTTTTTAGCAGCAGCGTCGTTTTTTCATCCAAATCCCCCCGGGCTTGCAAAAAAATACGCCTAATATACCTACATATGTCACATAAAACAATTTTTTTTAAAACCTTTACTATAAAAAAAAAATTATCAAGATTTTAGCCCACACAAATCATTTTAAATGGTTTAGAAATAGTTCACAAATTTAGGTGAAAAGCCCACCACCCCACAGTTACAGTTCCATACAAAATTTCAGGATTCCATTCCTTCCAGATTTCTCTGGGAGCATTTGACTTTCCTGGAAGATGAATCAATCCACTTCTATACTGACGGTTCTTAAACTGATGATGGTTGGTGGAGGTGTATACTCAGATGGGCTGAAACTAAGTCTCTCCTTCCGTCTGTGTTCCAGGCGGAACTTTTGGCGATAAAATAAGTCCTGTCTTGGATCAAAGAAAACGTGATATCAAGCATAGATATTAGATATCCGTATTTTCTCGGATAGCGATAGAGCGAGCGTATATGGTATTAATGACATTAATCAAAAACGAAAGATATCAGATTATCAGGTAAAACCGCGGACTAAAGGAAGCACCCAAAAGAAATCTGACGTGTTCGTTTTTTGTGGTTATACTTATAAAAACAGGACGAGTTAATTTCAGTTATAGTTTTCCTATATAATCGGCCCTTGTAGTACGTGGATCGGTCTCTTTGTCGTTGAGTCTCATAGTTATAATTATTATTATTAGGACGAGGTTAATTTGACGTCTTTTGATTATTTCCACTGGAGCTATCTGGGGCCCAACTATGTAACTCAATAAAAATGTTCGAATTCGTAAAATCTCTGCTCGCTTATTCTTTAGCAATAGCAATAAACCGTAACAGAAGCAAGTTACATAGTATGAGCCTCTGAAATATAATTGTTTTAAAAAACCGTCCGAAGACCCCCAGACGCCTTAAAAGATAAAGTTTTAACTGAAATAGCCCAAATTCCTATTAGAATGCCCGAAAACCTTAAAAAAAATGTTTTGGCAGTTTATGGGCGCTGAGAGGGCGCCATTTGAACGGCAAATTAGTTTAAACAATGTAAACTAAAATCGCCAATGTTGTAAAATACCTAATGATAAAGAAATCGAATTTAATCGCACTGAGTTTCATTTCAATTCAAAATCATTTTATCTATCGCTTCAAAATTCAATAAACCTTATGCAAAAAGTATTACTTTTTTTTATATATTTAAGCAGATTATATTGTCCTAATTGTTTTGGTCTCATTATATTATTAGATTGTGCATTTAAATCATTTTTTGAAAAGAAAATCGGTCAATCCCAGACGCATGACGCACTAACGCATAAACGTATAAACGCATTAACGTACACACCCTAACGCGACGCGATGACCGACGGATAGTTCGATGATTTTGAATTTTGACATTCAGAAATTTTGTATTGTAAGCTGTATCCGAACACTGATTTTATGAATCCCAAATCGTGTTTAAAGTATATGAAAATTAGATTCTTATTCTTTTATTTTATTTTTATTTATTATTACAGACAGCAGGGCTGGGTTACCATGTTCTTATTCTTAATAAAAAAAATTAAGGCTTTGAAAAACCAATAAATATGTATATTACCTATCTATCAGCATAAATATCTATTCGAATGGACAGATAGATATTTGATCTCGTTATATTAAATTCCCTTGCAAATCCAAGCGCAAATGTGCTTCAGAGAAAATAGAAATAAAAACAAACAAGTAATTACAAACCGATTTAAAAAAAAAAATAATAATATTTCCCCTGCTTAGGTTGAATATATTATAATTCAGGTTCTCGACTACTAACTTAATTGATATTTTTTTAAAATAATTAAGGAATTTTTTCAATCCATGAAAGCACGAAATAAGTCTCTGATTGAAATGCCAGATAGAAAAATACTTACAGATGAATGCTCATCGCAATTAAGCATGGCGTAGAACTCTTCATCGGGGTTACGTTTGTAGCTGATAATACTATCAACTCCACCGCTCATCTTGATCAGATTTTTATTTTGTTTTGTTTTGTATTTTTTATTTATTAATCCAAGAAATTCAACTCAAATTCGCACACTGCAGCAATACAAAAAAAATATACTCAATGACCAAGATTTGAATTTCAATGCCAAACAACTGGTTCTTTTAAAGCACTCACTATAGTTGAGCTACAAGTTAATTCACTTCCACAATGCACTTTCACTTGTTCGCTTCAATGGTTTAAGGGGGAATGCGGTGCCGGGGGAGATAATAATTTCTTTACCAATGAACCGCCAAATGACTTGGGATTGGGAAAATCAAAATTCCCACAGCGAAACACGAACTCAACAATCAATAAAAAAAAAACTCAAACAATATTCTGAGTTTAATTCTCAAACACCCGATCGTGTTACTAATTTTTTATAAAATGGTATTTAAATCGAATCTGGATGACCGTATTACAGACAACTAATCTGTAGAGCGACTCGTCTATGACTAAACTTAAGTGGAAGTGGGTTTGTGTTAAGCCCGTTTATGCGCAAACTTTTGCTTTTTTCCCAAAACTTGTTTTGAGATACCTATAGCTCTCTTTTCTTTGGTATGGTGTTGGTCTCCGACAGACAAAGGAACACGCTGATGACGATAATGATGGTGGGAAATGACTGCCGAGCCGACTGGTCTGGAATACTGTGAATGTCTGTCGCTGCCTAGATGATTCGACTTCGAGTGGGATTCTGATGATGAACTTTTTGTTGGCTTTCAGCGCATAAATTCATTGCGTCGCGTTGGTGTGGTTCCATCGAGGGTTTTTCCAAGTCTCATATAGGTATGGCAAGTGGGTCATGTCACATGAGAGGCTGCTGTTAACTGTGGGGTTTTTGCAAACTTATATTGCATCGTGGGAGGATTTTTACAGGATTGGGTGGTATATCTCTAAAGCTCTCATAATATAGGTTAAACTTTCAACGAGCTTTCGGGAGAGAAATATTTATTTCAGAGTCGGCGTCATGTTGAATGATGCTGATAACTTGTAGCTGAATTGCTTATAATGTTGCAGAAGTAAGCTTTCGCAACATTTATATTGTTTCTAAATTATTTTCAATATAATGGTTGTTGCTTTTGATAATTTATTGGAGACACCTCACAACACCTGTTAGCTTATGATTTATGGTATTATCTGGGAAAATGTTTTTGATTAACATTAAGCAAATAGCTACACAGAAAAGGTTGAGAGTTATGAGTCACTGCATTATAAGCCCACTTATTGCACTTCACGAAAACCATTATGGGATAGTTCGTATGATGGCTTCGGCAATTTACGTTTGGTGGCAAAAAATTGATTGTGACATTAAACACTGAACAGAACACAGTAAAGCGGTGTAACATCTGCCAGCAAATGCTAATTAGATGAAGAGAAGAATCCGTGGCATAGGATTCATATCGATTTCACGGGTCCATTTAAAGGAAACCTTTTCTTTCTCGCACTTCAAATGGTTGGATGTTCATCTATCATCCGCGTGTGTTATACAAGTTTGAAAGCAGCTTTTCGCTACCCATGGTATTCCTGCAATATCATTGTTTTTAACAATGGGTCAGCCTTTACATCCGATAATTTTAAAAAATTTCGTGAAAATAATTTAACAAATTATACTTTTCAGCTCCATTTCATCCATTAACTAACGGTCAAGTATAGAGTGAATGGTACGAAATATATACGAAGGAATACTTACCAACATATTATTCACTCGATACGCCCAGATAAAAAAAATTAATCCAGATTTACATTGAATTTATATAATTTACATTCAGATTGAAGTTTTGAACTCTAACCAAGTCAAACTCTGCTGGGCTCCTGGACATAGCAATACCTATAGAAGGGAATGACATAGCAGATGCACTGGCAAGGAAAGGGCCGCAATGCAGTGATGCCAGATCGTGGGCGAATGCCCTTTTTGTGGGCATTTGATAAAAAAAAAATAAGCTAAAAGGGCGAAAGGGCGTTTTCTTGCCTCTCAGTTGAAAAAAAGGTCATTTTAATTTTTCAAACTGATATTAGTTTTATATTTGAATGCAGCCATTGAAGTTCATACTTTAAAGCAATCCATTTGTATTTCTGTTCATTGAATGAAAAGAGTACCAAAATATTTCTATACTTTTGAGCGATGATCAAAAATGTTCACTCAAAAAACTTCCTATTGACAAGATGTGGCATGAAATTTGCCATCTTCTAAATTTCAATGATTTTGTTTCCTAATTTAATAAAACTTGTTAAAATAGCATTGACTCTACCTCACTCTATTGCTGAAGCAGAACGAATTTTTGCGATAATAACAGATGTAAAATGTAAGAAGCGAAATCGATTGGGCAAAGAAATTAACAGCGTTATAATAAAAGTTGTGATTTTTATTTTTTTTATATGTATTTTGTATTTTTTCTTCTTTTTTTTTTTTTGTGGGCAACATCGTAGGCATTTGTCGACAATATCGTGGGCAAAAGGGCATTTTCGGTCCAAGTCGTGAATAAATCAATTGGAAAAGTCTGGCATCACTGCCGCAATGTCAAATAGAGACAGTATTAAAGCCTAAAAGATACGAGACCAGACGTCCCGATTGGCTTGATCAAAAGGGGCTCGAGCCCCCCCCCCAAGCAAAATGAAATTCTATGCTAAGATTTTTTTATAATGTATTATATTTTTACGTAGATGAAAATAATTAGAAGACTACTTCTATTAAGTGGAGCGATTGAATATATTTCAATCAATAAGTTCAAGTGACCTCAACTCCACGTTTCGCCCAGGTACGACAGTTGGGCTCATCAGTTAGATGCAACTGCCTTCACGGATTAGCTTTGTTGAATATTCACAAAGAAATGGGTGTTATCCCTGAAGATATGGTGACTTAAAAAAGAAGAATGGAATTAATATGTTCACCAAATTCTATTACCTACATTACTATTTCAAATTAAAAATATCAAAAAAAATTAATTAAATTCATTTCATAACACATAGGGAGTGTTTTTTTTTCGTTTTCTTACTGAAATTTTACTTCTTATTCATATAAAATGGTTAATAATAAGGAAGATTTTCATTTTTGTGCTGGTTTTGTTTTAGTGATGCCTTAAAAAAAAACTTTTACCAAAATTGAGATTCACCCCCCCCCCCCCCCCCCCCCCAAACAAAATCCTGCGTACGCTACTGATCGTGGGCTACTTGTACGAGTATTCAATTTTTTTAGCAATAGCAAATAAAATGTTCAAAACCCTTTCGCACAAAACCATTTTAGGCGTTGGGTTTGATACCCAGCCTAAAAAAAAACTTAAATGTTTTTCAAAAGTAACTCTTATCATGAATTATCTTGTTATAAAATAGTGTCTCTCACCTTAGCCCTTTCCATTCAGAAAGAACATTGTTATTTTTAGATCCTCTCCATTCTTGACAGTAAAACGCACACCAGGAATGGTTTTTCAAGAGCTATCACCTATCGCACTACCAAATTTATATATTTTTTTTACATTTGTTGTGTCTTTTTATTTATTTTTAAATTTGATAATTTAATCATAGTTCATAGCCAAAAGTCATGCCTTATCAATTCCATTGAGAACATCGTTAATTTCATTCACTAAAAATTTTTTTATTATTTTGTATACATAATAATTGTTTTGTATATTTTGATATAACAATAATATATAAACTACTTCTTATCACCATTAAATTTTGTATGATTTTTGCGGAGAGAAATTTTTTGGAAAAATATAAGGCACACTATATGAATAATACAACAAACAGTCTTTAAACCTGAGTCGGAAAGCTGAGAACTAAATTCCATGTTTTAATTAATAAAAAAAAATTAATCGGCGCGCGTTATAAAAATATTTGTAAAATTTATTTTGTCCATCAAGTATAATATATTCATTCGAGTCTTTAAAAAAAAAGTATAAAAATCAAAGTGAAATGCATCCACGAAGTCTATTTTTGTGTTTATTTGTTTTAACTTGTGTTTGGGAGAATCAAGCTAAAATAACAGGACCCACGTAAGTTTAAATAATATTATTTGTATAAATATTAAGGGGATGTTTCCCGATGACATGACGTCCCTCGGAAAAAACATTAAAAATAAAAATACCAACATTATTGTGTTTTTAAATTAGAAATTTAAAATTTTCAAGGTAAATATTTTACTACCTATGTTTTAGATTTAAACTAGTTCAATAATACATTGAAAAAAGTACAAAAGAACGCGACGAGACCGAGACTATATCGGTAACAGACGGGATAAATAAAAACTTTACTAGCTTACCCCTGCGAGAATTCTTGCAAATACATAAAAATAAAAGACGCAGGAAAACAAACAAATGCAGTTTTTGATAAAATTATTAACATTTTAAAAATAAAATTATAAATCGTCAAATCAGCAGTTAGTTAATTTTGCTTCGTTTGACAACTCATTTGTCAAAATCGTTGTAGTAGGTATAAGAGTCGGAAATTAAGTCTAGACTATAGAAATAATAACTGTGTTTTATTTTCCCACAGATACAATCTAGATTCCAGATCATGAAAATAAAAGAACCCAGGATGTCAGTGACAACTTGTCATATATACCCAACTCTTTCTTCCTTTTGTTTTTTCTATTAGTATACACCCGTTGTCTTTTTCCTTACGCTACTGACGACATTTGGAAATCCAAATCCAAAACAAAGTTCGATCTTGTGTTGTTTTTTGTAATACATGTATTTTCGAAAGTAAATCCAGTCTGGTTTGGATCTGGGGGAAAATAAAACAGTTAATATACTGGTCGTCCCGAAATGACCGCATCAGAAGAAAACCATGAGTTCCTTGGGTCATTTCAAGTCGAAGAACTTAATAGGTAATTTTGTCGTTTTCGCTTCGTTTTCTACCTATAACAGTTTTTATGATTTTTATTCTTTTTTCCTTTGACTGGCTCTAACTTTACCAAACTAGAACCGATTTTAAAATTTTTTTTATTCAAACAAAAACAGTGGCATCCACATTAACCATTGGCCCAATTCGAGCAGGTGTCAGTTCGCGCCGCGCTGCGCCGCGGCGTTTTGATTCCATAACTGATTTGACCTGTGGGAGGAAAATTATTTGAAAGGAGAAATGTATGGATGTTCCTCCTTGTGGTCTTTGTGGATCAACATAAGCAATCTGGGTTCTACAACACTATGCCAAGTTAGTTAAAGTAAATTCAGCGGATTTGGGTTATGGTTGCGGTACCGTAGCTATTTAGGAACTCGAACTACATCAAATTTTTGATCTTTAGGGCCAGTTTCACAGTGCGCACTTAACAAAATAAGTTGCACTTAATTTTCCAATTTTGGCACTTTAGCCGCAGTTTTACTACCTCAGTAAGGGGAACTTAAGTGGCCAACATGGGAGACTTAAGTGTCACTTATTCCGATAAGTTTGCACTGTGAAATTTGGAATTAGTTTTCCATATTTGGCACTTAAGAGACACTTATTTCACTGTGAAACTGGCCCTTAGTTTAGAAAGTTCGTTTCAATCGATGAAAAATGACTCTTAATAATTTAGTTGGCCCCACATCGTTTTTTTTTCTATTTCTGGCCAAGATTACACGGAATTATTGCTTTTTTTTTTGGACAAGAACTCTATAATTCTTTAAAATCTACCCAGAACTCTAAAGAAAAATCGATTGGGGGGTCAACTTCACGGTAGTGTGACAAGGCTGGTAGGATTCTATGGAGAGGAAAATTTTGATTCCATCTTTATGCATTGATTTTTTTTTTAATTTAAGAGTCCATACAAACCGAATCGAAATCTAGATTTAGAAATTTAGATTTCGAACAAAAAGCACCAAATCTCATCAAAATCAACAAGATTTCCCATACATATTCAGAATTCAGATGTTAGCTAATGCGTTTGAAATATCAAAAAAAAAAACTAGTTCATGGTGTTGTATGAAGTATTGGACGAAATTAGCTTATCTAGTTCCCGAAGTCCGACATTTTGTTTCGGTGTGAATGCAAACCGTATCAAGTTGGACGGAATATCGTTATTAAAAAGGATACAAATTAAAGGACCAATATGGTTTCCTTGGAGAAAACCTGAAGTAACAGCAATTTGTTTTGATGTCTGTGTTCCGATTTTAACAAATTGAAAACTATTTTCCAAACTGAATTAAATCCATTAGAATTTGAAATCCAGCTAGAATGAAAGCCGAATTTCGAGTGATTAAAAATAAAAATGTCTGAAGTGGGATAGTTTATTGGGTATAAACAAATTAAGAGACTCGTTTAACAATCTAGATTTTTTTTTCTTTTTTAGTTCAGAGTAGAGCTCTGAACAGAGTCTGAACACTCCGAACATACTCTGAGCATGCTCTGCTCTGAGAGTTCAGATCTATTTAAAGAAAAACACTTCACCAGCTGTCACTTTTTTATTTGTTCACAGTTGCCATTTTCTTTGTGTTCAGCTTTTCAACTCCGTCTGCTCTATCAATTTATTCTGAGCTCATAGAACGCGCTCTGAACATGCTCAGAGCGAAAAAAGAAACACAAAATTGGAGCTCTGAATTGTAATGAAGCATTACAATTCCTACCTACCCTAACTACGCGCCAGCGAAATAAACTACCTCTTACCTCTCCACAAATTATCCTATCCTATCCAACAATACAATAACACTTACCAAATAAATACACCCCTCCCTCGACCTACGCACCTGCTCACAATAGAAAATAAATACTTACCCTACCGACCGCATGTTCTCATAACGAAATGCCATAAGCAACTGATAAACAAATTACCATGCCGATGGTTACAATAAAATGCATTATCTATAAAGCCTATGGTGAATACATACACTTAATGCTTATCAGTTAGTAAGATCTACACAGAGGACAGCATCTAGGCAACGAACAGCCAACCTTGATGGTGAGTGTAATAATTTTAACATCGGAATTCACCACGCTATGCGCATAAACCTATGGGCAATATGGTGAATATAATGTTAAGTGCTTATCAATCAATAAGATCTACACAGAAGAAAGCCGCAGATGAGCACTATCCCCTCCACTACCTTTCTCCACCAGTAAGAGGAAACAATGCTGTCGAATAGACAACAAAGCGATGACGTGGCTAGCAGAGTATCAAGCAATAGAATATTACTATTTAGTGAATTATAACTCACATTTGGTTGCTCTGATGAGCAATATAAGAGGAGGTCATTCAGACGACCAGAGGACAGTTCAAGTTAGGCAGCCGACGAGTGCACATCGAAGGAATAAATACCAGAGCCGCAGAATAAAATATCAATAGGTAACAAAACAACCCAAAAATAATTAAAAGACTTCCCCCCACCAGCGGTAAGGGGTCTCGAGATTTTTTTAAGGTTGATTGCCAGATTCGTCTGTGATTGCCAGATTCGTCTGTGATTGCCGGATTCGTCCGTGATTGCCGGATTCGTCCGTGATTGCCTGGTTCGCCAGTGATTGCCAGATTCGTCTGTGATTGCCAGATTCGTCTGTGATTGCCGGATTCGTCCGTGATTGCCGGATTCGTCCGTGATTGCCTGGTTCGCCAGTGATTGCCAGATTCGTCTGTGATTGCCGGATTCGTCCGTGATTGCCGGATTCGTCCGTGATTGCCTGGTTCGCCAGTGATTGCCAGATTCGTCTGTGATTGCCAGATTCGTCTGTGATTGCCGGATTCGTCCGTGATTGCCGGATTCGTCCGTGATTGCCTGGTTCGCCAGTGATTGCCAGATTCGTCTGTGATTGCCGGATTCGTCCGTGATTGCCGGATTCGTCCGTGATTGCCTGGTTCGCCAGTGATTGCCAGATTCGTCTGTGATTGCCGGATTCGTCCGTGATTGCCTGGTTCGCCAGTGATTGCCAGATTCGTCTGTGATTGCCGGATTCGTCCGTGATTGCCGGATTCGTCCGTGATTGCCTGGTTCGCCAGTGATTGCCAGATTCGTCTGTGATTGCCGGATTCGTCCGTGATTGCCTGGTTCGCCAGTGATTGCCAGATTCGTCTGTGATTGCCGGATTCGTCCGTGATTGCCGGATTCTTCCGTGATTGCCTGGTTCGCCAGTGATTGCCAGATTCGTCTGTGATTGCCGGATTCGTCCGTGATTGCCTGGTTCGCCAGTGATTGCCAGATTCGTCTGTGATTGCCGGATTCGTCCGTGATTGCCTGGTTTACCAGTACTTCCCAGATTCATCCGTAAACCCAAATACGCCATTCGTCCAAGGGAACCTAACCGCCGAAGAGGACACGTAAGAAGACTCCTGCAGAAACCGCCAACGCCCGAAAGAATATAAGAAATCACAGGACACCCTCGGCAGAAGCAATTAATCAAAGCTATTCTCTAAAAGCAAACCTTGTATATTTAAATCTAAGTCGAACTAATGTAAAATTAATATAAGAATTTTTAAGGAAATAAAGGAAAAGACCTATAATCTAAAGTTACGTACTTCTTTGGAAGGAACCCCGGTAGACCGGCGAGCTTAACCTCAGCTTTAAATAAAAAGTACTTCACAAATTGGCGCCCGAGCAGGGACTTTAAGGTCCATTCCAGACAAAATTCACCGAACCGAACCTGAAGATCGATAAGCTGGTCTTAACCTGAAGATTGATAAGCCAATCTTAACCGAACCTGAAGGTCGATAAGCCGACCTTAACCTGAAGATTGATAAGCCAATCTTAACCGAACCTGAAGGTCGATAAGCCGACCTTAACCTGAAGATTGATAAGCCAATCTTAACCAAACCTGAAGGTCGATAAGCCGACCTTAACCTGAAGATTGATAAGCCAATCTTAACCGCGACCTTAACCTGAAGATTGATAAGCCAATCTTAACCGAACCTGAAGGTCGATAAGCCGACCTTAACCTGAAGATTGATAAGCCAATCTTAACCGAACCTGAGGGTCGATAAGCCGACCTTAACCTGAAGATTGATAAGCCAATCTTAACCGAACCTGAAGGTCGATAAGCCGACCTTAACCTGAAGATTGATAAGCCAATCTTAAACCGAAACCCGAAGGTCGAATAGCCGATCTTAACTGAAAAAAAAAGACCCACGAGGTACAAAAAAAAAGTTAAAATAAACCAGAATGTCGGACACTGAAGAAGGTTTTGACATATTCGCCAGTATAGGAGCGATTTACCTACTCAACAAGAAGGAGCTTATGGAACGCATGGAAAGCTTGGGAATTAGCACGGATGGCACGATGAGCGTACTCCGTGCCCGCTTTAGCGATTACATAAAGGAGGCACGGGCTCGAAAATCAACTCAAAATCTCTGTGAGGAAATGGGGAAAATTGCCATAGAGCGATCATGGCCATTGGAAGCCCCAAGTAAGCAAACAGAAAACCAGGTAAACACTTCAGGAGTAACCACTACTGAGAGTGATAAATTGCCTGAGCCACAGGGCTATACCAATTATTTCTATTCGGTACCCAGCCTTCCAATCCAACGCAATCCCACATGCACGACCACTGCTCCTTCCAACATGACTGCAATTCCACACCTTGGAACAACAAATCCGGCTTCGTCTGAGTTTGAGAGGTTAACAAAACTACCTGAGTATAGACAATGGTATTACCCTCAGGGCAACAATCAGAACCATGTAACTACTCCAGCGGCAACCCCGGTAACAAGCCAGAACCTACTTTCCCCCACAATAGAAACTCCGAACCACGGCGTCAGTAAAACTTCACTAAGCCGGGAGGCCGAAGTAATGCACGTTGTGAGGAAATGGGGCGTCAAGTTCGACGGAACTGGTAATGCACTCGAATTCATAAAGCGTATTGAAGAGCTTACCGAGTGCTATAAAATACTTCCTAATGACATGCTGCGTACCCTTCCCGAAATTTTTAGGGGAACCGCTCTTGAATGGTACCGCATAAACCGGGATGCATTTAAGGTCTGGCCAGACTTTTACAAATCTTTCTTAGACCATTATCTACCCGTACGATTCATTAATAAGCTGGAAGATGAAATCGCCAAAAGGCGACAAGGCCCTCGGGAAAAGGCTAAGGATTTCATACGTGCAACGCAATATTTGATACACCAGCATCCTACGATGCGGGTCAGCGAATATATCGACCGAATATATGACCGACTTAGGCCAGAATACCACCTGTACATCCGGCGTAAGGATTTTAAAACCTTAGAGGAATTGACGGGGCTAGCAGAAGAATACGAATATATTCAAAAGGAAAGCCAAAATCCAGCCTCAACAGCAGTCACTACACCAGCGCAAAGAACGCCCCCTACACGTGCTTGGCTACCCCGCCAACCCAGCAAACAAACACCAGTCATGCCAGCGGTGCAGTATGACCGAACAACCCACTGCTGGAATTGCAAGCAGCGAGGGCATTCCAAGGCAAATTGCCGCCGCCCTTTCCGCATGTTCTGCTCCTACTGCGGAGAAGATGGTCGAAAGACCCAAGATTGCCCTTGCCATGCGCATAGAGCTGCAATGTTAAATGTTGTACCCGACGCCTCTCCTATTCTTAACACCCCAACCCAAGAGTCAGAGGAGGCCACGACACATGAAGTTACGCCCCATAGGTACCCTTTCCGAACTGAACTAGCCGAAGTTACGACGTTAAACACCCCAGAAGTGAGAACCGAACCTCCTACAAATCCAACTCTTTCGTCCAAAGACTTAAGACAAGGACAACCAGTCACCCAACCACCGGAGATGCCACAGCAATCACCTAGTTTAGATTTGTGGACAGATCCTCGGTATTTTCTACCTATTAATCTGTATGGTCACACCTTCACCGCCCTGCTAGACACCGGTGCTACAAAATCCTTTATAAACACTAAGGTGCGTAGACTCCTAAGGAGGCTGAAAATCCCACTCCGTTACCAGCCACATGCTGTACACTTAGCAAATGGTACCCCAGTTAACAGCAAAGAACATTACGATGTCAATATGCACGTGGGAAGCCAACAGATTCAAGGGGAAATAACGTATTTAAAACAATTATCCGACACGGTTGTTCTTGGCATGGACCTACTTAAAAAATTGAATCTCTCACTGACCTTAGGAGGTACAGAGCTCCTGACGATGCCGAACCCACAAACAGAAAAACGAGAGCAATTATGTCTATTAGGAGGTAAACCTCTTTCCCAAACCCAAGAAGGCCTTCTTAATGCTTTACTTAAGCAAGAGTTACCAAAGTTCGAGAAACTACCCAATACCACAAACGCTGCCGTGCATCGAATACAACTAAAATCCGACAAACCGTTCCGTCAAAGGTACTACCCCAGAAATCCCGCTATGCAGAAAATAATAGACGATGAAATCGATGAATTGCTCCAAGCTGATAGAATTGAACCCTCCAATAGCCCTTACAGTTCACCTATCGTTTTGGTGAAAAAGAAAAATGGCAGCTGGAGAGTCTGTGTTGACTACCGGCAATTGAATGAGGTTTCTGTAATGGATGCATATCCCCTACCTCAGATACTAGCAATACTAGATAAGTTAAGGCAGGCCAAATTTATATCCACCATCGATTTAAAACAAGGATATTGGCAAATACCCCTTGAACCACAATCTCGTCCTGCTACCGCTTTCACCGTCCCAGGCCGTGGCCTTTATCAATGGAAAGTACTGCCCTGCGGACTGAACTCGTCAGCAGCAACATTCCAACGTATGCTAGACTCAGTATTGGGACCGGATATAGACCCATTTGCTTTTGCATACCTCGACGACATCATCATAATAAGTAAAACATTTGAAGATCACATAGAACATTTAAAGGAAGTTTTTAAACGCCTTCAAGCAGCGAATCCGAAAATCAACCAGGAAAAATGCGAGTTTTGCAAGCGAAAGCTGAAATATCTTGGCCACGTGGTGAGCGACCAAGGTATAGGCACTGACCCCGATAAGATCGCTGCAGTACAGGAACTGAAGTCTCCTAAAAACGTAAAAGAGTTACGCCGTATCCTAGGAATCGCGTCATGGTATAGAAGATTCATAAAAAACTTTTCAATGATAGCGACGCCTCTCACGAAATTACTTAAGAAAAGTCAACCTTGGGAGTGGGAAGAAACCCAAGAAACAGCTTTTAAACATTTAAAAAATAAACTTACCGAAGCCCCAGTTTTGAAGTGCCCTGATTTCGAGCTTCCGTTCACTCTACAAACGGATGCTAGTCAGTACGGCCTAGGAGTGGTTTTATCCCAGAATACAAAAGGCCAGGAGAGAGTAATCGCGTATGCTAGCCGGACGCTAACCGATTTAGAAAAAAAGTATTCGGTAACAGAGAAGGAATGTTTGGCCATATTGTGGGGAATACGAAAGATGAGGCCATACCTTGAAGGATACCACTTTACCGTCGTAACCGATCATCACTCTCTAAAGTGGTTACATACTCTAGAGAATCCATCAGGACGACTTGCGAGGTGGGCAATCGAGTTACAACAATATGATTTCGATATTCAATATAGAAAAGGTTGTATGAACGTAGTGGCAGATACCTTATCAAGAGATCCGTTGCCAATACAAGAAAGTGACCTATTAATTATAAACGATGAACAAGAAGACTGGACACAACGAAGAATCAAACAAATGCAAGTTAACCCCGAAAAATTTACCGAGTACAAGGTACAAGATAACCGTTTATATAGGAAATTCGCAGCTCACCCTTTAGCAGACCATGATCATGATTGGAAGTTATGTGTACCGTTGAAAGATCGGAGTAAAGTACTCGGTGAAAACCACGATGCTATTACAGCCGGGCACTTAGGAATAGCAAAGACCACCGACAAAATAATGAAATCTTACTACTGGCCAGGGATGTTTCGCGACGTTGCTAAGTATGTAAAAAGGTGCGTGACCTGCAATCAGTACAAGGTACCCCAGGTGAAACCGAGTGGCCTGATGCATTCCAACCCGGCAGAGAACCCATGGGACACAGTTTCCGTGGATTTCGTCGGACCTCGATCATTAAAAGGGAACACGATGATGGTAGTATTTGTGGATAAATTCACAAAATGGGTAGAAGCGATACCAATACGCGCAGCCACGTCGGCCGCATTGATAAAATGTATGAGAGAAAGGATAATCTATAAATTCGGCATACCTCGCGTATTATTATCCGATAATGGATCTCAGTTCGTGAGTCAACAGTTTAAGACCTTCTTAGAAGAACTAGGGATACAGCAATTACTAACCGCCCCATATACGCCACAAGAGAATCCCACAGAAAGAGTGAATAGAGTACTGAAAACTATGATTGCTCAATACGTTCAAGATAATCACAGGAATTGGGACGAACACCTGCCTGAGCTAACTTTTGCCATAAATACAAGTAAGCATTCGTCAACTGATTTTTCGCCGGCCTTTTTAAATTACGGTAGAGAGCTACGAATGCCTCGACAGCCAGATCCACCAGGCGAAAACACCGAAGACAGCCCTGAAAATATTTCGACCAGAAGAGAAAGGATGAAGGCCATTTATCAGCTGGTTGCATCTAACCTAAAGAGAGCGGCTGAAACACAAAGCAAGTATTATAACTTGAGGAGAAGGCCATGGAAACCGAATATAGGCGATCATGTTTACCGAAGGGTTAGGGTGCTGTCTTCAGCAATTCACCACTTTACGGAGAAATTAGCCCCCCGTTACGACGGCCCCTTTGAAGTGGTGAAATTTCTTTCTCCAGTTATAGTACTGTTGAGAGAGGTGAATTCCGTAAAAAGCAAAACCTCCAAAAAACAGATGGTACGTTGCCATCTGCGCGATATAAAAGGGACCAACGACAAAGGTCAAAACTCCAGTCTGCATTCATCCACCGAAGCAAAAACATCCACTAAAATTAAAAAAATGTACGAGCCATGGGTCAGGCAGAGGACGTTACCTAAACGAATGGGCATGGCACCTCCACCTCGAACAATTTCAGGTGCTTCGCAGACTCCAATACCAGAAAAACCCAATATCCAGTCAGTCATAATAATCCCACCGCCACTCCAAGACCCGGAAAAAACGAGGCGAGTTGTCCGCTTGGGTGAGCCAAGGGCAAAGAAAGGTGCAATCACCAAGAAGAGCAAGCCGTCACCTGCTGACGTAACCGCAGCACCACCACCACTCCGAAAAAAAAAACCAAAGACACCCACCCCCGCAAACACGACAACAACGAACCCGATTAACCTACCCAGGACGCCGGAATTACCTGAGATAATGACTGATATGGATTTGGAAGAATGGTGTAATGTATTTTCGAGTAATACCTCGAACACCGCCGAAGAATCAGAACAGAACACAGGAACCTCCGCTACCAATACGAACGCCAGAGATCAGCATTATATGTCGACGCTAAGGGTAACTTCTACCAGCAAGGGACGGAACCGTCAGGTACCAGAAGATCCATTCGAGGGGATCAACATTAAACAACATAAGCTATATAATGGCAGCTACAGACGTCAAAAACTCGTTTTTAAAAGGAGCTGGGGTATGGTCACCGCGCTCATTACGAAGCCTGGGGTAGCAACACTACAATTTGGTGCCCTTAAAAAAAAGGTTACCTACAAAGCTTAGAGTATTTTGTTTTTCGTTATCAATTAGTATTTATTTTTTTTTGCATTATAGCTAGAAGCATTTTCTTTTGTTTATTATTATCATTGTTAAAATAGTAGTTATTTTTTTTAGCAAGAAGCTAGTTACTTGGTTTAAAAAAAAAAAAAACAAAAAAAAACAAAAAAAAAAACAAAAAAAAAATACATATAAAAACAAAAAAAAAAACACAAAAGGAAACAAAAAAAAAAAACAAAAAAAAAACAAACAAACAAAAACAAAAAAAAAAAAAAGAAAAACTCACCCAGAACTCAAGACGAGAAGGTTCTCGTCTCCGAAGAAAGAGGAGTTTGTAATGAAGCATTACAATTCCTACCTACCCTAACTACGCGCCAGCGAAATAAACTACCTCTTACCTCTCCACAAATTATCCTATCCTATCCAACAATACAATAACACTTACCAAATAAATACACCCCTCCCTCGACCTACGCACCTGCTCACAATAGAAAATAAATACTTACCCTACCGACCGCATGTTCTCATAACGAAATGCCATAAGCAACTGATAAACAAATTACCATGCCGATGGTTACAATAAAATGCATTATCTATAAAGCCTATGGTGAATACATACACTTAATGCTTATCAGTTAGTAAGATCTACACAGAGGACAGCATCTAGGCAACGAACAGCCAACCTTGATGGTGAGTGTAATAATTTTAACATCGGAATTCACCACGCTATGCGCATAAACCTATGGGCAATATGGTGAATATAATGTTAAGTGCTTATCAATCAATAAGATCTACACAGAAGAAAGCCGCAGATGAGCACTATCCCCTCCACTACCTTTCTCCACCAGTAAGAGGAAACAATGCTGTCGAATAGACAACAAAGCGATGACGTGGCTAGCAGAGTATCAAGCAATAGAATATTACTATTTAGTGAATTATAACTCACATTTGGTTGCTCTGATGAGCAATATAAGAGGAGGTCATTCAGACGACCAGAGGACAGTTCAAGTTAGGCAGCCGACGAGTGCACATCGAAGGAATAAATACCAGAGCCGCAGAATAAAATATCAATAGGTAACAAAACAACCCAAAAATAATTAAAAGACTTCCCCCCACCAGCGGTAAGGGGTCTCGAGATTTTTTTAAGGTTGATTGCCAGATTCGTCTGTGATTGCCAGATTCGTCTGTGATTGCCGGATTCGTCCGTGATTGCCGGATTCGTCCGTGATTGCCTGGTTCGCCAGTGATTGCCAGATTCGTCTGTGATTGCCAGATTCGTCTGTGATTGCCGGATTCGTCCGTGATTGCCGGATTCGTCCGTGATTGCCTGGTTCGCCAGTGATTGCCAGATTCGTCTGTGATTGCCGGATTCGTCCGTGATTGCCGGATTCGTCCGTGATTGCCTGGTTCGCCAGTGATTGCCAGATTCGTCTGTGATTGCCAGATTCGTCTGTGATTGCCGGATTCGTCCGTGATTGCCGGATTCGTCCGTGATTGCCTGGTTCGCCAGTGATTGCCAGATTCGTCTGTGATTGCCGGATTCGTCCGTGATTGCCGGATTCGTCCGTGATTGCCTGGTTCGCCAGTGATTGCCAGATTCGTCTGTGATTGCCGGATTCGTCCGTGATTGCCTGGTTCGCCAGTGATTGCCAGATTCGTCTGTGATTGCCGGATTCGTCCGTGATTGCCGGATTCGTCCGTGATTGCCTGGTTCGCCAGTGATTGCCAGATTCGTCTGTGATTGCCGGATTCGTCCGTGATTGCCTGGTTCGCCAGTGATTGCCAGATTCGTCTGTGATTGCCGGATTCGTCCGTGATTGCCGGATTCTTCCGTGATTGCCTGGTTCGCCAGTGATTGCCAGATTCGTCTGTGATTGCCGGATTCGTCCGTGATTGCCTGGTTCGCCAGTGATTGCCAGATTCGTCTGTGATTGCCGGATTCGTCCGTGATTGCCTGGTTTACCAGTACTTCCCAGATTCATCCGTAAACCCAAATACGCCATTCGTCCAAGGGAACCTAACCGCCGAAGAGGACACGTAAGAAGACTCCTGCAGAAACCGCCAACGCCCGAAAGAATATAAGAAATCACAGGACACCCTCGGCAGAAGCAATTAATCAAAGCTATTCTCTAAAAGCAAACCTTGTATATTTAAATCTAAGTCGAACTAATGTAAAATTAATATAAGAATTTTTAAGGAAATAAAGGAAAAGACCTATAATCTAAAGTTACGTACTTCTTTGGAAGGAACCCCGGTAGACCGGCGAGCTTAACCTCAGCTTTAAATAAAAAGTACTTCACAGAATGCTCTGAGCTAAAAAAGAAACACGATTTTTTTTTTTTGACAGTTCAGGCTCTGCTCTGAACTAAAAAGAGAAAAACGCCCATAATAAAACAAACAGGATAACAGTGACAGCCTGCACGGTTCACGGTATATATAACCATCTCTTTTTGCATTTTGTTTGTAAAGGGTTTTCCAATAGGGACGGGTTGATTTTGACAGCTCGTGGCGGCCATATTGTTTCTTTTACTTTCTGTCAAAATATCGTCTTTCATACATAAAGACAAATCATCATGGCAAGTTACAGCGTCGAGCAATGAAACCAAACCATACGCAGCGTCGTGTGTTCGCTAATTGGGTTTTGGAGCAGTTATCCCAATTGTTGAAGTTGATCCCAATTTTGGTCGAAAAATCATCTTTAGCAATGAGGCCCATTTTTGGATGAATGGGTACGTGAATAAGCTAAATTGGTGGATTTGGGACGACACCAATCCACGCAAGATCCACGAGGTCACATTTCCATATTAAATTAGCATTAGAATTTACTATTTTGAGTTATATATATGATATAATTTGCCTGTATTTGCCTGCAAAATCCAACAAGACCTAATATCGTTTGGGACAACTATAACAGTATGGTATTTTAACATAGTTAATTAAAACTGATCAAAGCGTGTGAAGCAAATGAATAGCAGAACGAGACCGAACTACCACCAAGTTTTCATAGGTTGGAGACTGGAGTTATAGCCATATTTCATGACTTGCCAGGCCGATCATCAAACTCCTTTAATGGTATTTAACTGTCCAATTTAATTTGAAAAACATTTTTGCCCCACTATGACTCGAACTTACCTTTAGACCAAGTTCCCTCAGAGCCATTTGCACACCGCACTATACGCAATTCGCACTACACTATCGAGATCAGGTCCACCTCAAATTAGGTTTTATTATTTTCCAACTGCATTTTAATCAACCAGAAATTTTATTCTAGGCACACACAACTTCAAAAGTTGTTGGTTGTAAATTCGGTTTCATTTCTTTTTTCTCCGTAGATAGATTTATAAATCGTTGGACATATACATTAAATGCGTTTTATTATCCACTTGGTCTGATCTGGATCAGATTCCTATAATAAAACAAACAGGATCAGAGTGACAGCCAGTGGTATACAGGGTGTCCCGAAACTCAACGTCAAGCGGGGACTGGGTGATAGGGTATAGGTTGTACCTGTATTGGGAAAAATAAGAAAAAAAATCCATCTCGCTTGGTTAAGTAGTAATAGAAATATTTCGAAAAATAGTGAAAATCGATACCTATAGGCCACATTTTAAGGTACTGTGGTCACAAATTTACAAATTTTGACGTGTTTATTTTTTTCGTAACCCTAAACAACCATCGCTATTGATAGCAATCAAAAATCCAAAAATAAATATTTTAAGTTTCGTAAGAAAAATAAAGTTTGACTGAGTCAAAATAATTTTGTAGGCTAACTTTGACACTTCATATTTTAAAGAAATTGTACTACACTACCCTCGGCAGGTTATTTAAAAAATTGGCCCATTTTATCAAGATTTGAATGGTATGGTACAACACTTGCTTTTTATTCATTCGTAAAAATTTTATTGTTTTGGATCAAAAGGTACCAAAATTCGGACCTTACCATATCGGTGATAAAAAAGTACTGGTTTTTGGATCTTGAAATATAGATCCAGATAAAAAGCAGGATCACATGTTGTTTTTGTATTTACGTAATTTGATTCGAATCAGATCATGTGGATAATAAAATGAGGCTATTATATAAGGAGAGAGATTGTATGAAATATTTGACGCAGGTCAAGTATTAATTTCAATTTCAGATGACGTTTTTGTGTGAAAACACACTTGCGTCTTGCAGCAAGACTGCCAAACTTTCAAACCTTTAAAATATACTGACTGGTCAAAATTATAAATTTAGGTACCTGACTTTTGTACGTTTTTTATTTTTTAACATACTCAATTAACTTCAATCAAAATTTCAATTTCACATTTGATAACATAAAATATAACACCACATATATATGTACCTACATATTTCGAAAAAACTTAAATAATTTCCGCATATTTTAATTTAAAAATCCTTAAGTAAAACTCACACAAAAATTACAACGAAAACGACTAAGAGTTATAAAATATTCTATCTTGCACCGCTGCTGCACTGATCAACTACAGCTGTCACCGACCTACAATGAAGCAGAAATGGGAAAACGAGTTTGAATGTATTTGATTTGAACTGGCAATTGACTTCCTACTTTAATTCATT
This sequence comes from Epistrophe grossulariae, assembly GCA_929447395.1. NCBI lineage: Eukaryota > Metazoa > Arthropoda > Insecta > Diptera > Syrphidae > Epistrophe > Epistrophe grossulariae. The sequence goes on along the minus strand of OV839567.1, from coordinate 143,866,397 downwards.
CAGAAAATATTGAGGTGGGCGATATTTGCAAAACTTACCTACTCTATTCCCTTTTTTTCTTTATCGACCATAATACAACAGATTGTGAGTATATTTTTCAAAAAGGACCAAATACGTTAAATGAATGTTGTATTTGATAGAAAGATACAATTATTAAATGATTCATCGCGGCGCGGCGGCCCGCGCGCGGGCGGTACTAGTAGGTACCAGTGTTGCCATAATCTCAAATTTCATTATGCTAGATTTCATATTCCATAATGCTAAATCGTATGGGAGCTCAAAAAACAGAATGCTAGATTCTAAAATCCATTCGTAGAAAATTTTCCCTTTTACAAACTTATGTAATGATTAAAAGAACAAAACTTTGTAATAATGCAAAAATTAAAATTTTATTATTTCATAAATAAGTACCCTAAATGGGTGACGTGAAATAAGGCCCAACGAAATAAGACCAAATCTCAAATTTGGCCTTATTTCTTCAAGAATATAGAAATAATTATACGCCGTAATGCTGGGTGATGAATCATAGTTCTGCACATTTTTTGAAAGAAAAAGAACATAAAAACGAAATAAATCCAAACTGGCCTTATTTCGTTTTCAAAAGCGAAATAAAGCCAAATCGAAAATTCAGAGTTATTTCCATTTTAAAAACGTTGGGCCTTATTTCACGTCACATCATATATGACATAACAAAAAAAATAGTTCATGGAAATCTTAATGGGTATTTTAATGATTGATATTTAAATAATATATAAACAAATATTCAATTCCAATGACTGCTTTTGCACTACAGCGATTTCTTATCTTCGTTTATCTTCTTGTTTCTTTCTGATTGCAAAGACCCTTTTTAAAATTTTTTTAGAAAATTAACTTTGTGCAAGTGAAAAGGTTTCATTTATCTGCATTCTTTACTCCAGTTGATTAAGCAAAGTCCACAGAGTAGTAGACGAATTGAAATTACTGAACTTTGCGTTCGTATGTGTAAATACTTTTTCAAATATATGAAGATTCATTCACACATACCCATACACAAATCATTACTTTTTCGATATCTTGATTCTTGTTAATCGAACAGCAATGGAATATATTACTTTGTTTCATATTGGATTTTAGAAAGTTAATTTCTGTCTGAGTTCAATAAGGCATTATTAAGGTAAGATCACAATAATGCGCATATTTTGCAAACAAATTTTAAAATAAAAATGCCAAAAAAATTCGGATAATGCTAAAAAACTATTTGGCATAATTTTCAAATTTCATAATGCTTTTTTCTCGTCTGTAATGCTAGATCTAGCATTAATAATGCCAAAATGGCAACACTGGTAGGTACATTATAAAGAAATATGTGTCGCCACCTAGCGCAGGATTTCCCCTTCTATTTGTAATTATTCAATGCTTATACTAAGAGACATTCTCTTAAGGCATGTCGAAAACAAATTCTAAACTCTACCACTATGAGTTTTATTAATAAATGGTTCATTCTCTTTCTAGTACATTTTCAATTTGTAACGGATATAAAGGAGAAGGCGACGAACAGCCAAGAAATTGCATTCCCTTTTGTACCGAATTGAGAACCGACAACTGTTTCAAGTCAAAAATACATCCCAATATATGTGACTACGAGGGCCAACCAATTTGCCGCATTTTCAAAGAATTGATGTAAGTAATTTATATTTCCATAAAACACACAATTTATAATTTTAAAGATTAATCTAAAGACTTGAAGACGTTATTCTTCACAAAATAAGTTCAAAGTTTTTGAGTCATACGATTTTTTCGGGATTCCGAAGTGTTGGAGATTTTTTTTTGGTCAATTGGCATCATTAACTCAAAAATCGTGTTTTTTGAGTTATGCCGTTTTTTCTAATAGGCGTCGATATAGAAAAAGAAAAATTTCTCATCATCGCATACCTACAACATTTTTGACCAACAATTTCGACTTTCGAGAATTGATTTTCCAAAGATGAACAAAAATTATTTCTCAAACATATTCTTTAAAAAGCGAATCAACAAATTCTTCTTTTTGTATTCCAAAATATTTTAAAGTAGGTACGCCTACCTAAGCCTACTGAGCCTAAGGGCTCAATTAAAATGTTTTTTTTCTTTTTTTTTTTCATTAACGGTTATCTTAAATATACGTGCTAAGTTTATACTAAGAGACATTCTCTTGAGGCATTCTAAACTAAACTTCAGTATACATTTATTAATAATGATTCTTTCTCTTTCTATAGTATATTTAGAATTTGTAAAAGCAGACGGTCAAGAAATTGCATTCCCTTTTGTGACAAATGGAGCTACGACCCATCCGACTGTGTAATTCCAAAAAAAAAACCCTACTATTGTGACATGGAGTCCCCACCAATTTGCCAGAGCAAATTCATTGAATTTGCAGATGATGCAACACCAAACTAGTGCTGCCAGACTTTGGAAGTATGTTTAACCATCCAAGAATTACCTTTTTTCCCACGCCGCGCCCGCCACAAATACCTACCACAATTCTCCTACGAAATAAAACATTATAATTCAGTCAGTGTAATTAAGTCTTTTTATTATTTTATGAGGAAACATTTTATGTTAATTGACTAATATTATTATTGGAAATTATTACGACTTTGTAAGCAAACAAATATAAATAAATTATAGGTACATTTTTACTTATGTATGTATAATATTATATTAGACATGTACACTCAGATAAAAAAAGAGTATAATTAAGGACAAACATACTTAAACTGACAAATTTCAAACTTCTTTTCATCGCAATCGTGTTTATACTATAATTAAGTACGACGGATTTGAATCAATATTAACGCATTCTTTCTTTAAGTAGTTCCATTCCTAAGTTAAGAACGACCAGCAGTAAACTTAAGCACGCATTTTTTGTTTTGATGGTATAGAAGTCATTTTAACTCCGTGCGTTCTTATATTGAGTACTTTACGGTAAAATAAGAAAAAGCGGAGTTAAATGGAGTATTTATTTAGGGAGTTTTATTTATTAACTCAGCTAATTGCTAGCTTTAAAGGTTATAATTATATGTACATGTTACAAAATTGAAAAAAAGTTGATTTAAATTTAATTGAAGTATTAACAGTTTGGTTCAACAAATTAGTATATTTACTGTTGAAAAAATTAAATAATTTAAACATTTTATTGAGAGGAGAAAATCGTTCGTAATTAGTCCGATAATTTGAAATAAATATGCTTCCGGACAAATTCCTCAAGCTCCTTTGGGGAATATTAAAGTTTATGCGAGACAGAAGGTGCAAAGAGTCTATGTTTCCGTTTATAAGTTTCACAATGAAGACAAAAGATAAATACAAGCGTCTGCTCTCAAGACTAGGCATGTCTATCAGTTTCAGTCTGTTGTTATAGGGCGGGAGTTCGTAAGGATTTTCCCAACCCAATCCTCTGAGTGCAAACCTCAGAAATCTTTTTTGCACTTGTTCTAATCTGGCTATGTGACAGTCATTGTGGGGTGACCAAACCTGACAAGCATATTCAATAATGGGTCGCACAAATGTCACAAAAAGCTGTTTGATAACAAAAGGATCAGAAAACTGCCTTGACTCTCTCTTTATCCACCCAAAAGGATCAGAAAACTGCCTTGACTCTCTCTTTATCCACCCAAGAATTGAATTAGCTTTATTAGTTATGGAGTTGATGTGTTGTATAAAGTCAAGTTTTTGATCAAATAGGACACCAAGGACAGTTAAATCGCTAACTCGTGACAATAATACACCATTAAGAAAATAATTTGCAGGAGATACAGATAGCTTTCTCGTAAAAGTAATAGTTTTACATTTATCAATATTGAGAGTCAAACAATTACGAACACACCAATCGAAAAACGAATTAAGATCACACTGAAACTCTTCACAATCTCGATTATTTTCAATAGTTTTGAAGATTGTAACATCGTCCGCATAAATGAGACAATTGGAATATTTCAGAAGAGACGGTAAGTCATTAATAAATAAAATAAAAAGTACGGGTCCTAAATGGCTACCCTGTGGTATTCCAGAGTTAACCTTAAACTTGATTGATTCACAACCATTGAAAAGAACCGAAAAAAATCTATCAAATAAATAAGACTGGAGCCACGATACAAACTGTTCGCTAAACCCCATCTTCCTCAATTTTAATAACAAAACTCGGTGTGAGAGTTTGTCAAATGCCTTACTGAAGTCGGTGAAGACACAATCTACTTGTTTTCTATTTTTAAACGAATCAATACAACTTTCTGCCAATTCCATTAAAAAAGTCACAGTAGAGCGACCTTTTGTAAAACCATGTTGATTTGCAGCGATAATTGATTTAACATAAAAACATAGTGATTCGCAAATAAAAGCCTCGAAGAGTTTAGGAATAACGGATAACTTAGCAATAGGTCTATAATTTTTAATTTCATCTTTTCTACCTTTCTTATGTAAAGGGATTATAAAAGAGTCTTTCCAAGTAGACGGAAAAACACAAGAAGACATAGAAAAGTTAAAAAGAATAGACAAAGGAAACGACAAGTGATTTACACAGTTCTTCAAAATAATGGAAGGTATACCATCAGGACCTGGTACACAACTTCCATCCAGATTAGATATAAACTTTTTAATGTTTTCAGAATAAATATTAAAGTTTATATCAGTCAAGTAAGGAAAAGATTTTAAGTATGTTATGCTAAGAAGGATTGCGTTCTTAAATTCAATCTAAATATTCTCAAAATTAGACTTTCATTTTTCTCTGGGTGTACATTGTACAATCAATACACTTTGAAACCGTTTGAGTGGCTTGTTAAATAAATAAAAATAAATCTTTTTTTGAGTTTGAAAGAAATTTTTCCGAAAACTATTTATATAGGTACAAATAAGTTGCTAAGTTGATATCATCATCATCATCATCATCATCAATATAATAAAACGACAAACACGAATTTTGGGGTACCATTTACGCGGTCTACAAAAGCCGAAAGTATATAAATTATATATCGATGGAAAGGTTTTTTTGCACAGAAGTGCACAAAGCAAAAATTTATTAAATAATTTTACCATAAAGACTAAAAAACAATAAAGTAAAATTGCATTATAAGTGCGAGGAGAGCGAGAACCATAGCAAGAGCCAGAGCGAGACCGAGTATTTGTTCACAACACTTATTATATTTTCGTTAAATGCAATGGTTCGTGCATTTAATATATTCGTTAAGATGGTTAGTGAATTCGAGTGAGGGATTTTTGTGGGAAGAATTTTATTTCTGAGGATTTTTTTCTGTTGTGTTGGATTTTCGGCCACTGGTCGATTTAATGCGAGGAAGCATAAATTATGTATAGTTGTAGGTATATTGGTTTTGCATGGGAATATTCTGCAATCTATTGTGTCTCTCGCTCATTGGGTGTTGTTTTTAAATTGAAATAAAATGTGAGCAAAAAAGGAAGAATGCTTTCAATTTGTAGATGTAGTGTGAGGGATGTTAAAGCTGAGGCGTGGAACAATAACTTTTTATTTATATTCCTCGCTCCAATTCACTAACCATCTTAACGAATAGATATATTAAATACACGAATCAATGTATTCGACGAGTTTTATTTTCGATATAAATTTAATTGGTCTTTAGACTACTTCCGGGATGGTCTTGGGACCAGTGGTTCTGTGATCGGCTAAACCCAGCCCGGCAGCATTCAGTGCTACAGGAAATAATAATAAGTAGCTCATATAAAATAACTAGCTCAGTTTTTCTCCACGCTCAAGACTGCTTTTAAACGATGGAATTATTCTTGCGATTTTTTACTTAATGTTGGAGTATCCACATCCAAAAATCGTATGCATCGAAAAATAAAGTTTTCTAGAATTTCATGTGAATTACAATATATTTTCTAGAAGTTGTTTTTCAATTAGACGATAATGTTATTAGCACTCGAGTTTCGGGGGCTGGACGTACTAGTTAAAATAAAAGAAAGAACATGCAGACTTCAGGCTTTCTGAAAAGGTGAAACACTTTTTAGAAACTGTTCAGACAAATAATTAGCGTAATTGAGCGAATTGCATTTTCAGCATTGCCATTAGCCAATATCAACTTAGAAGTAGGTATGTACATATAACACATTGAATTATACACAGGCATATTCGCCTGACTTACCCTATGTGGGATATTATGGAAAATCAATTTGAAAATAATTTCATACCGCATAATCTATTTACATTAATAACACTTGATTTATTGTTCAATTTTGTATTTAAATAAAATAAAAAAAAATAATACAAAAACCTAACAAGGCATGTTATAAAGATAACCGAAGATTGCACGAAAACCAATTTTATTATTTTTTTTGTTACCTATTCCCTTTTCAATTTAAAAAAAAAAATCCATCCTCCCTATAAGGCCCTCCCTGTCTTCATTGTCAAATATTTACGACAGAATCTAATGTGTCTTTGGAAAATGAATTCTTATCGACCAGGTTCGAAGCAAATTTTTCAAGTCCCGAAAACCACCTCAATGTTGAAATGAACCAACGATCTAAAAAAAAAAAATGCCTCAGACTATACAACATAACGTAAATTGTACATTCATTTCTATTTATCACCCCATTTAAAAACCGAAAGCCATAAAGAAGAAGTAATTGTTGCCTACTTTTGTGGGCGAAAATGATCACCCTCTGTTCTTTGTACCACAATAAACAAAAAAACACAACAGTACAAAGGTATACAATACATATCTGTCCATTACTGCCATTGTCGAACTATTCGTGCGTGGTTTGTATAATGTCGATGGCGTACTCGTAGGCTAGCGCCGCCATTAAGCTACGCACCCCGAATTTTGTTTAGGTTTTTATATTGAACTCTGCAACCTTGCCCATCACAATCGTAGGTAAATAAAATTCACTCTTTTGTGCGTAATGAGGAGAGAGTGGTTATTTTTAGCCCTCTGTATCTTAACGGAAAATTGAAAATTATGGCGATGTCTCTTTATCACTGATGCTTTTCAAAATGAAAGGTCAACGCTGCCGTGTGTCGTCAGTCGTGTTGGTTGGATTGGAAGGCGCCCAGCGGCCAGCCAAGAAATACAGACGCAGATGACAAAGATGGAGATAAAAAAAAGCAGACTTCCGCTTTGTTAAATCGTTCACTTTAATATTATAGAATGAACGAACTCTCAACAAGTAGATTTTGATTCATTGTGTTTGTTCTATTCTACTTTTTTTTTGTATTCAATACATAAATGCTTTTAGTTGAGAGAACAACAATGACATGATGCGATGGAAGCAAACTTCACAGTGGGATATTTAACTACTAAACATGGAAAACTTTGTCTGGTGTGTTGGTTTCAAAATACACGTAGCCCGTAGGTCTTACGAGGGTAACTCTCCTAAAAATGCCGTATTTAACGAAATCATGTTAAACGATACAGGAAACCAATGGAAAAAGGGGTGTTACGTGATTTAAAAAAAAAAACACTCAAAAATATTTGTTTTTCACTTTTTTAGATTTATTTGTTATCGAAATTATATCCATATAGGGGAGAAGATTGAGACTTGATGCCCTGGAAGACTTGATCCCCCACCTCAGATCCAAAAGAGTTGAAAATTATCATTTGGTTCCATTGACGTTACTTTATACCATTCATAATTCAACTTAGAGAGAGGAAGAGCATATGACAGTCTGTCTGGGCTGTTGTTTTGAGTTGTTGTAAGTAACACAGGCAGTGGCGGATCCACGGGGGGGTTTTCGGGTCCGGACCCCCCCCATGAGCATTGAAACCAAATATTTTTGTATTAATTTATTTATTTATTAAATATTTACTTCTCTTCGACATAAATTTTGTCTTAATTACAGAAAGCCCATCATTTTATAAAATTTCGACTAAAAATTTCTTCAAGTGTAATGAATAGGTATACCTACCTCAAAAACTTCAAATGCAAAAGGAAAAAGGAGTATACCTACTTACATTAGATTGCGTAGCAGTTTTATACGGTTTTCACACCGAACCAAAATCTCGGATTTCGGCACAAGATTTCCAAATCTCGTTGAATCGTTCACACCTAGATTTCTAGAACCTAGATTTTGTTTGAAATTTCAATCAAATTTCAGTGTTGATAGAAACTAAAAAAAAGAAGATTTCGCAGTAATCTACTAGATTACGAAATCTGAAAATGTATGGGAAATCTTGTTGATTTTGATGAGATTTGATGATTTTTGATCGAAATCTAGATTTTGATTCGGTGTGTAAAAGCTATAAAGCCTGGAAACTTAGTTCAATGGTTAAATTTTGAAGGTTTAGGCAATTTGTCATATCTACCTCTCCAAAGCAACATATTAAAATACTATTCAATATTATAAGGGCAAAAAGAAATTAGCACCACCATTTTCGATTTTGAAAAAGAAACTGTGCTGCATTGGGCTCAACTTGTGCTGCGATGTGCAGTAAATATTTTTGAAAATTTTGCGGATGAAATTTTTCCAAAATAAATTTTTTCTAAAAACTTAATATCAAAAAATCAAAAAATGATACAGCCGAAGAGATACAAAAATCGCATATTTCCGACTTTCACGACCGAACGCAAATGATGCGAAGGAACTTAGCGTGAAATTAGCACCGTCAATTTTGATTTTCAAAAAAAAAAAAGTTTTGCTGTATTGTGCTCAATTTGTGCATGCCGTTGTGTGCCGTTTTTTTTTTGAAAATCGAAAATGGCGGTGCTAACTACATGCACATAAATAATGTAGCACAAATCCCACGCAAGTTTTCTTTAAGTTTTCTACTTGTAATTGGACCCCTCCCCCCCCCATGACCAAATCCTGGATCCGCCACTGCACAGTTTATTTTTGTATGTTCTCAATTTGTTAATGAAGATTTTTATGAAATTAAAAATTAATTATGTGCCAAAAAATAAATTTTTATATTTTTTTTTTCCAATTCATCCAAACTGGGAGAGTTTATCCCATCGATTATGGAAGAATTGATCCCGGGATATCAGCGAAATGTCTCAACTTGATGATATTAAAAAAAAAAGTGGCAGATCCAACTATTCAGGGCATACCTACAGCAAGCTCGTGAGATGTTTCTTTTCCCAAAATCACTGAGATTATTCCCAATGAAATAGAGTTTTAGGAAAATGATATCATCTTGCTTTAAAGAAACATTTACTTTTTAAAGTTATTATTTAAATTGATTTTTATTTTTTATCAAATGAATGTAATATTAGTGTTATTTCTTTTTGTTCTTTTTAATAAATTACTAACTCGTTCAAACAAATTTAAAGATGTTTTTAATAAGGTATATTGAAATATATGTGAAATTCGGATCAAATCTCCCATAGTTTAGCAGACTTAATCCTTTTGATTCTCTCTCATTATTAAAAGCACCGCTTTAACTACTTATACATCTAAGTGTTGTTTTCTATGCAAAACAAAGAAACTACATATAATAAATGTGTCTTTATTTTAGCAGAGGAACGGGTCTTCTAGAAAACGTAAAAAGTTATGATACAAATACTGCAAAGGGGATCAAGTTTCATTCTTCTCCCCTACCAATTAATTGTAATTGTTGTGGTTTTTTTTTTAATATTTTTATTTTTATATTTTAATTAAATTTTTTTTTCTAAAATAATCCCAATCGTCTAAACAGGTGGCAATATAATACACCCCTTATTTTCCAATAATTGTCGTGACGCAACCTACGTGCTCTAATTTTTGTTTTTGTTTTTGAGCGTTTTGGAATCCCGGTATTTAAAATCCCTTTTTTTTTCGCTTGTAAATACAAATTTGTAAGTTGGTGAAATAGGCCCCTGATCTGGTAAAAGATGGTACCTACTCAATTGTCGGGAGGGGGTGATAGATAAGTGCAAAACATTCATATACATATGTATTGGTTTTTATATTATTATGTCTCTTAACATAGATATTATATTTAGTATACCTACATAGATAACAATATCTGTTTTGAGGAATGAGGTTCTTCGTGGTCGATTTCCTCTTCTTAACTCTTCGTTTTTTGCTAAAGAAAGTACGTATATCCATATATCCACAAAATCTTTTAATCTTTAGTTCACAGCAATAAACAAACAACCTTGTCGCTAACTGATTATAAAACAATTATAAAACACCTTCACTACAGACGAATAAACTCTAATTTGCTTATTTTAAATTAAACAAAGACTGCAATACGTTAGGGTGTCCATAATTTAAATGAAAAAAAAGAGAACATTTCCAATATGCAAACATAACCAAAAAAAAACATCAACCAAAAACGATTAAAATAACGACTTGTTCACAAAATATTTTTTTAATTTATTAAGAGAATTAGTTTCAGGTATAGAAGACAGAAGAGTTTGAATTTAAAACAGTTTCGAAAACATTAATCAATTGCCGTGTTCAGAAAAATGAGATCTCAGAGATTTTTCTCACTCAAAAAGTGAGCAAGCGAATCCAAGATTTTTTTTCCTCAGAGTTTTGACAGCAAAGCTGAGAAATTTTGCTGAGGAATCCTGTTCAGGTAACTGAGATTGCTGAGATCTCCGAGATCTCATTTTCCTGACCATGATTTCCATTCCGAATCAAATCCGTTAACAGAATATAAAAAAAAATATAATGTGTAGAAATTCACACAAATGCACAGAGTTTCAAACTAAAGGAACGCACCTTTTTAGCTGAAACAACATTTTTAAAATTTTGCATATTCCAAATCGGATATAAAAATTCCAAACGTCAAGAATTTTCAATCCGATCGAAAATCAAATCACACTCAATCCGCAAGTATTGAAAGCGAGAATTATTTCAAAATACCTATGTTCTTATTTATAAACGTTGTTTAACATTAGACAACTGCCTAACTTTGGAAAATGTATTCAAAAACCTTGTTTATTGTTGTCGTATAGCTGCCTAACTTAGACACAAGAGTAGATTGTCCAAACCGAGAATAATGTGATATTTATTTTAATTAAATAAAGCATATTTCCACCAATTTGAAAATAGTTAGACAGTGTCTAAGTAGACACAAATCTAATAAGTACGACTGCTAGAGTTTGAAAACGATAGGATTTTATGACCGATGGGAATTCAGAACAGGGTGAATGTTATGATTCTTAATCTGAAGTTTCATATTTTTGAAAATTTCTTATTTGTGATGGGTATTTATTTTCATTTAAAAATATATTGTAAAACTTTTGAAAGTTTTAATCCTTCAAACTGTAAGTCACTATTAAAATTGACTTAACAGTTCCCAGTTCCCACTTTTAAACTGTTATTTTCTTCTAAAAAGTATGCTCCACGTTCAAATATTTCCGAGGAAAACAGAAAAAAAAACAAAAATTTTTTAAAAACTTCATACATAATTATATTAGGTATGTTCCTTTGGCCTGCATCATCTACTGTTAAGTACTTCTGGCTCCGTAGTCAAATAAGTTTAAAGCACTTCAATAATGTAGATACGAATTGTATCCACGCAAAAAAGCAGCACTATCAGTAAAAAGAAATTACATATATAGTAAATTACTGTTGTTGGTGTTTCTCTAATCAAAAATAATATACAAATACAAACAACAAAAATTACATTTATATTGGGGTTAGATTTGTTGGCAAAATTAAATTACTCCATTCATCATCTATTAGTAAATACCAAGAAGAAACTTTGCAGGGCACAATGGAACAGACCTAAAAATAATAATAAATAAAATTATTTGAAGAACAAAAAAAATTAACCCTTTTTTATCAGACACTGTTTTCCGAAAGTCTTCATTTTTTAGTTCCACATTCTCTAACATTTTTCAAAATCAAATATTCGCAACATCATCAAGATCATCTAATGAAAATTGAAGTGTCCATTTTTCTATGTACTTAATATATTTTTTGTAACAATTAATGCATTTTATTTCAAGAATTGTACTTCACTTTCAACCCGCTTTTATTTAAATTGTTAAGGATTGATTTAGGGCTGAGTGGAATACATTTTTTTTGAGAGAATCTAAAATTGTTGAAACTTCCAAGTTCCAATGGTGAATTGTTTTCAAAGTTGAGAATCACATAAAATTTGAAATACAATTAATTTTGAAGTTCATTTGTGGAAAACCTATTTTGTATTTTGAAAAAGAGACTAAAAAGAGGACGTGCAAAAAAAAGATAACAAAAAAAGAATTTTATGAAAAAAGAGAGTGTAAAAAAGATCGGAATGGAAAAAGAGAACATGTTCTCTATAAAAGAGATGTTCTGGAAACCCTACAATACGTGGACAGATGGCACAACTCTCAGAGATGCATATTAGTATAATTTATCCACCAATTTAACCGCACTTAAAGTATTCATAGATACTCTATTCTATTTTGAGTCTCTTAGGGGCCAGTTATAGCTTTCATTGAAACTCACCATTGAAAATTTTAATTGTTAATTTTGAAGCACATAAAAAGTGAAATCAGTGATTATTTTAATGCAATTAAAAAGCTGATAACTCAATTATTATTTCTAGTCAAAAAAATATTTTATTTTGGCCCAGCCTATCGCAGGAAATGAATTTCTTTATTTCAATGATTGAACTACCTTATCATTGATCATTGAAATCTTAGAAATCATTTTATGTGAAAGGTAGGGCCAAAATGAAATATTTTTTTGACTAGAAATAATAATCGAGTCATCAGCTTTTTATTGGCATCAAAATAATCATCTGATATTGCTTTTTTAGGGCCTCAAAACTGAAAATTAAAATTTTCAATGAGGATTTTAAATGAAAGCTATAACTGGTCCCTTAATCTTACAACAATTTTTGTGCATCCAATTTAAATGTAACCAACAAATTCTAACTGTATCCCACAGCTATGGATACTCCTAGTTCCTACCAATTATACTCAACTCATCAAAACTGTTAATATTTGTATTTGGGAACGAAATTAATGTGTAGGTACTGAAAGGGTGAAAGAAAACACACACATGACACAAGAAAAAAAAATAGTAGGCTGCGCATCGTATCTGAGACATATATTTCGTTCAAATCAGCTATGAAGTATGAACGAGGTTGTTTCTTTTTTTTGGTAGAGTGAATGAAAAAAATGCTAGACAAAAAGTACAGTATGGGTACGGTGACCATCCGTTCATTATAATAATGAACAGTTCAGTATTTGAAGACAATGTTCATTATGAATTATTTGTTGAAAAAAAACACATAAATGTTCAGTATTTCAGAAGTTGTTCATTATTTTTTCTGTATTTAGTACAAATTCCTAAAAACAATAAAATAAATATTAAAACAAAATTCAATGGCAAATAAAATATAAAATGAAGATGCTACCGTATCCTAACCGCTAGAAAGAACGAACAAGACATCTAGTACAATTTTATTTTGTTAAATGCTCCTGCAGAAAGAGTTTTTTCTAGGTACAGTTTAATAAGACCGCGGAAATAAAGCCCATGGGTCACATTTCCAAAAAAAATGTAAATAACACCTGCAGGCTACTTTTCGTTACTGGAGTGGCAATAAGACCCACCACAACAAAGCATTAAAACCCGTTATAGATTTTGCCTTTCTGAATTGGCATTTAGACCCACACTTAAAGTACCTATTCATATACTTTGCTTTAAAATATTTTTCCATTAATGATTGGACATGTTTTTGACTTTGTCAATAGTTTTATAGACACCTAGAGTGGCCCGCTTCGCGGGTTCAGAAAAATATCACAATCCGTAAAAATGAAATATGTATTGTACATGTATATGCCCAACCATTACATCGGGGCGAAACGCATATATGAACACTTTTATGCTGGTTTATATTTATTTTCGTGATTTTAAATCATATTTATTGAAATATGTATGTTAATATAGATTTTTTTTTTTTTTTTGATTGTTTTTTGTTTTAAAATTTAAGTTTTATGCCAACAAAGACTGAATTTCTGATTTCTGTACCTTCATTTTTAAGTAGATATTTTTTTAATTAAATGGAATAATTTAAAATTGAATTGAATTTTGTTGCCTTTTTCACATGTTCATTATTTGAAATTCTAAAATATGGTCACCCTAAGTATGGGCCATTTCGTTACACTGCTTATGAATGAGGGTATTGTTTTTTTTTGGTGCAATGTAGGAAAGGAAAAAAAATGCGAAACGAGGACATTTTTTTTTTTTTGTGGAACAAATCTTTTTACCTATACAAAGACGAATTTAAGGGAATAGGAAAATCGTTACGATAGTTGATTTTTCAAGGTAGGGCATTTGAGGTTTCAAGGTAGGGCATTGCCCCCTAATGCCCCTCCCCCCTAGCTACGGCCCTGTCCCAAAGTCTGAGATAACTGGTACATATTAATAAAAGGTGTGTTTTATTCATTGCTGCATAGCCAGCGTAGCAAGAAAAGAAAAGAAAAAAAGAAGTCAGTAAAAAAAAAAATGGCTGTACTGGCGATAGAACTTTGAATTATATTGAAATGAACTTATAGAGTGAGTAATTGTTTTATTCAGAATTGTGCTGCGCTGACTATGCACTATGTAGCAATGAATAAAACACATCTAAAGATTTTAATTTTGTACCTATATATGTTTGGTTCTTTTTATAGTGATGATGGTTGCCATGGCAATGCTAAACCACGGCTTTTTTTTCAAAAACGTAGGTACATCGTGCATTTTATACAAAAATGTGACTGAAAGATTTAAAAACTATTGAGTCAAAAATTAATAATAAGCCTTGAGATTTAGCTTAACATGCTAACATTCATAATTTTAAAAACTGGTATTAGATACTAAAAAGAAGCTGCAATTTGTTTTTTATAAATTTTAGCCGAAAGCAGATTTATGCCAAGTTTTGTCTTAAAGATCTCACTGTCTAGTGTCTCGTTAGCTTAAGGCCACTTTACACGATATGATAAGTCATATGCTTTGTCAAATTTTATGTCAAAAAAATCATATCAAAGCGTCTGAACGCATTCATTGAAATCATATGACTTGCCAAACAGAAAGTCATATGACTTTTTTAAAATTAGAACCGTGGCTATTTTCATTTGACAAATCAAATAAAAATGACGGAGCAAAGAAAACAAAAATCAAACCTTAACTCATTCATTACAAGCCCTGCGTGATCTGCGCCAGCGTTTCTCTTTAAGAGGCATTTCCTGCTCCAAAGGGATCTTCTCCTCATCGTCCTTATTTTTCTCTTTTTAATTATATGTGCTAAAACAATTGAAATCACGAAAATTGCAGCAATTTTCTTTGAATTCATGATTCTTCCTTGTTTTGAATTTTGAAGTGAGTGTATCTGACAATTAAATCAAAGCAAAAGTAAAATATCTAATCATAACATGTAAACATGAAAAAAATGCAAGTGCTATGATTTTACCTGAAATGACAGGTCATATGAGAAATTAGACAGAAAATGAATTGACAGGTCATATGACTTATCATATCATGTAAAGTGGCCTTTATTTGATGTTTTTTTTCAATTAGAAATATTTTATTCTGACACTACAAAGAAATTTTTGAATTTGTATTGTTCCTCTTGGTTCTTGAGCAAAATAAAAAGAGAAAAACTTGTATGTTTAAATAAAAACAAAACAAAATAAAATAAAAACCAAGGCATCTCGAAAAAAAAATGCCACTGACAATCTTTGGTGCTTTTGTATTTTTGTTATTGAGCTAATATCTTGCTGATTTCTGAGTTTGACTGTCACAAAAAAAAAATTAAAGTTACAAATGACCTGTCACTGCAAATAATGATAAAACATTGTATTGTTAGCATTAGCGAATATGTACATAAATACTCACGGATTTTCTTATATTTCCTTTTAAAAAAATTAATAAGTTTCCAATTAGTTATTTTTTTTTTTTTAAATATTATGATTTATTGTTTATTTTTTTGAAAAATAATGCGAAATAAAACATCTACAAAATAAAATATTCAGAAAAAAAAAAATGATGTGCGAAAATTTAATTTAATTTAAATTTAATATTTGGCAAACCTCCTCGTCAGCGAAATGAAATATATCTCTACGTCTTTTGTGGGTTGTCACAGCTTCAAGTCATCAATTAGAAGTTCTTTACTTGGTGATAAAGTGCTGCCGATATATGCTATGATGGGTAGGTATTTTCCAAAAGAGATGTTTTAATTCATAAGAAAAGTAGCAAAATGTAAAAGAGTTTTGTTTTAAAAAATGAATGTATGTGTAAAATTAATCAATTTATAAGCAAAAATATACCTTTATGTGTTATCTTAAAATTAATTGAGTTTCATTCAGAATTTACGTATTTAAATGGCCATTATATAGGACAAAGAATCATTATTAGCTTCTTGATTTTATTAATAGATGTTTGTAATTCAGTTTTCAAACGTTTTCTTTATACAAAACTATATAGGACCGGCGATACTTAATTAACGAGCATCCATATCGAATATCGTTTTTTTTTTTAAACTTTACTCACAGATGATGGCAGTTTGCAGAAGAAAAGAAATATGTAGTTTAAAACCAGAAAGACAGCAGAAGAAAAAAATCATATTTCCTTCCTATTGTTCTTCACAAATTTATTCAATCCAATCTATTCATCATGCATAACCTGAAAATTTTTGAAATAACTGGGCGTTCCACAAGGGAGACATCTTGGTCCTTAACTTTTAACAGTAAAAATGTTAATGTAGGTAATGTTAAATTTTCATTATTTGTTATAATGATTTAAAATGTTTTTTTTTCTTTGTTTTAATAAAATGCATTGATGAATGTGTAGTCATAGATAAATGCGACTAAATAAACAAAACAAATATTTTATAAAAAATAAATAGAAACAGGGAGATATACACCGTTACACGTAACTCTCGCTCAAAAGAGTACCGGAGATGAAATATTTTTTAGGACTTGTCATTTACATATATAGGGATTGTGAAACATCCTTTAATCTCTCATTACTGGAACACCGACAATTTCTTCAAGAACTCTTTCGTGCCCCAAGTGATGTCCGGAAATAGATCTCAGATGCTTCTAAAGTTTCTCCACTTTGCAGACAACTCTATATATGAGGAAAGCAACGCACTGATGGAGCGTCTCGAAAGGAACTTCGTCAACTAGCGAATTGCGAACGAAATAATGGCTGTTGACGAATGACGAATCAATGATTCCTTGGCGTAGTATAGGCTGCAATTTTGGCAGTATAATTTATAAACCAGGTAAATAACACAAGTATATGGCGTGAAAGTATACAAGCTGTGTGATCCATATAGTCACACCTACACCAGCTCAATATTTTCTGCAGACAAAACTGAAAGCAACAGCAAAGAGGTAGACCAAACCCAACGACTGGCCGAATAATATTTAGACCAAGTATGAAGTATTGAAACCGATTACTTTATACATCAGTGTCTCTATAGCCAAACATCCCCTTGATCATCAAACCCATCTTGCTACTTTAAGCCACTGCGGAAAACAATTCGATGGTATCATAAAATAGCCTTTGAGTTTGAGCCTTCCAGTTGAGACGCTCGTTTATGCAAATCTAGTGGCAGTAATCATTTTTCGGGTGGGTATATATAATGCAAAACTCAAAAGATTATTGAAGTAACAAATGTCTGGACCCATAGAAATCCAAAAAAAATTTCGTTTGGATGAATAATTTAACTTGTAGAGTCAGTCAAAGTAGACAAATTTTTATGGTGGCAAAAAAAATATTTTTTTAGTTTATTTTTGTAGTTTTGAGTTTAAAAACTGAGGGGAGTGCGTGAAAAAACTTGTGTTTTTTTTTGTTTTACTTGATATGTGACTTTTTTAATTTATTTTTGAATTGACTTATACAATTAAAAAAAAACAGAAATTTTTCGCCTTTAAATAAACGGGAAAAAATTCTTATATATTTTTTCACATAATCCCAAAAATTTAGTTTGAAGATTTAGTTTGAAGAAGTCAGTCCATTTTTTTTTTCAAAATTTTGAGTCTGAAAATTTTTTTTTCCAAAACTATTCACAAAAAAAAATTAATTAATTAATTAATTAATTAATTGGAATTCTGGGTTTAAAAAAAGGTATAACATGAAATTGCAAGTGTTGCGATGATTTGAATTTTTTTTTTTTAATTCAAGTAAATTTTTCATAAAAGTGCACCTCCCGCCTAAATGGGGGGAAATAGAACCCTCCCATACGGTTTTTTTCTTATCTCGACCTACCCTAAACGCTCTAGGCATCTTATCCAAAACACTCGTATATTTTTTTTATTTTTTGCCAGTTTGTTTGACTTGCAATCGATTACTTTTGTTTTTTTTTCACTATTTGACTTGCAATCTACCAATAAAATATATTTTTTTTACTATACACTCTTTTATGTCAAAAAATTAAAGAAGACACTTATTAAACAAAAAATAAAAATAATTTAAATGATTGGTTTATTTTCTTTATTATTATTTAGTTTTTTCCCAACTGTTTAACTCAAATAAGCTTCAAAACACTCTGCTATTACTCTTAATCTAAACTATACCCCTATGTAAAGTGAAATACAAACCATGTCTATACAGTTCCTCCTCGAAAAAAAAAAATACATGTAGCTACTTCTTATGGGAGTGATTTTATTTCCAAAAAAAATTTAGACGTTTTACTATCGAACCAAACCTGTTGAAAAAAAAATTATATTCACCACCGAAACTTTTTCGCGCAAAACAATGTTGGTGACATTGTTTTGTGGAAAAAAGAGCACAACGAATACAAATTTTTTATTTCAACTCAGATTTTTTTTCTTCAAAAAAAAAAAAATTCTTACCACTTATGTTTTTTTTTTTCAAAAGAACTGTATACTCGGCTTTAAGTATAAATTATTTTTCAACAGAAAACAAAAAACAAAAAAAATTGTATGGGTATTTTTTTGAAACTCACCAACTTGATAACCTTAAAAATTTACGATATCTTTATTCGCTTAAGCCGAGTATACAGTTTTTTTGAACAAAAAAAAAAAAACATAAGTGGTAAGAATTTTTTTTTTTTTCAGAAGAAAAAAAATCTGAGTTGAAATAAAAAAATTTGTATTCGTTGTGCTCTTTTTTTCCACAAAAAAATGTCACCAACATTGTTTTGCGCGAAAAAGTTTCTGTGGTGAATATAAATTTGTTTCAACAGGTTTGGTTCACAGTTCGATAGTAAAATTTTAAATGTCAAAAATTTTTTTTTGCGAAACAGGCCACTGTGCGCCGCGCCGGCAAAGATGCTTATAGATGAAAAAATCATTTCTAATCCCTTGGGCTTTGTTTTTTTTTTCATAAAGAAATCTACCTCCAGAGGTGGTTATATAGTTGCTTGTTCTTATCACATTTAAGCTTATCAAAATTTCTCATTTACAATGATCAATAAAATAAAAACAATCCTTAAAAGTGCAACGAATAGTGAACGTTGCAGCCAAGGTTGTTTTAAACAAGTACAAAATATAAAATGAAAAATAAAAAATAAAAAAAAACCGAGCAATGGCAAAGTTAAAGTAGACTAAAATAAACAACAAAAACCCTATATGTATATAGTTCTTTGTTCATAACAGCTTATTTACTTTAAAAGTTTTTTTTTATTGCTTTAAACATGAGAATAAGCACAGAAAAGTGCCTTCTTGGGCTTTTATTTTTTTTTTGCCACAATGCAAAATCATTTCACAGTTTTTAACACAAAGGTCAATGAGAAGACATTTCATTTTATTTATTGTTTTTTACAAGGGTTTTGTAAGAATTTTCTAAGAACGCTGTTAGTGGTGTTTTTAATTTTTTAACCGTGAAAAAAAATTCATAAATATTTGTACTAGGTATAATGGATTCTGTTAAAAATTAAAAAAAAATCTTCACATTAGTACTGCAGTAAACTTAACATTTAAACTTAAATTCGTCTTAGACTGATTCAGTGTGTTTTGATAAAAAGGCCAACAAAAACATTTCGACTGAAGTCTTAACATAAAAAAAAATGTTAGCAACGAGACTTACGATTAAAATGTGTAAACATTCATTGGGCAAAATCGCGAAGGCAAAAATTAGGAATCCGTATTCTATACAGGGTGTCCCGAAATCACCGCCTCAGAAGAAAACCATGAGTTCCTGAGGTCATTGCAAGTCGAATAACTTATGAGGTAATTTTCTCGTTTTCGCTTCGTTTTCGACTTATAACGGTTTTTATGATTTTTTATTCTTTTTTCCTTTGACTGGCTCTAACTTTGCCAAACTACAATCGATTTTTTATATTTTTGTTTTGTTGAAACAAGAATAGTTAAAAATTTGTATCTACCATACAAGTTTTTTCTGCGTGGATAACGGTTTTCCCGCAATTTATTATCAAACACACTTTTTGGGTTTTATGTATGTGCCCTCGCCGGACAAAACCACCAATATTTTTCCAAGTAGATACCTTGTACATACATGTGTTAAGTTTTAAGTTTTTTATAGGAGCCACGCCCACTAACAGGTTTCATGAAACCCCACAGAAATACTAAGAAAAAGCAAAAGTAACAAACTTCGCATATAATCATTAAAATAATAAAATATTGAGGGCAATTTCCTAAAAGTGCGGGCGCCAAATCGTTAGAGAAAATTTTTCAAAAAACGAACAAAATATGGGTCAACATTTTTCATTTATATTTTGACATAATATTAAGATTTGTTTTATTTTTTAGAATTAACATTTCATTTAATTCAATTTATGTATTTAGATTCAAATCCTCAAATTAAAAAAAAATACGAATCAAAATTTGTAGTACCTACCAGGAACAAATGAAAATGAAACTGCTTGAATGAATGTAAAATTGTTTAAGGGGGAAACGCACTATTTATTTTGACAGGATGTGTGAACTTTATATAGAATATATTATGCGGTCAATTTCTTGAATTAGCCTTGGGCCCTCGGTCATAATGAAAAACAAATTGCCAAATGGCCCGATCGAACACATATTGGCAACGCTGAATTAACAATTTACAATCTGCACTTATATTAGGCGTGTTTTTTTGCAAGCCCGGGGGGAATTGGTTGAAAAAAACGACAGCGGGGATTAACGACGCCATGACAGTAAAAAACATGGAGTTTTCCTACAAACTATCGATAACATGTAAGCAATTCATGGCGATAACACAGTTTTTCGGTGCGCTTAAGTTAAACCCCGAGAATTCTCCGGGATTAGTTGATGTTGCATTTAACATGTTAATTGTTTAGAACCGACGTCGTTTTTTTCATCCAATTCCCCCCGGGCTTGCAAAAAAACACGGAGTTACATATATAATTCAATGATAATACAGCATTTATTATGGTAAATAAGAGAATTTATATACTTGTTAGTCGATAAATATTTAACAAGTCGATGAATAACAGTAACAATTCCATGAATATTCCTCAAGCACTATTAAAGATTGAAAAAGTTAGGTTAGTTCATAAATGAAAAAAAAAAAATATATTTACTTTGACTTGCGGCTGGTCTTGAAGACGTTTTGGTCAATGTTATCTTTGAACCTTACACAAAAATCGGTGACATCCTTAGTACACAATCGTATACAATTTGTTTCCTGTCCGTTCTCACAAACCTCAAGCGACCCACTTGGAAGAAAAAGAATATTTTTTATAAAATTTGAATTTTTTGGATTTGTTTATTCATATCGCTTAGGTTAAGCTTGAAATGGAAGAGTAACAAAAAAAGCTCAGATAAGTAAAAATTTGCCAAAAAAAACCTCAAAGGTATCGCCGATCGCGACTCCATATCATAACAATTCCGGTTGCACAAATACAATTAGTGCAGGAGGAGCCAGTTTGAATAATTTTTTAAAATTAAGTTAGAATAAATTTCAGCTGACAGTAGAAATAGAAAATTAGCCAGTTCAGGTTTCTTGAGATATCTGAGATCTCAGAGATCTCAGCAATCTCAGAAATCTGAACGTAATTCCTCAGTGAGATTCCTCACTTTTCCTGTCAAAAAGCTGAGACTGAAATTTTTTGGATTCGTTTGCTCAATTATTTTTTGTCGCAGTTGACCAATTTATAAAACGAGATGGAGAGTGCTTTTGACTTCTAAGGAGAAATTTTGTTCAGGTTTCTCCTTCTCCTCAGTGGAGCTGACAGATGTTTGCTCAGTGAGATCTCAGAAACATGAACTGGCTAAATAAAAATTAATAAAACAGCTGTCATTTGAAAAAAGGTTTATTTCTATTTGTTTTAGAACACTGTCTGATTGGATTCAAGTTATTATAACTTTCGATCTAAAGCTAGCTTTGCTTAATACTATATGGAAGGCTCACAGCTGTACCGAACTAAGTCAAAAAAAAAAAAAAAAATATTGCTAACTTTTGCGCAAAGTTAAACTCTATTCAAATAGGTATGTGCAATAATAACTAAGTCAGAAAGTGTTTCATTCCTAAGTAAACGATATACAAATCAAGACGCATTGCTAGCATTTAAATGGCGGATTATTTACTGATTAAACTCTTAATATCTTCAATTTCCATTTGTATGACTTAGTTCGGTACAGCTGTGAAGTGTAAGCCTCCATACACCTTTTCAAAAAACTTCAATAACATGAAAAACTTTTAAACGAAAAACCAGTATTAAGCGTTTAAGGAACAAGGGCCTCATCACGTAAAATGAAAACGATCGGACGATATCGTTTCCACCATTGCTATATCTTTATCATATCTTTATAGAAAAATAAAGACTGAACATATCGTTCGATAGTTTTCCGTTTTACGTGATAAGGCCCCAAGTTTGACCAAAATTTTATAATATCTATTAAATTTGTCCAAAATGAAGGATGTCAAAAATATTTTAATGCAGGAAATTAGTATAAAGATATTACTATTATATTCAATATTCGTAGGGGTTTTTCGAAATTAAAAAAAAAAGTTAATCGAAAACCGTTATATGCAATTCGAAAGTCACTATATAATATATACTATAATTTCTGGCCTATTATCAGTTTCAGTTTGGACGGTGATTAATTATTGGACAACCGTGTATAAAGTGCAGGGAAGAAACCTTTCATACCTTCCCATTCTTCTAGTGTGAGAAACAGGAGCAGACAGATACAAGAAACTGTATGATTTGAAGTTGAAGTTGTAAAAAATGTATCACTATCACTTGATCACGGAATTTTTTTTGGTTCGGATGACGCACGCGACGTTTTGTACAACGTGACTTATCCTGTCGCGCACTGGGTTCAAAAATACAAATTTCACAGATGCTGATAATTCGCCCCTACTACCAGCGTTGTTCTGGGAACAAAAAATCCTGGGGCCATTCTTGGGGCCATTTCAAATTTCTTGAAGCCAATCAAGGATATTGGAGTAAAATGACACATTTCGAAATGGTTTAAAGCTTGTCAAAACAATACATCGTCGTTTTCTACAAATTAGGCATGTTCAGGAAAATGAGATCTCGGAGATCTCAGCAATCTCAGTTACCTGAACAGGATTCCTCAATCCTCAGCAAAAATGTTCAGCTTTGCTGTCAAAACTCTGAGGAAAAAAAATCTTGAATTCGCTTGCTCACTTTTTGAGTGAAAAAAATCTCTGAGTTCTCATTTATCTGAACACGCCAACTCTCTTAGAATAATATGTATTTCTTTTTTATACAGGGTGGCGCACGAATCGTGCTAGAAAAATAAAACGTAATAACTTTTTTTCTGTGTGAGTAATCGGCTTATTTTTTTTTTTATTTTGTAGGTTACTATTTAGATTTATAAAAATGGATGCTTGGGATACGGAGAAAAGAATTTGGATAGTGCAACGGTACCATGCTTTGCAGTCCGTCATTTCCGTCCAAAGGGAATTTAGGCGGGAGTTTGGCGGTAATCCCCCGAGTAGATGGACCATTATGAGGTTTGTAAACATGTTTGCCGAATCTGGAAGCATCGCACGAAGGCCGTACCATCGAGATGCCAATGTTCGGGTTCAGGATACAATCGCAGCAGTAGCATCTGCAATACAGGCCAATCCGAACGTTTCGACCCGAAACTTATCGGGGCAAATTGGAATTAGTAGACGGTCATTACAACGGATACTTCATGACGATTTAAACTTGTTTCCGTACAAAGTCCAAATTACTAGCAAGTTAAACCCTCAGGATTTGCCTGTTCGCCTGGAATTTTGCCAAAAAATGATATCAATGGCCGAAGAAGACAACACATTGATCAATTGTTTGTTCATGTCTGATGAGGCCCATTTTGATCTTAATGGCAATGTAAACAAGCAAAATTGCCGTATATGGAATGAGTCTAATCCAGAAATGCTCCATGAGACGGAACTGCACCCAGAACGAGTCACTGTGTGGTGCGCAGTTTCATCAAGGTGTATTGTCGGTCCGTACTTCTTTGAAGAAAACGGTGTAACCGTTACTGTCAATGGGGACCGTTATTTAAAGATGTTGAAGGAGTTTTTTTTACCCAGAACTGCGCCGAAGACGTATACCATTCAACAGCGTTTGGTTTCAGCAAGATGGAGCAACTGCACATATAGCCAGACCAGTTATGGCGGAGCTAAACAAAAAATTCGCAAACAAGTTAATTTCTAGGAACTCCACTCTTCGCTGGCCGCCAAGGTCACCTGACCTGACTGCACCAGACTTCTTTTTATGGGGTTATGTCAAGCAAGAGGTGTATAAAACGAAGCCCAGGAATTTAACTGAATTAAAGCAGTCCATAACGACAATAATTGAGGCGATCCCAACTTCAACTCTTCAGGCCGCAATGAATAATTTTTTGACCAGGTGCCGCATATGCGTGGGACAGCGTGGAGGTCATTTGCGGTCTATAATCTTTAAAAACAACTAACTATTTAAAATAAAATTTAATTTTCTAACCAATAAAAAAAAATAAATGAAATACATCGATTAAAAAAAAAGTTATTTGAATTTCTTATTGTAGCACAATTGGTGCGCCACCCTGTATTATTCGACTAATTTTGAAACTAACTCGAGCTTGTTGAAAACTTGATATTTTTTTAAATTTGTGAAATCAAATATTTTTTTCTATTGTTTGGAACGTTTGTTTTTACTAAATTTATGAATTTTTTTCAACTGGGGCCATTTCATGTTGGCCCGGCCATTGGGCCAAAATACAAAACTTGGGGCCAAATGTCCCAATTTGCCTACCACGAATTCATTATTCTACACTTTTAAAATTGGAATTGAATTTTGGTTGTAAATCAAAACTTGTTTTGATACATTTTTACAAATTATTAATTCGCCACCGTGTCCCCTTCTTCAATTCGTCGATTACGAATGCTGATCCATTATCACCATCACAGTATCACTGCCAGATTTATTGCTTTCAGAAACACCAACAGTCGTAATCATTTATTCTTAGGAATGATGAATCACATTATAATAATAGTTTTCATAAGAAACAGAAAATTATCATACGTATATATTAAAATTCTTGCGGTTTCTACAGGATGTAGCGTACACGCATTTTGAATTGGATTAAAATTTAAAACTCAGCACGATTTAATGAAAAAATTGCATCCCCCGGAGAGAGACCTTTTTTCAAAGTTTTCAAACACTCTGTAGTATTTTAGGCCCCCTGGGCGATCAAAAAGTGCATTAAATGAAAGCCCCTCCAATAATTTCTGTTGTTTTAAAAGAAACTTTTCTAACTAAATTGGATTTTTTTTTTTTGGATTGTAGAGTTCCTAAATATACCGCTTTTGTGGCCCAAGCCCCAAAAGCTCATTTTAGCTCATTTATCTAGAGGAAAACTGTCTTCAGAATTTGAACTCCCGGCAGGCCGCCCCAACTGTTTAGATTGAGCTCTTGTAACTCACAAAACGTCCCTTAAACTTTATTGACGACTCTTAGAATAAATATTTACCTGTTTGGGGCCCCTAAGTACTCTTAGACACTTTAAATGAAACTATAGTTGGGGTTCCCAAACGAAATATTGAACTATGGTGGCCCCATTGGTAGCCTAAAAAGCTACCCAAATTATTCTTATTAAACTTGACGTTCTATAGGTTTGTGATAGTTTTCACACAAAATTTCAGGATCGTAGAAAAAAAATAGAAAATAACGGTAATTTCGAAGTGTCGGTAGAAGTAGGAAACATCAGTATTCAGTTATGAAGTTGGCATTATGGGCCTCAGTAGAGATTTTAAGGTTGTTTTTCCAGAAAGAAGACACCGTAACGAGAGACTTCGACACAACTATTTTTTACTGACTTCTCAAAGATGGAGTGTGGTGTTGGCTCAGGAATTTTTTCTGAATCTATATCTTAAAATCCTTTCGGCTACCTAAGTTTGCAAGTGTATTTCAAGCTGAATTACTGGCATGCAAGTTACTCAAAGAAGACTCTGACCAAAACCGTAATACCACTTTCCTGACAGACAGTCAGGCAGCTGTTAAAGCAATTAATTCGGCTACAGTATCATCTAAACTATGTAGTTCAGCAATGTCGGTTTCTGAATGAGAACCTTAAAGTCACTCTTATCTGGGTTCTAGGTCACTGTGGCATTGAGGGCAACGATAGAACTGGCCAGGAGAGGCTCAGCCTTTAATAACTCAATTGCGGAAAAAGAGTTAACATTCTTCTTGGAGTTTTGAAGGGCAATATATTCTCAATTTTTCTAAATGAATCCTATCGCAGATGGGGCAGTTTAGGAAACTGCATTATTTCTAGGAAGATTTGGTCCACATATAGTATAAAACCCGAACAAATGATTTAATTTGCACATCCACCCAGGATAGTGGCGGTCTGTTCTGGTCACTGGCCAATTGGGGACCATGATGCAGCGAAGCTAGGCATCCCCCACAATACCCAATGTTGTAGCTGTGCGGACCAGCAGGAAAGGGAAACAGTCATTCATTCCCTCTGAAAATGCCCGCTCTGGCCAGAATGAGAGCGCAATCATTCGGTATGGTTTTTTTCAACGACCTCGATGAACTTCTGGGGTAAAGATCAAAGATTTGTTCTCTTTCCTCAACGCGACGAGGTACCTCTAGGACGAATACCTGTAGCTATAGCGAGTTATGGTAACAAAACGGCGGCGTAATATATTCCATACTTGGGTCACTGAGCATAGGTTACTTCAGTGGCCGCCATTTCTACCTACCTGCATTATTGAAGCAATGTTTTCAAAAATAAAGTTGTTTCGGGGCAGAATGCTTATGACGTCAATTCCTCAACGATAACTCTTTAACTTGGTTGACATTGTCAAGTAGATGGAACATTATATAAGCCAGCATTGTAAGATTCGAAAAGAAGTCAGTTCCCTGTAGGTAGTATTTTTTCTACTCTAAAGCCGGTTTTAAAAAAAAATAAATTATTTTCTTTTTTAGTCAAATTTTTATAAAAATTATTACAGGTATTTAGCTACACCGGTTTTTAAAAATTTTAAGGAAAGCAGTTGCATGAAGTTTACATAATATTAAAAAATTCTCTAGAAAATCTAAAAATCGGACAGTGTTTGAAATCAGTTAACACATTTTGATATAGTTAAATGCAATATTCGAAAACTTAAAGATAGCAGTAGCAGAATTCATATATTTATAGATATTTAAATCAATTTAATTAAACCAGCTAAAGAATCCCCTTTTAAACGTACTTAATTGACCTATACGTGTAAATAAGATTCACTATAAAACTGTTGGAAATTTTTTTACACAAGTGGCCGTAAAAGTTATTTTATTAATAAAGCGATATTTATTTTAAAATGAATTTTTTTAAACGAACTACTATATTAAATACTGGCGCAAAATTTTAAACAGCAGTCTGAAGCAGAAGTTGAGGTAAATATTATAAGCATGAAAGAGTGACAGTTCATGTTAACAAGTACGCAAACATACCATTTTCACATTTTTAACTGTCAAAGTGACATTTGAAGTTAGTATATTATCTAAATAATAAAAAAAAATCATTTGGTAATTTTCACTTTAATAAAACGTTGAAAAGATGCTACGACGGTAACTCGAAACAAAGAAAATTCTATTTTTGTATGATGCTAATACTAAAAGTGCTTTAACATCGTACATAATCGTCTAAATTTTTGCGCCAATGTCTTGAAATTATAATAAACTTTGTACCTGGTTTTCGGTGGATAATCGCATGAACAACCTGGAGGAACACATTTACCGGTACATCTATGTTTACTTCTGCAAAAGTATAAAAAAGTGTTGTTTTTTACTATATAACTGATCCGTCTGAGCAAAAATATCTTTTTTAAACTACTTAAAAATTTAATATGTGTTCAGATACAATTGGAAACATAGTCTATCTATGTACCTCCAACAGATCAATTTATACACCTATTTTTTTTTAAAGCTAAGTTAAGTATGTAAGTCACAGAAGCAATTCGTATCAAACGTTGGAAATTAAAATAAAATATAAATATTAAAACTTACTGTGTTACTTGAGCTTGATTCTCCC
This sequence comes from Epistrophe grossulariae, assembly GCA_929447395.1. Classification (NCBI taxonomy): domain Eukaryota; kingdom Metazoa; phylum Arthropoda; class Insecta; order Diptera; family Syrphidae; genus Epistrophe; species Epistrophe grossulariae. Next base: position 143,838,116 of record OV839567.1, on the reverse strand, counting down.
AAACACAAAATAAAAGAATTAAAAGTAAAAATATTATTTTTTTAAGCATTTTGATTTTGTTCACTTTTGAAATAAACGAATTAAAATTTATAGATCCTCGATGAATGATGTTTTATTTTTTTTTTCGAACATACAGAGCGTATAGATGATTGCTTCCAAGCTATCGGACACTTGTTTAAAGACTGTTTATTTTATCTGTTATTGCATTTTATATTTACCATAAAAAATCGTTTTAATTAGTTTTTTTGGTGATAAGAGAAAATACTAAGAATAATGTCATGGAGGTCTATGTTCAGTCACTCGTGATATAGATCCAAAATAACCGATACATAAATTCTGCACACGTCTCACGAGCATCCACGAACAAAACGTAGTTGTTGTTGGTTTGGTTGGTGCGTCCAATTTTTTCTTGGTAGTCGTACTTTCACGACTCCCGAGTAATTGTAGAACGTAATTAGTGAGAATTTTAAAACGCAGTCATCTTAGTTTTCGCATAAAAAAACTGGATTAAGAGTCCATTGGTGATTCAGGGTTATATACAAAGTTATTGAAGGTGACTTACAAATTTTAAAGATATTAAAGTGGTAAATCTTTCCACGCTTAATGTACCTATTGAAATTCCAGTATTAACAATTGAATAAATCAATAAGTTTCAAAGTGCATACCTTTTGGTTTTGCAAATCATGCAGTAGTTCAGATTGTCGACTTATAAATTATAATAAAGCTGATATTAAAAAATTATGCATTAATTTCGATAATTTGCTTGCTAACTTTCAAATAACTGTCGCTAATTTCATTGTGCACATACAATTTTAATCATTTGAATAGGTTTTTTTTTTTAAAGGTCAATGATCACAACCACAAGTTTTTTGTTTAAATAAATTAATTCAATTAGGTGGTAAATAACAACTAAACTAAAGATTAGCTTAAACAAAGAGAACAGGGGCCATTATGTATTTCGTTCCGAAAATTAAATTGTCTGAAAACGAATATTTTGTACCCTCTATTTCTAAAGAGGAATCTACTACTTACGGACTGACAATTCTGAAAGCATTGAAATGCGGAAATTTCTTTCTACAACAAAATGATAACGAATCGAACAAGGAAAGTCTTAAAATGTAAGTTTTTAAGATAATCTCAGTGATAGCTATAGAAACAATTTACCTAAGTAAATAAAATTTATTTACAGGGAATTTTCAAGCAAAATAACACACCAATAATTACCGGAATACCCCACTTCGAAAATAAATACTTTTTAGCTTCTCGCCGTTCTATTTCCTTAATTCTGAAGCTAATGTGTTTTGAATAGAATTTGTTGTTTTTTATTTGGCCATGCCAATGCTACAGCCATGTCCTATATTTGGGACCGATAGCCTCCTTGTCCTAAAAACTTTAGAGTAAGGTGCCAGTTATAGCTTTCATTGAAAACGATCATTGAAAATTTTAATTGTTAATTTTGAGGTGTCTAGAAAGAAAAATAAGTTAATATTTTGATGCCAATATAAAGCTTATGGTCCAATTATTATTTCTATCCAAAAAAAAATTTCCATTTCGGCCCAACCTTTCACATGCAATAACTTTAAAGTTTTCAATGATCAATGGTAAGGTTACAGTCAATCATCGCAAAAAAAAAAGTTATTTTATGCGAAATCTTGAGATAAAATGAAATTTTTTTAGGGTAAATATAATAATTGAGTCATAACCTTCATTTTGGCATATAAATAAACACAGATTTTCCTTTCTCAAGGCCTCAAACTTGACAATTAAAATTTTCAATGATCGTTTTCAATGAAAGCTATAACTGGCCCCTAATAGCTAGTTTTAAAATAGCTGCAACTGCAGTTGATCTTGTAGGAGAAGAAAGTTCATCTTGACGAAAATTCTGTACAAAACTAAAATGATAAACAATTGTTAATCTTTCATTACATTTGGACCCCAGATCATGTTTAAACACTCACAACTTTTTCATTCTTTTGCCTTGGGATTAATACGCAGTGAACGAAATTCAATTTTCTATTAATTTTTATGTTTTAATGATCACCGAAATTTTAAAGAATTTTTTTTTTTTTTATTTTTTTAATTAAATTCTTACAAAAATCCTATTTAGAGGGAGTACGATAACTCAGCCGCCAAAAATTGAAAAAGGTTTTTTGTAAAGGAATCAAAAGCAAGCATAGAAGGGGGGTCTATCTTGCCCCGTTTAGGAGGCAGGGGCAATTTAAGAAAAAAAATGACTTAAAATGAAAAAAAAAATTATTAAAAAACAACGGCAACACTTACAGTAAAGAACTATACTGGTTTTGAAAGTTAGAAATGTATTCTTTAATCTTAAATTTAAATTAAATTATTTATGTCAACAGTTTTTGAAAAATTTGCATGCAAACTCAAAATTTTGATAAAATAATGAAAAAAAAAGTTTAGACAAATTTTTTTTTAAGTGTGAAAATAAGTGCTAAATTGGCTTTTTGTGGTCAATGTTAATATCAATTTTAAATCGAACACAAAAAAACCGAATGGTTTTATATCATCTAGTTCTTAAGAAAATTGAAAATTACTAAAACTACTTTTTTATAAGATTTTTGTTTTTTTGCTTGTTTACATAATTACAGTGCTAGTACCCAGCATTACGGCGTATAAACAGTGATTTATATATGAAATGAAGGATCAAAAACAATCATTTTTTTACATCTCACCACGTTCAGAAGGTAAGGGCAATTTAAGAAAAAAATTACTTAAAATGAAAAAAAAAAATTATTAAAAAACAACGGCAACACTTACAATAAAGAACTATAACAGTTTTGAAAGCCAAAAATCCTGAATTTAAATTAAATTATTTATGTCAATAGTTTTTGAAAAATTCGCATGCAAACTCAAAATTTTGCAGCAGCATTACTTTATTGTAAGTGTTGCCGTTGTTTTTTAATAATTTTTTTTTTCATTTCAAGTCATGTTTTTCTTAAATTGCCCCAACTTTCCTTTGGGATATGGATTTCCAAATCCATTTTGAACATTTCGTTAGCAGTTTAAAGAAAAAAGACACCCGTTGTATACAGATAAAAAAAACAAAAGGAAAAAAGAGTTGGGTATATAACAAGTTGTCACTGAGATTCTGGGTTGTTTTATTCTTATGATCTGATCTGGATTGGATCTGGGGGAAAATAAAACACAGCTAATGTAAGTTCTAATACCGGGACTTATACGTATTGTACGTTTAAATCTTACAAAAATATTTAAAATCGGGATTTACATGTTCGGATTCGCCCAGTGCTGATGTTTTACATGTTGTAACACCCTGCTTTTCCTTCACATTTTATTCAGTACACCAATGTTAAAAAAAATCGGAACTAAAAACATCGGATGATGTTAATCATAGCCTCTTTGGAATTCAAAAGTACGATAAGTACAAATCCTGTTATTGAAACTCAGAGTTTTTAGGAACAAAAAGACAGGATATGTATTTTAACTAAATGTTTCATGTACAATGTAATAGTGGTTGTGCTTTTATAGTTAATTTTTAATTTTAACATTGAAATGTAGTTTTTATTTTGTTTATTTCTTTTTAAATATATATTTTTTTTAATTTTAATTTTCACATTTTTAATTTTCATTCATATTGAAATAAAAATACTTACATCTATACTTATGGCCAGTTGCACCAAACGCTTTTAAATATTTAATGCTTCGTTAAATTTTAAAATGCCATTTATCGGTTGCACCAAGTAATTTTAGTTTTAAAAGGCCGATAAACAAGCCAATAAACTAAAATGCCATTTTCCTCCAGTTAAATTTTAAAAGCGAGTTTTAACGAAAATATCTGAAAGTTACAATTAAAAAAAAATATTCAACATTAAATAGATCGTTGGAGGTTAAAAATAAATAAAAACAAAAATGAACAAGTAAAATCCATTATTTTTCTTTTCAATTATTTCCTATTCAAGCCTAGTACATACATCAATTCTTTTCAAAAAAAATGGTGGTGAAAAATTTTTTTTTCCGCAAGAAAAATGTGTGTGGTGAAATAAAAAAGAAATAGGACTCTTCTTCAGCTACAATACAAGTTTCAAAAGGGTAGTCACTCACTTCCATTTTAAACCAGGTGTCATCTCTCATATCGCTATCTTACTTACACTAATGAAACTTTTTCGTCTAGTTCAAAAATTAGCTGACAAAATCCAGGGATGGTTGGCAAACAGCATTTTAGCTAAAAAATCAGAGAAATACATTGGTGCAACCTCAAGTCGATAAATTTTATAAGAATTTTAGCAAAAACTGGTTTTAGTGGATTTTGGTGCAACTGGCCAGTAGATTTTTATTTATTTTAAAACAATAACAACAATTCGTTATTTAATAAAAAATAAATACTTTATAAGGTTCAAGAAAACATTTTAAATTCTTTAAAATCTTTCATCACCGTGATAATTTCATCGAAATATGGAAACATTGACTGTGATACTTTTTCTGAGAGCATTTTAAATTGTTTAATCCCCGCAAATCGTCTTTCTACATGTATGTACTCTTGCAGCTGCGATTAGTCTATCATTTTCGACGTCATGTTTCTCAGATTCTAACAATTCTTTTGCAATCATGAACCCCACCATCACAGCATCTCCTGGTTTCAACACTTTAATTTATCCGGTCAAGTTGAAAATTGCCTTGTCGAAATTCCTCCCGGAGAGTAAAGGTCTTATGAATTTCACAAACCCTGACGGAGTTATTCCGATTAATATTTTGACTGTGTGAGTTCCTTTGTAATGAGAGTACGTACAGCACTTGCATGTAAGACAACGGAATTGCACTTATTTTACTTCTGTGCAATCAAGCACGGTAAAACTTGGAAACTTTTGAAAACATCGAAGTAAGCTTTTATTGTATACTTCACTTGACGGCCAGTAAATAAAACATTGTAAAACTTAAGAAAGAAATTGAACGTAATCGGTGAAATAATTTTTAGAAGTTTTAATGCTTAAGCCTAGTACGCTGCTGATGCGAAATGAAAAATCCCATACAAAAATGACACAACGAAATCAGAAACGGAAAATTTCGTTCTGTTTTTCGTTTTGCAGTACGCTGTTCGAAGAGCGAAATTTATAATTGTAGCAGATTATTTGGAGAAGTCTCCACTCCTTTTTCGCACTGAATTAATTATACAGACTATTTATTGTGTGCGGAAAAATGACATGTGAGTTATATTTGTGTTTTTTTTTTGTTTATCATTTTCTTACATCATGGGTTTCTCTGATTTTTTGCGTTTTTTTTCTGAAACTCTCCAAGGATATTTTCCACAAGCGGTTCGTTGTCTGTTTGGAGATCCCAGGAAATTTTCGTTTCGCGTCAGCAGCGTACTAGGCTTGGAAAAGTGCTGCAATGTGAGCATTGGTTTGGTGGCATTGTTTTTTATTCTGTACATCGTTAGAATAATTTTATTTTGAATTGAAAAGCCTTTTGCATTAAACTCATCAGACGGACGAATAATCAAACAAAACTTTATCAATGTTTAAAAAATTTATGCTCCAGAATACCAATCATGGTATGTATTTAATTTATCGTCAGGATAAATTTGAAAGGGAAGATAATTAAAACGAATATCCTCTTTTTCGCCGACAATTGAACACATTTATCTGCGTGTTGAATTGTGCTTTAAGTTCCTGTTTATTTGTACTCTTTTAAAATATCATTTGACGAAATGCATGTTTCTGTTTCGTTGTGGTTTTGAGAAAAAATTTCGAAGTTGAGATTTTGACTGGAAAAGATAAAAAAACGATTTTGCTACTGAGTTAAAAAAACAAAATAAACATGCAAACGACTTTAATGTAGACAAACTTTACAAAATATATTCGTCATAGCATGAAGCGATAATTTCTTTTTCGATGTATAAACCATATAGCTCACAAGTGCATCATCACCAGGATCACAGTTCAATAAAAAATTTTTTGAAAATATTCTTGCAAGATTTAAACTTATTAATAAGTTATGACGAGACGCTTCGTTAGTAAAAGAAGATAAATCAAGTAAAAATCTTTAAACTTACAGATGTAGTTCTTTATTTTGTTCTTCCTTCTGCTTTCTTCTATTCAGTCGTTGTTGTCTGGCCATTGTATCTTTTTTTTTTTCTTATGCTCAAGGAGGACTTAGGCAAATTTTGATTCACTTGATTTAAAATTCGGATAGAAGATTTGTTCGTTCTTAAAATGCCGAGAGCTTATTAAAAAATGTCTTGGAAAAGGTTTTCCCATTTTGAAAACAACTTTTTATTCTGAATTTTTGGGTATGGTGTTTAACGATATTTCAGGTCCTCTTCGTTCAGAACATTGGTTTACAGCACACATATGGTGGTCTTTCTTCATTTTTTTAGTTTTGATATTAGTCGGGATCCTATATACATATGTAAATATTATGAATTATTAGCTTATACACAAATGTTACGATTTAAATTCCTTACATTTTTGTACCAAAATATTATATTAACTTATCCAGACGGTCTGATTACAAGGGAAAAGCTAAAATGGGCTATCAATAGCTTTGCACCTTACAAGTCAGCTGGGCCAGACGGCATAATACCAGCCGAACTTCAGATGACTTCTGACATTGTTGTGCCAATTATGGAGGTACTTTTCATCGGTTGTCTGAAGATGGCTCACATTCCCTTGTTATGGAGAGAAGTAAGAGTTGTTTTTATCCCCAAAGCCGGCAAATGTTCCCATGTAAATTCGAAAGATCTCAGACCTATTAGCCTATCATCATTCCTTCTTAAAACTTTTGAACGACTGATTGATATCCATTTAATAACAAGCATTGACTCAAGACTCTTGTCTTCAGCTCAACATGCTTACTGCAAAGGGAAATCAGTAGATACGGCTCTGCACTCACTAGTGCGAACCATCGAACACTCCCTCCACCATAAAGAGTACACGATGGTTGCATTCCTAGATATTGAAGGTGCCTTTAACAACGTCGACACATCTGCAATCGAATCTGCGCTGTAATATCTGAATTTAGATGGTTCGCTTGGTGAATTGATTAATCAAATGCTGACCAGCAGAGTTATCAATTCAAAACTGGGCGGCTTTTCTGCCAGAAGATTTGTCAGAAGAGGTACGCCGCAAGGCGGTGTCCTATCTCCCCTTCTCTGGAATTTGGTCGTTAATGAACTTGAGGAGGAGAGGTACAGTGTGATTGCTTATGCGGATGACGTTGCTATTGCCGTATCAGGAAAACATCCCAATACCTTGAGTGAACTCTTACAAAACGCGCTAAATAAGCTAACAAACTGGGCCGATCGCTGTGGACTGGGTGTCAACCCTCACAAAACTGATCTTGTCCTCTTTTCTAGGAAATACAAAATTCCCCATATAGACCCTCCTACCATCAAAGGTGCCATCGGCAATAAATGGGATCTCCAACCCCGCATCGCTCACTGGCTATATACCTCGGTAGTAAGACCGATCCTAACATACGGTGTGTCAGTATGCTGGACCGCTCTAGATAAAACAACAAATGTTGGCAAACTAAGCAAGGTCCAACTGTCAGCTTGCCGATGCATGGGTGGAGTACTCCGTACGACCCCTGCCGCTGCATTGGATATTCTGTTCTATCTCACACCTCTCGTTATATTTAGCAAACAAACGGCGGCAAGCACAGCTATACGTCTTAAAGCCTCCTCACAATGGTCCAACTATGATATTGGCCACTCGATCATTCTGAACTCATTCAGATCACTCCCAAGTATCACAGATTATACCACTCCACATCTACAGTTCCATAAAAACTTTCAGGTTACCAATTACCATTCCATCCAGATCTCTCTGGGAGGACCTGACCTTCCTGGAAGATGAATCGATTCACTTCTATACTGACGGTTCTAAAACTGAGGACGGGGTTGGTGGAGGTGTATACTCAGATAGGCTGAAACTAAGTCTCTCCTTTCGTCTCCCCAATCACTGTAGCGTGTTCCAGGCGGAACTTTTGGCGATAAAAGAAGTCCTGTCTTGGCTCAAAGAAAACGTGATATCAACCACAGATATCCGTATTTTCTCGGATAGCCAAGCAGCCATTAAATCTCTGGATTCTGTCTCTACAAATTCAAAAACTGCCCTTAATTGCCGATCATCTCTCTTGGAGATGGCACAGCAGTTCAACATTCACCTTTGCTGGGTGCCGGGTCATAGGGACATTCCAGGCAATTGCAAAGCAGACGAACTCGCCAAAAGTGGAACTTTACTACCTATACTGTCAAATCGGACAAATATTGGTATACCCATCGCTACCTGTAAACTTTTGATAAAGCAATATGCAATAGAGAGAACAAACCTTAGGTGGAGTAATATTGCCACATGTCAGGCCACAAAACAGATCTGGCCTGTGCTGGATCTGAAGCGCTCTAGGAACTTGTTATCTCTAAGCAGACTGCACATTAGCTCCGTCATAGGTGTCATTACTGGACACTGTCTAATAGGCAAGCATGCAACAAGGTTTGGTGTATTTTCTAACGACTTCTGCAGAAGTTGTATGGACGAAGAAGAGGAAGAATCGATTCCTCACCTTATCTGAACATGCCCTGGTCTATCTCAACGACGCACGTAGGCTCCACTTAGGAGAATTTTACTACAATGATCCTAGTGATCTGGCAAGTCATGACATTAATAGTCTCGCTCGCTTCGTAAGAAGCTCTAAATGGTTCAACAAGTAGGAAGAAAGTTTTCTAGATTCCTGTGGTATCACAATGTTCCAACTAATGGTCTAAGTGTGTCCAGCGTTCTGCTGACAACCACATAAACCTAACCTAACCTAACTTGTACCAAAATGAGTTTTATTTCCTGGGGACGATTTTCTTTTGGTTGGTATTATCAATTTGTTTCAACTTTTTTTGAGAGACTTGAGGGAAAATAGTTGACAGATCTGAAACAGCTGCTTATAAAAATGATGTCAGCCGATTTCAAATTGGTTTGTTTACACTTTTTGGTGGCGATTTATCCAATGATAATATTCTTTTTTAATATGTTTTCTACTTGATTTATAAACATAAATGCTTTATGATATCATTGGAATTATGATATTACTCGTTTATATTAAGTTAAATAGAAATATTAATTTTTTCTAGAGTCTTTTTTGGTTTTTCTTATGGCAAATACATTGGACGTCAAATCAAATTTTTTGTTATCCCTTTCTCGGAGTTCACGCGTTGACTGCTAGGTGCCGTGACTCCATGTGACGATAGAGGCAACAGGTCTTTTTCTAGGAGTTCATGAAGTATTATCCAGTTATACCAAATCGTATTTTTTTAAAGTTCTTAATTATTGTCATCACTATATTTGTGGTTTAGAGCGTTTTTCAATATAAAGTGAAGTTTCATTCTGAAAAAGGAGGAAACTGAGTTCCCAGCAACTTTCGGTCTTAAAGCGTGAATGTGAAGGGGGTGAAAGGGGACTTATATATACTTTGATACCTCAGATAAACAGATCTACTTGACAGCCCGATTGACAACGAAGGAGAAATGTCATACTGGTGGTTTAGGATACCTTTGTCAAATTAAAATAAAATAAATTATTTTTTAATAAGATAAAAACTGTTATGACTGTTTTACATTGGCATTTCTCTGACTTCGATCTTTACGTTTATTTTATAAAACGACCATGTCATTCGATAAAATGGTCTTTTGTTCGATTCCCAACCTATGCTACATAAAAAAATAAATTCGAATTGTTTTTCACGGGTTACTTACGAGGAATTGACAGATTGTCCGCCCTTGAATCACAGTGCCGAGTCACTTCAGTGATCAGTCAGAGCGAAATGTTCTATGAAGAAGCTACTCGTAAGACTAAGTGTAATTTTTCCCAATAAATTATTTAATCAGCAAATAAGGAGACATACACTCTGGTCCCTGGGCCCCCTCAATAATGAAATTCTGACGACCTTGATTAATTCTTTTTTATGGGTATACCTTAAGTCGTATGGAATAATTATATAAAAGTTCTTCCACAAAAAAAAAAAAAAAAACAGCAAGGCCAAGTTTTCAATAAATTTTGTCTTTAATAAAAAAAAATCAGTTAGGTAGTTCATTGAGAGTGCAATATTGTGAATCAAAAAAATATGATGATTGCTTTTGGGCGAAGTATACAATATAATTACAATTCATATGCATACGGCATGTATATAAGAAAGATAAAGCTTTTTTCGAAATTCTTAATTTTGAAATTTTTTTCGGGTTTCAAAAAGTGTTCTAACCATTGTTCCAAAAACTTAAAATTGTAGGACGTGTATTTTAAAAGGTAAAACCTTCCGAACATTTTTTCAAAAATCCAAAAAAAAGGCTCTCTAATATTTTATTTTTTTTTTATGCATTGACTTTTGAAACCTTATGATAAATGCATCTATTGAACAAAAATTCTGGCCTTACATTCTTACTACAAGCTAAAAATCATCTCCGATTTTTTTAACTTTTCAAAATACCCCTGCCCCCCCTTTTTCAAAAATCCAAAATCTAAAATTTGTTCCAAGTGCAGAATCCCTCAAATCCAATTGTTCCAAAGAATCATCAAAAAATATTGAAAACTGAAGATTTTAAGCCCAAAAAACACTTTAAATAAAAATATCTTATTATCCTTGCTCTCGCCCCTCTTTTTAGAAATCCAAAATTCAAAAATTTGTTCCAGGTTGTTCTAGGACTCTTCTGAATTGTTCCAGACTTTCGTTTCTTAAAATTGATTTTTAGTTTGAAAAATTTCAATAAAATGCATGAGGATACAGACGTATGGAATAATTATATAAAAGTTTTTCCACAAAAAAAAAATAAATAAAAAACTGCAAGGCCAAGTTTTCCAAATTTTTCTTTAATTAAAAATACCACTTAGGTAATTCATTGAGAGTAAAATATAGTGAATTAAAAAAATATGATTGCTTTTGGGCGAAGTATATAATATAATTACAATTTATATGCATACGGCATGTATAAGAAAGAGAAAGCTTTGCATGAGTTACATATATAATTCAATGATAATACAACATTTACTATGGTAAATAAGAGAATTTATATACTTGTTAGTCGATAAATATTTAACAAGTCGATGAATAACAGTAACAATTCCATGAATATTCCTCAAACACTATTAAAGATTGAAAAAGTTAGGTTAGTTTATAAATGAAAAAAAAAAAAATATATTTACTTTGACTTGCGGCTGGTCTTGAAGACGTTATGGTCAATGTTATCTTTGAACCTTACACAAAATTCGGTGACAGCCTTAGTACACAATCGTATACAATTTCTTTCCTGTCCGTTCTCACAAATCTCAAGCAACCCACTTGAAAGAAAAAGAATATTTTTTATAAAATTTGAATTTTTTGTATTTGTATATTCATATCGCTTAGGTTAAGCTTGAAATGGAAGATTAATAAAAAGAGCTCAGCTAAGTACAAATTTGCAAAAAAAAAACCTCAAAGGTATCGAAAAAAAGTATCGGTAACAACTCCGGTTGTACAAATACAATTAGTGCAGGGGGGAGCCATTTTGAACATTTTTTTTAAAATTAAGTAAGAATACATTTCAGCTGACAGTAGAAATAAAAAATAAAAATTTAAAAACAGCTGACCGTTATAATTCGGAATGTACAAGTCACTAAATAAATTCTGGCCTATTGTTATCAGTTTGAGCTTGGACCATTGATTAATTATTATGGGACAACCCTGTATAAAATGCAGGGAAGAAAGATTTTATATCTTCCCATTGTTCTTGTGTGATTTGATTTCAAGTTAGAAGAAACAAGAGACGCCAAATACAAAAGAACCGAATCATTTGAAGTAGAAGTTGTGAAAAATGTTTCACTATCACTTGATCACGGGAATTTTTTGGTTCGGACGTTTTGTACAACGTGACTTATCTTGTGGCACGCTGGGTTCAAAAATACAAATTTCACAGATGCTGATAATTCGCCTCTACCGTAGAGTAGGTAAATATATACGAATTCATTCTTCTATAATTTTAAAATTGGAAGTGACTTTGGGTTGTAAATCAAAACTTGTTTTGACACATATTCAGAAATTATCAATTCGTTTCGTCAATTCCGAACGCTGATCCATTATCACCACCACAAGTATCACCGCCAGATTTATTGGCTTTCAGAAACACCAACAGTCTAATCATTTATTCTTAGGAATGACGATTCACATTATAATAATTAATGTAAATATTAAAATTCTTCCGGTTTCTATACAGGATTCGCTACGTATGCGCATTTTCAATTGGATTTAAACTCAGCACCATATTCACATTTTTAATTGTCAAAGTGATATTTGAAGTTAGTATATCATCTTAATAATACAAAAAAGTCATTTGATAATTTTCACTTAAATAAAACGTTAAAAAGATGGTACGACGGTTACTCTTTCAAAAACAATTAAATTCTATTTTTTTTATTTTTTTATGATGCTTATACTAAAAGTGCTTTAACATCCTACTTAATCGTCTAAATTTTTGCGCCAATGTTTTTAAATTATAATAAACTTTGTACCTGGTCTTCGGTGGATTATCGCATGAACAACCTGGAGGAACACATTTACCGGTACATCTATGTTTACTTCTGCAAAAGTATTAAAAAAGTGTTGTTTTTTACTATATAACTGATCCGTCTGAGCAAAAATATCTTTTTTAAACTGTAAAAGGCTTTAAAATTTTTATATGTGTTCAGATACAATTGGAAACACAGTCTATCTATGTACCCCCAATAGATCAATTTATACACCTATTTTTTGAAAGCTAAGTTAAGTATGTAAGTCACAGAAGCAATTCTTATCAAACGTTGGAAATTAAAATAAAATATAAATATTAAAACTTACTGTGTTACTTGAGCTTGATTCTCCCAAACACAAAATAAAAGAATTAAAAGTGAAAATATTATTTTTTTAAGCATTTTGATTTTGTTCACTTTTTAAATAAACGAATTAAAATTTATAGATCCTCGATGAAAAATTATTAGGTTTGTATTAATTTATGTAAGACTGATGTTTTATTTTTTTTTTTCGAACATGCAGAAGGTATAGATGATTGCTTCCAAGCTATCGGACACTTGTTTAAAGACTGTTTATTGTATCTGTTATTGCATTTTATATTTCGTTTTAATATTTTTTTTGGTGATAAAAGGAAATATATACTAAGAATAATGTCATAGGTCTATGTTGAGTCGCTCGTGATATAGAGCCAAAATAATCCATATATGAATGGGCACACGAGCGTCCACGAACAAAACGTAGTTGTTGTTTGTTTGGTTGGTGTTTCCAATTTTTTCTTGGAAGTCTTACTTTCATGACGCCCGAGTTGTAGAACGCCATTAGTGAAAATTTCTAAAACGCTGGAATTAGTGGATTAATGAATTTATTGGTGAATCAGGGTAATATACAAAGTTATTGAAGGTGACTGTAAGTTTTACGAGTTAAAGATATTAAAGTGGTAAATCCTTTCACGCTTAGAGCCAGTTTCACAGTGCACACTTAACAAAATAAGTGGCACTTAATTTTCCCATTTTGGCAATTAAGCCGCAGTTTTACTACCTGAGTAAGTGGAACTTAAGTGGCCAACATCGGAGACTTAAGTGTCACTTATTTCGATAAGTTTACACTGTGAAATTGGGAATTAGTTTTCCATATTCGGCACTTAAGTGTCACTTACTTCACTGTGAAACTGGCCCTTAATGTATTGAAATTCCAATAGTAACCATTGAACAAATCAATAAGTGTCAAGGTGCATATTGGTTTTGCAAATCATTAATCAAGGAACGTGATCTATTCAGTAGCATTCAAATTATTGTCGACTTATAAAAAAGCTGATATTCAAAAATTATTCAATAGATGTCGGTAATTTTTTTGTGCACACAATTTTAATCATTTGAATAGTTTTTGAAGTAAAACTTCTTTTGCGGCATGGGGGTAAAAAATTTTTCTATGGAGCTGTCAGTGACATGTCAAACCAAAAAACAAATTCCCGTCACGAATTACAAAATTCAGCGTCACGATTTTATATTTTCGTTAAATGCAATGGTTCGTGCATTTAATATATTCGGATGGTTAGTGAATTCGAGTAAGGGTTTTTTGTGGGAAGAATTTTATTTCTGAGGATTTTTTTCTGTTGTGTTGGATTTTCGGCCATTGGTCGATTTAATGCGAGGAGGCATAAATTATGTATAGTTGTAGGTTTATTGGTTTTGCATGGAAATATTCTGCAATCTATTGTGTCTCTCGCTCATTGGGTGTTGTTGAAGTAAAACTTCTTTTGCGGCATGGGGGTACAAAATTTTTCTATGGAGCTGTCAGTGACATGTCAAACCGACACACAAATTCCCGTCACGAATTACAAAATTCAGCGTCACGATTTTGCAACGGTTCTGAGTTTCAAATCGGGTGCTCTGAGTGGTAGGACTTGAAAAATACTTGCCCTGTTGTCGTGAAAGAAGTTTTACTTCTAGCGCGTGTACGTAAGTATGCACACTCTTTTTTTTTTCAAAGCTCGATGAATAATATTGTAATCACAATTGGCAATAGTCGTGTTTTTTTGGGAAAGCTATGCACATTACGGTAGGATTTTACACAAGTTACAAATACAACATCCACAGTAGTATTACTGCCAATAAAAGCAGAAGTAGAATCCTACTGCGGACGGGTTTTTTTTTTGGGAATTTAAACTTTACTACATATAAAATCCCAAAAAAACATACGGCTGATGTTAGTAATAATTTTAACTAAATGCCTATAAGACCTAAGGTCTTTTAATTGCAACCTGTATTGCACGGCACTAGTTAGAAGTGATAGGACTGGCACAGTGGACTGAGAAATAAGGTGTTAATTTATCTCATTAAATCCCACGGGTGGCGTTCAGTTGAAACTGAGGGAGTAAATAAAATAATTCTGCCTAGAGTGGGGCTCGAACCCACACCTCTAAGTTAGCAGTCAAGAACTACACCCACTGCGCCATTTCCACCAGCAATGAGAACATCTTGAGAGACTGGACAACGACACATCCAATATACCCGATGCGATGGAATTCCTGCTTTTATGTTTTGAAAAACTATATAGCAACACTCTGGTAGGATCATTTTTATTTCAGAATTCTTTAAAACAAGCAATATTCCTTAACATTTGAAAGAATTCATTCATTATCCCAATCCATAAGAAGTGCAATCGTAGATGATCTTTCTTAATATAGATACATAACCCAATAGCTAAACTTTCATGTTTACCTAAACCATTGTATATAAACTCTATAGTAGTCTCATGAAGAGGAACGTCCGACGCGCTATGAGGTGAGCCGATACTGAAGCTTGTTCCATTTCAAACCATTTCAGTTGAGAAGGAACAGATAATCAAATACAAGAGAATAAAAATTAAGATTAAAGAAAGAAAAGAAGATAGAGAACAATGTATAGAAAATTTATGAAAATTGAAGTGAGACAAGAAAAAATCAATTTTGGGACTTTTCTTGTATACATTTCTATAAAAAGGGGTAGGATATAGAAAGAATGATAAAAGAATAATGTTCAAGGTCGTTTATCTGGTAGAGGAAAATTTTTATTTTATTTAATTTTGATTTTATAATAACTTACTTACTGATTCATTTGTATTTTGGTAAAAATATATAGTAAATTTTTTTAAATTAGCTATTTTAAGTAAATGAGCACTAAGATGGGATTTTTTGAAATTCTAATCCTAAGTCAGGTAAAAAAGGATAAAACTGGTCGAGGGTTTAAAAACTAACTTCTAAACGGAAGGTCGTAGAACATTCATTTATTTTTTGTTTAATAGATATTCAAAATTTCAGAACTTTACTAATTTAAAAATAATTCTATAAAATCTACAAAGCAAGATATAAATACAGGGTGGCGCACGAATCGTGCTACAAAAATAAAACGTAATAACTTTTTTTCTGTGTGAGTAATCGGCTTATTTTTTTTTTATTTTGTAGGTTACTATTTAGATTTATAAAAATGGATGCTTGGGATACGGAGAAAAGAATTTGGATAGTGCAATGGTAACATGCTTTGCAGTCCGTCATTTCCGTCCAAAGGGAATTTAGGCGGGAGTTTGGCGGTAATCCCCCGAGTAGATGGACCATTATGAGGTTTGTATACATGTTTGCCGAATCTGGAAGCATCGCACAAAGGCCGTAGTCCATACCATCGAGATGCCAATGTTCGGGTTCAGGATACAATCGCAGCAATAGCATCTGCAATACAGGCCAATCCGAACGTTTCGACCCGAAACTTATCGGGGCAAATTGGAATTAGTAGACGGTCATTACAACGGATACTTCATGACGATTTAAACTTGTTTCCGTACAAAGTCCAAATTACTAGCAAGTTAAACCCTCAGGATTTGCCTGTTCGCCTGGAATTTTGCCAAAAAATGATATCAATGGCCGAAGAAGACAACACATTGATCAATTGTTTGTTCATGTCTGATGAGGCCCATTTTGATCTTAACGGCAATGTAAACAAGCAAAATTGCCGTATATGGAATGAGTCTAATCCAGAAATGCTCCATGAGACGGAACTGCACCCAGAACGAGTCACTGTGTGGTGCGCAGTTTCATTAAGGTGTATTGTCGGGCCGTACTTCTTTGAAGAAAAAGGTGTAACCTCTACTGTCAATGGGGACCGTTATTTAAAGATGTTGAAGGATTTTTTTTACCCAGAACTGCGCCGAAGACGTACACCATTCAACAGCGTTTGGTTTCAGCAAGATGGAGCAACTGCACATATAGCCAGACCAGTTATGGCGGAGCTAAACAAAAAATTCGCAAACAAATTAATTTCTAGGAACTCCACTCTTCGCTGGCCCCCAAGGTCACCTGACCTGACTGCACCAGACTTCTTTTTATGGGGTTATGTCAAGCAAGAGGTGTATAAAACGAAGCCCAGGAATTTAACTGAATTAAAGCAGTCCATAACGACAATAATTGAGGCGATCCCAACTTCAACTATTCAGGCCGCAATGAATAATTTTTTGACCAGGTGCCGCATATGCGTGGGACAGCGTGGAGGTCATTTGCGGTCTATAATCTTTAAAAACAACTAACTATTTAAAATAAAATTTAATTTTCTCACCAATAAAAAAAAAATAAATGAAATACATCGATTAAAAAAAAAGTTATTTGAATTTCTTATTGTAGTGTAGCACAATTGATGCGCCACCCGTATTTGAAAGTTCAAAATTGAAAAATTTAAAAAATTCCAATAAATCAGGGTTAAGTCTGATTGGAATATATTTTATACCATTAGAAAGGTATTTGAAAAATAAATTATACGTGTTTAAGGAAATTTGGATTTTAGATTTTAATTTTTTTTGATACCATTTTTGATGTTTCAAAAACAGGGATTTTTCGGGGTGAATTTTTACCACTTTTGGATTTTTATCTTTTTACCGGGTTGTTTAAAAAATCTTAAAATCGTGTAAGTGATAGAAATTATATTGATTTTCATTTGTTGTAAAAATTTTAGATTTTTAAAAATGTTTTCAACCGAGATATTGACATATTTCTGTTGTTTTTTTTTCACATCATAACTCTTTAGTTATTGCATCTATACGATTAGTTTTTTTTTTATTCGCGTCTAGGAAAATACACAATTAATTTGATACATCATTCATAATTGTACACCTTACACGACCTTCACAATAGTTAAATAAGAAACAGTTTGAAAAATCTCGGAAAAACTAAAAAAAATGGGGTTGTTGTTCATTGTCGTTGAGAATTGTCGAATTTTTGCAAAATTTCAAAAACACCAGTTTTGCGGTCACTTAAATGCTTATATCTTTGGATCCAATGGTCGGATTTTCAAAATTCGAAATTCAAATTAAAGCCAGAATGACAGGCGTGTACCAGCTACAAACAAATTTTCAAAACCATTCAAAGTTTCATACTAAAAACATTGAAATTGTTTTTTGAGAATAAATTTCATCGAGGCAAACGTAATGAGGAAGAGGAATACTACAAACAAAATAAAAAAAAAGTTAGCTATTAAGAATATAATGGTTGGAGGGAGATAGCTATTCTAAAGACGGTGGAGTGTGTGAAATAAAAAACCATAAATTGGCAAATTGTGTTCGCATCGGAAAAAAATTGCTATATGTACCTATGTATATAGGAATACACGTTTGTGGTAGGTATTTTTCATTCATAATAATTGTAAAGGTCCCCTTGTAGTTGGTTTGGTTGGCTGATAACTTTTGTTCTAATAATGGGATCGTTAAGGTTGAGGCCTTAAAATTTAGGTAGAATGTCAGGATACATTTTTTTTACAAAATCATTGCGGAGTAACATAAAAAAATATATTATGTGTATGTGAAAAAGGTAATTATTTTAAAATTTAATGGAAACACAAATTTAATAAAAAAAAATATTTTCATGCACGTGTACTTGACCCTTGTAAGGAAATATGTTGTGGGTAGAGTACAAAATGTACTCTACCCACAACAGGTAATTTTTTATTTAATAAAATAGTAAGAAAGGATTGATTTGGTTGGTTATAACTTCTGTTTTATTAATCGTATCTGTAAGATTAACTAACTTATCGAGTTTAAAAATCATTGAGATCATATACGAATGTATGTGAAAAAGTGAATAATTATAAAATATAATTTATAAAATATTCAAACTGAATGAACAAAAAAAATCGGTTTCACTAGCATGGGCAACAAAATTGAAATCAAAGTTGGTTTATAAGTAGGTAGGAAGGTACCTTTTTTAGTACCTACTCGAAAAATGATATTATTTTTCATTTTTCGAGTAGGTACTTGATTTTTTTTTTCAAAAATAATGTTGCGATGTATATGTATCTATTTCAATTGATTTTAAAAATTGTGATACCAGTTTTCTTTTTTTTAAATTTTTCTAAAATTATTTTTCCCAGTAAAAAGTAATTTTTTGTCGACAAAAAGCTTCAATTGATATATAGAATTACATACTTAAGTGCGAATTTATATTTTTTATTCTGTCTAGATGTAGATAGAGGTATGTAGGTATAAGTAAAAACTTTTTTTTTCGAAAAAAAGTTGTTTTATTTTTTTTTTAATTGTTACGTTTATTTCTATCGTTTTTGGAAATTTGCATAGGAAATACCCCTGTTTTTAAATTTTTACGAAATGTCTAATCAAAAAATGATGGTTCAGAAAAATAATTAAGTTTTTCCGAAAAATAGTTTTACGAGTACCTATCTAACTATTTCAATCGATTTAGAAAATTTGCAGACCAAATTCACATTTTTTTTTTAATTTTTACAAACTTGCCTTTAACAAAACACTTTTTAGAAGAAAATAATTTATTTTCTTTCAAAAATTGGTTTTACGAGTATTTCAATTGGTTTTCAAATTTAAAAACCTAATTCCACTATTTTTTAACATAATATGGTTACCACATAATAATACCTACCTAAAACGATAAAAAAACCTAACTACAATTCATACCTACCTACCTAGGGAAAAAGCATAATAAATGATAAATATAGCAACGTTGTATTTACCTCACATATTGTGAAATTTAACAACGTTGCTTTGATATATTCAATTTGCATCAAATTTGAAAATTTAAAATATTTCGCTTCAAATAATACCTACATATCTATACCTGTACCTATATATATACCCCTGTCATGGCAAAACACAATAAGCTTCGTCCATACGACAAAAAAATTTTATTTTCTTTCCCTTATTTTGCTTTATGCCACGTCAAAAAATATGATTAAACCATCTCCCTTAGTCTCATTATTGTTGTCAGAATAATATTAATATAATCCTTTCGTTCTTATCAGCATGGTCTTTTTGAGTGGACACATTTATAAATCTCAATTTAGTGAAATATAATCTTTTAATTTTCTGTGATTTGTTAAAAAAAAACAAATAATTTTATTTTATAATGTATAGCCAGGCCAATCCTAAGTCGGCAAATTTACTTTAGATTAATAACAACGTGTATTAAATTCCATGTAATTTGAAAAGAAAAAAAAAAAACTCAATAAAGCTTACTACTACTACTACTAATCCTTTCGTTCTTACTACTTATCTTCATTTCTTTTTGATTTGTCTTCCTCCCGCCTTTTTATTTCTCCAATTTCAGATTGTGGCGATTGCAGCGCTGTATGAGAGGCGATTCTGAACTAATATTTTTTGTTCCATGAGAGTACTATAGTGTTCATATACAAAGCCTAAACTATTTGATGCTGCTGTATTTAAGAGTTTATTTTTTTTCAGCTGTAAACTTTTTCTTGTGGGTGGGCAATATGGGTTTATGAAAAATAAATCTACCGTTACTAATCTTCTTGAATTTACGTCTTTTACAAATCAAACTATTGAGAAGGGCTGTAGCCTGCATGTATACTGACTATATAGTAATGGCATTGACAAGTTATCTCATAGTCTTATTTTATCCAAACTTTCATCTCTTGGCTTCTCTCCAGACGAAAATTTCTTAATTTATTTTTAATCAAAAGAATGCCACCAAAAGCACTTTCCACAATCTGCAAATTGCAACTAACTTCACTTCCATGTCTTTGCTTTGACAATTTTATTCTTCTATATTATATTGTTGATGATTGTTGGTATACAATGATAATTTTGTTTTATGGTTTAAATTTTGCCGTAATTAGTCTTAAACCATCTTCTTCATCCGAAATCAATTCATTCTCGTCGCACCAACGCACCACAATGCAATCAATAAAGTAAGTCTGTCATCGGGAAGTGAAACTTTAAGATCTGGTTCAATGTTGACGTTTCGTTCGGAGGCGTTTTCGTAACAAAACAAAATATTTCATATTTACCAAGAAATTTGTTATTGACAATTGTTTTTGCCTGAATGCCAACAGCTGATTTGAAATTTGACAACTCTGAATTCCAAAACCAAGAAAAAATCGGGTCTCGAGAGAGTCATCGAGAGCTCGCTCTGAACACACATGGAACACAGTGCAAATAACTTAGGACGAAAAAAGTGCTACATAAAACACCTCAGAGCTAGTTCAGGGCGACCCAGTGTGCCCCAGGGAGCTGACATCGAAAAAACCTATTAACTAATTCCTAATGGATAGTCCCGAATAAGTGTGATTCCGAATCTTTTTAATTGTTTTAAATGTTTGAACACTTGGATATCTTTATGTTTGTTGCTATAAAAGTTACGATTCCATTGCCTTTTGTTGGTACTTAATTCTTCGATTTGTTGGGTAGGAATTATCGTTTGAGAGTTAGAGAGGTTTTTGCCAATTTGTTCGACTTCAAGTCGGTGTTTTTCTTTTGCATTTGAGTTTTGATTCGCAGCTGGAAAACTGTATGTGCCCGATTTGATTCAGGAGATAATTGCACTTTTTTCAAGTTCTTCCACTGATGATCTCTGACATTCTCATTTTTTTAACTCCGCAAAGTCATCTAAGTGACAAGATCCTTTAGTTTGAAATCAATTTTAATAATAGATAGCAATATTTTGGTGAGAGAAAAATAATTCCACGTCACTAATCACCAAAAAAAAATTTTTTTCAAAGGTCTTTATAATCCTGCAGTTATTAGATGAAAGCTGGAACCACAACTATCTCATGTGGTGTGTTGTGTAGCTGACTAGTATAGTAACTATACGCAATAATCAGCAAACAGCATCTCAGCATCTCAAAGCAAACCGTAATTTTTGTGCTTTCACTATTTACTTATTCTCTCCCCACTTTCTTCTCTTTCCTACTTAAAAATATCTCTCCGACACAGCGTGGAATGGCGCAATCGGAAAAGATTTCGACTAGAGAGTAGAGCCCCCTATAATGCACGTGTACCCGTGTTACATGTGTAATTAAATTATTCGTGTACGAATACGTGTGTTTATAATTACACGTGTATTTAATGTTTCCTGTGTATTTAGACAATACACGCTTTAATTAAGACACAACACACCACAACACATCACACGAGTCAAATATGGCAATTGGCTCTATAGGATTATGCAATACATTGAAGCGATAGGGACACACCACTCCAGAACATACCGCACGAGATAGTGATATGTTTCCGACTTAAGAACAAATTTAATTTTCTTTGGGAAGAACCTACATAAATAATTTAAGAAAAAGTCAGGAATTATTTATTAGTTATTTTAAGTATTCATGTTTAAATAATTCTTTTTGTTTACAATATAATTTTATTAATGGTAGATTATATAATTATTATCGGTCCGTTTTTCCTTTTAAAACTGTAATTGAACTGGAACTGAAATAATTGTTGGTATTGCTGATTTTTAGTCGATGTTTTGAGAAGGTTCTGAATCTGAAATTACCAAAAAAAGTAATATTAAAATAGTATATAAATTTCATATACATAATAATATGTACATTGTACAATGTACATAACTGTAAAAAAATAAATGGTGTCGTGTGGTATTAATTTTTTGTATTTTTCCCAAAACTCACGCAAGATTGGAATTTCACGCCATTTGGCGTTGTCAATCAGAGTCTGCATGATAGCTGACAGTTAAGAGTTATAAAAAAATAAATGCTACACGAAAAAACACATCGTTTTCATTAGTAAGCAACAGTGTGAAAAAAATAATTAAGTATTGGCGATATTTTTCGAAATGAGACTCATCTTATAGTTTCATAACTCTTCAAAATTGACGCATATGTATATAGGGCTTCAGAAAATATACGGGTTATTATAAAGAAACAAATGCATCCACAACCTGGTACACCAAAACCCGCTTAAGAGAAAAACTCGCTTATATATAAAACACTTTTTTCGTCCCCGAGTATTTGTCGACCAATTACCTTTATAATTTCGCGCCAAACTCGCTTAAGTGAAAAACCCGAATACCTGAAACATATTTTCAGTTAAATTTAATATTTTCCATTGAAAAAAACTCTCAAGTGAAAAAAAAATTTAATAGAACAGAACAAAAAATTTGCTGAACGCTTTTACTTATTTTTTATTTTTCAACTCCACCAAATTTTTATCACGAAAATGACATTTGAATTTCTGATATGTCAAAACGCCTTTTTGGAATTTTTAAATCCGCTCAAGTGCAATTTTTTTCACTTATACGGACTCCGCTCACTTATAAAAACCCGCTTAAGTGAAAGAAAGACTGTGAGATTTTGCAGTTTCTCTTAAGCGGGTTTTACTGTATATACATAAATATATAATTTATTTCTAAAATGACAAACAAAATTATAAAACTAAATTTTCATACCATTCACATTCGTTTTGAACCTTAAGCAAGAGGTCTTTGTGCTCTCTTTACACATTGGGATGCAATTTTCTTGTGTTCCTTTTTCATTTTCATCGCAAATAGGAATCTCACTAGACAAATAAAAAATTAGTTAATAAAACTTTTTCACTATTTGAAATAAAGAGAATGTTTCTTATACCTATGCTTAATGTGAGAGAAAATGAGAGCTCAATAATTTATTATATTCTTCTCCTTTTCCTCCTTATTCTATCTATCTACTTCTTGAAAATTAAAATATAAAAATATGTTTACAAGCGCAACTTTATTATATGATTATATTTACAAAAACTGTGTTTTATTGGGAAATGTATAGCTAGCGAAGTGAAATTCCCTAGTATAGGTAAATATACACGAGTTACATAGCATTAAAATATGTGATCAGTATTAAATATAATATAATCTATAACAACATTTAATTTAATGTTAATAACTTATTTTATAGTAATTTAATTGAATTCTTTATTTTTATTTATAAAAAGTTTGATTAATTTTTATTTTAACATACTTGTCTATAATTTCGGATTCAGGCTCATTCGACTCATCAGAAGTATATCTGCGGGAAAAAAGATACAATTTCTTAGAAGACAGCATTATTTTAAGGTTGAGGTAAAGGTTAAGGTATGTACATATGTATATCTTTAAAAAAAAATCAGTATAAAATAATTGGGTATATAGGGTAAGTTCGGGCATTATGGCGCACCTCGTAATAACCACACTTCCAATATCACAGCAAAAAAAAAAATAATGGAAAAACTTCAGGCAAGGTGGAACACGAGTCCATTCAAAATCTTAAGTCGATGCGATCTCTTTTGTGCGGACAAGAAAACAAACAAAACAAATTTTACCGTTTCAGGGTGTTACTATAGTTTTCTTACATTTTTGATTGTGTGTATCTCGGTAAGTATATAGCACACGTATTTGCTGTAAAATGTGGAATATAGAGTACAGTTTTGTTCTTCTCGTGTAACGGAAAAGTTTTTAAAATAAATTAGAAATTCGTATTTTTTTTAAGTTTTGTGAAGATGTGAATTTTGTGCAATATGGCGCATATAGGTACTGTAGGGGCATTATGGCGCGATCGCTCCATATTGCCCTTATGAAGTCTACATGTAAAATTATGTTCACACTTATTCTGTTTCGATTCCTGTTAATTTCATGCGATCTTTTTTCCATAATTCTATTTCTAACAACAAAAATGAACTCATCGACGTCATCGGAGGAAGAAAACGTTGAAATCCAATTTGCCGACGAGTTTAATGGACCACAAATTTTTGGAAAAAATATATGTGCTGATAACATAAAAACAAAGAAGAAATGTGAATGGATGCACTATGTCCTTTGTGGGTAGTGGTCCCACGATTCCTGTACTGCATTTAAGAACACCTGCGATGGATGTGTGCGTTCAAATCAAAAATAAAAGCTCCCCCGGCAAATTGCAGGTAGGACAATATGGTTTTTTTTAAACTCTTTTTCAATTAAGTTATTTTTTATTAAAGCCCTTGAATTATTATTTTATTTAATTTATTTATGTTACTTTTTTCTCTAATTTAAAAAAAAGGTGGGTATCGTTTTTGTAAAACTAAAATATTTATCATATTTTATTAAAGGTAAGCAGCTTGCTCTAATTTCGAAGCATAAATATTTTAATTTTAGGTAAATCTTTAATATCTGGGTTTTTGAACCAAGGATGTAAATTCTTCATTTCGTAAAGAAGATACTTCTTATCTCAACAATATTTATAGCGTTCTTAAAATATCAAAAACTTTCTCCTTGGAATAGGAATGTATAGGTTCTTAAAATATAATCTATATTCAACAACTATAATTTTGTGGTAACAATTAAGGTTCTTCGTATAGTAAATACTTTATTCTTGGTATAAGAAGGTAAGTTTTTATTAATTAGTTAATAAAACTTCGCTCTCTCAAATCAAGTGTAATAGTTTGGGGGAAGATTTTAACCCACATATATTTTCTCGATACAAAGTATAAAATTGTTGTATTTACAATTTTTTTTTAATAACTCTTTAGTCGGTGTATATATTCCCATACATTTATATTTTTTACGAATATTATGGCATTTTTTTATAGAGCGGTCAATTTTTACAAAAAAAAAATTTTTTTGATTTTTTTTCCAAACAAATCGTATGCGATAAAGCAAGTCTTAGCATTAACAAAGTTCAAATTTTCACAGACATGCTTTTTCACTCGATTGATTTTTTTTTATCCTTTTGGATGGAATTTTTCTAGTACACTAGTATTTATATATGAGTTGGAAACAATTTGTAAAAAAATGTCAATAATATATTAAAACAAATATTTCATATTATAATTTAATTTTAATTTTTACATACTCCATTATTTGGGGATCAACTACAATTTCATTCGGTAAATTGAGTGAAACGATTTTATTACAATTCTTTAGTTGATGAAACCTGAAAAAAAAAGATTTTTTTTTAAAATAAATAATTACATACTTATTTTATAATAATCGAATAATTCATACTTATTTTTATACTCTTTTATTTCGGATTCAGGTTCATTCCAATCATCAGAAGAATACCTGGAAAAATTATTGTTTTCTTAATTTAACGGTTGAGGTACATCTTAAAAAAAATTATAATAATCACAACTTAAGAATAAATTCAAGGAATTATGTACAGATACCGTCATATAAAAAAAATCATTACAGAACCTTTTTTGTTTCATTGCTCCTATACAGTTTTTAATAAGCTACCCGATTTTATCAGAGGTTACGACGATTTTCTTCTTCCTCAAATGAGATAAAATCATGGCTTTTTCATCTTGTATACACCGAAATTGAAAATACAATTGTTAAAAGTTCAAAGACACATTTTTTTAATTTTTTTTTCTTTTTCACCCTTATAATACCTACTCTTTATATGCAAATTATTGTTTCTTTTTTAAGTTTATTAAATAAATTTTTTTTTATTCTCTTGTTGAATCATTCGCTATTAGCTCTGGCAGAAGCTTTAGACTAAATAATGTTTCCTTTTATTTATTATTCATTATAATGTTATATTATGAAAAACACTCTAATTAATAAAAAATAAAATAAATTGTTCATTGTTTTATAATCTGGATGTATTGAGTGAATTATATGGCGATAAGAGGTCAAATTTTTCACTTAATAGTCCAGTCAATGAAGCGAAAAAAATAGCTTCATTCGGAAATAATCGCCGGAAAGCTGGATTTTGGTATATAGCTTCCTCATTGTGATCTTAAGAAATTGCCAAAAGTTCTCATCGATATGAGCGCCGCTAACAATTTTACAGGGGGTTGAAGGCCCCCCAAAATGGTTTTTCCAGAATAACTCCCAAATGGTAAGTTGTGCAAAAAAAAGTGTCAAAGACTAATTTGTGGCTTGGAATATTTCCTATATAAAAACGTAGAACATACTTTTTCCATACAAATAACGGTTTTTGAAACAAACCAATCAGAAGAGTTAAGGGTTTTACTTTTCTATGTAGATGGGCGACTTAATTCCAAAATTGTGCATTTTGTGACAAAAGCACCATTTATTTGTTGTTCTTGGTACATTATATAGACATTATTTTAAGATATCGGTCTACTCTATTTGTCAACCCCTTTAGGTGGGAGGGGCAATTAAATAATTTTTTTCTAAAATATAAAATGAATATAAAAACACAACGGCAACACTTACAATATTATGTTATAGCTAATCTTAAGGCCAGATATTCATTCTTTATGTATGTTTTCAAATGAAGTTATTTAAGTGCTTAATTTTTGAATAAATGATTTTTGAACTCAAAATTTTAAAAATAAATTTTGACAAAAAAAAATAATAACAAATAATTTTTTTTTCAAAATTTTTCGTTATTAATTACTAATTTGGGTTAGAATTTTTAATATTCTTAATATGTTTCAGTCGAACACTAAAAACCAGATGGTCGTAAGTCTTTTAGTTTTTGAGAAAATTGAAAATTACCAAAATTATTATTATTTTTTTTTTCAAATTTTATTTTTAAAATTTTGAGTTTAAAAATCATTTATTCAAAAACTAAGCACTAAAATAACTTCATTTAAAAACATGCATTAAGAATGAATATCTGGCTTTAAGATAAGCTATAACAAAATATTGTTAGTGTTGCCGTTGTGTTTTTATATTCATTTCATATTATAGAAAAAAAAAATTTAATTTGCAAATTTGGACAAATAGAGTGGAACGATATCTTAAAATAATGTCCATATAATGTACCAACAACAACAACAAAAATTATGCTTTTATCACAAAATGCATAATTTTGGAATTAAGTCGCCCAACTACATAGAAAAGTAAAACCCTTAACTCTTCTGATTGGTTTATTTCAAAAACCATTATTTGTATGAAAAAAAGTATATTCTACGTTTTTCTAGGAAATATTCGAAGCTACAAGTCTTTGACATTTTTTTTTGCACAACTTACCATTTGGGAGTTATTCTTGAAAAAACATTTTGGGGGGCCTTCAACCCCCCGTAAAATTGTTAGCGGCTCTCATATCGATGGGGACTTTTGACAGTTTCTTAAGAATACGATGAGGAAGCTATATACTAAAATCCAGCTTTCCGGCGATTTTTTCCGAGTCAAATGCTCATTGACTGGACTATAAGTGAATTCTTGTTTTATTCTTTTGGAAGGATTTTTTCATTTTAACTCTAGTATTTATATTTGAGTGGGAAACACTGTTAAAAAAATATTAATAATGTAACATTATGTTTTATTTAATTTAAATTTTAACATACTCCATAATTTCAGGTTCAACGTCAATTTCATTCAATGGTTCTTTCAATTCTTCTAGTTGAGGAGACCTGAAAAAGAAACGATTTTTTTTTTTTTAATGAAACTTTTAAATGAATTAATATTTATGATCCCCATTCCCCATAAACCTTAAAGTAAGGTTTCCAGAACATCTCTTTTTTAGAGAGCATCTTCTCTTTTTCGATTCCGATCTTTTTTACATTCTTTTTTTTTCATAATAATCTGTTATTTGTATATTATGTTGAGATATTTGATGAGTGTTGCCACTTTATGTGTATTTGTTACAATTTCATACAAAATTACATTTTCACCTTTCAACAATTGTAGATTCTCTCTGTTTATTCTTCTTTGATTCTGACGGGGTACTGCCTCTTGTGAGGTATTGACAAATCCAACAGGAGTATATCTCTTGTCATGCGAGAAAAAAACTGTTGAAAAGCAATGTACAAGTTCAACAAGTTCATCGTCTGAATTCACTCATTTGCTTTGTAAAGTATACTATAAAGCGATCACAAAAAGCCCCTCAAATTTTATTTATGACTAGTTAGAATAGATATTGAACTGTTTTGGGCCCCCACAACACTCTCAGACACTTTAAACGAAACTATAGTTGGGGTTCCCAAACGAAATATTGAGTCCTCATTGGGTAAGGCACCCAAATTACTCTCAAATTACTCTTACTAAACTTGATATTCTATAGGTTTGTGATAGCTTTCAGACAAAATTTCAAGGTCGCAGAAACAAAATAGAAAATAACGGTAATTTCGAATTTTCGATAGAATTAGGAAACATCAATTATGAAATTTGCTTTCAAAAATCAATTTAAATTTTTCGTTAACTCAAAAACAAAACGATAAAATTTGTTTTATCGTAGTTTTTGGAGTGAATTCCTTTTCACTCCTTGTACACATTTTAATATTTTGTAGCCCCATTTCTTTAAAAGTCCCGGGAGGTCCTTTGATTCACAGTGCGCCACTGGCCTCTACCACAGAGTAGGTATATATATGAATTGAATTTATGTAAATCACCACGTGGCCTCCTTCTTCAATTCTTCGATTCCGAATGCTTATCCATTATCACCATAACCACCAGATTTATACTGTTTTCAGAAACAGAAACAGTGCTGATATTATGATATATTCTTAGAAATTAATTAATCACACTATAATAATAGTTTTAATCAGAAGAAACAGAAAATTATCATACGTAAATATTAAAATTCTTGCGGTTTCTACAGGATGTAGCGCAGTACACGTATATGGATTTGGAATTGGATAAAAACTCAGCACGATTTAATGAAGAAATGTCGTGCTCCAGAGAGATACTTTTTTCAAAGTTTTCAATCGGAAATTGGAACGATTTCTGTTCGGTTGTTATATTTTAGGACTTTTAGGGCTTTGGGACACTTATTAAAAACAATTTATTTTAGGGACCTAGTCCTTAATTCAGGAGAGCATCACAATAAAAATAGGATATCATAATTCATATTAAGACAAACATGCATACATGTTTTCACTTTATTGAGTTGTCTGACTTCTGACTTCATAATCATCGAGGACTGCCATTTAGTTTGGGTGCACTCTGCATATACGAAAGTTTTCAAGCACGATCCGATAAATAGAACGTATCGAAGGTCTAATTTCTTGTTTTCAACAAAGCGTTTTAAGAAGGTGTTTATGTTATTGTATTTATGACGGATCCGTGTAAGCAAACGATCCTTTTTTAAACTTAAAAATTTTATATGTGTGCACCGTGCAGGTACTATATTGGTCTATATCTAACTATCCCATAAACCAATTTCTAAATTTTGTTTTTAAAGTAAAGTTAAAGTTAATATGGTAAGTCACAAATTAAGAACCATTTCAGATCAAAATTTTGAAACCAAAAGAATTATTGAAACTTACAATGTAACTCCAGGTTTAGCTTGATTCAAAACACAAAATAAAACAATTGAAAACAAAAATTTATTTTTTTGATACATTTCACTTTGACTTTTTACACTTGTTTAAGTAAAAGAATTCGAAAGAATTCGAATATATATAGTTTTGTTTTTGTTTTCAAACATGCAGAGGGTGGATGATTGCTTCTAAGCTTTAAGGCACTGCTTTAAATACTGTTTTTTGCATTTTATGTATACCATAGAATTCTTTTTAATATATTTTTTGGCGATGAGATAAGAGGAATCGTTAAGAATAATGACATGTGAAAGTTTATGCTCAGTCTCACGTCATAGAACGAAAATATCCGAAACAGTAAACACCCGCTTAAGAGAAACGGCAAAATGTCACAGTTTTTTTTTCGCCTATAAGCGGGTTTTTAACTTAAACGAACATCGCTTAAGTGAACAAAAAATTCAGTTATAAGCGGAGTCCAGATAGTGAAAAAGAAATTGCACTCATGCGGGTCTAAAAATTCCGAAAACGGTTGTGACATATCAGAAATTCAAACATCATTTTCGTGATGAAAATTTGGTGTATGTGAAAAAATAAAAAGACATGAAAGCGTTCAGCAAATTTTTTTGTTCAGTTCGATTCAATTTTTTTGTTTTCACTTAACAGAGTTTTTTTCAATGAAAAATATGAAATTTGACTGAAAATATGTTTCAGGTATCCGGGTTTTTCACTTAAGCAAGTTTCGCTTAAGCGGAGTGTTTTGAAAGTAATTGGTCGACAAATACTCGGATCAAAAACTGATGACAAGGTTGGTGGAGATGTGCACTCAGACAGGCTGGAATTAAACGATATCTTTTGATGTCAAAATTGAATATGGACAAGGCGATGCACTGTAATGCTACTTTTTTATCATAGTTCTTGAAAGAATAGTTCAAAACTCTGCCGTTAACACTATATAAAGAGGCCCTCGAACTACAAGACAGACGGCCGGTATAATCGGAATTTTTGGAATGAGAACTTTCACGCCTTTGAATTTGCCCTTTGTTATGGTGGCTTGGATGACATTGTTCATCAGTTTCTCTACCATTAACCTGGTTCCATTACAAAGTTTCGGTGTGTTCAGATTGCGCAGGCAAGCGTTTTAAATTCATCTGCAGGCATTGATCGTGGGTTGACTGGTAAATTTTGACTAAAATTATGTGTTACCCATAATATGATCACTGAATGAACATATTGGTATGTTTCACCTGACTATATTTATTGATCTATAGATACTCTTAATATCGCTACCACTCGCCCCTAAAAGTATGCAATTTAAAGATATTCCCAATTTTTCAGTCTTTCGTTGATTTTTAATAAATTTGTATACATTTTAAGTAATTATTTAAGAAAACTGCCCCTCCCGTCTAAACGGAGTATATAAAGTGTGTTTTTATTCGAGCCAGCTGCGGCGGCCACTTGTCCGAAATAATTTTTAAAACATAATGGCAAACCCTTATCTTTATAATAAAGCTTAATTCTTGGCCATAACATTAAATTATATGCGTTTTATTTCTTCTTGAAAACCACACGTCTACAAAAAAAAAACACCCTTTACTACTCTCTTCCCATACTATTTTTTTCTTGTCTGGTTTCAACCTACCTTGCTTTTTTGAGATTTTGTGGGAATCACCCGATATTCATTTTAAAATAGCTTAATTTTTTTTACGGCTTACAGCGACCGTAGGGCATGAAAATAAAAATCTGAAAAAAATTAGGGAATTATTTTTTCTTCATTTGGAGCTGATCCATCCAAGATGAACTTTTTTCTAACGACCACCTTAATATACATAGATTAGCCGCAAGTTAATTGTTAATTATAGTTAATAAAGGGTGATTTTTTAGCTGGTTTGGTTTTGGCAAAACTGGTTTTGACAGCTGACGTGTGTTTAGTACCTTGTGTCACTGTCAAACAGCTTCAGTTTGGTTTGCAATTTAACCATGGATCGTCTTACAAATGAACAACGCTTGCAAATTATTGAATGTTACTATCAAAATTCGTGCTCGGTTCGAAATGTTCATCGCGCGCTGCTTCCATTTTATGGTCGGCATGGAATGGGTACGTAAATAAGCACAATTGCCGCATTTGGAGTGAAGATCAGCCAGAAGCATTGCAACAGCTACCAATGCATCCCGAAAAAGCCACTGTTTGGTGCGGTTTATGGGCCGGCGGCATTATTGGGCCCAGTGGCGAAGCGTGAATTAAAAATGCGGTCGTGCACTTCATTTATTTAAATTTTTTGTATGTTTACAATTAACAGGTACATATGTTGGTATTACATAAATTCTAATTCAAATCTTCTTTATTACTTCAAAAATATTTGTAATACATTTTAATGAAAAGAATCTTCCAACTGTTTCTGTCGCAAAATATTTTTTTTCAGTGGTAATCATTGAAAGTTCTAATACTTCTCTCACAAAGTTTAAATATTTCTGAAAAAACTGACTCATTTCGATTTTTTTCAAGAAAATGCTTAACGTTTAAATTAAAAAAATTAATTTATATAAGTCACTTGAAGTTTCACGAAAAAATTGTTGACTCTTCCAAAGTTTTTCAATTATACAATCGCATACGTAAGAACTTTTTCACTACCTACTTGATGTCATTTTTTAAAATAAATTTTACCCAAATTATAAAATCATTACCTTAAAAACGTTCCAAAATTTAATCTACAGTTTAAACAAAAATTGTTTTCTTACCTTCTTTAAAAAAAAACTCAATTCATTGCCAAAATTCCCATTTCGTTCATAATCTTCCAGCACGAAATACGAATAGAACAATGTCAACATACAACAACTATCCTATCTAAATATATTATGTACCTACACATTGTGCCTACACTTCTCCCATACACATATTTGAGTGTGAACTTTGAGCAAAATTTGCTTGGATTCGTTCACAGCTTATTTGAACGAATCGGCTGATACGATGAGAGCTATACTTTTTTGTTTATGTGTATACTTTCAGTGGATACATTTCGTTTCCAAATCATGTGAACGAAATGGGTACTATAAAAATGTGAGCTGTTTTGTTTTGTTGTGTATACTTCCAATGGATACATTTCGTTCTCAAATCATGTGAACGAGTTGATGTTGAAAGTCAAAAGAGAGAGACGTTATTGTTGCTAGTGGTGTTTGTTTTGATTTAAATTGAGTGCATGAAAGTGTTGCACGAGTCGGACGGAAACTGGGAAACAGAGTGAGAAATTCACTCAAATTAGCAGATGAGTATATAATTTTGTGGGTTGTTAGGATAACGTGAAAATTTTAATATTTGTATAGGAAAGTTAGGCGTTCATGAACGAAATGAACAATATGACGCCTCGCCACTGATTGGGCCATATTTCTTCAAAGATGATGCGAATCGCAGCGTTACTGTCAATGGTGAACGCTACCGAGCGATGATAACAAACTTTTTTTTGCCCGAAATGGAAGTTCTTGACTTGCATGATATGTGGTTTCAACACGACGGTGCCACATGCCACACAGCACGCGAAACAATGGCGCAATTGCGAGGCGAGTTTGGTGAACAGTTAATTTCACGTTTCGGGCCGGTCAATTGGCCGCCTAGATCGTGCGATTTGACACCATTAGACTATTTTTTGTGGGAGTATGTCAAGGCTAATGTCTATAGGGACAAGTCCGCTTCGATTGACGCACTGGAAGCCAACATCCATGCATTCATTCGTGAGATACCGGCCGATATGTGTGAAAGAGTATGCCAAAATTGGACTCAGCGGATGGGCTACCTGAGACGCAGCCGCGGTCAACATTTGCATGAAATTATCTTTAAACATTAAATTGCAAGGTTCAAACTATCGATTCAAATAAATATTTCATTCATTTTTTCGAATTTTTTGTGTTTTTTTAAAAAAAAAAGTTCTAAACCTCTTAAAAAATCACCCGTTATAAGAAGTTAATCGGCCTTTTGGATTTCGAACAAAAGCGTGCAGTTCTTCAAGCTTGAAAAGCAAAAACGTGGTTCATATTCTTGACAAGATTAACTTTACATACCGATTTCGGCAAATCGACTGAGCTTCAAACAGAGTTCAAGTATTTGATTGACAAGTATTTGATTGATTATATTCGTTTACTTTACTTCACTTGTCTCCAGGAAAATGTCATTTTCGATTAATATTATTAATCAATTTCAAACAATGGAATTTAGATATGTATAAAAAAAAGCTTTACAACCTATTTTATTCTGCATCATTTTGCTGAAAAGCTTTTATCTCCAGTCAAATGTGACTTTCGATAAATTTTTAACAAAATGAAACTATTTAGAAGTATGGAATGGAACTCACATATAGAAAGAGCTTTATATCCCAAATCGTTTTACTGAAAAGCTTTTACTATGCTATAAATAATTCTCACGAAAACACAGCTGGTGTAAAAATTATTTGACAACAAATTGTCAAGCTTTTTCTTCACTTTATTCACCAAAAATAAAGCTTTAAGCTTTTTCTTCAAA
This sequence comes from Epistrophe grossulariae, assembly GCA_929447395.1. Taxonomy (NCBI): domain Eukaryota; kingdom Metazoa; phylum Arthropoda; class Insecta; order Diptera; family Syrphidae; genus Epistrophe; species Epistrophe grossulariae. Next base: position 143,803,717 of record OV839567.1, on the reverse strand, counting down.
ACATTTTTTATCTGCGTGACAATGATATCAAAAACAAACCATATAATTATATATCGAATGGAATAATCTTGTATGTCACACTGTTCCTATATTTCTGTTCACTCAATGAAAACCAGAAGAAAAGAAAAAAATAACTTGGAAAATAAAACAAAGGAAAATGGGAAAAGTAAAAAAAAAATTAAATTTTGGTATCGGAAAAGTTCAGGTTGTTTTAGTTTTAGAGATCACCATCTCATAGAGCATCCGCACAAGTTGTTTAAACAAAACTATACTGCACCAATACACTCGCAGAGAAATATTCCACCACTCGCATGGAAATTTGTATGCATTTGCTTAGAATAGCGAGCCACAAATTTGAAAATACGTTCTTCAAAGCGATTCTGTGAGCAGATCAGGAAAATAAAATAAAAATAAAAAAAAAATTACATAGGCCCATTATTTTGTATTATAGCGAGATACTGTGTTTTTATTCGGAACACTTTTGTGATTGTATTTGAGAAAAAAAAAAAAAAAACAAACACTAGAACAAAACGTACAAATGCTCTGTGTGATCTTGCCCATCTGATCAACTGACGAAGATCCTCTCCATCATCGTTATAATCATCCAAGCTGTAGTAGTCGTCATTTTTGCAGCAAAATTACGTGCAATTAGATCGGCGAGTCGCGCGACTAAAAAAGAAATATTGTGCTCATAATATAATAATTTTCAATATTTTTTTGAATTATCAAAACGAATTTTCCTATCTATATAAATAAATGCTAATTTGGATTTCCACGACGACGTGTTATGTTGTGTTGAGAATTTTCAGAAATTTAGCATTTAACAAATCAAGAAATCAAGTAAATTTTTTAAAAAAGTAAACCAAAATAAAAGGAAAAAAATTAAAACTTCCAGCGAGTGTGTGCGTTTTTGAGAGACTTTTTTGATATTTGTCTCCCAGTATTTTTTTATATTAATAAAATATATTTTTTTGTTGAAAAAAAAAAAAAAAAAATATTTCATCGTTTTTTTTTGTTCGTCTTTGGAAAAATTATTGTGTATTATATTTTTTTTATTTAACTGCTAAAGTGTGCCACAAAAATACGTTTTTTGGAGAAGTTTTCTAAAATAATTCATTCCGAAAGTGCGAACCACACGAAGAGTGATATTGAAAGTGAGAATTAAGTGTGAGGAAAGGAGTACACAAATAACCTCGAAAAAAATTGTTTGCATAACCTAAAATATAAAAAAATAAAAATAAAATAAAATTCAATTGTCAGTCTTTTTTCGCTCACTTCAAGTGTTTTATCAGTTTTTTTTTATTGTTCGTATAACTTTGTGTATAATAAAATAACGAATCGATTGAGAAGAGTTTATTTTCAAAAGCTTCATTCAATATGGCCGATACTGATGTTTTTGGAGATAATTCCGTTGAGAAAATGTCCACCGAGGACCTAACCGAGGGTACTCCCAAAGAGGATATTACCGAGGAGGATCCCTCGAAGGTGGTCAAAGAGGAATTGCTCAAGGAAGAAACGGAAGAACTCAAACCAGATAGTTCCGTTCAGGAAATTGTTGATGAGAATGGTGACGTTTATGAAGAGACCACCCAGGTGGCACGTAAGGTGGTGAAACGGACAATGAAAATCACTGAGGTGAGTTTTTTTTTTTTTTTGTTCTTTATAAAAGAAAACAATATCGGTCATTATATATCGACTTTGTGTCGTTCAAGGGGTTTTTGAATAATTTATGTTTTCGATTCATTTATCATGACGCGTTGGCGATCGTAACTTTGCGTTCTATACAACAAATACGGTCAAACTAAATTCTTAAGATTTATTTTTAAATTTGTTTTAATTTTTCATTTCTGCCTCGAGATTGCCGCACCAGTCCAATAAGCTCAGTAGTATTCAGAAGCAGAAACAAAAAAAATTAAATAAATACATTTTTAGTAGAACAATATACATAATATTATGTATACATGAATGTATATATTGTACATAAATTTCCTAAGAATTATCATTATAATTTGTTTATGTGTATTTGTTTATTTTTTTTTTATGTAATCAAACTGAAAACATAATTTTTTTTCTTATATTTGCTTTAGCAAGCAATTTTCTGCATGTTTTGACCTGAAAATAAATTGAAGAAATTTATATTTATTTAAAAAAAAAGATGAGTTTTTAAATTATTCTATGTTTTTTTTTTTATATAAATTTTGTTCTGCTGTTTTTATAGAGACAAGATTATTTGACAAGTCCTTCATTTATAATTTTCTTGAGAAATTTTGTACAATTTTGTGATCATATTTAAATTTAAATTTATTTATTAATGAAGTTCAAAATTTTGTATTCAAAAAAACAACAGGAACTCTTTTATTATATTCAAAATTTAATTACATACATTTCGAAAACATCCGGTGTATTTTCAATGTAAATGTATTTTTGTATGGTGCAATTTGCCGGTTTAATTTTCGTTTGTTTTATTTTTAGAATTTAATTATTTGTTCCTTCAATAATGCCTATATAGTAGACCTATGTATAGACATTACTTTTAACTTTAAAGTAAACACATATAAGATACTTTTTTTTCTTCTTCCTCATCATGGATAAATATATTTAAATAATTCTCATGGTGTATATATGTATTATTCAAGTGTATTTCAGGCATTTATTTGCTATTTTTTCTTGTTTTGCAGAAAATGTTATTTTTAAAAAAATAATTAAATATAATTATTAAACAAAATATTTTGTTCTTTAAATTTTCCATGAATTCATATTTAGTAGGTAATATATAAATATAGATATCTACTTTAATTTGTTAATTTTCTACGAAAATTGGTGAACCAGTAACCACATCTTAAATTAAAAAATATAAACAATGAACAAATTTTGAAATCATTGGGGCAACATTTTGGACGATTAACGATTTAGTATGATGTTAAATTATTTTTAGTATGATGCAAGGTTAAAAACAGAATTTTCTGAATTTTAAACGAGTTAGCATACGATTAACTATATTTTGTATTATTAATATTTAAAATCAACAAATTCCTATTTTATCTTTTTAGTATCATACTTAATCCAAATGTCAATTTGACAATTACAAATTTGAAGTGGTAGATATGTTTGCTTACTTTTTTACTGCCATTGTTTTAGGCGTGTTTAGTAAGAGATTATATATTATAGAGAATAGAGCTAGTATGATACTAGTTAAAAAATGATATAAATAAACTAAAATATTGCTAAAAATCAACGTTTTTATTCTTCTTATTTCTTTAAAAAACATAAATAATGAGAAAAAAATTTTAAATTGTTAAAGTGGTTAAAAAAAACAATTTTCAATGTACAGGGCTTTTCATTAAGCGCTTCCTATCTTAAAATTTAAATAAAACAAAGTGTGTCTGAGAAATCATCGAAATTTTGTATTCGTTTGAAAGGCCTATCGATGCCATTATGTATGGTATGGTATGGTATAGTTTTGAAAATGAGCCTCATGATTTTTCGATGAAAATTAGTGTCAGTTTCCAACTGCTCCAGGGCCAATTTAGCGAACACACGTTGTTGTCTATTGTCGTTTACCTTCAGCTCCTGTGTCAGTTGAATTTTGTATGGGCGCAAGCTCCGACGCAAAACTCGCCGAGTTGTGTTCTGCGAAAGGCCGAGTTCTTGCATTGTGAGCGACGCAAAATCGACTCGGATTGTCCTGCACTCTCATGGGCAGCAGCTATGTTTTCGGCAGATCTTGCATTTCGTCTAAGTATGTGCATTGGTTGATCGTTTACTGAATCAGGACGATAGGACGATTATATTAACTTACTTACTTAGGTCCTTGGACCTATTACGTCTGTAGGGATCCCTTTGCGGGGCGTAGAGCCTCCACTAGTCCTACGTGCCATCGTGTACGATTCCTGTAGATATACTCTCTCCAACTCTTCCCCAATTGTGTTGATCCCTCTTCAATCATTCTTCGCCAAGTACCTCGAGGTCGGCCCACTTGTTGTGGGTTCCACTCGCTGTGCACTCGTCACCTTTTCGAAGCGTATGGCCAATCCAATGCTACATGCGTGATGAGTCTTCGTACAATGGCGTCTTGATATTTCTGACATGTTCTCGCATGAAGTTCATAATTTGATATACCGTTGGGCTAGAAAATCCTCAATTGTTTCGAAGACCTCTATTATTAACGAACGTTTGCATCTTTCTTGGGACAACAGATGTGACTTTCCAAGTTCTGCACCCATAAAGCAGAACCAATTCAACATTGGAGCGGAACAGTCGTTAAGCTTAAAGAGTTGTTTCTCCATATCCATATCCCGATTCGGCTGTTTATATCCAGTTCAGTTCTTCCGCGAGTAGAGGCAATACTCGCAAGATATTGGAAATCCTCTACTGGTTCTCCCGAAATATCTTCTTAGATTGATGAGGAAGTTCCAAGGCTGATGCGTTTAGTTTTGGCCGAATTGATCTTTAGCTCCACGATTTCAGCTTATCTCTCCACCTTTGTTGTCATTTGATGGAGATCCATGATTCTAATAGGGAGTAAGCATACATACGTCTTCTGTGTAGGCAAGATTTTTGAGGTGTCATTGCAGAGTCCAATAAATTCCTCCATTTCCAGTCGACAGAGATGCATGCAGCACATCATTTATCACCAATAGAAACAGTATTGGTGACAGTATGCAGCCCTGCTTGACCCCACTTAGCACTTTAGATTTCAAAATCCTCTGACAACATTCCTTTATGCAGAACGTGACAATTGGATCATATCATATGTAGCCTTGATAATAGCAATCAATTTATGTGCGATGATCCTCCTGCGCAGAGAAAGCCAAATAAATTCTCTACACTATCGAACGCCTTTTCGAAGTCGATGAACAGCAGTTGAGGTGGTGATCGATATTCAATGCACTGTTGTCTGTTTGATGATAAACCACAAGGTGTTGATGTGGTTAAAACAGTGTGGAATCCTGCTTGTTCAGCGTCGAGTGTGTTTTCGAGTCGGTGTTTTATTCACTCCAATACAATTCTTGCTTATTATATTGGCTACTGCAGATAGCTCGCATGTCCCTCTCCAGTTTTCGCATTGCGTTAGGTAAAATGGGTGAAGGGCGCGGAACTTTTCCCGAACAGAACACCCATTTTGATAAAACATTTTCATAATTTTCACGTGTTGTTGAAAGCTATACCCATTCCTGGTGATTTGGGAAAACAGAATGACAGCAAATTTGACAGATGTACCTTCAACAATATGGCCGCTATCAATTGTCAAAGTTCGGAATTCCCTATTGGAAAACCCTGAATTGTGCATAATAAGCACGAATGGATCGCACGAACTTTGTAATGTTAACTAAGCCGCGCCCCAGTATATAGAAATGTAAAACCCTTGACATTTCCGATTGGTTTATTTCGAAAACTGTTATTTTTATGAAAACATTTTTTCAACCTTTCTAAGCTATACAAATTAGTTCTTTGCATTTTTTCAGTACAACTTACCATTTGGGAGATATTCCTGAAAAACCATTTTGAGGGGCCTTCAACCACGCGTAAAATTGTTAGCGGCGATCATATCGATGGGGACTTTTGACATTTTCTTAAAAACACCATGAGGGGGTTATATACTTAAATCCAGCTTTCCGTCGATTTATTCCCAATTATGGCTTTATTGACTGGACTATTACTTAAGAAGAGCTCTTTCAATTCTGTTTTGAATTGCAGAAGATGTAACTACACCTATTACGAACATAAAAAGCAAACATACGACCGCAACGTATAGGTAAATTGGCACAATCTTGAATCGCTTTTACATGGATACTGATGTTGAAGTTATAAAATATTTTTATGTGAAAATTTATACTTAATCAGAGATCATTGGTCTAAGTTCATAGGTGACAAAGATCAGAAGTCGTAAAACATCCGGAGCTTTATTTTTGAATATAAATCAATGTTTACTTATATACCTACTGGTTTAAGTGCAAATAGATTAGGGCTATAATATTTGTATCTTAATACTTCATCTGCATGTACAATGTACATCACAATGTAGGTATATAAAATTGTTGTCTATACAGCGAAAAAACGTGCTTTAGTACTTAGTTGCCCTTAGGCAGGTGGTGTATGAGGTGTCTATGTTATCAAAAGGTGTATATATAAATCCAAAAATACAACAACCGGCACGCACAAAAGATTTTAATATAAATCTAGGCGTCACAATTTAGACAAAAAAAACACATTCTAGGACAGTCATCTGAGGGGAATTCAAAATGTTTATCTTCGGTTAAGTGTCCTGTGTTGTCTGTTGTTGTATTTCAAACTTGTGTGAGTTTCTCTATTCCATACGTTAGGTGAACGTGCTTCTGTTCGATAAGCAAAGTCCTCTTCTATACAACCAGAGAGAGCCTTTCAGAGAACACGCAGCAGTGGAATTATTTTTTTTTTGGAAATACAAAATTAAATTCCCGCGAGGTAAAAGAATGTCTTGTTGATGGTAAATTGAATCTTAGAGTATCTTTTATTGCCCATGAAAATTTATAGGTGCCTTGAGGCAAATTGAGGCGCGACCTGCAACTTTATAGATATACATTATATAGAAATTGTTTATTTTTAGACAGAATTTTGAGGGTTATCTATGATTATTTAATAATGTCATTTTCAATTTGAAATCATAGAAAACAATAGAAAAGATATTGGCTAGATGACATTTTAAATGCATCGAAAAATGCATTGTGATAATAAAGGTACATATATGTTAAAAGGGGGAATCGTTAAAAAGCACTCAAGGCTTCTTCATATCTGTAGATGGATGTCGAATGTAAAAGTTTTATTAATAGAAATAACATTTGGACATACCATTTCGATATAAAATATAAAAACTGATTTAATGCTGCTTTTTTCAAAGTTGCTCGTACCAACTCAAGAAAGTAAAATGTATCACAACACCAAAATATCTCAATAGTGCGGTGGAGTGCCTCTGCCTGTTGATATTGTTTTCTAAAAAGAAACACGGAAGTTTTGAAATCATTCAGAAGCAATGGAGAAGATTAATTAATTACATTTATATTTCATGTCGAACAAACTTGTATAGAGGTATAGGCAATTCAACTTCGTTACAAAGTACGAACATTTTTTGAAAACGAACAACAATAATGCGGCGTTGTTTCTTTATGTGCAAACATTTTCAATTATTTGATTCATTTGGTCAGCAAATAGAGCAATAAATTGGTGTTATAGCATTTTTGATTGAAAGATGGAATGTTGGGAAGTGTGAAGGTTAAGTTTTCTGATGTTTATGATATAGAGGAGTCTTGCCAATGAAAATAAAATTTGTATTGGTTTCGAAGTTGTAATCGAAATTTACAATTCTTACTTTGATAGAAAGTCCAAAAAAGTGGGTTTTGTCATATCATCGGTTGGTCTGTGCATCCGTGAGTTCACTAGGTTGTTTAAGCTAGAGCAGAAACGGGTGAACGGATTTGCTTCAAATTTGGTACCGAGAATTTTTGTGTGATCTAGCCTAGAGTATAGAAATTTAAGATTTTGATTAAATTTTTTTAACTAATTATAAATACCTACAAATACTTTTGTAAGAAAACTGCATTTCAGGTTTTTTTCATTATTATTTGAGAAATTTTACTCATTTTTAAATAATTCACGTATAAATTTTCAACAACATGACCGATTTTTGTTATAATTTTGCAATGTAATGCTTTTTAATAGTTTAAAAAATATTGCAATAAAAAAAAAAAAAAACAGTTTTGGCGTTTTTCTTTTTTGGCTCTGACTAGAGGCTGAGCGATCAGAGCAAAGCTCTGAGGAGTTTACGGCTCTGATCGTAAAGATTTAATTATGAAACACACTTGAGCACTGAACTGTCATATGCTTAGTAATCTTTCAAATTATGTATACAAAAATTCTATGATGTTGGCTTCGATCAGCACAAAAAAAAAAAATTATCCATGTTTCAGGAAATTTTGATTTTATTTTTTTTTGGCACCATATTTCATGTTTATACTCACTCATTTTTTGTGTCAATTTTGAACAATTTTTTATTTTTATCTTTTTAACGGATTAATATAAAAATCTCAAATAAATACAAGTGATAGATATAATAGATTTTTTTACATATTGGGTGGTATGCATAAAACATAGTAAATGCTTTCAGTATAGAGAATTTCAAAGCAGTTACTTTTTTTGATATGCATAAAAATAAAGTAGATGGTTAAAATAAAGTATTTACTTTGGGCCATACCACTTACTTTTTTCGGATGAACTTTTTCAGTAAAAACTTTATTCCACATGCATAAAAACAAGTAAGTATGTACTTTATTTCTGTAGGAATTACTTAATTTTTCCAAAGTTGCAAAATAGCAACTTGAACATTTTAAAGTATGTACTTTTTTGCTTTAACCCATCAATTAGATTGCTGTGAAGCCAAAAAATTATAGTTTTGAATCTTTTTTTGGCCACTGTATTTATTGAAATTGGGGTGCTGTTAATATTTACCGAATTATGTGCACCTTCATTGATAAGCCATTAGAATTAGCCTTTTAAGACTACTTTTTAAATTTTTATGAGGAACATATGTATTTTAATATTATGATATTTGTATCATTTAATAATTTTTTTGGTTTGGTTATTTTTGAAACTGATATAAATAAAAGCATTATTCGATTCAGAAATAAAAAAGGTAATTAAAGTTTGTATGCATTTATCGCATTACTTGGTTTTAGGTAATTTACAAGTAGTCAAGTTTCAAAACCGTTAAAATAATATTAGTTCTGGGCCTTATTTGCCTTTTTTAGCTAAATTAACAAATAATTTAAAAATAAAGAATTTTTTCAGGGTTCGTTAGGGATCCTCGTTGTCAAGTATGTTTTTCAGAAAATATAAGCCAAGTCAAAATACTGTTTCAGAGCAGTATTTTTTTTTGCAAAATAATAAATGATTAACCCATTTGATAAAATTTCCATCAAATTATGAAGAACAACTGGATGCAAAATATGAATGGTTTAGCAAACACATCTCTTCATCACATACAGAGGAGACTTAGAGCTTCGAATACACTCATATTGAAAAATTAAAACCGTTATTCCATTCGGAATAATACATTAATTGAAAAGGATATTTATTACCCACCCATCAATATTCAAGCAACTTCTGATCTATTTGAATTTTGTACAAATGCAGTTGATTACCAATTGTTAACCTTTCAAAAAATTGTGTTTATTAGCCAGAAATTGTGAAAAAACAGTATTTACTATCAATTTCCGATTTATGCATATCACCCATTGTGTCAAATTTTCAAATTTTTTCCAACCGAGATATTGACATATTTCTGTTGTTTGCTTAAACACCTTATAACTATATTTAGTTATTGCATCTATACAATTATTTTTTTATTATTCACATCTAAAAAAAACAGGCAATTAATTTTATATATCATAAATAACTGTACATCTTTCACGACCTTCACAATGTTAAATAAAAGTAGTTACAAAATCTGGGAAAAATTGAAAAAAAGGGGTTTTTGTTCATTTCCAACCGACGAGTTTCAGGAATCGTCCAATTTTTGCAAAATCCGAAAAACACGCTGAGTTAAATGTTTCTATCTTTGGATCCAATTGATGGATTTTCAAAATTCAAGTACATAATTAAAGCCAGAATAAATGCTTCAAAACCGTACAAAATTTCATACTAAAAACGTTGAAACAATTTTTTGAGAATACATTTTTATCGAGGCAAATGCTTCGAGGAAGAGGAATACAAAAAAAAAGTTTGCTTCTAACAATTTACTGGTGGGAGGGAGACAGAAACTCTAAAGACGGTGGAGTGTGTGCATTAATAATCGGCAGTTTTAGACCTAGAATATTGTTTAAAATTGTGGTCCAATAACTTTTCACTTAGAAATGAAAAACATTTGCGTGTGATGTCATTTAAGTAAAAGTACCTTAGGAAATGGATCACAACCCAAACAAAAATTTTAGAGTGTAGGGGGCCCCCATATCGGTTTGTGCCTAGGGCCCCCAAATGTCTAAAGACGCCAATGATTCTTTTACTAGAATTGCCATCCCTTACCAATAAAAAAAAGTCTTTTGTCCTAAGAAGTTTTGTTGACAACAGTTCCTTGAGGGCTTGCTTCAAGGTTGATTTATAAATAATAATACATATCAAAAATAATAATTACCAATACCTAAAAGATATTTATTGAAAATCCCTTAAGAAAATCTATTACAATAGGTAAGTAGTCTATTGAAATATTACATTGACCATGCATTTGGGGCTGGACATGATTTAATTGAAATAAAATATCATAACTCAAAATATTTAAGGGTCTGATAAAATTTAAGAGAGTTTTTGATAAAAGTGCTTGTAGTTTTTGTTTATGAAATTGAACATAAAAAATCTTAATTATTCAGACTTTAAAATCACAATTTTATCGAACATAAGAGCAAGTTCGTGTGCCCAGTCGTGCATTTTATTTCTATTATATGCCTGAGATCAATAAACAATATATCGAAAGACGAGCCTTTTCTGAAATGAGGTAAATGAACACCTTCAAGGCTTCAAGGCAAGACACCTCCAAGGCTTAAAATTAAGTCCTTATTGAAGGAACCGAAATGTGAAACTGACTTTTGGTCTAATTGCTTTTACGAAAATAAAGTATTGTAATATTTTTGTGTGTAGAATTAAATAAGATAAAATTTTGACATTTCTTAAAAAAAAAAAACCCTCACCCCACAGATGCAAACGCCCTAGTCCCAAATTAAAGCACTTTCTGCGGAAAATGCTTAGTACATAAAAGTCTCCACTAAAGTTCAGATCCTTCGGAAGTAGAAGTGAAATTCTAATTTTATTAATTTTTAAATGGTGGGCTTTACATGGTCCACCCTTAACCAACAAAATTCTACAATCAAATCATTTTCATGCCAAAACGAATTAATTATTTTTTTTATTTTTCTAATCAAAACACAAGATTTAATACTTAAAATGTGTTTCTAAAAACACATGTCACTCATTAACATTTGATATTTATCAACCTCTTCAAAAGTCGTTTTGTTTTTGTTTTTTTTTTTTTTTTGTCTGTTCTTATGGTGTTCGCCAACATTTAGCAGACCATCCAATCTAAATATACAAAATCTCATCAGAGCTCTTTATATTCATAAAATTTAATTATTTTATCGCCTTGACCATAAAGACAGCATTTTTATTATAAATATTCACTGCATGTATGAAAATTTGATTGCCACTCCCATGGCAGAATATAATATACAAATGCATCATTCAAAAACAAAACAAAACAAAAATGAAACGAAGAAATAAAAAATAACCCCTTAATATAAGTTTTCCTTATTTTTTCTTCATAAAAATAGTAAAAATAAACCAAATTTGTAAATTCAACTAAAATTTAATTCAAACAGAGATACGGCCCTGACTTTGACTTTGAGATGCAAAACATTATTATTAAAATTTAATAAAAAAAAATAAAAAAAATCTATTAAAAATATAATAAGCGTAGCCAGAGATTCGTATAAATATACCTACATAGTTATAGTTCACTTTGCATTTCACGCTTTAATTGAACATTTCACGGTTTTGTGCGTTCTACACGAAAGGTATACGCATATATATGTACGTATATAATTAATTGATTGCGCTTAAATGTTCCATTGACTTTTATGTGCGTACGCACCAAGGACTCTCTGACAATTAACCACAAAATATTTTATTCATCAACAAAAATGTAAGTTGGTCGAAGCCGAAGTGACGATGGATCGATGAAAAAGCACTTCGATGGTAAATTTATTTTTAATTTGAACGTTTTCGACAGATAGATGTTCATACATATTGTTTAACCGAATTGGCGTCTGCCAATAAAGTTTAAACACAAATCGATTCTGAACTTTTTTCTTCTTCAAATAAACTTTTTGGTAACTTTTTTTTTGTGTGTGCGTAAGGATATTACACATGATAAAGCATAAATAGCTAACATAATCACGCATTTATGTTTGACCCACATTATGAACTTATCAGACAGCCACAGACATAATAATAAGTTATGTTTGTTTTGTATATATGTTAAAGATGAACTCATAGGTGCGAGAGATACCAAATTAATATTTCAACACGTTTTCGTGATTAATGAAATAATGTTATAAAAACACAATTTCCTTTTTAGTTCGTCCGCCATCTTGACCACAGGAAATTGTCTCTTATATATGATGATGTTACGATTAATTGCGTCAATGAAATGTGTTGATATATCGTTAGCTTGATGATGGCTGTTAATGGAATATATCTATAACTGACAAACAAAACTTTAAATATAAATTATAATAATGAGAAATTAATTAAAGACAAGTTCATCCTGTGTTCAATGTTCATTCATTATATGAATTGATTTTCGCTGTGGGAAAATTGAATAACATGCGTTGACATGACAGATAGCTTAATCTGACATATTTTACTTATAAAATATATACGAAATATATACAATTTACAGTTAGGTAGATAAAATAATTATCAAGATGTATGATTGAAAATGAATTTCAAAAATTAAATTATATACACTTCAAGAATAATTACATTCATTTTTTTTTCATGGTAAATTTGAGAGCTCATTGTCAGTATTTAATTTTAATTTTCATATAGGAGATATTTTTAAAATACTATTTTTGTTTGTTTGTTTGTTTGGTGAAAGAATGCATAGTCAAAAAAAAAAGAAGCAAAAACAACACATATGTACATAATTGATCAAAACTGTGTCGACAGCAGATCTTTTAAAAACTATAAATAATTTTTGTTTGAAATTAAATGTCTGTCAAAGCATCATTTAAAATTTTGAAAAATAAAATAAAATTGTCTTTGAAATTAAATTTTTGAGTAAACATCATAAAATGTAGTTCATGGATTAACATAAAATATTTTGGTGTATATATAAATAAAAATAAAAAAAAAAAATATTTCGATGCATTAAAAACTTAAGGACACATGCATATATGATTAAAAGTTTTGATAAATTTGATTGAATGCATAACGATTCTCTATGTAGCGTCGGTTGGCAGGAAAAACTTACTAAGTACAAATTTGGGCTAAAGTGACTTAATATCACCAAGTACTGTATTTTTGAATAACCTATTGCTAAAAAAACTCATTATGCCCATTAAACGATTCAAAGTACCAGTTTCAGATTTTTAAATTTCATCAAGTGCAATTTTTAAGATTTTACGGCAAGAAAAATTCATTAACTTCATGATTTTTACTTGCCAACACTTATAATAGTTGAGTAAACTTGTCGTCTCACAAAATGGAAACCTTGCGTCAGATCCGGGAGTTCTGCTTTTTTGCTGAGTTGCTTATGATATTGGCCTAATGAATAATGCAAGTTTGCGACCTCGAGCGACGAATGCCACATTGGTAAAAATCCAGCAATAATAACTTTATAATAAAAAGTAGTACAATAAACGGTATAATAACAAATAACTGCTGTTTGGTACGAGATGCATCAAATCAATACAGTGTATATATATAGATTGGGTCAAAAGGAGAAAATAATAGTACGGGGTATCTATATCTCCCCTTTTGGTGGTAGGAGGGGCAATTAAAAAAAAAAAAAAAAAAAAAAAAAAAAGAGAAAAGAGAAAAAGAACCATACAAAAATAACGGCACCATCACCATCAAAATCCTATAGCATTTCTTAAAGCCAGAAACTCATTCCTGAATCTTCATTTTAAATAAAGTCATTTTAATCAACTGATTTTGAAAACTTTACTTTTAAACTCAAAATTTGTAAAACTAAATATTGCTAATAATTTCAGTGGTCAAACAAAATTGATAAAATTTGAAATCTTTGGAAAATGAGTTAAAATTTCTTTTAACATTAAATAAATATATATATTTTTAAATAAACATTAAAATATCTGAGTAAATCAAGGTTTTGTTGTTCTTTATTTTCCCCCATGCTTGCAAATCCGGCAGGAAAAACTCATTAAGTGATATCTTAGGCATTTTATCGAAAACTTTGGCATTTAGGACGAAAATATAAGGTCTATTATGAAAACAAAATTATTTTTTAAATTAAACTGCGAAATATCATCAATTTACTAATAACATAGAATTTGAATACTAAATTACAGTCGACTCTCCCTAAGTCGAATTTTCACGGGATACCAAGATTTGTTCGAGTTATGAGAGAGTTTTGGAAAAATTCGAGTTAGCACTTAACATTTTTTTATTTTAAAAGGTTTATTTAATAAATAAAGGTTAATATATGTATATAAAGCAACCAACAACACAAAGAAAAGGATAAAAATTCTTTTTTGTTTTTGAGTTGTAACTTTTTAAAAACTGTATCTTTTTATAGAGGTAACAGGGTAATGAATAGGAAGAAACGCGAAGAGCTGACGATGATGGTTCACGCGATGCTACACATATAAACATATGTATTAAGGTCTTGATGGTTCGTAGTTATACTATACCCAAATACGAATTCCGAAGGGGTAATGTTTTTTTATTTTGTTTTGTTCTAAACAAAATTCGACTTAAGGGGTAAAAAAAGATGCCAAATATCGAGAAAATGTGTTCGAGTTAGAGAGAGTTCGACTTAGAGGGAGTTTGACTTAAAGAATGGGTTTTGTATGGAAAATTGAAGGGAATGATAAAATATGGCGAAAAAGTTCGAGTTAGAGAGAAATTCGACTTAGAGAGAGTACGACTTAGGGAGAGTCGACTGTATTTATTAAAACCTCAATATCTCAAAATAGCTCAAAACGCACTTAGTGAAATTTTTTTTTTTAGATTTGCAGAATTTTAGATTTACAGAATTTTGAAGTAAAGAATTTTTTAATACAGAATTTTTCTCTAAAGTTGGGGAATATTGGCCCACTTCATTATGGAATTTTGGCCTATTTGGATGGGTTATAAGACCACCGAAGGATTTACTTCCTATATATATATACACCTATAACGCAAACCAAATTTTAAAAGTGGTTTTTATTCCCATATAAGGTTAGTCCAAACGGCTTCATACGGAATTTTTCATCAATTTAAAAGCGAAAATAAAATTTAAAGGGCTTTAAAAGAAAACCATTAGAATGAATTTTTTGCCATGTTCCAATAATTTGTACAAATATAGCAGTCTGAGAATGCAATGCCATCTTTTGGCTATTCCATTTTCGTCAAGGACAAAATAGCTGATGGTCAATTCCGAAATAGTTTTTGTTTGAATTAATATTAATTCTCATTTCTATACAAAATGGAATTTTCAGGTATCGCCATCATCCAACCATGAAAATATGCTATTTCATTTTATTATGAATTTTGCAATTTTGATTTCCAATTTTCAGCTCCGTATAGTGAATTTATCTGCTTCATTACAAATTTAACAAAATCGGATTAAAGTTCAACCAAGTAATGCGCGTACGAACAAAAACTCGATTTATTTTCATAAATTTAGATATTTTAAACATTTAAAAAAAATTAGTACACCATTCATGCGAAGTTATACAAAAAATATTCAACCAATTTTTAAACTTTTAAACGTCGAATGGTGAAAATATTTTTTTGAAACTTTTTTTTTTTAACAATTTTGATATGCAATTCTATTTGAACTCTCTCATAAAATATTTGATTTAAATCGGTCGAACAGATAATGCGATAGTCCAAAATAAAAAAAAATTATTCTACGACAGGTACCATAATGTAATGTTAAATCTTGTTTTTGAAAAATGGTAGATAATATAAGTACAAACAAAATTAAATCAAAATCATACGAGCTGTTCTCGAGAAAAATAAAATTTTCTTGAATGGTTTGTAAACAGTTTCGAAAATATTGATACACAAATCTTTTTCTAGAAAAACCGTTTCGAAAAAATGGTTCTATGAGAGGTGCCATTAACAACCCATAATTTGGTAGCATTTACATATTAAAATTAAATGGTTTTTTTTTAGAAAAATCTGTTTTGGAGAAAAATTATATTATTCAAAAATTCTAAACAATAACTCGTTTTGTCAAAAATTCTAAAAAAACGAGTTATTTTTGGTCCTAAAAAAATGAAATAAGTTTAAAGAAAATTGACCGAAACGTTTATTCTGCAGTTAAAATGCACAGACAGATAGAAAGACAGAATTGCGAGACTCACTTTTTTTCATTTCCCTAGATATCATCCTCATTTCAAGTTTAATCAAAACCTATAACTTTCCATGTAGTAAATATGTACACATGTACTAGAAGTAAAAATTACGTAAAGACAAATTTAAAAATCAATTTTCTGATTTTCTTCACATTATACATTTTTTCAATCACCCTCTCAAACTAAATTTCTTCAAATAATGTTTGTACAAAAAACTCTTAAACTTTATTCTTAATGTCTCAATTAGTATTAAATAAATTGATTTATTTATCAAAAAACCAAGCACTTTGAAAAATCATTTCATTCTTGGAACACTTCACGTCATGTTATACGGTATACATATATTCCACCTTTCATTAATTTTTTTTGCTCCCCTCAATATCCACAACCAATCCATTTACATCAATCTTACATCAGATATTGTTTCCGAATTACGGAACAAAATGTTTTCTTTTAAATCTGATGCTATTTTTGGCGTGCCACGGGGCGTATGAGTAACCTTTTTACTTCAGATCAATAAGAAAATACATTGTATGGGTAGTATGAAAGTTGCTGCTGATTTGTTGGAGGTGGCATTAAAATAATACGCAACATCTTTTAACGTTTTCCGGCTTTAGAACACTATAATGCCATAAGACATATAATGACGTAAATAAACCTTAAAATGATTAAATCCTATTTAGCCGGGTTTGGCCTTGCATAAATCAAATGCCACACGCAACTAAATGCAACAAAATCTTTAATAGCCCCCCCCCCCCCTTCCTAAATGTGTATTTTGTAGGGCCATAGTCATAGTCGTAGACATCGTCGTCTTTGCCGTCGTTGTCGTCGTCGGCCATTAGATCAATTTCGTCTTAAAGTAAATTTTTATGTAGAATCACTTGTTGTCGACATCTTGAAAGCAAAAGCTTTCTTTATTTATACATATTTTTAATTCAGAAACTAGATGCTGTTGTTATTTGTGTGTTTTTTCTATTTTTTTTCTTTTTGGTATATCATAGTATGAAGCTATTTATATTTTCTTCTGTGGTGGTCAGAAGTAGCAGCAGCTACAAAACATCAAAACAGTGCCAACTCAGTGAACAAATGAGACAGCTTAATTTTTTTTGTTTTAATTTTAATAAATTTATTATATTTTGTTTGTTTTTTGTTTTTGTGGAAAAATTCAAAAGTAAAATTTTCAGAAAATAAATGAGAAGACAATAAATATATTTTGTCTAGAAATTTATTTCTCATTAAAACAAAAAAAAATATATTTGGCGCATCACAAAAATCGAAATTGCACGCTCCATAAATATGCTCATTTATACCTACTTCTATATAATATGAACTGTTCAGTTCAGTCAAACAACTTTCAACCTGACAGACTGATTTTTCAAAATGGTTGAAAAAAAAAAAAATACAGGAATATCGAAATTATTCTTCGGAAATTGCACAGAAAATTAAGCTTTTAAATGCATTTCGATCGTCACTCACAAAATTAAGTTTGCCCTCGAGACGCAATAGTTATAGAGATGGTATGGTATTGCACATTGCGGCACATACACACAAATATACTTAATCCAATTAAAAATATTTAAACAAAAAATATGTAAAATCATTTGAGCAAGTGTAACTGGTTGCAACATACCTATATAGTGTCAAATTAAGACATCAATGCAATTTACATACAGCTATATCCAGGCACATGTCAATTCAATTAAGCGATTTGGTGTATTCAAATGGGAGCCAATTTAGGTACTATTTATAGGAAAGTGTCAGCTTGTCTTATAAATTAAGTGGTGAGTGATTTGACATTTTAGCCTAAAGGAGCGTAGGCGCAGGTATATAGGTATAAATAAATGGTGGTCTTGAACAGCAGCTATAGCCAAGTGACACAGTTAACGCCAGATTGCGACGATTTGATAGCACAGCTCGCGTGACTTGTGGGTGATATCGAAAATAGTGACAAGTCTGTGGATGGACACACCCACAGGGGTTAATCATCGTTTGCAATGCACCCTTAAAATTTTCAATCCTGTGTCGAGCTAAGTAGCAACTAGTTGGATGATTTGCTATTGGAAAGTACAGCCTTATTTCATAACGAAATAAAGCCACAATGAAAAATTTTGTATTTGTATATCGTGATATCTACACGAAATCATTCGTGAAGTATTACTTATACCTCTAGTAGTATCCACGAATTCATTCGTTTTATATATAGAAACTAATTACATTCAAGCAATTCGTATGAGTGCATTGTACGAAATATTGTGTAGGTACATATAAATAATATCATTTGCTAATTGCTCTTACGAATATCTTCGTAATTTCTTCCATTTCATTCATTTAACTTATACGAATAATTTCGTACTATTTACGAAGTAAAATTAGTATTAGTAGACAAAATTCATTCGTGGGTTGACCCCGTGGGTATTGTGACAATTGTTCAAAACATTGTCGTTTATGATTGACTGATAATTGATACGGGGAGTTTAAATAAAACAAATCAATATTATTTCACTTAACTCTTTACTTTCAAATATTCTTTCAGTCTAGGCCTAAATTGTTGCAAATAAATACAGTAAAACCCGCTTAAGAGAAACTGCAAAATGTCACAGTCTTTCTTTCACCTAAGCGGATTTTTCATTTAAACCTAAGTGAACAAAAATTTCACTTAAGCGGAGTGCGGATAAGTGAACAAAAAATTGCACCTAAGCGGATTTAAAAATTCCAAAAAGGGTTGTGAGATTTCAGAAATTGAAATGTCATTTTCCTGATGAAAATTTTTTGTTTTACTTAAGAGAGTTTTTCAATGAAAAATATTAAATTTAACTGAAGATATGTTTCAGATATCACGGTTTTTCACTTAAGCAAGTTTCGCTTAATCGGAGTGTCATAAAGGTAATTGGTCGACAAATACTCGAGGATGAAAAAAGTGTTTCAGATATGTGGGTTTTTCTCTAAAGCGGGTTTCTCTTAAGCGGGTTTTACTGTATTATATATACATAATAAAAATTTTTCTGTATTCCTATGTATTTTAATAATTAGTGAAAACTATTTTTATTTTTTTTACAAAGCGAGAGCATCAGTAAATGGCATAATATTTATATGAATAGAAAACGACAGCATCAGTGTACAATAATATTCGTAGAAACGGCTCATCTTATAGACGCAAATTATGGACCGACTCTTATAAATTTCATAGCATGAATATTCTGGGGAATTTTATATTTCTAAGGGAACTTGATTAAATTCAGACACTTGACACATTTCTTCGTACATTCTACGAATAATACGTATGGTCAACCCACGAATGAATTTTGTCTACTAATACATAATTTTTCTTCGTAAATAGTATGAAATCATTCGTAAGTAAATCGAATGAATTGGAAGAAATTACGAATTCATTCGTACGAGATATTAACGAATGCTATTAATTATATGTAACAATATTTCATATAATGCACTCATACGAATTGCTTATTTTTTTACGAATATAATTAGTATAAAAAACGAATTAATTTGTACATACTACTACAGGTATTAGTAACACTTCACGAATGAATTCGTATTATAGATATCACGATACAAATACTCCGTATATCACACGAATATTCTTTTAATGCACGATTTTTTTTGCCACGAATATTATTCGTAGAGATTTTACCAATGTGTACCACTTCCCGGATAGAAAATTATCTAGGAAACACTATTTATAAGCGTGGCCCTAGCTAGATTGGCCATTATATAGTAAATGCTATGCTGGGCCTAGACAGGCGCAAGTCAAGTCGATCTTGACTAATTTATGCTTAATCTGGCTTTATCTTGGCCTTGTCTAGAACTGCCTATTAATTGGCTGTGCCAGATGTAAGTTAAACTAGACCTATAAGCAGTTTTAACTTAACGTAGCCTAGATATGAAAACTTTACTTGGGGTCATTTGTCCCTTAGAAAGTGTCGCCTCCTTATTGGCGTTGTCTCATAAAAACAGGAAGAGACCCAAATAGTTTTCGCTTAGTGTAGCCTGGATAAGTAATTTTATCTGGGCGTTATCTTGGTCTATGTTATTGTCGCCTCTTTATTGGCGTTATCAGACGTAACTAAGACTGGGCTTAGATAGTTTAGACTTTATGTAGCCTAGATATAAAACTTTTTCTTGACGTTATATTGCTCGTAGATAGTGTCGCCTCTTTATTGGCATTCCCAACTAACAATTTAACTTGTGTAAGGACCATATAGCAAATACCTAAGGTATCAACTCCTAAACATTTTTTTATTTTCCCTCTTCTGTAATCCAAAATTATACCCTGGTTGGAAGCGTGCTGGATCTTTGATTGGAAGGACGCGAGTTCAAATCTCGTAGAAGTAAAAGTGAAGTTTTTTTTTTTTAAATAAAATTAAATTCTATAATTTCAGATAAAGTGAAAAGCGGTCCCAAACATATGAGAAACAAATTCAGATAAATAAAAATATAAACTCTCAATTTGAAAGAAGGTATCCAAAGCCTGCTTGGAAGATCTATCACGGGCATATATGGGAACCACTAGCAAGGCCCCAACATGCAGAGCATTAACAAATTAGTGAGGGACAGGCTAGATACTGCTCGGTAGGCCTTTGTTATAAACAAGGCAAAACTAGCTGGAGCCTATAGGCAATATCGGTCTCAAAGAAATGCACCCTTCGTTTTTAAAAATAATACTTCTAGTTGTATTTATCGTATATCATATCTATTTTCTTTGATTCCTAAAATCTATCTTTTCTTCACAATAACATTGTTTTTTAAACGCAGATCTACCAAAGTCCAAAATAAACCTCAGGGAATTTGTTTCTAAGACTCTAAACGTATAAGAAAGAGGTCATGAAGTGGACGTTATCACCAAGGATTTTAGTAAAGCCATCTTTTACTTAATGCGACATTCAGATAAACTTTCTTGCCCAATATGATTATATAATTAACAAAGGCAATTCTTTACTCACAACATTGGTCTAAGGAATTCTCGAACGCTTATGTCACTATGTTTCTATAAATAAGATTTGTTAGAGCTCTCCTTGAATACGCTAGCCAAGTTTGTTCATCCATATCAGAACTCTTATTTCCAAAGAATTGAAGCCGTTCAACGTAGATTTCTCCGATTGGTCCTTGATGGTCTGATAATCTCATCTAACCCCCTATATAAAGATCGATTAAAATTGTTAAATTTGCAAACCCTACAAAAACTATGATCACTGATATTCTCTTTGTACGTCAGCTCCTCGTGCCATGGGACTACCGATTATTCTTTACTTTTAAATCCACTCCTCTCTTCCGCCTTCCTCATCATTGCACAAACTACGGTCTCTTTTAACCAATCCCAAGAATGTTGCGTTTAGCCAATAACTCTCAAAACATCTTTGACTTCCATATCAGTTTCTCCTCTTTCTGCAATTCTCTTAACACCTCGTCCTAATACAAATCCCCTTTTCTTCATTTATTTTGAAGTTTTTTTTTTATGTAAAAGAAAACACTTGAAATAGGTATCAGATTGTCTGATTTTCTTCCAACCACTGATGGAGTTCCAACGGGATCCATTCTAGCTCTATTACTTTTTTCCCTTTATATCTTTTTTCTATACACTACTGACGACATTAAGGGTGTATGCTCAAAATGGATTTGGAAATCCTAATTCAAAACAAAGTTGGGTCTTGCGTTGTTTTAGTTATTCATATATTTTCGTAAGCAAATCCAATCTGGTTCGGGAGGGAAGATAAATCGCAGCATATTTACGGTATATTCATAAGGCTTATGATGGATGATTTTTTTTTGTAAACTTAGATATTTTTAAATTTAAGCTTGAAAATTCATCAATTTTTGTTTAAAATTTTAATGGCTTTATCGTTTTTGAACATTTTCTCTTCATTAATTTTTGTTTTATGTAATTAAATTTTGTACTTCCAATTTGAAATTCAATTGAAATTAATTAAAAAAAATTGTAATAACATTTTGTAATTTCTATAAATATAAATATATATATTATTATGTACATTTAGTTGAAAAACCCTACATGTAATTATGTTCGTTTGGAACAGGAAGTGGATTTGTGAGGTATGGGTATATAACACATGACGATAATATTTGCAAAGAAAGTCTTCATAATTAATAATAATAATAAGTAAAATTCGTATGCATTTAAAAAACAATAACCATTCATGTTTCAATGTTTTTCAGGACCGATGATAATGTATCCTTCCAAAAAAAAAAATTAATTAGTATTATGCTGCGTTGTAGGTCATAATAATTATTATATTATATTATATTCATTTAGGCCGGAAAATCATACAAAAACACATAATATGTAGATATACAAACACTATTATATTGCCCACGGTCCTATATAATGCGCACACGATACCGGTTGCGCTCATCGCATCACTAATTGTCAAGTTCACCTGTCGCCTTAAATCTCGCTACGTATAATTAAAGAACTTCCTTGTGCTCGCCACCGAACCGAACCAAAATCAAAACCCGGCCAACCGCCGCACTGCACTCCTATACTCATCTCACATTGCTTTTAATTTCGCTAATTAATTCTTCTCCCAATAATAAATGCGGATAAATGTTTTATGACATCGAAATTAGAGCAAACATTTTTCGAACAACGCATAAAACATCAAACTACACACACCACACATGATGACATGGCCGGACCGCCATCCACCGCTCTGCTGCCGACACGACGGCCACCAGCCTCTATGCGGGACTTAATAATATGAAATACATCTGTACAGGTACAGTAGAAGCTCTCTTTACGAATAATTGCAACACGACACTTCACAGTCATTTTTTCGGGATGCATTCAACGCTCTTGGATTTCATGTCGAATGGTACTATCGTCCCAGAAATGAACCTCATCGCTGAAGATGATTTTTCGATGAAAATAGGGTCAGTTTCCAACTGCTCCATGAGCCCATTCAGCGAACACACGTGCGTCGTTGTCTATGGTTATTTACCTTCAGCTTCTAGGTCAGTTTAATTTTGTACGGGTGCAGGCTCAATTCACGACGCGAAATTCGCCAAGTTGCATGTTCTGCGAAAGTTCGAGTTCTTGTGAGCGACGCGAAATCGACTGCTTTGGAGGATTCTTCTGCACACTCTCACGGACATCGGCGATGTTTTTGGCAGATCTTGCATTTTGTCGAGGTAAGGTTTGAATTAATCATGTACCAATGAACTCAAATTAATACACCACACTGTGAATAGTTATCTCGTAGGGACGATTGTGTCGGCTGGGCCGTAAAATTGGCGAAGCGTTGGGAACTTTATCCGAACAAGACATCCATTTTGATAAAACAATTTTACCATTTGCACGTGCTGTTGAACGCTATGTCCATCCATGATGGTGATTTGGAAAAACAAAATTAATAAATGACAGCTAATTTGACAGATGTAGCTTCAAAAATATGGCCACTCCGCCGCTGTCAGTTTTCAAAGTTCGAAAGTCCCTATTGGGAGATTCTTTATTGCTCTTTTGAAGCATGCAGGAACACTCTCTATCACAAATATTCTATTGCGGACAGAAAAGTGTTTATGATTAATTAATATTGAGTTTAAATGAATAAAACAATGACTACCGAAAATATTCAACACAGAAGTTCATTGAAAATATTAAATTATTTTTTTTTTTTTCTTCGAAAATCTGATAAAATTTTCATTTTCTCGAAACTTAGTTAATTCTGTGTCAATCAACTAAAATCATGCATCAAGGGTCTGAGTTATAGTATAACTGATACGTTTTCAAATTGAGTTTCAATCAGTTTTTTAAATGAAAGTGACTCAAGCCATCGTCATTTTAGAAGTGAGTTAGTAAAAAGTACCAACTCAAATGTACCTATAGCAGATTTTTCTACCTCATTATACAGCAAGGAGAAAACTTTTTGGATACCCACAAATTGGTGAAGTTAAAATACAAACAGAAGAATTATAGCTATATTCGGTCAATTAGGTCTCTATTTATTTATCTAAAAAAAAATAAAATAAAAACCTAATGAACCGAACCGGAGTGTAAAACTGCAAGTTTTATATTTTGAAGGCCGTAAATATTTCTAAAAATATTTATACCTCTTGTGGTCTGTAGGTTGTAATGATGCATTACACTGCGTCTCCCCCACCATCGACCGACCGATACCGTGCATAAAATACAAACAACCGTCAACATTCCAGACACCCCTGTCCATTTCCCTTCAACTATCTCTGGTGAAGTATACTAAAATACGAATATTTTTTGTTCACCATATTATAATTCACACTCACTTTGAACCCAATTATGTATAACAAACTTTGAACAAACAGAAGATAACCTAGAGGAGACCTCTCAGCAACAGAAGTCGCTCGGCAGCCACTTGCAGGAGCTTAGTTCTGAAGCTCCCTGATGCATCTACCATTGCTGCTGGAGATCAACTTCGACGAGTTGCTGAGCTGTTCAACCCACACTCCAAAAGTGTACTCAGAAAAGCAAACTGGGCCTTTCACCCATTGTCCATTGATGAGTCGAGAAGATCAGGACTTTGCCATTTGCCAACAAACTAAGATGTTCTTATACAAACAACTTCTGCGACCAGTCATCAGCTATAGCTTCCCAGTCTGGTTCACGATTTCAAAAACAGCGATGAAAGAAATCCAAGTCTTCGAGAGGAAGATGCAAAGGATCTGCACCGGACTCCACTTTGACCGTCAACGAAAAAAAACACCACAGGAACAAGGATCTCTACAAAGAAGCAAGGATTATTCCGCTGGACAACCGGGACGGAACACCCCGAGGATAGCAAAGTCAACCGACTTTTAATTTTAAGTTGATATGTATAATATATAGTACCTGGGAGACCGAGCTTCGCTCGGCTTTTTCTAATTGAAAAAAGTGAAATATGAATGAGAAATATAGACATGGCAGTTAATAGAAAACAACATATGTCATTCATTAAATTTGTTCACTTTATAAATGCGTTCAATGGATATGCTTCCATATTATGTACGTGGAGATAAATATGTAGACAGTTTGACATAATGTGGAGATACATGTGGAAATACCTGCACACATGTGGAGATACATTGATGCATCGACATATGTTTGGATAAATTTGGTGGAGATAAATATGTGGAGTTACATTTGGAGATTCCTCCACTTGCATACATATGTGGAGATACATGCGGAGATTCCTCTACGAGCTAAGGCGGGGGTGAAACCACGGGTCGTTTTTCTGTAGAAATATAGGACATAGGTACTTCGCAGTAAAATATATTTGCAACAATAATTTAAAATAACAATCAATAAGAAGCAATTCCAAATGCATCACAATTACACCTACACACAAATTATAGTGTTTCCTCTGAAAATAAAAATATGTCACATAGCTAATTGACAGTAACCCATAGACAATTAATTATTTTTTCGAACTAAAATCGATTCCAAGCACTTTTCACTTACCCATAAAAATTTTATAGTTTTGTCGTTAGACTTAAAATAGAATTCAGCATCCTTTGGCACCTCCTTATAAGGCCTGGATGATACTTATTTTTATTAGCTTTGAAAGTTAAATCATTATTTAAATACAAAATTCCCTCCAGATAGTTAGAACTGTTGCTTTAGCGCCCCTTTAGTTAAGGGCCTGGGTAATACAACAAAAGTGGGCGTGGAAGGGCGTGGGCGGTTTTTCCAATTTTTTTTTTTATTTTGTTATTGCTTATCAGTACACTTCCTGATAATTTCATCCAAATCGTTGAAGCCATTTACAAGATTCCAATATATAACAAAAGTGGGCGTGGCAGTGGCGGATTTAAATAACGCTAAATTCCAAAAAAAAATCTCGTTAAGCTATGCAAACTGCAAATTTCATTCAAATCTGACCGTTCCCGAAAAACCTAAGAAGTAAAAAATTTCATGCAAATCGTTGGATCCGTTTCGGATATTTTTTGTTTTTCAATTTTTCTCACTCATAAGAATGAACTCTAAAACTTTTACTCAAATAGTTTGAGTAGCTTCCGAGAAATAGAAATAATAAAAGTAGTCGTGACATTGGCGGATTTTATTAAACTCAATTTTCAATTTTTTTTCTTGTTCATATCTAAAAATAAACTGAAAATTTCGAATTGTGTTCGAGAAACCAAAAACTAATAAAAGTGGGTGTGGCAGTAGGCGAATTCTACATATTTCTTTTAAAATTTTGTTCATACTTATAAAAGAGAACGCTCACTGAAAATTTTATGCAAATTGTCGGAGCCGTTTCCGATAAACTAAAAACGACAAAAGTGGACGGAGCAGTGGGCGGATTTCACTAAACTTTTCTTAACTTTTTTCTTCTTATTGAGGAGAAAAAACTCTGAAAAATTCATTAAAATGGCTAGTTCCGTTTCCGAGAAACCAAGCAATAATAAAAGTGGGCGTGGCAGTGTGTGGATTTTAGTAAAAGAATTTTTCAATTTTTTGTTATAAGAATAAACTCTTATAACCTCATTTAAATCGTTTGAATTGTTTTCGAGACACTAAGAAATAATAAAAGTGGGCGTGGCAGTAGGTGGATTCTACTTATTTCTTTTTAAATTTTGTTCCTACCTTTAAAAGAGAACGCTCTCATAAAATTGTATCTAAGTGTCGGACCCGTTCCGATAAACTAAAAACGAAATAAGTGGGCTGTGCAGTGGGCGTTGTGGGCGGATTTCACTAAATTTTTCATTAAATTTTTCTTCTTATTGAGGAGAAAAAAACTCGGAAAAATTTATTAAAATGGCTAGCTTCGTTTCCGAGAAAGCAAGCAATAATAAAAGTGGGCGTGGGAGTGGGTGGATTTTAGTAAAAAAATTTTCCAATTTTTTGTTATAAGAATAAACTCTTATAACCTCATTGAAATCGTTTGAATTGTTTAAGAGAAACTAAGAAATGATAAAAGTGGGCGTGGCAGTCATAGAATTTTACTAAATATATTTTTTTATTTTTTTTCTCGATCATAACAATAAACACTGAAAATTTCATCCGAATCGTTGGAGCCGTTTTCGAATAGCCAATAACTAATAACAGTGGGCGTGGTAGTAGGCGGATTTTACTGATTTTATTTTTTTAATTTTTTTCTTACCCATGAAAGTAAACTCTGAAAATTTTATTCAAATCGCTTGAGCCGTTTCCGAGTAATAAAGATATTTCAGACCGATTCCGTCATACTTAAAAGTAAGAAAAGTGGGCGCGGGGTGGGCGGATTTTACTAAATTTAATTTTTTATTTTTTTTTCTCGTTCATCGTAATAAACTCTGAAAATTTTATCAAAATCGTTGGAGCCATTTCCGAGAAACCAAATATATATAAATATATAAATATACAGGGTGTCCCGTAACTGAAAGTCAAGCGGGTAACGGGTGATAGAGTAGGTTGTACCTGTTCTGGAAAAAATAAGAAAAAAAATCCATCTCGCTTGGTTAAGTAATAATAGCAATATTTAGAAAAATAGTGAAAGTCGATACCCTAGACCACATTTTTAGGTACTGTGGTCACAAATTTCCGAATTTTGACGTGTTTATTTTTTTTACGTAATCCTTAATAACCATGCTATTGATTTCAATCACAAATTTAAAAATAAATATTGTAAGTTTCGTAAGAAAAATAAAGTTTGACTGAGTCATGTTTCAAAAACAATTTTTTGAGCTAACTTTGACACTTCATATTTAAAAAAAAAATGTACTACACTACCTTGGCAAGTTTTTTAAAAAATTGGCGCGTTTCATCAAGATTTCAAAATGGTACAACACTTGCTACTTATTCATTCGTAAAAAATATTTTTCATTTTTTATTTGCAAAAAGGACCTCCAGTTCACTTCAATCACTTTTACGAGAATAATGCTTTTTTGTACTCAAAAATCCATTTTACCAAGGTGTACGTGACATAAACAGAGGCACTAGAATCAGACACTGTTTTCCGTCAGTAAGAGTGAGACAGATCTACATTACACAATATGGTACGCTACAATCTAGGTTCGGTACGTTACGTTCCTTGTTTTACTCGCAACTTCTCACAATCGTGCGCTTTTGTGATACCCTGGACTCGATTATTGTTGTAAAAATTGTGTCAGTTATTATCTAGTACATAATAGAAACTAAGAACTTCCATATTTTTCGACAACATTGTTCTGCAGATATCGACTCTGGGAGCGTATAGTCACGAAGTAGCAAACATTGTACACGTTGCACATGGTACGGGTGGAAGTAGTTCTGTTTTAAAATTCGATGAGCAATGCTTTTCGGTATTCCAGTGGATCGAAAGGTACACAAATGTGGGGCGTCACCCATGACCACCGGGTGTTCATCTATGCACACCTATCAAACTCGCAAGGACGATTGCCTATAGTACTCGTATGGCGGCGCTGCAGAAGGGAGATCCCAAGGACATAACGACGAAGTACTTTTAAATTTAATTGAATTCAATGTGATCCAGCGCTTGATCAGTGCGATTGAAAGATCCACTGGAATACCGAGAAGCATTGCTCATCGAATTTTAAATCAAAACAACTACCACTCGTGACCCATACCATATGCAACGTTTGCTCCCTCGTAACTATACGCCCCCAGTGTTGATATTTGCTGAACATTGTTGGCAAAAATTTGTGAAGTTTTTTTTACCTATTACTAGATAATAACTAACATAATTTCCACAACAATATTCAAGTCCAGGGTAACAAAAGCGCACGATTGTGAGATGTTGCGAGTAAAACCAGAAACGTAGCGTACCGAACGTAGATCGTAGCGTACCATATTACGTAATGTAGATCTGTCTCACTCTTACTGACGGAAAACAGTGTCTGATTCTAGTGCCTCTGTGTATGTCACGAATACCTTGGTAAAATGGATTTTTGAGTACAAAAAAGCATTATTCTCGTAAAAGTGATTGAAGTGAACTGAGGTCCTTTTTGCAAATAAAAAATGAAAAATATTTTTTACGAATGAATAAGTAGCAAGTGTTGTACCATTTTGAAATCTTGATGAAACGCGCCAATTTTTTAAAAAACTTGCCAAGGTAGTGTAGTACATTTTTTTTTAAATATGAAGTGTCAAAGTTAGCTCAAAAAATTGTTTTTGAAACATGACTCAGTCAAACTTTATTTTTCTTACGAAACTTACAATATTTATTTTTAAATTTGTGATTGAAATCAATAGCATGGTTATTAAGGATTACGTAAAAAAAATAAACACGTCAAAATTCGGAAATTTGTGACCACAGTACCTAAAAATGTGGTCTAGGGTATCGATTTTCACTATTTTTCTAAATATTGCTATTATTACTTAACCAAGCGAGATGGATTTTTTTTCTTATTTTTTCCAGAACAGGTACAACCTACTCTATCACCCGTTACCCGCTTGACTTTGAGTTACGGGACACCCTGTATAAATATATAAATATATAAATATACAAGAATAACTCGTTTAAAGTAATAAGATTTATTCTTTTAAATCCAAGAAAATGTATAAGTTAGGCCCCCAATGTGCCAAAAGTTCTATTTTGTCAATGCATTCTATAGTTGTAAGTTAAATCAAATTGTATATAAATATTCAATAAAAAATCGTTTAATCGAAAAAACCTAGTTCTGCCATACTTAAAATATAGTACCAATCAAGAATACTTTCGAAAAGCTAACTTTCCAGCAGTGACAGGTTAAGCCCAGGGAGCCGATTCTGGTTCTCTGAGAAAGTGAATCGAAAAAATTTTCACACTTAATCCGATTCTCGTTCTGCGAAACCAAACGTAAAAAAAACATTCATATGAATAACTTGCCTTCACGTCGATATATGGAAGTGAATCTGTGAAAAGAAAGGATAAATACGACCAAACAAAGCTCAAATCAACCATATGTCTCTTTTCTCTTAAAAAAAATGAGAGAATTGCGCATGCGCTTCAGGGAAATGATAAGGAGGTTCAAGATCGGTAACATATTACATAGTTCGTCGGAGAATTTTATTCACTGAACCAGAATCGCTTATTTGCACCAAGTGAATCGACAAAGTGAAAGCAATGCTTGCAAGCGAATGTGAATACAATTTATTCGATTAACTTTTTCACAGAACCAGAATCAGCCCCCAGGAAGCCTGCTGTCTCAGGCTGTAATTTAGTGGCACCTGCCATCTCGGGCATGTAATTCGGTTCGGCCAATAAAGTTTATGCTTAGATTTGATAAAGATTTAATTTACTCAACCGGAGTGTTAAACTGATATTTTTAAATATTATTCAGACCGAAGTTTCATTTTTCCTGAAATGAAGTGCGTAAATCAGATTGGCGGGGGGCCCTGGCCCTACGAGGCCCGCTTATACTGTAGTTTTATAAACAAGACTGGTTATAAATTGGCATTTCTAGTAGGTATCACTTCCTTAATTTAAATATTTTTTTTACCCATACATAATTCGTTTCGTAAGAACCCATTTGGGCGAATAATAAGTAGTTAATCGCTTATTAGAACTCCTACTATATATTCTCATGTATGAATATGTACAATTTTAATCAGCGGAAATGTGGGAATTTCAAAAGCTGCATCAGAAAACCAAATGACTCACCGATATATAGACGAAAAGCGAGAATATTCATATATACCTATCATAGGCGAGGATGCATTTCTCCATTTCAACTGGTTAGACAAACCTACAATTAATGTACAAATATACATAAATAAAACCAAAATGCGTATAATGTCGAGTAAATAATTTTTATTTCGGTAATTTTCCAATATGACGTCAATATTATTGAACGTTCTCTGCTTCCTTTTTGCACGTTTGGTGCAGATTGGACTCGAAATGAACAAATCGAAAATAAGTAAAAACAAAAAATATAAACTAAATAAACCAAAAACCAAACAAACCGCACATTAGCCAACAAAATGTCAGTGTGCTCGATCGAACACTGTGTGTATATTTTGTTGAATGTGAAATGATTATTTTAAAAATAAACTAAATGTCGACCAAAAGAGCTAAACGAAATTTAGGCCGCCAATATCTTTATGTACTATGATGGCATTTGCCAAATAAATATCTATAGATACATATATATAATCGGACGTATACATATGTATATAGAATAAATATAGATAAATATAATGTTTTGTGTATTTTTTAATCGA
Source organism: Epistrophe grossulariae (assembly GCA_929447395.1). Taxonomy (NCBI): domain Eukaryota; kingdom Metazoa; phylum Arthropoda; class Insecta; order Diptera; family Syrphidae; genus Epistrophe; species Epistrophe grossulariae. The sequence goes on along the minus strand of OV839567.1, from coordinate 143,772,511 downwards.
TGTTTATTCGCTTGTTAATAGAACAACTATACGAGTTCCTAGTATAGATTATGGCTCAAACAAATTTGAAATAAAAAAAAGTTTTGAAATAAAAATTATAGATATACAATGAGGCTTTTGATATTTAAAAACATCGCTATAAGGACCAATTTCTTTTTTTTTGTTCTTATTTATTGTAACTAATTTGGATAAAAAAAATTAATTATGAAATAATTCAACATAAAAATATGTAAGCAATATTTTCATGTTTAGACAGGTATAAAAAAAAATGTATTTGGTATAACTTGTGTTTTAGTTTTAATTTTTAAAAATATTGGTCCCTCGTTTATACCAGAGCTATTAGGATTTTATGTTTTTTATAACATCTTGAAAACTGTTTTTATAATTTTATTTTTTTAGGATACAAATTGTAGCTTCTTTTGCTCTTACAAAAAAAAAAAAAGTTATAAACTTTTATATGTACGATTTTATAAACTAAACAATTTCTGGATTAACGTTAATGACATTTTTTGAAAAAAAAAAAAAAAATTTGTGCTTTGACACCATCTCAATACAACATCTGATTTCTTGTACAAATAAAAATTTATGAGAAAAAATATTTAAAAATTTTGGAAACATTTTTAAGAACACAAATTGGTATACGAAAGTTTAGTATTTATCTATGTGGATTTAAAAATTCTATTTTCAAAAAAAAGAATTTAAGCATTTTTGAAATAGGTATATATAGATTGGTGATTTTATACAAACTGTGATTCTTTGTGTCCAGTGTTTTTTTTTTGTAACTTAATGTAAAATTTGCTCATGAATTTCTGATTTGAATTGGGGAAATAGGTTTGTGCGCATTTAATTTAATTTTTGAATTCAAAAGATTTCCCGCTTATTTGTCATCTTTTTTTAATTTAATGGCGCTTGAAAGGTTGCGTTTAACATTTGCTATAGCAAATGTTAATATATTGTAGATATATTTTTTTAATGTAATTGTCGTGTAAGAGTAAAGTCTTTTTATTCTAAAAAAGAATGTCACAAAATTACTTTTTAATTTACTTGTTTTTATTTTTTTTAGGACCAAAAAAGTATTGTATGCCAAAATTTTTCAATTTTTTTGTTTGGATTAAAGATTCAAATTTTTTTTTAGAATTTTAAAATTTGATCAAGCCGGTTGATAGATTTTCATTAAACTTTGCACCCAGCAGTTTTTTAAGATTATATAGCAGATTTGAAATGAAAATTATTTTTATATCCAAAAATAATGGTAACTCCTACACAAGTGTTTAAAAACCGGTAAGGAAAATCTCATTTTTCTCAAAAACGTCTCGTAATAAGTTTGAATTACATACCAACACACAAAATTTTGGTTTAAAAAAAAAGATTTCAAGTTTATATTTTAAATATTCAATATTTCGAAATTGGGTAGGTGATTTTTTCTTTCAAAATTAATTTTTTTAACCAATTGGTAGCATAAAATATAGGCTCCCATAACTAATTTGTTTCTTTTAAAATCAGATGAATAGATCTAAACTATTCATAATTTAAAAACACAGTGTGATCGCACATAAGAGCAAGTTCATGCAGTATAGGTACCAATATTACCGACAAAACAAATAATAACAAATCCGTGCAATAAATGTTGAGCAAAAATCCAGAATGAAAATAGAGACTGCAAGATCAAAAAACACATTTCAAAAACTAAAAAAGGTAAAATTTTGAAGAAAAAATTGGTTAAACAGGCTTTGGGATAGTTTATTATCAAAAAAATAAAAAGAAAAAAAGTGCGGATACTGTCTATGAGTGGATGTATCTCCTTTTGATGATATCTATTGGCTTAATGTTATTTGTTTCTTCAAGGTACCTACTATCTGGTAGATCGTGCTAATATTAGCTAACAGATTTGTTTAAAATCGTAAGTTGTTTGCGAGAAAAATAAGGTTTTCCTTAAGGGTTTTTAAACAGTTATGTATGGTGGGTACCGTTATTTGGTTTTAAAAATATTTCTTGTTAAAGACTTACCAGTTAATGTTAGAAAACTGCATAATTTAATAAAAATACAAAAACTCGTTGTCGAAAAAAAAAATAGTTTTAAAAATACAAAAATACAAACAAATATATAAAAACAAATTTTGTATTAAAATACTATTAAAACTTTTTATAAAATTATTTATGAAATATTTGATTACAATCAGAAGAATAGTTTTCGAGTAAAGCTATACCAAATAAAAACAAAACGATAAATAACTGAATTTCTAATAAAATCAGTGGCCACGTTTTTGAAAAAAAAAGAAGGATTTTGTTACTTGCTAACAAAATATTAACGACACATACCGTAATTATTGGTTCTTAAAAAATTTCACCGAAATTAGAAGGAACGCCCAAAACATTCAAAGTACCAAGTTTAAAGAAAAACACATTTCCATTTGGTCCAGTAATCTTATACTGTCATAGGAGGGAGACCGTGTGTCAAATCCAGTAGTTCTGAATTTTTTGCTGAGTTGTTTATGATGTTTATAACCTTCTGAAGAAGCCAAGTTATCGACCTCGAGCGACGAACGCAACATTGGCAAAAATCCAAAAAAAAAACGCTTGGGCCTGTAGAGTCCTTACATCTACTGTAATTTGGATGGAACGATTTGTTTAAATTTTTGTACAGAACATTTTTGAGTGATTCCCTAAAAGTTAAATTCTAACTTTTGTTTTAGCTCATCTAGAACCGCGTTGTTGCCCTGTCACACAAAGATTTAGTTTTTTTTTAATTTTCTCGAAAACGGCGCTAACGATTTTGATTACTTGTAATGACCAAAGTAAAAACTACATTTCAGGTTTTTGGCTAAAAATATGCATTACGAGATATGGTTTTGACGTTTTATTAAGAAAAATTAACTTATTTTCACTCATTTTGTTACTCCTCAGACCTGAAATACCATGAAGATGAACTCCCAAACATTCTCATCAAAATTTTCGTCGAATTTTCGTCTTATCTGATTATCAGTCATCAGTTCTTGCGTCTATGCTATCAAACTAAAAACAAAAGCAACAATTTTCTTCCAAATTGGTACAATACTTGGATACTACATAAATAATTTGAGTAGCCGGACAGATCGTATAATACCTCCAGTGACCTAAAACTCTCAACCATTCCTGTGTGCACGTTATTGGCACGGATAGAAGGGAAAATGACTTACAATTTTCTGCCGAATCCGAACGTATAACATCAACATGACAAGAGATACTTTTGGAGGATTTGTCGATTCTTCGCAATTTGGTACAATACATTTTTCTATATAACTCTCTTGAGTTAATATTCGAGTTGTAGTCCCAATCTCATCTAACAGTTTTAGTAGCCTTGAAACATTAGAGCAAGAACATGCGATCCAGTCGTGAATTTATGTATTTTTTTGTGATCTACAATTTTTTCAATTCAATGAACTCTCTACACAAACAATTATACAAAATTAATAAATAGTTTTAAGAAAATTACAAAATAGCATAAAATTGTTGGCAACAATTAACTTTATTTCTGCCAAATACCAAATCATCACTTTTCGAAAATCGTCATTCTTTTGTTTTATAATATATTTAATCGTCTTCAATCTACATATATTAACTTTTTCGTATCGGTTCTTTTTTTTTTTATTTTTTTTGGCACGAGAAAACAAAACAAATAAAACTAAATAAAAAAAATTCACTGTCAATTTGTAACAAATAATTGAAATGCAATTGAATTTACACAAAAGAATTGATCATGACCGATAAAATTTAGTTGAGTCCGGTGTTTTATCACGAGGAAGTCGCTGAATATTTTTTTTTTTTGGAAATTACTGACCTAAATTTGACCTAAATTTATATACAAACATAGTTTTGCGGAAAGATAATAATTATAATCCAACAGAATAAAAATATAATTTTTTTTCGGAGAGATAAATTTTGTTTCGTATAAACTAAAGATTTTCTTTGGGATTAAAAAAAAACACGGTTTTATCGTTTAATAATAATTATATTTGTTAAAAATTATAAGTTTTGGTGAATATTTAAAATATAAATCATTTCTGTGTGTATCTTTACATAGATAGTTAGTTTAATTTAACCTGGTGTCGATTTCCCTAAATTGAATCTCAACAAAAAATACATAAATTATATAAAGAAATAAAAATCGTGAAAATATTTAAGTGTTTATTCTTTTATATTAATTCAATTTAATATAAAGAAAAAATTATTCGAAAGTTATAATTAAAAACAAAGCTCTAGTTTTGGGAATAAAAAAATACTCACTATTTTTGGGATAATCGATCTCAAAAGTAGTTATTTGGATTATTATATTTTGATGTTCGTCTAGGATGGCCATTCAAGATCAGGTAAACATATTATGTTATGGTTCTCACTCAAAAAATGTGTTTGTTACTTTAAGGGCTAATTTTTTCAGTCTCCATTTACTTTAAATTCGGCATTAAAAAAGGAATATTAAGATTTTAAAAATATAATATATTGGGCCTCTTTTAAGGATTTTAATAATGGAGGCTATATTTACCTTTATGGAATAATCGAGTTTGGAAATTTTTAACCCAAGTTTTGTGCTTTCTTTGGGATAAACCCTTTACACCTAAGAATCTACCTCAGCAGCTACAAAACAGCATCACAATATTAAAATAAAATGCACGACTGGTTCACACGAACTTGCTCTTATGATCACACTGTGATCTTAAAGTCTGGATTAATTAAGATCTATTTGTCTATTATTATTTTAAAAGGGTAAACATTAGTTATGGGTAGGTACCTGAACTTTATGCCACCTATTAAAAACGTATTTAAATACGAAGTGAAAAGACAAAAATTAACAAATAACAAAAATAGAGATAACGTTACTAAACGGTAGATAAAAATTCTTTTCAAAAATATATCGTACTAATATAAGCTCTAATGAAATTTTTTTTATCAAAATCCTATATTATTAAAAATGAGATTTTTTTATCGATTTTTAAACACTTGTATGGTAGGTACCCCCGCAAGATAATATCAAAAACTGCTAGGTGCTCAGTTAAATGAAAATTGTTGAAGTAGTTTTCGAATTATTATCTCAAAAAAAAATATTGAAACTTTTTTTAAAAATAAATTTTTTTTAAATTTTGGTAGGTATACAATACTTTTAAACTTTTTGAAGTATTCTTTACAAAAAAATTCATCGAAACCATTTTTGAGAAAATAGAAAATAAAAAAAAATGGTTCTACGGAAAGTATATATACCATTTATAACCATTTTTCGGATTTTTTTTTATGAAATAATAGCTGTTTTGTAATAAAATTACAGAATTATTTTTAAAAAAAGCTGTGGGCACGTTTTTGAAAAAAAAACAGGTTTTCATTTTTTGCTAAAAAAAACTGTGCATCAGCTTCTGTCATTTTTAATTGACCCTTCCGTAAAGGCTGCAGGAGAAAGGACAGACAGACGGACTGAATTGCAAGACCCACTTTTTTCGACTTCTCTATCATCGTAATGTCAAGTTTAATCAAAATCTCGAGTTCGATTTTTTTTCGAATGCATAACTTGCCATACAGTACATACTAGGTAAATATGTGTATATCGGAAGTAAAAAGTGAAAAAACAGTGTGAATCTGACTTATTTCGAAGCCTTATTTTAGGATGAAATATATTTAGCCAAAATTTAACTTAGAGCTAGCTGGAAAAGGGTTGAATCTTATTATTATATTAATAGTTACGTTTTTTGACCAAGTTGAATTTTATATCAATTTTTCGAGAATTTTTATAGGTCTCTTCGGCTGTGTTGGTCGTATTGGTGATTAAATGAAATAATGTTTCATTATAATTTTCTCAACGTTTCGACGGTGGTTGCTGTCTTCTTCAAGGGAGCTTTATTTACAAAAATGAAAATTTAATTTTTATTACATGTGTATATGCAAATATATAGGCGGACATAGTATAACATTAAAATTTTAACAAAAAACAAGTTGCATATGATAAAAAATGTAAAATTAACTTTAATTTATAAAATTACACACTTCCTTAGAACCTTAGTCTGAGGTATGTCCACTACTCAGCTTTACATCCAGAAACAAAGGAGCCGTAAACGGCTGATATATTCTGTATGTCTTATTTGCGGTTTAATATGTGAAGTGTTTCTAGTGTGTTGCGTTTAGATGTGTGTTTTTCTGTTGCAAGGATTTCAACTCCTTCAAAATCCAGTTGGTGATCAGTCTCGACTCTCGACGCTGTGACAAGCCAGATGCCGTCTTCTCGGAACTCTTCAAACGAATGTCTGATTTGTGATTCGCCATTCTTTGCCGAAGGAGTTGCTTGGTCGTGTTGATATAGCAAAGATTACATGGTTCATCAGTTTTACCATTGCAATTTATTTTATAAACCACATCTGAACGGCGCGGCACGCGCGGGGGCGCGGCGGTCTATTTCCGTTTTCTTCTTAAGGCAGGTGAGCAGCGACACTACAGTCTGGTTTGACTTATATGTCAAGTTCATGTCGGTGTTGAAAATTTCGCGATCATTTTCTTAAAACTTTCGGAGAGTTTGGGTACGTACACGACCTTTTTATATATACCTACATTTATATTCTGAGGGAACTTGATTTCTTTGACGAAGTATCAAGTTGCTTATGACTTCCAATGGAAAGCTGTTGTCTAAGAGGATTTGGGAACCTTTTTCTCATTAGCGGAGTGGAATTTTCGGACACACAACGCAAACACTTTGTTTATTAAATTGAATGCAGTATTTATGCGTATATGTTTGATTTGACCGGAAATTGACAAGTCTTCCAAATGCCGTATCCTTCTGGTAACAATCGAATGAAAGCCAGTCATTTTCACGATGAATTTTGATATCCAAGAACGCTATCGATCTACTTTTTTCTCTTTCTACGGTGAATTGAATTTTTCCATGAAATTGGTTCAGGCGTAGTAAAACATTATCAATTTCCCCTTTGTCAACAATCGCAAAAATATCGTCATCATATTTGGCTATAAACTTTGGTTTGTAACCCTCTTTAAAACAATCTTTAGGAAAAAAGTCCAAAACCAAGTCAGCACTTGTTTGTAGGTATAAATTTTATATTGCAGGTAGTTGTTAAGTCTTTGAGGCAAAAATCCAATAGCTCTACCTCAGACTAAGCTTCTAAGGAAGTGTGTAATTTTAATTAAAATTTATTTTATATTTTTATCATATGCAACTTGTTTTTTGTTAAAATTTTGATGTAAGCCATACTTTGTCCGCCTATAAGTATTTGCATATACCTATTCACATGTAATAAAAATTAAATTTTCTTTTTTGTAAATAAAGCTCCGCTGGAGAAGACGGCAACCACCGTGGAAACGATGGGAAAAATATAATGAAACATTTTTTCAATTAATCTCTAATACGACCAACACAGCCAAAGAAAACTATCTTAAAAAATTATCGAAAAATTCATATCTTAAAATGTTTCCAAATTTAAGGAATTATAAACATATATTCACTTATTACTGGCACATGAATGTACCAAACTATCTAAGCTAATATTTTATATCTATAATGAAATGTATTTACATATTAAGTAAAATTAAGTTAGGTATCTACATATTCACTTTAAAAAAACAAAAAAATATACATAAGTGATCCTTGATCCACACATTTGAAATGACGACCATAGAGCACTCCATGCAAAAGGGCATAAGTAAGGACAAAGAATACTGTAGAGCGAGTAACTTTTGTTGAGAAATTTCACACCATAGTCCATACGAGTAGGTATAGCTATATGATTTACAGTGCAATATTATTTTTATTGATTTAATTTTAAGGAAGTGTTCATGCATTAATTACATAATACATATCTATAAATGCATGCGTCCCACGTTTTTCATGTTAAATGTATGTCACTAGGATAAACCAGTTTATACCATTTAGTTCTTTTTAAAAACGTGGTGTTTTAAAAATTAATTTATTTTTCATACCTCTAAAAAGAAAAGCAGCAATATAATTTTGTTTCATTTGAAATGTAAAATTTGGAATTGGCAAAAATGATTGATGATAAATGAAGTACTGTGAAGGACATTTCGGCCGTAGTGGGTGGCTTATATTTAGTTAATGATATCAGATATGATTAAATTAATGTGGGTGAGGGCCAAATGTGTGACCATAGACTATTTATTCTGCTCTTCAACTCCTCTTTTCTAACATTAAGTGACAAGTCTTGGCAGTGAACGCAGAATCAATAAATACAACGATTCATCATATATTAAATTCGAATCGAATTTAAATTAAATAAAAAAAAAAAACAAACAATAGCTTTTAACGGCCTTTAAGTCCTACAAAAATTGGCGTTTCGTCCCGGAGATCTCTTCTTCAAGTCTTCTACTTGGCTAATGGTTTTCAGTATTTAAAAAAATACCTTCTTAAAAAAGCATTAAATTGTGCGTTAAATACACTTTTTTTTTTCTAAAATTATTTTCATCAAACAACATATGTAATTTAATATTAAAATGCAAAAGACCCAATTGAATAAAAATTCATAACAAATAAAATAAAACTGTAAAGTGCAAGATATAGTCAGTTATAATTGTGAGACGTAAAGAGATATTTATTAAAATATATAATTAGAGCACATCCCGCACAAGATTGCTAAATAAAAATGTCTGCAATTTTATCGAGTGTTCTTATAAACATTTATTTATTTAGTTTATTCTTATAACTTAAGATAAATGTTTATATACAAAACATCAAAACCGCACCATTTTCTATATATGTATATATAGATAGTCACAGTGACAAAGCAAACATTCAATTATCGTTAGTGTTTATAAAATCTTACTTATAGATATATATGTATAGAAATATATATTTTATAATTTATACAAAACTCATAAGTTTGTGTAGACTTCATTCAGCCAACACTTTGCCGTCATCATCACAGCCAATATAGCATGTGAGGGGAAACATCAGCAGTTGTAGCAGTCAACAGCCCGCAGCAGCAAGATGTACATTCATATACCTATATGTATGTACAATCTAAGGTGTGCATAAAGTTGTCAATGGAAATATATATTTTTCAAAGGTGTGTGGTTCAAGGTGAGAGAGTATATATCTGTTAACGTCTCAACGCATCTTTCAATCAGACAGCCACTGCCAAGGATTTATGAGTTCTAGACAGTGTCACTATATTTTTTGTTCTTCTTTTTTATTCACTTTTTTTTTTTCTTCACCAAGGGGGATGTGATAAAAATGATGAATTTTGACATTTCCTATATTTAACTATGTATATAAATACATATAAAAAAACATTTTTTTTTGTCTTTAAATCAATTTATGTAATTTCTTTGCTGACTGCGGCTTTGGGGTGAGATTTAAATTTCCTTGAAAATATTTTTGGAAACACATTTTTTTTATGAAATATTTTATGTAGTTATTTATTATTTTTAAGGGAAAATGAAAAGAATTTAAGATTGCCTTAGATATTTTTTGTATATACGTTTTTATTTGAAAGTCAAAAGGGACATTTTTTGGAATTTGTTTTCCAAGATATACGCGAAGGTACATATATCTACCTATAGCTTAAAACAATAATCGTAATAAATAAGAATGAAGAAGATTTCATGACAGGCAAATACCTACTTTTTGCTGTATTGATTTGTTATCCTCATAATAGAATTGATGGGTAATATGGCAAGGACTGTTAAAAAAAAAGATTGAGCGCCTGGACTTAGAGTGTAGATTCGTAAACAAGATTAAAAGAGATGGTTGATATGGTATGGTCAGGGGTGTCGGGACAGTTGATGGTTGTTTGTATTTATATCCACAGTAACGGTCGGTGGTGGAGGAAACGCAGTGTAATGCATCATTGGGCCTCGTGAATAAAAAAATAGCTAAAGCTAAAACTTGGATTTTTAAGTAAAAGCTAGATTTTTGGTGAATAAAAATAAGCTTAAGCTAGCATAGTTAAAGATGTTTTCTAGTCATAGCTATTTTAAAATAGCCAACGCTAAATTCATTTAGTTTTAGCTTGTTTTCCCAGCCTAAGCTTCAATTTATGTGAATAAAAATAGCTTTAACTAGAATATTAAAGTTAAAGCTACAAAAATTTCAAGATTTTTTCTCCCTGTCTAGAAAGCTTTGACTAGGTCTTATTTTCAGTATTCTCTTTAGTTATAGTGCGATTATGGTAAGAAAACTAAAATTTTAGAAAAAACGGAAGTAAATGAGGATTTTTATAGTTTATTTAGATTTTCAAAAGAAATGTGCAGTGGTAATTACTTTATAGAAGACTCAACGGAGCGTAGAGTTGCACTGACCTCTGAGCAGAGAATACAGATATTTTTAAGATATCTAAGTGAACCTGGATTTCAGTATGGTGCAGTAGGACAAGATCTTGGAGTTGAACGCTCTTCTGTATGTAAGACTGTTAAGCACGTAGCTGTCGTTGACAGTTGCAGAATGAATTAAATGCTAGGCATTGTAGGTACATATATAAGCCATTAAAAGGTAGAATTACAAAGTTAATGGAGAATTATGAAGCAGGTACTTAAAAATTGTGCGAGCTGTTAATTAAATTAATGTTAGAAAGTAACTAAGACAATTCGTCGGTACAATGCAGAAGTTTTCAAGAAAAACGTTAGTGCGTAAAATACTGATTTTCGACATTATTATTATATTCTGTTATTTAAATTCTGAAGGAATTACTGCACGTACGAATATCCAGAATATTTAAAATGCGCGGAACACAACAAGTTTCCTTATGACATAAAAAAAAACTCGTTTTGAAATTTTGGACTTAGACTAGTTCTGCATTGCCACGAATTTTCCTTATACTTTTTAAAATACCAAAACTGTTTTATTGGAGCTACCCGACCTATGTCCAAATTTGAAACCAATTGGTCCATAGTGAACGCATATAGACGCAGAGACTGACGGACGATATGATAAAAACATTTTTAACAAAATATCAAAACTTGCCTTATAATACAGATAGTGGCAAAACAAAATCGAAAACAACCTTCCAACAACAGTTCTAGCTAAAGCTACCTAGTCGAAACATGCGAATAAAAAACAAACTGCTTAAATTGGGAAGCTTAAACTAGAATTTTCTAGCACAAGCTATTTAGCGTTATCATTTTTTTATTCACATAAAACAAAGCTTAAGCTAGAACTGTCTAGATTAAGCTGCTAGTAAAAGCTATGACTAGTTGGCTTTAGCTTCCTCCAAAAAAAAGCTTTAACTTTTTTTTTATTCACAAGACCCATTACACAGTTGATTAATCATATTTCTGTACCTACCCTAAATTATCTTTGACTTTTTTTGTTGGCCCCTGCCATATTAGCACAGTGCAAAATATACAGAATCTTGTTTGAAAGTTTTCCTCCTCTCCTGGTCATCTAACTAAAATTATCGAGTTTTAGGGCTTGTTTCACAATGTCTGAGTAAAGTTCGAATTAGTTATTTGACACATAAATATTGGAACAGGCTCATAAGTTCACAAAACCAAAAAAAAAAAAATATTTTGAATTGTTTAACCCCGCGTTTCCCAAACTGTACTCCGTGGATATATCCAAGTGCTCCGCGGAAGTGTCGGAAAAAATATCAAAATTCCACTATACCTACGCGCTTCTGAACTTGTCATTTTGATCGCAGCTATCGAATTTGAAATGTCCATTTAAAAGCAACCCTTATAATCAGTCAAATGCTGAAGAGAATAAAGAATTAAATTAGTATACTTTTGTATTTGCGGACAAGTTGCATTTTACAACATATTTTTAAAAAACTAAATAATTTGAGGGTATCACTTCAGGGAAAGGCCATAACTGTTTTCGATGCCAGTGATAAAGATGAAGCATCTAAAAATAAAATCCAGTTTTGGTCTAAATCGATGAAAAATCAGAACCTTTTGACAGCTTTCCAACGGGCAACGGTCAACGAATTTAATAAGGAAATAAATTTGGACATTCCTGAAGATATTTTAAATTAGTTCCGGCCACATTCTCTGACATCGTTGCAGTTTGAGTGCTTGATTGATTTGATATCAGATTCTTCGATAAAGGACAATTTTGAAACAAAGAAGTCTGCCAGAATTCTGGTATATGTTGAAGGACGTATTAAAAATTTTGTCAAACAAAACCAAAGTAATTCTTCTTTGCAACAACATACATGCGCGAATCAGGATTCTCTGCATACGTTGGAACAGATTTGAAAAAGCGAAATCGCCAAACGTAAAATTTAAATCGCCAAAAAATCACCTAATTTCAAAATGTTTCACCCAATATATTACCAAACTCAAAAATTAAACAAAATTTCTTTTTACCTTACTCTCGGTAAAAAGTTGCGAAACTTAAAATTAAATTTTAATTTTCACCACCTCGTTTTTTTTTCATTTTTTCTCCTTAAAAAAATATTTTTTTCGAATTTTGAAAGATGACAATTATTGAAAAACACAATTATCTCAAATCCTTTAATATTGTTCTAACTCCGGAAAAAAATTATTTTTAGAATTGTTCTTTTGGCCCCCCACTTTACAAAATCGATTTATTCGATAACTTTGGGTGGTCAAAAAATTTATTAGGTGGCAGAGTTGTAAAAAATGCAGTCTTTTCGGTACTGTAGTTAATTGACTAAAAAGACTAATTTCCTTAAGTCTTTTAACTTACAAAAGACTTTAACTGTAATCCGGGCAGTCGCAGTCAGTACTAATATTAGTACTGTGCAGTTAATAAAAGCAGTTAATTGACTAAAAGTTAATTAACTGCAGTACTTTTTAACTGGTGTTAGTCTTTTTAGTCACTAAAAAGTCTTAAGTACTGGCCTTGTTTTGGTTTTAGTCAATAAGTCTTTTAACTGCAGTTAATTAACTGTAAGTTAATTAACTTATTTTTAGTCTTTTAACTAAAATACTTATGACTTGTACTTATAAACCACAAGATGCGATATTTTGCATATGTAGCATGTTGCAAATTGCATGAGACATGTTGCATGGTGCGTGTGACATATTGCATGTTATATGTTATACATGCGGCATGTGCCACTTGACACGTGGTATGGGAGCCTTTTATATTTTTTGTAGCCTTTTGATAAATACTTAAGAATTGTATTTCTAAAATAACAATACCTATATGTAATAAAAAAAAGAAATTGTTTAGAAAAATGTTTGCATGATTTATGAAGCATAATATGCGAGCGACATCATGATGTTATATCTACATATAAGAGTTGCATATTTTATATATTTTCAATAAAATTGACATACCTATCATTTATTTTTTTTCATTTATTTTATACTTAATGTCTTTATTATATAACACATGTCAAATACAAATAAAAACAAATGTAATTGAAGTTATTTTAATTAAACAAAAAATTGTCCAAATGTGAAATATATACATACATACAGTCCGTAACATTTAAAAAACCTCACACTTTAGCTTTCTTACATTCAAATGTTTTTGATACTTCTTTGATTTGTACATAAGAAAATTTATATTTAAAGACAAGGTTAGAGAACGATTTTTGAGATTAAGAACATTTTTTAACAAATTTTTTTAAAGTTAAATGATCATTTTTTTTGTAACATTTGAATAGCATAATTGATTTTATTCCACATTGTAAGCTATATAATTTAACAACGTAAGTCTGAAAAAGTTATCAGGAAGTGATAAAACAGTTACATTTTGTGATTTTTTCAATAAGAAAGTTTAAATGGGTAGACAAAATTCATTAAGGGCTACAGAGATTGCCAAAGCAGAGGCCTATTGGAATCAAGGACTGAAGAAACGTTTTATTGGTCAGAAAATTGATTAAAGTCCAAAAATAGTCAATTGTAAAATAAACTATGTCTGAGGCTATCCAAAATGTACAGTCTGAGCATACATTATGCGAATACAGGAATCGAAAAACAATATACTGTTTGTTTACATGCAAGTTCTGTTGACTTTCGACAACGGTCCGTTCTCTTTTTGCCACTTAGAAAGCTACGATGAACTTTACTTTTCTTGCATTCATCCTTCCATTTCCACAAACCTTGCATGTTTGAAAACTCCACACATTTTTAATGAGGTAACGATAATTGCTGTTTATTTAAGGCTTACAACATTTTAATTAAAGCTGTGTGAATCGGCTGATTGTTTTGTTGCAAAAAAAATCGGCAGCAGTTTTAAAATACTCTAAAACTAAAGCAAGACTGCTCCAATAAGGTATTATATTATTTCGATTTAAATGGTACGGCATTCCCAAACCATAATTCATCCCTCACGGCTATAATAGCGATCAAAATACAAATTTTCTTTTCGTAAATCATGGAAAACTCTCTTCAACCAAAAAGATCATTTTTTGCCAATTGTTTGAAAGGATGCTGCCTTCAGCATTCGGCATCTTGCTAAATTAAGCTGCTATAGTTTACGCGCATTGTTAAACGGAGGTTTTTTCAGCTTCAAGTGCTTTATGTAGGTGTGTGGCACTTCTGATAACCCGATTTAAGGTAATTCGGCTCACTTCTAACCCAGCTCCGTGTCTTGATTTGCTCAGAGAGTGATTGCATTTGGAAGCTTATCATATTATTTTCATCATTGATAGATAGGAAAGAATTGAAAAAGTTCGTTCTTTGTAGCTTTTTGTCTACATTACCGGATTTTTTTTTTTAAATTGCATACCAATTTGAGACTTTAATCAATTTTCTGACCAATAAAACGTTTCTTCAGTCCTTGATTCCAATAGGCCTCTGCTTTGGCAATCTCTGTAGCCCTTAATGAATTTTGTCTACCCATTTAAACTTTCTTATTGAAAAAATCACAAAATGTAACTGTTTTATCACTTCCTGATAACTTTTTCAGACTTACGTTGTTAAATTATATAGCTTACAATGTGGAATAAAATCAATTATGCTATTCAAATGTTACAAAAAAAATGATCATTTAACTTTAAAAAAATTTGTTAAAAAATGTTCTTAATCTCAAAAATCGTTCTCTAACCTTGTCTTTAAATATAAATTTTCTTATGTACAAATCAAAGAAGTATCAAAAACATTTGAATGTAAGAAAGCTAAAGTGTGAGGTTTTTTAAATGTTACGGACTGTATGTATGTATATATTTCACATTTGGACAATTTTTTGTTTAATTAAAATAACTTCAATTACATTTGTTTTTATTTGTATTTGACATGTGTTATATAATAAAGACATTAAGTATAAAATAAATGAAAAAAAATAAATGATAGGTATGTCAATTTTATTGAAAATATATAAAATATGCAACTCTTATATGTAGATATAACATCATGATGTCGCTCGCATATTATGCTTCATAAATCATGCAAACATTTTTCTAAACAATTTCTTTTTTTTATTACATATAGGTATTGTTATTTTAGAAATACAATTCTTAAGTATTTATCAAAAGGCTACAAAAAATATAAAAGGCTCCCATACCACGTGTCAAGTGGCACATGCCGCATGTATAACATATAACATGCAATATGTCACACGCACCATGCAACATGTCTCATGCAATTTGCAACATGCTACATATGCAAAATATCGCATCTTGTGGTTTATAAGTACAAGTCATAAGTATTTTAGTTAAAAGACTAAAAATAAGTTAATTAACTTACAGTTAATTAACTGCAGTTAAAAGACTTATTGACTAAAACCAAAACAAGGCCAGTACTTAAGACTTTTTAGTGACTAAAAAGACTAAAACCAGTTAAAAAGTACTGCAGTTAATTAACTTTTAGTCAATTAACTGCTTTTAACGGGTGATTTTTTAGCTGGTTTGGTTTTGGCAACACTGGTTTTGACAGCTGACGTGTGTTTAGTACCTTGTGTCACTGTCAAACAGCTTCAGTTTGGTTTGCAATTTAACCATGGATCGTCTTACAAATGAACAACGCTTGCAAATTATTGAATTTTACTATCAAAATTCGTGCTCGGTTCGAAATGTTCATCGCGCGCTGCTTCCATTTTATGGTCGGCATTCTCGACCTTCTGAGCAGTCTATTCGGAAGATTGTGACCAAATTTCGCACCAAATTTACTTTGTTGGACATTAAACCACCAACACGTTTACTTACTGTGCGTAGTGAAGAAAATATTGCGGCCGTATCAGCTAGTGTGACAGAAGACCGCGAAATGTCGATTCGGCGCCGTTCCCAGCAGTTAGGCCTTTGTTACAGCACTTTTTTTTGAAATGGAAGTTCTTGACTTGCATGATATGTGGTTTCAACAAGACTGTGCCACATGCCACACAGCACGCGAAACAATGGCGCAATTGCGAGGCGAGTTTGGTGAACAGTTAATTTCACGTTTCGGGCCGGTCAATTGGCCGCCTTGATCGTGCGATTTGACACCATTAGACTATTTTTTGTGGGGGTATGTCAAGGCTAATGTCTATAGGGACAAGCCCGCTTCGATTGACGCACTGGAAGCCAACATCCATGCATTCATTCGTGAGATACCGGCCGATATGTGTGAAAGAGTATGCCAAAATTGGACTCAGCGGATGGGCTACCTGAGACGCAGCCGCGGTCAACATTTGCATGAAATTATCTTTAAACATAAAATTGCAAGGTTCAAACTATCGATTCAAATAAATATTTCATTCATTTTTTCGAATTGTTTGTTTTTTTTTTTTTAAAAAGTTCTAAACCTCTTAAAAAATCACCCGTTATTAACTGCACAGTACTAATATTGGTACTGACTGCTGACTGTTTATTTTCCAGTTAAAGTACCCAGGCACAGTATTAACTTGCATTCAATTGTTAAGTTAATTAACTGTGACTTTACTGACTGCAGTACCAAAGTACTGCAGTCTTTTACAACTCTGTTAGGTGGTCAAAAATGGTCATATTTTACAAAAACATGAAAAAAATCGGACACTTGTTGTCTCCTTCAATAAATTAAATGTATTATATCAATTGTTTCATCAATTGGATCTTTTTCATATAAAAATTAAAAAATCGCCAAGAACTAAAAACATCGCCTTTTTTGGGATCATCGTCAAACCGATTTTCGTGTCGCCAAAACCCTGGTTGGAACCAAAACAAAGTATAGAGACCGTCTTGATCCAGAGCAGAGCTAGACATTCGGTTGCGGTTGTCTCAAATTCAACCAGATATACCAGCGCCCAGCATTATGTAAAACAAAACACTTAAGACTAAAAAAATTTTCCGGAACTATTATTTAAATACCATATGTACCGACCTATTTATAATAAATATTATTATTAAATTCCCTATTTGTTTTTTTAATTCACTTTGTTATTGTTTTTCGTTTAAGTAATTTCTTTCTTGATAAAATAAAATATAAAAAAAAAATTGAGAAATTGCATTTTCTACATACATTTTATATGTAACTGCGAAAAATGGCATACGCGCAACCAAGTGCTCCGCGAGAAATTTATCACTTGAAAAGTGCTCCGCGACTAAAAAAGATTGGGAACGTTGGTTTAACCTATTCAAGTCAAAAAACTATTGTTAGTTTTTATTCTATGGGGTTATGACGACAGACTGATGCACGCAAAACCTATACCTACATCCTTTTCTCCTCGAAATCTCGCTCATAAAGTGTGAAATAATGAGAAAAAATTTAATTTAATTTTTTTCAAAAAAAAAAAAAAATTAAAACCAAGATGAACAAAAAATAAAATAAAAATAAAGACAGCTGTCAGACTTGGTGTTTCTCTTGTTGAACTGATGTTTCGATTAATTTATCAGAATTTTACTCAGACATTGTGAAACAGACCCTTAAACTTTTCAGATTTTTGTGTGTAGGTACCTACTTTTTATAAAATCCGTCGATTATAAAAAATCAATTCTCTTTTATTTTTTTGGTTCGGAAAAAAGATTCTAGATCTTTATCTTTTTTTATACTAATATTTATTTTAATGAAACTCTGAATTTCAAAACGTTCCACACCAAAAATTTTCTTTCACATGGTATTTTTTTTTAAGATCAAACCTTCCATGTCCAGCTTATAGAAGGTCAGATAATTTAAAAACCCATAAATTGACAATTAGATAGCGTGGGAACTGTTGAAATTATGCATAATAAGCTATAAACCTATTATCTGGTACTTCGATGAGGTAGGTCGTCCTATGACTATTTTAGAACTTCTAATTTAGAAGTATATGCACCCTATTATTATCTTCATTTTCTTTGATATTTCCTTAAACCCCAGGAGAATTAAACAAGAAATCTAGCCCAACCTCGGAAAACTTCCGGCAAAGCGAAAATGGAGTGTTTTATTTTTTGCATTTCTTAAAATATACCAAAAATAGGTATACCCTAAAAATAATTCCTATATATGCAAAAGAAAAGATCTATAAAAATTAATTTCTTATTTATCGCTTATATTAGCTACTAGCTGTCCCGGCGAACTTCGTTCCGCTTAAAATTAATTTCGAGAGTAGAGCCTCTATATTGCACGAATGAAAATTTTATGGAATTAAATTCAATACATTTTATTTAAACAGAAAATGGATTTAACACTTTACATGTCACTGCAACGAAGTCGAAAATTTGAAATTTAGGGCCGAAAAGAGGAAAATCGTGAAATTGCGTACTATAAGGGGTGAATGGTGGTAATAACAATATTAATGATAAAAAATTGAGCCTAATACATTCAATGATCATATGGCCAAAAACTACTTTTAGAAGTGAATGGTGGCGTTCCCGTCAAACTTTGTCGGTCACCCCGCGATCAACGCTTGCGTGAAATTATAATTTCTATGGCGATATAGTTAACGAAGTTACAATTGACAACGAAAATTAGAGTTGTGCTGTAGAACAATCTATCAGCCAATAATTTCTCAGAACAACTGTTGACAATTGGAAATGCGCAGGTATTCTCCTTGATGCTAAAAATTACCCTGATTTCTTTCCCGTCTAATTTTTATGAATTTACATCATCAAAGGAAGAACCAATTAGCAAATATCTAAGTATTACCGAACATCGGCCGCAATTATTTGAACCACGATTGTCTGAATGAACGCGTGTCATTATAGCTGCGAAGAATAACGGCGTACATATGTAGATGATTTGAATTTAATTATTCAAAATCAAATCGCAGCCACAGTGTATTCGGTTGATCGTATTATAACCGATAAAGAAGCAATAAGCTACCCAGTCGAATTTTTTAATTCTATGGACGTACCTGGTGTACCACCGTAAAATGTGCAATTCAAAGTCGTCAATGTCATCATAATGCTGCACAATCTGAACCCAACGAATTTTTGCAATGGAATCAGGCTGGTGTACTCACACCAACACGACGATAAGGTTAAGCGAGTCTCACGGACAATTAGATTCAACAATATGTTTATCACAAAGCGTTGCAGTGCAGTGGTTTGAAGCTACATTACGTTTTGAAAATTCCTAAGGTCGCGCTTTATGACACATGATATCGTAAAATATCGTAAAGTCGGTGAAAAGCCTGTCAAAAGCCCGAGCGTCCGAAGCGTGGTTGTGGTTTGGCCATAATGTGTGAAATCCATTTTCGGTGCAAATAAAATTTATTAAATCTTATTTCAAAACAGTTTCTCATTTAATATGGAGGCTCGACATAGTAAAACAATAAATTTTGTTTATGAAATTGAATAGCTACTTCGACTTTCATGATAAAGCAGTGATTCTTATAAAATACTATTTATCTAATATAGAAGAATAAGAAGAGGGTCGATGATCACTTAATCGACGTATTGGTTCCACGTGGCTCTATTTTGTGGTTTACCTTGTTTATATGTACAATGTAGATGTCGCCGCCATCCAGCCCTTAAATTTATGCAATTTCACGATTTTCCTTTTGACGTAGGTATAAATTTCCAATTTTCGGCTCCGTTTTGTTTTTACCTTACTTAATACTAATGCAACAACAAATCTTTATGCAAATTGGTTGATGTTCAGCCGAGTTATGTTGTCGAGAACAAAAAAATCAATTCATTTTTATATATATAGAAGATATACTCTCGTGAATTCGTGAGATTTTAAAGCTAGAGACTACCTATAATGTCTTTTTGTTAACTGCAACTTCTTTCTACATGTTTATTACTTGTCAAATATTTATTTATTTATTAACTCAGCTAATTGCTAGCTTTAAAGGTTATAATTATATGTACATGTTACAAAATTGAAAAAAGTTTATTTAAATTTAATTGAAGTATTAACAGTTTGGTTGAACAAATTAGTATATTTACTGTTGAAAAAATTAAATAATTTAAACATTTTATTGAGAGGAGAAAATCGTTCGTAATTAGTCCGATAATTTGAAATAAATATGCATCCGGACAAATTCCTCAAGCTCCTTTGGGGAATATTAAAGTTTATGCGAGACAGAAGGTGCAAAGAGTCTTTGTTTCCGTTTATAAGTTTCACAATGAAGACAAAAGATAAATACAAACGTCTGCTCTCAAGACTAGGCATGTCTATCAGTTTCAGTCTGTTGTTATAAGGCGGGAGTTCGTAAGGTTTTTCCCAACCCAATCCTCTGAGTGCAAACCTCAGAAATCTTTTTTGCACTTGTTCTAATCTGGCAATGTGACAGTCATAGTGGGGTGACCAAACCTGACAAGCATATTCAATAATGGGTCGCACAAATGTCACAAAAAGCTGTTTGATAACAAAAGGATCAGAAAACTGCCTTGACTCTCTCTTTATCCACCCAAGAATTGAATTAGCTTTATTAGTTACGGAGTTGATGTGTTGTATAAAGTCAAGTTTTTGATCAAATAGGACACCAAGGACAGTTAAATCGCTAACTCCTGACAATAATACACCATTAAGAAAATAATTTGCAGGAGATACAGATAGCTTTCTCGTAAAAATAATAGTTTTACATTTATCAATATTGAGAGTCAAACAATTACGAACACACCAATCGAAAAACGAATTAAGATCACACTGAAACTCTTCACAATCTCGAGTATTTTCAATAGTTTTGAAGATTGTAACATCGTCCGCATAAATGAGACAATTGGAATATTTCAGAAGAGACGGTAAGTCATTAATAAATAAAATAAAAAATACGGGTCCTAAATGGCTACCCTGTGGTATTCCAGAGTTAACCTTAAACTTGATTGATTCACAACCATTGAAAAGAACCGAAAAAAATCTATCAAATAAATAAGACTGGAGCCACGATACAAACTGTTCGCTAAACCCCATCTTCCTCAATTTTAATAACAAAACTCGGTGTGAGAGTTTGTCAAATGCCTTACTGAAGTCGGTGAAGACACAATCTACTTGTTTTCTATTTTTAAACGAATCAATACAACTTTCTGCCAATTCCATTAAAAAAGTCACAGTAGAGCGACCTTTTGTAAAACCATGTTGATTTGCAGCGATAATTGATTTAGCATAAAAACATAGTGATTCGCAAATAATAGCCTCGAAGAGTTTAGGAATAACGGATAACTTAGCAATAGGTCTATAATTTTTAATATCATCTTTTTTACCTTTCTTATGTAAAGGGATTATAAAAGAATCTTTCAAAGTAGACGGAAAAACACAAGAAGACATAGACATAGATAAGTTACAAACAGACATTATGTGATGGGTTTTTCCCTAACCAGCACGGATGTAGATCAACTACCATAAATTCAGTTTATTTCCATTCATCCGTTAAGGCCCTAGCTTGATAAACGATCCTAGGCACTTTATTATAGACTTGCTGATGTTATATGATAAAAACTAAATTTTTGAACTTCCGCATCAAAGTAGTTTTAGGTTTAATAGTTAACATGATGTCCTCTATATACAGAGAAAGTAAAAAAAGTTTCATTGAATCCTAATTATAGCTGAAAAAGACGTAATCAAAAGATCAAAGCCTTATTAGACAAATTTGGCAACATATCATCATAATCGACATCGTTATCATGACGTATTTATCTAAAGAAGAAAATCACCCAATATATGTATATTTATTGAGGTTTAAATTAATTCACTGCACTAATACTGATTAATTGATTTTAACCAAATCTCTGCCAGTAGTCCAATTAGTTTAGCTTAATTGCCAGAAATCATAATTAACCATTCGGTCGGTCATTTCTTATGTCCACTGCTGATTTCCTTGTTGTGTGCTTGAAGATAATAATATATAAGTACAAGAAGAGTGGTTGCGCAGTGGTGTGGCAAAGGCAGTGCATCTTCGAATTGGCACAAAATAAATATACAAAAACAAAAAACAAACTACTGCGCTAGCTGGCGCAGTAAGAATATCAGATGCAGCAGTCGCAGTCTCGCATCAACCAAATGCATGGCGATAGGCGACAGCAGCAGAATATGTAGTACACATGTATGTACGATTGAAGACGACCTAACCATCAGGGTATTGGCGAAATTTCAACAAATTGTTTCGAATTTTCTCCGACAGACTGATGCACGCAAAACCTATACCTACATCCTTTTCTCCTCGAAATCTCGCTCATCAAGTGTGAAATAATGAGAAAAAATTTTATTTTTTTTCAAAAAAAAAAAAAAAATTAAAACCAAGATGAACAAAAAATAAAATAAAAATAAAGACAACTGTCAGACTTGGTGTTTCTCATGTTGAACTGATGCAGTTTTGTTAAGTAAATATAGCGCGTTAATCTCGCGCGTAAATCTTATGTTCGAGCAATTAAGATCGAATGCCTGAAATGTATGAACGTTTCCGGGATTTTTGGAATAAGCCAATTGTCATTTTTGATTATGATGAATTTGTCAAGAATTTGACATATGAAATGTCACTAAATTCACTATGTATCTTTATACGCAACAGGAATTTAAATTTAAATTTATTTATTTGTTTTTGTTGTTTTGCGACAGTCGCTGTAAAATTAAATGTGACTTTCAAAATTCTTTAATTATTGTTGGTTTTCATTTTAAAAATGAAAATTTTGTAAGCAATTTGTAAGAGTTTAAAACATGGAACAATGAGCATTTAATTAAGAATAAAAAAAATCATTTTTCACTTTTACTAAAATAAATTGTATGCGTGTGAAAGGCTACCAACCGCCATGACTCTTCATTGTTAAGATACAAAAAAATTGCTTTTCGTCATCAAAATCAATTCGTGGCGTCTCTGATGTATCATGTACTTTATATTTGCCCACATTTCATAAAGGTTACCTGCTTTACTGTACTTAAACTCGCCGGTGATTTTCCAATGAATGTCATTTTAGCGAAGCAACATCGCGCGCATCGAAAATTGGTTAAGTGGATAATTTGTCATTAATTAGTCGTAAATATTTGTTCTGAAAATTTCAAATTTGTCATTCAATGTGTTATTCGTGTTTTTGTTGCTTTGCTAAGAAAGCACCTAAGTACCTATAAGTACCTTAAAACCTAAGCACCTTCTCAAAAAGTCGTAAAAACTAAATTAAAGTAAATGGGCCTTACCAATAATCAAATTTAGCGACGACTTAAATATTTCAGTAAAATTAACCTTAATTCTGGTGATCCCAAACAATGTACCATTCATGGAATGTTTAATTTTTTGAAGTCCATTCCATATATGATTCATTATTAAGAGTCCACTTGAATATTAAGGTCATACTATATATGGTTTATTAGCAAGAGCCCATTCTATTATGGTCCATTTTACTGAAATATTTAAGTCGTCGCTAAATTTGATTATTGGTAGGGCCCAATGGTTTATCACTGAACAATTTGCCTCATTCTCAAAATCTTTTTTTTTTTTTTTATTTTAAAATTTAAATAATTTTTCTCCACTATGAAAAAAGCACTTCTAAAATTTGGAGACTTTTAATTTTCTAACAAAATTTCTCCACCAGAAACTTGTATCATAGACACAAACCAAAATGATATTAAAACACTACTACAAACTAATAAAAGTTTATACTCGTATATGTATAATTTATATATGAATTGAATATGCTTCATATTAATTATTTTGAATTCTAAATGAAACGACAACTTTTTCTAAAAATAAAATTTCAAAATTATTTTTTTTTTAAATTTTGTATGAGTATTCTCTTATATAGCTCAATAGTCTTCGACCTCACTCGAGGCGAATTTTTTTTATTATTTTTTCGATGATGAAAAAATATATTTTATTTTGGAATTTTTTTTGTTAATAGCCCTTCAAAAGTTATTAAAAATTTTGTAAACAATATAATTGAGGATTTAGAGGCAAAATAAATAAAAATTCGTTGTATGATACATATTTGCAGATTTATTTTTAAAGATTTTTAGAAAAAGCCCAAACATATCTAAAGAATCTTAAAAAAAAAAACAATTATTGCCTCGTTTAGAGGTTGTTTACAACTTAAAGTCTGAAAAAAAAAATAAATGCTTATGATTTATACATAATATGTTGAATGTATATGACGTATGTAGGTACAAACATAATAAAAATTTTACCTTGAACTAACGTATTAGTTTTAGAACTAAGCGATTTTTTTTAATAAAGACGAATTATACCTAATTTAGAGAGATTACGATGAAGCACGAATTTTATTTGAATTTTCTTCGTAAAATTAAGAGTTTAAAAATCATTTTTTCAAAAACTAAGTACTAAAATAACCTAATTTAAAAACATGATTAAAGAATAAATAACTGGCTTTAAAAAAAGTTATAATATGAGATTGTAGGTGTTGCCGTTGTGTTTTTTTTTAATTTATTTTCTATTTTAAATATTTTTTTATTTTAATTTGCCCCTCCCACCTAAAGGGGTGGACAAATACAGTGGGCCGATATCTTAAATTTATGTTCATATAATGTACCGACAATACAAAAAATTTAATTTATCACAAAATGCACATTTTTTTAATTACGCCGCCCAACTTTATAGAAAAGTAAGACCCTTAACTCTTCCGATTGGTTTATTTCGAAAACGGTTATTTGTATGAAAATAATTCTCTATTCTTACTAGTTACTAATCCTATAAGGCTCGGTGCACACATTCGTTCTTTTAACGCCACGCCGTTGCCGCAGCGGTGAGTCTTTTTACCAACAAAAATGACGGGCGATGCCGCAGCGTCATCGAACGTGTGTGTGCACTACTCAACGTGCGTTAAAAAGACGCATATATGTGCACCGGGGCTAAACTGCATAGCTTTAAATTTTTTAGCCAAGACTTTCCTACAAAAATGGCTTAAAATTGAAATCTATGCGAAACCCTTTATAAAACACATGCCTTTACTCATATTTTCTGTATTGTTATTTTTAAATCCAAAAAAAAAAAAAAATTACAGACTTTTCTTTTATTCTGTGTTGGTTTTTTGAATGACATATTTCGAGATCCTATTGGTCTCTTCATTTCTTTGTAATTGGCGCACCACAGAGTGTGCATAATCAATAATTTTGGTTAAAAACCATCCTTACACTTCTGTATAAGTTCTGAAGAGGATCGGCAAGTTTATAACAAAAACTTTGGTTGAGCAGAGGGTTATCGAATTCTATAAGACGAAAATTGTGTATTTTAAAATTCTATATTAGTAAAGGCAATGGGGCGTAATTTTCATACCATGTGAGAAAAGTTTTGTCGAAGTTCAAGTTTGAATGCAGATATTGTAGGAGGGTTGATTTTGAGTATAAATCAGAGTTTGCGGGGAATTCGGATTTGTAGGGGTCCTGTTATCTTGAAAATAAAATTTTTTAGGTTTTTTCGTTTTTCTCCGTTGGTGCTACTTTTTGTGAAAAAAGATAAAATACTTTTTGTTCTTATTTATATTATCAATAAATCCATTTATAACATTTATAAATAGAGCAATAACTAAGAATTAGTTATTAACGAAAAACGAGTAAAAATTTGGGCTTGATCACACTTGTTTTCAAATTGCTCGCAAACTGTTACATTTTCAAAAAAAATATTAAATACTTACTTTTTTTTTTGAAAATATTTTAACACACAAAATGGCAAATTGTTTATTAATTTCTTTCATTTTTTAACGTCACTATGAATATTTGAAGTTCACCAAAAGGGCCATTTTATTCCAAAGTCGAGAAATATTTTTATTGAATTTGTTGAATTTGATTGTGTATAGAAGGTATAAATTGGGTTAAGATAAGAAAAAAATCGTATAGGAGGGGGGGTTTATATCACCCCATTCAGGCAGGAGGCGAGCAATTAAAAACGAAAAACAACATTATCCTAATTTTTGAAAACTATTTTCAAAATAGATACTTTTATTACTTTCCCGTTTTCGATATTTAAACGTTTACACATACTGTAACTCGATTCTTAGATTTTTCCGAAATTTTTCATAATTCAAAAATCTATCAATTACAAAAAAAAATATTCTTCTTTAGCACTTCCAGTTTAGAAAATAGAAAAAACTTAGTTTACTCCTTAAATCAACGAGGCGGAAACCCTGCAAGGGGTTGATGACAGAAAACTTGGAATTAAGCTTACTATATAAAACACATAGGTACTCTCTGCCGATGGAAACAAAAATATCTTATACCTATTTCCATATATATGTATTAAATTCCAATACTAAATACACTGAACTATATATAATATTCTTTGATGGTTTATTTGTTATTTATCGAATATATTAACATCTTAATGACAGTGCCCAAAAAAGGAAAATAAAAATAAATAGTCGACTGTTATTGATTTTTTGTCGAGTAAAAAAATTCGTACTTAAAATTATTGGGATAAATAATGTAATATTTTTGTAAATCAGGAATAGTGCAGTGATAAGTTATAGGTAATTCTACTCAAAAATTTGGACATAAGCAGTATTTTGGAAAACTGAACTTTACACTAACATAATTTCTGATTTATGGATTTATGGATATTTGTTTAACAAAATTTTTAAATACAGAAATTTGATCCTACAATATTAAAAGAAATACAAATGTTGCTCTAATTTGCTGGTTGAATCTATACACTAACATTTTCCACTTTCAACCAATCAGCTTGTCATATGGGCCAACTGTGATTTTTTAAATCAAAATTTTGCTAAAATTAACAATCATTGAAAATAAATTTTAATAAAATATGTCTTCAAATAGACATGATATTAAACCTTTAAGAGCATTTTACTACAACTTTTAAGGAACAAAAAATATCCTATAGAAAGTAATAAATCTCGAAGAAATTGTGCTGATATTGATTTTTTTGTTTTTTAATTTTAACACGTTCTAACTCTTTTTGACAATATTTTTTGTGAGTTTCTGAATTTCCTCTTACATTTTAAATGTTTTAAACTTTGAAAGACAATGTTTTCATCGAAATTGTATGTTTTTTTAGTTTTTGATATCTGTTTTTCGAGGTCTTTATTTTTATGCTGGATTATAACTTAACATTTATTGTACGGATTTGTTTTAATTTGTTTTGTCTGAAGTATTGGTACGATTTTCAATAAAAAAAATATCAAGATTTTTACCACTATTGCTTGAAATCATTTCATTTAAGTTCATTATATAGTTAAAATTCCACGGTACTGACACTCTTGGTACTGATATTAAGGCTTTAATATAACCTCATACCTCAAAGCTTCTGAGAAAAATAAAATCCGTTCTAATTTTAATTTATATGACTTTAAAAGAAAAAAAATATTCCAAAAAAATTCATAACATGCTTGGATAACAATAGCACTACCACGGTACCGACAGGTAATTTTGTGACACATGATTTTAGAATAAAAACACTTCACTCTTACAGCAAAGTTACGTTAATAAAATAAATTGACTTAATTTGTTAATAATAAATTAATAGTGTCTCTCTCTAACGCCACTATACACAAACGCCATCAAACTAAAAACAAGATATTTTTACTTTATATTCTTAAAATTTAAGAAATAAACAACTATTGTACGAAAACTTTTCTGAGCACAACATTTTTATACAATGATGTATTTTAATAGAAAATAATAGATTTAATTGGAAAAACAAGGATGGGACATGCCATGGTACTGACATTTTGAGTATAATTTTTCAAGTCAAGGGGAAAAATTGTTTAAACAATCTGTAATGTAACTTGTAGTACAAACTTATTTCCACAATTCAAACCAGAAATTCATAAGAAAATTTTACATTAAGTTCCAAATAAAGCCCTGGGACACAAAGAATCACAGTTGGCAGAGAATCACCCATATAGCATTAATTTAATTAAAAATATAATAAAACAAATCTTTAAAGAAACGATCGATTTTATTTTTAATTATACGGAAATATGTAGGTTATTATAATAAAAAACAATAAAATCATGTTTTGGCAATAGTTTTGATTCACAAACAAAGCTAAGTATGATATTTTTTATTACAAAAAAAGTAGGTAAACTTATACAATATTTTGTGATTCATAAAAAACAAATAAACAATTTTTTTTATTTATATTAAATTAAAATTACTCATTATAACAACTTTATTTTTTTTTCTTTTACAGGTAAGCACCGTTGAAAATATGCTATTAATTGTAAGTGTTAAAACTTAAACAATCATAATTATAATTTAATTCAACTATCACTATTATAAGCAAAAATAATATTATTAATTTAAGTATTTTTGGCTACTTACACAAAAATACAAAAAAAAATAAAAACAATCAGATGACTATAAATATGTAATATAAAATACAAAATATATAAAATTTAATCGACCGATATTAACAATAGTCTCAAAAATTCGTCAACAAATAATAAAACAATTTCACTGGTTTTTGAAATTCTTAAAACATTCCATTCTCTATACTATTAAACAAAAGATATCCATGAACTATCTTTTGAGGTTTATTTAAATATTTAATAATAAAAAAAAATGTTTAATTCCAAGGTTTAGTTTTTCTTTCTTTCATTAAAAAAAAAATGTATTGCAAATAAATCTTTAAAATTTCTTTATGTATCTTTTATTTGATAAATTTATTATAATATTATCTTCACCGCCAAAAACCCCCACATTAATTTGTAATCCCGCAAAATTGTATGCACAAAATTGTCCACTTTTCGCGGAATTAAGATTGCAAATTTGCACCACACAAGATGGCTATTAAGACGATGACAAATTATTTTAATAAAATTTAAAAAAATATGAGATAAAATGCAGCCTTGGGGTTCATACATATACGAGTACATATTTATTTGACAATTTGAAAATTTTGTAAGTAGGTAATAAGTTTGTGTGTTTTTTCTTTTTTTTTTTAATTTCCGATCGAAATTTGTTTTCAGTACAAACATTTTAACAAAATACATCTTAAGAAAAAAAGATAGAAATCAACAAACTTATAGACACCATGTGTGACACATAAAATGAACAAAAATCTCAAATCGACTGTGATTCTACACTCAATAAATCTATGTAGGTACATATATTCGTGTTGATCATCATCCCCAATCCGAAAAAGTAATCGAAACAAAGACCTGTGTGTGATTTTATATTTATTCACTTATTTTCATTTATTTTCTATGGGATTTTTTTTTTTTGTATTTTTGTATCTTTTTTGTAAAACTCTTCTTATTGGGTTTTCGAGGTAGAAGAGGACTGAACTGACTCGACTATCCGTATTTCTGCCTACTCCGCGATCACTTCATTTCGCGAACATTGGACTAAGTGTAAACTTCTTCATCGTCGTTGTTGTCGTCGTATTCGTCGTCCCAACAAAGATTTATATATTTTATTTAGAAATTTTCTCTTTCATTTCGAAATTCGAATTCTCTTAGTTTATACATTTTAATTTTTTTTTTTTTATAATCATCATTAAATTCATAAACTTTTCACCTTAAAGTAATTTTCATAAATTCAAAAAAAAAAAAAATAATAATAAAAAAAAAAAATACATATCTTTGTGAATCTTTTGTATGAATCTATCTGAACATCGGAGCGCGATGATTCTTTTGATTCTCCTAGTGGAGGCTGGCAATGCTTATTTTCCAACGAAATTTTTGGTTCATCATTTCGAAATTTTAAGTGCGGGTATAGGAGTCCGGTCTAACTAATTTGCGATATTTTCACAGAATCACCTCAGACCACTTGGTGTTCGGTGTGTGTCCGATGGGATAAATCTTTCGCGACTTCATAATTATAATACGAATCGTCTAAAATGCTGAGAATCTATTGTAAATTTTTTTATTTGGAAAAATAATCAAAATTCTTTTCAAAATTTTTGCATTAAAATATTTTTTTTTTCGCTCAAAAATATACACAAATCAAAACTATATAAACACACGGATATACACAACACATATTAATATTTATAAATCATAATACAACAAAACAGTGAATCAAAAAAAAAAACAAAATTAAATATCAGTGACAAATTAAGCAAACAAAAATTTATGTTTATCACAAATTTCTATATAGTGCATTAATATATTTCATTTAATTAAAAATTAAAAAAAAAATCACACATCTTTTTTTTTTATTTAATCAAATAATATAGATAGATATATTTTTTTTTAAATTTCACATCGTTCTATTTTGTTCAAGATCAAGTGAAAATCTATTTTTAAAAATAGTCTATTGTCTGATTTTAAAAATATATACCAATACCTACTTTCCAACCATGGAAAAATAAATTAAATTTTTTTTTAGAAAAAATTCTTTTGTTTAATTATGATAATTTTTCAACACATTACGAAATAACCACAAAGAATTTAAGTGATTATTTTCTTTAGTTTGCAAAAAGCATTTTTTGGAAAATAAAAAAAAATATGATAAAAGTTTAAAGTTCCAAACAAAAAAAAAGTGTTCCATAAATTAATTTTGAATCGAGAATAAATAAATAAAATTCAACAACAACAGCAACACACACAAAAAAAAAAGAAAAAAGATTGAGATTGAGATTGAAATAAAAAAAAAAATCTAAAAATATTTATTTTATTTCTTTCCCACTCTGTTTTCTAAATTTAATACTTAAATTTAAACAACAACAAAAAATAAATAAAAATGAAAAATTCCACTCAATGCAGTTAATGTGAGGTTAAAATAAATTATAAAGCACACTTAACACTGGAATTAATAACACGAAATTTAAGGATTAATTCATTTTGAAAATATACACACGTCAATTTGGAATAACAACAATATGGATGAAATTATGGAAACAGAGACTGATACCGAAACGTCCAAATGGAGGAAGACTCGAACAACTATTAAGGTTTGTGGTTCATATGTTTGGGGATCACTTATTGTTTTTTTTTTTATTCAAAACTAAATAATTCAATTTTTTAAATTTTTAATTGAATTCTGAAGAAAATTTAAAAATTTAATTAGAAACAAAATAACTTTTTTAGCTTTTAGTTTTATATTTTAGATAAAACAAAAGAGACAGGTAGATGAATCATGAAATATAGAAAAACGAAAACAACAATATTATTTATGATTTTACTATCTCAACAAAATTAATTAAAAAATTATAAACAAACATCTTATTTGTTGGTGCTATTTGCCTAGACGAATGATTTCATCTAATGAATTGGTTCTTTAGTTTATGAGCAAAAATAGAGCAATTCGTTGTGTTTTTGAAGGGCATATGTTTTTTTAAACATAAGACACGTTTTTTGAATAAAATTTATGATACAAAAATCAACACGAAAATAAACCAACCTAGTTTACTATAAGAATTGTAAATATTTGTTTTGTCATAACGAAGGTGTGAGCTTCTGAGAAAAAGCCTTATGATTCTATAATCAGGAAATCTACTTTAAAAACTATTGGGAAATCTTCAAAAGGCACAATGATAATTGGTAATATTCAGTACCAAGTAGTGTGGGACTTGTACCGCACTTAAAACACTGGAAAATCGGAATCAATCTATGAAAGATCAAACAAAATTTTGTTTTCTTAAATACAAAATCGCATTGTGGGAAGTTTAAAGTTTTAATACTTTCCCATAGCTTTTAGACCATCAGGTCATGAGGCTTGGTTCTTCTTAGTCTTCGTACATTTAAGACAGTCTCCATTTCTGAGTAGGAATGACTATGCAATCGCTGATTATGTGATACAGCGCCACTTCTGTAACCATAATTTTTCTATTTGTAGGTCAGGATGCAAATCGCTACTTCTAATATACCAAGGGGCATTTTTATTCCACGAAGGACTTTGTTCTGGAATTTTTGGTTGGTTCTAGCATTTGTTTTCTGTGTACAACCTGCCATAAGAGCAAACTGCTTTCAGTACTTGATTGTATAACATTATTTTGTTCTGGATAGATAGGTCGGAATTCTTACCCACTAATCAATACTTTTTTCTATAATTTAGGTTTAATTCTTCTTTTTTCTTTTTGATCTGCTCTTTCCACTTTAGCTTGGCATCCAAAGTCATTCCAAGGTATTTGGCAGTATTGGCGTAAGGTACAGCTTTACTGATTGATTCATATAGTTTGATACGCCATTATTGCGTCCAATCTTTTATTATGTCGGTTGCATTTTGCAATTTTTCTATAGCCTTCACAACGAATTTATCAGGTACTAAAATGCCAATATCATCTGCAAATGTGGACATAATAGCATTATTATTCACTGAAATATCCCTAGTATATAACAAATACAGTGTTGGTCCTAGGACATTTCCTTGTGGTACACCAGCTTCAATTTTATTAAGTTCCGAAATATCTTCCTCGTACCGTACTCTAAAGAGTCGGTCGGTAACACAGGATTTCAGAATTTCGTAGAACTGCCTTGGGAGGTATCTATGCAGTTTGTACTCAAGTCCCAAATGCCAAACCTTGTCAATGGCTTGATCAACATATAGAAATAGAGTGGAACATACATGTTTTTCTTCAAGTGCCTTTTCAACAATATCCGTTATTCGATGCACTTGGTCTATTGAAGAATGTATATTTCTGAATCCAAACTGTTGGTATGGGATTAGTTTTCTTTCTTCTATTACTTGCTATGCCTTTTCATGAGCAGTTTTTCGAAAACTTTTGTCTTGTTGGTAAAAGAGATATTAGCCTGTAGGAAGTTACTTCTATTGGTGGCCTCTTGCTTAGGAATAACAATGACTTCTGCAATTTTCCAATGATGTGGTACATATTGGAGCATAAGGCATGCGTTTAAAAACTTGAATGCTTTAAAAACTATTGATAAAAGTTCATTTCGCTTGAGCTGAAACACTGGATCGAAAAAATGGCTTCAACAAGCCCTTCCACTTTTCAGCAAATTCATCCCTAGCTGACTCCCTCCAGTAATGCTTTCCAAGTTGGTTAAGGTCATTATCCTTTTGTGTGTGTCACTTAAGAGGGTGGGGGTAAGAGGTAGATTCAAAGACTCTTCGGGATTGATGCGTCGTCGTTGCAAATACGCTTTACATATATCAGTCATCTTTACCGCTGTATTTTCAGCTTTTTTACCACACTCCCACACTCAAACTACTTTGATACATATGTATACTAGATCACAAATCACCCGAAGAATCTTAACAAGGTCCATACTTTTGCCCCATCCAACAGGACCAGGATGATGAAGAGCTTGTTTATCGTCTTTTTGGTTCTCTATGAGACAAATAGACAAAGTCCTTAACTATTGCGATGAAGAGCTTGTTTATCGTCTTTTTGGTTCTCTATGAGACAAATAGACAAAGTCCTTAACTATTGCGAGGTCATTTATCTATTTATCATCATGACAATTTGCGGGAGTCGAAGATGTTGAAATATTTTTCTACACACATTTCACTGTCTCTGCTTCAGTAATCAGTACTTGATACAAATGCAGCATTCACAACTCACAACTCGCTTTCAATAATATCAATATCATGTTTATAAGCAAGAATTGTTGAACAGACTTGCACTTCTTTTGTTGATTTGTGATTTGCGTACAATTGCCTCAAAAACGATGTTAAAGAGGTGATACAGGTTGGCTTATAGTAGACTTTTCTAGAAATCGAAGGGTTCAAGTACTTAACAACTTCTAGAAATCAAAGGGTTCGAGTGGTGTTCTTAACATTTTGAGGGAACAGCAAGATTCCATTGCCATCCTGTAGATATACAATCGAAAAAATTTGACAAGTATACTATAACGAGATGAATCTTGGCTCTGTAGGTATATAATTGGTCCCTATTCACGTTATAATCTTATACGATTTTAAAATCGATAAAGAGATGGTGGTATATCGATCTGAAATTCCTGGGTTAATTGTATCCTAGTGGCAACTCTAGCTGAAGGTATGGAGATACGAAACAAAAAACTGTTCTGATTAGCTCATTTTGTCAATGAAAGCAGCGGCACAAAAAATATTCTACTGCATCCATACTGAAGCTTCTCGCATCGCACATCGAACTCCCTCTCCATTCATTTCTCGAGCTGCTTTTCTCATTGCATTGATTTGCATTTTTGTTTGCCCAATCTAAGAGCCAATTCAAAAAACCTTTCTTAGAAAAACATACTCATTTAGTGTTTTTGATGTATTTGACTGCGGACGCAGGTGGTTAGCAATAATATGTTAAAGGTGTTCCTCAAGACAGTCATTTTGGGCCTTTATACTTTTCCTTTTTACAGTATGTACTAATTAAAACACCTTACTTTCTGTCAAAACGTCTGGTTTTTTGGTTTACGTATGGTAAATTTGATGAATCCATTATAATAATAGCAGTAGTACAATTGCTTACAAGTTTTTCTAAAAACAAGTAACAAAAACCCCTTGTTTTTCTACATTTTCCAAATTTTTGTGTTACTATTTGCAGAATTTTGCAAAACAGAATTTTTGAAAATAAAATTTCTTAAAACAGAATTTTGAAAAACAAAGAAATCGTTTGGTCCTCCTTAAACCGTGATATCTAAATTATGTTCTGAGATTATTGTTGGCCTAAGAAAATAATTTTATTAAAAAAAAAAAGTTTTGTTAGATAAATACATATCTACATATGTATTATTAAAATCGAATAACAAAATTTGTATAATTATTGACCCAGAACTAAAAATAATACAAGATCATACATGACAACATGAAATGTTTATTGCACTCCAAATCCAAATCTATATGTATAGATAATACGTGTGTAAACGATAGATTCGGCCTTGTGTACAATATAATTTAAATAATTGCAACCAATATTTTAAGTTTTTAATTTGACATGTCATAAACAATTTTTGCAATAAATAAATCTTCACTTTAGCTGACATGATGTTGTGCAATAAAATGTGATCGTTGACGTATCGAACATACGCGTTGAGTGTGGTGTGCATCATACTTACCCATCAACAAAAATAAAATTATATTTATACAATAAAATAAAAATCTGCTATTCAAAATAATAATTTAAAACAAAAAACGACAAGAAATTAACTTGCGGGTTTAAGTATAAATTCTATCAACTTTCTCATTCTTTTGAGGGCGAGGGAAGTGACATCTCGCTGTTAAAGTTGACAAGTTGTTGTCGATCCTTTTTTCGAATATCAGTTTTAAAAATTGAGATCACTATTCTAACTTAAGAGTGATCGTGAGCTCCAATATTCATAAGCCTTTTGAGCCCTCATAATAATGAACTGGTAATTGTGGGTTTCTGATCATTTTTATCAGAGCTTCATAATTATCGGCCTAAGACTGATGAACAAGTCGAATGTGTATTCACTGCTTTTAGTAAATTAATAATTGACAAGTTAGTTGTGTCATAAAACACTACTAACGAAACTTAATAATCAAGGAATTTAATGATATGTACTTTAATGGATGTCGTCATAACTAGAAAAAACGTGCTATTTATAGGAATGAGCACCTTCGTTGAGGTGTTCTCAGGACAGCCATTTGGGCCCAATATTATTTATGTTTACTATCTATAAATTATTTGATTTTTAGCATAAAAAAATCTTCTGTTCTTGTTTATGCTGATGATGTTAAACTTTATAAAAAAAAAATAACATCGTCCACTGACTGTTTACTTTTACAAGAAGATTAAGTTAGATTCAGGGAATCGTGGTGTAAAAACATTTTTTTACGTGGGTTTTTACAGCAAAAGTGTGAAAATTTTCAAGATATTTGAAGCTACCAAACATAAAATATATATGTTTATGTATTGAATGAATTCAATTGAAAGTATTATTTTTTCATTTAGTCCAAAAATAATGCGTTTCGCCTAGGTACGACAGTTAGGCTCATCAGTTAGATGCTGTCGACCCTTCTAAGACGCAATATTTTAGTCGATGCTATCGACACTAATACAATTTGCAGCATTAACACACTGCAAATTATATTTTTCTAGTGAGTTTATTAGACTACTTTAACTAGAAAAAAAACCCAATATGGGTAAACAAGAAGAAGACAAATTTTCAATCACAATTGTTTTTTTTTAATGATTTTTCTTTTCATCAAAATTTCTGGAGACAAAATTTGTTTAAGAATGAACATTTATTTTACTCCTACACCATATTTTATTTGTTTTGTAAAGTTCTTAAGGGGAATATACATATGTATTATTTCAAAATTTTGCTATATTATATTTGCTGAAAGGGGTACAAACAAACAAAAAAATTAATAAATTTTTAGGAATTCATTTTATATTTGAAATTTGATCTTTTTAGACACTTATACATAAATTCGAGGCTCACGTAAGGGTTATTCAAAATTTTGCTATTTAAAGTATAAATAAATAGTATAAAGAGTAAAAACGAAAGGATATTAAAATTTTTAAAAACTTCTTTTTCGTTGATGGAAATTGATGAAAAAAATTACTCATTTCGTAATATTCACGATTACCGAAAAGGGCAATTTAAGAAAAAAAAAAATTAAGAAATGTAAAAACACCAACTGTCAATTTCTTCCACTTTAAATGCTAGAACTAGTCTAAGTCCCAAATAAGCCATAATGAAACCCGTTGTATGCCGCGCATTTCGGTATTATAACCATATTCCTATGTCCAGTATTTCATTCAGAATTTTATTAAATAAAATATAATTATCATGTTGAAATTCAATATTTTACGAACCTAGGATTTAAGTGCTATTCAAGACAAAATACCCTAAGTTTACATAGTAGTAGATTATAATCTATGTCAAAATTATGGAGATAAGCTTCTTCTACACTCAAAATATAATACATACATATAATATGCGCAATCATATCCTCAAAAATCAACACAAATAATTAATTTGCTAAATTTAACTGTAGACCTTATGATTTAGCTTAAAAAAATAATAATAATTTTTTTAAGCGTCACGATTTTTTGGTAATATGAGTCATTATGGGCGTTTTTTTCCGTCCAGTACAAAATTGGTGGGATTTTTTTTTTCGAATCGGGTGGGATTTTTTAAATCTCATCTGGCATCACTGTTTTGTATTAAAAAACTGTAAATGAATATCATCTGCAGGGTAGGTACTATTATTTAAAACTATTAAAAAACAGTATAGCCTATAGTATATGGTACCCATAATATACATCCCAAGTAAAAACAACAATAAAGACTATAATGAGGAAAAATTACTTTCGGAAGACTCTATACTATATATGGTTAACGCGGTTAGTAAGAAAATTAATTTTGGCATCGTTTTTGTTCAGAAATATTTATACAAATGTAATTTGAAATTTTCATTTGTTTTTCCGTCATGCACTACTGACTTCTCTTAAAAAAATTTTAATTTCAAAAGAAATCTTTAAATCAAAATCCATGCAAAGTCAAAAATTTTTATGGAACCTAATTTAACTTTTTATTTTATTTCCAATTACCTATATAAAATTCAAATTTCTATAGAACACTTTTCTGATTTTAAGCAATTTTTTTTCTTCAAAATAGCTAATCTAATTAAATAATCAACTTCAAATAATTTAATAGCTATCTCCATTCCAAGAGGATCTAGGAAAACAAAGTTATATAATTAATAGTATTATAAAACTTTTTAAATCTTATTAAAAATGCACAACAAAAAAAATCAAAACCCTACCATTATAATTAACAAAGTTGAAAAAAAACAGGCGAAAGCACATTTCCTTGTGTATCTCCTATAATATATTGATAATAAAAAAACTAACCTGATTGAACGATAAAATATGTACACAAGTCTATATCAATAAAAAATTTTGCTTTAACTCTACCACCCAACCACACAGCAATAAACAGGGATGTCAACGTTTCATTTCTTCATTTAATATTTGCGTTACACTAAAATTCCACATCGAAATATTGTGCTCAATGGGCTCAAAGAAGCTTCACTTCAAAAATAAACTTTTCCCTAACGATAATATTAAATATAATCGTAAACTCTCTGGAGAATCTGAGAGTTGTAAGTAAATATTTAGATTTAAGCAAATCTACCCACTTCCTTAAAAATGTAAATTTTTAGAAAAATTTGTAACCAAATTTATTTAAGAAAAAAAATCTGTCTTGGCAACCCTACCCACAGACCTCGTTATCGGCATACGTTTTCTATCGCGCTCAACAATAAATCCGATTCTCTGTGGATCTATTTATTCAGCAATTACTTTTAACACTCTGCATACATTTTCTTCGGGAGGATTTTCCTCATTCTTCCATTCTTTTTTTATTTTGTTTTTCTTTGTTATTTGTGTAAATCCGCAATTATTATTATTGCTGTGTGAAAATCTGCATAAATAATACAAACATACCTAGTAGATCGATTGTGTACATTTATTTTTACTCAAATCGGTCTAAAAAAAAAAAAAAAAAAAAAACAAAACAAAAAACGAAAAATGTTTGTGCTAAATTCAATATACAAAATCCATTGAGTTAAATGACGGCGGAAAGGCCTACCCCCGGTGAACACTGGCAACGCCCTCCATGTGGCGAGCTTTATCTGCCGGCTGAACTAAATTTGAAAAATTAATTTTTTTTCTTTCTATTTTGGAATAGTAATCTCTCGATTTATTGTTTCCTTTAATAATTATTTCTGGATTTAATGGAATTTTCTTTTTTAATTGCTGCATCGAATGGAGCCCCGCTCATATCATACTCGTTGCTAGGAGAAGTTAAATTACAAATTTTTACATATTTTGAGTATTTTTAATTGAATTGGCTTTAGCTCACGCGACCAAACCAGGGACAATCTATTGATTTGTGGAAGGGGGGGGGGGATGTTTAAAAAAAAGAAGAAATATTTTTGCTTCCCTTAATTTTATGAAGTGGTGCCAAGTGATTTATTTTGAACATTTTTAAGGATATGGGAATGAGAATGAGAATGGGGATTTTGAGATTGGAATGGAATGAAGACAGGGAGTGCACATAACACAAAACGATGTGCTGGGGTAAATGTACCTTTTTTTTTGGTTGCTTTATGGAAATTCCGTGACGACCTATTTATGGGCAGTTGAATATATTTTTCTTTCTGCTCTAACTGAAAATGAAGGACTGAAAATGTGAAAAACTTGGAGGAGTATTTTCTTATAAGCACTCATGAACTGAACAGTGAACATGGAAGCGGAGGACCTATATGTATATCGGTATCTGTTTCTCTATTTTTTCTTTTACATTAATATACACCAAAAGTTACAAGTGTATAGCGATGTAAATATTAAGGCGGAAGTGAAATGATGTGAAAACAAGATTTGATAAAGAAACAGGAGCCAAAGCTGCTTATCTGGTCCAATGGGTACTAAGCTGTATAGACATGATGTACTTATACTAAATAAAGCTATAAAGGAGAAGGATGAGTTGAGTAGGTATATATAGAGGTTTGTGTGTTGTATATAGGTACAAAATATTCCAGTTGTTAAGTGGATTTAAGTCTTTTGATATTGCTTAACTTATTTTGAAGAAATAATTAATAAAAGAAAATTGGGTAAACCCTGTGGATAATTTTTGGGACGTGCGTTGGTCGTTCGAAATTCTTAAAAATCCCAAAAATATTTTAAGAAATGTGTTTTTTATTGACAAAAAAAAATGAAAATTTTCTGCATTTAATAAATTAGTTATGCTGTAATATCCGAAAACAAGTTGTTTCATTTTTGAATGAACTGACGATCAGCTGTCAGCTATAAATAACTTATTATTAAAGAATATGAAAAGTGTTAAATTATTGATGTTAATTTAAGGGCCAGTGATATAAACATGTTTATGTTTAAACCTCGGATCAAAGTTAAAATTTTTGTTTAGCGAGAGAAAGCATGTGCAAAAAAAATATTTCTTATCAAAAATTAATTATTAGTAAATAATATATTAGGTACCTAACCTACATACCTACCTACTTGAAGTCTGCAGGTTGAACCTTAGTGAATCCGGCAAAATTGGTGGGTTTAAATTTTGATCTGAAGACGAACCCACTTTTGTAGAAATGATCTTAAGTTGACTAACCTATAATAATACCAACTACAATTCTCACTTAAAAAAAAAAAAAAAGTTTAGGCACGATTTTAAATTTGAATTTGGCGCCAATAATTCAAATTTTTTTTGTTTTTTCTAAAAAAATAAAAACGGATAAAACTATGCGACGTAGAATGATGTACCTTTGTTGTTGAAGTTTAAACGGTATAAAAATACAAAATGTAGAAGACATTCTTGCTAATTTTGAAAAAAAACATAGTGCGTCTTCTTTTGTATTAGGTAAGTTATAACTTATACCGGTATAAATTAAATGGGTGCCTGCATTGCCGTAACATGACTAAGTGCACTGCAAAAATGGGGTAATAGAAATTATACTGAACAAATTAAATTTTATTTGATTTTTTGTATACAAAATCTACTATACATCCAACAAAAAATCTGGTGTCGCCAGAAAGTTTTTTTTCCAAAGTGTGAACATTTTCACACAAACTTCCTCATTTAAGCTTATATGTAAATAACATTACAACTATAAAAATATTGAAATGTATTGAAATGCGTATTGAAATGTTTTTGATGTGTAAACATCTATACTGGCGGTAGGGTGAAAAGAAAACGTAACGTAACGTTGTAATCGTGATCGTGATCTTGGTCGTGATCGTGATTCTGAGCTTTACGAAAATTGAGTACGTTCAACAATATGTATACGTTCAGTAACTAAACGTTGAGTATTTATATACGAAATCGAAAGGTCGAGTTTAGTTCGAGTTGAAATTTGGTTGGCTGCTTAGAGGATATATTAAGCCCCTATTACACGATGATTCTTTGCGTCTGACTCTATTCGAACATAATGAGTGCGAAAGAGAAAAAAGATAAGATGGAAGAAAATTAAAATTTACGCCCACTCATCTCGTAGTCGTGATTCTTATCTTGTAGCCGTGGTCGTGATTTTGATTCTGAGCCAGATCTTAGTCTGCTATTACACGATGCATCTAGACGCATGCGACTTTTCGAACTACGTTAGTGCAAAAGAGAAAAAAAATCGAAAAGATGTTACGGAAAAAAAGTGACCGGCGTCGCGTGAGTAAAATTTTCGATGCAACTATTTGACGTTTCTCTTTTCTCTTGTCCGTTTTTTACTATTCTGCTTCATATGGTTTTGTTGTTCAAAGAGTAAATTTCGATGCAACGCACTGTTATTGATAGCCTTATAGGCTGTCCAGAAATGAGAAATTCATCTTTAAAAACAACATAAATAAAATAAATTATTGCTTTTCTTGACTGATATTCATTTAAAGGCACACAAACCTTTCTTTCTTCAATGTATCAAATAATGAAAACAAAAATAAAAACAGAAAAAGTGTTTTTTTTGCTTGACCACAGCCCAACACGAAAATGAAAAATAAAGAGAACTGTCAAATTAGATTCATGACTTTGGTTTCAACGTGTAATAGCGCTTGAAACAGCGGACGAAATGACAAAGAAGAATTCGAAGAAGGCGCATGCAACTAGATTCATCGTGTAATAGCAGACTTATGAATTATCCATAATCTCTGTTCAAAACTTCACTAAAATTGAGTGCGTTCAACGCTATGTACGCTCAGTAACTAAACGCTGAGTGTTTATATACGAAATCAAAAAGTCGAGTTCAGTTTGGGTTGAAATGTGGTTGGTTGCTTACACCATAATATAGTACATGGACTGCGCTTTCATCATGGCTGCAGGGCCTTTTTTGGCAAATTAGACGAAATAAGGTCATTGACTCACCACCCACTGCTGTTTGTGGGTGTGAGTGATCGCAAAAATTCACTGGTATATTTAGATAGATCTTAACTTTTTATAAGCGTGGTTGGGGCCTTTGTCGGTAAACTAAAAACCGCATTTTCCATGCATCATTACCGATTTTCAAATTTGCTTATGAAAAGTTAAGATCTATATAAAAATACCAGTAAATTTTTGCTATCATCCACACCCTAAATTTGATGTAGGCTCTCGGTCTATGAGGCATTCGGACGAATGTTGATGTTTACACATCTTAACCGTGAGTCCTGGCATTCACACTTTTTTTCTTTACGTATCTGCCACTTCTAACTCTTTAATGACTTCATGAATTTGTTTACCTAAACTAGCAAGACCCAGTCCCAATGCAACACAATTTTTTGCAATGTTTTTAATAGCTTTGTTAATTTCGTGTAAAAAGAACCGATACCCCTTCTTATATATTTTTATGATTGGTAAGGATATCTCCAAGATGATTTAGAACTTAGAAGTCCTTCTATTTGGTCTCAATGTCAATAATTTCAATAATTTTTTCGAAACTTCATATAAATTTCAGAAAATGCATCTTCTTCTGCTCGTATCATTGTTTATCGTTTAAATTTTTGGTCATGTGCATAGATTGTATCAAATCTATAAATTAACTTTTGAAATTCGTGACTCAAAGGCAACGAAAGTTGATAAACCAGATTCAAAATGGCGACTTTAGTTCCAGCCCGATTTTCCCTAAAAATTATCCATATATGCTCCTAATAATCCCATCTAGAAAATTGTGATAGAAAAGTGTACAATTATATTTGTTACCGGTTGACTTGGCTATCAAAAATTCGTGAATCTGTAGCATTGTACTTTTCTTCGTTGAAATCCTCATATTTGTGGCTGCTGGTAAAGAATTATGTTAGTACATGTCACTACATACGATGTGCTTCGAGTAAATCTAATGATGTGAAATTTCTTTCCATTAAGTTGGACTCCTTTAAGAATCTTGATTACGAAGAAATATCAAAACTCCTTA
This sequence comes from Epistrophe grossulariae, assembly GCA_929447395.1. Classification (NCBI taxonomy): domain Eukaryota; kingdom Metazoa; phylum Arthropoda; class Insecta; order Diptera; family Syrphidae; genus Epistrophe; species Epistrophe grossulariae. The sequence continues at coordinate 143,729,674 of OV839567.1, read as the reverse complement.
TTCTATATACAGTGAAACCTCCCTTGGGTGGACAGTGACGCACAGTCGCAACACTTTTGTCCGTCGATGGGAGTTGTCCGTCCAAGGGAAAAATAAAAAAATAGTTACATACAAGAAAGAAAACATAAAAACAGTTCACAGATGCAGAAATAAAATTCGTTATGCATTCACCACAGAAAGCTGTGATTTGTATGACATGCACCACACACACAATATTATACAAAATTGTTGCAATTTAGTTGTTTTCGTTAGTTCGCATCTATTGCCGTTGTGAACGTTTTTAATGAAAAAAAAAAGATATGGGAAAGTATTGCTGAAAATAAGGCTTAAAATTTACAAATTATGAAAAGTTTTTGTCCACCTAAAAGAAATAAATTTATCAAATTGCGTCTTATATTCTTGTCTGCGTCCGGGTAAGGGAGTGTCCCCTAAGGGATCTTAAAATGTATGCAAATTAAATTCAAGATCCACGGTCGTGAGAATTCGTCCGGTCAAGGGAATTGTCCGTTTAAGGAAGTTGTCCGCAATAGGAGGTTTCACTGTTGTACCTTAATCGCATATTTAAAATTCCTATTAAAAAATAATAAGTTCAATGGTCGTGCAGGCTTTTTATTAACACTTCAACTTGTATCGCTCGTTTTGGTTTTAATAAAAAGAATTACTCCTTTTGCATACCTACGTATTTTCGCACTCCAAAGTATCTTTGTGTTATAAACCAATTTTTTTTTTTAATTTTATTTTAAAAGAAATTTTATTGAGAAATTGCCTAGCACTGATATGAGATTCTTTTTTATTTTAATGTGGTACGTGTATTGTATATTTTGTTTTGTTTGTACATTAAATAAAGGGAATGCTAATATAATTAACACCCAATTTGCCATTCTATGAGATCAAACTCATCTTCAGTATGATTTTTTTTTTCAAATTTAAAATTTTAAATTGGATCAAAATTGATAAAAGCCTGATGTCAAGGTAGTTACATGATATACCTACTTCTTTTTTTAAATATTTTTTTTAAGCTATAATATAGTATCATATTTAACTTATTTTCTTAATAAACTCCAGTTGAACATGCCTAAAACATTGATAGTTCATGGAAACAAGTAAGCAAACATATACCATTTTCACATTTGTAATTGTCAAAGTGACATTTGGAACTCGTATGATAATAACAAAAAAAAAATAAAATAGGAATTTGTTAATTTGAACCATCAAAAAATGTTAGAAATAGTCATATCAAATTTGGAAAATCTTGTTTTTTAACAATCATACTTAAATGCTTTAACGACGTGTTAAATGGTCTTAAATTTTGCGCAAAAATTGGGTGAGCTACTACCACGTTTTTTATAGACTGGGACTTATAGCTATTTCACGACTGCCACGAAGATCATCAGACTCCTTTTAGTGGTGCTTGGTGTATATTTCAATCTATAATTTGAAAATATTTTTTCCGTCACTAAGAATCAAACCAAACAAAGCTTCCTTCAGAGTCATATTATGCACTACGCATTGCGCTACCGATGTTACTTGATCAGGTCCACCAAATAGCAAAATATATCCCTCCCCTCATTTATTATTATTAACAAACATCAAAATCATCACTTTTTAGGAAATTGACTCAATTACGTTTTCTCTGCAGTGGATTTGATGAGAAATCTTGCAATCAGTGTTGCCACTATGCGACTTTAGTCGCATTTTTTGCCTCGTGGGACCATGATACGACCATTTAAAAAAGTGGCTAATTTGACCTTTTTTAAAAATCTTGCGACTTTTCTGGCCCTATCTGACCCAACCTTTTATTGAAATAATACAATTTTCCTTTAACTCGCGGCAATCAATAGTACCCATTCCCCATCACACAATGCGAGTCACACAGATTTTCAACCTGTAAAATGAAATCGAGTTGAATTGAAATATGTGTTTCGTTCTACTAAATCGTATCGCGTGCAATGTCGATTCTTTAAAATAAACTTAATATCTATTTTATTTCATTTATTAAGTTATAACTAAATAATGCACATTTTCAAATTGTAAACTTATCGGAAAAAGTGACACTTAAGTCTCCCATGTATGCCACTTAAGTTCCACTAACTCAGACAGTAAAACTGCGGCTTAAGTGCAAAAATGGGAAAAATAAGTGCCACTTATTTTGTTGAGTGTGCACTGTAAAACTGCAGCCCTTAGACTCGATTGTCTAAATGAGAACTTATTTTTGCATTGGGAATTACGGAACCTGTCAAAGTAAAAAGTGTAAAACATCAGTTTGTGGAAACTGACAGCTGATGCAAAATTGTAAAGGGAAATCAAAATTCGGATTTACATCTTTAACTAAATTTAAGCTAAATTTTTATATTCCAAGTGTTATTTTGGCTGCAATAATCTTGAGCCTTAATAAAAAATATCGCCTTCAAAAAAAAAATTAAAAAAACAATAAATGTTGGTTCATATGTTTATGTTAAAGCGGGCTTTTTTGGTCACTTCCTTTTAAATGCATAGTAAAACTTTATTTCATACTTTTTCCCTACGTTTCGTCGTAATTTCTCGACTTCATCAGGGGTAGTTTATTAAATATGTAAATAACTTTTGTTACATTTAATGATAATTATTGATAGATGTTGAGGAAGCAACAGGAAGTGACCAAAAAAGCCCGACTTAACATAAACATGTACATAGTTCAAATAATTGGTCAAATTATTATTTATTCAATGTTGGTTCAGTTTGGATGTTTTGAAATCTCTTTAGTCTGAAAAGGCACACAATTTGTAAAAAGAAGGGGAAAATCAAATTCATGGAAAAGGAGGGGAAAATCAAATTCATGGGGAAAAAATTTTATCTTTAAATTTATTTCTTCCAAAATGTGCCTTTAATGTCAAATCCACAACTTCGCAAACTACTTTAAATTTGAAAGGGACCATAAAGATTCTGAAGCTGGCATCACGGTTGCAAAAGTCGATGCAATTGTACTTTTTTCGATACATTCGGTTTGGCCAAAGTACACAAATACAATTTTATAAAATTTGATACAATTTTTCTATTTTGTGTTAATTCATTAAAATAGGTACAGTTAAAATTAATTATTTAATATGAATAATTGATTTATTTTAACCTATGTTTTTTTAATCTTGACTATAAAGAGTTTTACTCAAAAGGTAATATGTGTCTTAAATCTTAATTTTAATTAAAATACAAAATTAAAAATAAGCTACATTTTTGTGCAATCGTTCTGTTTCCATATGATCTGGAAGAAACTTTTTAGTTTTGTTAAAACGACTTAATTCAAAGACAATCCAAAATCTTTTGATAAAAATTGTTTGCTAAAAATCGACTTAAGTCGCTTTTGAGTATAAAGAATTTATTGGTTCCTGAAAGTTAAACTCGTTTAGATTTTAACACACAAAGAGATTTACTTTAATTCTAGGTATTTTTCAAAATGCATATACTGATTCATATATTTCATTTGCGTCAAAAATACGTTTTATTGCTAATTTAGCCACTTTTATGCACACTATTTATTTCTGTCGCTGTGTTCGCAAAGTATTATTGTTTTCGACAGATGCGAATTCGAAAATTGATTAAACTATCTTTTGATACATTGCTTAAATACGATTTTTCATCCCTGGCTGGCATTAGTCTATAAGTTCCTTTACTTTGAAGCTCTCATATAAAAAAAATTAATGTGTAGAAATTCACACAAATGCACAGAGTTTCAAAGTAAAGGAACACACCTATTGTCTGTCATATTTTATTTTAATATTATGTATATATACCAAGAATATTAAAGCTCCAATCACACTTAAAATATCAAAATTGAGCTTCTTTAAAGATTTTTGTATCTGTCAGTTTCCACAAACTGATGGCTGCCACTTTTGACGTTGACACTATCCGAAATTTCCATATTCGAAGAGATTCAATTTTCTACTACAATCCAGAAGAATTTTATTCTGGTTGAGAATTCAAATTTAAGGTCTCAAAAATTGAGGAAATCGAAATTTCTGTATGAACCAAATTCTGTACATATTCCATTACCTAGTTGCATTTTATTATCCAAATGATCTGACCCGTATCAAATTTTAATATATTTCATCTATCTATTTCAACATCCAAAAACTAGTACCTTTTTTTTATTATTCTATTATGGCCAACAAACACATGAAAAACATACAAGCACAATGAAGAGAGATTAATATATACAACTGGCTGTCACTGCGATCCTGTTTGTTTTATTATGAGGATCTGATCCAGATCAGATCATGTGGAAAATAAAATGCAGCTATTATCTTTAAATCTAAAGCCTCAACTACATAAGCCAAAAAAGTGAAAAAGTGCAAAAGTGAAAATTTTTAAATTGATTTTGTGATAGTTTTTCTGACTAGAAAACTTATAAAATGATGCAGAAAGCTTAAATTTTGGTTTAAAAACAAATTTGTGTATTCTTTTTCACAAAACAACGGCGCTAGCGGTAAAAAAAATATTTTTACTTTTGTACTTCAGTACTTTTTGGTTTATGTAGTTAAGCCTTTACTCTCTATTCCACTATTCTGTAAATTCAGAGATCTGTTCAATGCATTAAAAAATACTGTAAATCCTAAATTATTATAAAATTCATAAAATTCTGTATTGCAAAGTTGTACCTAAAATGCATGTCTAGTAAATCTTTGAAATAAGTTTCAAATTTGTAGAAAGAGACAAAAAATTATTTTTATTATTTCATCTTGTTTTCTGTCAGGTGGGATCAGGTGCTACGTTAAGAAAAAAAAAAAGATCATCCAATTATAGGTTTTTGAACTTTCGAACAAAATTGTTTTGTTTATTGAAAAGAATCCCCAACAATAATTAAAAAAAAACAGCTGTTTTTCGAATTTCTTAAAAATAAAACGTGAAACATTTATTATTAATGATATTTTAGTGTTTTGAAGTTTCTAAATGATGTTTCTTCTTCCAAATAAAAAAAAACACATAAACGAGTGTATATCTCACACACGCCGCGCCATTTTACCACTGGCACTGTCACGTGAAAAAAAAAAAATTTTCGATTGTTCTCCTCAAAATGCAAAAGAATAATTTTCAAAATTAGTATTTATCTTCCATTTAAACATTTAAAAAAATAAAAACATATCTTTAATATTTTCTTTCGAAAAGTAACAAATTCTAATTAGAAAACAAAAAAAAAAAAGCATATTTTCAATTTTTCTTCCTCTTAAGTTCTCTCTTTTTTTCGTTTTCCACTTTAAACACACACACACACACTATATAAAATCGGTGCGCACTCACACAGCTTAGTTTAGTTATAAATAATTCTGGCGAAAAATCAGCATTTTCCTGATGATCTCCAAGTATAGAGCTTTGGATCATGGCCAACAGTTAAGCATTAGGGGATGCGCAAATACATATGCGCAATGAAAAATTCGCTTTATTATTTTTGCAATTTCTTCCGTTCCGTCATTCTTCTTCTTATGATTTTCACTTTTCTTTTTCTGTTTTTTTTTTTTTGATTTTCTTCTGATCATGTGTTTTATTCGCCTCGTTGTGATCAATTCTGGTTGTTTGTGTTTGGCAACATTAGAATTTCCGGAGGGGGTTTGGCGGAAGGGTAAGGGTGGACGCATCAGCTATAGTAGGGTGGTTTCAGTCAGTGTTTCGTATAGCTTTTAAAGTAAATAGACAAAAAAAATTAATTGAAATTATGCATGAAACGTGGAAAGTACCTACTTATACTCGTACCTACCTACACCTAATGATTGCGGAAGCTAAATTAAAGTTATCTGTAAAGTTTACTTTAGATTTTGGTTATGGTCTTCTGTGGATTTGGCTGTGGATCTGTTTACAAACTATGTATATGAAGGTATATTGTATACAGCCATATAAATTGAAACTGCTTTGATTTTATATTTGCCAAGGAAATATTGCAATAATTTAATTTATTTATTTAGGAAGTAAAAAAGCGGTGAGCAACTTTTAGTTTCTGTTAAAATGCCATATGGTTTAAGGATTTATCGTATATTTTCATTTTATAGAGAATCAACGTGTTTATGTGTCGACAATTGAACACTCCAAGATTGAATATACATACATATATACCCGTTTTTAGTTTTACTTCTTAGTGGGTTGCCTATACTTAGGTCTTATATCTTGATATATTTTTTTTTTAAATCAAAAGTAGGTAGAAAAATAAGAAAATTTAAATTTTTAATAAGCAAAATGTCTCATCCTCATGAGAGCATGTTATTTTGTATAGCTATTTATTTTTTTTTATAGAGAAATGATATTTTCTTAAAGTAAAAAAATTGTAAAGAAAAAATTAATAGTCTATTAGGTAAATTTGGAAAAGATGATGAATATTTCATTAAGGAAGACATTTTTTTTTACCATCTTTAGGGCCAGTTTCAGAGTGCACACTTAACAAAGTAAGTGGCACTTAATTTTCCCGTTTTGGCACTTTAGCCGCAGTTTTAATACCTGAGTAAATGGAACTTAAGTGGCCAACATCGGAGACTTAAGTGTCACTTTTTCCGATAAGTTTACACTGTGAAATTGGGAATTAGTTTTCCATATTTAGCACTTAAGTGACACTTACTTCACTGTGAAACTGGCCCTTAGAGTAGGTACATATTTACATTATGGGAATTTTTAATCCCAGTTTTTGACTATCAACCATTTTTAGGGTTTCCGTCATCTTGATTTAAAGATCAAACTCGTGACCGTTTTCGAAAAAAGTTATTTGCGCCAAAAATGCAATAACAAGATGTTCTTTAAAGCAAAACTGTTCGAAAGGCCTAAACGAAATTTGTATACAAAAGTTGCCGAAGTCAAACGTTCGATAAAATCACTTGCTGTACAATTCTGCATTAGACGACAAAAAAATGTATTGGTCATGCTCGTAAACGTTAAATGCGTTTGCAAGAAAATTGACTGACATCGATCAAACAGATTTCGCAAGCAGGGCAATTGCATGTTTGACGATAGCAATATCGGAGTCAAAAAATGACGATCAAAATAATTTTGATTTGATGTTTTCGAAAACATCCAGTTTTTTGTACTTTTAAAATAATATAATAAATGTTTTTTTCTAATAGTTAGATTTTTGAGAAGAAGAAGAACCAAAATAATAAAGAATTTATTTTTTTTTGGAATATCGACTATAAATTGGCGGGTTCAAAAAGTGTACAAGATTCAATATTTTTTTTTAAAACTTTGACAGCAAGTCTGAGAAATTTTTACCGACGTTTGCTGAGATCTTTGAGATTTCATTTTCCTGGGACATGGCTAAAGAAAATTAAAAAAAAGAAATTCGTTTTTTTAAATTGCTTTAACTCTAAAAGTATTTTGTGTTCAAATTAAAAAAAATTGGACTAAATTTGTGTACAAATTTGAATTTGTTTATCTTAAAAAAAAAAATTTTGTATACCTCAAATGTACAATAGGGGTAGAATGGCAAACTCCAGGATACATGGTGAGAGAGGACACCAAAAGAGATAAGTTAACGATAAGAGCAGGGAGTAGGGCGTGGAATTATGAAGATAAATTAACAGGTGGAAAAGGAAGCGAGATAGCGAGGGAATCTTTAGAGGAGACGAGAGAGAGAGAGAGAGAGAGAGAGAGAGAGAGAGAATGAGAGAGGGATGTAAGCGAGAGAGGATCTCGATGGGAACAAGGGGAAGGGAAAGAAGAGAAGACAGTATGACAGGATTCGAGATAGTAGAATGGGAAGACAGAAGAGAGCAGGAGAAGGAAAGACGGGAACTTATAAAAGAATCCCGATATAACAGGTGGTACAAAAGAAGTAATGACCGAGGGGATCCCGCATTATTTGAAAGCGGGATGGAACGCAGACAGAACAAAGAAAATAGCGAGAGTCAGGCTAGGGAATGAGGTGAGAGAAAGGTGGTACTGGAAATAAGAAGAAGAGAGAATGTGCAGAGTGTGTGAAGGTGAGCAAGAGACGTGAGAACATGTGATAGAAAGATGCTGGCCAGGCGGAGATGAAGAAGGATCAATAGGAGAAAAAATGAGGGATATAATGGACGGATGAGGAAGGAAGGAAGAGTGGATAAAGGCACCACTATAGAGGTTGGGAGATGGAGTAAGGAGATAGGGATGCTTGGAGAGGAGAGTGTGCAGTGGGAGACTTGTAACCTTTAGGGGAGTCAATATAACACAACACAATACATTAAATTTCTTTAAAATTCAGACAATTAATACCTATGCCAATTTTAAGTTTTTAATAATAATGCACCAAAAAAGCTTTTAAAAAAAAATCAATAACCTGTTTTCAGGATATTGACTTTTTAATCAAAATACATATCTCGTATTTTTTTTTTTTTTGAAAAGCTTTAAATGTAATATTATTTTCACTAATAAGAACCTTCCGTAAAGAAATTTATCAAAATTGTTTAAACTATTAACGGAGGATTTCAAAAATTACAAATAGGTTCTACATACATATGTATATGTGTACCTACCACAGAACTGTTCAATTATTTCACCAAGAATACAAATAAATATGTAGTTATCCCTTAAAATGGAAGACATCTAAACCAACACCTTAAGAAAATAAAAAAATAAAATCCACACAAAATATAAAAATCATGGTTTCCAAAATTGAATGAAATTTATTCACGAATTTCCCTCACTGTCGCCAAATTAGTCCTTTAATGAATGACGCTAAGATGTCCTACTTCAAAACTTGTCTATATACATATTATATACATTATACATACATACAACAAAATCAAATACAAAAATCGAATTTCTCATTTAGGGAATAACATCGAAATTGTATTTACCAAATCATAATGAATTTTGATATAAATTCTTAAATATCATTATCCTGCTTTATTTATATTCAATTTTATTGTTGGGCTATTCGAGAAAAATTATATTTTAAAAATTTTCTGATTTCATAATACAAAGATGTTATTTGAGGGGAAAAGGAAAAATTCTTCCGAAACCCTTCAACTTGATGATACTCCATCGGCTCAAAAATATTAAAATGGTATGCAGGAAAAGTAAATATATCTACCATAGACACTTATGGATAAGATAAAAAAATCTAATTATGATGGGAAATGGGAAACGTTGTTCAAATATTTCAATAGAAAATTTTGTTTTTTTTTTCTATTACTTTTCTTGTGCTTATTTCAAGGGCAAATTAATAAAAATTGAATATTCTTTGTGTAAAATTGAAGAAATGTATGAATCATATTTGAATAATCATTATAGATTACACATATTATTATACCTACAAAATATAAATCTATGTTGATTCCATATCTTTTGATCATGACTTTGTAAATAACATTATAATAAATCTATTCAATTGAAAGACATGACGAATCTAATTAACAGCTCTTAATTGCATCAGCAAAATATACGTGCTCATATATTTACCTACGATGAGTTTGTGTGCCAAATAAATTTTAATAATTCGTCAAGGATAAAATGTGCCATAAAGCATTTCAAATTAAATTAATAAAATCTTAATGAATTTTTAATGGTTATAAATGGTTGATTATTATTATTTTAATTTCGACAAAAAAAAAATATTTTTTTATTGAGAAGAAATCACATTGTATGACATCTGTTGCATTATTGTTGATAGGGAAAAAATTAAACAATAATATAATAAGACCGATTTCTTTCAAATTTGGTACATATAGAATTTTAATTTTATTTCCTAGAGAAGAAATTTTTTGTGTATAATCTAATCATTAACACATATTATGATGTTGATTGTTGGCGTGTTTCTTTTTGTTCAAGGCAAGCTACTCAATAATAGAATGACAAAAACATCGTTTTTAATTAATTAATTTTAATCTAATAATAATTAAGTTAATATTACTTAATTGCGTTAGTCAATAACGCCCAAAGAAATAACTCCCAAATCGATTTGGAAATATCGCCCAAATTTTTTTTATCGCCCCAAAAAAAAAAATATAAAAATGGAAATATCGCCCAAATTTATATTTTTCCGAACTTAGTTGGAAATATCGCCCAAATATTTTCAATGTAAATTGTTTTTGTAAAATTTGGGCGTTATTTCCCTCATTTTTGGCGATATTTCTGAAGTGAAATTCCAATAGTAAGATAATCTTAAAAAAAAAATCGCGGGGCATAAACAGTTAGGTATGTATATTGTATAAGGGGGCATGCTCCCCAAATAATAATAAAACTCAGTCCTAACATTTTCAATGCGGATTTCTGAAAATTAAAACGGCGTATAAACAGTGAGGTATATGTATGGGGGGGCATGTTGCCCCCCTGCAACCTCCTAGCTTGGGTACAATATAATATTTGGGGTAGGTGTATGCAAAGTCTCTTTCGCATTTAAAGAATATGGATTTAAAGAAACTTTGCATATACCCAGCCTCGCACCTACCCCAAATCCTATAATGTTACCAAGCAGGGCGGTTGCAAGGGGGCAGCATGCCCCCCATACATACCTCACTGTTTATACGCCGTTTTAATTTTCAAAAATCCACATTGTAAAATATATTGTTAGTACATATACTGAGTTTTATTATTATTTGGGCGTTATTTTCTAAGATTTGGGCCTTATTTCCTTTTTCTGGATTTCTTTTGGGCGATATTTCCAATTTCGGGCGTTATTTCACATTTTAAAATTTTTATTTTGTTTGTTCTTTCCTTTAAAAAAAATTTAAAAATTTGGAAATAACTCCCAAATCAAGAAAAAAAAACAACAACAATTGTTCAGAATTTTTTTGGGCAAAATTTCCAAATAGATTTGGGCGTTATTGCCTAACGCCAAACTTAATATTATATTTAGGGTAAAGTAATATGAGTAGGGTTTGGGCACCTCCCAAATAATTTGTGTACCTACGTAAAATCTCAAGTTTGCTCGGTCAACTTCTTCTATTTCCAGGAGTTGACAAATCTCAAGTTGATCAATTCTAGAGTTTAAAATTGAAAGTTGAAAACGCAAACTTTGAGTGGATAAAAAGAAATTCACAAGTTGAAAATAAAAATCCTCAAATGTGTTCAACTTCGAGTGAATAAAATCGGCCTAAGTTGTTTAAAATACACATTGAGTTCAAAAATCATATTTTGAATTGCGTTAAAACAAGACGCAAAAACATTTTTGATCTCACTTTATTATAATATTTTGGGTTTTTTGTAAGATTTTTGGATTAAGGTTTCAAAAAAATTATATTAAATAGTTATTTCTTTATTTTTTTATTGAAAATTCAGAATTCATTCCAACAAAAAAGCAATAAAAATTAGTAAGTAAAAAATCATATTTTGTAAACTGGGGTATCAAGATGTACAAGGAATTTTGTTTTTTTACTTTTAATCTAAAATACATACATATTCAATATACATATACCTATCTATAAACAATATACATAGATTGAATAAAAGTTCTGATTTTTTGATCTAAAATTTTTTTACTTACATAATATGCTATCGATTTTTATTTCTATTAAAGTCCAAAGAACAAACTAAGTTTTTTTTTCAACAACGCTGATCAGTGTTGGGGCACTTTCGCCTATTTCTCACTTTGATTAAAAAACTAAAATTTATTAAAAATAATTTTTCGAAAAATCCCAATCAGTCTACTTCCTTTATACTTAAAGAAAGTTGAAACTCTGTGCATTTGTGTAAATTTCTACACAAAAGTCTGTCAAAGTTCATATAAAAAAAATATGTCTGCAAATGCACAGTTTCAAAGTAAAGGAATACACCTAACATGTTGCCAAAATCCTTATTTATAAGTCGGCTATTTACTTGTTTGAAAAATGCAAGACACTTTCAAACTATAGGGTTTTATTGAATTTTGTATGTTTAAATGATAAAGGAGGGTCTCACCTCTACACTACCACCAAGGTTTTTTGGACATTTCCCGACTAAAAATGACGAAATTTTTTTCTTATGTTTATGAAAATCTTATTCTTCACAAATTTTTTTTTTCAATTGCCATTTTTTTTAATAATTGAATTTCAACCCCTTTCAACCCCCACTTAAAAACTTGTGTCCTGATCTAAATTGTATATTTTTTCTTGTTTTAAGACAAACATTTCCACCAAAATTAGCTTTATCAGAATTTTGTTTTTAAGTTTGACTTTTGTTTGTCATTTTTTCTGTGTTAAAGGTTTTTTAAACTTTAAATTATTTTGATTTTACTTACCTTCTCATGATGACTTGTATATTTCCATGGAAAATTTTGTATTTAAATAAAATTGATGACATTATAGAACTGTTTATTTTCCAAAGAAAAGTTAATTTCCAGCGAATATAAATAAATGATTAAAAAAAAAATAAATAATTAAATTAAAAAAAGACCATAATGACAGAAAATACGCTGACAAAAAATAAATTAAACTTATTACCAAGAAAAAGAATTAATTTTCCTGACAAACACACGACTTCATCAAAATAAATTTAAAAAAATTGTATATGCGAATTTATCATTTTTTTTCCTCAAGGATTGCAATTTATGACTTTTCAATATCATTTATGGGTTATTAATTGGTTTTTCATATATTCATATTTTTATTTTATATTTTTTTTTCATATACCTACCTTATACCTATGCAAAGATATATTTTTTTTTTGACAATGTGTCAGTTTGGATGCTGTCTTAACTTTTCCTTTGACGAGAAAAAAGTCTCTTGCTTTTCCCCCAAAAAAAAATAAAATAAAACAAAAATTAATGCAAATGAATCAACACCCACCCACATTAATCGAAAATTTGCTTACAAGAAGATTGAGTGGTAAAATTCTGGTCTCTCTTGGCAAAGAAAACAAAAATGTTTACATCTCAAGAGTACATTTTGCATCCATTAAATTTTCCTATATAATATTTAGATATATACAAGGATATTAGGAAATGCGTGTCCCATAATGTTTGTATATATCTATAATTTATTGGCTTGTTGCCCGATTTGTTTTGTAAATTATTTTTATCTCTTTATAATTTTTATATTTTTTTTTCTTCTTTGAATTTTGTTGTGCAAACTCGTGTTTGATTATAAATTTGATAGATACAAAAAAAATAATAATAATAATGCATTAAACATTTTTATTATCAATGTCTTACAATTGAAAAACAAATTTTATTAATATTTATTGCCGTATATATATTTTTTTTTGTTCACAAAATTTCACATTCACACTTCAAAATATTATTAATATTTTCTACAATATTATTCATAATAAATATATGATGATGTGTATAAATTACGCATGTATAATATAACTAATATTTTATTATATTTTTTTTTTGTTTTGCTAACTACGATAAGGATTTTAAAATGTCTCCTTTATTTTATAATACTAGACTATTATTGTTTAATTTTAACTTAAAACATTTATATGTAAGAAATTTATTTTATTATTTATTAAATATACTTGTTATTTGTATATTTTTGATTTAGTAAATATTGATATTGACTTTTTGATTTAAGTTTACGTATGACATGTACTTTTTATGAATTTCTCTGCAACAATGTTAAATTTTTTCTTTTTTCATATTTTTTCATTAGATTACATGCTTAACATTTATTTTGATTACAAATTCGATTTGTTTTAAAATGGTTTGTTGTGTATTGATGATGTCGGGAAATTAATAAGTTGAACAATAATTTTTTGAAATTAAAAAAAAAAATATATAATATATCTCTGATGATATGTACTATTTTCTTTTGAAAAAATTCAGAAAAGGCGTTGATATAAAATAACAAAAGATTACAAACGAGAAATAAGGAAATTGTTAAGCCCATCAAAATTCTATACAATCAAAATACCAAATAATGGGAATATTGTAAAACCAAATAATAAAATTATATCGAATGAAACCAATAACGAACAAATTACCTTGACTGTGTGCTTAAAAGGTACAAATTAGTTCTCGACAATTTTTCTGTACAACTAACCATTGTGGAGATATTCCTGAAAAACAATTTGGGGAGCCTTAAACCCCACGTAAAATTGTTAGCGGCGACCATATATATTGATGGGGACTTTTTAAAGTTTTTTTTAGAACACTATGAGGAGACTTTATACAAAAATCCAGCTTTCCGACGATTTTTTCTGAGTCAAATGAATTTTTTAAATTTTTAAGTATTTAAATGGAGTGAAAAATAACTTTAGGCGTATTATTGCATCAAAATAACTTTTATTTATTTTTTTACTCAACTCAAAAAAAAAAAAAACATAAACTCATAACTCATTTAATGTTTTCAAAATAAAATAAAAAAAATAAAACTTAATTTCTTATCGGTTTTTCTTTATCCGAAACTACATACATACATATATACCTCAACCGGATATTCGATAACTTATTTAAGAACTTTAACCATTCATGCCGTTAACAACCATCTCCTGGTTGGAACATTTTTATGTATTTAGTTATAGTGTTAGGGGAAAAGAAAAGGAAAATAAAAATACCACACGAAGAAGGTGGCAGAAGGTATTAGGTGCTTACTAATAATGTCGACCGCAGTTTGGCTTTTTCTATATCTATAATAGCTATTTCATGGTATGTGATAGAATGAATAATTGTTGATAGTTTGCGTAGGAGGTTTAAGGGAATTAAGTTGTATGCGTGTAGAATTTATTATTCAGAGTCTGTGTACGTACTGTGTAGTAGGACTTTTGTAGCAACTCATCAAAACAAAATAAAATAAAATAAAATAAAATAAAATAAAATAAAATAGAACAAAACAAATTAAAAAAAATAAAATGAAAAAAAAATAAAATAAAGTAAAATAAAATAAAATAAAATAAAATAAAATAAAATAAAATAAAATAAAATAAAATAAAATAAAATAAAATAAAATAAAATAAAATAAATAAAATAAAATAAAATAAAATAAAATAAAAATAAAATAAAATAGAACAAAACAAATTAAAATAAAATAAAATAGAAAAAAATAAAATAAAATAAAGTAAAATAAAATAAAATAAAATAAAATAAATTCAAATAAAATAAAATAGGTTTCTAAGTTTGCCTAGTAATATCTTTTTAAAAGGTGTGATAGATCATCCTGGGTAACATTTAATGAAAATAATATTTTAAAACAATTGGCAACACAGACTCGACACTGTTTTTATATTCTTATCAGTTTTTATTCACTTTTGTGTTGCTTATTTAAAAAAAAAGGAAAAGTTTTTTTTTTCATATTAATACAATAAAAATAAAGGTTTAAATTTTCCAAATGCACAATGCACATGGCGAGCATTAAAATTTAAATATAAATAAAAGGGTAGAATAAGTCCACTGCAAATATAGATGGGTATGTTTCTAGGACTATTACTAAATTTTGCAGTTTTCCAAAATAAATGAAATGACCGTTTCCATAGAAAGATGTTTGCATATTTAATTTAATGAAAATAATGATAAACAATGAGCAAGAAATTTAAATTGAATTAAATAATAATTTTAAATCGAGCAAAATATCATAAAATTAGGACAAATATGAAGACAAAACTAACGAAAAATAAATATAAAAAATTATACTTACTTATTAATACAAAATTAAAATTTGTGTGCTTTTTCTTTAAGTAAGTATGTATATAGCAAATATGACTTATATGACAGTTCTTCGATAAGTATACATACTCGCAAATAACGATCTTAAAATTGCAATCATTTTACAATGGCGTTTTTCTTTCCTACAATTAATGTTAAAAACATAAAAAAAAAATAAAAACCTTTACAAAAATTCAACTTTCTTTGGGCTCAATTTTTTAACAAGAAGGTGACTGAATTAATATTTTCGAATAGTTTGGTTCATTTGTTTGCGAATTTTCTTGGTTTATATAGTAACAATTAGAATTTTCCAAAACACTCATAGGTTTGTTTTTGTAAATCAAATTTAATTATTTCCTCAATTAATTATTAAAAAAAAAAAAACAAAAAAAAAATAAAACTCAAACTCATACTCTATAAGTTTATTTTTTTAATTTAATTTTGAGTCAATTAATGCACGATTTATGATTAAGAACAATAGTGTTATTTATCTTTTTTTAATTTTTACTTTGTTTTAAAAATAATATTTTTTCTTTTTTTAACTGAATTTTGAAAAAAAAATTGATACTTTTATTTAATTTTCAGATTTTATAAAAAAAAAAATACATATACATATATAAACAACAAATTACACTTTGCAAAAGTATAAATAAAAAAAAAACTTTATATAAAATAAAAACATTATTTAAAATTAACGCATTTAATGAAAATATCATTCGTTGAAACAGTCTCTCAGTTTCACTTTAAAATAAACTAATTTTTCGATGCAAATATGTTACATAAACCTTTAAAATTTAAATGATTTTAAATTTAATAAATTATTTGTTTTCTTAATTTTATCGATTTAAATTCGAAAAAAAAACCTTTTGTATAAAAAAAACTTTAATAATGTTTTCTGATTTCATGGAAGACAAATTTCCCGTGTTTATGTATTTTTTTTTTTCGTAATTTTATCTTCAATATGGTTATGAATATTGAATTTATGTATAATTTTATTATCCTTTGTTTTATTATTATAACGTTAATTTCATTTATATATGAACAAATATCTACTTACACAACAAAAAAAAAATATTGCGAAAAAAAATAAATAAATAAATATCACATCATACATAATATCATATCCTACATTTTAATAAACCTTACAACACTAAAAGCTGAAACCCCCACGCAAAAAAATATAAATAGGTACTTTCACTTCTTTGTTGTAATTGATTCCCATTTTTGCTAAAAGTCATTCTCGATGTAAGAAAAAAAAAATAAAAGAAAAAAAAAATATACTCCAGTTTTCTTGTAGCATTACATTTCACTCTCTTTGCAAGGATCTACCCATTTGAATGGTGTCAAGTTAAATTTGAATGACTACACCAAGTCGAAAACCGAGAACAATTTTTATTGCAGCAGCTCCACCAGCAAGTTTAAGGTCCTTTTTTTTTGCAGGATTTCTTTCTTTTAAAAGTTCTCTCTTTCTCGCCATTTTAATTGTTGAAAAACTAACCCACGACAATGGTGTATCCGGTATCCGGTGTTATGGCAATTTCAAAACACTCTTTGTTCCTCATTAGAGCATTGTGTAAGTTGTGAATTGTAATGTGGGAATCCGAATGCATTGTATTGCGCGAAGAAATGAGCAAAGCCTTATGTTTTTTTTGTTTGTATTATTTTTTTAAACGAAAATAACTGTGCGTGACTTTGGGGCTGGTTGGCGTTGAAAGGCATAAACGTTCACAATTAATTGGGCCAGAAATATAACACCAAACAGGATAATTAGCACCACATACAGGAAGATATCTCGCATCATCTTGAGGACTGGAAGAATGATTGTTGTTTTTTTTTGTTTTTTTTTTTCAAAGAATAACGATTTTGAGATCCTGTCGATTTGATCGAAGATATAAAACAAAAAAATAGGTTTCATATTAGTTACGCACTAAGAAATAGGCATACAATTAATAACAAAATCACTTCGTAACTACATACGTATATAGGTATATCAAATGAGGTGACACTTTTTATGCCATATCAGGACTAAAATTCAAAAAAAAAAAAAAACAACAACTCTTACTTTGACACACAACAAGAGCTCAACCAGCAATGGAAACAGCATTTAAATGCGCTTTGCTTTCATTCATGCTGAAGAAAGGATTTCTAGGAAACTTCTCATGTGGAGGATATTTTTTTAAATTTTTTTTTGCTATTTCGTATAGTTACTTCCTTTCAATCGTTGACTTGTATATCCTGAAGTCTAGTTGCACAAACAAACAAAAAATATAGAAACATTCACTTCAGGTATAGTATATGTATATGTATATACAAACTAGGATAAGAACGCGACAGGTAGGAATACAGGAATAAATAAAAATGTAGGACGACAACAACAACAACAATAGCAACAAATATCCGCGAAGGAAAAAAGTACGAAGAGGAAAGATGCCCCGTATATAAAATATAAATTGTAACTGCCGGTATGTCGGTTCGACTAGTACTGCCAGGTAGTGGTTTGCCTATGATAGATAAGAGCCACGATGGCAGTAAATTGTACAATGATTGCAGAATGCTATTCACAGAGAGGGGTTGTTTTTGAAAAGTCCATCATGAGTCATCCGCATCCATCGTTGTGAGTTCTTGTTTACTCAGTTGTTTAGAACAGTTTTTTGGGAAATGTGACGTAGTGAAAATATTGCTGTGAATTCGAAATAGAAAAAAGGACTTTTATTGATTTTCCAACTATAAGGATGCAGGGTGATACTTGACAAAAAAAATTGTTTTATACTTTCTTCGTTAAAAGTTGAGAAAATAAGAGTGTGCTAATCTAATTATTTTAGTTTTAATTTTCATTATCCAGCATTTTTAATAATACTGTTATTTATTTTTTTATTTCCATTTTGTTTCAAATTTATTTTATTAACGATTGAGTAGACAAAACAAATTAAGATTTTAAATATAAAACAAATTAGTATATAAATTGTAGTGCTAATTAAAAATTAGAATAAAATGTATACCTATTAATTGAATTTCAAATTGTTTTAAACCTCAAATAAAATACGCCATTTGGTATATTTTAAATAAAATAACGTTAGAAAGGTTTTAACCTTATAAAAATGTCTAAAAACAATTTTGTAAATTTATATTTTTGACTAAAGTAAATTGTTCAACAGTGAACCCAGTTTTTTTTTCACTTTGCAAACTTTTGTTCAAAACTTCACTTAAAATTGAATTTATTTGCTTTGTATTTCTAATGAAATATTTTTAAAAATATAATAGAAAATATATATACAATACAATACAATACAATACATAAAACAAAATCTACGATTTATAACCATTTATTAAAATAATTTCTTCCTGTGTGCAGGAACCGAAGAACAAACATCTTCAATTTTTGGTTTAATTAAAAAGTATATTGAAAAGCAGTTCGTTCTCTATTTGTTTAACTTTTCTTTTATGCCACAGAAAAAATCTGAAAACTCGTTACCCTTTGTATTTAACTTTATTAAAAATATAATTTTCAAAAAAAAAATAAGTTCTTTAAATAAGCATTTTTAAAAAAGTGCTATATTTCAAAAATCAAATTATGTAATATTTTTTATTTAAATTTTGATATATTAAATGACTTTTAGTTGATTTAATTTGCAAATAAGAATATTTTTATATAAATCAGTAGAGACGTTGGTGAAAAAGGCAGAAATGAAGAAAACGGTTCTATTTGAAGTTACCGTTTTTTTTGTGATCTTAAAAAATTTTAAATTCACTTCTGCAAAAAAAAAACTAAAAAACACCAATCCGGTTGTCATTGCAGAAAAAAAAACTTTAAACTCCCGAACAAACCACTTTTAAAATTAACTGTATTGAAATGTATTAAATTTGAAAGTTTCAATTTAATTTTTTTTAACTTCAACGGGAATCACTTTAAATTTAAAAATGAAACCGTTTAAACTTAAAGTTTCTTAATTTTAAGCTGCAAAGAAATGTTTTACTTTTGAATTCAAAGTAAACACTTATAAAATTTAATGAATTACACTTTGAAAAATATTCACCCTTATTCCGTTAGGCTTTTTAGTAAAACGAGACGGCTCTAAAAGCGGTAGTTGTCGAGTTTTAGTTAAACGACTGTCGTTTTAATGGTCAGAAGTGTGAACAAAGAAGTTAACAGTTAAGTTTTATTTTTACTTAAACACAATTTAGCGCTTCTGGAGCCGTGTCGTTTTATTGTCGTTTTCGTAAAACGCCTTAAGCGAATAAGGGTGATTACAAGAAAATAACATTTTTAAAAGTCATTTTAAAGCATTCAATGTAAAATTTGAAGTGTTTTTAAAGGAAAAATTTAAAACACGTTTTAATGGTCAGAAGTGTTTTTGTTTTGAAAAATTTAAAACACGTTTTAAATTTTATATGGTATACTATAACTTAAAAAAATGATACAATTCTAAACTCCACTTGGAAACGTCGTTCACTATAAAATTTAAAGTATATTTAAAGCCAATATTTTAAAATTTCCAATTTGTCATTTGTCAAAAATTTGCAAGAACATACATACTTGCTTACTTTTTATCTAAATTTTTGTTTTTGGTTTTTGCCCTTGGCCTGGCATTATGTATACATTATGTATGTAGTAACTAAACAATGTTCAGAGATTAAAAATTTTTCTCCTTTAAATTAATGCGCTCACTTTCATCTCAAGGAGTTCAGTTTTCTTTTCAAAGTTTTCGTATCAAAAAATATTTTTTAAAATTAAACTAAACTCATTAATAATTAAAAGTAAATAATTTAAAATAATTTGTTAGAATGTTCAATTCAATGGCCAAATTCAAATAAACCCTTTCAAACTATATTTTTTTTTTTAAGTTTAATGATATTCTTTAAATTTTATTTCTTCAAAATATAAAATTAAATTTTTTCATATTATATTGAAAATTGTTGTATTTGAATACATATTAAAAGCAATTTCTACTAATTTCAAAACTTTCATTTTAACTTTGGCAATTTATTTTTTTCCTTAAAACATAATAATTTAAATTTAAAAATGCGAACTATTGAATTTACTTTTTCCCTCAGTGATATTTGCTGAAATCTTCATTTTTTCAAAAATGATAAATTTGTCATAAATCTAATACATACTTAAATATCGCAAGTAAAAAAATATTTTGATACGTAAATTATAAATGATAATGATTGGGTCTCATGAACTTGGTCTTAGAAATCTAGTAGCTTAGAATTTATGTATATTAAAACACGTGCATTAAATTATAGAAAAGTTATAAAAAAGCATGAAACTCCTTCTTAAATTTATTAAACTTGTAACCCCAATTTAGTTTTGAGGTTAAAAATTAAAGAATAAATTTAATTTAAAGAATAAATATTTATGCAAAAAAATAAATTTAAATAATAATGGTTTTCTTAGAAATTATATTCTTAACTTAAATAAATATAAGAAATCTTATGATCTTTAACTCTTGATAAATTGAATTTGATTTTCCAATTTTAACATTCTCTTAAAAACTTACTTTAAAAATCATCAATCTTTTATTGGAATTCTTCGCATAATATTTTTTTAGAAAATTTTTGATACGTTATTTTAAGTATAGATATTTCAACGTTTCAGAAACTATTGTGTAAAAAATTTGATCGCATTCGTTTAAGTCGTTAAAACGAATATAAAAATTGGTTCTATGGCTGTAATCGTTCCAAAATTGTTTGGTAACATTTGTTCAATCAAAATGTAGAAAATACCTTTACAATTTAATTTAGTAGGTTATAAGTAGGTGAACGATATGTTCAAAGCCATTTTTGGGATAATCAACAGGTTTTATAGAGAAAAACTATATTAAAATAATATCCTCTCGGGAATCACCTTAAGGATTAAGTACCAAGTTTGTAGAAAAAAGTATCAGCAGTTTACACTCAATAAGCTAGAATCAAATATATGAATTATTTTTAATCGGCGTGGTGTGAAATCTTATTAATAAAACAAAATTAAAGTAAATTCATTTTAATAAGCTGATTCATCCAAGTTGATGCTAGGTAGATTAAAAAAAATGCTTTCGGTGAATGTAGTAGATTTTCGTCAAGATTTACTACTAAACGTGAACTAGCTGTATATATTTGTTCATTAGTAATATGTTTTCTTTCGGGAAATAATTTTTGAACAAAGTTTTAGTTTATTTGTGAATAAGATAAATAATTAAGCATTTTTATTAATAGGGGTGTATTTATGTTTTTTATTTATTTATGTTTTTATTTACTTCTGCTTTTTTTTTCATTTATGTTAATTATTGTCGCATTAGTATCAAAATATTATAATTGCATTGATATCATACAAATATATCAGTTGTTACTAACTTTGAATACATGAAATTCATCCTTTTCTTAGAAAATAATTACATCAATTAATTAATTATAAATTCTTACATATTTTTTTCTTTTTTTAATTAAATACTTTGGAAGGATATAGCTAAATTTATAATTTTTCAAAATGTATCCTTTTCTTGAAGAATAAATCAATTTATATATTAATATATATATTTTTGTATTAAATACATTTTTAACTTATTTCATAATTTGTAGGTACCTATATCTTTTATTTCTATTAATTTGTCAATTTTATTACTAAAATATTTTTAATTCTCTCTGATGAATTTTTTTTTGGGTAAATTGACCGTCTTACATTTTTGTTATATGTATGTATATGTACGTGTTGGCTTTAATTTATGAGAATTTTGAATAAATCCGCTTGGCAAATTGCCCTTTAATATATAAAACTGTTTTTGTGCAAAAGACTCTCTATTAATTTCACGTTTTAGCTAATTAATCGGAGCATTTCTCAATTTATCTCTGAAACTATTCAAAAATAGATTAGAGAAACTTGCCTTGCAATAATAGCTGGGTACCATTTTGTATATATTTTTCAAAATTTCCTTTATAATAAACTCCTTCTCCTTTTTCGCATTAAGTTAAATTTTTTAACATTTTTTATTTGTAATGTAAATAATTGTTTAATTCAAACCGAAAAAAAAATACAAAAACATTTATTCATTTCTAGACACCTTGTAATGAACTTACACAAATGACGTTTAAATAAATCAACGAATTATATCACCCTGTGCAAAAAAATGTACCCATTTTATGACATCTGTCAAACTGACAGCCGAAACAGTTATACATCAATTCTTCTCAATTTCCCCATCTTTTAAGTCACTGTTAAAATTTCCCTTTCTCTCTCTCGCTCTCTATATCAACAAATCCCACTTAAATGCTAGTACAAATTTATTCCCTCCATGCCAATAGCGGTGAAAGATAGTACAAAAAAAAAATGTTATTGGCGTTTTATGTGTATCTATACTACACATCCACCATATCCATTCAGTTTGTGCATTGACAGATTGAAGCTCGGTTTTATTGAACGCCAAGTAGATTTTTGTTGGTTGATTTTTTTTTTCCTCACCATCGACGACAACGACGTGTGAATTATAATAATATTTATTTAAATAAATAAATCCTTGAAAATTCAATAATTCTAAAGAGATTATTAGTTAAATTGTGATAGTGTAAACTCCATCACTGCCGGGAAAATCTATAATAATTTTATATTTTTTTTTTCATTCGCTGCTCGCAAAGTAGTTAACGCCCTGGAAAAATAAATATCTTTCGTTTTGTTCATATTCTTATTCTCCTCCAAATAAAAAAAGAAGTGTCAAAAAGTTAAATTGTGAATTATTCTTTTGGATAAGAAATAAAGAATTAAAGTGATTAAAAGTGACGCAAGGATTTAATAAAATCCACAAAAACATCAATAAATTTACTCAAAGAAGAGGAAAATAATGGAGGTTAGTTTTCACTTCTTGAAAGTAGGATAGGACAGAATATGTATCTCATTCTATTTATTTTCAGTTTTTTTTTTGTTCTGTTTGCTTCTTTAATATAATATTGCTCCCATCTGACATTCGAGGGCTAAAAATATCTTTATCACAACATAAAAATGTAAAAAAAGGTGAATTTTTCCCTTTTCCCTACACACACACTAAATCTTTTGAATGCTAATTGCGGGTGTGACTCAAGTGGGAGCATTATTTTTTAGTGTGTTTTCTTTAGATACTTTTGCATCTAATTAATTTTGACATTTGGCCATAACCTTTATCTTGAAGATAATGAAGAAAAAAATAAAACAAAATAATATAATACCTAGGTATATCTTCATAAAAACTCTGTCAGCATTTTGAGTGAGTTTAAGCATCAAGGAGGTTGCCTTGTCTGAGTTTGGGTGATGGAAAAATCATTATACAATGACGGCATCACGATGATTACGTCAGTTTTTTTTTTTTTCTTCAACAACACAACTGTCAGACGATAAGTGCCAAAGTGTAGATATAGGTATATTATATGTTTTGTCTCGTTCTTTCTTAGTTGGGATTTTACCGGATGACATTTTATGTCAATGAAAAAGTCACCCCAATTTTATTTTTATTTATCTTTTATTCGCCAACACAAAAAAAAAATAAATAGATAATATATGTTCTAAATTAAATTCGCTAAAATGAAGTCATAGTGGCTGTGGACATGGTTATGTCATCAGATATACATTTTGTATAAATCTTCTTCTTATTTTTTTGTATTTTTGTTTACCTTTATATTTTCACCGGGGAAATTAATTAAACCACACACACCTTCTTCTCATTATAATCGTTTTCAGGTGCAATGCACTGTAATTGTGCAGGCACATCATTAAACTAAATAAAAATTCTATAAAAATAGCAACAAAGAATGAATGAAATGGGAAATTAGTGTAAGTATGCCCTAGAAGTTTGTACGAGTATAGTTTTGATGCCACCACCGCTATATCGTTTCGATGACGCCACAAAGTCGTTGTACTTTTGTAAGGCCATGGTTTGTCTTCTTTTTTTTTTTTATTTGCAAATAGGTATAGATAGGTAAGTTAGGAACAATAAGGGCAAATAATGGAAGCGTAAAATTTGTTGAGCACGAAATATATAAAAAAAACTGTTATTTTGTGGTAAAAATGAAGCAGGCAAATTTGATATCGTAATTTTGATGAATTTCTATGTTTAAATATAAGCGTGTTTATTGTATTTTATACTGTAATTACCTCACCTAAGGCTTTTGTGAAGTTCAGAATTCAGTAATATTGGTCCTTGAAATTAATTAAGTTTCAAGTTTTTTATTTGATAGGTGCCCTTGCTCTGTCTTTAGACCAAGATGATCGTTGGGATCGTAGGGATCGTTGGGACCAATTCCACAATCGTTAGTTTTGTTTGCGTACACAAAAATCCGTTCAATTCCACATCAAATAACGTGTATCTACACGGACAGGCAAATTTATTCACGCATATTTGGAGAGTGAAAATCATGTGTATTCGAAAAATTATTCACTCTTGCATTGCAGAATTTTGACCCCTGGAGATAGAAATTTTGAGTTTGATCAAACTGGCGCCCAACGACATAGTGAATATTTGAAGAACTAACGCAAATTCTGATGAAAAATACTGCTTTGGAAATATTAATTTCTCTTTAGGTTAGTTTTACTAAAAACCAAGCTAAATAAAACACTCCAGTCGGAGAGCTTGCGGCGGCGAAGCTGGGCATCTCCTACAATTTCCATTGTCGCAGCTGTGTGGACTAGCAGGAAAAGGGAATGGTCATTAATTTCTTTTATAAATGCCCCGTTTTGACCAGAATGAGAGTACAGTCATTTGGTAAGGTATTTTTCAACGACCTCAACGAACTTTCTAAGCAAAATATCAAAGGTCTGGGGCCGAATTACGGCATCACTGACTGAACGACACGTGAGGAAAATTTCATACAAAATATCGATGATATTCGATATTTCATATGAAATTTCCCTCACGTGTCGTTCAGTCACTGATGCCGTAATTCGGCCCTACACGAAATACACGGATTCACATCCGGATATTATAAGAACACGTGTATCCGTATTTTTAAATATCCGTGTAATAGGGAGCTCTAGTTTAATGTGCAGATAAAGACATTTTTTAAAGACCTTATGTGATGCCGATAGATCAGGCGGAACTATACTGAATGGCTACATTACATCCAAACATGTAAGTGGACAATCCTTCAAATAGTTTATGCGTATCTCAATCAGCTAACAAATTGCCTAGCTTGGCATAGTTTTTAGAAGTCAGAATGCTATAATGTTGATCCAAAGACAAAGGAAAACATCAACAATTCTCTCTTATCAAATCGTTTTTCTCCCACAGGTCAAACGAGTTATGGTATATCAAAATGGCGCACTCTAGCGCTAATTGGGTCACTAAGCTGGGAGCTCGTGGCCGCCATTTCTATAATTTTATTCCTCATTTCCGAATATTTACACCACATTTAGAATATTCTGTCCAATTCTAATAACGTATTTGTAAATATGTTCCATCGATTGTCTAACTTAGACAATGTAATTGGTTGTCCAAACCTATTCTAAATTTTGTGTGTTCAATGAACAAAGAATAGAACTTCATACTAATTTCAACAACGCAGTGTCAAGTTTTAGTTCCTTAACTCTCCCAAACGATCCGGTCCATATCGGAACATTAATTGATGATCTAATCCAGGAACCTTTGTTGATGTTATCAACTAATGATGATCTGCTTGCTCAATCATGTTCAACTGCACGTACAAAAAAGAGCAATAAAATGGGAAGGAATCATACAGTATAAGAAAAACCTCTGGGCTCCCCCTAACCGGACAAATAATTGTGAAGAAATTCCTTGCTCGATTCAAGTGGTAAATCAAGATTCAGTGCCATTCCCAGTTCCTCGCATGGAATGTGTTCCTATATCCGA
Source organism: Epistrophe grossulariae (assembly GCA_929447395.1). Lineage (NCBI taxonomy): Eukaryota > Metazoa > Arthropoda > Insecta > Diptera > Syrphidae > Epistrophe > Epistrophe grossulariae. The sequence goes on along the minus strand of OV839567.1, from coordinate 143,703,379 downwards.
AAGAGTTACTGATTAATGCTGTTTCTAAGCCCTTAGTCTTTTTTTATTTCTCGCTTAGAGCCAGATATTAATCTATGGATGATATCGTAATAAAAAAGGAGATGCCCAAATATTTAGACAGTGGTTAGCTAAACAACTGTCCAAGAGTGTTCTAAGCAAAACTAATAAATACGACAGTAGTTTTAACGACGGACAAAATATTTTAGGGGTGGCAGAAAAAAAAATTCCTGGACGCAAATTATGTAAAAATGGTTCTGCCATACCCCACAAGGTTTAGCTTCTTCCGAAAAAAAGCTTTTAATTTTTTTATTCACATGGCCCTTTGAATTGATTTTATTACTTGGCAATAAAATTTACTATTCTCCAATATTCCGAATTTTATCAATTTTATCCATTTTTTTTATGAAACTGAAAATCTATATAATTTCTAGTTTGAATTTCTGTTGAAAATGTCGTGCTAAAACAAACAAAATCAGTTTCACAATTTCAGAAATTATTGCTGAAAAAAATGACAAACAGAACTTCGTGAAAAGTTCACACTAGGACCGCTCTAAAAAGCATAAGAATAAATTTGACAAAAATTGAAGAGATTAAAAAAAATCGTATTAGAATTTTATGATTGCGCACTGGTCTATTTTTCGTTCTAATTTCGTTCAAAAAAAGCTGATTAAATGCATTGTGACTTTTATGTTTCACAAAAACCGGGAAGTTTTTCGTTGATTTATGACTTAAGCTTCAGTTAGTTTCAGGCCAATAACGTTCTAACATTATTGTAAAACTAAACTGCGTTTTATTCGTTTAAATACAGTTTTTTTTAAATAAACTTTAAGCGATTTATATTATATATTTATTTTTACTTGTAATGATATGTGTGTTTTATTGAATGTTCACTGAAAAAAATCTAATACATATAACCTATTTAAATTTTATTATTTAACTTTATCAAAATCACAATTTATTGTCATGATATCTCTGAAGAACTTACATATTTATCTAAGAAATCTATTTACCAAAGGTCTTCCATTTCATTTTGTATCCTTATATAAAAGCCAAAATGTTCAACCTGGTCGTGTGCTTTTATTTAGATCCCTCCGGATTAGCAGTACGAAACTCAAAAAGGAAATTGAACCGATATTGATTTTTTCACTGTCAATTTCGTATCGAAATGGGAGGAGGTGAGACAGATTTTGCTAATCTCTATGTATATAATCTGTGGAATTCATATAGAAGGAAATTACAACCTAATAGGGATAAACGATTTTATCGATAAGCTTGGTGGTAGAAAGTGTATAAACAAGCACAACCCCACCAAGCAAATATATGGGACTTAATGAAGAATTTGCAAATTTCAACTAAATCTGGGTTGAAAAAAAAAGTACCAATATATGTACTACCTCCATTTTAAGAAGATGGAAGAGAAGTACTTATATATAGGGTGGGTGGGCTTAACGTAAGTTTATTCACCTTTTTTTCTTCTTCTGTATTCTATAGCAGATTACAGTAGCGAAATTAATTGAGTCTAATAATAATAATCGATGCACTTCAGATAAAAAAAAATATAATATACATAATTATAGGTATGTCTGAAGCAGAATCTGTTCTTAAATACTTACACATAACTTTTATTAAGATGACTCTTGAAGATATATCTATATATAATATATCTATTTTATTTAATTGGTTTTTACTGTTGGGATGATTATATATATAGGAAAATTGTTGTTGACAGGTTAGACAATTAGTTTCAGTTGACAGATTGTCGTGATGAGTTCTATTAATTGAGTTTAATAACTGACTCAATTCTGGCATTGAAAATTACTCCAAGTAAATTAATCAATTACTTTGTTAAGTTGCAACTTACAATATGAGCTTGCTTGCTTCCATAATTTGAAAAGTTATACATGATTAAATGTTATCATATTAAGTTTGTCTTTATTTTATTGAGAACTAATTATAACTGTACGTAAGGATCACTTGTACCAAAGAAGATAATATTAAATACATATATATAACTATACTTAAATACATGAAATATTAAAGAAAAAAAGGTTTATTTATAAAGGGTGTCCAAAAATTAATACAAGTTTTGCATTTGACACTATTTGTGTAAAAAAGTGTTGGAAACCCTACACAAAAAAAAACAGTTTGACAGTTTACTTACCTTGCTGTAGTTGGTGCTACAGCGTAAGATGCTCCTGGGCCTCAAGTAATAGAGTCCGCCAGCTTTCTCGATCACCAGCTTGCTGTCTCCAGTTTTGAACAGTTTTGAAGGTCTGCCTCTGTCACTTATTCTTTTTGGCTTAACGTTGAATATCTTACGGGCTGGAGCTTCGATGTTCATTCGCACTACATTACCTAGCCATCTTAACCGTTGAAAAAGCAGTTTTTTGACCATGAGCACGTCGCTGTACAATGTTAAGCTCGTATAGTTCGGGGTGGCCCCGGGGCAATGGAAGTAGTGCTTGACTGCTAACTTGGATGTGTGGGTTCGATGCTCAGTCTAGGCAGCATTCTTTTCTATATTCCCCCAAAATTGCCTTATTTATTAGAACCTAGGTGTTACTGGCATATATCGCCCACGTTCTGCATTCCACTTATTGTGAATTCACATGGCGAAATTGAATTTAGGTGTTCCACAATTCTTTCGAAATGCTAATAGTGAATTCTAATTTCGAACATGAAAATTGATGTTCTGCATTTCGGTTCATTCCGTTTTCTAAACGTTTTCAATCCACATTTTTATGCGTTGTGAAATCGGTGCATTTGCAGATAGTTTTGTATTTCTTGGTACAAAATGTAAGCAAACTTTATGTTTTTGTTTATTTATTTATTATTATTTTCGTAGGAAACATAAGAACATACGAATAAAAAAATACAAAAATCATCAGAAATATTCATATTTAGGTAGGTATATTCACACCGTCGCTCGCGTCGGGCAGGTTTTTTCTTACAAAATTGTTCGGATAATTTTTTCTTTCGAGTTCCGCTTTCTTTTTTCCCTTATAAATGCCAATAATATAGAATTAATTTTCATCTTCAGTGTAATTTCACTTTAAAACACAATTAAAAATGGAGGCACCTTGCATTTTGACATTCGAACTAATTGCGAAATTTTCGATAACGAACGAATTGTAAAACATGGAATTTCAATTCATGTTAAATTGAAATGCGATTTCAATTCGATTTCATTCGAAATGCAGAACATGGGCGTATATGTTTGTTTTATTTAATCGTCTTCACCAGATGTTATTTTGCCTATCGACACAAACCGGTTCATACATCGTGCGTAGTACCTTTGTCTCGAAGACACTAAGGCAATTTTCATTCGCCTGCGAGAGTGTCCATATACTTCTGCACTATAGAGCAGGATCGAAATGATAAGGTTTTGTACAGCAGCGTCTCCTGGGTACTTCTCAGCAGGGCTTTATTCCTCAATTGCTTTCTGAGCGATTAGCAAGAGTTAAGGATCCCCCACACCAACGCGAATTTGTCGTGCCAAAGACGAAAACAATAATAACAACACGTGGTTGTCAATGAAAGCAACACGTTATTACTATTATTTTCACAGCAGTGTACAGGTAAACAAATTCACTGACCAATTCAAAGTTATATCTATCCATTAGTCACGTTCTGACCAAGGAAATCCTCTTTACTTGATGATAGCATATATTTCGTCTTCTCCTCGTTGATCACAAGACTCATTTTGTTTGCTTCTGATTCGATGCTGGAAAATGCACCCGTAACTGCCCGTTTCGTTCTTCCTATTATATCGAAGTCATCCGAATATCCAAGATATTGCGTGGATTTTGAAAGATGGTGCCAGTTGTGTTGGCCTGCACTGAAAATAAATTCCTAGGTAATATTGATAAAAAATTTTTTGTACACTTCAACAAAACAATTTTATCGTTTTGATAAAATTTTATCAATATAATCAAATAATTTTATCTATTTCACAAAATTTTAATAATTTTTATCAGTTTGATAAAAAATGCACAACAAATAATATTTTCAGTTTAACAAAACACGTTTTGTTACTATAACAGAGTAAAACAGAGATTTTTTTCATATCCACAACTTTTTTTGTGGAGCAAACAAAATGTTTGTTGCATCTACAAGAATTCAATTTTGTAAATATTTGTCAATACTACAAAGTTTTTGTTAATTTTTTTATCAATTTGACAGAAAATCAAAGCATTTAAACAATATTTTTGTTGTAATGAAAATTTTACTGATGGAATAAAATTGTGATATAGATAAAACTATTTTGTAAGTAATTTATTTTGTCAGTTTTACAGACAAAATTTATCAATAAGATAAATCATCAACAAAAAATTTTGTTGTACCTATGTGCAAAATTATAATTTATCCATTCTACAAAACATTTTGTTGGTATGACTGAAAATTTGTGTTGCATACCTTAATATTAGTTTTTCTGTAAAATTAAAGTTCACACTCGGTTTGCAACGAAATGTATATAACAGACCGATAAACGCACACAAGAAAACCGTGGGGTCCTCCACGAATAGTTTTTTGAAGCTCACAAATAATTTTTTTGGATTCAACAAAAGAAATTTGTTTGTTATTTTAACAAAATATTTGGTTAATCTGACAAATTATTTTTGTAGATTCAATTCAACAAAAATAAATTTGTTGAGCTGAAAAATTAATTTTGTGGTTTCAACAAATCAAAATTGTTGAATTGAAAATTATTTTATCAACACAATAAATTAAATTGTAAATCTGACAAAAACATTTTATACAATTAAAAAACTTTTTGTTTATTCAACCAAATATTGTGATGTTATTTTGTAAATATGACAATTATTTTGTTAATATGACAAAATAATGCTTGTCAGGTTAACTGTTAACAATTTTTTTTGTCACATCAACAAAAGATACACACTTTTTGTTACTTTTATCTATTTGATAAAACATTTTATTGGGCTTATGTTGACAAAAATTTTGTTGGATCAACAAAATTTTTTTGTTGTAAAGACAAAATAAAATTTTGGTTTGTTACTTTTATCAATTTGATAAACCATTTTTGTTGGACGTATATTGACAGAAGTTTTATCAGCTCAACCTACATTTTTATCATATATACCAACATTTTATTTTCAGTGTGGGTGTTGCGCACCACTGTCTCAAGAACAACATTGAAGCAGCTATATACATGTCAACTAAACTAAACTAAAAATAAACTAGAATAGGTATTTTCCAATTTTTATCGGAACAGCGAGCCTTCCTGAAGTCACTCTGCTCTTGATCCTTTTACTTTTTTCTGAGGAAGCGGTTTTCATACCTTCTCTTGTCAACGTAGAGTTTACGGGAAGCCTGTGCTGTGTTCTACTTTGCTGCTAAAACCTGTAAGCATCCGTTTTGGCTTTATTGGATATTTGCACAAGCAGATTGGCACCAATCAGGTACTAATCCGACTCGATTTTAAATAATCAGTACGTATGTACATCCAGATTGCCAGAGGGCTGCCTTCCGTCGATAGAAGAATGATCTATTTGATTGCAGTTTCAATCATCGGGGGACCACCAAGTGCCTTTGTGAATATCAAGATGGTATAATCTAGTGCTACTCAACGACATGTTTCTTTACCAATTTTGGCATTAAAATCTCCCAGAAGTATTTTAATGTCATTCATTGTTGATAATATTGGCATTACTAATAAGTTTTGGCAAGAAGCTCGCAGAATTCTTCTTTGGTAGTGTCATCCTTCTTTTCCGTAGGGGCATGCTCGCTGATAAGGCTCAAGTGGTGGAATTTGGCCTTGATATGCGGATTGTAGTCACTCTCTCGATGACATAACGAAAGCTTAAAACTCTTTGTCTTAGTTTTCCTCCGACAACAAATCCAAACACAAACCAACGCTTCTTTCCATCGAGTCGTCAACATTGTCAGTGCGTTCATCTGAGGCTATTACTTGTATTTTCATCGCAAAAGCATATTTCTTTCATGGCCGAGAGCGATATCTGTTCTAGGAGGTGACGACACCATTTTGTATCACCAATTTGACAGTTTGGTAAAAATGAAGCATTACACGAGGGAACAATGTATTTACATTGTTGAACAATATTTAAAAAAAAAAATGAAACTTTGGCGGCCACAATTGATGTTCCTGGACATTCACCAGCCTCTCACGCTCTGCTTTGATATTGACATTTGAATGACCTGTTTTTTTTGATGCCAGTGTGTCTCCCTGCATTACTCTCTTGACACTGTTGAAACTGGCAGCTGTCAAATTGCACTTTTTAAAGGTTGATAACACCTTAATACTTTATTTTGGGACACCCTTTAGATTTACCAAGTCGAAGTTAACCAAAAAAGATTAAAAAATGTTGAATCGTCAGAAAAATTTGTCTGTAAATCGACTTTATATAGAAAGTGAATAATATTCAACCTGTTTTTGTTTTTGACAGATAGTTAATTGCTTTCCTCATACAGCAGCTACTTGAGTTTGACAGAGTAAAACCGATTTCCTCAACAAAACAAATTAATCTATATCTTAAAAGTCCTTTAAGATTTTTCTTAAATTTTATTTTACTTCATATAAATGGACAGGTTATTAGATGCACGTAGAATGATATACCACAAAATATCCATATATACATTTTTGCAAGGAACGATTCTGGAAAAATAGGGCAAAGAGGTAGATGTAAGTGGACAAAATGTCCTTCTAACCTGGAATCTCTCAATGGAAGTAATAAAAACAGGAAAAAACCATATATATGTATCTCATATATGCATATATAGATATTATCAAACTATATGATAGTACTCAAAGGCTTAACTTTATCATCTGTTCCGCTTGAGGACGGAAGTTCCTTTTGCAAAATTCTATATACGTACAAATAATTTGTGTGTGGGTGTTTGTGTGTATTTGTGTGTAAAATGTTTGCTAAAATTAATCCCCACATGAATGAAATTCTTAAAAAGTCTCACGTGATGCATACAAATAACACATCGACTTAATTCTATATATAACTATCTTCTTTACCATAATCATATCATATACATACATACATATGTACATACATTACAAATATGCGCACATATAGGTACCTATTAAATTCGTCCATTTGATCCTTATCCTTTATTTTTTTGTTGAAAGGATTGTGATGATATATACGTATGAATGATAATAATCTTGTAATATTTTTTATCTTGAAATATCTTTGGGGATTTGACCTTTTGATGTACCTATAAAAGAAACCATCTATTTCAGTTGGATATATAAGAAAATTCATAGGTATACAGATAGTTAGAGAGAGAAAACTAAAAACTGTAGGTATATATAAATTAAAATGCTTTGATATGGAAAATTGCAAGATGAAAATCATGGAAGCAGAAATATCTACATACAAATATATCAAAAGTAGATAGTTTTATGTTTGTGTTTGATTTTAAAATGACTTTTAATATAAACAAATTCTTAAAATAGAAAAGGCAAGAATATTGGATTGCAAAATTGAAAATTTGAAATCATTTTTAGAAGCAAACAAGTGTGTGTTCAACAATATTTTATACTTGTGATGATAAACCGCACATATCTACCCCAATTGTATTTATATATTATATGCATGATTTAAAACTTTCAAAATATAATAGAATACAAAAGCTTCTAAAGAAATAGCAACCCTTGGCTTAATAGTATGTCATATTGGACTACGTCGTAAATCTGGGATCGAATCTCAACCTTTTCCACTTTCCTTTTTTTTCAAGCGAACTGCATCTAGGGAGGGACTGAGGTTTCCGCTAAGAGTATGCTATATTTTATCATAGCAAGGTGCGTTCGATAGACTTTAAATTGTAGGTCCCCTTCATTTCTGCTGACAAGCAATAGACCCACAGGAATCGTTGAGTGTTGTAATTCACTAGATCCAATGGTTCTCCACGAAACGTCAAGCTACTAATTTTTTAATTGTTTTCTCCAAGTTGAAATAAAAAATCATAAGATCATAATTAGATGATGCATCTAAGACGAAAAGTGAAATAAGAGAGTATTTATAAAGACTTTAATCGAAAGGAATTATTTTTTACCTTTACTTAATAATACGTTCTTTTATTATGAAATTTCTTCCTATTTAGAAAAAGGATCAACTTAAGTTACTTTTTAAACATTTAAGAATAATTGTATTAAAGCCTTTAGCTATGTTAATTATTTTAATTCTTTACTAAAAGTTTTATATTTTTGTAAAAACAGGGCTTATCACTATAGCTTATCTTAATGTGAAGTTAATCGAATTTAAAATATATAAATATTGAAATTCACTCTGCAACTTTTTTGTTTAAAAAAAAACAGTGTCATCGATTTTTTCAATATTAGAAACATAGAACTGGGCTAGAAAATTCTTATAATTTTTTTTTGTCGTACAAATTGCTATTCGTTCTTCTGACAAAGAAATGATTTTTTTTTGTTCAACAACATAAAATTTATTTCTATCAGCTTAAACTTTGATGAATTGGTGATTTATTTCTGAAACATATTTTCTAACTTTCAAACGTTTTTTTTTTAATTTTTCTTCCTTTTATATTATTTTCTTATTTTTGTAACTCCAACCAAATTTTCAATGTCCTATATGCTAGTGTCCATTTCTTGTAATCATTTTTTATCATTTTAATTTTATAGTAAGAAAAATATTCTTAAACAACCTTACGAAGGTTTGATGCAGCTCCAGCAATGTAGACCCTTTTTATATTTTGTAAGTGTTTTCAAATTCAAATATATTCAAATATTTGTACCTCAACTTTCTGATCGAGTTAGTTTTGATGATTTTGATGACACTTTAAACAATGATAATTTTGAGACTTTCTCATTTAAGCCTTGTTTACGGATTGGGGTCGCGCGAACCCCAACTCATGTTTGAATGCTTATACTTTTTTCTAAATCATATTTTCGACATGGGATGAAAATTCAGTGAGTGAAATTCATTTTTCTTTGCGTTTTTATTTCCATCAGAGCGATTTTACATAATTTTCTGGATTTTTTTTCTGAAAAAAGTCACAAACCAAACTTGTGGTTTGTGCGAACCCGAAGGCTTAAAATTAGAAAACAAATATTATATACAATTATACTTTATTTGAATATGAATAACAATAGATGGTCATTTTAAAAATGAAGATTAAGAGCAATAGATAAACACTCAATCAGTCTGGAATCGGTGGTAGTTCTGGGAGGCGTTTGACGCAGACTATGTTTTGGTGGCGAAGACAACAGTTTTTCCACAAACATCACATAGGGTTTTGCTCGTCCTGTCCTCTACTCTTGGACAAATGTGGCAGCTTTTCTGAAAATAAAAGATCTTTCAGAAAAAATATTTAATTTACATTATAAAATACTTGTTTACGAAGAAGTCTCTCGTCAACTACTCGAAAAACTGGCAAATTTCTTCCCATAATGCAAAGGTCATCCAAGCTAGATTTAGAGATTGTGATTTGCACCGAAGGGTGTGAACGGTCATCTAATTTAAGTGCCATAAGCTCCCCTGCCAGCTCAATTAGATTGTCATTTCTAAATAATTTTTTGTTCCTTGTTGGCGAATTGAAATGGCGAAAAAAAAAATGCCACAGTCATCTAATAAATTGTAAATACAACCATTGGCTAGCGATTAGTTTGGCGTGAACAGGAATAAATTGACACCATTTGGTCGAATACATAGACTCCACCTTTTGTTCGGTTGTAATCCAGCATCAAGTCCGGCTTGTTATGACAGCCGGAAATAGCCTTTGCAAGATTGTGCTGTGTTGTAGTAAAACGACTCGTTTATTTGGTTTTGGAACATAACATGCCGATACCAATACCATCGCTGTCAACATATAATTGATCAGTATCGCCCTCTTCATTAATTAGATTCCACGTCTAACATTGCTCTCAATTAGGGTTACCAGCTCTAAAATCAGGAAAGCCTGATAGTAAAGTAAGAAAAGCCTGATTTTAGAGAAAAAAGCCTGACAAATAAAAAAATATTTTTTTTCTTTTTTATAAAAAAAAAATTATAACAAAAAAAATACATAGATAACTTACTTTGATTCGGGTGCACGAAAACGACGAGACGATAAATAGATTGCAACTGCAATCTGCAACAGACACAAAAAAAAGTACACACAAAAATACGTCATAAAATGGAAGTGTCATGTCTTGCACAATAGGGTGATTCAAAATAACACCTTTCTCTAAAACCAACCGGGGCCGGGCGAAATTATGAAGCTTAGATTGAAAACAAAACATTAAGACCACAAAATTCAAAATCGAATAGCATTTATCGGTCGCTACCAGCGCTTTTTCAATAATTTAGCTTGAAATACGAATTTTTCTCAAAATTGTTAAAAGCTGCATAACTTTTCGAGTTTTGGTGCTAAAAGCATGAAATTTTCAGCGATTTCATAATTTCGCCCGGTCCCGATTGAATTTCGGTGAAAGGTGTTTTTTGAATCACCCTATGGCACAACTCTTTGTCTCTTTCTAAAAATTGACAACTAAATGAAAAAAATTAATGTGTTGAGTGTTTACTGCGATTTGAAAGCATTCAGTCAACGTTTTTCTTCTAACGATTATATTTTGTGCGATAATTATAAAAAAGCCTGACAAATGACGAAACCTGGCCAAAGCCTGATTGGACATTAAAAGCCTGACGCGTCAGGCGAAATCCTGACGGATGGTAAGCCTACTCTCAATGCAATTGCTCTTTCTTCTTCATAACCTTTATTATATCTCCCCAATAATCTATCTAAATTAGACACTGAAATATAAAAACAATATAAAATTTTACAAATATTTATAATAAAACTTTAAATTCTAATTTTACAACTCACTTTTTGGTAATTTAAAATTTGGTTCTCAATATTTTATACAATTTGTATTATGTTTTGACAAAACCAAACACGTTTTCTCATAATTAGAAACCGCAACTGTCCACTTAATCAATAACAAATAGAGACAATGGGGCATATTATTCATATTCACTGTTTAAGTTGTTTCTAAAAAAATACTGGGTTTATCCTTTAGTCCACTTAGATTGATGGATGACGCTGTAGTTAAAACTAATGGCCACCCCTTGTGGCAAATGAAAGGGAAAATTAAATTAGAGTGTTCTACTGATAATTAATACCTATACAATCAAAATTTCAATGGTCTCCGATTTAACAGAAACCTATATATTATAGCTCCTTCTTTGTCTGGACTATTACATAATTTTTTAAATTCATTTTCATTTCAACTTAATATTCAGTTTAAGTTTTCCTCTCTCTCTCTCGTTATTAACTTGATTTAATTATCTTTCTGAAAACAACTTATATATAGATTATAGTGTGTTGACTGGCAGCAAATGGCAAATGTTTAAGGGGGATGAAGATTTTCAGTTAAAGCAGGTGCGAAAGAAAATCATCATCATCTTAAGATATTATGAAGATCTATAGCTATATATGTATGTTTATATACCAGCCGCACGTAAATCGTGGTTAACAGGGAGTTAACTTCGTTTTAACAATTTATTTTGCGGAAATTATCAACATTGGATGGTGTAGTGTGGTGTTGTAATGCTAAGAAGTAAGCAAAAAAAAAAATAGAAGAAGAGAAAATGATTTAATGCGTAATTAGCAGCAGCCAAGCCACTAGTTGGTTTGGTTTGCCAATCGGGTGGGATTGATGTTTTATGTTAAGAGTAATTATACTTGGCCTAAGTTGTGATTATGCATCATTAGCACACCTGTGCATAAGTTTTGAGTTATTATATGCGAAGATTTCTAACATCTTTTTTGTTTTTCAAAGTTGCAATGCATCAGTGCGTCCAGTTCAGTATACAAACCAAATAAAAAAATATTATTTATCAAGATCCTATATAAAGATGGGATGGTCTTTTCAAGAATTACCAAATACAAACATTTTTATGATGGGTTATGATTTATTATGATACTTGATAGAGTTATCTGTGAAAAAACCAGTCAGCGCAACACCTTGAAAAATAACTCTTTGTGTACAAAAGTTAAATTAATGATTTTATCTTAAAAATCGAGGTTAGTAAATAATAAATTCAAGATTGCATAGTTATTTTTTCCTAATCTTATTTTTATTTAAGCTGAATAAATATATTTCAAGCGTGGTGTAATTCTATTACAAAGACCATAAGTCATTAATACATTGACCGATTCATTTTAAGTAGAAGATAAATAATATTCCATTGACTACGAAGGTCTGTCCTTATATAAATTTTACCTATAGACAACTCGGTAAACTATCAAATCATATATAGGACTCAATCATTATAAAAAATCCATCACAAAATTTTAATAAATATAGGGCTTGTTTCACAATGTCTGAGTAAATATCTGATTAGTTACTTGACACATAAATATCGGAACAGGGTCATAAGTCCACAAACCAAATAAATATAATATAAATATATATAATTTCTATTCAAGTCGTCAAAAGACAACTTGTTAATTTATTCGTTAGTTTTTCTCTTGTGAAATTATGACCCTGTGTCAATATTTAATGTGTCGAGTAACTAATCAGAACTTACTCAGACATTGTGAAACAGACCCTTAATAATTATTAATAATTTAAAATTAATATATAATATTTAATAATAATATAGCAATATTAACATTTAATTCGCAAGCTAAGAGAAAAGCTTTGACTGGAATATTGTTGCATTAACAAATAAATGAATTAAATGTGCGAAATATATCAGATCTCCCAAATCTGCATACATTTTCGTGCAACAACTCAGAGATCTATTTAAAGTGAATCCTCAAATAGATTATCTTGTCTAGTCAGATTTTTGGTCAGAATTCTCACACTAACAAGGTTGGCCGCGTTCCTTAATTGTGGTACAAATATACAGAGCCCGTCTAACCGGAGTAAATAGAAGCTAATTAGCTTATAAAAATACGGAATTATTTGTTCACTGAAAATAATTAGGGGAAAATCCGCTGAATGAAATTCATTTCTAGAACAAATCATAGCAACACTTTTAGAGGTGTTACGTCTAAGTCAATTCTCACTTGACGTTGAACTAATGAGGATTTAGAACCTCGATTGATAATTTTGTAATAGAATCATGAAAACTTTTTCCACCCCTATACATTTTAACTTTTGTAAGTTGTTGGAAATGTTGTTTTTAAAATACAAAATGGCGGCTAACCCTTGTTTGAAAATAAGTGGGAAAACAAAGTTGGAGAGTGTTGGTGACCGTACCTACTACTTTTAGTTATAATTTCAATGGCCTCTGATTTAATGCAAATCTCAACCTACAATTTGGCTGAAAATAAAACGGTTGGAATTCTCGAGGAGAACCTTGTCGTGTGATTCGATTGAAGACAGACTTAGAGGAACTAAACAGTCGGGGATTATTATAGCCTTGTCCCTATTAAATATTACAACCAAGGAAACAAAACGTTTAGAACTTTTGATCAATAAACTACTTGAAGAGAAGCTCAGAAGAACGAAACGGTCGGAAATTCTTAAGAAAAACCCTTGGAAATAAAATAGCTATTTAATAATACCTAATAACTATTTATAAAAAATGCTTACCCTACTCTAGCTAAGCCCCTAAAAATTTGTATATCAAAGAGTTTAGGTAGAACTATAATAGTCGGAAGATGTCGGAAGAAAATTCTCTCAGTTCACTTACGCATGAAGCGGTCGGTGAGCGCTCTTCACTTCCGAAAGCAAAAGTTAACGAAAATTGGGCGAAACGAAGCAAACCTCAATTATGGGCACGTCATATAAATTCTTTGTATTCGTTTCGTTTCGTACGACCACTTACGTCGGCATCCGACTATTATAGTTCTGCCTTTAGATCGCCTTCTCAAACAGATTAAACTCACCGAAATATCTTATCAAGTTTTTTTTACGACCCGATCTTAAATTCTCTATACTATAGCTTGGTTCCCACACTGTGACAAAAAAAAAACAATTTCGTCATTTTCTTCACCTCCTCTTATTAAATTCACTGCTATAATTTAGTGTGAACTCAGAGGGGAGAACTTCAAAATTGTATGGAATTTTAACAATTAATCCAATTTTGTGCAACTTAAATAAGGTTGATGCCAAATTAATTGTGCAATATTCTTTCTTTGAGATCTTTCGGATATATATGATTAGGGTATATGTAGGTATTGTAAAACTTCGTTACAAGTAATAAATTTGGCAACACAAACTTGGCAGGAAATTTTGGAAAAAAATGTTTACGAATTTTTTCATATTTACGGCAAATGAAAGCACAAGTTGAGTACATTGCTTGATTAGCATTTTTCCTCGTCAAGTTTCTTCCATCATCCTTCAAATCGGATAGAATTCACAAAGAAATATATACGATCTATTAAAGCTTAATTCATAGAATATTAACATTGAAATTTTACATTTAAAATTTTGTAAAAAATGGCCAATTAGCAAAAACTCTTTCCTTAAATCAATGTTCGGTGAAAATACCACTTTGCAATTCCTCCAATATTTTTTGTTTTTGCTCGAAAAACATCCTCCTATATAGTTTTGAAAAAGATCACCAACACTAAATAGGTCGTATTAAATCACCTAAATAAAAATTCTATGAAAAATTATTATTATTGTTAAAAATGAAAATATCGTTCTTAATGATATTCAATGTGTGTATTCTACTTCCTGACTTAGAATTAAATTATGAACAAAATATGCGGTAATTGTAATCAATTAGCAGCATTTTTTGGCACTGCAAACATTACTATAGTCATGTTATTAAATTAAGAAGAATGTTACCTCGGTTTTATTATACCTAATGATTGTTTGCCGAGGAGATAAAGATGATTAAAGATCAGACTAAGTAAGATATTTTCCTCTTAATGTAGGTAATAAGGCTTTTAAATAAATTTAATTTATATAATTTTAACTTAAAAAAAATAATATATAATAACATAATTTAAAATAAAATCTTCTTTTTTTTTCTTGCAGGTAAGAAAAATGGAAAATATTAATGGGAGAGGCATGGATGATGCTAAATGTATCATAAGAGGTATACTTGTATTCTTTTAAATTTTAAATGTGGATAATTTTCAGTATTTCTACAAAAATAAAATAAAAAACAATCAAATGTAAGGTACAATACATATACAGTACACAAGAGGCAATCAGACAAAAGGTTACTTTTTTTTAAACCTGCTGAGGGATAGGATAATGTATATTATAATTTATTTAATGAATCAACCCAACAGTTTACATATACACATACTTATGTTGGTACATGATGAAATCCCATTAGTATAATTACTTGGAAACTTAATTGTAGAAATTTAACAAATGCCTTGTTGTCTTTCCTCATTATAGGCTTAATAGCTGAAAACATTTTTTTATAGTTGTTTTTTTTTTACTTTGTGAATTATTCTTGGTTTTCTGAGACGAAAAATGGAAACATTTTGTAACAAACTTTACCACACATATGTATAAGCTTAATCCTATGTTTTTTTGTTGAAGAAAATGAAACAAAATGTTAAATACTATTTTGTGGAAAATAAGAGAAACTTCATTGAAGAGAAATAAAAAAAATATTAGATAATTAAAAACTAATTAATATTTTATATAAGCTCAGTAACACTGCCACGTCTCACAGCGCCATCTTTTAGACATTTATCAAACTACACAATAGAAAAACTTTAATGTAGAGAAACAAAAACATATTAGATAACTTAAATTAATATTTTGTACAAGCTCACCATCACTGCCAAGTCTCATAGAGCCATCTATTGGACATTTATCAAACTACAAAATTTCATCTATCAAAGAAATGTATGAAAAAACCTAAATAAAAGAAAAATGGGCGTGAGTAGGCGGACTTAAAAAAACTACACATCTCATGCATTATGTTGAAGAGATTTTAATTCACAATTTAAATTTTATAGGAATGCAAAGTAAGGAGACATCTCAGGACTCAGATATAAGAAAAGTGGGCGTGCTAGTTGGCGAATTTCCAAAAAGAACTGCAAAATTTGTCAAAATTTTGGCTGAAGAGAAATTTATCATAAATTTTTACCCTTCTATTACAAGAAAAAGGGGTGTGGTAGTGGGTGGTAAAAATAACATATTTCATGGTTTAACTTAAAAAGAGGTTCATTAAAAAATTTTAATTTTCTGTGGATGTTCAAATAAAATGAAAACTAAAATTTGATAAAATTGGGCGTGGAAGTGGGCGAATTTACTAAAACTATACTTTCTATACCACCCGCTACTAATAGGAACAAAATTACAAAATTTCAGCGATATATGTTAAGCTTCACCCCACCAATCCAGTCTTCCTGAATTTTTCAATTACTCTCTTCATAGTTGATAATGTCTGACCATTTAAAATTTTGTATGAAATTTTCGAACTCTGCCCGCCAAACGTTCATTATTTTTGAAATATTGTTCAACAATGAAAACACGTTCTAGTCTCGTGCACTGCTCCATTTTTACGTCCCTTACTTTGCAGAAATAAAAAAATTTTGATATCTGAATTTGTAGCTAATTTAATGCTTATTTGTTGCACAAACCAAAAATTTGTAGCTTGAATAGCTTCGTAGTTATTCAAGTTTTCGCTTAAATAAGTCTTAAGTTAGGGGACAAATTGCAAAATAAAACGAATTTTTAAGTTTGATTGACACTCAAATTTGTATCTTTTTAAATGCTCTTGAGTTGCGAAAACCTCGATTTTGAAGCTCAAGTGTTTTAATTTATATTCAAGTCTCCGCTTAAATAAGTCTAAAGTTAGCGGATGAAAATAAGAAAACAATAAATTCTCTTGGTGTCAAAATTGTTTAAATGCTAATTTGATGCACAAGAATTAATTTTGTAGCTTTCATATATCATTTTTTATTTGCATTTTAAGTTTATAAAGTGCATTTCTGGTCATTTGAAATAAAAGGGAAGTTTGCGGACGAAATGTAAAAAAATGAGATTTTCGAAAATTTTATTCTGCCAGCATTTGCGGACGAAATGTAAAAAAATGAGATTTTCGAAAATTTTATTCTGCCAGCATTTGTATCTTTTTAAATGCAATTTTTTTACTTAAGTAGAAATTTGTAGCTCTTTTTTTTATATTCAAGTTTTAATTTAGCTCAAAATGGAGCTTCCAAAATCTAAAAAAATGCGAAAATCCAAATTTTGTTTGCAAGAATTTGAAGTCTCCCTAAACTTAATTAAACACGGGTAAGGGATTAATCCTGAACTGTCAGCTGTCAAATTGTTATTTTTTTTGGGTTGCCAACATTTTACTACACATTATGGCAAAAAATTAAGATATTGCGTTAATTTTTTGCCACTTTTTATAAATAGACAGATAGATAGATACATATGTATGTTTATAAACCTAAAAATATTTAAAACCTACAAAAAAGCTTAAATGTTTTTATATTTCCAAATTAAATATATAGGTATCTACGACATATGGTCTAACACAATTTATATTATTATTATGTTCTTTTAATCCATATGAGTGCTTTTGACAAAATTTTCATAGAAAACATTCTTATATTATAGCCTTATCATATAACGTACATATGTAGGCCATTACAAAACCAGAAATTTAATAACCACTCCATATTATTAGGTATAGATATGTACATTTTATACAATATTACATTTTTGAAAATTATTTATCCATACAAAAATAATTTGTGGCATTTTATTTCCTATTAAAATTTATTACAAATTGCCACCCAAAAAGCATTCAGCAATCAGCCTCTACCTTCTATGTATATAGGTAAGTATATTAAATGAGTATGAACTCAACATTGCCTTCTAAAAACTTCTCAGCCAAAATGAATTATACCTTTACTCGTCTATTTTCAAAATGTCCTCTGTGTTTATTCTATATACGTATACATATATAGGTGTAGGTTATATGGGGGTATGTGAATGTATTTGTATATCTAAAAAAACTTCACATAATAATATAACAATAATTAAGTTCTACCACCTGTCACTTAAACATTTGCCATTTCTTATACTCTACCAGTATACTTATATACATATGTATAAGAGTTTTGGCAAAGTATATATATTTTTTTTTATTTTTGGCATAAACATACCTTTCAATGAATTTAACTTGGCACAGACAAACTTCTTTATTATAGGGTGTGGGTGGGAAGAGTATGAAAAAATGCTTGATTAAATTACACAAATTATCCATAACTTTAAATGTTATCCAGTGCTGGATTCAAACATTGTATCTACTAGCACAGCAAGATATAGACAGAAAAAATGACAAACTTCGAAAAAATTTCGAAGAAGAGTTATTTTGGTGGAGACCTGCAGCGTTGTGGTAGAGTGCCTAATTGGGCCATTTGGCCCCAAGTTTTTCATTTTGGCCCCATGCCCCGGGCCAACATAAAATGGCCACAGTTTTAAAAAATTCAGAAATTTAAAAACAAACGTTCACAACTATAGACAAAAAAAAAAAAAATTTTAAAAGAGAATTTTTAGAAAATGACGAAGTATTGTTTTGATAATCTTAAATAATGTCAGCTTTGAGAAATCTGTCAGTAACGAAAATATTTTTGAAATTATCACATCGAGCTTATTAATATTTATCTACTTAATTCAAAATAATTAAGAATTAATATAAGCTCTCCAATCATTTGATTAAAATTATTTGTTATTTTATATGAATGATTTTTAAGCTATAGCCATCAAATCTATTGAAGGAGATGTTTTTGAAACAATATTTAAATGTTATAGAAGAATTAGATTCATCAGAGGTTTTTTTTAATTCTGAACCAATTCTGGAAAAATTAGCGGACAATATTTTTAAATGACTATATCTAATATACCTATCTATACAATGTAGTGCATTATGAAGAATGATTTCTTCTACCATAAAATTATTGAAACTGCAATAGATTTTATTAATGGTATTATTAACTCAATTTTATTATGCCTCTATAGAATTGATTAACAAAATTTAAGAGGTATCGTAGCATTATTTTGGTTTAAATTTAATTTATATCTAGGTTTTTTTTAGATATAAAATATGCAGTCCTTTGTTTTCTGAAAAAAAAAAATAAATAAATTAAAAAATATCAAAGAAATTATTTCTAAATCTGTCATTTTACTAAATTATCCTAAATCGGCCCCAGGATTTTTTGTTCCAAGAACAACGCTGGTGGGGACTTTTTTTTATGTTTTTAGTATTTCCTAAAAACGACAATTCATTTTGGCCAGGCCATGAGACTCATAATCATAAGGCACCACAGGTCTGAAAAAAGATTGTAACATTTTCTTAGTATAGCAGGAATAGATTTAAAAAAAAAGTGGACAAACCTTCAATATCAGTTTTTTTGTGTTTTAATGTACCTATATACAATTTTCACTCTGGTACTCAAACTTAGAACAATATTCCGAAAAAAAATTAATTCCGGAACAGAGCTTTATTTTGACACCGTTAGTACGGTCCCAAAAATCTAAATAAATTTGAATCACTTCTTTTATTTATTTGTAAATGTCTTGGAAAGTTTCATTGGAGAAATGTTAAAATAAAAATGGAAGAAATGTCAAGGCGAAAATTGTAGATAATAAAATTTTAGAAAAAACAAAATAAACACTTTTTTACCTTAACGGCTGTAGATTTTGATACTATATCCCGCAAACGTTAGAATATCAGTTCTTTTTTTTAAGTACATACATTTAGGATGTATTCAATTAAGATTAAAGATTTTCCACATCCCCAAGGTTTAAGGTACTTTGCTCGTTTGCGCACATATTTTTTTTTTAAATCTACTGCGCTTTTACGAAAAAATATGTTTTAATTTTTTTTGTTATCTAGAATTTCATTAGCTTCAATTTTAGCCCTGAAATTTTTTCCAAAAAAAAACTAATAGTTGTTTTTAAGCAATTTACAAAAAAAATGTTTGACATTTTACCTGTACGTTCAAAAATTCTAATACAAATTTCAAATTTATAGGGTACATTTTTGGAAATGCTTAACACCTAACAATAAAACTCTTCACCAAAATTTGGATTTGTCAAAAAAATTTCGATATAAAGTTAGTTATTTCTTGGATATTAGAGGAGGAATTAAAATGAGGCCTAACGAAATAAAACAAAATATTAAATTTTGCTTTATTTCGCTTTGGAAATTGAGACCTATTTCGTTTTCTGAAGTGAAATAAAGCCTAATCGGAAATTCGGTTTTATTTCCACATTGAAAACTTGTTGGGCCTTATTTCTGCACGTCACCGCACTTTTTAGAGGTTTGAATAATTAATTTTTTGTTTGTTAAATGAATTTGTGTTTTCAAACAATGTAGATATTATGTAAATTGTATTTAAACCTACTTTACTATTTTTGTATGATATAAACTAGCTAGTCCGCCTGACTTCGCGGTACGTACCGCTATCTGTTGGCGATTCCATTTTCATGAGGGACAAAATTAGCCGATTTTCAATTCCGTAGTGTTTGTCATTTATAGAATTAATATTTTCTTCTTCCCATACAAAATATAATTTTCAGATATCACCACTATCCACACCTGAAAGTATGCAATTTCGGGATTTTAGATGACCACCATTTTGATATTCGCTACACTCCTTTCTCTTATGACGAAATTTCGAGAATAAATTAAAAATTCTATTCATTTAAGATCTGCAAGATAATTGAGCTCATTTTTGTAAACATTCCCTCCCATACAAGCCTATATACATTTAAAGTCTGAAACTGTTGAACATTAAGAAAAAATTGAAAAATATTTCTATTATTATGAGATAATTTGCCCTGGAAAACACTTCTCAAGAAATTGTCAAAGAGCTATATTAGATTTTATAGATGATTTATTTTTCTTTAGTGATTTACAAAAATGCGAAAGCATATAATTTATGAGCATGGCCTAAGCCGTCTTCCAATGAGCTGTATATATAAGAAGTAGTCAATGTTAAAAGCTTTCATATCAACAGATAATTACTCATGTTGTTTGTTTGTTCCATTGATCGCTTGTCCAAAGCTAAATTATTAAAAATTGGTCAAGCTTTTGAGATTGAAGGTTTGAATGAAACAACAACACTTGGGTGAGCTACCAGTCACGCCGATCATCAGACTCCTTTTTGTGGAGCTTGGTCATTATTTGTTCAATTTTATTTAGAAACTCATGCCATGACTGCTAAACGAACCAGACCAAGCTTCCTTCAGAGCCATATGCACTACATACTGTGCACTGAATGCTTCCGAAAGTATTTTTAATATAGCGTAAATGCTTCTTGGGATGAATTGAATAATCCTCCAAAAGAATCTCTTGTCAGGAAAAGGTGCTACTCAGCTATAGCCGCTTGGAATCGGCAGAAAATTGAAGTTCTCCTCCATTTCTGCCAATAACACGCAATTGTGATTGTAGGTCACATCTGGTGCTAAACAAGCTATCGCGTCACGCAATTTTGGTTTATTATTTATTTAAAAAAAAACGCCAGTGTCACTGACTGATAACGTTGGCGTGCCCTAGCAATTGGACAGAATTATGTCTCTAGTATTGGTGCTGTATCGCCTTGTCTAATACCTTTTTTAACATCAAAATTATTCGAGAGGTCTTTACTGACCTTGATGGAGCAACTTCGTTCTTCCTGATCGTCATCTCCAGAAATGGATTTTAAAAACAAGATTTTTCTTTATAGAAGCTATCATATAGGTAAGCGATCTTGAAATCGATAAAAATCTGTGAATCGTGGATTCCTGTGGATTTTTCCAAGATCTGATGCCGTAATGTTTCACCGGTGCTGACATTTTCTGGGCCAAACCCACACTAGAGTATAGACCTATCAAGATGTTTTCACATATAATATGTAGGCGATGCTTAGAAGGCTCCTCCTGAGATGGTAGAGTTCAGAGGTTCTCCATTCTTTAGGAGCGGCAAAATTATTGCATTCAACATTCAAGTTTTCCTCAGAACATTCGAACATATGTTTTATATGGATATGGGAATATTTTAAGTGAAGGTCAAATGGATGGAATTGTTTGTTTGCGCGGTCGGTTATGTTCAATAGCTTATTCAACCCGACAACGCAAATAGATTTATCATTGCAATGACGAATATATATAAGAAGGTCTTTTTAATAATACAAATTCTATATGCTATCTACTGAAATACATCAGCCAAGTAGAAGACTTAGCACTATTTTATTTGGACTTGTTGAATTATTGATTCAAAATAGCTTTTAACGGCCTTTAGTGCTACAAAAATTTTTGGCGTTTCGTCCCGGCGATCTCACTTGGACTCATCAGTTGACTAGTGAGGGCCTTTGTCAATACGCAATTTTTTGTTAAGTTCAGTTCATCATACATAGATTTCGTGACGAATATCTAGTGTGAACTGTATCCAAGAAGACTAGAATTCCTAATCATTAAATTGGAAGTTTTTGTTTTTTGCCCGGGGAACTGAACTTAACAAAAAATTGCGTATTGACAAAGGCCCTCATAAGTCAACTGATGAGTCCAAGTGAGATCGCCGGGACGAAACGCCAAAAATTTTTGTAGCACTAAAGGCCGTTAAAAGCTATTTTGAATCGATGACGAGTATAGGTAACCGTTTGCTCGATCATGAGTTTCTCAGGCGCATTCTTTTTACAGCAGTTCTTCTCTTCTGGTTTTAAGAGGCGGATAGCTTCTTTTTTTTACTCTGTATGGCTATTAAGGTTCAAACAACAAAATATGATTAAACTCAAATAATTCAGATTTTCTGAATTTTCAAATTTTTCCAAAATCAATGAAGCCGTTTTCGAAGTTGCTGCTATTTGCCAAATAAACAAGATTAAAATATGTGATTACTTAATTATCAATATAATGATAGAATTATAATTTTGAAATTCTAATTCTGTCTAAGTCCGTCCCTGTCCAACTTCTATCTACCTAATAATTGTTATCATATAGCGCTATTTTTATCGTTCACACTTCTTATTTTTTTGTGTCCATTTGTCTCAAATTTATTCTTTCCAGCTTGAATTAAATTCTTGACTTTGCATAATTTTTGTTACAATATTAAAAAAAAAAAAAAATTGTAGGTACTTTGTGTTTGAAGAATTCATTTAACAAATACCAGAGGGTGGTTCATATACCTATACATATGTATATAGAACTAATATAGGGTTGAGTTTATTTTGTGGTAAAATGAATCTTTTTAAAAATATTTATTCAAGCGTTATATTATAAATATTTTATGCTAAGTGAATTTCTTAGAAAATTAAGTTTCTTTGGCATGTGGGTTGGATAACAACAACACTGATGTAGCTTCGCGTATACGTGTCAAGCTGTTGAAAGTTAACTTAATAATAATATTCAAATACATATAGTCACTTAATATACAACTTTTCCTTGTCAAAAGTTTTCCATTTTCAAGCCATAGAGTCGTTGTTGTTGTTGTTTGAAAAATGAAGATATAGCTATATAAGATACGTCAACGACGCATTTGAAATGCAATCTGGTGCAAATGGAAAATTCATTGGATTTCAATTTAGTTCGTGATGTGTTTAGAGTTTCCGTTGACAAAATAATAATTTAAAAAAAAACGACAATCGAGCCACATATTCTTTTTGGATCAATTTAAAGTCACGTTTTAGTTTGATGTTGGTGTATGCATTTTAATTGTTTATTGTTCGTGACTGCAGGATTTTTTTTTTTTTTTAATTTAAGTTAACTTCATTATAATATGTTGTATATTTTATTTGTGAAAATCAATTTGCATTCTTGGCGAAACAGCTATCAACATTATGTTTTACACGTCGAATGAACAATAATTTAGTTTTATTTTAACTGCGGAAGATTAAAATTGATGTCTTGAATTCATATGACAATTTACAAGTAAAAATAAATTGTAAACAAACGAACACTTAACGGACTTACCGCGATTAATTATTATAATCAAAAATTATTTTCGATTTATTGCCCGACGTTTCGGCAAGGTTGCACTTGTCGTGATCACGGGTCAACCCCGCCGAAACGTCGGGCAATAAATCGAAAATAATTTTTGATTATAATAATTAATCGCGGTAAGTCCATTAAGTGTTCGTTTGTTTACAATGTTTCATTACCACGATAAAAAAAAGTCGAAAATCTATAAAAATAAATTGTTTGATTTTGTTAGTACCCTGGCTACATATAATGTAGGTACAATAGTTTTTCCATTTTCACAAATTTCACTCCAATTGTGCATTTTTAAACAATAAAGAATAATTTTTCAATAATAATTGTGAATATTTTAGGTTATGAGATTTAACAAAAAGATGTTTTGGAACACTCTGATTTATAAACAACCTCATGGTACATAATTTATTGTACCTACAGTATTATAGAATTAGGAATCTATAATGTTGTATCGAAAATATTAAGTAAGTTACAACAAACGAATTCAGACCCTGTTGGTTCTCTGAAAGATCTCTCTTTAGATAAAACAGTTCTTGCAGCTGTATTTAGCAGTTCTTGAGAAATAAATTTTTGTATTTCCGATATTTTTTCTTGAATGAACACTTAAAGCTTCAATATTTATTTCCCACTCTTTTTTCTTCATACAAATTGAAACATCAAAAGTTCTGTACCTACGAGGAAAGTTAAAAGTTGGTGAAATGTCTACTGCTGCGATTGCGGCTGTGATATTGTCTTTGGTATACTAAACTAAATGGTTTATGTTATTCATAGACAATTTAAACCTATTTTAATTCTAACAATAAACACCGGTCTTATAAAACTCACAGCAAGAATATACTGTGAATTTTATGTTTAAGGGAATTTGATTAAATTCAGACACTTAGAAAAGTACTAGTAGCTCCTGGTCTGGCTTTCAAATAATAACGAAAATGATGATAATTAGAAAACTACTTATGTTTAAGTGGAGCGATTGAATATATTTCAACTTTTAAGATCAAGTGACCTCAACTCCAAAAATTGGTTTTCGCCCAGGTACGAAAGTCGTTAGATGCTGTCGTACCCTTCTAAGACGCGAATTATGTTCGATGCTCGAATAAAATTTAATCAAATTCCGTTAGAAATATAAAATTCACTGTATATAAATGCTGTGAGTTTTATAAAAGTCGGTAAGCATCGACCACCATCACGAAGCATTTCCTTTTCTGATTCCGAGCAGTTTTGTTTCCTTGGCTATTTTAAATTTTTTTTCAATTCATCTGCAATTATATATTTTTGTATTGGAAGTTGTTAAATTTTGATATCAAAAACATGTTTGTAAATTATCTTATACCCAATTTACGTTTTTTTTACAATAGTACTGCACAACAATAACAAAATAAAAAAAACATCAATCGGTTCTTGCAATTTCACAGTCAGTGTTTTTTGACATATTCAAGGGAAATTATCATAAAATTGTAGTAGAATATTTTTTGACCTGTTTCATACTTATATAAACAGAGCTGCCAAATGAAAAGCAGCTGTGTCTTACCTAGGTCTTTAATTTAGATTTCGTTTCAGTTAGACTTGGATTTAATTTATGACTATGAATAATGAATATGCCCCAATGATTTTATATGCTTATTTAATATTTTGACAGATAAATTCCAGCTGTAATTTCAGTTGCAGCACCGTTTTCATTTTGTTGTATTCAGGCAATAAAACTGTTCAATTTTATCAACGGAATATTCAATTTCAATAACGGTACTCACAATTGCACATTTTCATCACAAGATTAATTACAATTCAGGAAGTTTGCGCGATCAAGTTGTGGATATTTTTTGAATCCCCTTAAGAATTACGATTTTTTAAGTTAAAACAGGTTAAATAAACTTCTGATTCCAGCTTGATCTTATTGTTTCAGCTGAATTCTTTGACTATGTTTGCATTTTAGGAAACAAAAAAGAAGTCATAATGAGCTATTTAATTTAATCGATGTCCAAAGTAGGATTAGTGGTGCAGTAATTCGTTTTTAAAATTGCTCGCCTGAAAATTTTTTCAAAAGCAGCTATGTGTCAAGTTTATAAAAAATAACGACTTATGTTGTTTTTCATTGGAATGATGCAGTTAACTCAGTTCTTTTCAAAAGTGTGTTTCATCACCATAACTAGGTGGATTAAGGAAATGTTAGGCAGTAGAACAGCAGAGGCACAAGCAGGACTATAAGTGTCTAGAAAATCATGACAACAAGAGTATGTCCTCAGAGAGGGGCTCTATCAATCTTGCTGTGGAGTCTTGAAGTAGATGAATTTCTAGAAAATCTTACGTCCCAAGGTATACGATGCATTGGCTTCGCTGATAATATAGGCGTGTTTTTTTTTCAAGTCCGGAGAGAATTAGTTGAAAAAAACGACAACGGGGATTAGGGATGCCATCACAGAAACAAAATGGAGTATTCATACAAACTATCGATAACAAGTATGTAATTCACGTCGGTAATACAGTTTTTCAGCGCGCTTAAGTTAAGCCTCGAGAATTCTCTGGGATTAGCTAAGCCCGCAGGGGATGAATTGTTGTTGCATTTATAACATGTAATTAAATTGTTTAGCATCGAAGTCGTTTTTTTCCTCCAATTCGCCCCGGTCTGGCAAAAAAAAAAACACGCCTGATATCATTATTACGGCCTTAGGGTTTGAATTTCCACTGAACACTTTTTGGGACATAAGAGGACTCACAATTACAAAAAAAAATGGTCTGTATCTGTGGAATTATAAATTGACCCTACAAAGACGACGATAATACCATTTACCAAGAAAAGACTTCTTTCGCCAATGAAACCAATTCGGTTGGCTGACGAGGTAATCAAAACAAAGAAAAAGGTTGAATACCTAGGAAAAAAATACCCAAGCTGATGCAGGCAAAAACTTCTTCTTGGGACCTATAACTAAGAACGTTGTACAGCATGCACAAACTTAAATAGGAACAACTTTAGAATAGAATAATGGGCCTTCTCACCGCTCACTGTAAACTTATAAGTCACCTAAATATTCTAGGACTAGTGAGTAGCGCCAAATTCATGATGATGATTCTGCTATATTCATGAGGAAACGCCCAATCACGTACTAGGCAATAGCGATCCACTCATGCATCAATGAAACACCTGGGAATAAACCAAGTAAAGGAAAGCAATTTACCCTCTCTGAGAATACCCCAAATACTCAATTTCCTCAGAGAAATAGGTTTGGAGAAAGAACTATATAAGTTAATTATACTCTTATCCAGCACTAGATGGATCTTCAGGTCCAGTGCATTAAAATCCCACAATATTTATTCATTATATTATTATATATTCATTAGAATAAAAAAATCTGTACTAAAAATCGAGAATTATTCTTTAGAATAAAATTTGTCTACCAGTGAAAATGCAAATGTAGTATCAGTGATTATGAAAATTCAAAGAAATATTAAGGTCATATTAAAGATCAGAGATTCATTGAAACGAAAGCACAATTACAAGACTGGCTATAATCAATAAGGAAATAAGACAAAGAACATAATGGTGCCATCGTTTGCGAGAAGAAAAGTTGAACACACAATCAAGTTAACAGATTATGAATTTCTAGCACAATCAGGTACTTACTAACAGGTCAATACTAAAAGCCGACAACAGTATGAAAGAAGAAGTACCTACTACAATTTTCCCATCTTTCATTAAAAATTTTTTAAAACATTTTTATATCTACTAAATTATATTTATTAAATATTCTTTTATTTAACGAACCAAAACTTCTTGCCCTTATGGCAGGTATACATACCGATATCTCCGCAATTTAAAGCAATTATTACATAAAAGTGCTCTATACACTTATTATTTCAACCAATTTTTTTCCCACCTATCCATAATAGCTTAATGGGCACTTCAAACAAGACCATACCGCGTATAACCTTCCATAATAATTATTTTCATATGCTTCAACACTCTATTTAGGTCCCTTCAAAACGACCTTTCTCATAACCACAAAATCTACCTTTTCTCACAGCAACACAAGTAGGTATATCTATAGATTACTCGTATATGTACACATACATACATATATACAAACAAAAAAAACCCTTTTGGTGTGAACTTTTTGCCAGCAACCACTGACGACCAACATGATGAAAAATAATCACCTCTTGTCTTATCAAATTAGGATTCAACCTTTTTCAAAACTTCAATTAACTTTTTAATTGTTTCCGAGCGTTGAAGGTGATTAAAAGAAACACCCAAAAGTGTCATCCCATATATGTATATAGGTAGATACACTTTACGTGTGGATGGATATTTCTGTTCAAGTTGGTTTAGGATTTTCCACAAATATAATAAAACACACTAAAAACACTTTTTTGTGATGATAAGAGTCTTAAAAGTATATCATTCACATTCCCTATACACATGCCCTTAGGAGGGTATATATATATTATTTAGTTCAACAAACTCTCACCGCACATCAATCTTTTTGTCATTTTTTTTCCACGCTTTTGAACTTTCATTATACCTTCATTTCACATACAATATTTCTAGTGAAATTGTTCACCATTTATAGTCATAAAATTAACATAAAAAAAGCTCACTCTTGGGATCTATTTGTTTTTTTTTTATTTTCTTTTTCTTCTTCATGTGTCACACAATTATAAATAAAAACGCAACGGAACAATAAACTAGTAAATATACATTATGCAGTTAAAAGATACAATTCTGAGTTACATCTTATGCATTAATCAAACCTCATTTAAAAGTCAGACCATGTTTATGAATTGAATTTACATGCGTACAGTGATGTCGCTTAACATTTCTTTTTTTGTTTTTTTTTTTTCCTTTGATTCTGGTTGTTGGTGATTTTGAATTTGAATTAGACTGCCCAGACTCTCCCATCTTTTCAATTGAATGAAATCATTTCTAGTTGTTCATTGGAAATAATATTCTTGTTTGTTTTAAAAATATTGTTGATATTTTGATAGAGATATCTTAATTTTGACGTCTAAGAATTTCCCCAAAAAGTACCCTGAATTTGAACCAGTCGTAAAGTTTTAGTAAAACGGGGTAAAAAGTTGTTCTTGTTAAAAATAAAATTTTAAAACAAATACACACTATAAGTCCTTCTTGGGCTTGCTCTTGTAGTTAAACAAAAAATATTAAATAAAAAGTCAAATTTGTACAAAAATTAACTTTCTTTCTGTTTAAAAAAAAATTATTTTCAAAAATTTGTAATGCAATATTGTTTGATTTAGTTAGGAACATCAGATTACAAAATAGTTAGAAATTACCTCAAGCCATTGAAAAGTAATATGTATATAAATATCACAGAAATAAGTAACTTTTCTTCTTTTCTTTCCTTAAAGAGCAAGTTTAGTTTTTAATGAAAATAATTGATTTTATTGACGGAATGAACGGAATAAAGAATGGTCAAGTCTAATAAACTGACATTCATGTATGAATAATACAATAAATAATAATAATTACTTTTACATGTTTAATTAATAACTTATGATGAGACCTTTATTTTTGTTTAAGAAAGAAACTAAAATTGAAGTTATAATTTTGTATTTAGTGTGTACCAAAATTAGTTTTCCAAAATTCTGTATTTAGAAATTCTGGTATCAATTCAGAAAATTCAAAATTCAGTTTTTTCAAAATTTTGCAAATCGATAATTCTGTTTTTCAAAATGTTGTATTCTAAAATTCTGCACCACCAAATTCTATTAATTATAAAACAATATTTTTTTAATTTAAAAAAGAAGTGCACATATTTTCAGAATTTTGGAATTTACCTATTTCACCAAACACTTTTCACTTTGCAACTTTCCTTCAAAGTAAAGTGTTTCACAAAATTTGCAAAGTAAAAAGACTTCTCAATTTTTCAAACTGTTTTTGAAAATAGAAAAGTAAAAGTGTTTCACCAATTTAAAATTGAATTCGTATTTTTAAAAGTTGCAAAAATGTTTTTATTTCACCCAGAGTCTCTTGTAAATGATCTTAGCCAAACCTAAATAGACTTTTGCAAGCGAAAATCTTTTCGGTTTGTTGAAGAGTCGGATATACATGGTTAAGGGCGAGTTTCACAGTGCACACTTAACAAAATAAGTGGCACTTAATTTTCCCATTTTGGCACTTAAGCCGCAGTTTTACTACCTGAGTAAGTGGAACTTAAGTGGCCAACATCGGAGACTTAAGTGTCACTTATTCCGATAGGTTTACACTGTGAAATTGGGAATTAGTTTTCCATATTCGGCACTTAAGTGACACTTACTTCACTGTGAAACTGGCCCTAAGTATATTGCGTTGTGCAAAAAACTCATTCACATATTCCTTTGACTGTTGATTGAAGTTTATTTTCAATTTTAGACAAAACGAATTCGGCGATTATTTTTCTTAATTGAAAACTTTCTTTTATAGAAAAATTATTTCCGATATCAATATTAATTTTTAACGTCACTACGTCTCTTTGGACACTAGAATTTACTTCTTTGGTTTCAAAAAATTATTCATAACGGTTCATTTTTAAAAATTATTTTTCGACAACTGTTGCCAATGTTGCCGATAACATCAGCAACGTCATCTAGTGGTGACTCTATAGATCATTAGAAAAAAGACGAACACCAGAGAGAGATGACAAATACAAATTTAATTTCTAACGACAAATTAAAGCCAACTCAAAGACTTCTATATTTTGGTCATTCTTATTTATGATTTGATGATGCCAACATCGGGTTTAAAAACAAAATTTAAAGTTTTTTCTTTCATATCTATATTTTAATAAACAATAATTAAATACACAATTTGAAAGCGATTACTATTTTTTTTTTTTCAGACAAACCCATATAGTTGATTTTCTGCAACAACTTTTCATAACAAATTCGCTTATTTGCAAATACTGAAAATACTGAAATTTGTGTATTACTAAAAGACTTTCCAAAATTCTAAATGTAAATTGAAAAGTTTATTTGTTTGGTGAAATGAAAAAAAAAACAATACTTTGAAAAACTAACAAAACTTTTCACTTTGCAAATTTGCGTTTGATGAAACTTATTTTGAAAAAGGAAAACTTTTAAACTTTTCATTTCAATAATTTCCTCTTTACAAATTTGCGTTTGGTGAAACGAAATTTGCAAGTTGAACCGTTTTCAAGAAAACCAAAAAGCCGTTCGACTCCAGCCTAAACTTATGGGTCGATTTTCTTTAAAATTGGTACCTATGTGTTATTTGAAGATTGTTGAGATTAAAAATATTGTTACCTGTCCACAAAATTTGTTTGTAATTACCGAAAATCTTATTTTTCTACAGATTTAAAATAAAAAACTTCAGTATTTTATATTACATATTGACTTTTTAGTAAATAAAAATTCTGGAAAAATGGTTTTAAATTTTCCTGTCGAAGAACTATTTTTTTTTTGGTTTTAAATTTTCTCCAAACGGTTCAACTGATTTTTATCAAAATTGTTATGGTAAATGTTTTCCAAAAGTTTCAATGGAATTGTGTTCAAAAATCAAACACAAATGTGAGGATTTTTTAAAAATCGTTTCAAATTTTTTTTTGAGAAATTAATATTTTGAAAACATGACACAAAGTGGTTTTTAACATAATATAGCAGTTTTTAAATAAAAATTATTTTTAACCAAAAATAACGACTATGCTACCATAGAAAATAATACCATAAAACCGTTAAGGAAAATCAATTATTTTTCTCGAAAACTATTACAATTTTGTTTATAATTTGTTTGTATCATATAGCTGGACCAAATGTAGCATTAAATCTTTATTAACGGTACCTCCCATAGAACCATTTTTATTTTGATTTTCGAAAATCACATTAATTATCTGTTAACTGATTTTAATTATTTTTACATGCAAAGTCTTCTTATAAATTGTACTAATAATTGCATATAAAAATGTTTATAAAAAACTAATTTCGAGTTAAAAATTAGATTAAATAAGTTTTTTTAAATTCTATATTTTGAAAAGCCGTTTCTATCATGTTATACAGCCGTTTCAAGTTTTGTTCCCCTAAGCTAGCATTAACCGTGGTAGGGTTTTTTTTATTGTTATAATATGGTAATAAAATCCAACTAATTGTTTTGAAACACATGCCTTTTTTACGTATTTAAATAATAAAATGAGTTTCATACAAAATATTCAGTTAAGTTCGATTTTATTTTTATAAAATACATTTCGCCGTTGCGTCATTTCTCTGAACGAATTTTGTCATTTCAAGGTGCGAAATAATAATGTTATGAACACTTATATAAAATTTTGTAAATATTTTGAAGAAAATAAATTCGTTTAGTATTTCTTAATAAATTAACAATCAAAATTGGTGTACTTACCAATTTTTTTTAAATACATATTTATCAGAAATATTTTTTTTTTTAAAACCTTTTCAACAATTTGGAACATTTTTTTCAATTAAATTAAGATTTATATATTGCTGTAGGTACATTGCAGTTCCAAAATCTGAGTTATCGTAATGAATATCATGAGTACCCTCACTCATACAATAGTATCACAGGATGAGTCTTCTTCAAACTTCTTTAGTTTAATTTAATATATCATTGATTCAATGTGCATTTTCCATTTAAACGAAAAATGGAATGTATCCAATTTAACCACTGACCTAGTTATTTTTATATTTATATTTTTAAGAGCTTTAAAATGTTCTTGATAATTTTGAACTTTTCTCTTAAAACAGTAAATTCTAATTGCAGCTCGTATTTAAATTTATTCTTGCGATGGTTATTTTTTTGTTTTGATTAAATCTGGTCACTCTACTTTGAATGTAAATTGGATTTTAAAAGAAGTATTGTGTGCTTCATTTTGACGGAAGATTGTATGCAAAGCTTTTTCTACTCACACAGTATACCTACTAGAAAAGTTTTTTACAAAAAGATTTTATTTCAAAATGAAACTTTTCTTGCGATGAAGAATAAGACGGGTTGAGCCCCTCTATAAAACCACGATTCTCTTTCACTGGTTGTGGATATACATATATATCTCTATAGAAAATATATATAGAGTTTAAACCCCCCTGAGGAAAGGACTATGCTGAACATTGTCAGATCTAAGTTTTAGTTTAGAAAAGAAGAAAAAAAAAGAAAAAAGAAATAACATAGTAAATAGAGTGATGCCCGCCTGGCATATTCTTATACGCGTCCTCGTCATTTTCGTATATACATAATATGTACACTCAGCCAACTTCAAGGCTGTCAAAGTGCTATTTTTAATGGAATTTCTTTGTTGATTTGCTTAGACTTTTTTTTTTTTTTTTTTTTTAATTTCCTTTTGCTCTATTCACTCAACTCACTTTGAATTTGAAATAAAGATCCAAACAATGCCCACAAGAAACAATGGAATTTTAATTTCAAAGGTTACATTTCAATTCAATGTTTTGAAGATTTTGTGTTTTTTTTTTTAATTAAATATCTAAATACCCTTTAGATTTTGTGATGCACTTTTTTTTTTTGTATAATTGGAGGAGACTTTGAAAGAATTTTGGACTTGGGAAAGCCATTTAAATTATATAACAGACAAATATACTCGTAACCGAAGTTCTGGTTTTAACCTTGGTTAAGAGTAACTTTATGATTTATTTGATGAATAAAATTTTTTTTGGCATTTATTAAAATTTAGAATATGGTTTGAAAGTATGTATGTTCATATTATGTTTTAAATATAATATCTCTCAAATGGTGCCCATTGTTTACTTCGACCTGGCATGCTCTTTCCAGAGCATTTTTCACTTCTTCTTAGATATCGGCCTTAAGATGTTACGTAGTTCTTGACTTATGTGCATACACCCTACTTTTTAAGTAGCCCTAAAGAAAAAAATCTGAAGCCGTTTAATCGGTTAAACGCGGTAGCGCAGTAAAAATCAGAAAAAGGTGTTATTATCCGATCACCAAACACGCTGAGCATACTTAATGCGTATTTGTGGATCACTCGTGAAACAATTGAATATTATATAAGGTAAAGGTGTGGAAGTTTCGAGGTTTTCCTCAATACTTGCTTTCTTAGCAATGTTCACATCTTTTCTTACAGCACGCGAAAGATCACAGACAGTTCCATCTTACAGAAGACACTTAACCAATCAGGGTTTCCAACTTCTGAAAATCCCAGAACCGGAGGTTTTATTCTAAAACCATTATTTTTCCTTCTTCTCTACCGCTAATAGCCGCTTTTTACACTTTGATGCCTTGTAGCTGTGTCACTTTGAAACTTTTTCGCTTTTCCGTTTTGTTGTTCCGAACTTTGATGCTTTGACGCATTTATTAAACAACACTACAACGACAGCGACAGTGTCAGGTCAGTGCATACGTTCTGTAACTCTTGCAACGATAAAATTGATCGAAAAACTTTGAAAAATTGAAAAAAAAATCAAATAATTTATTTCAATTTTAATTTTTTCTCCATTTGGTCAAGCCTGGAGCCAGAACCCGAATTCCCGGAGTCTCCGGGCGAAAATACTCTTGTTAGTAACCCTGGGACCAATCAGTAAATTTTTGGAGCACTGGGCGCATTTCGAAGTTGAAAAAAATTTCGATAACATCTTTGTATCTGAAATGTGAAAAATTTTGACTTCAAAATTAAATTGAATAACTTTGATTTTTTTATGTGCTGAGTCTTTCCATCATAAATTTTCCAAGTTTTTCAAAGTTAATTCTGTAAAAAAAATAATATGTAAACAAAAAGTTGTGCAATAATTAAATTTAAATTTGCCAGAAATGCCTGCAACACTTGGATTCAAAGGACCAAATTATTAAATGAACACAAAATTAGACAAAAAAAACACTGCAGTGTCTTAAAATTCAACATCCTCATCAGTTCCCACGCCATGTTGTTAGTTCTATAGACAAAGTTTATGTTTAAATAGAACTATTCGCAACAAATTCTATACAAATCCACTGGCCCTAATGGTATATCACCAATAATACTGAAGAGGTGTTCTTTAACTTTGGCAAAACCACTGAGTAAATTTTTCTATATCTATCTTACTCTTCAGGATACTTTGCGACTCGATGGGAAACAGCATTTGTCCAACCAATTCCTAAAAAAGGCAAATCTTCTTCGCTCTCCAATTACCGACCAATTGTAGGTACTTACCTCCATTCTTTCCAAGCTCATGGAAACGCTGATGAATCGTCAGCTTAAGAAATATCTTGAAGAATAAAAGCTTTTTAACGTACGGCTTTCGTAGTAACAGATCCACTAGTGATTTGATGGCTAATCTCACCGAAAAGTTGAATCAATAGTTAAATCGTTTTTTTGGAGAAAGTAAGATTATGGCGCTAGATATTTCTAAAGCATTTGATAGAGATTGGCCGCAAGCTCTCTTATTGAAAATGCGTGCTTTTGCTATCGATGAATCATTTCTTTGTTGGATTATTAGCTATCTTTCTGACCGTTCAACTTCTGTTGTTTTGGATCGGTTTAAGTCTGGAGTTCGTAAAATAAATACTTGTGTCCCCCAAGGCTCCGTTTTGTCTCCTACTCTGTTTCTCATTTTCAAAAATAATGTTTTATCGACAACTTGTAATCCACTCAACTGTTTGGCTGACGAAAGTACCCTCAGCTTTTCATATTCTTTTCCAGATTCGCAACCCTATTCTTCGGATGTGGAACTTCCATGCCTCTTTAAATTCCAATCTAAACAGCATCGTTAAATGGGTTATCAATAATCGCGTGGAGTTTAATGCTTCCAAAACCCAAAGCTATTTACAGTCGTTAAAACGGAATATTCCCCTTTTGTCATCACACATAAACTGTACTTGCATCGAGGAAAACGAAAAGTTTTCGATTCTAGGTATGTGCATTACTGACCACCTTCTATGGAACGATTACATATTAGATATTGCTGAAATTCGGCAGAATTTTTAGGTTTCCTAAGACGATGTAAGAACTTCTTTTCCCCTTCTGATCACGCAACAATTTACAAGGGGGGAGCACGTTAGGTTTATGGAAGGAAATGGCAATGCAAAGAATGCAAAAGAATGCGAAGAATGCACGCATTCCTGAAAAATTGGATTCAATTGATTGCAGTAAAATGAATGGGAAAAATAGGATTGCAATCTTTTTGATTCAAGTGAAAGTTGATTGCATTATTTGAATTCTCAAAGTGAAATCAATGAATGCAATCATATTATTTAAGTCATTTACGGTTTCATTCACAAAAGATTGCTCATCAACGATGCGAGATCGTGATATTTATCCCTTTTTGTTGGAATTTCACGTCTAAAATAAGCTAACAGGTGAAGAGGGATTTTTCTCTTTGCTCAATTTTTTCTTAATTTGTCATTTTATAAAGAAACAATTTTATTCAGCTATGATTATAAAAAAAACATTGTCATGCATAGAAAGAAATCATTCTAAACATCTGAATGTAGATTTTCAACATTTATATTTTTTTTCCCATGCGAAATACAAACTTGTGTACCTATAGATTACAAAGG
Organism: Epistrophe grossulariae; assembly: GCA_929447395.1. Classification (NCBI taxonomy): domain Eukaryota; kingdom Metazoa; phylum Arthropoda; class Insecta; order Diptera; family Syrphidae; genus Epistrophe; species Epistrophe grossulariae. The sequence continues at coordinate 143,667,071 of OV839567.1, read as the reverse complement.
AAAACATTTTTTTTGTCAAGGGATAATTGTGGGGGATATTTATCAGAAAAACGTGGGAAAATAGGGAATTTTTGTTTATAAATGTGGGAAAATCTGCTCCCAAAGTCTGGCCTTACTGATGCTCATCAGTATAACCTTGAGCCTTACTTCCAACGTACAATCAAGTACAGAGATTATTTCTTTAGCCGTATTACACGATCGCGGAATGCCTTAGCAAACTTTGTTTTTTCTTTCCATTTCAATGTCCAGACATTTAAGGAAAATGTACATCGTTATCCCCCACTCAATTCTCAAAACTCGTGAACTCAGAATTAATTCGGGATTAAAATTAACCAATTTTGCACCGAAAAACGGATGATGTTGCACTTAGGCCCGTTTGCTGATACTACAACAAACGATTAAAGTTGAACTTAAATTCTTAAGGGGTACTTTTTCCATATCATAAAGTGATACTTAAGAAATTAAGTTCAACTTAAATTGTTATGTGTAGTATTAGCAAACCTCCCTTAAAGGCTTTGTTTAAGACTATGAACTATTAAAGTAGCTGTGTCTAAAACCCAAATTTACTTCCGTTAGCTTGATGGAATGTTTTTTCAAAACTTCATCATATTTATTTTTGAATCAATTGTTGAAATGTAATCTTCTAATTTATTTTTCAAACTTAGGTAGGTAAATTTTTGTCTGTAAATTTTTATTAAATTTAAATTTATTTAAATCACTACGTCGACAATAAAGACGTGTTTTATTATAGGAAATGATTGTAAAGCTAGCGCAGTAAAATTTCCCTGAGTAAACAATAACCAAACCACAATATTATACCTATTATCCAGTTTATTGCCAGCTTATTTATCGACATTCGCAATTGGTTTTGTTGTTGTAAACCGAAAAAATTTTTACTGCCTATATAGCTATAATATATCCCAATAAAACACACCTATAATGTTATTTATGAACATGGTATAGACCACAGTAAATTGAAGCAAGCTTAAATCAAAACATTTATTAATAGGAATCTGCTGTAAAAAAAAAATGATAAACAAAAATGACAACAACATGATTCATTTTCCTAATGTATGGTGTCTTCTTGTTCAAAAAATCTTAAATTTAAATAAAAGGTCAACTTTCACTATAATATGTCAACAACAATGGTTTTTTTTTTTTACATTAAGTACCAAGAAGAATAATTTGAAATAAGATACAAAGGTTTTATGAATATCTATAGACAGCATCGACATTTTTATATTTTTTGATTTATTAACTTTCTCAAACTATTTTTTCTTCTTTTATTTTTTTTTTCGAAGAAGGCCTTACGCGAGGTCAGTTCAAACTCACTTAAATATATTAAATATTTATTTTTTACAAACAAAACAAAAATAATATGTGTCTTCTATGCTTGGCATAATGCCCATGAACTTATAATAATTAATACTTTTTTATATAAAAAGAATATAAAAATAACTTTTAGTTTTAGAATTTTTAGAATTAATTATAAATTCAAAAGATGACTTTCACTGTCTGTCAAATTAAAATTAGAATAATATTCACATAATGTGTATACCTACGCTCATAATATTTCATAGCACGCAGTATAAGATTTTATTACTTAACGGATATATACTTATACCTATGTAGTATATAAATTTTTTTTTAACTTTATAAGAATAATAATAATCAAGAGCGCTTTGAAAATGTTTTTTTTTTCTCTTTTTTATTGCAATTTTAAATTATCAAATAAAAACATTTTGACTTTATGACGTGATTTAAGAAAAATTAAATTTTTACTTCTTTCTTACTTTTGTCTTTTGATTGAAGTTAATTTATTATATCAACCATCAGGGATGTAGGGTAGATTGTTCTGAGATCTGTAGTAAAAAATATGTCTTTAAATTTAAATATGTACAGTGTACATAAATAAAAAATAAAACAGTTTCGACAGAAATTACTGGAAATGTAAATAATTTGCTGATTTTTTTTTTTAATAATTTTATTTTTAAGTAGAAGAATAAATATGTTGTTGAACCTAGGAATTTTTTTTGAAACTCCTGCATCGTTAAAAAGGCTTTTTTTATTAGATGAACTTATGTATAATTTCCGATTAAATATTTACAAAAAAAATTCGTCTACAAAAATGTATTTTGCGATTTTAACAAGCTTGTTTCTAAGCGACAAACAAGCTTGTTAAAATCGCAATCAGTATCATGTCTGGTTACAAACAGATTACCACAAGGTTCCATACTTACACCCTTTCTGTTAAGTTGAATAACTTCAATTGAATTGCAATAATTGGCTGTGTTCCGAAACGCATCAGATGCATATTTAATGCAGTTATGAGTTCCGAAAGCCAAAAAAGAAAATGGTGGAAAAAAACATAAATTCTGAACACATCCCAAATGTTTGGATGCTTTCATTTGTCAATATGACATTTAAACTCAAATTTAAGTTAGTTTATTTTTCTATTGTTTTCGACCAAATTAAATTAAACAAAACAAATAATCATCAAAACGACATCTAATTGCTCTTTCATTTTAGCTGCATAAAATACGATCTGAAATGTCAAATTGATGCAGAAAAGTAGAATGTATGAAAAGCATCTGGGATGCGTTCCAGGTGCATATGAATAGAGCAATGCTATCACAACAAATCTTTTTGTTTGACATTTTGGAATTCAAGCATTCCCTTAGAAAAATAAGCAGGATGGAAGAATCTTCTGAAAAGCAAGATATCATTTTCGCCTTTAATTTTCTTATTTCGTATGACATGACTAATAATATTGTCATTGATATGTTATCGAATTTATACAATTATTACAATATTTATTGAAAATGCTTATTCGAGTGATTTTTCCTAGAATTTATAGGAATAAATAATTTTCGTTATATCAGCCGATCAAAATTATTATTTATCTAACCAATGACATTATAATATACTCGTTGGTGACAGTAGTTATCTTATCAAAAATTATCGATACAAAAATAAAGTACAAAATTCAAAAGTAAACCACCTTCTATATAGACCAATAAAATAATAAAAAAAATTTCGCCATATTTGTATTTTGTTTGTAAACGAAATTCTTTTCAAACAAATATAATATAAAATATTCAATTTGACTGTTAAAGGCTTAAACTAAATGAAGAAAAAAAATGAAAGAAAAAAAAACAAGTTTAATATCCATCCGCATGTAGATTTTATTATTAAATACCCTGCCATCAAAAGTCCGTTTGCTATGCGACAGCTTGACACATGAAATATGTCAAATGAAACTTTTAAAGTAATTATTCCACTAAGTACTTTGTGGAGTGAAGAAAATAAAAATAAAAAAAAAAACAAAAACATTTCCTTAACAAAAAACAAAAAAAAATTAAATAAAACCCATTCTCACTTGGACAAGTATTTGAATATTGTTTTTGTTTTACTTATACAAAAATAAAAAAAAAATAAAATATGAAAATGGCAAAGAGGGAAAAGATTATATGTAAGTTCTTTTTTTCTTTTGTAAAATTATAAGAGCAAATAATAATAAATTTTAAGCTGCTTTTACACAAAAAAATACGAAAAGCTTAAAAATTATGCAAAACAATGTGATTTACATTTTTTATTAATTTTAATTACCTAAGTAATTTGCCTACTGAATCGAGTGATAAGGTGTTAAATAATACGTGAAACAGAAGAAGCGAAGGATAAGAAAAACTTTTTCACTTTCTCACAAAGAAAAATATTTTAAATATTTTATAGACAGGGAGGATGGCTATCTATCTTTGTTGTCATTGTATTATTGTGATAGATGTGTCATTATATTTTTTTTTGTTGGATTTACTAAAGCTAATAAAATAATAAATCTGTTAGCTGTACATATTTGCAGAAGTAGCTATGCATACACAAAAAATCAATATTTTCTGGAGACACCCACTAAGATGGATATTTTTTAATATCGATTTTTTAATAATATGTAAGGTTAATTAGGGTAAATGTGCAGATAGTTCAAATATTTATTATTTATTCTAAATAGGGAGTGGTAGAGAATTGTTTTTTTTTCGGTAGTCAATTGATTTTTCATACGAAATATCAGATGGATGTGTTTTACTTTCAATTCTTAATTTTTAAGGTAAACGAGGGTAAATGTGCAATGAGGTCAAAATATTATTTTCTTATTGGAGAGTGTTAGTGGTAGACAGATGATTTTTTTTCTTTAACTTCATGATTTTTAGCAACGTAAGAAATTTGTTGAAATCTTTAAAAAATCATAAAGTTCTATTAATCGAGATTTGAAACTTTGGAATGAAAGTTGAAGATCGGAAAAAAAAATATAACTCAATAATATTCAGAGTACATAATAGTCGTGTTTTTTGTTGGAAAAGCAATTCACAGTACAGATAGAATCTTACACGAGTTACAAATTAAACTTCCATAGTAGAATTATTGCCAATAAGAGCAGAAGTAGAATCCTACTGCAGATGGGTATAGGATACTGCGGACGGGTTTTTTTGGAAATTTTTAAAAGGGTGGAGCGCGGTTGTATGAAGTTGTTAAGATGAAAAACATACTCCCCGCAAATGTTTCGTTGGGTCCTACAGTGAATTTTTAAATTTTTTTTAAATTTTTAAAATGACCGATAGGGGTCGCGAACTAGCATTGAAAATTGGAAATCAAACAGATTGTTTTCAGAGGCTCTGTAGATTATTTTTTTCTCATTAAAGAATTTATTTGTTTAAAAAACCAGCCCTAGTGTTTCCTTATTGCTATTTACAGTAAAAAAAAAAAACAAGACAAAAACAAAAATAACGAGCGAGAATATAATAAAAAAGTTTAAAAAATAGATTTTTTTTCATTTAATCCTTTCGGTACGGTACGTTACAGAACAATGGAACTTTATATGGATGTGTACCACCTCCGTACCAAAAGGGTTAACGTATTTTTTTTTATTTTCGGAATTGAATAATTTATTTTAAATAATCTGTTTCGGTTTCAGCATATTTTGGTAGTTTTTTTACGAAATTATTCATTTCATAAAATTGAAAGCACATCAAAATCAAGGAATTGTAAGTTTTTATTCCACGTAGCGCGATCCCTAGTGGATGCAAATAAAAATTAAAAAAAAAAATCTTAAAATTAATTTTAAGACCATATGCAGCTTTTGCGGGGGGTATAATTTTGATTTTCCAAAAATTTCAAAATCGCTCTGCCATGAAAAAGTATATTTATATTTACACGCCTATTTATTTTTCCACGTGTATTTAGGCTATTCACGTGCAGTAATTACTTCTTAATCGCATTTATGATGTTTTGTGGTTCAAAAAAAGTTGAAAAATAAATGCAATGCCGTAACGAGTTTTTTGTAAAATATTTTTTCAAGTAGTACTTAAAAATCGTTTTTTTGTGTAAAAATATCTTTAAGTCGCTTCATCTCGGTCAGTTACAGAAAAAAATTACGTTTTTTTAATTGCACGTGTATTTTTATTTACATGTGTATTTAGAACCTACACGTGTTTTATTATTATTACACGCGTACGTGTATAGCTTGAATCAAATCACTCGGCCTAAATATGGCCAACGTAACGGTCGGGTGCGCAGAGAGAGGATATATAAGAGAACAAAAATGGTGCGCAAGATATTTAATGAGTAAAGTAAGCGAAGCTATAAGAAAAACTCAGTGATTTTCAGTGATTTTCGTATTTTTGGTGTGTATCTGCAGAAAAATTAAAAGAGAGCTGCGCAGTAAAATCATAAAATGGCCAAGTGATTTGGTTGAAGCTATAGTTAGATATACGCTTTAAGTCGAGAGGTCTACTTTTTGTTGCTTTTGATGACGTTTGCCTGGCGACTGACTCAGCAAATCAACTTCATTTTTTGACCAAAAAAGAAATATACCTTATTACAATAAGTAATGCTTCTTGGCCTATCGCTACTGAGATATGGATTTTATTAAAGACTTTATTATGGTCTCATTTACAATTCCGATTTGGCTCGAGATGAGACATTTAACAGCAAACTGCTAACGAGTTGTACCGCGAGATTGCAATTTTGAAACTAATTCGAACTCAGTTACACATTTGGCTATGTTATTTAGAGCAAGAAGGTTAAGTTAATCGAAATAATAATGCTACTTATATAAGCGAGTAAATAATTTTAGCTCTAGTGGCCATGTGCTTATAAAAATTAAGTTAAAACAGAAATGTTATTCAACTCCCATAACCAGAGTATGTGCGTAGAAGAATCAACACGGAGACAAAATAATCCAGTCCATTGAATTTTGGGAATCGGTACCTATGGTTACAAGTTATTATAAAACCGGTTTTTTCGATGTGCAGTTTATAATTTGTAATTCATTTGAAGACGTCGTAATAAAATTGTATTCAACCAAAAAGTGTTTCATTAAAAACCAACACATTCCAATATTTGTGAATCATGATTCATGGTGAACCCGACGACGAACGCGGACGCCGCCATTAAATTAAAGAACAATATAACGATAAACACAATTTTATTTAAGTATGTTGCATGAGTATATAAGATGACAATTATTTTAAAAATTTAAGTGCACGACTGAATCACCCGAACTTTTAATTAAAAACGCAACTATAGATGTTATATAATGAAGCAACATATTAGGACTGTTCGCATACTTGCCCGAAACTACCAGATTCTACCAGATTTAGCTATTTTTTTTATATGAACTTTGACAGTCTTTCGGGCTAAAAATGGTGGAAATGGTTAGGTTTGGGAAGTAAACGAACAAGGTTATTAATTATCATTCTGCAGCTATCAAAGATAATTATTTAATTATTGATAACAATTCTAAGAAAGTAGTTGTAGATGCCAAGCTTGCTGCATGGAAAAAATCAAATTTTCAATTTTTACCTTTGTATTTACTAAAAACCCTTCCGCAAATTTCATTATTCTACAGTAATCAGTAATATAACAATTGTATAGAAATAGGCAAATACCATACCATACCATAGATAACCTGAAATTATTACGTTGTTGGCAAATTTTAATTTTAAGTCAGTTTCGGTTTTGGCGATTTTTGAAGTCCTATATACTTTATATTTCAGGACCTACTTCTCAGGAGCTATGTTAACTTGGTCCCAAAAAAAGTCCATTTTTTCTGATATTTTTTTAAAACATGAATAACTAAATGACCATTTCTGAACACCTATTAAATTTTTTTGATCACCCCCAATAATTTTTTGAAGGCAGCGCTTTTTTGGGCCCCAATTTTACAAAATCGGCTGATTCGATAACTTTGGATGGTCAAAAAAAGTTAATGGGTGCTCAAAAATGTTCATCTTAAAAAAAAAAATCAAAAAAAAACAGCTCTCCTCAGGAGTTGAATTTTGATGTGGCGCCTATGCCCAGTTTAGCAAGTCTTCCGCAGTTGGAATTGATCAAAATTATTTGTTCCTTATCGCATGCTGCGAATCTTCTCAATGCGGCCATTTGAATGATATTGTTATATTGCACTTAATGGCAAAGTCCAAACTTTATAATAAAATAAAATTTTCATCAAAAATGTATCGCTATGTGTTTTATTTAGCTTTACTTTCGAAACCGAAAAATGAATGACCCTTTGCATTTAATTTTTTTTTTTTTTAATCAGATTGCGATTTAGGGGTCGACAAAATTTCTACAGAGGTTGTCTATAACGTTTATATGTTAAAGTTTTTCAAAACCTACACAAATATTACGTATACGCCTGAGTACACCATATTTTATAGATTAACTTTTAAAAATACTAAGTAATTTGAATAACTAAAACAAATTTGTGAGATCTCGTCATGTATATTCCTTAGGCTACGGACCTGATATGTAGTACCTTTATCTTTATGCAGACTCTCAACAGACAATCAGATTGACTAATGCCGCCGACCCCGTTTTTGCGAAAGATGCAAAAAAAAAATCTTCTTTTGTTATTTTTAATTAAAAAACGAAAAAAATCTCCAGCAATAATAAATACAATCAACTCCAAAGCAATATATTCCTACATCAGGTAATATCAAAACAATAATAAAAAAAACTTCATTAAAACAAAGAATCTGCATAATTATCAGTGTTTTAGATTTTTCACAACAAAAAATAAATTGGACAAAGATAAAATTGCATCAGATAAGTTAATTAGAGAAAACTTCTTGAAAACGAAAAAACACTGAATAGCTTTTTTTTAATTTATGTAAACTTTTTCTTAGAAATGTACATATGATAAGTATTAGGTATAGGTACTTCAAATTCGAATGCCTTAAATTAGGTACATTCTCATCAAAATGTTCTTAAGACACAATTCACTAAAAAAAAAAAAAAACTCTTTATTTCTCAATATTTGTTCTCTTAATAGAAAATTAAACAAACAAGCCTTCAAAATAACTCAAATATAGTAAATCTTTTGACAGAACTTCGTATTACAGGTAGCTTCTATGCCTATAACCTATACACATAAAATTCCCTATGAAATACAAACCCATCCTCATTAACCTTTATATGAGTGTCTTACTTTCTCTCTTTTATATATAAAAAAAAGATAAAACAAAATATAAACGAGGTGGGTTCAAGTTGACAAAGGAAGTCATAAAAAAAAAAAAATTAAACAGAATAACGAATGAAGTATAAAAAATGTCAGAGAAAATATCTACCTATCATATAAAAATAATAACCTCAAAATATAGACTTCTTCTTGTCATAAAAAGAAAGAAAAAGTAAAAAAAAAACAACCTATAAAAATTATAAGGTCTTACAATAATAAAAAAAAAGAAGCAACAAGTTCAGTTCAGATTTCAGAGTGGCTCACCTAAATCGAACAAACTGGTTGGCCGCAAATGTCACCTGTCCTGTGCGGATACGGTTGGAAGTTGTACACATAATAATGGAATTTAAAATATTGATCTTAAGCCAAACATAATATAAAGCTATATGTACATCAGAGATGCACCACACAAAAATGATGACTTGACTATAATAAGGACCACCACTGTTGATATAGAGCTGCTGTATTTTATAGGGGGTAAAATAAAGATACTGTTGATATACAACAAACACTTCCGCCATCATCTCGCATCGGTTCGGTTTGTGCGTACGTTGTTGAGATGAAGATAACAATTTTCTCTCCGTTTTGCAGCAATGTCTATACTTTTAGGGAAAATCGATTGAGTAATCGTCATGGAGTGGCCTTCTATACCATTAAAAAAATAATCAGATCCGGATTTTCAAACAAAATTAGGTAAAGGCCGCTTCTTCATAAAAGTGGTCAAGACTTTTTATTTAGACATTTTTATATTTTTAAATGTTATAAAATATCTTTATAAGTTTATGTTTGATGTCTGTTCAAGGAAGTTAAATATTTACGAAGCCATTGTTTTGGTAAAAGCTTTTTTAAGAATTTTAATAGGGTTCTTCATGATTTCAAAAGTTCTCCAAAAATATGTGTGAGCTAGCTCAGAAAATTCAATATTTACGAAGCCATTGTTTCGGTAAAAGCTTTTATAAGAATTTTAATAGAGTCCTCAATGATTTCAAAAGGTTTACAAAAATGTATATGAGCTAGCTCAGAAAATTTAATATTTCGAAGCCGTTGTGACGGTAAAAGCTTTTATAAGAATTTTAATAGAGTCCTTCAAAAGGTTTACAAAAATGTATGTGAGCTAGCTCAGAAAATTCAATATTTACGAATCCATTGTTTCGGTAAAAGCTTTTTTAAGAATTTTAATAAAGTTCTCCATTATTTCAAAAGGTCTCCAAAAATGTATGTGAGCTAGCTCAGAAAATTTAATATTTATTCATTTAAGAATTTTAATAAAGTTCTCCATTATTCAAAAGGTCTCCAAAAAATTCAATAATTTCTTACTATCAAGTTAAGCCTTATACCAAAATTATTAAAAAAAACTTCTATAAGAAATATACATACGACAATTATTTAATTTTTAATTGAATTAATTGAAAATTGAATTTTTTTAATTGAAAAAATAGAAAAGCTTGATATTATGTAGTTATTTATGTAGTTATTAAATCTCTTACGAAGCTAATGTTACTAATTACTCTGCGGCCCTAACTTGGGCCTTAAGTATTCATAAATCTGGCCCTGTTTAATACAACCAAGAAACGATGGATAGCAGTGTAAACAATTTAACGGTTTTCTCATTTTAAATATTTAGATAAACGTAGACCGATATTGACAGTCATTAAGCGGTGAGACGTTTTCCTTTTCGTTTATTTATTTTCTACTCGTTATTATAAGTTGATTTTTCTTTTCTTCTCTTCTTCTGCTCAAGACCCGGTGGTGCTCGTGGATGATGATGGTGTTAATAATGAAAATTTCATTTAACTGAAAATATGAAAACGACTTTTTTCAAAATTTGTAAAAGGAAGTTGAAATTCACTTTGTAAAAGCTGTATGGCCCGCCATGCCATGGTGGTGTGGTGTGCTTAGACGGACATGATGGGTGATGCTGTTTTTAGCTTGTTCAACATAACACCATTTATTAAATTTTTAAATATTGTGCTGAATCAGGAAAACAGACAGGCTGTCCAAGTTAAAAAAAAAGAAAAAGAAAAAAACCAACAACGATACTTCAATTAATTGTATACGTACGAGTATGTTGATAGCTACATTTATCGTCGATATATAGCTTGCCCAAAGTGGATTCATTCAATAACAAATCATATATACATACACATATAGCGAACTATGTAGGTACTATCAATTTTCCGGTCTTGACATAATGAATTGGCTTATTTGCTGGCCCATGTTTCCATGTGAAAATGTTTTATATTGCATCGATTTCAATTTTCTATCTATACGAGTGATTTCAGTTAAAATTAGTTTTTTTTTGTTGGTTAATTCCTTTGTATATCAAGACAACAAAGGAAATTGGTTTTTAGAATACCAACATTGTTTGTTCAAGCCGCACAATATTGTTAAAATGATGGGTTTTAAAGTGACTACAAGCAATATATATAGCTAAAGTAATCTTTTTGTGAAGGAAATTTATTTGGGTCAAACGATTTCATTAAATCTCTTATACTTATTACTAAATCCTAAGCTTTGTTTTGCATATAGGGCCTTGGGGGTATATTTGGTAATTTTTGCTGCTGTTGTCTTTATTGACTTTTATTGGTTATTTAGTTATTCCAACTTAATTTGAATCGAACAGTTTCTAATTCTGTTTTTTTTTTATAAAGTTTTTATACGAGATACGATAAGTATAAATAGAAAACAAAGCTTAACAATCATTTAGGATCCTCCTGTAGCTGTTAGGACACAGAATATTGTAGAAGATTATTTTGTTTGTATATCTCATTTCAGCAGATATTTGGGTATTTTGTGGCCTTTGGACAAATAGGATATCTGCAATTGACTGCACTTTTAAATTTAAAACAATCATGACATTAAACTACAAAGCGTATGCTAGGGCAGCCCAGATATTAAAAGATTTTGACAGCGTTTGTTAAAGTTTCAATTAAAATTTTCAGTCAATATTGGTTTGGTTTCACGTTTTAAATTCATAAAATAAATTTTCTGGTTTATCTCAGAATATACTTTTGTCTACAACTCTCTCTTTCGTTCAAATTAACGAAACTACTTATAAAGTGTTCTTTAATAGCGAAGGGACAACCCATTTTTTTACTAGATAACTTTGCTTTTATCCTGGACAAGTATAAATAAATTTACTTTGAATTCAATTGAAAAAAAAACACTATTTCTAGTAAGACCTTTGATAAAATCTCACACCAAATTTTCTTATTGAAACTTGAATGAAATCATACTCATTGGACCGTAATTGTGGCGTTTTGTTGAGATATTCAATGGCGTTCCGCAAGAGAGCCATATGGGACCTATTTATTTTCATCCTAACAATCAATGACATTGAATCTATTATTAAACATTCGGAACTGTCTACGTTTGTGGATGACAAGAAACTGTTAAGATTAATTTCGTCACCTTTTATTGCTTTACCTTTGCAGAATGATTTCGACAATTTTTCTGCAGTTTAGTGTCAAAAGACAATTTAGAACTTAATGTTGGCAAATGCCAAGCAATCACATATTCCAAGCAAGCGTTTCTCTACACCATCATGTGACTACTTTATTAATAAAATAATCTAGTTTCCGGAAGTAAGGGATCTTGGCTTTATTGGTGATAGCGATCTGAATTTTAGACCTCTCTATGACAACTTGGTTTCGTTGCTGTGAGGAGTTTTCAGACCCTTTCGTTAATAAATCCCGTTTTACAACCTTTGTGGGACCTTTGCTTGAATATGCCAGCCATAAGTGTAGTCATAACATTCATATTAAAAGAATTAAGGCAATTCAGCGTTGATTTCTCCGTTTTACTCTTAGGGACTTTCTAGCGTTGACGACCACAACTTGTAACCGAATCAAAATCGTTTGGAGCTCATTATAGCTTACAACCTCTATAATATGTTATTTTTGTACATCAATTACTATCTGGTATAACTGCTTATTTTGCCCTCCTTGAGGCTATCTATGAGTTTTAACATGAATTCACGTTCTCTCAGTTTAGTACCTCTATTTTATCAAGCTCCATTATAGAACTGATTATTGCAGAAATGGTCCAGTTATGAAGGAATGCTCATTGCTGAGGGAAGTAAATTCGAATTCAAATATTTTTGATTAACGTTTTCATGATTTTTGCCTATAAATAAGTGTGTTAGCCCAGTAGGAATAAACATTTGACCTGGAAAAAATTTTACTGCTCATTTTTCTTTCACAATTCGTTAGAGGGTGTTATTAGGAGCACATTGGTAGTTTTTCGAGAAAATCGGACTGGTGCTTAAGCCGCCATCTTGGAATTTTCTTAAAAAATTGACTTGTAATAGAAAAAAAAAATATTTAAAAACAATGGCAACACTTACAATGTCATGTTGTATCTTTTTTAAAGTCAGAAATTCATTCTTTAATTCTGTTTTTAAATAAAATTATTTTAGTCCGTACTTTTTAAAAATTATTATCCTTTAAAACTTTTGAGTTTTTTGGATAGAACTTTGAAAAGAACTACAAATCGTAGATGTTAGATACAAAAAAAAAATACGACGGATTTCATTTGAATCACATTTTTTGTCCTTTCATTATTTTCTCGTTGGTTTTTATTTTAGTCGCTAGTGCTCCAGCAAAAATATTAAGTTGTGCTTTCATCTCTTAAAGCAATTCACTGTCAAATTTGAGCTTCAAAAGAATGTTCATTAGTTTACTTTTCATCCATTTTCCGGACTTACCATCTAGCATCATAAAAGATTCTGTAGTTAGCCGTACTGCACGAATAGAAGAATGTTGAATGCTTTATATACAATGAAGACTACGGGTTTCCTTTTCTTAAATTTTTTATTTTCCTGTAATAAATCGCAATATATTAATAAATATTAAAAAATAATAAAACAAAAAAAAAACATCAACAAGACGTTAAAATTCCATGCTCTTCTCTATATTCATTATGAGCAAGATATCTTTCACATTGAGACTCTTCAATAATGCCAACCACTTACCGCTCACCATGATTTTATCAAAGTTTTCACTTGGAAAATTTCTGAAACGTATAACATAAGGGTGCTTATACTCCTTGCTCAACGATATAAAGTACCCTATAATGTACCTACTGTAGGTACATCACATGGACCAACAAGAGTTTTAGGAATTCTGCCCCATTAATTTGCTAGAGAATTATTTATAACATTTTCAAGAGTCCTTCCCTTTTCATTTTCATATATATATTCTAACATATTTGGTATGGATATATATTTAGAAAACCTTGAGAATAGAAGAACTCTTAAACTTTATTTAAACATTTCAGATTTTATAGGACTATTCACGTTGACGACAAGAATGTTTTAGAAGTAAAGAACCCTAATTTTATAGTCGAACAAAACTATAGTACCTTATACATACCTATATTCATACATTTGACGCTAAGTGGAATATAGCTGAATTCTGAAATGGAGGAATTTAAGTTATTTTTGAAGTAATTTCTGTCAATTTATCTAAGATGTTTTTTTTTTCCCTTTTTAATTTTGTGCTGAAATATATTATGTTATACCTATGAATTGGGTTGGAAAAGTTTATTATGGTTCATTTGTTTTATATAAAGTTTTCAAATTATTATATAGTTTCCTTTTAAATTATTATCGAATGTGAAAGTTGCTTTATATACGAAAGAGCAAAAATTGGTTCTTTTAGTTAAATTGAAGCCATCAAAGATGAAAGTTTGTCCTCACTTCAAAAAATAAATAAATTGTAAAAATTTGTTATTTTCATTGAGTTAAAAGCTTTCATAAAATATGCAATCAAATTTAAACAAAATATGAAAACAGTTTCTGTAGAAGGAGAAAGTATTGCTAGAGTTTTGCTTTAGAATTCAAAGTGTTTATAATTTAAATTAAATTAGTTTTGCCTTACTTCAGTAGTCCAATTGCCATTTTTGCTACTTCCCAAAAAGTAGGATACCTAAATTTTGTTCCGGAAATTCTTAATAAAAGGCTCTTGAAATTATTTTTCCTAAATATCAAATTTTTCGAAACATTCCTGGTGTTGATGCTTGTATATTGCCAAAAACTACGGAAGTCCATAAAAGAAATATCTTTATAAAAGCCTATCGATGCCAATTATGTAAGAAATATAACATCGTTCAGATGTCCGCCGCGGATTTTCTGGATAGCGCGCATCCGAAATGTCCAATTTTCCATGACTCTGGCGCATAAATCAGGCTGAATTTGACCAATGGCATGGGTTATATTTGCTTTGCGAGCCGCCGTGGTTTGTGGCTTATTTGCATAGACCTGCGACTTCGGAAAACTTCTCAACAAAAATTCTAATGGGGTCAAATCGCTCGATCTCGGTGGCCAGTTTACATCACCTTCATATGAGATGACCATGCCCTCGAACCGCTCGTGCAGAATTTCCAATGCCTAGTGACCTGTGTGGTACTTACCGCCATCGTGTTGAAACCACATGTCGTTGGTGTCCATATTATCAAATTCAAGCAAAAAAAAGTTGTTAATCATCGCTCGCCGTTGACTGCGATGGCCTAGCCAACGTTGTTGTCAAATAAATATGGACCGATGACGCCACTGCACCGCCAGCCCAAAATTCACACCAAACAGTAACTTTTTCAAGATGCATTGGATGCTCTTGGATCACATGTGAATTGGTTTCGTGCCTAATTCGACAATTTTGTTTGTTGACGTGACCATTCACCCAGAACTGGGCTTCATCGCTGAGGATGATTTTTCGATGAAAATTAGGGTCAGTTTCCAACTGCTCCAGAGCTCATTCAGCGAACAAACGTCATTGTCTTTGGGCGTTTACCTTCAGCTTCTGGATCAGTTGAATTTTGTACGGGTGCAGACCCAAGTCCCAACGCAAAAGTTGCCAAGTTGTGGTCTGCGAAGGCCGAGTTCTTGTGAAGATTGCGAAATCGACTGCCTTTGATTTTACTACACACTCGTACGAATAGCGGCGATGTTTTCGGCAGATCTTGCGTTTCTTCGACGAACGGCCGTGTTGGTTGATCGTTTACCGAACCAGTGATCTCAAATTTATCCACATGCACACTGCAAATACTTCTCTTGGTAAAATGGGCGCGATGAGCGAAAAGAACAGCCATTTTGATAAAACAATTTTATCATTTTGCACGTGTTGTTGAACGCTATATCCGTCCATTATGGTAATTTGGCAAAAAAATACTGAATAAATGACAGCCAATTTGACAGATATGGCTTAAACAATATATCCGCTATCAATTACTGTCAAAGTTCGGAATTCCCTATCGGAAGACCCTTTAGTTTTCTTTTGAAACGCATCATTCAAAAAAATTTTATTTCTTAAAAAGGCGCCAGTTATATAGACATTATCGAAAATCATCTTTAAAAATTTAAATTTTAAGACCTTGGACGACCAAGTCATCATCCAAAAAAAAATCGGTTATCATTCGACCATATCGCTCCCAATTGACTGTAACAGTCTGCCCATTGGCATCTTCGTAGAAATACGGACCAGTGTCACAGTACACATATTAAAGGTAATATATTGCACAGGTTGTCAAAGTTAGAAATGTCAAAAAATTAAAAATGGCTGTTCGAGTGACCACAGGAACTCAACGCGCATCATTAGAAACAACAACAAAATATTGAAATTAGACAAGGAAAGGGGCACTGAATCCACCATTTTACCACCATAATACCTCGATTTTGACAGATGCGCAGAACTGAACAAAAATGAAAACGCTAATGATATTACCCTTAATATGTGTACTGTGGACCAGTGTCACCTTTCGACCATTGAGCACCCCAAACAGTCACTTTGTCTGGATGCAATGGCATCTCTTCAATCACTTATGGGTTTTCTGATCCCCATATATGCAGCAATTTTGTTTGTTTACATACCCACCGAGTGAGAAATGTGCCACATCGCTGAAGAAATGTTGTTCGAAAAGTGCCTACGTTTGAATCAACATTTTTGTATAGTAAGTTTTAATAATTTTAACGCGTTGTTCGATTGTCAAGCGATCCATTATCGTAAATGGCAAACATTTAACTAATATTAGGTGTGTTCGCGCATTTGCCCGAAACTGCCAGATTCTACCAGATTTATTTTTTTATTATGAACTTTGACAGTCTTTCGGTCTAAAAATGGTAGAAATGGGTAGGTTTGGGAAGTAAATGAACAAGGTTATTATGACACTTCAAATGACAGCTGAGTTTGACAGGTGTCAAATGCAAGCGCTACCAACTTGAAACCACGAAATGAATTACCCTGTATAATTAATTATATTTATAGACAAAAAGAAACATTTTAACCCAACCTCCAAATATAAAAAGTCGTAAAGATAAAGAAATATTGATAAACTAGAAAACATATACGATTTGAATTAAATTAATATCTAAATTAAAAACAAATATTGCAACATGAAAAAAAAATAATTAAAACTCTTTATCAAACACGATGAAAGTTGGAAAGAAAATCTTATCTTTTGAGACTGCCGGCGGCCGGCGGCGCCTGTAAAAACAAAACAAGTAAACAACTTCTTTCATATCAGTTCGAAGTACACATCTAATTCCTTTTTGTGTTAAGTTAGTTCTTATCGCTGATAAAAAAAAATCGACCTTAAAGCAACAGAGCTGTTGTAATTTCATACTCAACAATCTGTTTGAAATTTTATAATTTAAAAGCTCACAACCAAGAAAAATGCAACTTACAAACCATATAAGTGGCAAAATTTATTCAGAATTTGAAATTCAATTAGACAGCTCTCAATATAGAAGAAATAATATTTTTCATTAAATTTTCTTTATTGTGGGAAAATATATTATGTGACAAGACAACAAAAAAGCCGGAAGCAAATAAAATTCTTTGTTCATAAAGATGTATCTAAAATGTATATCTACAATCTACATATACCTACTATATCTTGACCTATAGAAAATATTTTCAAACACTTGTTCTATTCCATCTTTGTGTATTTCTAATTCTAATTTAAACTTAAATTAAATAAAAATATTTATTATAGTCTGCTAGAATATTAATAATAGTGATTTAAAATAGCATATGGAACTGTTCTGATACGGAGGTCACATCAAAATGTGGCATCATTTTGAATATTCTCGTGATGCGTCTGTAAACTCTTTCTCTATTATAATATCCTCATTTTGCTAATTTATATATATTTCAAATTTTAATGCAAATGACATTGAGTTCAATTGAGGAAGAACAAACCACATCCTCACATCATCAAATTGAAGCACATATGGTATTGGTATAGGTTGGTAGGTATATATGATTTTAATTATTGTATAAGCATTTAATGAAATTTATGTGAAATAGATCAAACGAATATTGTGGTGGTCTTTTGTGAGTTATTCTCGATGAAATTTCGAAAATTCACAATAGGTTCTGGCACAGAGATAGAAAGAGAAAGAGAGATGGAGAGAAAATTCAACAACTGATTAAATACAAAATTATTTCATGGGATTTAATTGGATTGGTGGTGGATGGTGGATTTTATTTGTTTTAACGAAGTCCTTCGCATGGTTTTGGGAGGTTTATATAACAATTCAAAGGACATATTATTTGCAGATTTATTATCGTAATTTACGTAAAGTTCAAACCAATTGAGATATGGATGGTTTGATTTTAAATTCCTGCGATTCCGCACCATTGTGATTTTAGTCAGTTTAAATGTTTTTTTTTTTTTTTTTTTTTTTTATCATTTAAAGACTTTGTGAAGTTTAAAGCATTTGTCATATGTAATATACCTAGGTATTGAGGATTTTTTAAAATAAACATTTTTTTTGTCAATATATGTTCACCAATACAGAACAAAATTAATTATTTTCTCATTAAAATTTTGTCGAAATGTTCATTGGATGTACAGACGCACGACCGACCGACACACGACGGACGTAATGTTAAGTTTGATTAAAATCTCGAAATTTTTGTTTTACACCAAGCACTGAAGGTTGACCTGATGGGTCTCAACCAAGAGGTAAGGTTAGGTTAAGTTAGGTTAAGCTAAGTACAAACGATTGTCAGATCTTACAATATTGTCAGATCTGGCAGTGAAAAAACTGTTCCAAATGTCTTACAATCGTCTGAACACACAATTTTGTCTGACAATATTGTCAGACACGTCATTGTCAGACAACAATCTGACAAAAAATTGTCAGGTATCTTACAATTGTCTGAACACACACTTTTTATCATTGTCAGTCGATTAGGACATTGTCAGACTCATTGGTCATTGTCAGATGTTTTAATTCAAAACATCTTACAATTGCTGACAATTTCTTCATTATTCGAAATGTCAATGAGTTTGTTAAAGATGGCCGGTCGGTCCATTGTGATCGCCTATTACAGAGAAACTCCTAAACTGTAGTTGTTGACGTAGACTAGTTCATTTACGAACCAGCCCGTTCTTTCTATATATTATTTTCTCATGCTTGCCATTGAGACCTGCGCTAGATTGTCCAGCCAAGAGGCTTCCATAGACAAAGAGCTTTTTCTCCGCCTTAAGCCATACGTCGATGATTCTGTACAGCACGCCTTTATTAAGATAAGGGAAATGTTCCCTCAAAACAACCATCGATGCCCTTAAAGTGTGAGCCGTTGCTCTGCACTATTAGAACCAAATGTCATTTTAACATACCGGTCTGAATTCGCCATCACTGAAGCTCTCCCTGCAATGTTCTCCAGTGATCATGATGTGTCGAAGCACTCCAGTTCTTCATCTTGTCACACTTGTGATTTGTCTGAACGAATTGCGAGCCATTAAGCAATTGATTTGATGTTCGGAACAGTGCTTAACGGCAGCACATGAAGGCGCGACTGCCACATGAGAATGCAAAAGTCTGGGTATGGAGAAATTCATTCTGGGTTTGATTTCATTAATAAATATGTTATCGGTTTAGTAGGATAAGATGCAAGTATGTTTCTCTACGGTCCGGATTTGTTTTAAAATGTTCTCTTTCAAGTGAAATATGGGTCACCTTACCGACTTGGAATTTTTGACGACTTCCTTCAGATCATTGCACCATAAAAAGAATACCAATTACCGAGTTATTTCTAGTATTGTTTTTCTATAGAACCGATAATGCAGTGAACAGTTAAAATCTAACCTGCAGAAACTTAGTAATGTTGTTCAAATATTAAAACATTGATTCAGCAATTTTATTCCACTATATCTGCAGATTTACTCCACCGGAAATTCGCAATAATAGGCAATTATCTACGTGTTTGAATCTTGATTGAATCTCAATTAGTTCACCGAAATCGGAGATTTAACATCTTGAACCATGGCTGAACCGCGTTTGTACAACTGGATTTACAGACCGAATAATGAAACCGGTTTCGCAATCTTCAATTTGATCGTCAAATTATCGTAATTTCTTTACGCAAATATTAACTTTGTTCGTTTACTTCCCAAAATTGCCCATTTCTACCATTTTTAGTCCTAATGATCATAATATTTAAAAAAAATAAGATTGGTAGAATCTGGCAGTTTGGGGAAAGTAAAGGAACAGACCTATTGCTGTCGTCAAATCTGCAATCGTCCAGCTTGCTCAAAATCTGTTTGATCAACGTCAGTCCACTTTTTAGTTTCTACCAAACACATTTGACGTTTACGAACGCGCTCTTGGACTTTTCAATATTTTGGTCGTTATTAGCTCCATTTTTTAACTGGAGAGTTGCATTGCCCCGTGCAAATGATGTTATCAAAAATATGACTTTAGCAAACTTCGTTATCGAAAATAATGCCTTTGCATAAATATTTCATTTAGGGTTTTCGAACAGTTGACTTTTGAAGTTTGCGTTTAAGAACATCTTGCTTAATTGCATTTGTCACGCAAATGACGTTTTCAGAATCTAAATGAACCCATGGTGTGGTAATTTAAATCAATATTCGGTACCGAGCATAAAACTATAACCATTTATTTTTATGTTTCAACGATTAGTTCAGCATGGAATGCTGGTCTTCGGTGGAGGTGAAAGGTATAACGCTTAAGTTCAACCCTTTGGTTAAAAACTTTAAAAATTTTCCTCATTACATTCACTTTTTCTTAAGTACCAACTTACTGCTAGAAAAACCTGCATTATTTTTTTTTTTATCTAAGACAAGCGATTAAAATTATAAGAACACAAAATTTAACCTTGGGCGATATTATATCTGAACTTCAAAGTACATAATATAATTAATTAAACTAGTTTGACACCCATTTGCAACCTTTCTATATATAAGTCTCTCATCTAGACTTCTTTCCTGCCACAGAATAATCCATAAATTCACATCAATTTATTATTATTTAACTTTTCCTGCAATTTATTTTGCACAACACAACAACAACAACAAAAAAAGAAGAAGTTGAATAAAACAAGGAATTAGGTCATCTAAGTAGAAAATCCAGTTAGTTGGGCGACAGTCGACCCATAAAAAAAATAAAAATTCTATGTGAAGTCCTCAAACAAAACAAACAACAGCAAAAAAAAAAAAAAAACGCGGGGGAGCTAGGTATACGTTCGCCTTTTTTTTAATATTTTATGCTTTTAATTGCTCACGATGAAAGCATAATTAGAACACGTTCGAAAGATCTATGCATGTTAGTTAGTATGTGCCCATTATGGAACAGAAAACATCTATCGCATATAAATTTCCTCTACTTTATTATAGAAGTCAAACTTCTTTGTTTGTAACTAATGCTTAGCGACTTTTTTGGTTGGGAAAAATGTTCGAAGTAGAACTATGTATGTAGGTAGGTAGGTAATAGTGTTATTCTGACAGACAGTGGCAAAATGGCAATACCATAATATCATAAATTGAAAGTAAACATTTAAAACTGAGGTCAAACTAGTTGAACATTGATTAAGTGGTGGCAACAGCATACTACGTCTTTTAATATCAAAACAAGAACCATGAACTCAATTTCAATTGGAAATATTGGCTGTTCTTATAGGGTTACCATCAGACATTGCCCATATAATAGTTTTGCAATATTATTTTGCCTCTCATTAAAGAGCTGGTTGATCTTCATCGAACTATTTATACTATCGGTGAAGAAATTTGAAAACTAATCACGTAGGAACCAATTCTTTGAACTTGCAAATGGGGTGTTACAAGGTTCTATCTTAAGACCAATGTTTTTTTTTTTTTTTAATGTGTACACTTATATGATTGAACATAGTACGATCGTTAGGATAATAAGGTAGGATTTAAAAGAATTTCGTATAGTGCGACTGAAGAATGAATCTCTTAACTTGACAGTACATACCGAAATTTGGTTCAAGGGGATTACGGTGGAATTATCTTACCCAGCGGCTACATTAGCAATACTTGAGGAAATAAATTGCTTGGCTCATTGCCATTGCCTTGAATATTGCTAATTGAGATGCTTTAGCAATGGCAATGACAATATTGCTCAGCTGATGGAAGGCAATTATTGATTTCCATCGCTGAGGCAATAAATTTTGACGTTTCACCTTTTACAAAATGGTTTCTCCGCGATTTTGAATGAATTATGCTTCGTTTTGAAATTAAAGGTAACAAAATGAGAAATTAAGTGAATTTAAGTTTTTTTACTATCAAAAAATGTGAATTTAAAAAGCAAAACACACTTGACTGTGGTCGTAATTCCTACACTGACATTTGAACACTGAAATTACTTGGCAATAGAATGCCCAACCAGGCATTAAATTGTCATTGCCATTGAAATTGACATTGCATTGCCTCAAATATTGCTAATGGAGCCACAGCGTCAATAGAACGCTGTACTATTCATAAAAACAGCCATTAATAATGTTCTATTTGTTTCTTAAAAACTTTCTAAGTGATATTTTCGCTTCTTTAGCCATATGGGAAAGATTGTAAGTGGATTTCCATATATATGACAAATCCAGAGATTTTCTGTGGACTTATTTACTGTTTTGTTTTGTCAAAAAGCCATGACGAAGAGCTCAACAAAATGAAAATATTCGAAAGTCAATTCTGTTGGTAACCCTGGTTTTTCTGTGTTCTATCATCAGTGCACGATTTATTTATTTTTTTTATTGTATAAGAATTCTAAAATGGCCACTTTCGATCGAACAGTTGGCCAGTTGGTGAACCGTAACGTGTTTTTTGTGCTGGACATTAGACAATGATTGTTGGCATAGTTTAAAGTATATATCATGAGGTTTTAGATTTTATTTTCATCAACAGCAATATATTGATTGTAAAGGCAAATAAAAAAAAAGTCAATGGGAATTTAATGTTACCTGCATTCCCATCATGATGTGTAGTTATGGAGAAGGTGTAAATAGTGTGGGACGATTATATAGAATGGCATTGAATACATTTCAGGCTAGAACTTGTGAAGTTGGTCATTCTTGATTGTTATGGTTTTTTTTCCAAATACATAGATCATTTTATAAATTGCCATTACGATGTAATTAAATTCTTCACACCCATAATTACTTTTAACGTTTTTTTTTTGTGTGGAGGTATTGAGTCTCTAGATTTATTTTTTTTTGCAATCCCACAGAGAATCAGATAAACAAAAAGACATCGGTGCTAAATAAATTAGATTTTAAATGCAAGAACAACTAAACGGACTTAGATGAACACCGAGAATTTTCTGAGCTAAACTTTTAAGTACACAGAAAAACTGTGTTATCTATTGTAATTGTTTTCTTTTAATTCAAATAACATATACACAGGGTATTTCATTAAGGCCCGTTTGCTGATACTACACATAACGATTTAAGTTGAACTTAAATTCTTAAGGGGTACTTTTTCCATGTCATAATTAATTTCAACTTAAATCGGCATGTGTAGTATCAGCAAACAGGCCTAAGTGCTTCCTTTCTTTAAATTTAAATAAAACAAAATGTGAGTGAGATATCATTGATATTTAATAATTTGAAGGGCCTATCGATGACATTATGTATGGAATATAACATTATTCATTTATCCTGGGTGGCGTGCATCCGAAATGTCGAAAAATCCACACCAAATAGTGATTTTTTCGGAATGCGTTGGACTCTCTTGGGTCTTATGTAGATTGGTGTCATCCCAAATTCGACAATTTTGTTTGTTGACGTACCTATTCATGCAGAAATAGGCCTCATCGCTGAAGATGATTTTTCGATGAAAATTAGTGTCAGTTTCCATTTGCTCCAGAGCTCATTCAACGAGCACACGTCGTTGTCTAAGACCGTTAACCTTCATCTCCTGACATTCAAAAATTCAATTAAATTCATCTTAAAAGATTTAAAATATAAAAAGAAGATACCATTGTTAAGCTGAGAATGCTTTATCACTTTTTAATTATTTTAGAATGTTTTTCGCACAAAACAATGTCATGTTGAAAAGAAAAACATGTATTTAGGTAAAATGTCTACTCAGCTGGGGATAGAATTTAATTCAAACCATATCACAAAAAGTCAATCAATTCTCATTCACATAAATTCTTAATTCACTGCAAAGCCCATGCATATATGATATAGTTTACTATTGAACCTCAAAGGGCGATAGAGGGACATTGACTGTATTTTATTTTTTTTGTTTTTTTTTTTTAAATCAAAAGTTTCAACTAAATTGAATTCTAAATATTTTTTCCTTGTTTTTTTTTTTAATCAGTAAAATAGTTTTCTAAACCCTAAGCTTCATCTATTTGACTAAAATAGAAACTGCTGAAGCTTATACCTACATAAAACAATCAATTTAATCGCATTTAACTTCACTATTCACTAACTCGCCCATACTATAATCTATATTGATATAGTCTGGGAAAAGATTTTGAAAATGAGAAAATCATATAGTCATAGTATTTTTTTGTATAGGTGTATTTTAATTTTATATTAAAATATACGGAAAAAGTTCAAATATGTATAAAAAAAAAGTGGGAGTGATAGTGGGCGGACTTTAAAAAAAAATAAATACGTATGTCATGATTTCGGTTCAAGATATTTTAAATACAAAATTTTAACTCTCAAAGATTTTAAAATAAGGAACCTGAGTACCTATCTCAGATATAAAAAGTGGGCGTGGTAGTAGGAGGATTTCCAAAAAAAACTTCAATGTCATGGTTCTTACTCAAAAGAGCATTCTTAGCCTTCTAAAAACAAAAGATATATAAGAGGATATATGTATATAGATATACGAATACAATTTGAATATAAGAACATTGGGCGTGGTAGTGGGCAGGAAAAATAACACGTCTTGTCATACTTAAGGTTATAGAAAGCTTATGTTTATGTAAAAATTTGAATGTTTTAAGGCAGTTAAAAATAAATGAGAAAAATATAATATATAGAGGGTGGGCCAAATACAAGTTTCTTTTTAAAAATGCAATAAAATGAACAAAATTTAATTTTTTCCATGTATTATGGCTTTATTAGTAAGATCAAACATTCCCATTAATTATGGAATACATCGTCGTCCAAGTGGCTGCCTCGGCGTGCCCATTCTGTCACTCCAATTTTCCAAGGCCTTGTTGATGGTTTGGGACTGTAGCTAACGGATTTCTCGGATGATATTGGCCTTAAGTGCTTGAATCGTTTCCGGATTTCTGGCATAACATCGGTACTTCACGGTTCCCCACAAAAAAAAGTCCAAAGAGGTCAATTCGCAGCTCCGAAGCGGCCAATTGACGGCTGATAAAACTATTTGAGAATTTGGTGCGCAAAAGATCGATTGTGGCAGAGCTGTGTGGCATGACGCGCTATCCTGCATGAACCAAAGGTTGTCCAAATCCATATCTTCAATTTCAATAAAAAAAAAGGCGGTTAACATGGCTCTGTAACGCCCACCGTTGACCCAAACGTTGTTTACAGCTCATTTTCGAGTCTCAAAATCTCGGCTACAGCAGCTACATTCTCGTCTATGCGCACCGTACGACGACGGGGACAATGTCTATGAGTGTTGTCAAGTAGCATACCAGTCTCACGAACTTTTTGCACAAACTTGCGTACAGCAGGCGCGGTTGGTGCTTCATTTCGGCCAAAACTGTTTTTTTTTTTAAACGCGCTGTTTGGGCTACACAGCAATCACTTTGGAAATAAGTTTTCAATATTTCCCAACGTTTTTCAAGCGTAAAGCGACTCATTTCGTTCCGCGGAGGTATGATACTGACTTTCTGTTAATATTTCGAGTGGGAAACAGCTGTCAGTATCAAAATAACCTAAGATTTAAAAAGAAACCACTAGATGGCCCACCCGATACAATTAGCCGGATTTTACTAAAACTACTTTTGAAACCATTTCGCTGCTAAACTTTTAAAGTTTCAGCGAAATTAGTTCAGTGGTTTTTGAACCTATATATATTTATATATATATAGGAATTTTAGTTGTGTTATAAAATGGGCTTTAGGTCAATAGGAATTTTATGTATGTAGAGGTATTTTTCATATGAATCAATTTAAATTTAAATATTCAAAAATCAACCTCACTTCACGTACTTTAAGAAGACTGAAACTAAGAATGACACAGAACAAAAGCTGAAAGTTTCCCTTTTTCCTATAAAAGTAATCGAAATTACCATATTTCCGTTCCAAAGATAAGAAAAACAAGAGAAAAAAAAAACTACAACAATAAGAGAACAAAAAAAAAATAACCATGACCGCGTTCCAGATTATGACTGTGACAGAAGAGGCCACAAAGATCTATTTGGGCGGAAACTTATTTTTTATCTCAAGTAAAACAGACACACTTCGATTAACTTGGTATGGGCTGCAGATTTATTCCAGCTTTGATTACAAATGTTGCTTCTGCTTCATCTACTGAATTTATATTATATACATACCTAGTGCCTATGCGAGTGCGAGTGCGAGTACCACAGTGATAGTGATCCATACCCCGTTCGTGTTGGCGTTAGCCGTATAGCCCCATGCGGAACTATTGAAGTGGAACACCGAGGATAGAAGAAAAAGAAGATGTGATGGTCATGCAGGGTTAAGAAATGATTAGAACGGTTGACTGGGTTGCTTACTTGCATCTACAAGTCGGATCGGATCGGAAGTCAAGACACAGGGGAAAAGGTGTTTGGTTCGAAAAATATCGCTGTTAAATCTTTTATATCCCAGACCCGGATAGAGAGCAAGAGCGGGGTTCACTTTATTATTTTTTTTTGTCTCTGTTTTGTTTTGTACAAAGATGAGATGATGAGGGCAAACACGCAATCACTATGCAGACCGTTTTATTAACAGTAAGTTTTGTATATATTTTTTTGTTCATCCATTTTCTTCTTTGATTTTCATTTTTCTTTGTTCACTTTTTTTTTTTTTTTGCTGTATGGGGCCATGACAGACAACAGAAAGGGTCGATATAGCGGTTATGATTTGAATTGCGTGTGCAGAAGTTGAATCGACTAATCGAATGTTTTTTACTTGAATGATTTGGGTGGAATTTATATATTAACAATAACAACAACAAAAATACAAGGGCATCATGGGGAAAATATTATATGATGATGATGATGATTTGGTATTGATTTTTGTCCGAGAAAGGTCGGCTTAATCACACAATCAGAATCAAATTAGATGGGACATATTGGCATTATTAATGGGGATTTGATGGATTTGGGTAACTTTTGTTAATAATAATAATTCTGTTGGAACTTAATTCCACCCACACACCTTAAAGACAGTAGGTATCAACGTAAGTATGGGTTTATAGGTTTCTATAATATTTAATTCTATTATCATTTCTATATTAAGTTTTACTGAAGATTAGGTAAGGTTTGCCAAATTAAATAAATTCGAATTGATGTTGACAGCTCAAGGGATATAATTTTCAGAAGATTGTACTAATCATTAATTCGCATCTACAAACAGCTAAAGCTGGAAACGTCAATTTTGTGAAACTTTTTTTTTTATAAAACGTTACAGGATTTGTTTTTGTTGTATAATGTTCCAAATTTAACAAAGCTTTCATTTAAAAATCGCTAAATCGTTTTTTCTCGGCATTAGAAATCAATAATTATTGTCTAATCTATATCGAGGAATATTGTCACTGACATTGATAAAGCATCTCCATTAGCAATATTTAATGCAATGGCTTAATGAGCCAAGCAATTTATTTCCTCAAATATCGATCACCACTTTACCTGCTGTTCATCGACTTCGAAAAGGCGTTCGAAAGTGTAATTTATTTGGAGAAAGGAGATAAAATCGTGGGATCAATACCGCAAAAACTAAATAAATCAATACTGAAAAAACTAAATGGATTAGCCTTGGCACTTCCTCATCTATCCAAGTAAATATTTTGGGACAGGAATGAGTTTTACGTGGATACCTGCAACTTAAAGTCGAACCCCACGGTGACCTACCGACATCGGAGTCAATGTGAGCATTGACCACGCACCCAGGTATCAGGTACACCGGTGGCAAAATAATGGTATGTTGCGGCATACCACCCTCCTTGGTTAGGAGCGAGGGCTACCAACCCCTCTAGCATCCAGATCCCTCAAGGAGACCTGCATACCATATGTTGTCGCATTTGATGCAACCACAGCCACCGTAAACTCCCACTAGGGGTCCTACCTCAATCGAACAATTTTTTTCAGGGCTGTTTGTTCCCCACGGCACCCTTGTACTTGGGTAAGTTTTTTTGTATATCATTCACGGAACGGCTCGTGAATGTAGATATACGTAGCTTTCTTGAGAGCATTTGTCTCTACTGCGGTGGCGGAACTAAACTGGATATAACCAATCGAATCGGAAAAGCAAAGGCTGCGTTCAAAATCCCTTTTAAAGTAGAAAATATGGAGAAGCAACCCTATTAGCTTAAAGAACAAACTAAGAATGTTCTGCTTCAATATTAAATCCGTGCTGTTTTATTGGTGTAGCACTTGGAAAGTCACATCCGTTGTCACAAAAAAGCTGCAAACGTTCGTTAATAAATGTCTTCGAAACATCTTGAGAACTTTCTGGTGCAACCTTTTCACCAATGATGAACTTCATGCGAAAACGAGTTAGGAACCCATAGAACCTATTATACGAAGACCCAGTGGCAGTGGTTTGGTCATACGCTTCGAAAAGGTGACATTCAAGTCAAGCGATGCAATGAAACCCGTTCAGAGGAAGGCAGACAAATGGGCCGATTCAGAAATACTTGGCGTGAAACTGTTGAAGAGGAATCAGCATAACTGCAGAAGAAGACTTGGAAAGAGCTGATATACATAATACAGCTCCAGAAATCGTATACGAATGCGCTTAGGAGTTGGAGAGGCCCCATATGCCCCGCAGGGAGAACCTCACGGAGGTAATAGGTCCGAGAACCGAAGTAATGTAGTAAATATTGCTTTAGTAATACACATAAGAAAATTGGGTGTGACATTGAGCCGATTTAACTAAAACCCTTTTCAAATGAAAGAGCTAAAATGTCGAAGTCATAAGTGCTTTCAAACGATCGAGATATGTTTAATTTCCGCCGCGTCGGTAACTCTATACAAAAAGATTAGATCAAAAAAAAACAAAGCGCTGAGTCAAGAGTGCCCTTTAAATTTCATTGTTTTTTTATTTCCTTCAAACTTCATGTTGCTTCTTTGTCTTCAAAAAAAACTTACAAAAAATATTGCACTCGTACAATAACAGAGTTCAACATCGACTTTACCTAAACTTAACCAAGCTGAACTCCTGCATTTTCAACCAAGGTCGTATAGCAAAGGTGATTCATTGGGGGTTTCATTCACCCCTTGTTTGTTTTGTTTAAATTAGATTTGATTATATTTGTTAATTTAATTGTTTATGTAACAAAATTATCTTACAAAAATCAATTTTGGATATACCTACCACATTACAAAATTCTTTACGTTAATTTTGGGTACTTCCCTTAATCTTAAAAAACGTACAAACAAAATTAAATTCAAATTTCAACTGAAATAATTGAAATATTTCCAATGAACGAAATGTTAAAAAACCATTGCATATTTGTAGATGTACATTTATCTATGATTTGAGGAACCAACCCATAGAATCCATCGCTTGCGTGGCGGCAACGGATCCGTTGATGGATGAAACGGATATGGGTGATCCAATGAATCCGTTGCGTTGTTTTGACATCTTTAATTCGCACGAATTTATAAAGTAAATTTTTGGAAAAGATAAACTTCAAATTATGTACTATGCGCTTACTACCTTTTTTTGTCTAAAAACAAGAACAAAATATGAAGTTTCACTTAAAAGAATTCTCTTAATTTATAGATTTAGTCCCCAACCTCATAAATTCTTAGCTACGAACCTGTTTTGAAAATTGGCTTAAGCTGACGATTTACTTTGTTTTTTGTTGTTCCTTCTGTAAAATGCCTTTGTTTTGAACATAATTTGATTGTAGATTTATTTTCTTGACTCACAAGTTGGCTTCTTTCTTTCATTCTCTTTTTTTTTCTTGATTCGTCGTCGTCTTGTCGTTGCTATATCTTCTCCCCTTCTGCAATAGAAGAAGCTTCAAATTTAAACTCAAGAAAAAGAAGCTTAAAAGAATAATGCCCAAGTAAAGTATACTGTAGCTGGTGGTTGGTGGCTTTTACCATACCAAAGGGAACGGTTAACAATTTTCAGTGCTATTAATTTTGTGAGTCACGACTCATGACCGGCATCAGCAGCAGCAGTACTCACGTCTCGACAGTTCCGAGGAAGTTTGTTGTTTATTTTTTTTCTTTTTTACCATTTGCTGTTGCAGTGTCTCAGTGTGTTAAGACCATTATACTTTTGTTCTACGTCATTTTGTTTTTTGGTTTTCTTTTGAATCTTCTTCCATTATTTTCTTCCAATGTACATTATTGAAGAAACTTCAGGCATTTTGCTTTTATTTTTGTTGTTATTATTTTTATTTTGGTTATGAAACATCGTCTGTTTCTTTTTGCTCGACATTTTTTTTTTTTAAGTTTGTTAACATTTTCATCGTCATCATCGCGGCTTTTGCATAATTCAAATATATTTTTATTTTTTTTTTTTCAAATTAAATTTTTCGTTCCATCTTCCATTCCATGCTTCCAACATCATACAATATCATACAATCAGTTGCTTCGACTCGCTTCACCCTATTCGTATATTATTATTTGGTAACACAGAAAAGAAGCCCAAGTCTTGAGTGAGGGTAACCTGCACCTTACTTATACCTATAGATAAAAAAATAAATAATTTAACATAAAAAAAAAAAATATAAGAAAAAGAATTACAATTCCGCATAATTTTTGTCTCTGTAATCGGATAATTGGATTGAACTTTGGGGTTGTTATCGTTTTTTTATGTGGGAACAAAAGTGTTGTGTTTTGTGAGAATCGTTGGGACCTTTGTGACATTATTATTTTAGTCGTGATTTTGGACTTTTTGAGGAGAGGTTAGCTTATAAGAAAATTTCTTTGCTTAGAAATATAAATATATCTACCTACGGGTTTTTTTTTTTGATTTACTAATTTACTAATTTTTTTCTTTTTTTGCAGACTTCATCTACAACAAAAACAACTACCATGACAACTCCAGCCAAATTATATGGCAAGGATCTAAGTGAATATGATGAAGTTGATGTAGATGCATTGTTAGCGCAGCTCTCACCAGAAGAAATCAACATTTTGGCCAAAGAAGTCGATCCTGATGTAAGTACAAATAAAAATTAAACATTTTACATATAAATTGAAGACAAATATATTGCATTAACTTGATCTAGATACCTAATTACCTAAATAGAGTGAGTCATGGGTGATATCGGTTTAAAAAACAAACTAAAATGAAAACATTTTTGAACCGAATCAATGTAATATTTCTTAGATTTGTGGACCTAAAAATTCTCGTTTTATTAAAAACTTAAATAGAAATAAGTCCATTCCATCTAAACAGAATAGGTACAATAATTGAATAGAAACTCACCGTGTTATTGATCGTACAAAAAAAATAAGCGCTTGAACTATTTCCGGATGAAATTTTGAAAATTATCTAAATCATCTTACGTTTTGACTTCGGGAACTTATTTGATGAAACCAAATGTAGATTTTCAGAGTTTATTTAATTATCTAATCGACCTATTTTTGGATTTTTTTTTTTAATTTTATTTCAAATTATTGCAAGCCTCTTGAATGTCCCTAATTTTGAAAAAATTGACATTCCGTTTTTGAGATTTTGAGAAATGCCAAAATTATAATTTTTTAGTCAAGTCATTGGTATTAGACATAAATCCAGCACAATTCCGGAAAAATCGCCGCAAATCTGGATTTAAGTAGATATAGGTACAACCTTCTCATGGTGGTTTCATTGGCTCAGTAACTTTAATACAGTAAAACCCGCTTAAGAGAAACCGAAAAATGTCAGTATTTCTTTAACTTAAGCGGTTTCTTCGCTTAAGTGAAAAAAAATTTCACCTAAGCGGAGTTCGGATAAGTGAAAAATAAATTTCACCTAAGCGGATACAGAATTCCAAAAACGGCTGTGACATATCAGAAATTCAAATGTCATTTTCTTAGGGAAAATTTGGTGGAGCTGAAAAATAAAAAAACGTGAATGCGTTCAGCAAATTTTTTTTTTCTGTTCGATTCAATTTTTTTTCACTTAACAGTGACCTGCTTATCTGACTTAAAATATGTTTCAGATAAGCGGGTTTTTCTCTAAAGCGGGTTTCTCTTAAGCAGGTTTTACTCCAATTGAAAATAAAAACCAAACTTCTTCGGCAATGCTTATAAACATATATAAATTAGAGCTCTCGATTTTAAGCGGTGTAGATATACGTGTCACCTGTACATGTTTGGAAAAAAAAAATCAACACGTGTGTATATAAAAATACACCTGTAATTATAATAGCGTAACTTTTTTTTGTAAATTACCGTGGAGAAGCGATTTTAAGATTTTTTTAAAGTGTAAGAGATCGATTTTTAGGTATAGCTTGATATTATATTGTCACATCAAAAGAAAATATTTTTCAAAAAATTACTTTCGGCATTGTAACTAGTTGTTAACGTCTTTTGAACCATAAAATAGCATAAGTACGATTTAAAAGTATTTACACGTGTATGTATGTAAATACAGGTTTCTCAGGAAAAAGCGACTGCAAGGCTGCACTCTCATTCAGTACGATAAAGTGTTCTTAAGAAACTGTGAAAATATCTACCCTTATTAGCGCCGCTAACAATCTGGTTTTCAGGAATATCTCCCTTATGGTCACTCGTACAGAAAAAATGTTAAGGACTCTGGACTAATTTTAAGCATAAAAGTTTTCTATGAAAAATATGCTGAAACTTTTCTTCGTAAAAACAACCGTTTTCAAAATAATTCATACAATAGTTACGGCATTCATTGTACGAAATGTACGCTTAATTTCGATGTATAGCCGCTCCTTTTGATATTCTTGAAAAAAAAAAATGCAAAAATTCAGGCTTAATAAAAATTTTAGTGGGTCAAAGGCTCTCCAACACAGTTTTTGTGAACATCTCCCTGTGAGAAACTCCCAATTTTGTGTGAATATTAAAGTAAAACAGGCTTAAAATGATGCTACTCATTATTGAAACAACAATCGAAGAAAAAAAGTAAAACCCGTTTAAGAGAAACCCGCTTATCTGAAACTTTTTTTTAATTCCAGAGTATTTGTCGACCAACCTTTAGTACACTCCGCTTAAGTGAAACTTGCTTAAGTGAAAAACCCGGATACCTATAACATATTTTCAGTTAAATTTTATATTTTTCATTGAAAAAAACTCTCTCAAGTGAAAAAAAAAATTGAATCGAACAAAACAAAAAAAATTGCTGAACGCTTTCGCTTCTTTATTATTTTTCACCTCCACCCAATTTTCAACACGAAAATGAGATTTGAATTTCTGATATTTCACAACCATTTTTGGAATATTTAAATCCGCTTAGGTGAATTTTTTTTCACTTATCCGGAATCCTCTTAAGTAAAATTTTTTTTTCACTCAAGCGGCATTAAGTTAAAGAAAAACTGTTACATTTTGCCGTTTCTCTTAAGCGGGTTTTACTGTACTAGAAAAACCAGTGTGGTCGAAGGTGAAGAAAAGTATTTAAACATATTTTCTGTAGAACATTTTCTTAGTTAAAAATTAGTCTTAATATTTTTTTGTACGTAGGGAGATATTCCTGAAAATTCAGATCGGGGGGCATTTAACCTTTTTTAAATTTATTCAAAATCTTTGAGAAACCATTTTGAAAAAAGGTTAAAACTTATAATGTATTGCCTTGGCTGTGGAAGCAATAATTGCTTTTGATTGCCTGAGTAATAATATCATTGTAAAAACGTCTCCATTGGATATAATCAAGGCAATGCAACAATGAGGCAAGCAATTTATTTCCTTAAATATTGCCAATAGATCCGCTGGTTTAAAAAGATTTAGTGGATCATTTTTATAATATGTGCCTGATTAGTTTGTGTGATTAAGTTACTCTACGCTGCGTTTGTGTTAAGTTCGGTTCAAGTAGTATAGGTAGGATCAAAAATGTTAAAACAAACTAAAGATAAATGCGTTTTCCAATCAGACCTTTGAGTGAATTAAACATGAGATAAATCTTTAAAAGCAATTTTTTAAACCAAAAATCATCAATTTTGTTTCTAAGCAATTAAAAACTTATCTTCTGTGAACGCAACCCACGATATAGCATGCATTCCACAAAACCAGCGATTATAGAATAGTCGTTCGAATTTAACTTAAAAATCTAATTTTATTTGTTTGAGTTTTATTCGTTTGTTTTTTGATAAACGACTTTTGTCGCAAGTTTCTACGTTTTTGAATCAAAATAAATAAACAGAAAAATTTCTATAACAGCTGATTTATGGGTTAAGGGAAGAAATGTAGGAAGATAAAATTAAAATTAAAGTTCTCCACCAAAATTCAGCTTCTTCGCAATTTTTTTGAAGTTAAAGTTTATATATCGTTATATAGCTTTTCAATATAAAATTTCCCGAAAGAATACAAACAAAACTGAATAAATTTAAATACAAAAAATGGCGATGATCGGAAATGAGAGTTTGGTTGACGAAATTATGTGTATATTTTGGGAAGATTTTCTGGAGAAAAAATAAATAAACAATACTGATAATGAGCAGGGTTGCCATTTCTTGAACTAAAGAGTTTCATAACCCGATTTAAAAATGTTTGTAGTCCAAATTTATCAAAATGGATCGTCATACTAAAATTTTTGTCGCTAATTTCTGAAAAAGATAGCCAAATTTCCGATAAATAGCCCAATTTTGCAACCTTGATAATGAGAATTTTTTAATAAAGTTTTGATCTTCATGCTATTTATTTTATACTAATTTATATATTAATTTGTTCCGATAGGACAACTTCCTGCCACCAAATCAACGTTGCAGCTATGAATGTAAAAAAGACCCCACAGGACCATTAGACAGGAAGAAGCTCATCGAACACATTAACAAAGAAGCCCTTGAAACACCCGATCTACCCGAAATAGAACCCTTCGTTAAAGGTACAGTTCGTGGTAAAAAATGGGTCCCACCACCACGGGATGATCGAGAAATTGCTGCCGAAGAACAAATTGCCATTGATATGGGTGAAGAGTATGAACATGCTTTAAGTGATGCCACACAAGAGGAAATTATTGACTTGGCTGGTAAGCAATTATCACATGACCATGAAGTCGTCCACATGAATCTTGAACAAATCTTATATTTTTTTTTTTCTTAAAGCTATTCTCGGTTTCCATTCGATGATGAATCAAGATCAATACCATGCGTCACTTCTTAATAAAGGTCAACCAATTGGTATGGGCTGGGATGGTATTACAAAATCTACAACACAAAAATTATATCCAATGGATCCACCAAATACTACAGATATTGATGAATCAGTTAAGCGGGTCAAAGATGATGATCCAAAATTGATTGAACTGAATTTGAATAATATTAAGGTAAAGATGTTAGATCTATGACCAGAGTTACCCTTAAATCTCTATAAAATATTCTTTATAACTTTTTTTGTTTTTTTTTTAGAATATATCCGATGAGAAATACGAGCAATTGTTCGCCGTACTGCCCCAAAATGAACATTTGGAAGTTCTATCATTAACAAATGTCGGTCTAACCGATAAAACAGCTCTCTTACTGGCAGAAGCTATCGAAAAAAGCAAAACCCTGAGAGTATTAAATGTCGAAACAAATTTCATTAGTCCCCCAGTGATTGTGACTTTGGTAAAATCATTACTGAAAGCACGTACAATTGAAGAATTTAGAGCCTCAAATCAGGTAAGTTGGCAACCATGTTCCGATAAAAAACAAACAAAATAATAACAAAACTAATAATAATTCTTAGCGATCAACAGTTCTTGGTAATAAAATCGAGATGGAGATTACGGATTTAGTAGAAAAGAACACATCCCTACTCAGATTGGGTCTCCATTTGGAATTCAATGATGCCCGTCATAGAGTTGCCGCCCATCTGCAGCGCAATATCGACAGGAGTAAGTTATTGTTAATAATTATTTTTTTTTCCTTAAGATTTTTAAGATTTTTTTCAGTAGAAACTTTCGGAGGAATCCAGCTTCTATTATTACCTTTAGTTATTTTTTCAGCTTGGAGCCTATCATCGTTGGTTTCTCCCAATTCTCCCTTATTTTTCTTTAGTTTTAAGAATCATTCAATTAATTTTTTTTTTAATTTCTTTCAATTAAAACATTCGTCATCTTCCTTGAAATTATTATACTTAATTTAGATGAACATGAATTGAGAAAAGGTAATTCATTGTCACCAATACCGAAATCAACATCACCAATTAGCAGAGGCAACGACTTGCTGTCAATGCAAAAAGCTAAATCACCTAAACCAATTCATCTCGTATTAACCCCGCAAGAGAGAATCGATTCAAAGTCAGAGTTGATAGCATCATTGGTAAGTCAGAAACAAAGTGATCGTCAGGATAGAGGTGAGATTTCATTGGCAGTTCCTCAAAATCTCAGTAATGTCAGATCACCTTCGAAAGAACCTACTTCCCCTATCAAGGAAAACATATCGCCAGTCCAAATTAATGAACCTTCGAAATCAGTTGAAGAGAAGAAATTGGTTTCGAAAGAGGCTACTTCCCCTATCAAAGAGAACATTTCCCCAGATCAAACTGAAGAACCTTCGAAATCAGTTGAAGAGAAGAAATTAGTTTCGAAAGAGACTACTTCCCATATCAAAGAGAAAATTTCTCCAGTCGAAACTAAAGAACCTTCAAAATCAGTTGAAGAAAAGAAATTAGTTTCGAAAGAGAATACTTCCCCTATCAAGGAAAACATTTCTCCCGTCCAAACTAAAGAGCCTTCAAAATCAATCGAAGATAAGAAATTACCTTCAAAAAAAGCAACTTTTCCGGTTAGTGATAACATTTCACCAGTCAAAACTAAAGAACTTTCAAAAGCAGTTGAAGATAAGAAATTAGATGTCAAGGTTATTGAAGATGATAAAGCAGTTTCTTCAAAGCCAAATGTTGACAAGAAATCTCCTTCAAAAGAAACCAAATCTCCTGTTAAAGAAAGAATTTCTCCGTTTAAAGCTAAATCCCCAGTTAAAGATAAAAAGTTGGACGTCAAGATTTTTGAAGTTCCTCCAACTCCTTATCAATCGATGGAAGAATCTTTAGCAAAAGAAGAAAAGCATCCAGTTGAAGCTGTACAAACATTAGAAGCAATCAAACCAACAGATGTGACGCCTTCGTTTGAAAAAAAAATTTCCCCCACACGGAATCCAAAGATAGGTGAGCTTCGACATAGCAACTTATCTCGAGCTTTTGACATAGAATCAAATGAGAAAACCCCCGAAGCTTCTAAAATAGAAACTGATAAAACTGAAATTCTTACAGAAGTCCCAATGCTAAAACCAGAGACACTTCTAGGCACACTAGAAAGCGCTGCTGTTAAAAATCCCCCTGAGCCCCTTCAACAACCAAAACAAGCGGAAGAACGTAAAACCGACTTGCCAGTTGGTGGTCCGGAGTCTATTGATAGGGAACGTTTATCTGAAAGTGTTTCTCCCAGTCGACACATAGAAGATAAAATGATACTTCTTCGAGCTAAAATTGATAGCTTTGCTGAAGTTGCAGATGAAAAAATGGCAAGTTTACGATCAAGAATCGAAGATATTGCTCGGGAACCATTAAATCAGATTCCTGATGTAACAATAAAACCTCAAAAAATTCAAAGACCTACTCTTAATGTTCCCCCTGTAGAAACATTCGAAAAAATTTCAGAACCAACTGAAGAAATCCCGTTAACTCTTCCACCAAAACACCCAGCTAAAAATGTTATTGCGTCTAGTTTGCCTTTGATTAAGACCCCGAATTCTATTGGGATAACATTGAATTATCAGCAACAAATTTTTGTAAAACCTCCTATTAAAGCCGATGTCACTGCTAATCTGAAGGAACAAGAAGTGAAGATAATAGAAGAAGTTGAAAATATTTCTCAAGCACCAAAAGAGAAGTCTGCAACGTTGATTGTCCAAGAAAAGAATAACAAAGAAATTGGTGTCGAAGTCGTGGATGTGGTAGAAATTGCCAAAGTCACTGATACTGAAGCAACTCAAAATCCCAATTCTGACAATCCTTCTTCAATTAAATTGGCTTTGAAAGAAAAAAGAAAAAGTCCCGATGTTCAAAAACCGATACCTGTAACCTTTCCTGCTGCGAAAATTCCTACAGAATCAGAGCTATTTCCATTAGAATCAGAAAAAGAGAGAATTATCAAGTCCAGATCGAGTCCCAAATATACAATCCCTTCAAATGCTGAGACACCTTTAGAAATAAATTATATTAAAACTACCACAGCAGATGAAATTCATGTAAATATTGAGAAACCACAAGAAGGAACAGAACCTAAATTCGAAAATCCTGAACTTTATTCAAAATCCAAGAATCCCGAAATCACCAAAGTCGACACAAAAGCCTTAGCTCTATCTCTTCTTACTATCAAAAAAGGTGAAACTCTCAATATAGATCCTATTAAAACAACTGAAGCAGAAACACAATCTCTGCCAAAACCATCTCCGTTGCTTCGTTTGTCTGTGAAGAAAGGTGATCAACAAAAGATTGATCCTGTTAAGATGACAGAAGTTGCAACTCAATCTATACCAAAACCCAACCCAATGTCTCTTCTTTCAAAGAAAAAAGGTGAAGTCATAAAGATTGATCCGATCAAAACAGCAGAAATTTCTACACAGTTTATTTTTGAGAAACCTCAAGCAGAAGCAGCTTGTCAAACTGTCGAAGAAGATCCAATAAAAACATTGGAAGACTCAACTCAGACTCCATTGATATTCTCGTCTCTTGAACATGATTATATCTTTCCAGGTCTTCGTCGGGTGCCATATTTACCCCGTCCCAAGACCATAAATATTGGTGGTGGTGATCGAGTGATCGTCAAGCCATCTTCAAAACCAATTAACGAGGTATTAATGTTGCTCTATCCGGTTCTTCATGATTATAGCAAGCCAAAGGAAAGTAAGACTTTCGGTCTTGAAGAAGATTTAATCAAAACTAATGAAGCTGATAATACCATACATGATCTTGAAGATAGTATGAAGAAGGCAACTGAAAAATCCGAATTGATTTTAAAAGCTCCACCAAAACCTGCAGAAGAACCAGTAAGAGTAAAAGAAGCAGCTAGTCCTTCTGTAAGAACCGAAATCGAAATTCCCTTAATGGATCAAAGCAAACCACCCTCAGTTGGAGTTGCTTCTGAAGCTCGATTTGAAACAAAATTCACAGCCGTTGAGAAAGTCTCTGCAATATCTCGAACTACAATCGAAAGTGAAGAACATGTAAAAGTAATTGATAAAGCTTACAAATCAGTTGCTGAAGTTTCTACCTCAGAAAGGGAAAAAGCTTCGACAACCACTATCAAGTCAGCAAATATGTGGCAATCTTTATCTAGTAATCTCATTAGGGCCTCCGAGCAGACGCTTTTGGATTTATCAAAAGCTGCTGAAATGGGAGATGGAGTACAATCGAATCGCACTAAAATTGGTAAAGTTTCTGTTTATTCTTCCATCGAAGATCTATCTAGATCAAAATTTTCTGATCGTCATTTAGGAACTTTAATCAAAACTGTTGAAACAACTTCAGTCTATTCGTCAATGGAAGATATTCCATATACAAAATACTCTGATCGATATAAAGATGGGAAGGCAGTTGTTAGCACAGCTTCTGTTTATTCATCTACAGAAGATCTTCCACAATCTTCAAGTTCAAAATATACCCATGATGTTGAGAAACCACTAGCAAGATCTTCGATTTATTCTTCTACGGAAGATCTTCATGAGGCTTCATACAGTAAATTCTCCGATCGCTATTCGGATTTCAAAGCTTCACATTACACAATTGATTTGCCTAAGCCAGTTGAAAAACCCCGAGAAAAATTGTCATTGCTTCCAAGAAGTAAATTTTCTGATCGTTACAAAGATGATCATCCAAGATCGATTGATACTCACCCATCTTCCCAGCAAAAATTACCAGTTTCTCATCAACTCTCTCAAGCTGCTGCAAAGATCGACAGGTCTTACTATAAATCTTCAATTTTAGCTGATCATTCAGCCTCCCGTTCCCATTACAAGTCCACCGAGGAACTTCTTCAGCGAACAAAAATCAGTGATCGAAGCACCCACGAAACTTACAAATCCCAAGATGCTTCCCTACAGACATCTATTCAGTCAGCAATTTCTCGAAATCAGTCGGCCTTAAGGCCATACACTTACGTGCCAACTTCAGCTGCTCATACTGATCTATCAATTGATCATGTTCGAGTTAGGCCTACATCGCCTTCAACTCACACCACCACCTTGCAATTGAATATATCCCCATCTGGAATCAGTGAATTACCATCAAACTCTAGAAGCTCAAGATACAGTCGGGATATAACTGATAAGCCAATAATCAAAATCTCTCGAGTCAGAGATGATGCCAGATCATTTAGAGCTATTTCCCCAATCGAGAGAAAACCAAGACCGTCAAAGAATCTCCTTTCGCCATATCATCATCATCAAGTTTCTGACCCAACCAATGATGACGAATCAATAATTGACGAATCATCTCAACCATCGCTTGATATATCATCCTCTTCTACAGCTGACAATGACACATCAACAACTTCGAAAAAACGTCTCAATATCATGGACACAATTAAAATGCTAAAGAATCGAGTTCGTGATGTCATAACGACTGAAGATCGTTTCACTGAAGCACATCGCTTGCCGTCATCTTCATCGAACACGTCATCATCTTCTAACACAAGACGAGGGTCACGTAGCACTGGCACCAGATCGAAAATTCCATATGACAACGATGAGAAAGAAATTTAAAATAAAAAATGATACATTATAACTTTTTGACAAAAGTTATCTTTCTATCTAAATTAATTTTGTTACATTAGATTTCTTTCTCTGGGCTGAGTTCATTTCATTTCAATTACAATAAACAAAATTCAGAGCTTTTTGCGCAACGCAGGTAAAAGTGGTTTTTCCTGAAT
Organism: Epistrophe grossulariae; assembly: GCA_929447395.1. NCBI lineage: Eukaryota > Metazoa > Arthropoda > Insecta > Diptera > Syrphidae > Epistrophe > Epistrophe grossulariae. The sequence goes on along the minus strand of OV839567.1, from coordinate 143,626,161 downwards.
TGAGTTTTTTCTGACCCTCGTGATGTTGTCAAATATTTTTTTTTTTTAAATGTGAAGGACTTAGAAGTTCTTTCAAATGTTGTCTCTTGAGAGTGTCAGTTATTTTGTCAGTTTCTGTATCGAACTATTTTTGTATTGTTGTTAATTTATTATGTAATTTAATCGATTAAATGACGGCTTCTTGATCACAAAGATTAAACCAAAATTAGGTCAAGAAAAATACAAAAAGGTAAATTTGTTACAATTCAAACGTCATTTCTTGTTAAACTTCTAATAATAATTACTTGGCCTTTTGCCTATTATAAAACATCCTAGTTTACGAAGGAAAAATAGACGGAAACCTAATAGAAACGAAGTATTTACATACTTATCTCATTCCAAGAATGAATCTTTGGTCACAGAAAGATTTTTGGCAGTCAAATACAAAAAAGGAAGGTTTTACAATTTGGTTCCGCAAATAAAGTATTTATTTATTTTAAAGCTTAAAACACATAAAAATCTAATCAACTAACTCAGAGTGTAAAAATTTCGTTTTTGTAATTTATCATAAATTTTTATGTAACCAAGGTCTCATCCTTGCTAAAAAGATGTAAGTAAATCCGTTGTTATTGTGCTAGCTGTTATACACAGAATCGAACTCAAAACTGATGCTTCTAATAAACTTGACCCTTTCAAAATAATTATGTAATGAGACATGAGTCAATGTAAAAAATTACAAAAAAGTATCTAATTCGGGCTCTAATTCACTTTAAAAGTAAAAGAATTCGAAAAAAAGTACGTATACGCCTGAGTTAACCATGATTATTTAAGAAAAATCTACTTTCTAGGATAAAAAGCTTTTTATCACTTTGATCAAGCAATTTTCATATAATCAAGGATATTTTAAAAATGCATATTTGCTTTGCAGCCAAAAGAAATGTTGAAAATCCGATAATTCATAGGAATTTTTCCAGCGGTGCCATGCTAAAAAATGTGCAGAAAAAAGTTAGCATTTTTTTTTAATATCCTTGATAAATATTTATATGAAAATGGCTTTCTAAATATCCTTGATCAAGTAGTTAACAGGTTTATTCCAAGAAGATAGATTTTTCTTAACTATACATAAGTAGTACACTCAGGCGTATACGTTTTTTTTATAATTCTCTTATACTAAATAGCATACGATAAATATTTTTTGCAATTTTTGTCAAATTTTATCAACGTTGGTTAATGGTTTAAAAAATTTAACGTGGAAACACCTATGGTTCAGTGCCACCAGCCGTGATTTCCATATGTGCAAGATATTCGTTTGCCCAGGTTGTATTTTTTTATGGACGGCACTTTGCATATTCTATCCAACTAGCCGCACAAAATATGAAAACGAAATAAATAAACGACACACAATTCACAAATGGACGACCAAAATCGAAAAAAAACTAAATTTCTAAATAAATCAGTCAGTTATGGCCATCTCTCCGTATCATTCTCTTTCAGAAGTTACATCATTCGTAGCTCATTTTGTAGAATATTGTTGTTTACAATTGTTTTTCCTTTGTTCAGTTTGTTGTTTTTGAATTAGATATTAATTAACAAAATCCAAATCTCTTTTACAACGGCGCGGTGGCGGAGGCTTTAAGGCGCAGATTAAGAAAAACGATAATGTGAAACAAATGTTCTTAACTTTTAAGGAAAGGTTAGGTTATAGAAGGGGCGCTATCCAGCTCTGAGGTTGTTGCGTACACGGGAGCCTATTGGTCCGTTGTGATCTCCTATAACAGAGATAACACTTAAACTAGTGGTTGACATAAACTGGTTCATTTACGAATCCAAGGTGGGATTCTAGCTATTTTTCACTGGGCGCCTATTGTCAAAGCACGGCAGACTATATTACAGTCTGATATAGCAGACGTTACATAAAGCTTACTTACTTTTTTTACCTGGGCTGCTACGGTCACTACTGTAACCTAAATTGTTCAAAAGGAAACCTTCCAATCCATTCTAACCCAGTGTGAACTATAATCTCACAACAAAAGAAATGCTTCTAATATTTCAATGCACTTCACCAACGATGGCTTACGTTGTATGGAAAGTGATAGAGGAAGTTTTGACCAAAATAAAAAATATATATCAAAATATTGGAAATTCTGTGCTCTTAAACTTATGATTATAACAATTCACGTTAGCTTCTTAGGAAACGAGAATATTTGCAATATATCGATATGACCTCAAAAATATTGCCCAAATCAGAAAGAAGAATAATTTAGAAACAGATAAAAGTTGATTTTATTGCCTACAAATTTGGGCTTAACTATTTTTCCGCTAAAAAAAAAGTTTCAGAGACATAGATCAATTCCAAAATGGCAGATTTTATCAGGATCATTAACTTAAGCTTTTCAAATACTCATCTTTCAGGTTTGAAAAAATGGGTTTAGGTCTTTTGGCCTAAAACCATAAGTGTCATTGCGCCCAAAACAACTTTCTTTAATTTTTTATTGTTGTACGATTTGGGCAATATTAATTCAGCGTTATGACATTTTGTTCGGGTATTATGAACTTCCAATTTAAAATCAGCGTTTGGTCTTATTACCCAAAGTTATTACGCACTTAATATTGAAAATGTCATAACACCCAAAAATGAATACATGCGCCCAAAAACTTTTCCAAAAAATGTCATAGTTTGTAAAATCAATGTCACAGTGACAAAAAAATTTTAAATATCAAAACGCCCAAATTAGTTATTGTCATATCGCCCAATAGTTGTCATGAGTTTCAGCTTTTGTGACATAATATTTGTTTATTTTGGGCATTACCACGTTTTGAGTTTTGAAATAGTATCGCCCAAACTCCTACATCAAAAGTAAAAAATGAGAGATCGCCCAAAAACTCCCAACATCAAAAAACCACCACAAACAAAGTCCCCATATTATTAAATCATTCAAGGTATTTGGCGGTACTTGGGGGGCGTGGGCGATAGCGGAGCGCGTGGTACGTGGTGCAAAAAACGCGGTTCCGCCGGGCATTATGACCTTTTTATGATTTGGGTTTTATGACGTTGGGTGATATGACTTAAGAGCTATATAGAAATCAAAACCGTCATAAGAACCAACACAAAAGTCAGAAAGCCCAAGCCCTATGTTATAACGCCCAAATTCAAAATTAAAAAATTTTTTTGGGCGAAAATACAATTAACTATTTGGGCGTTCTTTCTTTACAAAATGACATTCGTTCTATTTTTTTTGGAAATTTTTTGTTAACTTTTTGGGCTTTTTGACCATTTTTATGCTGTATGACATATTTCGATTTGGACACTCTTATAAATAATCCACCTTTCTATATTCAGTTCGACGGAAAAGTCTACTGCTTTTAAAATTTTCGATTTTTTCTGATAAAAAAGTCTACACACACTGGAAGTCACCATTTTAATTTGTTTTTATGAATCCCAGGGATTTATGGTAACAACGTGAAAGAGGCTCAAATTGGAAATAACTGGGCATGATAATCAAATGCACTGTTTAAATACCATTCTTGAGAAGAAGTCGGCAACGATTAATTATCCTTGGTCTAAAAACAAGTACCTCTTTTCAATTATCTTGGAGCTTTTTTGACTATATTCGTCGTGAACATTCGTATTAAACCAATGGAATTTCCACTCGTGGGCTCCTTGTCAAATAGGAGAAAGTCTGTGTTACTCTCAACATCAATGATAGTCAACTACATACCTATGTATTTTCAACTAAATTAGGCGAATTTTTGTTTTCTATAACTTTGGCCCTTTTTTCATTGGAACTTCATTTTTTTTGTTAAACCAAAATTAAATGTAAGTGCCCTATTTTATTTGTTCATCTTTATTTTCTAGTCGATGAGAGATAGAATAAAAAAGTAGAAAAATCGATGATTATATAAAGATTGGAAATACCGGTTGTACCGTTTAAATTTTTTTCGACTTTAATATCTAGATATTGCGAAAAAATGTAGATATCTCTTCAATTCGTAGTCAAGAAAAGTTTTCAAGTTTAATTTTGGGACTCTCTTAAAAAAAATGGTTCTTTCTTTGTTGGAAAATATGAATAAGGCAAGATATAAGATTATATAATATATTTTATTGGTATTTATAGGGTTTTGATAATAAATAAAATTAGACATATTCTTTCTTAAAATATACAACAAAATAAGAACAACACATAACAACTTTCACATCATGCTCTTCGTGCTTTTCCTGCTTTCTATATTTAAAAAAAATGCATTTTCCCACAAATTAACAAACCTACATTACATATTGTGAAACATACATTCAGTTCAATCACAAAATCAATATTCCTCCATAAATTTACAAACATATTTGTATCTACATATTTAAAACAAGGAACATTTTAAAACATTTAAATAACATGTGTAAATATGTATCTATTTGTTTTTTTTTTTTTTAAGAATGAACTTGCTTAATTTTTTTTACCATATACATTGAAATTTTTTATTATATTAAATAAATAAATTTATTCAAAATTCATAGAACAATTTAATATTATTAATCGTATTGAATTATTTTACATAAAAATATTTTTAATTAAAAATTTCATTCTTGTTGTAAAACAAAACAAAAAACAAAAAAAATATTTGTGTGCGTAGTTGTACGTGTTCAAAAATTGAAGCCAAAACTACCATTGTTAATATTACCCGAGGGCAATGTCGAATTACCGCCAAGTGAGGTTGACAGAAGGTTTGTCATGTCGTCACCATCTCCGTCACCATCGCCATCGCCCCAACCACAACCGGATTATGATGTCGAAATTGATCCTGATAACATTGTAGTTCGGGGTGGTGATTTGGTTCCTGACGACGACGTTGAAAATCATGATGATGATGATGATGGAGATGAAAATATTTTAGTTTCGTCGTCGTCGTCGCCACAAGAACCACCGCCATCGCTTGACGATAACATCAAAACCCATATGTGAGTTCATTTTAGAGAAAACAGACGATGATGTCAAAACTACACAAGACAAAAAAAAAAACATACACATACCCAATGGACACAATTGTATATATATACCTACTTGACTTGTATGTAACTCTACCTACATCATAAACCATTGAAAGGACTTTCAAAAATAAACACTCTCTGCACTCTGCTATATTGTATACTCCAAAACTACTATTACAAAATAATATTGTTCTCCTTTATACGATAGAAATATATCTCACGAGGAAAATGTAATACACAACTACTGTCAAAAACTCATCATCCCTCGGGAACTGACATGCCAGCTTGTTGCCTTTTGTTATTTTCGCGTCACTCGTGGATTTGTGGTTTTTTGATTGCTTCCTGCTGCTTAAATTTCTGCTGCAATTGAGAATTTTTTCCCACTCCGAAGGCTTTTGTTGTAGTGTGTAATATTCTTGCTTGTAAAAATCATCTGAGTTTGATATCATCCTAGCGATTATTTTTTAAATTATTTTTATTCTTATTTTAACTGTTTTAACTTGGTTTAAAAATTGAATTTCACACTTGTTAGAGTCCAATTTATGAAAATTAAGAGATAATTGAACAGATGTGATGAATAATTTATATTTTCTTTGCAATAAAAATATATGAGTATTCTATTAGCTCATATTTAATCAGCTGAGGCTAACAAATATTCATTTATTTTGTTTGTTGAATTAGTTTTAAAAATAAAGAGGAATTTATTGTATGTAAATGTAGAATTGTACATTGTACATTGTACATTGTACATTGTATATTGTACAATATGAATAATGTACAATGTACAATTTACAATTTTAAAGTACATTAAAATTTTAATTTTAAACTTGTTTAAGGAACAAAAATCTAATATAAAAAAATGTGGGTGTGGCAGTAGATTGACTTTAAAAAAAAAATCAAATATCATATTTTAGCTGTAGGTCTTTCATATAAGTTTGATGTTTGGAAAATATTATTAAAAATAAAACTGAACTACTTGCACGATTAACTTAGTTTATCATTAATTTTTGAAATAATAAAACACAAGGTTATTTTTAATATCTAACACAATTTCTTAGAAAACAAAAATATTGGTAGATATGGTTTTAAAAAATTTGTCTTTTTTTATAAAACATTTGTATCTTATTCCCATCATCGTCGATTATTTGTTTCAGGTGTCTGTTGTTGTATATAATTTTAATCTGTCGTGTTAATAATATTTTGTTAAGTCCTCTTCAAAAAAAAGTGTGATGGCAACCCACACTTACATTACATCATTGCACTTCTTCTTAAGGATTAATATTATTGTCTGACTATCTGTTCTGTTTTGTTCTCTTATTTTACACCATTTATTTTTTTTCTCTCTCCACAGATACCTTCTCTATTGTTTCTAATTTTCTAATACATTTTAAAACATTTTTATATAACACGAATATATCTACTATATTATACATATCACATAAAAAAACACTTATTCACCAATTATTTATGTTCTCATATATTTGTTTGTTTTTTTTTTCTTTGTTTTTTTTCTTTGTATGTTTTACAGTAAGAAAAGATCTTGAGTTACGTCTGAAGTTCAGATTTTTCAATAATATGCATAGGAAATCAGCAAGAATTCAATGAACTTATTAAATCAAAAACAAAAATTAAAATAAAATATTTAATTGAAAATATAAACAATATATATAAAATAAGTGAAATAAAATATCCTTCCTTTTTTCATACCAATTACATAATTAAACAAAACAAAAGAAAAGAAGATATTTTTCACGTAAACAAATAATAATAAATTGATACAAATATAAACTCATGTAAAATAATAATATAAATTGAATAAATAAAATAAAAAATAAAAAAAAAAAATAAATAAATAATACCAATAAATTTAGGCCTTAAATAAACAAAAAGTCAAATTTAAAACAAAAATGAAATTATCGCTTAGGATGTTAAGGTACCTATATCAATGCATTGAAATTTTTTCCAATATTTCCTTTTTTTTCTAACAATTTAAAAAAAAAAATAATAAAGATTTTTTTTTAATAAGAAAATTGTAGTTTATTGCATTCGCTAAAGCATTGCTCTTATAGTATTTTTTTTTATTTTTAAATTAATTTTATAATAATTAAATAAAAAACAAATTTGAATTTCTGATAATTTAAAAAATGATAAATTATAAAAAATATTAATTTGAACACAGTTGGATAAGTAAATCGCTTGACATTTTATACAGGGTGTTTCGTGAAGAGCTGTAACTGCTTATTGTTTTTAAATAATATCGAAAAGTATTAAGTTTGATTCAAAAATATTTTTTCATCTGGTACTAAGAATCAACGATACTATTGAGTAAGATTTGTGGCAGATTTTGGAACTGCATTTCAACGGCTTGTTATCTTAGGCCTGACTCACTGCTGTTACTGCCTAAACAGATCTGAGTGGTATTTAGAAAATTTGACACTCTTTATATTTTTAGGAAGAAATAAAACAGAGAGTCAGGCCTAAGACAACAAACGATAGAAATTTCAAGCTGAATATTGTTTACCCAATCATTCTCCAACAAAAAGGAATTGAAATGAATAATTAAAAAAACAGGAGGGTCAAGAGGGAGAAGCGCCAAAATATTATTTTATGCTTCAGTTTTTTAAATAAAGTATGAAAAAATATCAAAATACCAATGCCAAAAGGCGATTTTGGTTAGTCTTTAGCAAAAGGCCCAAAAACCAAATTTTGAAAAAAATTTGCAAATCACCGAAAAATTTGAGCAATAAGACCCTAGACATATAATAGTTTTGTAAAAATCCAAAAAAAGATTATTTTCTGAAAATCGAGAACCGAAATTCCCACAGGGTGTCCCGAAATCACCACCACAGAAGAAAACCATTAGTTCCTGAGGTCATTTCAAGTCGAAAAACTCAAGAGATAATTTTTTTGTTTTCGCTTCGTTTTCGACTTATAAAGGTTTTTATGATTTGTATTCTTTTTGCCTTTGGCTGGCTCTAACTTTGCCAAACTACAGCAAGAATAAAAATTATAAATACCGTTATAAGTCGAAAACGAAGCGAAAACTAGAAATTTACCTAATTAATTTTTGTTTATTAGCTAAGTCTGTTCATCAATAACTGTCAATATCAGTCTTGGACCTATTTTTTAACATATTTTGTTTTATTCTCCCAAAAACTCCATAAATTAAATCATGTTATGTTTTAAGTGTTGGTTATGTCCGTATACTCACCTCACTTAACGAAATTTTGATTTTAATATCCCGTCCAAATATAAAACAGCTTTAAGTCTTATGATAAACCAAAAACTATTATTACAAATCAACAAATTTGGTAAAGAAAACCCCATATCAAGCGATTAACTGTCCAAATTGTGTATTAGCCCCAAAATTTGTCCTTAAGTATTAAATTTATATCAATTAAAATTTTGTTCATAAATAATAAAATTGTTCAATAACGCATATAAGCAACTAAAATGCTTAGCATGGATTTGCACTTTGTGAAGAAAAAAACTGCTGCCAACTAACTTACCCTTGTGTGACACTATATTTTCATAACAATACTTCCTATCTACACTACACAAAAAAATTACTCAAATTATTTTTAAACCTCAATTAATTTTAAAAATATATTCTGATAAATAAAATTATATTTTTAGGAAATAAACTTTGATGTTAATTAATTAAAAAAACAGAATCATATCCGATCCAACAACAAAAAAAAATAAATAAACAAAAAAATATCGTCTGTATAATTTATGTAAATTTTAAATCAAAACTGAATGTTTCAAAGTAGACATAAAACTGATTTAAAAATTAATAAATCTCTAACAAAAAAAAAAGGATTTTAAAAAAGTTCGTACATCTTCTTATTAAATATTAATTTGCTGTTTAATCGATATAACAATTTACCATGTTCAACTTCTTATAAATATATACTTCGAAGAAAACCTTTTTGATAATAAAAAAAACAAAATGTGATAAAGTGACAATCACATTCGATAGTATCTGTCAAAACTTCTCTGAATCTATATCTATTGCTAACAATTTTTTCCGAGTGAATTAACTAAAACTTTTGTATGACCTTTGACGTACCCTAAGAGTGTTCCATCCCGTTAAAAAATTTTAAATCCTAATCTGAAAAAAAAAATTAATTTCTTTTTTTCAGTAAAATGTGTGCCAGAAAAATGATGGAAAAAATGTTGCATCTGATTTTTTCCGCTTCCGTGAATTTTTTGTCTAGATATTTAATAATACCTTAAATATAAAGATTAATTAAAATCTAATATTTTTTTCTCTAATGTTTTTTTTGTCTTTAATTTAAATAAAATAACAATAATATTAACCCTTTGTTTATCCTTCCAATATTTTTTATCAATGTAATTCTGACTAATCAATTGTTTTGTTTCCATATATTTTTTTTTGTTTTTCTTCCAGTACGTGTTTCCCGCCTGAACCAGCGTAAATAAGCGAGCATCTTCTTGTCTCCAAATATAAAACAACATAAATTAAAAAAAAAAATATACACACCTTGATACCTACATACCTTCGTCTTGTTAAATTTAAAAAAATTAAAAAATATAAAATAATTTCTAAAATAATAATTTGAACAAAAAAAAGTATAAAATAGATACAAACAAAAAATATCCCAAACTCCGATCGAACGAACAACAGTACGTATATAACTTACTCTTTCGCTTTAAAAAAATATTACTTTTATCGCTTAACGCTTACTATTTAGTTTATTTGGTTTTATATAATGCTTATTGGGTTTTTTTTTTCTTATATTTTTTCCACTTATGCCCGGTTGCACCATAATATCCTACCTATGTAATTCAATTATAATTTAAAGCCTTCTGTAAAATACTAGAATACAAATAAAGCTTATCATTAACGGGTTTCACTTGTAATCATAAAGGGTGATTTTAAAGAAGAAATAAAACGCATATAATTTAATGTTATGGCCAAGAATTTAGCTCTATTATAATGATAAGGGTTTGCCATTATGTTTTAAAAATGATTTCGGGCAAGTGGCCACCGCGGCTGGCTCGAATAAATTCCACCTGAGAGGGCCAATTTTCGACCAGCAATTGGGGCCGTATGTCAGCGATGACGCGCCGAATATTCTCTTCCAAGGCGCCAATTGTCTCGGGCTTATCTGCGTAGACAAGCGACTTCACATAACCCCACAAAAAATAGTCCAGTAGTGTTAAATCGCACGATCTTGGAGGCCACGCAACAGGCCCACTTCGCGAGATAATGCGCTTACCAAAAGTTTCCTTCAATAAATTGATTGTTTCGTTGGCTGTATGACATGTAGCGCCGTCGAACCAAAGGTCGTCCACATCAACATCCTCCAATTCAGGCACGAAAAAGTCATTAATCATGGCTCTATAGCGTTCCCCATTGATTGTAACATTATGGCCGGATTCATTTTTGAAGAAATATGGACTAATGCCCATAGAGCACACCAAACAGTGACTTTTTGAGGGTGTAACGGCGTCTCAACAATGGCTTGTATATTATGATCACTCCAAATACGACAATTTTGCTTATTAACGTGAGCTTGATCGCTGAACAAAATTTTCTTGTAAAAATCTGGATCGGATGGTCATCTCGTCGCGCGATCCGTAAGTCTAATCATTATGAAATGGCAAACCAAAGTGAGCATAATCAAGTGACAGCTGTCAAAAGACCAACTCGTGAAAAAGTCTAAAAAAAAAACACCCTTTATAATAAATGCAGGTGTTGGTGCCCAAAAAATAGTTGTGTTTGAGAGATAGTCTAGATTTCAGCCAATTTTTTTTTCTCACCAAAGTTGACTTTTTTTAATGTAACTGTTTAATAATTAGTTTCTTTTTATTTAAGTCCAATTTTTCAATTATTTTTCAAACAAATACTTTTAATTCTTATTGATGAATAAAAAATCGGCTATTAAATCAATATTTTTAACATCTTTCGCCAATTTTGTTGTTGAAAATTATTGACCTATCTCCAATTTTGGTAGCACCTTGACAAAATCTTGTTCACCCTTATATCAAGAAAGGATTTGACAAAAAACTTCCCTTTCAAAAATGCATTAATTTGGATTTTCCTATTTTTTTTGTATGCACTCAACAAAAATTTAAAAAAAGTAAAAACGCTGGTGTGCCTCAGGGCTCCATTTTGTTTCTGAGTATATTACTTGTGATCAGCATAAATTTTTTTTCTGAGATTTAAAATCCAAAAAAATAAATAAAATTTCATTCTAGATTACCATAACCTAAATATGTATTTATGTTTCTCTTATTGATCTTTAATGCCAGCAGCATAATATGACAAACTCAATAAAATAACTCCAATCTTAACCAAGATACATATCTCTTTCAGGGTTGAGAGAAAAAGTACTATTTTCATGTTTTTTTTTTTTTTTCTCAAATTTTAGGTATATTTTAATATTTTAAATAGAAGACATTAATTAATTGGAAATTAAATTACATTGGTTTCGACTAAGAATAACAAAGAATGTCGGTCAAGCTGGACGAAAGTTGTCAATGTTTTACCAACATTTTGGACAATTTCTGTCCCATAATTATGGTTCAATTAGTGATATTTTTCCGATGATGTTGTCTTTGAGGCATATATTCTAATCACCTGTCGATATCTAGCTCCATTTACATTAATTGCATGACTTTTTTAATTTTCTAAACAAAATATGGACCAATTACGCCAACACACAAAAATCCAAACCATAGAATAATTTTTCAACGAAATTTTCTTCAAACTTCTTAATAACTTTCACAATATTTTAAATTGAATTTTTAACTTAAGCCCAACTTGAGAAATCTATATTACTTTTAAAAGTTTAACTTTTGACTTCAATTGAAATATTCAGAAATTAAAAAAAAATACACAGGCAATGAATTTAGAAATGTGTGTTCAAGAAAATTACTTTTCTTTTATGTATCGATCTAATATATTGCATCCTCCACTGATGAGGTTGAATTGGTATGAGCTTGCATTTTTTTACAACAATTATAACTTATACCTTAATCGAAAAAAAAACTTTAAAAGGAGGTTGTGCTGGGGAAAGAATACCAAACATTTTTGAAAATGTTCTTTTGACGATTTAAAGACAATAAAATCCAGGGGTGAAATCGTGTAAGGTGATCTGCGATAAGTGAGAGTCACATATATAAACCAATTCAGTCTGTGTAAGATGATATCACTTTTGATAGCTAAAGCGCTATCACATCAAAAATTTGATTGTCATTTTCCAACAAATTTGACGTTTCTGCAGCAGCACGAAAAGAGTTATCACGAGTCCACTAAAATTGTACAAAGTTCCTTTTTTTACCATTCATACAAACAAAAATAAACATTCTTGTGACCAAAAAAGTTATTATATTCCAGAAGATGAAGAAAACATAAGTATTATAATAGCAAAGAAGTCTTTTTCGTTCTATATTTTCTATAGCTCATTAAAAATATTTGAAATATTCACTATGGCAGCCATGTTTTTGACAAATTGGAAAGTATTCAATTGAATTGAATTGAGTTAAATCACCAATCACCTTACCCAGACGGAAAACTCAATGACAATCACATTTGACTATGGTTGATGTGATAATGATTTATAACCTTAACCGATTGCACCCCAGTTGTTTCAAATTCGTGTGATCATAAATTCTTAAGCTAAGTACAGACGATTGTCAGATCTTACAATATTGTCAGATCTGTCAGTGAAAAAACTGTTCCAAATGTCTTACAATCGTCTGAACACACAATTTTGTCTGACAATATTGTCAGAAACGTCATTGTCAGACGACGAAAAATTATCAGCTATCTTACAATCGTCTGAACACACAATTTTTATCATTGTCAGTCGATTAGGACATTGTCAGACTCATTGGTCATTGTCAGATGTTTTAATTCAAAACATCTTACAATTGCTGGCAATTTCTTCATTGTCCGAAATGTCAATGAGTTGGTTAAAGAGAAATAAAAAAGAGCTGACAATCAAATTGTCAGACTTTGGGAAGAAATCTACCAACCATGTGAACGGATAATTTTTCATTGTAAGAAATATGTCAATTGTCAGCTTATTGTTAGCTATTGTCAGACCATTGACAGTTCTGACAATATTGTAAGATCTGACAATCGTCTGTACTTAGCTTTAGTTTATTAATTGTAAAAAAAATTTCGACTCCATTTATTTTGAAAAAAGAAAAATGGTTAAGCAAAAATCTGTATGAACAATTTCAATCTTGCAATATTTCTGAATCAAACCCGAACCTTCTGCAGTAAAAACAAAATGGTGGTCTTCTCCTTTAGGGGAACTGAAACTTAGAAAATTTGTGGTAAGTATAGGAAGCTTTGAAGTGTTGATAGTTGATGCTGAATAATGTATTGTTCGTTTATATTATCGTCTTATATATGTCTAGTTCATTGTCAACTCTGTCAAAATATTAAAATATGTAATCCACTCTGTAAATTAATTTTCACATGGGCATAAGTCACTATCATAATATAGCTCCATTAAATAATAAAACTATGATTTTTTTATTTATATAAACTTTCTTTTGCTGCAAATATTTTAATTTTAATTTATTAATAATGCAAATAAATGAGGTGGTGGCTTCTGTATTTAAATATAATTTCTTATAACTTTTATTCTTTTGTTGGTGCTTTGTTTTACTATAATTATAAATTTTTTCCTTGATTTTAATATTCTTAATTTTGTATAAAATATTAATTTTTTTTTAACAAAAATCATTTCAGCTGGCCGTCAAAGACGAATGGGACACTTCTCGAGAAATTACACCGTTGGTCATTTTCCAAAATAGAAACAAATTCAAAAACAATATTTCAAAAAACAAAAATAAAACTACAAAACTTATTCGTATTTATTATTATTATTATGATTAAAAATTAAATAATGTTTTTAGGCTAATTTTTTGCTGAAATTAAATAATTTTGTGAAGCTTTGCACATAATATTTTATAAGTAACAAAAAAAGTACATAAAAACAAAATTATTAAAAGCTATATATACATATATCTGTAATTGAATAATGTTTGTAAAATCACAACTTTTTCATGTATGTCGCCTTATTGCAATTTCAAAAAAAAATAAAAATAAATATAAATATAAATAAAACGCTTATAAAAAAAATTAAATTATAATCCATATGAGCAAATAATTGTCTTAAATTAAATTAAATATAAAAGTTTTTACCAATCGCTGCCAGAATAATATCTCAATCTAATATACCATTGAACCATTGGGGTATTTTTAATGTTTTCAATTATTTTATTCAAATAAATTGTCAAAAAATATTATAGCAAATATTTTATTTACTTTTCACACAAAGAAGATTTTGAATAGTGTTTAATCTGAAATTAAAAAAAAAATCCCTTTTTTGTCACCCTGTTACGGCGAAAATTTTAAAATATTTTAGAAAAGAAAATACTTGAAAATTTTATTAGATTTATTTTTATAATCAACTTAAAATGTATGCAAAAAACTATTTAATCATTATACATTTTTCTGGTAACTATATTATAATTAAATAAATAAATAAGTGTTTACCTTTAAATATTTGTACTTTGTAATAATTTCACCCACGAGAAAAAAAAAGAAAATAATCCAACCAATATTCTTTAAAAAAAATCTACATAACCGATATACATAATTATTATTGTAAAGTTTTCTTGGATGATGAAAAAGACAAAAGATAATGATGCTAATAAGTAGGCTTAAGAAGTATCGCTGGGAATGGCAAACAGTAAACATTTTAATTTTGTATTTTTTTTAATTCACAATGATTTCTTTAAACGTAATGTAAAATATAAACAACAAAATTAATAATATCGTATTTAATGCTCTTGATTTTTTTTAGTTAAAAGAAATACAGGAAACAATTATGTAAAAAAAACAACAACCTTTAACTATTTTATTTTTTTTAGTATATTTTTTTTATTTGAAAAACATTTAAAATTTGAGAGACTTTGGAAAAGCTTTTTACAATATAATAATTAAATACAATTGCTATAGTTTAAAATGAAAAAAAAAAAACAATTGTGTATAAAAAATCATGTGTTTTTTTTATTAAATTAAATTATTGTAAAAGAGCAAAATGATTTAATTGCATATTTAGTTTTTAATGAATATTAAATGATTTTAAGAACAGAAAACTTAACAAGAGAAAGAGTTTAGTGTAACAATAATAATATGTAGAAGGAAGAAAATATTTAAATGTAACGTATGTAACAATTGATATGACATTATGTACGAGAGTTTATAAATTACACTACACCAGAACACACACACACACAGAAATGATTTATTATTATAATAAAGAGAGAGAAAATAAATGAGTTTTTTTTTTATTTAAATAAGTTTTATAGAATTTGTTCTTTCTATATCATCTGGATCAGAAGAATTTGGAAGCATTCTAAATAAGAAAGGAAAGAAAATTTCTGTTTTCTCCAGTTTTCGCAATGCGGTCTTACCATTAAAAACCTACACTGCACTGTGGTTAGGGTTACCAGCTCTAAAATCAGCAAAGCTTGACAGTAAAGCAAGAAAAGCCTGATTTTTGAGAAAAAAGCCTGACAAAAAAAAAAAAACATTTTGAAACTTCATTTAAAAAAAAAAAAATATGAAAAATACTTTGGAAACAAACAAACATAGATAACTTACCTTGATTTGGGTGCACGAAGACGACGAGACGGTAAATAGATTGCAACTGCAATCTACAGCAGACACAAAAAAAAAGTACACACAAAAATACGTCATAAAAATGGAAGTGTCATATCTTGCACAATAGGGTGATTCAAAATAACACCTTTCTCTAAAACCAACCGGGACCGGGCGAAATTATGAAGCTTAGATTGAAAACAAAACATTAATACCAAAAAAAATTCAAAATCGAACAGCATTTATCGGTCGCTACCAGCGCTTTTTCAATAATTTAGCTTGAAATAGGAATTTTTCTCAAATGTTAAAAGATGCATAACTTTTCTAGTTTTGGTGCTAAAAGTATGAAATTTTCAGCGATTTCATAATTTTGCCCGTTCCCGATTAAATTTTGAAGAAAGGTGTTTTTTGAATCACCCTATGGCACAACTCTTTGTCTCTTTCTAAAAATTGGCAACTAAATGAAAAAAATGAATGTGTTGAGTGTTCACTAGGATTTACAAGCATTTCGATTATAAAGCATTCAGTAAACGTTTTTCGATAAACGATTATATTTTGTGCGATAATTATAAAAAAGCCTGCCAAAGGACGAAACCTGGCAAAAGCCTGATTGGACATTAAAAGCCTGGCGAAATCCTGACGGATGGTAAGCCTAACTGTGGTCCAACTTTTTTCATTGAAAGAAAAGTCAAAACTTTTGAACGAATATGTTTAATAAAATGCGCATGTTTTTGGTTCGTAAAAACAATCGACGTGGAGATTTTAATCAAAGCGATGAGGGGAAATTTTTTTAAAATATTGCCTTAAAGCCTAGTATGTGACTGAAGCGAAACGAACATTTTTTAGGGTCTCCAAATCGATAACGAAAACGTAAACGAAGCGACTACGGAAAAAATAAATGTCACCAATTGTAAACAAAATAAAAAAAAAACAAAAAGCCTTTGCTGTAATCAAAGAAACAACAAATATAAATACAAATAAAAACTCGAATGTCACTTTTCCGCGGACAGTTAATGGTTGTGCAAAAAATTCAGTGCGAAAAATAGTGGAGACTTCTCCAAATAGTCTGCAAAAATTATCAATTTCGCTCGTTGAACAGCGTACTGCAGAACAAAAATGAAAACCGAAATTTTTCGTTTATGATTTCGTTGCTTCAATAACAAATCCATATTAAGAACAAACAACAACAAGATCTTTTTTTTTTTTTTGTTTTTAGTTTTGTTTTTCTTTTTATTAATTAATTTGTCTATGATTTCTGTTTTGTAGCCGTTTGTTATTGCTATAATATGTTTTATTGTGTTTATTTCTTCTTCTTGGTCTTCTTTTTTCATTGGAACGTTGAAAAGTCGATTGATTAAAGCGTTGAAATCTGCCATTTTGTGTGCATATGGGTGGGACAACAACAAACTCAATTGCAAAATTTATAGAAAACCAACTACAACAGACATCACCATCAACAAAAATTCCCACCCACGACTGTAACAGCTACTACATTGGACAGACAGGTAGAACTTTTCATGACAAGTTCTTGGAACAAAGCCAAACACCAAATCAGCTTACGCACAACACTTAATAGACAAGAACCACAACTACACCAACTTCGAAACGAACTTCAAGCCATTACACATATGCAAAAAAGGGACAACATTAGACGCACTTGAGGAATACGAAATATATATAAATAAGACAAATGGCGTTTTTCTTCGTTGGCTCTGAGCAAAGCTCTGAGGAGATTATAATCAGGGCTCTCAGATTTAATTATGAAACACACTTGAGCACTGAACTGTCATATGCTTATTGCATAAAGCCCTTCCACACTATCCCGCTGAGTATTAATACAAAGTGGAAAAGAATTTCATGCTACTGCATGAAATGTGAGAGAATAAAAAAATACTCAGTGGGATAGTGTCGAAGGGCTTTTAGTAATCTGTCAAATTACATAAAAATTGTATGAAGTTGGCTTCGCTCAGCGTTTTGCTCCATTCGCTCGGTCATTTTATTCTGAGTGACACTCAGTGAGTGTACAGAGCATACACTCCGAGCTAGCTCGGATGGAAAAAAGAAACACGACTTATGTGCTCTGATTAGTCTGAGGCAAACAGAAACATAGAATTTATTTTTGACAGCTCAGTGATCTGCTCTGAGTTAAAAAAGAAAAACACCAAAAGTACTGAATGACAAATAAACAATAAAAACCAACGCACTATATGACACCGCCATCAAACACCAAAAAAGAAACATTAGATAAAAAGAGACAAATACATCTAACAAATAACTTTGCAAATTCACCTACAAAAGACACAACACACCATTATTGGCAAAACAACACCCCAGTCCAGAAGCATAAGCCCGATGATGGATTATTAAATCCGAAACGAGTCGCTTTTTATAATAACTTTTTTTAAATAAATGTTGTGAAATTACCAATTAATATTTAAAATAGAATAAAACAAAGTTTTCCATTTTTAAAAAATTTTTAATTTTAATTTTTATTTACATTTAGACAAATATTCATTATTTATTTAATTTATTTATTTTTGTTTTCTCAAATTTAATTTTCAAATCTTCAACTAACTAGGTTCAAAAAGTGATATTTAAAAAATATTTTTGTACTTTTTTTTGTTACTTTCAGATATATTCAGTATATTTCTCATTAGTCAATTCAAGTTCTAGATCTGACTTAGTATAGCATAAAATTAAATTATTATTTAAACCTTCAAAAACTTGTGAAACACTTGGCTTAAGATTGTAAAATATAATTTTTTGATTTCTCGATTCAAAATCTTTAACCAACATTGTAATCGCCTTAGCAGCTGTATAATCAGCACCATACACATAAGTACAATCAACAACAACTGGTACACTAGTCTTCATTCCCGATTTATTGATGAGATTTCTGACAAATTCGACCGATGGGAATATCAAGCAACGATCCGGTGTAAACATCAAAAATGTCTGACCACTAGAAGTCTATATGGAAGAAGAAACGAGAAATTATTGAAAAAAAGTTCTTGATTTAAAAAATTGTATTTTCTTACCTCTAAAGTATTGAGATTGACTTTTGGTCGAGCTGAGTAATATAAAATGAAAACCATATTTATACCAATACCAACAAATATCCCAATTTGAAGAGGGAGTACCAAACACGCCACAAATGCTCCAAATCCTGGTATCAAGTCAATCTCTATATAAATAAACAACAAAATTATCTACCTTTCTGAATTTAAGGCAAGTATGCTAGGTTCTTACTTTTGCTTCTCCACATAGGAACAACAACATTATATTGGATCATAAAAATAACAGCTGCTATAATTACAGCAGCTAAAGTAGCTTTCGGAATAAAATAGAAATATGGTGTTAAGAAGGTCAAGGCCAATATCACAATCGATCCAATATAGAAATTGGACATTGGAGTTCGAACACCACTAGCATTGTTAATAGCTGATCTTGCCAATCCACCATTTGCTCGATAGCCCTGGAAGAATGAGTTGCCAATATTCGAAAAACCCACAGCGAAGAGTTCTTGAGTAGCATCAATTGGTTTACTCGTAGCTGAAAGAAAATATTTCACTGAGTTTTGATATATCCACAAAAAAAGAAAATATATATCAGAAAACCTACCAAAAGCCTTGCAAACTGATATATTTTCCAGCAAAGCTATCAAAGGTATCACAAACAGTCCAGTTCCTATGTGATTGATCATTTCGAAAAAAGTTTCACCATGTTGAATTATGATCTCTTCTCCATTTGTATCATTGCCACGAATTTCAGGTATTGAAAAAGGTGGCAGTGAAAATTTTGGAATTCCTTGTGGAATTTCACCAACTAGAGTAAAATATTGATTACCAATATGTTCCAAATACCATCCAAAAAATGCAGAAACCATCACAAGAAGTCCATTTCTTGATATTCCCATAATCCAAAGACATTTGTTTATGAATTTTTGTTTGCATGTCTTAAGTTTTTCGTCTTTTGGACCAATTTTAAGGCCTCCGATCCATCGAAATATTAGAACAAATGTTATAGAACTTAATCCAAGGCATGTGTCAGCTATGTGAGCCTTGGTGATGTTTTCAAACACTGATGTCCACATATTTACAAAAGTGGTTCCCGTCGCTTTTACATTTAACAAGTTCTTCATTTGTGAGGTGAAAATTATCAATGCGACAGCACTTGTGAAACCAGCATTAACTGGTCCCGAGACAAAATCCACCAGGAATCCCAAACGCAAAATTCCCATAGCGATCTCGATCAGTCCAGTTATAAAAGTTAGAAGGACCGCTCTCTGCCATACGCCTCCTGCTGATTGTCCAACCAGAAGAGATGCGACAGCAGTTGATCCAATTGTGCTGTCTTTGCAGGATCCCAGAACAACATACACCAAACAGCCCATAAATGATCCATAAAGACCAAACTACATTAAAAAGAAGAATATTTATAGAGAAGTATTGGAACAAAATATTATTTATTCAAATTTACCTCAGCTGGTAGCCCAGCAACACTTGAATAAGCCAATCCCTGAGGAATCACTGTCATTCCAACGGTAATCCCAGCAACAAGATCCCCAATTGCATCCGCTACTGAGTACTTCGGAAGCCATGTCAAGATCGGCAAGCGTCTCAAGATCATTTTCTTCCGACAAAAATGACAGGATCCGGTCTTGCCATCATGATGATGGTTTTCTAACAATTTGAAATCTGCTGATCCATTGAATTGTGTATCAACAGGAACTTCAATTGTCGAAATAGGCTTCTTTGTGTGATTTTCCACCATTTGTGTGTGTCGCCGTGGAGTCTGTTATGTATCCAGTAACAATGACAGGCCAAAAATACTTCTAATCTTATAAGGCACTGCGGAAATAATTTTGGGATTCATCTTGAAATTTGATTAAGATAAAATGTTGTCAGTCCTTAGATAAGATCAAGAAGATGATGATATCATTATTAAATATTAATTAAGTCATTAGGTATATATCTTAAGAGGATTTGAGGGGGTGTACCGAAGCACATTTTACTTTTTTTTGTTTAATTGAAATTCAACTGCAAAAGAGATTGGGTAGATTTTTTTTTTAGAATCTTAATTCAAAATTCTAAATAACAAATCAGTGTAATTTTTAATTTGCAAACGTTCTATTAGCAACATCTTTAAAAAAAAACCGCACTCTCTTAGCAAAATTTTTTACGAGATTTTTCAATATCGTCTCATATTAAAAGAATACAACTCTTAACTATGAATAATTTGTCGCATTCAAATAAATTGAAAAATGGTGCGTTACACCACGGGTAGTTAGTCAAAGAAAATTCAGTACGTGGTCTACTCAGTACTCTTGGAGTTATTGGCAGTTTTTGCGAAAACGTCAAATCAAAGTCAATTTTGTCGTAATTTTTTGAGGCAGATAATAAAGGGTCATTCATTTTTCGGCTTCAAAAGTAAAGCTAAATAAAATCCAGACAGCGATACATTTTTGATAAAAATTTTATTTCATTATACAGTTTGGACTTTGCCATTAAGTGTGAAAAAAAAATATGATCCAAATGGCCGCCTCGGGAAGATTCGCAGCATGCGATTCTTTTGAGGTAATTTTTAACCAATTTTTCGCACATTTCGGGCGGTATCTCGGCCATAACTTGAGTAATGCTGTTTTTTAATGCACATAGAGTTCGGGGATTATTTTCGTAAACACGGTCTTTGAAAAAAGTCTAACGGTGTCAAATCCATGATCTTGGTGGCCAATTGACTTCGCCAAAATGTGAAATTACGTGACCAGGAAACTTCTTACGCAATAAAGCCATAATTGGTCGTGTTGTGTGGGGTGTTGCCCCGACTTGTTGTGTAATTTGAACTTTATAAGGATGAAGATGCAAATCCAAATGCAAAATACGCCATATGTGAGGTGTACGACACGTTCAATTGCTGTGAACGCCGGGAAATCGATAAATTCGCATCATCAGCAACACTTGCAGCAGCAATATTTTCGACTAAGCGTGCATTACGATGATGCACAGGCCTTGCGATGTCCGTAACGCTTTCAATATCTTCAAATTTCTTCACAATTTTACCGATTGCTTGCGTAGTCGGTCGATTATGACGACAAATCATCCCGTAATTCGCGAAAAGTGTCTACGTTTGAATCACCAGTTTTCCAGTAAGTTTTAATAATTTTTAACGCGTTGGTCGATTGTTAAATGACAAACATTCAACTAATATAATGAAACTTCAAATGACAGCTGAGTTTGACAGGTGTTAAATACCAGCGTTACCAACTTGAAATCACTAAATGAATGACTCTGTACTATTGTAAAATCGCCCAACTTGCAAAAAAATCAGTTTGATCAACGTGGCGTCGGTGAATTTTGCCACCAACTCGATACTTTTGCCACCAACTCGATTTTTTCTACTACAGAGTTGCGCCGCAAATTATATTAAAGAACAAAATGACTTCAACAAACTGCGTTATAGAAAATAATGCTTTTGCATAAAATTTTCATTTTGGGTTTTTAAAACAGTTCATTTTTGTAGTTTTCGTTTAGAAACATCTAGAAATTGAATTTTTGGCGAGAGTGACGTTTTCGAAAATGGCATTATCTTACCTTTTTTTCTGAATCTATATAAAATATTCATTTTAGTTAAATTTCACAAGCTTAAGAATGGCGTTTTTTTGGCATTATTTTTTTTGGTTCCAATCGCTTAATATTTTGTAAACTTGTTTTAAAAGTTAAAAAAAAAAAATAAGATAAGATAAGTATTCCAAAATAAAGAAAAAGGATCATTCAAATGCATTCTCTTGGATCGAGGTTCTCAGGTAAAATTTATTTTGAAAAGCGCTACTAATTCTCTATTGATTGATTTGTTTCCCACTAAGACTATAGCTTCGCTATGCAAAATCTCGAGAGCTACTAGTGAAATACCAAAAGTTTTGTAATTCTGCGAGCTAGCTAATCTTTTATAGTGATCAAAACATGTGTCTTACTTGCGAGTAACGATCAAAAAGTTCGGATGTCGAGAGCAAAAGGTCAACTCTCTATAAGAGCTATTCTCAAGACTGTGTCCACTTGCGATAGATAAGGTCTTTTATTTTTTCAAACATTAAAATTACAATATATTTAATTCTCACTTATAAAATAGTCAAATCTACTAAATTAGCTATCACTGGATAGGAAATTACACATAGCGATGACGTTGCACAAAAAATTGGACAGAGGAACCAAAGAGCTAGTTAAAGTTCTTATGGAATCCGTAGAGCGGGCCTCTTAAGGTATATCTACTGTTGACCAAGAAAACGGTTTTTGTTTTTTTATAGCTAAATCCGTTTCATTTATTTTTTGAAAATAGAAAAGGAATTAAAACCCACATCTTTTGTCTACAGGAAGAAAAAAGCCAGCGTGTGTTTTATTTATTTATTTATTTATTCGTGTTTGTTTAACAAACTTTATAAGATATAAAATCTTATTAGATAGTAATAAGCTAATTTTACAAAATTGAGCAAAAATATTAAAAGATACAAATTAATAGAATTGAGAACGGGATTTATTTCCACGGGCCTAATTACACTGCACCATAATCTCCACATCTCCATAAATCCCCAATTATCTCCAAAATATTAAACAAACAAAAAAAGCTTAATTCCCTACTTGAACATCTTCTTTTTAGGGTTTTTTTTGGGATTTTGGCTTCAAGAGATTTTCCCTTGGGTATTTTGTCTTTATACTACGTTTTAATTTGGGGATTTTAGCTTTGGGAATTTCTTTTTTTTTGATTACGGCTTTTTGGCAAACTATCCCTTTTTTTACGAATTCAAACAAGCATACCTAATCCCCAAAAACCAAAATCTCAATCGGAAGAAATCCACACAAGAATACAATTCATCACAAGAAAGTTCTCTAAAATTCTGAAAATCATACAATAATCCCCAACGCATGTAGTGAAATATGTATGTTCATCAAAAATATATATATTTTTTTTCAGAAATATTAATTATCAATTCAGTTAAGATTCGTAGATAATAAAACGCGGTAATTGCTGTAAAACTTTTAAACTTAAATGTTTTTTTTTTTAAATGTTGTTTTTTTTTACATTATTTTGTAAAATAACACGATTTTATTGAATCTTTTTCGGACATTCTCTTGGGTATTAATGTTGTCTTCAAGAGATTTTCTCCTTGGGATTTTATCTTATTTAGGTTATAATTTGGGTTTTTTGTCTTTGGGAATCTTCTTTTTGGGATTATGACTATTTGACAAATATTACTAACCCATTCAAAACTTTCTCTACCTACAAGATATTATGGAAAATAAAAAGTAGGCACATACAAAAGATTATTTCATTTGGGACTAGACACAATTTTGACGCAAAAAAAACCAATAGCTTCAGATACATATAGATCAATTCGGGAGAATATTTTTTAATATCTTTTGCACTTCACTACATTGTCTTCTTATAGATCACATACATTTTTTACACGTTTTAAAAATTGCTAATTTTATTATTTATTATTCATTTTTTGGAAGAAATTTTGTGGAAAACACTAATTAAGATTGCTCTTCTCGAAAGGCTTTAATTTAAATAAAACAATTATTGATATTTGAAACTTAATAGTGGGCTCTAGGCTACTATGAAGTTTCAAATATCTATAACGATTAAAAAAAGGTCACAAAAATCATCACTTTTTAAAACAATTATTTGAGATTTAAAAAAAAAAAAATTTGTTATTTGCGACCGCACCGCACTTTCCACAAAAGATCTACAACTTTCGACAAAGAAAGGATGACTGTCATGCTATTATACCCCCAATGGAATTAAATATTATTAAGTCTTCTGCTACTAACTTACTAAATCTATAGCTGGTCTAGATTTTATTTTGTATTTCTTTTAATAATTAGGATATAAATGTGCAGATTAGAAGAAATTTAATTTAAGATTAAAAGTAGCACCTACTTGAATGATAACATAAATTTAGACAAAAATAGCTGACAACAATAAACGTATTATCTAGTTATATATATTTGTTTTATTATTTTTATTTTTTAAATTTGGGTTTTTTTCATACAAAAAAAAATTAGAAGAAATACTTTTAAGATATAATCGCATAAATGCCGGACTACCGGTGGCGTACCGGCACCGGCTATAATAACAGGGGTTGATAAAAAATTAAAAACCTACCTACCTACGATATTATACTTCAAACAAACAAAAATGCTTATTGTCAATTTTTGATATGCTTGACCTAAACAGGAAGTAAGTTGTATTTGGGATCAAGAAGTAAGGGCAACTTTTTTTAAATGTATCAGGGGGCATGGAAATCGCACAGAACCCCACAGAACTATAACTGAGAAAAAGAATTATAATTTTGTCAACTGATTTTATGAGGCAAACATGTTCGAATAGCTTTTAAACTTTCCGAGCACATCATATCATAATCATTCATAATCTTCACTTATAATCAAAAAAAAAAAATGAAAATAAAAAGAAACGAATTTAACTTTTGATATAAATTAATAAATTTTAGGGCTTCATTCTTATTGTTCTGAGGAACAAGGATTACAAAAAAAGTGTTCTTTTACAAAATTTGCTAATCCATTAAGTCTGCAGGCAGAGATAAAGGCACAAAAGCCGATGGGATTAACTGTGTAATCTTGATATTAGCACTTATTAAGAAATAGTACTTCCAAAAGCATATTATAAGCGAAGATGTAGGTTTATACGCTGATTACACGAGTCTTTTTTTCGGTCGTTTCGTCTTTCGTCTTTTTGACAGCTTGTAGAAATGTATGGATTTGTTGCTTCATTCCCCCTACATTTCTACACCCCTCAACAGAGCTGTCAAAAAGACGAAAGGAAAAACAACTTAAAAAACGAGTCGTGTAATCAGCGTCTTAGTTAGAAACAGGTTTCACAATATGTCTACTAAAATTTTACGATAATTTCTCTTGAATCTGTCAAAAAAAGCATTGTTTGCGGTCAGTGCAGTTTGTTAAGAAAAATATAAAAAAAATATGTAAAGTAATTTTTAAATATAGTTTTATAGAAACAAAATAAAACTCTAACAACTTGCGGAATACAAAAAACACTGAAATTAAATCAGTTGCACTGAAAAATTCCGAATTTTATCTATTTGTTTATGTATTTTTGACGTTTGATAGAGTTAAAACAGCTTAAAAATACGTGCGTTGTGTTTATTTTTAGACTCCAGGTTACCGTTTAAAAATGTGTTAAAATGTCTATGAATAATTTATACCAGAATTTAGTTTAGTAAAAACAAAATCAAAACTTATCGAACAAATACGAATATGCCCCAATATTTGTATTTATATATTTATATATATATGAAAATTATACATACATACATACATTACCATACGATGTATTAATTTAATCAATGCTTGACCTACAAGAAAGGACTCATTAGTTATTTAGTTTATAGTACAGAGTCATTCATTTCGTGGTTTCAAATTGGTAGCACTGGTATTTGACACCTGTCAAACTCAGCTGTCATTTTAAGTGTCATAATAACCTTGTTCGTTTACTTACCTACCCATTTCTACCATTTTTAGCCCGAAAGACTTTCAAAGTTTATATAAAAAAAATAAATCTGGAAGAATCTGGCAGTTTCGGGCAAGTACGCGAACAGACCTAATATTAGTTGAATGTTTGCCATTTACGATAATGGATCGCTTAGCAATCGAACAACGCGTTAAAATTATTAAAACTTACTACAAAGGTGGTGTTTCAAACGAAGCCACTTTTAGCGCATTACGCGATGATTATGGTCGTCACAATCGACCGACTACGCAAGCAATCGGCAAAATTGTGAAGAAATTTGAAGAGAGTGGAAGCGTTACTGATATCGTAAGGCCTGATGTGCATTATTGTAATGCACGTTCAGTCGAAAATATTGCTGTGCAAGTGCAAGTCTCCTACACCTCACTATGGCGTATTTTTCCATGATCATGACTTGGACGATAATTGGTTTCCACAACACGGGGCAACAAGCCACACAAAACGACCCAATTATGGCTTTATTGCGTGAGAAATTTCCTGGTCACGTAATTTCACATTTTGGCGACGTCAATTGGCCAGCAAAATCATGCGATTTGACACCGTTAGATTTTTTTCTGTGGGGCTACGCAAAAGATCGTGCAGTTTACGCGAATAATCCCCGAACTCTGAACGCTTTAAAAACCAACATCACTCAAGTTATGGCTGAGATACCGCCCGAAATATGCGAAAAAGTACTTAAAAACTTTATAATGAAATAAAATAATCAATCTTCCGGTGAAATACTCAATTTTAATTTCGCCGGAAGATGGAGGTACACTCCGAAACGCGTCGTCAATTCTTATAAAATAAAAAATTTCAATATTATAAAGTTGTGAAATTTATTTGAAAAATTAAAAAAGTTAAACAAAATTAAAGTAAAATTTTCTTTTATTTTCTTTTATTTAATTAATAGATATACAATTATTTAAACACAACTTGGAGACAGAAACCCAAAATTATATTTAGTTAATTTCACATATTTCTGAGTAGATTGGTTTATGATGTGCAATTTAATATGTTTCATTAACTTACTTTATTTGTTACTGAAACCGAACAAACTAACCCGGAAGTAGTTTAATAAAATTTAGTACACTTTAACCGAATCAGTTTGTAGATTTAAATAATTTTGTTTAATCAAGTTGACTCATATAATTTAACCTGGAGAGTTTGCAGGTTGTATATTATTAATGTTTGTTAATTAAATTAAACGAGTTTTACGTTCTTTTATAGAAGAAAATATGAAGGAAGGAAACACCAACTAAATGGTACCGATTTTTTAAAAGACCCAATCAGAAATTTGCTGTCTTTATTTCAAACAAGTGATGCTGAAGTTATTCTTGTTGTTTGAGGCCGTGATTTATATAGGCGCCCTGGACATGTATAATCACCATAAAAGTAACAAAATCGAAAAATTCCTCTGCGTTTTGAATTTAATATTAATTATAACTACACAATTTTTGTCTAAATTGACTTATTATTAATTAAAACAGTCCTAACGAAAATAATAAGAATTAAATAACACGTGAAGATGAACTTACAAATTCTATAAATGGTTCCTTTAATCACTATAGGTATGTCATTCACTAAATGTATTTTGACTCAGCATTACTTGCGATAAAAAAAATGATACTTTTGAAACAAATAACTCTTGATAACTAATCCATAATTCTAACATCAAAATTATGGAGAAATACCAACGGCAGCTAAATAAATATTAACTAGACAAAACCTCACAATGTTAAAGGTATAAGTCTTATAAATCTATTGTTCGTACTTCATCTATAAATCATTGTTGGATTATATACCCAAGTTTAAGTTTTTTGAGAGATAAAATCATTCATTATATACATATGGTTCATGAATGTTATCAACAAAACGAAAAACGATTCAGGTAAAATTTTGAAGCACATTATTATTTTTTTTTTTTAATAATTATATACACATGGTACATTCAGGCTGCAATTAAAATACCTCAGGTCTTACAGGCATATAGTTAAAATTATTATTATTATTATTATTTTTAATTTTGTTGATAAAATTTTCTAATTTTTGTTTGTTTTTAAGTATATTTTAATCGACACAACATCATAAAATATTTTGTATGAAACTCACGCAACGACATATACGTCTTGATGCACTAACTATACTCAAACCCTTTGGCTTGAAGATATGTATGTGTACCTATGTTTGTTTTTTGCTATAAGGACAGGTTTTTCTTGTGAACTAGGTATAAAAAGAAAAGGAAAATGCAAACCACTACTTGAAAGTGTATTGACACTATTGCCAACTAATTTACTTCAACGAAATTTAAAACAAAAAAAGAAACGCTAGAAAATGTTGTTTTGAAGTATTTTACGCGACAAATTAAGAAAATTTTCAGTTAAAGATCAGTTAGAATACTAATTGTTCTTCAGATATTTTGAAGTTAAATATTTAAGGTTTAACGAACAGCTGATTCAATTTAACAGCATTTAAACAAATGAATTAAAAAGGGCGTTCATGCGAACTTTTGTGTTAACTTATCATTTTATACCATTTTGTGAACTTACGACGCACGTTGCATGAATTAACTTAACATATTTTAATGAAAAGTTTTTTTTAATATTAATTTTCAAACTCGTAAATCATATTTCAAAAATTAAGAACACATTTTACCATCTATTTTTAAGTGTTTGAATAGAAATTGATAAGAGCATTAAATATTTAAAAAAAAAAATTGAAAAAAATTTTACCAACATAATCAAAACTTTTTTTTTGGGTTTAAAAAAAAAATAAGAAAAATTTTACCAACATATTTAAAACTTTTTTTTTGGGTTTAAAAAAAAAATTAGAAAAATTTTACCAACATGTTCCAATCTCATTTTTTTTGATTTAAAAAAAAATTCTTAATTTTTTTTTGAGGATTAATAATTCGAAAACGACTTGATCGATTTTTATCAAACTTGGCACCCACCAAATTTTAAACAGTTTTTAGCAGATTTTAAATAAAAATTATTTGTATAGCTACAAATATCAGTACCTCCCATACAAGTGTTTAAAAACCGGTTAGGAAAATGTAATGTTTCTCAAAAAGCGATTCCTACGCTTTTGATTAAATTTTAAATTTTTATAAAAAATGTATCTATCGTGTAAAAATGGTGTCTCTCATAGAACCATTTTTTTTTGTTTTTCGACTATCTCATTATTTGTTGAACCAATTTAAATGAAATTTTTTATACAAGAGTTTCTAATAATTAAATTTTGGATTTAAAAAAAAATTCTAAATTATTTATAGAAAATTCCATATTTCAAAAATGGGTAAATGATTTTTTTCAACATTAATTTTTTAACTCCGCATTAATAAATGTTAAATAATTGCTTACCATTTTGTTTTTTCTTAAAAATTCTTACTTTCATAATTTCACTTGACTTAAGGGCCAGTCCAAGCTTTCATTGAAAACGATCATTGAACATTTTAATTGTTAATTTTGAGGCCTAAAGAAAGGAAAATCAGTGTTTATTTATATGCCAAAATGAAGGTTATGACTCAATTATTATTTTTAGCTCAAAAAAAAATTCATTTTGGCCCAAGATTCCGCATAAAATAATTTTTATTTTTTCAATGAGTGAACTTCCTTACCTTTGATCATTGAAAACTTTAAAGTTATTGTATGTGAAAGGTTGGGCCGAAATGGAATATTTTTTTGGATAAAAAATAATAATTGAGCCACAAGCTTTATATTGGCATCAAAATATTAATTTATTTTTTTTTTCTATTAAATTAAAAAATTAACAATTAAAATTTTCAATGATCGTCGGTTTGAATCCCTGATCTCACTGGTGAGTACTTTCAACTTTGAATGATGCCCAGCTATGACCCAGCCGAAAATGGTTGGAATCGAAGTAAGGGTTCCTCCACCTTCGATTTTAGCACCTCCTTTTATGATATTAAAAACCTTACCAGCTCCTATTAAAATGTCGGAATTTGATCTATTGGTATTGGTGGAAGCGATGAGGTGATGTTTTGTAAAATGTAGCAATTGAGATCAAGCAATAGCACGAGATAAATCCTCAAATGTTTTCGAGGAAGTCCTAAACGCTGAGCTGCTTGCTCAGTTATAAAAGACACCTGAGAACCTGAGTCGAGAAGTACGCGTATGATTTGATAAATACCTTGCTTATCCTAAATTCGTACTATATGTAGCTGTTGGTAGAATTGTAGAAACATGATTTTTAGGATTGAATGATATTGAGTGATTTGTGATGAATGAATTAGAAGAATTTAGAATTTGATTTTCAGAATTAGAATTTGATTGTGTTGGAGTTATAAAGTGGATCCCAAAGAAATAAAAAGGCAAAACCGATCTTGTATAGGCAAAAGTTTATTGGGAAGTGATAAATTAGAATCGTAGTTATACAAAGGTAAATGACAAAAGTAAAATCTGTAGAACGTTAGAAAAGTATATAAGCAATTTAAACTGTAAGTATACATACATAGAAACAGAGTTTAATATATTTGTGTTGTAACTATACTTGAAATCCTTACTTTACAACACTCCTTCTCAACAGAAATATTAATTTTACAAAAAATCAAGAATTTAATCATTTTTTAAGAACGTTACGTTAGGAAAAATCATTAATACATTCCCATTAGTAGGGCAAATTTCACATGTTTAATTTTTTGGCAAATTTTTTGTTAGGATGTCTTCTACCATAGGGTAATTGGGGGAGAGATGCCGCACTTTTATAAAACTCAATTTTTTGTTATGTTATTAACAAAAAACAATTTATTTTTTTGACAAAACTTAAAAATGGATTTGTATTCTACCATAAAAAAGACTTAACAGAAAAAAAACTTATTGTTTAAATAATAGATAACAAGTGAGGAAGAGATGCCGCAGTGTAAGATCATTAACAAAAAAAAATGTATTTCATCTAAAATGTATGTTTTTACGTTCTTCTTGATCAACAGTCAGTAAAAAAGACCAATTTGTAATTTTTTTTAAATTGCATACAATTTTAATGCAACCATTTCTAGAAATTGGTGCATTTTACCCAATCTTCTTTTTTTTATTGAAAAAGAGTTTTTATAGAATTCTGCAGTTAAATTTGGATCAACAACAGACTCAATCTTCCTCTTATCAACTTTTTTTTAAGTTACAGTTTCTGCGTCTGTGCGAACTTTTTTTTTTCTAGTGTTAAAGGGCACCGGAATTTTGGTTAACGGGAAATTTAATATGCGGCATCTTACCTCGCAAAAAGTGCGGCATCTCTCCCGGAAGTGAGTGAGAGATGCCGCACAGTAGCATACAAATTAAAAAAAAAGAAAAAATTAAAAAAGTCACTTGAGTATCTTCATTCAAAACCACTCAATAACCAAAAATACTTACTTACAATAAAACGGGTTTTAACTTCCATATGCAACGACTGCTGGCGTCGAACTGAAAAATTTCCAGGGTACGAACGAGAATGAAAACCAAAACAGATCGCAATAACTCCCGTTTACTTTAAAAAGCAACCTTTTTTATTTCTCTCGTTTATGTTTTGAAACCAAATGAACAAAAAACTTAAAAACAAATTTGAACAAAAAACTTAAAAACAAATTTTGGCAGGGCTACAAATCTGACTTTTGGGCTATGCGGCATCTCTCCCGACGCGGCATCTCTCCCGAAATTACCCTATGTCGTTTGTAAGAACGTATTTCAGTTCAATCTCCTTCTTGCTGACGACTTCTCGTACATAATGATATTTAGTATCAATGTGCTTACTGCGGGCGTGGTAAACTGGGTTTTTCGCAAGCTGTTGTGCACTGAGATTATCGCCGTTCATCACTAATGGAAGGTCATCTGAGTAAAGTCCGGTTTCTCTCAATATAGTCTTGGTAAATAAACTGCTTCTTTGGCTGCTGTCGATAATGCTGTATATTCAGCCTCCGTGCTGCTGAGGGCTTCACAATTCTGTTTTTTAGACTCCCAAGAGAATACACAGCCTGCCAAAAAGAACGTGTATCCAGTATACGATTTCCGGTCCAAAGAATTTCCTCCCCAATCTGCATCGACAAAACCTTGAATTTGAATTTAAGGTTAATTGTTTTTGACAAAAATCGCAATATATGCTTTGCACCAGCTTCGTGCTCAGCATGTGGGTGAATATTGCACTGCGCCAGTTTGAAAATGGAATGCAGGATATCTGGGCGTTTTGTAATAGCTAAATACATCATAGCTCCAATGAGAGATTGATATTTGGTCGGATCAACCTTCTTGCAATTTTTGTCATCACATTTGACTTGAAAACCAGCATCGATGGGGGTTTGCCACAGGTCGACAGTTCTCCATATTATACTGCCACAAGAGATTTTTCACACATTGTTTATACCCAACAGAAATCGCACCAGTTCAACTTCCATAGCTAGGAAATGTTGAAGTGGACCCTTGTCCATCATGTCAAAACTATTGGCTAACTTGACTTTAATTTTAGTTAGTTCTTGTTTGCACGAACTGGCTAAAATTAAGTCATCAATATATACGGCTATTAAATTAAAATTACCTTCGCTGTGCATCCTATACAAACAATGTTCACTTTCGCACGGAGTAAATCCAACGTTTCTCAGCACACTATCGAGTTTCGATTTGAAGTAGAAGCTGTATTTGAATTTGAGACTGAGGCGAATGGAGAAGAGAATGGTGACGAGATTGGCAAAGATGGCAACGAACTGTAAGGCGACAATTATTGGAGGCATGCCCCGAACGCAAGCAATTGTAATAGAGTAAGTTGTTTCGTACGAAGTCACGACGGGATTCGATATTTAATGATTTGAAGTCTTGGCAACTTGAAAGTCAGTGTGTCCTTCTTGACACTTTGGACAACTTGGAGAAGATTTCACAAAATGTGCACGAACAGCTCGAGTGCTGTTAGGATTTCAAATAGTGCTGCCAGATTCAAGACACTGGCAACGTGTTTGAAGAAATTCTAGGAATTCATGTATGGTGCAATCATCTCGAGAACCTACTTCTTCAGCCCAAGGTTTTTTTGTTTCCTGGTCTACCTTCTGAAGGAGCAGGTAAATGAGCTATGGATCACGTGCATTGATATCCAACGCGTTAAGTCCCCGCACTACTTCATCAACTCCATTCGTGATTTTGCGAAGCGATTGAAGATTTGCAGTACTGCAAGATGGAAGCGAAAGAAACGAGTTGATAAACGATCGTACGATAAGATGCTTCTGATCATAACGTTGCTCTAATCTAGTCCAAGATTCAATATAATTATTCTCAGAACACCGAATATGTTTGAGAAGATTCGCGGCTTCTCCCCGGAGAAAGGATTTTAAAAAATCTAATTTTTGCGTATTTGTAATTGTTCTATTTCAAGTGAACATGTCTCGAATCTTTATATTCACCCGAAAAAGGTTCAATGGTAATTTTTGGTAGTTTTACTGACTTATATGGAATAGAAAATATCAGAATCTTCCGACGGTGTATGATTACCTTGAGTCACACTCTTATATTTAGACTCATGAGGTTTAGATTTTATGCGGATTGCATTTAAAATCAAAGCGTGAGTTTCGAAATATTTTTCTTCGTATTAGACAAATTCAGATTCGCGATCTATATAGTCTTTGGTACAGACGAAATCTAAAAGTTCGTTTTGTAATGCTACGAACTCCTGCCACGCTTCATTAAGTTTTTTAAGACGACGTGTGTACCGCTTAACAAAACTGACCGTTTGTACCGTTTGAATTAAATATGCATAGATACAGGAATAAACAATTCATAAAAAAAAATTTACAGATTTCACTCATAGAGTAACTATGGGGACATTGAAAATGACTTGTGTTAGCTCGATAAAATAAAAACATGAATAATCTTGGTGATTTCTAATTTGTATCCTATAGTTGCACCAAAACTTCTGAAGATGTCTAAATGGAAATTACAATAGGTATGTAGATATTTTTAATGTCGAATCCCAGTTGGCGGTTAAATTAATTTTATTCAGTTCAGTTTATTTAATCACGGCGTTGATGTTGAAGAAATTCAAATATTTGCTCAAATTTGCTGAAATTGATTTACAAGTCTCAACTTATTGAACTATTTATATATAGGCAAGTTATTTGATTTACTATCAGAGTGAACCCTTTTTAACGCGAGACCAAATTTATAAATAATTTGATGTGTAGCTCAAACTCAATGCAAACCTGATTTACCTAATTGTTTTTAGGTATTCTATAATATTTTGCATTTTTTAATATAATAAACTCGAGTCGTGTAATTTCTTCAGACAATATAAATGGTTTTGACAGCTAAGCAGTATTCTTTTATCTGTGTAGGTATATGAAAAGCAAAGCACCAATTAAGTTGACAGCTGAGTTGACAACCAAATTGAATCGTTTTTTTTTTTTCATTTGAGGACCTTAAGGTGGAACTGTAATAGTCGGAAGATATTGGAAGAAAATTCTCTCAGTTCACTTACGCATGGAGCGGTCGGTGAGCGCTATTCACTTCCGAAAGCAAAAGTAAAAAATTGGTCGAAACAAGCAAAACTCAATTATGGGCACATCATATGAATTTTTTTTATTCGTTTCGTTTCGTACGACCACTTACATAGGTCGGCATCCGACTATTATATTTCTACTTTTAACCTTGAACATCTGAACATTAGATCTAAATCTATATAAGTTTATTAAAGAAATTCAATTACATTGCAGTACCTATGAATATTCAATAATCGCATTGGCTTAGACGTAGGTAAAGTTTTGTAACATAAATTTATAGCCTTAGATTTTACCTTAATTTTAAGACCTTAACCTCAAAGATCCGATAATTAGAACAGAAGATAAAAGCTTACCAAGTCAACCCTTTTCGATTACTACATTTAAGTTGCTTCGCTAAGTTTATCGTACCTCTAGGCTGATTAATGTTAATTTAAATACCTTAACCTTCAACAATTGGCCCTTAGAATTAATGTTGTAAGTTTATTAAAGAGATTCACAAGTAGGTATTTTTGCATATTTTAGGTTCAAAAATCGCATTGGTTTGGACGTAGGTCAAGTTCAAAAATCGCATTGGCTTAGACGTAAGTCAAGTTCAAAAATCGCATTGGCTTAGACGTTGGTCAAGCTCAAAAATCGAATTGGTTTAGACGTATAGTTCAAGTTAAAAAATCACATTTGCTTATGACGTAGGTCAAGTTCAAAAGTCGCATTGGTTTAGACGTTGGTCAAGTTCAAAAACCACATTTGCTTAGACGTAGGTCAAGTTCAAAAATCGCATTGGCTTAGACGTAAGTCAAGTTCAAAAATCACATTTGCTTAGACGTAGGTCAAGTTCAATAGTCGCATTGGTTTAGACGTTGGTCAAGTTCAAAAAACGCATTGGTTTAGATGTTGTTTTGTCACATAAATTTGTAGCCTGAGATTTTACCTTAATTCTAAGACATTAACCTTAAAGATCCGATAATTAGAACAGAAGATACCAAATCAACCCTTTTCGTTTAGGTATTATATTTAAGTTGCTTCGCTAGGTTAATCCTACCTCTAGCCTAGTTAACCTTAATTTAAATACCTTAACCTTCAACATCTGGCCCTTATAGAACTAAAGTTATAAGTTATAATCATAGAGGTTCAAGTATAGGTCTCTGTGCATATTCTAGGTTCAACAATCGAATTGATTAAGAATGAATTCAAGTTTTGTCACAAAAAATTTTGAAGCCTATTATTTAACTTATGTCAAAACCTTAATCTTTAAGATCCGATTATTAGTACAGAAGTAAAAAGGCAACCGCAGAACAACTAAATCAATCCTTTTATATAAATGAACATACATAATGTCATACTAAGGGGTCAAACTTCTTACGTCTCTGAGCCGTTCTGAGACATTCCAAACCATTTACATCCACAGGTCCAACGAGTTATGGTAAAAAAACGGCGCACTCTAGCGTTAATTGGGTCAACAAGCTAGGTTGCTCGTGATCGCCATTTCTAATTACCTACCTACCTACATATACATAATGTATGTACCTATATTGATACGTAGGTATAAGAATTTTGTTTGCGAAGCCAATTTTGTTATTCAATTTTTCAGTTTTTGCAATTATTTATATTGGTGAATTAAACCTAAACGTTTTTCACCTACACTTTTATGTTATTTCAATTATTTTTTAACTGAATAAATTAGTTTGATATTTTACCTTCATTTTAAGACCTTTATTTTACATATCCGATTGTTAGAACAGAAGTTATAAGCCAACCAAACCAACCTAATCGTACCATTACGAATAATATTTGCAAAATAGGTACCTACAACAATTTAATCAACATAACATTTTACAGACATACCTAACCTACTTAATAATGTAGCTATGTATGTATGTATATCATTTTTGTTCCCGATGCGAAGCCAATTGTGTTTGCCACCAGCCACAGTGCAGTGGTGGTTTTTATTGCACACATTCCACTCCAACCAACGTCTTGCCAACACCCTTACAGCAATGTATATTCTTTGTTTTTTTTCTTTTTCTTTTTGTTTTCTTGTTCCTCACGTCATTTTCCGTGATGAAATTAGTTCTCAAAAGCCAATCTTTCACGTTTTTAGTATGAAATTTTGTAGGCTTTTGCAAACATTTTGATGCAGATTTGTAGCCTGTCATTTTATCTTTAATTATCTATCTTAATATTAAGCATCCGATAACTATAACCTGAGTAATAGGCTTCTAAGTGCGCTCAAATCGAGTGATTTTAAGATTTTATACAAATTCAACTATCCTCCACTGAAGCTCGTCGGTTGGTGATGATCAACGTGTAGGTACGATTCATCGATTGTGTATTTAGTTCATTTTGGTATTTTCTTTGGTAACACCAACCAAAAATTCGATCCTGAGCCCCCTATACGCTAGAGTTCATTTCGTTCATTTGTTATATATTCATTTGTTCATTTAATCATTTTGGTAACACCATATTTTTCTCAAAACGACCCTATAAACATTTTCAATTTTAAAATAATTCTTTTTTATGTGTGTTCAAAATAAAAAAATATTAAAAATCCTGTTCACTTTATTTCGAACCGCACTGTAAATCGATTTTTTATATATCTGGACCCATGTTCTGTAACTCGGCGATAACTTTTCGTGGCGAGAAACGGCGAAAAATGGAACAAAACTCATAGGTATCCTATAGGTTTTGTTCCATTTTTCGCCGTTTATCGCCTCGAAAAGTTATCGCCGAGTTACAGAACATGGGTCCTGTATTAATTCAATCAATTAATAAGGCACTGATTTTATTATTAAAAAAAGGCATGTGGCTATCGAAGGACCATAAAATGATTTGGATTTGTTTAAAAAATTTGTTTTATGTGTATGTGTTGTTAAATTGTAATTAATTATTAATTTATTAAATATAAATGTTGTTAGTAATGTGTAATGTTACCTATTTCCATATATATGATTGTTTTGTTGTTTGTTTAATTGTTTTTCTCGCAAGCACAAAAAAATGAACAAATGTTATAATTTTTGTAAGTTAATTTTATAAGGTGTAATTTTCGCTGTTTGGCATTCTTAAACAGGGTTGGGTGTATCATTTTGTAGTTTTTATTTAGTGGGGCATAACCCCCAACATTTTTATATGGGGCATTACGTCCCACTTGAGTAGTATTTAAGGTCCAAATTCAATTTGGGCTTTATGTCCCACTCAAATGAGACGTAAGCCCCAAAAATAAAAATTGGGCTTTTATGTCCCTGGGAATTATGTGCATGCACCTTACTGAATTTCTGGAACACAAAACCTCAAAATCCAAAATCCTTGTGTATTTATGTTATGAATCAAAAGAAGTATAAATAACACAAAGAAGAACGAATTTCAAGACCCATCACTTTTTTCGTTGTCCGCTTCACGTGAAATGTCCCAGAAAAAAAAGGAATTTTGACGCCGCGGCCGTTTGACTATCTTGGTTGTTTTCAATCAAATGCTTTTAGTGTTACTGTAATGTTGTTATTAATTAAATAAGATAGTCTTAATTTAACAAGCAAAACCAGCGCCCTCAACCGTTATGGCCTGGTTGCAAAGCCGCATAGTATTTTCTATGTTGAAATAAAAACCCAAATACCTTTATGTATATATGAAAGAATTTACACAGCTGATTCAGTATGATTTTTCGGTTGTACAAAATGAAATCAAACACTCATTGTTTTTTGCTATTCAACTTCGGAGAATAATTATTATATCTCAGTGCTTTCTTTCAAGAATTCATAAATTTAAAGGTTTTTGTTAGCAGTTCCAGTATGTATATATAATACATACCTACAGTCGATTCCCTATAAGTCAAATTTTCATGGAATATCAAAAATTAGTTCTAGTTAGAAGAATTTTTGGAAGAAAATTGAACTTAAGGGACTAGTACATTAAAACCCGCTTAAGAGGAACTGCAAAATGTTACAGTCTTTCTTTCACTTAAGCGGGTTTTTCACTTAAACGAACCCCGCTTAAGTGGAGGTGAAAAATAAAAAAAGAAGTAAAAGCGTTCAGCAAAGTTTTTGTTCTGTTGTATTAAATTTTTTTCACTTAAGAGAGTTTTTTTTAATGAAAAATATTAAATTTAACTGAAAATATGTTTCAGGTATCCGGGTTTTTCACTTAAGCGAGTTTCGCTTAAGCGGAGTTTTATAAAGGTAATTGGTAGACAAATACTCGGGGATGAAAAAAGTGTTTAAGCGGGTTTTTCTATTAAGCGGGTTTCTCTTATGCGGGTTTTACTGTATTTGTTTTGTTTAAGAGCAATTATTATTGAAACTAAAAATAAAATGGAAAAATTAAATAAATAAGGTGAAGCTTCTTGTGCTTTTATATTTAAACAAAATTAGTAATTATAAACAAATTGGTTATTTTTGAGTGAATTATCATATAGAGCGCAGCTGTGTTCTTAAGAATGTATTAGAGTTAGAGAGAATTTCGACTTATGGATGGTTTTCTTGTGGAAAACTGAGGGGAATTAAAAAATATGGCGAAACAAAATTTTAAGTTAGAGGGAAATTTGACTTAGAAGAAGTTCGAATTAGAGAGTATAGACGGTACTTAATACAGTAAAATTTTTAATTTTACTAATAACGTATTAAAAATACGTTAACCATTCATTTAGTTTGTTTAAACATAAAAAATTAAATGCACGACTGGGTCGCACCAACTTGTTCTTATATATGTGCAACCACTGCACTGGTGATTTTAAAGTCTCAGTAATTTATATATCTATAACTCTGATTTTAAAAGAAATAAATAAGTTATGAGAGAATATATTTTATGCCAACTACCAAAAACCT
Organism: Epistrophe grossulariae; assembly: GCA_929447395.1. Classification (NCBI taxonomy): domain Eukaryota; kingdom Metazoa; phylum Arthropoda; class Insecta; order Diptera; family Syrphidae; genus Epistrophe; species Epistrophe grossulariae. Next base: position 143,586,727 of record OV839567.1, on the reverse strand, counting down.
ATATAGTTCAGTTTAAGGTAGTATTATCTGAGTACATAAATATGAACAATATAATAATAGCACCGTATTGCACATACGAATGGAACTTACAGTTTAGACTGACAAAATCAATACAGTAAAACCCGCTTCAGAGAAAAACCCTCTTATCTGAAACACTTTTTTCATCCCCGAGTATTTGTCGACCAATAACCTGTATAGCACTCCGCTTAAGCGAAACTAGCTTAAGTGAAAAACCCGGATACCTACCTGAAACATATTTTCAGTTAAATTAAATATTTTTCATTGAAAAAAACTCTCTTAAGTGAAAAAAAAATTTGATAGAACAGAACAAAAAAATTGCTGAACGCTTTTACTTCTTTTTTATTTTTCACCTCCATCAAATTTTCATCATGAAAATGACATTTGAATTTCTGATATGTCAAAACCCTTTTTGGAATTTTTAAATCCGCTTACGGGCAATTTTTTTTCGCTTATCCGGACTCCGCTTAAGTGAAATGTTTTTCACTTAAGCGGGGTTCGTTTATGTGAAAAACCGGCTTAAGTAAAAGAAAGACTGTGACATTTTGCAGTTCCTCTTAAACGGGTTTTACTGTATAATTAGAAATAAACTTAAACCTTAAATAAACATCAATTTATGAGAAAATAATTTTTTTTAATAATTTTTTATACATATACAAATTTTTATAAACATTTTTAAGGACACAAATTGGTACGACATCTTTTAGCATTTAATAATGCGGAGCTATAAATCAATTTTGAAGAAAACATAATCTTCCCATTTTCGAAATGTTGAATTTTCAAAAACTAATTTTAATTTAAAAAAAAAAAATCCAAAATTTGTTTTTTTTTTTTGGAAAATGTTGATATGCAATATTATTCGAATTATATATTAGAAGCTCTTATATAAAAATTTATATTAAAATCGGTTAAACAGATAATGAAATGCAGTCGAAAAACAACAAAATGGTTCTATAAGAGTTACCGTTTTTAATCGATTATATATTTTTTTCCCAATAATATGGTAGATCGTACTGATATTAATGGCGCAGGGACATATAAGGCTCAGGCACATAAAGCCCAAATTTAACTTTTGGGGCTTACGTTCCACTTAAATCCAAATTAAATTTGGGCTTTAAGTCCCACTCAAGTGGGACCCAAGCCCCAAATAAAAATGTTGGGGTTATATCCCACTTAATAAAAACTACCAAATGTAACTTTGCCATCCTCACACCTATACCTATATAGTATGCCCAAGCAAGAAGGTTGCCTCACTGTTTATATACGCCGTAATGCTGGGGGTGCTAGCATCTGTACTAATTTTTTTTCAAACAAAACATCAAAAAATTATTATTATCTTCTATGCCTCTTAAAAATTTGGGAGTTATGTCCCATTTTTAACAAAAAATATTTGGGGCTTGAGTCCCACTTGGGTAGGACTTAAGGCCCAAATTTATATAATTTGGGCTTAACGTCCGACTCAAGTAGGACGTAAGCCCCAAAAAACAATTTTGGGTTTTATGTCCCTGGGCCTTATGTCTCTGCGCCGATGTTAGGTTAGGTTAGGTTAAAGTGGCTGTTGGTTGGGAAATCCAACACACTTAGACCAAAATATGGTCCGTTGTGATACCACGTGGATCAGTTGATCAGCTTAACTCGTTGAACCAGTTGGAGCTTCGAATGAAGCGTAGGAGACAAATAATGTCAGAATTTTTTAGATCACTGGTATCGTTGAAGTAGTAGTCTTCAAGGTGGGTTCTACGTCTTTGTGATAAGGCAGGGCATGTGCATAGAAGATGAGAGATTGTCTCTTCTTCCTCTTCGTCCATGCAACTACTACAAAAATCATTTGCAGGGGCTCCGAGTCGAGTGGCATGCCTTCCTATTAAGCAGTGCCCAGTCAGGACACCTATAACGTAGCTAATGTGCAATCTACTCAGAGAGATTAATTGTTTTGAGCGCCTGGCGCTAAGATTAGGCCAAATTAGTTTTCTCGCTAAACAGGTGGTGGTGTTATTCCACCTGAAGTTTGTTTTCTCTATGGTATCTTGCTTTAGCATGAGTTTACATGTAGCTAAGGGGATACCTATGCTAGCATTGTGAGCCAGCAGAGGTAAAGTTGTTCCGCTTTTTGCAAGTTCGTCAGCTTTGCAATTTCCTGGAATGTCTCTATGGCCCGGCACCCAAAAAAGGTGAATGTTGAACTGTGTAGCCATCTCCGTGAGATATAATCGACAATTTAGGGCTGTTAGTGAGTTAGTAGAGACAGAGTCTAGGGACTTTAACGCAGCTTGGCTATCCGAGAAGATGCGTATATCATTAGTTGATATAACGTTTTCTCTAAGCCAGGAAAGGACTTCTTTTATAGCCAGGATTTCAGCTTGGAACCCGCTACAATGATCTGGTAGACGAAAGGAGAGACTTAAGTTTAGTCTATCTGAGTATACGCCTCCACCAACCCCATCCTCCGTTTTTGATCCGTCTGTATAATAAGGTCATATGTTAATAAGGTCATATAAAAATTTTAAGCAAAATCGCAGGAGCCGTTTTTGAGAAAAATGAGATGTTCCTTACCGGTTTTTAAACACTAATTTTATAGGAGGTCCGTTATTTTTAGTTATAAAAATCAACTAGAAAATGTTAAAAAACTACTGGGTGCCAAGTTTGATAAAAATCGACAAAGTCGTTTTCAAATAACTAAGTTCTCAACAAAAGTATTTTTAACCAGGACCTACAAATTTCTATTGAATCCGAATGGCACTTCTTCCAAAGGGGCAATACCCCTGAAAAACATTCCTTTCTTTTAAGTCAAAAAAGTTGGAATTTGATACTCAGAATTCCGGTACTTGCATGACAAAATTGAAACTTTCAAAGCTAAATAAAAATTTATTTATAATAAATGATTCTCCTTTATTCATGTTTATATTGGATTGTTTCAGTTTTTCTTACAAACCTTATTGTAGACGTTCTGAATAGGAAAAGTTCAATTCATTATTAAGAACAATAAAAAGATGTTGTAATCATCTGCAGCTTCTATATACAACAATATTTGTAACGAGGTTTTCGATACAGACAATGTGTAATTATTGTTTTTCTTTTTATTGCTTTAATCTTGAATTTTATCATTGCTTTACATTTTGATATACTGATCTACCTTAATATTGTTATCTTATAGGCTTATTTAATGCACTTAAAAATAAATTTTAATAAAAAAATTATTTTATGTGCGAAATTTTGTTTATAATACTGATTGTTCTCAAATAAATATTGATCTAACCTTGAAATACACTGCCAATATCAGGGATTGATATGTAATGTGCCATCTAGACGGAAATGTATCTCATTTCAATAACAAGGATAAAACTTTGTTCTCCGAAAGATTCATGGCCAACAATAATATAAAACCAAAAAACAACACAAGTCCTATACACTCCGGCTTGGTTTAGATTCCTATTCAAGATGGGAAAGTTTATTTGCTTCAAAATTTTAAGGCCACACAATTACAGAATTTTGCTATCAAAATAAAAATGATAAGAAAATGATGTAATTAAATTTAGTAAAATTATATCAGACCAAAAACGTAAATGTTAAAAAGAGAGCAAAGTTCTTCTATACAAAAACCTGCATGTAACAAGTCAGCCGTGAAAAGAAGTGAGTTCTAAAAGTTCGCCAAGTTCTTATAATTTATGAAAGTTTAATATCTAATATTTAAAGTAGAGTAATATTGAAACAACTCCAAATCATGAGAGAAAATTTATTATTTAATGACTTAAATTTGCCGGTTCACTGATCAAGTTTTCAAAACGTTTTGAATTGAGAATAATAAAAAGAAAACTTGAAACAGGCCAGACCATATATGAATCGGTGATTGTTAAAACAACATAAGTGCAATTTTTTTTTTTTACAGGAGAGACAAAAAACCTTATATTTTTACCACGCGGCCGCATTGATAATGCCGATTTCGCGCTTGAATTTCTGTGTGTTTCAGGTATAAATTTATGTTAGTTTTGCTCTCAACCTATAGCTCTACCCCTAAGCAGTGCAAAACTATAATAAAAGTGATTTCGAAAAATGTGTTTACTTATGTTGTTTTAACAATCACCGATTCATATGCAAAGAACTCATTTCTAAGTTTTGTAGTCTAATAAACTCCCCTAAAAAATATAATTTACAGCATATCAATCCTATGCTAAATAATCAAATGCAATCGATGTTTGGTAAAAAAAATTACTTCTTGTAGTTTTTCGATCTTAACTCTTAAATGGTGTTGAAAATACTCCCCCAAAATGGCAAAGTGTCGAAAATATATAGAATTTTTTTGCATACAACTCTTAAAAGCTAATTCATTTATATATCTTTTTTTTTAAACAAAACTTATAGATCATAAACATTAACCTCTACCAGTAAGCATGAACATATTTAAAAAAATATTATTTAAAAAATTGGTCAAAAGTCAAAAATACTGATTTTGTTGTGAAGAGGACTTTGAAAAACTATGCTAAAATTTATTGATTCTAATATTAACCACAAATATTATCAAATTATTATTGTGACTTCCAAAAATGGTCCATTTTCGAAAATATATCGTCAACAATATAACGTCAATCTGCGGAAAAAAAATATTTACTAGTGAAGATTTTCTATATGCATTTATTTTTATTTTGGTGCTAGAAGTAAAGCGTCTATGACACGGCTCTAAATAGCCATACACTAGCTCATAAACAAAATTTGATTCATTTTAACATTTTCCACATTTAAAACTTATGTGACAAAATATTTTTTCGTATCAAATAATGTGCGCCACTTATATTTTTTCTTAGTAAAAAGCATTTGGCGCTGAATATTTTGGAGTTTCCCTTTAACCATTCCTATTGTTTTTTTCATTTCGTTCAAAACCTTGTTCAAATTTATTTTGGATTTTTATTTAAATTATTGGGAATAATTGCACCAGCTGATAGAATTTTCCAAAAACGTTGAATCTGCTATCGCAGTGCTATGCCAATTATTCGGTCAGTTAACAGAGGATAAATGATTTACGAAGTGATGAATCATTTCAACAGTTTTTGAATACAGCAGATGAAAAACAGAATGCTATGTTGAATATGTTTCCTCGGTAAGATCACTGAAAATGAAAAGTCGATTAAACCGATTATGCATTGTTATGTCTTCACTTGAGGAAAGTTGCAATGAAGATGAATTAGCATGATTAAGCGAGTTTGTTTTGAAAATATCAACTCAGTTATTTCAGAGATAAATGAACGGTTTGAGCATAATAATAACATACTGAATGCTGTCGAATCTGCTACAGACTTTTTGAGTGAAAACTTGAACTAACGGGTGATTTTTTAAGAGGTTTAGAACTTTAAAAAAAAAAAAAACACACAAAAATTCAAAAAAATGAATGAAATATTTATTTGAATCGATAGTTTGAACCTTGCAATTTAATGTTTAAAGATAATTTCATGCAAATGTTGACCGCGGCTGCGTCTCAGGTAGCCCATCCGCTGAGTCCAATTTTGGCATACTCTTTCACACATATCGGCCGGTATCTCACGAATGAATGCATGGATGTTGGCTTCCAGTGCGTCAATCGAAGCGGGCTTGTCCTTATAGACATTAGCCTTGACATACCCCCACAAAAAATAGTCTTATGGTGTCAAATCGCACGATCTAGGCAGCCAATTGACCGGCCCGAAACGTGAAATTAACTGTTCACCAAACTCGCCTCGCAATTGCGCCATTGTTTCGCGTGCTGTGTGGCATGTGGCACCGTCTTGTTGAAACCACATATCATGCAAGTCAAGAACTTCCATTTCGGGCAAAAAAAAGTTTGTTATCATCGCTCGGTAGCGTTCACCATTGACAGTAACGCTGCGATTCGCATCATCTTTGAAGAAATATGGCCCAATAATGCCGCCGGCCCATAAACCGCACCAAACAGTGGCTTTTTCGGGATGCATTGGTAGCTGTTGCAATGCTTCTGGCTGATCTTTACTCCAAATGCGGCAATTGTGCTTATTTACGTACCCATTCAACCAAAAATGAGCCTCATCGCTGAACACAATTTTTCGATAAAAAAGCATTTCGAACCGAGCACGAATTTTGATAGTAAAATTCAATAATTTGCAAGCGTTGTTCATTTGTAAGACGATCCATGGTTAAATTGCAAACCAAACTGAAGCTGTTTGACAGTGACACAAGGTACTAAACACACGTCAGCTGTCAAAACCAGTGTTGCCAAAACCAAACCAGCTAAAAAATCACCCGTTACAAAGACATAAAACCATTGACGGAATTAAATTTTAGTATTGCGGTCCTCAAACGAAGAAATTTCTGTTTTAAAATTTTTTTCATGACAGTTACAAAAGGCGTTAGGCAATAACGCCAAAGAAATAACGCCCAAATCGATTTGGAAATATCGCCCAAAAAAATTCTGAACAATTGTTGTTGTTTTTTTTTCGATTTGGGCATTATTTCCAATTTTCTAATTTTTTTTTAAAGGAAAGAACGCCCAAAATAAAATGTGAACTTACGCCCAAAATTGGAAATATCGCCCAAACGAAATCCAGAAAAAGGAAATAAGGCCCAAATCTTAGGAAATAACGCCCAAATAATAGTGAAACTCAGTACTAACATTTACAATATGGATTTTTTTTTAATTAGAACGGCGGCGTATAAACAGTAAGGTATGTATGGGGGGGCATGCTGCCCCCTGCAACCCTCCTGCTTGGTCACATTATAAGATTTTTGGCAGGTGCGAGGCTGGGTACATGCAAAGCTTCTTTAAATCCATATTCTTTATATGCAAAAGAGACTGCATAAACCTAACCTCGCACCTACCCCAAATCGTATAATGTGCCCAAGCAGGGGGGTTGCAGGGGGCAGCATGCCCCCCCATACTGTTTATGCACCGCGATTTTTTTTAAAGATTATCTTATCATGGAAATTTCACTTCGGAAATATCGCCCAAAATTGGAGAAATAACGCCCAAATTTTACAAAAACAATTTACATTGAAAATATTTGGGCGATATTTCCAACTTTATATTTGGAAAAATATAAATTTAGGCGATATATCTTTTGGCGTTATTGCCTTACGCCATTGCAAAATACAAGCAATGTTACCAACTAATTATGTAGTATACTATAGACTGGAAACTTTGAATATCATCGACAATCATGAATCTTTTTATCTTCTAAACGATTATTGACATGAAAAAAGGTGTTAGGACTTTTTTTGTAGGAAATCGGATGATCTACTTTTCTTTAGATTTCACAGTCTAATTTTTTTAAATTTCAAGAGTGCGAATATGAAGTTAAATCTTTTTTTTTCCGTCTCAAAAAATTTTGACGAAAAACCTTTATTTTTGACATTGAATAACTTTTAATGCAAGCCATATTAATTAGCAATGGACTATTTCTTAGCCCAAAATAAAAATTACTGCGTTTAAAAATCTTTATTTATATTTTTTCCGCAGTTTTTTTTTTTGTTTGTATATTTTTCTAGGGGTAATAGTGGGATTTTTAGTGATGATAAACCGTTTTAGCTCCTCAAACTATACTACACCAATGCTGAGATAAGATGAGCGTGCAAGTTCGAATAATAAAATTAAAAAATAATGTGGTTTCCAATCTGCGGTACATTTCGGAACTCTTTATGTAATATTGGCTCTTATTTAATGCTGGGACTCCATGATTCTTTTTTCAAAAATGTGGATAAGTTTTGTAGACCCACAAGTACAATATTATATTAATTGAATTAAACACGTATTCAAAATGAATTCGTTCAACCCTTTTCTTATATCGCCATTCTTACGGTGCTATTTCAAATATTCTGAGAAAGTTAACTTTCTTGATCTGTCACCTGTCATCAACTAAAATCATAATATCCACATCCGTAACACAATGCAGAGAAACTATTTCTTTTATTAAGAAGGTTTTTTTGATAGTACAAATTCTATATACTACTGAAATACATCAGCCAAGTAGAAGACTTAGCACTATTTTATTTGGACTTGTTGAATTATTGATTCAAAATAGCTTTTAACGGCCTTTAGTCCTACAAAAAATTGGTGTTTCTTCCCAGCGATCTCACTTGGACTGATCAGTTGACGAGTGAGAGCCTTGTCAATACGCAATTTTTTGTTTTTTTTTTTTTTCTTTTATTATTTTACTGTTTTTTTTCTGATTGCATGTAGATTGTAGATTAATATTGTATTTACCAAGGCTAACAAATTGGTTGTTTCCTGTCAAAAAAACTGACCAAATGTCAAAATAAAATACAGAAATACTGCCAATTTGTTAGTCTTGTTAATTTAGCATAAGTACTTACCTAATGCTTATACCTACTGGCATAAAATATACTTTAACATTAAAGAGGTCTTCTAACTTTAAAACCATGGAAAACGCTTCTCTATCTTTTTAAAGTATATGCTTTATCCATGTTGACGTTTGTAAATTTATATGTCATTATAATAATAAGATCACATAGATGGACACAGGAAAAAAACTTTTAATGTAAATTCAGACTAAGGGCCAGTTTCACAGTGCACACTTAACAATATAAGTGGCATTTAATTTTCCCATTCATGGACTTGAGACGTAGTTTTGATGTCTGAGTAAGTGGAACTTAAGTGGCCAAAATGGGAGACTTAAGTGTCACTTATTCCGATAAGTTTATACTGTGAAATTGAGCATTAGTTTTCCATATCTGGCACTTAAGTGACACTTACTTTACTGTGAAACTGGCCCTAAGTAGGTATGTACAATCAAGTGCTGTTCCTGAAATTTAGCCTTATCCACTTTTTTGTTATACTGTTTCCATTGAACGAAATTGCGCAATTTCTTATTTCAGTTCAAAAATTCGGAGATTTCCGAGTAGTAGAACAAAAATTTTATTGAGATTTCTTTAAAATTTGATGATTTGATTGAGATTTCAACGAAACCTCAATAAAATTTTGTTCTACCACTCCGAAATCTTGAAATTTTTGAGCTGAAATTAGTAGGTATTATATATTTCAAATTGGTGAATAATACACCTTCGATGGTCCTAATATCTCAAACGATTTTCCACTTTATTCTCATTTCATTTTATTTGCTGTTTCCTATGTATTTATACCAATTATTTTGTAAATCTTCTTAAACATAAACCCGAGGGCAAACAAATCTCATTGGGGAATTCAGAAAGTTCATCATAAAGAACAAAAAGGGAACTTGCTCTATATGATTTTTTTTTCTATTATTTGTTTAAATTCAAAATAGTTTTGAGAACTATATTTTTTTTCTCAAGCTGGAAATTAAGCAATTCCATCCATCTCTAGAGGCTTTATTTCAATGTTGACCTGTACATACGTTCTGTAACTCTCGCATCAATATAATTAATCGAAAAACGTTGAAAAATATAACAATACTCATATGATTTGTTTTTATTTTCATCGTTTCTCGAATAATTTTATGAATGCGAGAGTTACAGAGCATAGGCACAGTTCAACATTGAAATCAGCGTTACCCTCTACTACAGCTGTAGCATTTTTGCTACATTTTTCTTCCAAAAAAAAGTCACTACGTACAATCGCAAAACATTCGTAAAACACTACAATTTCAAAAGTTCAGAAATAAAAAATCTTAAAAAATGATATCACACAGTGTGCTTGGTACTTATATTCGCAAGTATCGCTTTTTATGTAAACGTTCTCATATCAAAAAGCAAATGATCTTGAAAAACTTAAACATTTTTAATTGGCTCGGAAAACTTTGAGTAAATTTTGTTGATGGGTTAAATTTTCGAATTTATTTTAATATTAGTTTTATTTTAAATCTTGATACTTTTTCCTAGAAATTAATACTTTCCCTATAGAACACGAGAAGATATAATCAACCCTCTTTCTGAATATAAAACACGTACATAGTTAATTTTCCATAGCCTTTGAAACCAAGGTAAATATAAAGACCTCTTTTTAATTTAGTAATACTTTTTGATTTATTAACTTATTTATTTATATTACAATATTGTGTTTTGTGTTGTATATAAAACTATACAATAAGTTATTCTCTAAATATTTATATATAGATACCTACTTAAATTTTATTTCAACATAATAAATTATATTTAATTAAGTAAATAAACATTCTTATCAATTATTATTTGCATATTTATAAACTTATATATGTATGTATGAAGTTGTGAGATTCACAAACTAATAAATATAATAATAATTTAAAGTTCTTTTGGCACATTTTTTTTTTGGTGAAAACCATTTTTGATTAAATTGTTTTCGCATAAATTTTTTTTTTAGTTTTACTTCATTTCGAAATAAACAAAAATTAAATAAACATTAACACAAACACAAACCTCGCTGTCATAATTATTATATAGTAATTATTTAAACATCTCAAAATTAAAGATCATCATTTATCTATACTTGTGGGAGTTCTTAATCTTGTTGTTGCACTTTGCATGTCATTGAAGCTTTTTTTTTTTTTTTGTAAAGTCAACATTATGACAGAGCTTATTCGTTTCTCGACATATAATTGATTTAAATAAATATATGTATATATATAAAAAATACTTATTAAAGTAAATTAAGTAATATTATCGTTGGCAACATAGCTCAGACTGGAGAGCCTTGATTGAGGCTCAGGTTCACGCTGTAATTTCAGGTTTCTTTCCTGAAAGTTCCATCTCAAGTGCTGGCATTTCATAGAATACCACCAAATTGGTATTTAAACCTTCGAAAACTGCAGCAACTCTTGGTCGAAGATTAAAGAAGCAAAGTTTCTGATCTCTTGCTTGGAATTCAGCTATCATAGTTGAGACAACCTTAGCGGCAGTATAATCGGCGCCATAAATATGCGTGCAATCTATCACAACCGGTAATGTTGATTTGCGACCTTGTTTATTGACAACATGACGCACAAATTCCACAGAGGGGAAGATTAAGCAACGATCTGGGGTCAACATGATGTAGTTTGTGCCGCAAGAAGTCTATACAAATAAATAGGAAATAGAATTTTCGATTTGAATTTTATTTGATTGAATCAAATTGAACTTACGATTAAGTTTTCAACTCTTAGTTTTGGTCGGGCGGCATGATATAAAATGAAGACAACATTGATACCAATTCCAACAAGGATTCCAACTTGTAGCTCAAGAACCAAACAAGCGACGAAGGTTGCAATTCCAGGAATCAAGTCAGTTTCTATAAAAAATTAAATAAATTTAATGTTTTATTCCTAAAAATGGTGAGCTTTTTAAATGTCAAACTTACTTTTGCTCCTCCACATAGGTTTGATGACACGATATTGTACCATGAATATCACAGCAGCTACAATGATGGCAGCCAAGGCGGCTTTAGGAATGTAGAAGAAGAAAGGAGTCAAGTACAACAAAGCAATGATGACAAGAGTTCCAGTGTAGAGATTGGACAGAGGAGTTCTGACTCCACTGGCATTGCATACAGCTCCACGAGCCAAACCACCATTTGACCGGAATCCTTGGAAGAATGAATTGGCTACGTTACAAACACCAACAGCAATCAGCTCCTGAGTAGCATCAGCAGGTTTTCCATTTGCTAAAAAATACAACAACAAAATTAAAAAAAGTTTATTCGAAACAGTTCTCATTTGACAAACTTACCGAAAGCCTGAACCACAGCCATATTTTCAAGCAACGATATCAAAGGAACCACAATCAATCCAGAACCCATTTTCGATACCATCGAACTAAAATTTTCATGGACCTCAATTACCTCACCAGTTGTTGTGTTCGTTAATGTAGAATATGAAAATGGTGGAGCTTGGAAAGCTGGCAAACCTGGAGGAACATAGCCTACAGTTTTGAACCATTCAAAACCTGATTCATATAGATAAGATCCAATAGCTCCACATGCAATAACCAAAACTGCATTCCTTGATGTTCCAATTAACCAACATGTACTATTGATGAATTTTTGCCATGGCTTCTTTTTCTCATCATCTTCTGGTCCAATTTTGAAGCTAGCCATTGCTCTCATTGAAAGTAAAATCACAATACATCCAACTCCAAATAGGGTATCGGCTAAACTGATATTATGGATGTCTTTGAAAATTGTTATCCACATATCGAGAAATGTTGCTCCTTTCGTGCTAACCCCAAGAATATCTTTTAACTGAGAGGTGAAGATGATCAAAGCAACAGCACTGGTGAATCCTGCACTAACAGGCCCAGAGACGAAATCAATCAAGAATCCCAGTTGAAAGACACCCATGCCAATTTCAATTAGACCAGTTAGGAATGTAAGTAAGACAGCTATTTGCCAGTTGCCTTGAGCTGTTTGAAATGTTAGAAGTGCTGATATGGCAGTTGGCCCCACTGGGACATCTTTGCTGGAGCCAAGGAAGATGTATAAAAAGCAACCGACGAAACATCCATAGAGACCGTACTGTAAAGAAATAAATAAAGTTCGTGTAAACAAAAGGTACATAATTAAATTTAAAATAAATAAATAAAAAATAAACAAATAAAATTAAAAATTCGGCCACATTCTCGTTGTTTTTGCAATTGTTTTTTTGTTTGTAGTATTTGGTGTCATAATTCTGTGCATTTAGACAGTGCCCATTGCAGTGAGCGACATAGCTGCTGAAATTTTAACGAGAGAACAATTAAAACACTTATGGGATTGTACGGTTGCGGCAACGAAGTCGTTAAGCGATAAACGACATAATATGGGAGTGACAGTGACTTAGTAACGTGGGTTGTTCTTCTTTCAATTATATTTAAATATTTTTATTTAACACTATGGTAATATTTCAAGCAATATAAATTTAATGGCAATTATTTCCTGAAAATAGTCATTTAATTGTCAGGTAGCAGGTTATTTCAGTAATTGTCAATAGTTAGTATAGAAATGGGGACCATGTAGACATTTTTTTTATTATTCTTGATAGTAAAAAAATTTCAATTCACTAAATTTCTGATATTTTAAAATTTGATTTCAATTGCCTCAGCGATGGAAATCAATAAAAGCTTTTCATCTAAAGAGAGCAATATTTCTATTGTCATTGAAAATTTACAATACTCAAGGCAATTCGATGGCCCCATGCAAAACAATACTAATTGTATTTATTTATTTTTCAGGAGAGACGTGTAAAGTTTGACTTTGCTTGGTATAAATGTCCAAATAAGGCATTACACCTCTGTTTTCAAGGCATTATTGTTAGTTCCGCAGGAAAAGTATTAGAATAAAGGGCTGGCTATATCGATAACTCAAAACTATACTATGTGCACTTAGTATAGTTTTGCACGGGGCCATCGAATTTTTTTCCCAAAATTTTTCCAGGAGTCATCCTAGATCCGCTTTATTAAATGAGCCTGAGCGAAAAATTTTGTATTAATAATTAATAATAATTTTAACTATATGCCTGTAAGACTTAAGGTTTTTTAATTGCAACCTGAATTGCACGGCACTGGTTAGAAGGATTAGAAGAATAGGAAAGAAGTTTTGTTAGCGCAGTGGACTGAAAAATAAGGTGTTTATTAATCTGATGAAATCCCACGGCTGGCGTTCAGTTGGAACTGAGGGAATAAATAAAAGAATGCTGCCTAGAGTGGGGCTCGAACCCACACCTCTAAGTTAGCAGCAGTCAAGCAATACATCCACTGCGCCATTACCAGTGTATGATATCTGTGAAACTTTTAAGTAAAACAAGAAATAAAACACGATATTTCTTAGGTGAATGTAAAGTTAAGACTAACTAGATTTATTAAGTTAGGTATACAAATTAGGTAGGACACTAAGAAAAGTTAAGGATTTGTATGTTGACACACAGCACATTTCAATTTTCAATACTTCCACTTGTGTCACACATTATCAATATATTTAGAATTCAACATATGTACATATTTCAAAAAAATATTAACAAATTTCAAAAAAAAATAATCATAATTCATAAGTGTTTAAAAAAAAAATTAAATTCAGTAATTTTTTTTTATATTGTATATTACTTGTGAAAACTGGTTAATGAATGCAAATTCAAAGATAGTTTCAAATTATTAAATTTTTCTCCAGGCAAAGATTTAGTGAATATATCAGCTATTTGTTGTTCACTTGGAACATATTCTATTTTAAACAAATCATCTTCATAGTTCTCTCTTATGAAATGGTATCGCACATCTATGTGTTTTGTGCGTCTGTGAAACTCCGGATTTTTAATTAATTTAATTGCGCTCTGATTGTCTAAGTATAACGTTGAACAGGTTGTTGTTGTTTTGGTTAGCTCACAAAAAAGTTTCTGCAGCCATACCAAGTCCTTGACAGCCTCTGATGCAGCTACATATTCGGATTCGGTAGTAGACAGTGATACACATTTCTGTCTCTGGGACTGCCAAGAAACCGCTCCCCCACAAAGCATTATGACCGCACCGCTCGTCGACCTTCTTGTCTCGACGTCACCCGCATAATCAGCATCGCTGAAACATTGTAAATACATTTTATTTGTAAAATTGTAGACTATACCGTGATCCATGGTTCCTTTGACGTATTTAAATATACGCTTCACTGCGCATATATTGGTCTCATCTGGATTTTCCAAGTGCCTGCTAACCGAACTGATGGCAAAAGAGATGTCGGGTCTAGTCCCAACCGCCAAATACATAAGTGACCCCACTGCCTCACGGAACGGAAAATGTCCAGCATAACGACCTCTACTGACTGCATTCGGTGTTTTTTCAGAAGGGGTTGAGACTGGTTTTGAATCGTTCATGTAGAATTTATTTAAAAGCCTCTTCGCATACGCCGCTTGATGAATGAATACAGCACCGTCTTGCCTTCGTGAAATTTCCAGCCCAAGAAAATAGTTAGCGTCACTGTGAGTAACCTCAAATTCCTGTTGTAGACATTTTAGTAAATCATCAACATCTTCTTTGCTTGACGCAGCCACCAAACCATCATCGATGTAAATCGCAAGCAAAACTTTTTTCTTTTTGGAACTGCTTATAAATACGCAAGGATCATAAAGACTTACTTTAAAGTCAAACTGTTGAAGAAAACCAGAGAACTTCTTGTTCCAGCACCTCGAAGACTGCTTTAGTCCATAGAGACTTTTCTGCAACTTACAGACTCTTCCGCTTCCGTCATCATATCCTTCAGGTTGTCGCATAAAGATGTTCTCAGATAATTCGCCATTCAAAAAGGCAGTTTTTATATCGAACTGAAACAATTTCAAATTTTCGGCTGCAGCGATAGCCAAAATAGTTCGAATTGACGAAAATTTGACGACAGGGCTGAATGTTTCAGAATAATCCAGACCATATTGTTGACTGTAACCCTTGATAACTAGACGGGCCTTATACCGACTTACTTGTCCATCTGTCGACAGTTTTACTTTATAGACCCATCTATTATCGATTACCTTTCTTCCCTTGGGTAAGTTGACCAACTGCCAGGTTTTATTCTTGAGTAAACTTGAGATTTCCTCGTCCATAGCACATTTCCATCTTTCGGCTAGTGGAGAATCCACTGCTTTTTGGTAATTTGGAGGTTCAATAAGTTCGGCAACAAACGCAAAGCCATCAGACATAACGAAGTTTGACTGTTTTCTCTTACGAAGCTTTGATCTGTAATCTTCTTGAAACGAATCAGATTTCCCTGTATCATTCTCGTTTCTACAAACATTATTTGAATCGCCATATTCCTTGTCTAAACTACCATCTTGCGCACTCTCTTCTTCTGCAGCAATTACATCTGCACCAGATGTTTGTTCACTAGTTTCAGCATGAACATCACATTCGACTTTGTCACCTTTGTCTGCGCCGCTTTCATCTGCACTAGCACCTTCTTCAAAAAATTCGCCACCGGCTATGCCCATCCTAGTGGAAACAGCTTCACTCTTATCACCAAACGTCTCGTCTTCAAGCATCTTTATATAAACAAAATCGTTTTCTGCTTTTTTGAGGTTAGACTGGCTACCAACACATTTATTAAATAGAACATCTCGAGAGATTTCCACCTTTTTGGTGTCATCCAAAAGAATTCGATGGCCTTTTGTATTACTAGCGTAGCCGACCCAAATTCCCTTTCTAGCTTTCTTATGCCATTTTTTTGTTTTCTGACTAGGGACATGCATAAACACCTCACAACCAAATTGCTTGAAGTCGAAAAAATTGTTCTTCCTGTTGAACCAAACTTCAAAGGGAGACTTCCCTGCTACTGGACTTGGACAGCTTCTATTCAAGATATACACTGCAGTGTTTACTGCTTCAGCCCAAAGTTTCGCATTCAGATTTTTGCCACACAACATCGACCTAGCTGCTTCAACGATCGTCCGCATATCTCGTTCCGCTCGCCCATTTTGTTGCGGAGTATATGGGACAGTTTTCTGATGGCATATACCCTGAGCCCTTAGAAATGATTCAACATCTTTATTAATGAACTCTAAGCCATTATCGGAACGTACAACTTTAACAGAGTAACCTGTATCGATCTTCACTTGTTCTAAATATAACTTTAATAATGTAGTTACCTCAGTTTTGTGTTTTATGAAATAAACATGTCGAAAACTAGAGCAATCATCTTTCATTAAAAGAAAATATCTAGACCCCCCATATGACGTTTCATGCATGGGACCACAAAGATCACAATGTATCAGCTCACCTGGTAAAGATGCTCTATTCAGACTCCTAACAAAAGGTAGTCTATGGCTTTTACCCATTGCACAAGCAGAACAAAAGAACGAATCTCCTGAATAGGAAATATTGTTTGATTTGAGGAATTCCTTGACGTAGTTTACATTCTGGTGACAGAGTCGCTCGTGCCACGATTGCAGATCATTACCATCTCTATGACTCGAATCTTGAACAGCGCTATTCACCTGAGATCCACCCACCATGACCACTTGAAACAATAACTTAAACATCTTATTTTTTCGCAGACCTACAGCAACAACATCATCATTTTTTATCAACTCGCATTCATTTTTATTTGACCTCATGTGTAGTCCCTTGTCAAGAGCACAACTCGCAGAAAACAAATTCAATTTGATATCCGGGACGTACAAAACATTGGATATGTGCTTCTCTATCCAATCCACCTTGTTATATGCCAGAATATTGATATCACCGGTACCGTACGCATGAATAATTTCACCGTTTCCAACGCGAATATTAACTGGCTTATCAAATTTCTTAAAAGAAAAGAACCACTCTTTTCGAGACGTCATGTGGTCACTTGCTCCAGAATCGAGAAACCAACTATCCTTTTCTGTCATTTTGGCAAATACAGTTTGAGATATGAAAGCTTCTCCTCTTTTGACGTCACTTGCAGAGTTGTTTTTCTCTCTTAGCCTTACGGGACAATCAGCTTTCCAATGACCCGTTTTCTTGCAAATAAAACACTTTCCCAATTTCTTGTTTTTACCGCTGTCTCGGCGAGGAACTGTTTTTGATGACGTTTTACCTTTTCTTGCAATGAGAGCCTCACATTCAACTTCGTTCTGCATATTCATTCTGGACTCTTCCATCAACAGACGTGCAGTCAAATTCTTCAATGTTTGTTCACTTGCTGCTGTTGACTCCCATGCACTGTAAAAGTGATTGTATGTCGCCGGTAGAGTCATTAAAATTTTGGTGATGACCATAGTCTCTGAGACATTCTCACCAAGATCTTTAAGTTGTTGAACGATTTTTTGAAGCTTTGAGATGTGAACCGAGAGATTTTCATCTTCACTTTTGGTAAAGCTGTAAAATCTCTGTTGCAGCAAATGAACGGACGTCTTGGATTTTTGCTCATACACATTCTCCAGCTTGGACCACATGTCGAACGCACTTTCACAACTCATTATATGGAGCATTGGCTCCTGCCCCATTGATGTCACAATTACCTTCTGTGCCTTACTGTCAGATTTAATCCATTTTTTTAGCAACTCAGAATCTGTGGCCGCTGTTTCAGTCTTAACGACAGGTTTTTTTGACGAGCCATCAACTAGATCCCACAAATCATGTGCTCTTAACAAAACCTTGGTTTGGAATTTCCAAACCAGCCATTGCTCACTACTCTGCAATTTTTCAACCCTTTGCAAATCAGTTTCCATTTTAATGCCCCAATGCGACAAGTTAAATAAAGAAATATAATCCGCGATATAATCGACTACAAGTTAAATTAAATACTTTAGAGTATATCTATAATTTATTCAATTAAGCGCAATTAAACTTATTAACTTCTCCGCCGCGTGTCTGGGCCCATAACCTGTGAAACTTTTAAGTAAAACAAGAAATAAAACACGATATTTCTTAGGTGAATTAAAGTTAAGACTAACTAGATTTATTAAGTTAGGTATACAAATTAGGTAGGACACTAAGAAAAGTTAAGGATTTGTATGTTGACACACAGCACATTTCAATTTTCAATAATATCATTTTCACAACTAATTTCTAACTCATTAAATGGCCCGTTGTCACTATAATAGCTCTGTTTGGTAACATGAAATTTCTTGCAAAATTGGACAAATTTTCAGAATTTATCTCAAATTCCTGTTAACTCAAAAAAAATTGCTCTTTCGTTGCAACGAGAGAGCAAATAATTTTCCCTCCATTGGATAACTTGCATTTTTCTGTGTGCAAGAAGTGTTAAAACTGTGAAATACACAGCTTTCAGTGTCCGTCAATTGACGTCGGCTGTAAATTTACAATTGTCCACATTCAATTAATTAAGATTCAGATACAGTCCATCAAAAAAATGTGACATTTTCTTTCGACATTAAGTTTCAATATAAAAAATAATTTTACAATTTGACGTCTTGTACACAAAAGTGACTTTATACAAAAAGTGATGCAGTGCGTTTGTAAGCTTTTTGACATGTTTTTCCCTCTATGAGAGTATTTTCTCCTTCTTTCAAAATTCAACAGGTTTTATAGCCTTTTTCTGAAAAAAAAAAATACCAAATAGACCACCTAATATTTTGCTTTGCCGCCCCTGTCAATCTGTTTTAAGTTACAATTTGGTTTTCTAAAAAACTTCTGTTCCCTCTGAAACATTCTGTAAAAGCATTTTAAAATAGATATTATGAACATTGCAACGACCACACGAATGACAGTAGTCAGTGATGTTGTCTCAAAATAAGTTGACGTTTAAAATATTTGATAACAGGATACAGAAAATTTTTCAGTGTCAATGCGTTGAAACGCAAAACGTTGACGATCACACGACTTGAAAACATCTAAACATGTTTACTGTTGGAGCTGCGTTGACAAGAGCAAACATTTTTTATTTATTGCGTTATTATTTTTAAACGTTTTTGAAAAAAATATTTGATGTGCGTCAAAATATGGATTGTCATCTATCTGTCAAGGTTTAATTTGTAAAATTCCACAGAAGGATGGCTACAATGTAAAGGGATTAAAAATCATCTGGAAAAAATTGAAATAAACTTCGATAACTCGAACTTCGATAACTCGATTTTTTTATAACTCGAACAAAATTATGTGGCAGCAGCATTTAGAGTTCAAATCTCATACATTTTTTCCCTCATAACTCGAACTTTTATAACTCGATTTTCTTCATAACTCGAACAAAAAATATTGCATATGCATCAACTAAGTCGAACATTTTAGGGGAATTTCCATTTAATGAGAAAAAATGCATTTGAAATTCGAATTTTCGAAGAGAATTTTCATTTGAAAACGAGATACCTACATACACACATAATATTAGTAGGTTTAAGAAATTTGAAAGTTGTAAGTACCTACAGAAAATTTTTATTTAATGCGGTGAACATTTCAATATTTTTTCATTATTTTTTAATTTATCTACATTGTTATTGCTTGGTTTATTTTTTGTAAAAGATTCTATGTACAATTTCCAACTTCAATTGATATAGAATTGATTCAATTTATTATTTTATTTATTATTATTATTATTTTATTTTTTAATTAAGTAATCTAAAAGAGAATGTTAATCTCAAATTGATGAAATAAACAAATAAACTAAACTACTGTAAATTGATATTCTATACGGTAGAGGAATTCATTCAACAGCCTTCGAAGCATGTTGTAGCACATGTGACAATTTGAATTTAGATTTGCAAACGTGTGAAATTTATGCAGCTTTAAATAAATTAGTCCCTTTTCTTGAAAAAAAAAAACAATAAAAAAAAACTACTCTCAGACCCAAAAAACTAAATACATGAAATAATTTTGTGTATAGTGTAATAACTTATGTACATTAATATAAAACGTATAAGACTTAATAAAGCACAAAAGGTGTTGTGCATTATGCATATGTATTTCAAATATTGAATTGTTTAATTGTTTAAATTTTGATAAACAATTTGGATAACTCGAAGTCTTGGTAAGTCGAACTTTTATTGTGGATAATAGTAGTTCGAGTTATCGAAGTTTGACTGTATTTAATTTTCCACTCCAGGAATATTTAGGACGATTTGAACATTTGCATAGATTTCGTTTTTAACGTACGATAACGCTTCAGCAAATTCTACTCTATATTAAAGTTAAAACCAAGGCCCAATTCCTAAACGCAAAACTTACGCAAATTATGCTTAACACACATTTCCAAAATTTAAACGTAAACATCCCTGCTAACCAGATCGTCCCTAAAGGTAGTAGATTTTTTTTTCTTGCGCATAATGCAAACGTATTGGTGCAAATGTCAACCATTTCTTGCGCGCCTCACTTGCATGATGCATATGAATTTGTTTATTGTATGGCGTGTCTGGAATTTATTTATTTGGATAAAAAAAAATTGTGAAGAAAAGTAAGTTTAATTTATTAGAAGACTCAATAACAACATTCCCTTAATAACAATTTTCGAAATTTGAAAAACTGGACCAATCATCAAGAGGTGATCCAATGTTTTTGTTAACAATTCGGTTGGCGTATGAAGAGAATTTTTGCTCAGGAAAAGGGCAAAAATGAAGCAAGATGTTTTTTCAATTTGTATTCTTCTTTTTGTAAAAAAATTGGTGTTGTGGTGCAACAATAATTGAGCAAGAAATTTATTGAACTAATTTTTTTTTGCGAGTCCATTAACAATTTAAGCACAATTAACAATTTAAGCAAATACCTATTCATTCTGAAATGGCATATTATGCTGCAGTGCAAACATATGCTTTTGACATTTAAACTTACTTTTGCATTTGCTTTGCAAATTTTGCGTTTAGGAATTTTTCCAAAGCCAACGCGTTAGTTTTGACAGGTTAACCGTTAACGAAAATAATCTACGTGTTGGTCTTAAAATATTTATGAACAGGAGTGTCAATGTAACCGTATACACGTTTTGCATTTGCTTTGCAAATTTTGCGTTTAGGAATTTTTCCAAAGCCAACGCGTTAGATTTGACAGGTTAACCGTTAACGAAAATAATCTACGTGTTGGTCTTAAAATATTTATGAACAGGAGTGTCAATGTAACCGTATACACGTTAGAAACATTTAACGTTAACAATTACATGACTGAAGACAAAAAATTCTAATAATTAATTTTTTTTTATCGAATCTTTTGTGAAAACTCCAGATCAAAGTAGTTATAACTTATAAGTATCTACATTTTTGGACAAGTCGAAAAATTATTTGAAATGAAATAAGTCCTCATCCTATTTCCAACCACATAAACCACCCACCAACCTGACAGGATGATTCACAAAATATAACAAAGCAATAGCATATAGGTATGGCGACAAACCATAACAACGTAACTTAAGTTAAGACGAAATTGAGTTGTTCTAATAATCATATTATGTTCAGAATATTAGAATCTTTCTCCACTTACTAAGTTTTGTATGTCTGTATTTTTTTTATAAACCGTAAGTTAATACAAAAAACCTAATAGACTGTAATTTTTTTCAAAATAATGATTTGGTAAAATAACCTAACTTTTAAAAAATACATATTTTTGTCTACATAACTGAAGGTAAAAAAGTCTTTTAATTTTTCATTATTTGCTCTATCATATAGACCTTAGGAGTAATGCTTAGATTTATCTTTACTTGAATAAAACAAAAATAACTTTGGAATAAAACCCTAAGTCAAGTTAAGAAATCCATTATCTACTCATTATTTAAAACTGTAGTTTTTCTTTTTGTCTTTAGTCAAGTAAGGGGCCTCTTTCAAAGTCCACAGACCACAATCCAAACAAAATTTTTTTTATTATATTAACCTACTGAACGGGGTCAGAAAAACAATTGTGATTTTTTGTCTTGTGGACTTGTGACCGTGTCAATATTTTTATGTGTCAAGTCAAGAAACAAATAATTTCTATACTCTCAGATTGTGAAATAAAGAATCTATTTCATTTTCTTAACATTAGTTAGGCTGTTATTCGAAATAATTAATAGTCAATAGTCAATTAATTATTAATTTAACTCAACTAAAGTTTTTTTTTTTTAATCATATCAAGTTAGTCAACCACAGGGTAATCCCCAAAATGTAACAAAGCAATAGGGCCCTTAGGTATCATAATGTGTAATTGCAAACATCGGTTTGTAATCATTCAACTTCAGAACTTCCAACATTCACCCATTTTATAAATATTAAACAAATGGGGCTTCCCGAAGAGAACAGAATGCCAATAAAATTATTGTATGGAAATTCTCAGTACATCCAATGAGTGAGCAGTCATAATTAAGCTGAAATGTTTTATTTTTAAAAGAGAAACTTCTTTATGCTGCAGAGGGTGGAGTATAATTGAAAATCAATTTTATACAAAACAAGTCATAGGGTGATAAAAAGTCAATATGATTTCTACGGTTCTTTAAGGTGAAAGTCTTTAAATCCAGCCCATTGTAAAAATAGTAGCCTGTGGCGTAATAGTTATTGCGTAGGACTGTTACGCCGAAGATCTTGGGTTACATTCCTTTTTTTTAATGCCTATGCCACCTAATATTATATAATTTTCCACTCTTGCGAAGAATTCACAAAATCCTCCAAGAGAATCTCTTGTCATGAAAAAGTGTTTTTCACTTTAACTACTCGGATTCGGCAGAAAATTATAAGTCCCCTCCCTTCCTGCCAATAACACGCACTCAGGAATGGTTGAGAATTGTAATTTGTAAGTAACTATAGGCCCTGGTTCTACACAAGCTGTCACGCCTCCCCATTTATTTATTTATTTATTATAAAAAATTTATTAACTTAAAAAAGTTTTTTTTATTGCAAAAATACAACAAAATGTAACAAAACGATGATGATGAGTGAATCCAAACACTTAAAACAGAGAACTAAGGGCCAGTTTCACAGTGAAGTTAGTGTCACCTAAGTGCCAAATATGGAAAACTAATTCCCAATTTCACAGTGTAAACTTATCGGAATAAGTGAGACTTAAGTCTCCCATGTTGGCCACTTAAGTTCCCCTTACTCAGGTAGTAAAACTGCGGCTAAAGTGCCAAAATGGGAAAATTAAGGGCCACTTATTTTGTTAAGTGCGCACTGTGAAACTGGCCCTAAATCTTTTCTTCTTAAAAAAAAAAATTTAGTTAATGAGCCATCACAAACTGAGTCAATTTAAAACCAGACGAACCCCAGAGTAATTTTTATATCAACCACACATAATATGAAAAACGGATTTGATATTGGAGATTTTTAACGTGTTTTTTCATGAAATAAATAAAAGATATTATTTTAAGTAAATAAATAAATAAAATAAGTGTTTTTAAGTTATTTAAAATAATATCTTTTATTTATTTTATGAAAAACGGATGAAAATTATGAATACATGAACCGATTTAATTCATAATCAAAGATTTTTCTTTCTCCTCAAAATAAACATTAATATGTACGTTGTTTTCAAAAAATATGGTATTTCACTTCAAACATTTTGACAGTTCAGCTGTTCCATTCCACGCACTTAAATTCATTCGTCAAACAAACAACGTTTTCCCGGTGTTGAATTATCCCAACAGTGTGCCTTGGAATAATGAAACCTGGCCAAATATTTTTATACTTCACTCCAAATCTTCTTCACTTCAAAATGTAAAACTAAGAACACTCAAAATAACCTAACCCATAATTTTGAACTAGCGCCTGTGTGTATGCAAATAAATTTGAATTTTCGATTTTTGTTTACTTTTTTTTGTTAATATGATTAAAGAAAAATACAAAAGGTACTTACAGCAAGTGGTAATCCAGCAATTCCAGCATAAGCCAATCCTTGAGGTATAACTGTCAATCCCACAGTAATTCCAGCTACTAAATCTCCAATAAAATCATCTTTATTATACTTTGGCAACCATGTCAAAATCGGTAGACGTTTGTAGAGAGTTTTCTTGCAAAATACTTTTCCCGAAGTCTGTTGACACCAATCACCTATGCCCTGGCAACATCCAGTTTCTTTGTCATCAGGCATAATACAATCACTTGATCCTGAATACAATCCATTTGGTGGAATATCTAAGGAAACATCTGAACCGTTTCTGCCACCATCACCGGAAGCGTGTATGTGACGCATTTTTATTTTGTCAATAACTTTTTTTTGTTAATTTTATTTTCCTGTTTTTTTTTTAAGTCAAGATTTCCAAGACGTTTCTTTTATTTTCTATCTTTATCCAGTTTCTATAGAAAAAAAATTAAAAGAAAAAAGAAAACACAAGATAAGTTAAACTGATGCACTCGAAGTCCAACTCACGACTCGAATGAGTGCAGTGAGTCTCTTTATGGTCTCGCGGTGCGAGTATGTCTGGATTTGAGTTTGGGTTTGTTGGTTGGTTTAGGCTTTGAAAACATAAAAAAAAAAACCTGAAGCTAGTTAGTTAGGTTACACGTTACAAACGCGTTCACTGAACTTGAAATACACGTGCTATTTGGCTGGTTTGTTGATAAATTGTAAGTAGGAAAAAATGAAAATACACAAAGTAGAAAATCCAAAACTTGTATTGGATAAAGCAAAAGTAGATAAGTAAATAAATAAATAGTTCGTGATTCACTTTTTGCCAACAGAGAGATTCCGGGGAAGTTTTAGGTAGGTACATATTTATATAAATGTATTTTTTTTTTCTCTTCTATTAAAAAATTCACGCAGATATCACGTATCGGTTTTTTAAAACAATGCGAATATATAATTTATTTTTTTTCAAACGCATGATTAATTTTTTGTTCATGTAGATTTTTTGCACATTTTTATACCTAGTGCGGCAGTTTTTTTTTCTATTATGTTTGAAAACATTGCAGAGGTGTGTTATTTTGTATATTTATTTTATTGTCTTGCTTGGAATATATTGTATTTTATAGGAATTCTTAATGAGAATAAAATAAATCAAATTTCATTTCATTTACATGAAAATAATATAAATTAATCAATTATGTAAGAACATTTGATCATTAATCTTAAACGTGATTCCTAGTTAGTATATTTATTACAAAACAAAAAAGTAATAATATATACCTATACTTATGTCATAAATTTAATATTTTAATGAGGTTGTAATTTTTATATTTTTAATATAAAACTATAATTTAATTTATGCGCGCACGTGCCATATGAAAATGCTTTTTGAATGACATCAGATCATCCAGAACTTGAATCAAATTGAGAAACAGGATAAACTTTTGTTAAAAAGAAGTCATTTGGTGGCTCATACGCATTTTTTTTTTTTTTTCATCACTTAACAATGACAAAAGGTAGTTTTTTTTTTTAATATTTAAAAAAATGTCAGTTGTTCAGATATTTTGGTTTTGATATTAGAGTCGTCAATAGTAGGTACACTTCGACGGCTAAAATGCAGGTATCATACGTGTTATTCGAAAAATTCAACAAAATATTAGGTCTGTCTCTTTAATTCCCAAAAACTGACAATTTCTATCCATTTTTAACCAATGTTCCCAAAAACTGACACTTTCTACCCATTTTAAACCAAAGTTTTGTCAAAGTCCGCATTGGTCAATTGCTCAAAATTGACAGTTTTGGGAAGTAAAGAAACAGACCTAGCAACAAAGTCAGAAACATCACAGCCGCCTTTTTACAATTTCAGCGTAGCAATAATGTTCTGAACATTTTAAGAAAAACGTAGAATTCAAAACCTCTTACTATATAGATCGCTTAAAAAAAAATAAATAAATTAGATAAATTGGGTGGCGCAACAACGTATGTAGAACCAAGGCATAGTGACAACTCTCAACCATTCGTGCTTACCTACAATTTTCTGCCGAATCCGAACGGCTAAGATGAGAAGCACTTTTTTATGACAAGAGATACTCTTGAAGGATTTGTCAATTCCTCGCAAGAAGCAGAAGCCCGTGGTTCGTGGAAAAAAAAAATCAGTTTTAAGGTGAAATCAAAGAATTTTTTTAAATTTTGAGGTAGTTTAAGAAAAAAAAATTTGTAAAAAAATTGTAAAATAGTAAAAAAATATTGTTAAACATATTTTGAAAAAGAAAAATTGGCACGTCAATTTAAGGTATTTAAATAATTTCAAAAAACATCAACCATTTTCTTTTTTACAATTATTTTGATTTTTTTAACCCTAAAAAACAATTTTTTGCAAATTATATTTCAATATTATTTTGACTTTTTATTATAATCTTCTGCGACAGAAAAATAAATATAAATCAGTTAAGCAGTTAAGCAGTTAATGACACTATCGAAATAAAAGTAAACGGTTTTATAAGAGGTATATTGGGTATTAAAGCTTTTGGGAAAATTATTTTCTAATTAATAGTAATGGTAGATCATTAATTCTACTAATTTTAGTAAGAAAAAAACTTTAGTAACTATTTTCAATTTTGTTCAAACATTTTTTTTTATAAAAACCTGTGGAACCGATTTTAGGAAAAAAATAAGACTTTCTTTACCTGTTAACAATTTTGGCCAATGGAGACAAAAAAGTTTCGGTTTCGTATAAAGTGAAAATTGAAATTTTCAGTGTAAATATTTGGAAGCTTCTAGATTCAAACTTTAATAGCATATTTCTTACAGAAAAACACAAACGGTCGTATTTACAAACATTATCTAACTTTGGACAGCCGTGAATAAACAATTTTATTAGATTTTTGAGAGCTAGATAACTTAGAAAAAAGACTCGATTGTCTTTTAAACCTTGCCTAATTTAACATTTTATTTAATCAAATGAAGCATATTACCAACTATACATATCTTGAATTATTTTAAACTATCTGTTCCGACTTAAAAGATGTAAGCCAAAATGTAAAATTTTTAAATGTCCACTTCATTGTTCAAGATTCAAAATTGAAGTGTCTTAAAATATGCTGTCTGAAAACTTTTTGCCTCAGTATCTTTGTTTTCAATCAGTTGTGCTATAGTATACCAATAAACATTTTAATTATAAAAATAACAGCATGAAAATACTGTGAATGTTATTAGAGTCAAATAAAATAAAAAAAAAAGAATTTGGCTCACTCTTATAAACAATTTATTGGGACAAAAAATAGAAAAAGTGAGTATAGTACAGGAAATCTGGAATGCGAATAGAAACCAAATGTTTCCAATTTAATCAATTATTACATTGGCTCAAGAAATAAGTTTGCTTGAATCAACGAAATAATTTATTGGAACAACAAACGAAGACCTAACGAATTCGTTCCTTCAAACAACAAAAAGTGCGGCAACAAACAAATTTTGTAAACGATAAATAAATTAATAAACAGGACCTATAAACTTTTGAATACCGATAGCAATAAACATTTATTGTAAACCAGTTTATTTGACGAAAATGATAAACAAATTAATAATAATAATTTTTATCTACGTACCTTGATTTTTTTCTTAGAGAAATTCTTAGTTAGGTCTTTGTCTAACCTGCTAAATCTCAAGAAGAACCGAGAAGCATTATTCTAAAATTTATGAATTTAGAAAAAAGAACAGAATTGGTTGATTACGACTTTCAGTCATCACAAATGGTGGTAACTCGATTTCACACCAGCTAATCAATTTGTGATTTTTTTTTTGTTGATTATGATTTTGAAAACCAGAATTCCGACCAATTTCTTATAAAGAGACGTTAATTTTTGCAAGAAGTGTTAAATACCTTTGGGTGGATTGCTGTGCAAACAAATTCTTTTACTACTAATCCAACTGAATAATAAAAAGTTGTAAATGGATGTTTGTCCTTCAATTAAGCTCAAACGCGTGGACAGATAATCATACTTTTTACAGCACAAGAATTAACTGTTATAACAATTTAGTTATAAATAATATTTATTTAAAAAGGCAAAAGGAATAAAATTATTCACTGTTAGATTTGTCTATCGTGCGAAATCGGTTGAGTAATTTAGTTTTTAATAAATCTTATGCATTCATTTTAATTTATGATACTACCTTATAATTTCGATAGTTTTTTATTTTTAATTATGTTTTTTTAATTCCAAAATTACTCTGACTTTGTAATTTAAATCTCAAGCCAAGCGAAACCCTTTTCCTCATTTAAAAAGCTTAACAAAATTAATAAGTTCAATTTTCTAAACGGATGTGGGCAGACATTCTTTATTGTCTCGTTTATAAGTTTTTTTTTTCTATCATCGTTTGCACTTGTACGCCATACCTCGTTTAGAACAAAAAAAAAACGAAAAAAAACTTGACAGTAATTAATTCTGTAATTCATTGGGTTTATCTTTAAGGTGTAGTGCAAGTGATGATATTACACAATTTCCCATTAACATTGTGATCACACGATAAATATTTACTTAAATTTGATGTTTTTTTTTTTTATCTTGTGGGTGCACGTGGTAAAAATTATATTACATATTTAGATTTAGATAACGGACTAGAATTATTATGGAATTTCTTAGAAATTTTAGAATAAGAAAACTTCCTGCTCTTTTTATTTAGTTTTGAATTTAAACTTTAAATGCAATACATACATAAAAGGGATTTTCTTAATTTTTAGGTTTTTATCTATGACTCATCTGTGTAAGAACTCAAGTTAATACGAGTAAACTATAACTCAAAAGCTTCAGGTAGGCTATAAGATTGATGTTGGGTTCACAAGCCACTTAAAACTTTTGACAAATTTAATTTTACTAAAAAAAATGTTTCTTTTCGTTAAGCGATCCGTATCATTTCAACTCAAAAAATGTGGAGTTTTTTTATGAAAAGTAAAACTTTATTATATTTTATTACAATATTTGTTTGTATATCATAGTATATTTAATTATTGTATTAAATTTTTGTTTTATAAAACAAAAAATCTTTGACAATTTTTAAAATCGCACTTTATTTTTTTATTTTGCATTTATTTTCAAAGGGATTCATTTATTTTCAGAAGGACACTTTTTTTCATTAGGAGGGATTCATAAATACAAGGACATACAAAGGTTGGGAGAGTTCATTCTATACATTTTAGAAAGTTCCTACCAATGAGTATTATATACAAATTTTATTTTTAAATAATTTTGTTTTCGGTCCAAAATTTAGAAAAAAATTATTTTTGTCGAACTTTTCCGCTTTCTATATTTTTGAGGACTAAACTATAGGTATAAAGCGTCACCCACCCTAAGTGACAAGAAAATATGTTAAAAATATTATTTTTGAGTACTAAACTATAGGTATAAAGCGTCACCCACCCTAAGTGACAAGAAAATATGTTAAAAATATTATTTTTGAGTACTAAACTATAGGTATAAAGCGTCACCCACCCTAAGTGACAAGAAAATATGTTAAAAATATTAAGCTAATTATTTTTAGCTTAAACACACTTTAAGAAATGTTAATTTCTAAATGATAATAAATATTCAAAGAAAAATTAATTAAAAAATCGTTAAGGTACAAGTTTACACTCAACAAAAAAAAAAACAAAAGCAAAAGCGACGTCATTATAAACAAAACAAAAAAAACAACCCATACAGAAAATTGAAAATTTCAAACTGCAAATTAGTCAAATTTTAAAATATTCATTAGATTATCATTTATTATCAAATAATGACATATAAAATTATATCTATTGTTAACACAAAAAAATACAATTAAATCAAATACATATAGATAATGACCCATATCTATTAACAAGTGATTATTTATTTAATTTATTTGTATAACAATCAAAAAATAGATAACTATCAGAAACGCCGCGCCGATTAAGACGATTATAGCACACGCTCTTTGCTTGACCTATCCTATAAATTAAATGATTTTGCATATGATTATTAATTTTGTTTGTTTTTTTTTTGTTTGTTAAAACTTAAATATTTGCTGTTTATTTTTTTTTTGTTTTGTTTATCAGATGACAGGTGTTAAGTGTTTAATGGGAAAAGGTGATCTGACATTTATAAGTTATTGTTTATTAAATGTTTTTGTTTTGTTGTTTGTTAACGCTTGAGTGAAAGAAAGACTTTTTTTTGTGTATCTACTTAGCTCTCGGCTTAACTGCGATATGGAAAAATCAACAAATTTTCATTTATTCTGTGTTGGGATAGCTCACATATATTTAATCGGACTATCAAATAATTAGGTATTAATAACTTAAAATTTCATAAAGCAATTTGAATAAATCAGCATTAAATAGAAAACAAAACAAATTAATGTTATTGCTGTCAAAATTGCCGAACAGTTATAGCGAAAATAATTTAACTAATGAGACTAGCATCAATTTTTTAAGCTATAAAGTTAGTTAGTTGTTGTATCATTTTTTTTTGCTAACCACTCTTTTTTAATTTAAGTTATTTATTTCAGTAAACAGATTTTTGGTCAGTTAAACGGTCAATAATGATTTGTTCCAGTATTCTGTTCAATCGGTTTAGAATTACTTGAACCAATAAGGCAGAATGAATGCTTAAACCTCGATTATTAGGAGAAGCATTGTGTGAAAAAAAAACAAATTATATTATGGTTGAGACTTTTAGGATCAATAAATTACAAAAGCCAGAATTTAAAAAATATTTTGTGATATCAGATAAAGAGTATTACCCAGCGGCTCCATCAGCAATACTTGAGGAAATAAATTGCTTGGCTCATTGCCATTTCTTTTAATATTGCTGATGGAGACGCTTTGGCAATGGCAATGACAATATTGCTCGGCTGATGGAAGGCAATTATTGATTTCCATCGCTAAGGCAATAAATTTTGTCACCTTTTTCAAAATGGTTTCTCCGCGATTTTGAACGAATTGTACTTTGTTTTGAAATTAAATTTGAAAATATGAGAAATTAAATGAATTAAAGTTTTTTTATTATCAAAAATTGTGATTTTAAAGAGCAAAACACACTTGACTGTGGTCGTAATTTCTACACTGACATTTGACAACTAAAATTAGCTGGCAATAAAAGGCCCACCCAGGCAATAAATTGCCATTGCCATTGAAATTGACAATTGTCTCAAATATTGCTAATGGAGCCACAGCGTTATGCAATACGCTTGGACGGAATTGGTATTGAGTTTTGCATTCATGAAAAAAATAAATTCGATTCTTCAATATACTTTTTTATTGTATCGTACCGTTTTGATTCAGTGTGGCCAATACTAGAGACTGCACTGAACGTTAGACCTTAGTCTTCCACATTGGCCACTTAAGTGTCAATTAATCCAAATGCGAAACTGGCATGGTGGTTCGAATCTCAGTAGTAAAATTTCGAAGCAGAATTGTAAAAATAAAAAAAAATGGAGATAATTCGAAAATTCCTGGGGATATATTTAAAAAAAAAAAACTTGAGTTTTCAAAATTGCATTTTTAACAATAAATTTATTAAAAAAAAAATAAATATTCCATTCCTCTCACAACAGTATAGAAATATACATTATATTCAGACAAATTCAGAGTTGATTGAAAAATTCAATAACGCGTTTCTGGTATTTACTTTCGTGATCATGGTTTGGCTAAAAAAATTTTTAATTTTTCAGTTTGAAAAAAAAAAACAATAAATCTCAAAAAAGCGAAGTTGTGGAGTAGATTAATTTTTATTTTTTAAAAAATTGGAGTAAATTTACTTCGATCTAAGTTTCGAACGCTGAACTTGCCCTAAATGATTTTGGTAATAATTATTAAGCGCTCTTAAGTATAAAAAATAATCGTTAAAATCATAAATCCTATAATATATCTTTGGATCCTTATTTTTTGTGCGAAACGTTGTCTATTTAACAAAAAAAAGTTAAACAAGAAGACCTAAAGCCCACAAAATTAGGATCCAAAGAAATATTATAAATTTAAAAGGTCACGAAAAAGAATTATTATCATAAATCCTATTACTATATTTTTTAAGTTCCTAAATAAAATATTTAATTTTCTCTTTATTTTTAATTCCCACTATTTTGACACCAATATTGGAGATCCAATATCTTTCAGCAATTACAAAAACTTTGCACTACTCTGACTTGTATACGTTTTTCCTTATAAACAATCTGAGATGTGTAATTAATTTATTTCACATTTTTTATTTCAGTAAGTGTTGATGCTTGATTGACACTTAAAGTGGGTTGGTTAGTAAAGTCAAATGGGGTGCAGGTGAAGCGACAACGTCAAGGGTCACAAAAGAAATGCTTATTTAATTATGATGAATTTTAAAATCGACTGTTTATGATTGTTAATTATTTTTTTAATGAACGGAAGTTCAATGGAACTTAAGTTAAAAACTTGAAATTAAATTAAAGGTATACAAACGGTTTAAGACTGAACACATACCAGTTGAAACAGACCGGGCGGCGTAAGTCGATGTAAGGACATTTAATTTATTGTTTTTTTGAATTTTGTTAATGTATTTTTACTGTCCACTAATTTTGAATTGAACTATTTAAATTAGAACGAAAACCTTGAAAATTTAATTTGAAATAAATTTCACTTTATTTATTTAGGTATACACTTTCACTTAAGTTTAGAAAAAAAAAGTTATTTATATCACTCTTTTTCATATTTATTATTCATCTTCTTAAGAGATACAAAAATCACTTATTTGCATAAAAGAGAAGTGTGACCAAAAAAGCCTGATAAAACTTAAAAATCGTTAAAAATCACTTATTGTTATTCAATATAATAAAAAAAGTAAATAACTTTTTAACTCAATATAATATCAAAAACCGTATAAGTCAAATTTAACTATTCTATAAGGATTTTTAACCCAACAGACAAGACTATCAACATCAAACGATCGCAAATAAATGAAATGCTTTATATATTAAACATTAGATTGACTTCAATTATTGATGATAATATGTCTGCAATTTCAAAACTGAATCATCTAATGAAATTTTATGTATACCTAAACATTTTATTAACATTCCTTCAATGATAATATTGAATTCTAAGAAAAGTGAGTCAATATTCAACAATGATGGAGGTGTTAAAAATATTTTGGGATCTTTAAAATCCATACAAAAAATAATTGATAAGTATAGCCATACATACTCTTATTCTATGTGACACCACTGACAAAATAAATATTTCTCTTGTCTGTGGTGACACTCACTAAAAGTTCTAAAAACATTTTACCCTAAGATTCAGGAAATAAATTCCCGATAATTTGATAATACTAAAATTTAATACACAAATATGTTATGTCAATTTCTAGTATTATACTCATACATATGTTATAACAGATGGGTATTGCAGAAAAATAAACAAAAAATTATGATTATATAGATATGTAGGTACACAATTTATTTTGCAAATTTATTTGAATAATTTTGGAAATGCTAAAAAATAACAACATAAAACTTGAACTTCTTAATTCACATAGAAATAAAGGTATAAAATTGCTCTTAGATTGACATAAATTTTATTGGCAAACAATTTCGGCACTTTTTTAGAAAAATTATATTATGCGAGTATTATTATTTTTTTTTTTTTTTTTTTTCAAAAATGTTTAACCTTGATAACGAAGTAAACAAAATATTTGCAAAATAAAATTTAACATTTAGCAGACAAAATATCATTTCTTAGAAATAGGAAATGAATTCGAAAAAATAAATAAAAACAAATAAACAAATCTGACTTATATAGTAGAAGAAGGCACCATAGAAAGACCTACCCCAATCGAGTTACCAGATAAGAAGTATACTGTTTTTTAGGTACCTACTGTCTAAACTAACATTTTGCGCATGGATTGCCTGGTGAAATATGGTCAAGGCATAGGGTTGCCACGCTTTAAAGGTGCATTTTTGGGATTTTTCAGTTATCTGACCCAGCTCATATATGGTAGGGTTTAGTGATATAAAAAAATATTATGTGAAAGAAAACTTTATTTACAAATTTTAAAATGCGGATTTTTATAAAATCAGAATTTAAGTAGGGTAAATTAGGGTAAATAAAGAAAAAGGTCTAGATTCTTTTTTCTAAACCAAAAATGATAGAGAGTTGAATCTTTTTGAAACTGATAGATCTTTTTAATACAGGAAAGTCGTACATATGAAAAAAAAAATTTTAAATCTAAAACTCGAGATAAAAACGTTTGAAAGAAAAAAATTTAAAAAATAGACGTTGGAGTAAAAAATCACCTAAAATCAGGATAACGTTTTCTGGAAATAAATTTTATATTATTGAAAAGCAGATAAAAAGTTAAAAGATCCCTTTTTTGCAAAATTTTCAATTAAAAGTTTTTTCTTGGCTAGGTGAATTTTTAAACAATATTTTTTGTTTCATCAATTTTTGTTGGATTTTGATTTTTGTCCTTTTAACTCTCATTTTTATTTCCATTTAAAACAACATTAACATACCGAAAATTCTATTACGAGTACGATGGTAATTTTTTGTTTCCAAAAACACTGTTCACACTTGAAGTTGAAATTTCTCAGTGCATTAAAGAAAAAAATTTAAATGGCCTAAAAAAGGTGACGACAAATTTGGGGATTGAAAGTATAACCAAAATGTGAGTAAGTGGATTAAAAGGTACAAGTATCATGATATCAAAATAAAAATTCTGTTTTTTTTTTCATAGCTTGCGATATATCTGGAAGGTTAAAAGTTGCAATTTTTTCAATTATTGTGTGGGAAGTATGACCACTTAAATTAAAAAATCGAAAAAAAGAAATGGTGCTCTGTCACTTAACCCTAAGATTAAAGACCTTAATCAAGGTGATCCAATCAATATTACCCAAGTTATAAGCTTTTAACGCGAACCGTATTTATTTATTTAATATGATTTTAACAACAACACAAATTTTTGCCAGAACTCACGTCTTTGAAAATTTTGGCGGACGATGTATAGTAGGAGGAATTATGGGGAATCATGGGGAATTACCATGTCAGTGAGATTCCGGATAGAAGCTAAAACTTGAGTTAATATGCGTTGCCAATAATTCATAGATAAGGCCCTTAAATCCATGTCAAATAACAAGCTCAATGTTTGTGTACAAATTTATTCATAACTATAATATATTGCATTATTTATGTATTTATTTTTTATTATTATTCATTTATGAATTTTAAGTTAGCGAAGCAACATTCACCAATTAAAAAATGGCTAGGTATAAATAATTTGCGGTTAATTAGACATTAATTATTAGTTGTGATTATTTCGAATTTAGCTTTCTATGTTTTCTATGTTTTTTTTTTTGCAGCTTTCTTAAGTTGATATCAAGTAAGCAATCCTCGAAATGAGATAACAACTTATTACATTGCTTAGTAATTTACCGTTATAATTAATCATTAATTAGTTCTCTTAATACAAATTTCATCGTTCAATAACATAGAAAACATTGCCCAAAAAAATTGAAATTATTAAAACTATTTAACGACTCGATAAAATAATTAAAATTACTAAGCACTTAATATAAGAAGTTTTAAGCCATTTTTGACTTGGCGCTAAGGTTATTTGATATATAGACTTACCAAAGCAGCAAAACAAAACATAGAAAACATTGAACGACAAAATTATGGGAACAAAATTTTGATTTGTTGTCAAGGGCTTCTAAGCAAAAGGCTAACAAACTTAAAAAAACAAAATTAACGTCCAACTTATAAAATATGAAAGAAATCAAGTCTTTATTTACTGTTCAAGATGTCATAATCTATATATTTATAGATGACACATACATCATTGAATATAGAATATACGAAATAGATGCTAACCAAACTTTGATTATGGCTATATTATATTTATTATTTATCACTTGCGTCTTCATTATAGCGAATTTCACTATTTTTGCCAACTGAATTTATCCACTTAATTGAATTTGATGTCATTGGTAATGTGATAAACCACATGTTAATTGGAACTTGAGGAAACAAAATTTTCGTTAATCTATATGCAAATATATGTACCAATACATGTAGTTTTATTTTTAAAAGCAGCTGATATGTATATATATTTCCTATACTTCTTCTTTTTCTTTACCTTATTAGAAGTTTTTTTCTTGTAAGGTCCTAAGGACGAAATTGCGTTATTTTTATTTTATTAAATTGCTTGTTGTACGAGTTAAGTATAAGCCCGTGGTGTAAATTGTTAGTGCGGAAGTCTGTAACAGCGAATATTTGCGAATCGAATCTCAGCCTTTGCCCACCTAAAAACAAAAATTGTTTCTTTTCCATAGGAACTGTCTCTGGCGAGAAATTGACAAATCCTCCAAAATCATTTTTTTTTCATGAAAAGATACTTCTCATCTTAGCCGCCGACCATTCGGATTTGGCAGAATATTTTAGGCCAAATCTATTTCTATTGGTAAAATAAACAGGAATCGTTGAGACTCATGAATGTCAGCCAAGCAACATTTTTGGATCGAAAATTAATTATGTGAATAATATTTGCCTGCAATTAGGTGCTATAATACCAAATTTGTCATTCTATGTTTTCTGTGTTTTTTTTTTTGGTTAGCGGTTAGTTAATTTTTGAAGGCAACCCTTCAAAAAGCTGTAAAAACTTGTTATTGTGAATTTTAATTTTATCGTGCGATGTTTTTTATTTAATAAAAAACATAGAAAATATTGCACGACAAAGTTGTTATTAATTACAACTAATTAACGAGTAATAAACTGCAAATTATAATACATACAATCAATAATTCCAATGTAAGAAGTTGTATAACACCTTTTCAAGTGGTGCTCTTAACTAATTCAAGACAAATCATCAAGCAGTTAATCATTCACTATAACAAGTTTGTAACGCTTTTTGATATCTACATAGAAAAAAACATGAAACGACAACTTCAAAATTAATCAAAATTAATTAACGGAAAATTATCCTAACTAATTTTTAATTCCCAGATCTTGCTTCGCTAAATTGGAATTCATTTAAGAATTGTAATTCACTTAGCCCCTGGTTTTCAACGAGCTGATGCCCTATTGAAATAATTTTAATTGCTTGTTTCAATTATTTTTGTACACCTTTTTTATTAAGTGTTGACAATTATATATAGCAATTATGAATATTCGACCAATTTTCTCAATTAACATACATATAAACATACTGACTTATAAATACATACATAATATAAGTTCATATAAACCGTTATAAATTATTTTACACCAAAAGATGCACTGATGTAAGGGTCGTTCATTTCGTGGTTTTAAGTTCGAAGCGCTGGCATTTGACACCTGTCAAACTTAGCTATCAATTGAAGTGCCATAATATTAGTTGAATGTTTGGCATTTTCCATAATGGATCGCTTAACAATCGAACAACGCATTAAAATTATTAGAACATTGGTATACAAAGTGGTGATTCAAACGTAGCCCACTTTTTGCGCATTACGCGACGATTATGGTCGTTATAATCGAACGACTACGTAAGCAATCGGTAAAATTATGAAGAAATTTGAAGATAGTGGAAACTTTACTGATGTCGTAAGGCCAGTGCATTATCGTAATAGACGCTCAGTCGAAAATATTGCTGCTGCTGCAAGTGCAAGTGTTGAATTTATCGATTTCGCAGAAATTGAACGATTTTTTTTGTCCGGCGATTGCAGATCATGACTTGGACGATATGTGGTGCCAAAAAGACGAGGCAACAAACCACACAACACGGCCAATTATGACCTTATTGCGTGTGAAGTTTCCTGGCTGGTCGCGTAATTTAACGTTTTAGCGACGTCAATTGGCCACCAAAATCATGCGATTTCGCACCGTTAGATTTTTTCTGTGGAGCTACGCAAAAGACCGTATTTACTCGAATAATGCCCGAACTCTAGATGCATTTAAAACCAACATTATTCAAGTTATGGCCAAGATATCAACCGAAATTTGCGAAAAAGTGCTTAAAAATTACCTCAAAAGAATCGCATGCTGCGAATCTTCCCGAGGTGGCCATTTGAATGATATTGTTTTTCACACTTAATGGCAAAGTCCAAAATTTATAATGAAATAAAATTTTCATCAAAAATGTATCGCTGTGTGTGTTTTATTTAACTTTACATTCGAAACCTAAAAATGAATGACCCTTTAATTTCTCTCTTTCTTTAAATACTTTTCCATCCACTCAAACAAAAGACATAAATATTGGTACCGCAGCATGCAGCCATGCGACAAAACGCCATCTTTTGATGTATTTATATTTTGTGGAGTTTTTGTATTCTGTAAGCCTCACATGAATTATAGAAATTGTGATTTCCCTTTGAAATGCTTACATTTCACAAGTTTGACATTTCATATTCACGAAAAAATTAATAAATGGCTATGTTCAATAAAAATTCAGAATTAAGCAATCGAATAGAATGTCAAAAATTAAAAATGGCTGTTCGAGTGCCCACAAAAACTCAACGCGCACCATTAGAAACAACAAAATCCACCGATCGATTTTGACAAATCGCCGGCTGAATGCTTAAATGCCCCATATACAAAAAAATTATTCCTCAGAAAACGAATTTTAAGGTTTGAAACATAATTTCGTAATTTTGCATTTGAAAATTTCGACCTTTGAATTTTTATATACATGAATGGAATATTTCTTTTTTTAAATTTGAAGTCCTAGGGTTAAAAACATTTATGGTTATTTAAAAAAAAATAAAAGTTTAGAAAAAGTCAAAAATGGATATAGAACCCTTTCCATACGAATGTTAAATCTATGAAAACCAAACTGCAAATTTCCTATGGATATAGAACCTTTATGCTTTTAACATTGGGAATTCAACGATAGCAAAAATAATAATAAAATATAAAATTTCTAGCACTTCTAATTTTTTAAAATCTATTTGTAGTGATAAAAATATAAAACAAAAAGGAATATTAATATAATGGCTTAGCCCTTCCCTATATTACATTGGCTTAATTTTAAGTCGATAAAAAAAGGATGAAAAATGACAAAGTATTTTCACACTTTACAATTAAAAATACCCAACTTGAACTTTGGTTCTTAAAATTTCCTAGAAAAATACATTCAATTTTATTCGGAATTGGTTTAAAAAATACTTCAGCATTCATAGGATTAAGTTTTAGTATTTTTTCACAGTTTTTCAAATTAATTATTTTTGGTTTTTACCTTTTTTGTTTTTATCCATTTTAGTAAAAACAAAAAAAAAAATGCTTGAATATTATCGATAAAAACCTTATTAAGAATACTCTAAATGCATTTATATAGTTTGTGAACCTGAAGATATAGAAATAGTCTTATTAAAAATATTTTTTTCCCTTATTTTTACCTCGTTTTTATTTTTTTAAAAATATTAAAAAAAAAAAATATTATGGCCTTTTTTGAGAAATTATCCTTATAAACACAGCAGATATTACTTAATCAGCCCTGAAAACTATCAAAACCAGAATTGAAGCGTCGAAAAATAATCAATAAATATTTAATTAATTATAGACAGCATTTACTTCTATTTATACTTTTCCAGCTGATTGCACTTTTGTCCATGGATATAGGGCACATAAGCAGGAAAAATGTCACTTGGTTTCAATAGATCGTGAGAGGTTACATGCTCTATATGCCATCTCATGTGGATATGGGGCAATTAAGCATTGAAAATATATTTGAGTGATGTTTGATCTATATCCATTGCCCATTGCAATGAGGAATTTAAGCATTAAGCGTCTGTTTTTAAAACTTTAATAGAAAAACTGCCCCACCTCGTACAAATTTTGGATATGCGGCAAATAAGCACGAACAGAACCGAAAATATGTGGTCTATGGAGCAAAACTGGTTTCTGTAACTTTATTAATAATAGAGATAGAGCAACGGGAATAGCACCAAACGAAAGAGAACATACGAATTAGTATAACTGCATCTTTAACTCAGTTTCCCGAAAAAGTGGTCTGTGGGGCATTTAAGCATTCAGCCGGCGAAATGCGCAGAACTGAACAAAAATGAAAACGCTAGTGATATTACCTTTAATATGTGTACTGAGGTCTGAGAATACCCGCGAAAATGCTATCGAATCACAACAAACCCACAAGAAATCAACCTCACAAGAGCTTGTGACTTCTGAGCTCTGAAAACGTCAGAATAGCCCTGTGAAATTGTTGTGACTGGTGAGGTATCTGTTAGATTTGCCGACTGTTAAAAACTCCAAATGAACACACCTAAAACAGTGACAGTTCATGCAAAAAAAAACTAACAAACATTATGTACTATTTTCTACCACCACCCTACCTAGCAACTTCGCAACAGAATATCAACGATTTGTATTTCTTCTTTTTCTTTTACGTGTAAACGCTACACTCTTCGTTTCTCTAAATGTAACCTTAAAATTTTACCCTCAACGGCGCACGCACCCAAAAAATTTTCACTTTAAAAATTTGCTTCTTTTTGCTTAGTTCCTATATAAGCTACATATATGTTAGGTACCTATCGAAACTGTTTATTTATTTATTTTGTTTTTTTTTTTTTTTTTCAAATAGCAATATTGCAATACATCTGTGTTTGTTATGTTCTATAGTTATCAAATGCCACACTTCAAATTAATACAGAAACAGCTAAAATAATAATTCCTACTTAAATATTAAAAAAAAAAATAAACAACTTAAAGGAAACACAATTAATTATCGGTACATACTGTCGATGTATTTTTTTTTAAATCTACATAGCTAGACTATCAAGTATCAATAACTTTTTTTAACTGTTATGATAAGTTACTTATTTGTGTTTTTTAATAAATATTTTTTTTGAAATTAAAAAATTCCATTATAACACCTGATCAATTAATTTGGGCCTCCTATGACTTCTATGAAGATTAACTATAACAAAAATACAAACCAAAACAGCTGCTTTGCTATCTAGATCAATTAATTTCTGTTTTGGATTTCGACAAAACAATTGTGTAGCCCTGTCACCTGTTCAACCTGAGGGACGTCCCTTTGAAATATTATAAAACATTCGTAACTCTAGCACATTCCCAAAATATACACTATACACTGTCATCATACATCAATACCGTTAATCGGATGATCCGAATAAGCAGTATTTCATATCTGGTATATGAATATTTCATCAAGATCGATTCAGCGGAAGTTACAAAATCAGTGAAATCATATCAATAAAGGACTAAGACTAAATAGATAAGTGGTGCGGAAATATTTTAAAATATTCGGATTCTTTTAGTTTATGTTAATTGGCCTTATTTTTTTAGTAGATGCAAATTATTGTCAGTTTAATTTCTTAGAAAGTTTACACTTTTTTAAATTCAAACTCAATCGTCTTGTTTTTTTTTTACCAACGTTCCTTCCTCCACAATGTACTTAATTAGTATTTCCTTCATTGATATGATTTCACTTATTTTGTACCTTCCAATGAATCGATCTGGATAAAATATTCATACAACAGATACTGCTCATTCGGATCTTCCGATTATCAATATCGATATGATGACAGTCTGTTTTGTATGAACAAGCAACAAATTAGCAAAAATCTTTGATAAATCTATTTTTGTAAAATATTTCGTTTCTCCTTTAAAAAACAAACAAATATTAAATATATTTTATTTAACATTATAATAATTCTTCTATTACAAAATGTTTACATTTAACGGCATCAATAGTCCATACTGTATTTATAATGCAAATTATTTGTATATAACAATAGGTTTCTCTTTAAGAAAATGTTTTACTTACGTTTAATTGATTTTTATTCTCAGAACAAAACTTTATTCATAAATGCAAATGTATTAGGTACCCATTAAGTGTTTAGGTATTTAAAATAAAAAAAAAAAGAAATTGTAAACAAAAACACACTTAAAAAAGCACAAAACTCAACTTTTAAACAATTAAAAAAAATTTTCTCATTTCAAAGTAGGTACATGTATGTAATTAAAAATCATATTAATATTGGATTTTAAGTTGATATAATTATATATTTATATCGAACAGTTACATATGTAAATTTCGAGGTAAAACTTTTAATAAATTACAAACACGCGCACCGTCTTACCAAAAAACAAGAAAAAAATGGTAACAAACAAGGTACTACCTCACTATAATAATATGTAGGTATAAATAATGACCACGATCTACGAATGATGATATCCAAAGACTTTGTCAATAACTAAATAACCTTGTCGATCGGCGATCACCGTCAGACTAATCAGTAACTAAAATAAATTTCCATTCAAAGAAGACCGACCGACGAAAGACGACAACGCAAGCCGGCCGACCGACGCACGTTGGCGATGGACGCAGCACAACCGACCTATACCTAACCATCACTCTCCAACAGCTGAATACCTTCAAAAGCCAAAATCCTAACCTGTTCGTCAAATTCCCATTGCGATGGCGCAAAGC
This sequence comes from Epistrophe grossulariae, assembly GCA_929447395.1. Classification (NCBI taxonomy): domain Eukaryota; kingdom Metazoa; phylum Arthropoda; class Insecta; order Diptera; family Syrphidae; genus Epistrophe; species Epistrophe grossulariae. The sequence goes on along the minus strand of OV839567.1, from coordinate 143,544,236 downwards.
TATAGCATATAGTCCACATTGATGGAAGCAGAGAAAGAACCTTATCACAACTCAAAAACTAAAACAATCTCTGATTTCTGATCGTTGCTCGATTGACGAATGGAAAGGAAACAAAAATGCACTGCGAATGTTAACTACCTTATGTTGCTCCATCCAAAAGAAAAAAAATTATTTTTTTTTTTCTTAAGCTTGTTGCACTCTTAAACAATATTGATAAACGGATTACAGTAGAGTGGTTGACATGCGGCGCGGCGTGCGGTAGTGGCCACCAGTTTTTTTTTTACAATTTTCTGCTAAGTATAACTTAACTTATAATGTATAAACTGAAGAGCTATTAAATTGAGACTTGTTGATACTTATCTAGGAATTAAGTATTCCATGCGTATAATAAAAGTATAGGTAGTGATCACACGCCGATTTTAAAGAGTCAATGTTTTCAATAAATAATTGAGTGAAAAGAACTTGGACACATGTTAATACAGGGCAGGATTACATCAGTCTCAGATTAGCTTGGTCAAAGTCAAAGAGAAATCTGAACAAACTTTAAAATCGTATCCGTGTTCTGTTCTCAAAGTGACCGTAAAATACATTTTGAACTGAAATTTGGTACACTTACAATTTTGGAATTACAAATTCGGTTGTATATTATCTAGTTTATAGGTATTCAAAATTAGTGTATACAATTAAGTCATAACATGGTAAATTGTTAACGAAAATAAATGAAATTTGGTACATTTAAAAATTTTGGAACTCCAAATTCAGTTTGTTGGAACCTAGTAAGGTTCCTATTTTTATATTCAAAATGAGGACTTACAATTTTAGGTCAGAATATGTTATGAAATACTTACAATTTTTGGTCATAATATTGTATGAAATTCTTGACAAAAATTAATGAAATTTGGTACATTTAAATATTTTGGAACTTCAGTTGTACTATTTTAAAATTTTAGGTCAGAACATGGTATGAAATTCTTGACGAAAAATTCGATAACAGTTGTATTACCTATTTTTTATATTCAAAATTAGGACTTTCAATTTTAGTTCAAAATATTATGTTATGAAATACTTAAAATTTTTGTTCAGAATATATGTAGTATGAAATTCTTGCCAAAAATTAATGAAATTTACTACAATTAAAAATTTTGGAACTTCAGTTATTCTATCTCAAAATGGTGGGGACTTTAAATTTTACATCAGAACATGGTATGAAATTCTTGGGGAAAATTAATGAAATTTAGTAAATTTAAAAATTTTGGAACTTTAGTTATTTTATCTCAAAATGAAAACTTTAAATTTAAGGTCAAAACATGTTATGAATTTCTTGGCGAAAATTAATGAAATTTAGTACCTACCATACAAATTTGGGAACTCGAAATTCAGCTGTTGTTTTGGATTCAAACTTAAGATCAAAAATTTATTATTACATCTAACATTTGGTTGGGATTTTTAACTGTCAAAATAATCAAATTTCTATAAAAGAATCCATCAAATTTGGTCTCAAAAACCATTTTCAATACAGACATAAGCTAAAACACATTAAGTTAGGTAATTATAATAGTACATATCTTGTGAATTATGATGAGCAGCATTTTAGTCTTGCTTTTTGAAATTTGGCACATAGTTGCATTAGAGTCATTTTAATATGGACGAGTTACATTCTAGCACATAAAACATAAATTTGTCTAAATTTCGGACTAAGACAAATTTTTTTGAAATACCTATCGAAAATTTTCTGACTAAAATTGTGAAACTCGTATTTCGATTACCAACAAAAATTCCACTGAATTTATAACAGATCTTTGAAAATTAAAAGGGGTAGAAAGATAAGGGAAAAAATGCTTTCCTAGGAAACGTTACCACACCCACGCAGTGGTCCATTTGTTGAATTTCGACGACCAAAAATAATTTTTAACGCCAATTATTGACGAAAATTAATGAAATTTTGTACACTTTAAAATTTTGGATTTCCAAATTCAATTTTAGGTTCCTACCAAATGTATAGTTTAATCAAATTTCATTAATTTTTATCAAGAATTGTTGTGGGGCGAAAATTAATGAAATTTGACTTGAAAATTTGAGAATTCCAAATTCAGTTGTACATATAGGTACTTAATAAACTGTACCCAAATTTCATTAATTTTTATCAAAAATTGTCGTAGGAAATAGTTTTTTTATTATTTCCCATGCCAATTTTTGACAAAAAATTTGGTACATTTGAAAATTTGGAAATTCCAAAATTCAGTTTTAATTTCACCAGTAATTATTGGTGTTATGGAAATTATATTGGAAATGATTATAAAAAAGGACCGTATAGTATTTCAAGTATATCAATATCTATTTTTTCGATATTTTTATAAACAGTGTTCTTGTGAAATGACTAGTTGCTCTCGTCACCTAAAACAATTCTACCGTAAAAGCTACTTCTACTTCTAGGAATGCACATCGTTGAGACCAATTTTGGAATTAGTATATACTGTCAAGTCCAGAGATTGTTTCTTAAATCACACTTCTAGTTTTTCCTCCCATTTCGATATTCAGAAAACTTCATTCAAAACCAATGTGCATTGGTAACTTTATCTTTTTTAAATCCTTCATTATATTTCTAACGCTCAAACTATCATTTAATCATATTAATGTTCCTTAAGGTAAGACCCATTTAAAACCCCAAAAATAAGGTAATCTCAGAAAAAAATTTTAATGCAGTATTTTATTCGTTATGTGATTTTCTTGGCATAAGACTGAAACGCGTAGTTAGTACAGATACCTTTTCATTCAAAATTCTAAGTTTAATAAAAATCGTTGATGCAATTTGAAGAAAATAGAAAAAAAAACATAAAATCATTATACGATAGCTACTTTGTTCAAAATACACACATATCCAGCCATGTGTATCGAAGTTCATGGAAATGGTCAGTAGTCTTTTAGTCGAGGGGATTTTCCAGAAAATATGGTAAAAACTAAAATCACGTGAATACAAGTTTTCAATATAACCACCACCTAATACATGAACCGTTAACTAGAATCTGAACTGGTTTTAGTTTTAATTACCATATTTATAGTATTTTACATACCTATCATGGCAATATTATGACGTTCATAGAAATCTTTCAGACAGAATTATATTCAAAGGTAGGTATCACACATTTAATGATCTTGATTTTAATTAATTCAGTGAAAACATACAACCATAACAAAACAAAACAAAACAATCCAAAATACTATAATATATACGACTCAGTTTCTCTGGAATATGAGTCACTTATATAGAATTGATATCACGGACTACCGCAGATGAATTGGATGGATCATATTATGGATGCCTGCAGGTTATGTTATGTTTTTTTTTTGTTATTGTTTTTTTTTTTTATAAAATATAAAATAAACACGTTAATCCATTAATTTATAGTGGGAAAAGAAATTAAAAGAAATATACTACGTCGCGTCGGTTTTTGCTGATTTAAATATTGTAGCTATCGGGGAATTTTGTAAATTACATTTAAGACTAACAACTTTTATAAAATTAAAACCCCGGGAGGTGATTTTCTTTGGCAGAATGACTGATGCCTTATTTAAGAGTGGATTTCGTTTCCAAAATTTAATTCATTTCAGTCAGTCATTTATGGTAGAAGTTGAATAACGAAAAAATGTAATAAAAAATTGCCATATTAATAAAAGCAAAGTTGGAAAAAGACAGCTAAGATGATGGCTTCATATATAATATAATTTATTTTAAATTATAATCTGGGTTTTTCGGCTTTGGTTTTTTTTTTTTTATTTAAAATTGAATAATTGAATTGAATAAAATACCATGACAGATAATTCAACTTGATGAACTAAGTTGAATTATCTGTCATGGTATTTTATTCAACTGAATGTGAATCACTGATTGAAAATGAACGTAGTATCTGATTTGATGACTTAAATACATGAGAATCAACAAGAACAATCTGATAAGGAGTTTTGTATAATTAAAAAAAAAATGGATTCAAATTAAATTTTGCTTCTCATCGTCAGTTGTTTGTCCATATAAATGTAAAAAAAAATTGTATAAAATACAAAACACAATATTTAATGGAGCCGCAGAGTTGGGCTTGAAAATAAAAAAATAAATGAATCTTTATTTATTACAAAAAAAAAAACATTATACACCAAGAAAACAAAAGGAAGGCAAAACTGACAAGAATTACACATAGTAGAATTAATAGGGTGGGTTGGTGACTAAGGAATGTCTAAAGAAATGCCAGGGAAGTTCGTAGGTGTGTATTTATAAACTATAATGGTTGATTTTCAAAATATTGAAAAGCACTTATTTCTAAGAAACGTCAATCTCTTAATGGAATATCAGTATACTAAAAATTTTTTAACCAAACTCGGTATTTAATTAATAAATTTTTTTTTTCAAATCTCAAACAAGTCTTTTGAGTTCAATAAAATGGAGAAATACATGTTTTGTTTGAACGATTTGATAAATGAATGGTTGGTTAAGCTCTTCAATTTTAATCCTAAAGAATGTATCCATTGCTGAATCAATTATTGATCAGACTTAAGCATTTTCTTAAAATTGGACCACATCTTTTGATTTTGTCGGTTAAAAGGTAAAACGGGTTGGGGTCATTATTCTGTAAGTGCCAAAATTCAGTTTCCAAAATTCTGTATATTTAAAAATTTTGTAATTTAAAATTCTCTAAATCTAAAGTTCTGTATTTCAAAATTCTGGAAATCTAAAATTCTGTTTTTCAAAATTCTATAAAACCATTATTCTGTATTTCAAAGTTCTGTATCCCAAAATTCTGTATTTCAAAATTCTGTAAATAATAAAAGAAAAATTGTTTTGATAATGAAAAAAAGTGCGCTTCTGTAAATTATAAATGAAAAATCGTTTTGATAATGAAAAAAGTGCGCCCTTTTTTTTATTATCAAAACAATTTTTCTTTTATAATTTACAGAATTTTTGAAATTCAGCATTTTGGATTTCAGAATATACAGTATTTATAATTTTCCAGAATTTTGTATTTACAGAATTTTGATATACAGAATTATAGATTTACAGAATTTTGATTGAATTTTGTAATGCAGAATTAAAGATTTACAGAATAATGAAATACAGAATTGTGATCATACAGAATTTTCAATCCATTTCCAGAATTTTGGTCATATAGAATTTTGTAATACAGAATAACGACCCGTTCCCAGGTAAAACATTAAGTCAAGAAGAAATATTGTTTCTTAAGTCGGACTTCACGAATGTGGAATCTATTAGTTGTGGTTTTTTCCTCTGATATTCAGATTTGTATCTTCTTTTAAATCCTTCATTATATTTCTTACGCCCAAACTATCATTTAATGATGTTAAGATTTTAAAGATAAAACCCCAAAAACAAGGCAATTTAAAAAAAAAACGTTAAAATCATATTTTCATTATGTGAATTTCTTGGCATAAACCTGAAAAGCATATTTATTGCAATTATAAATATTTTAATCAAAATCGTTAAAGCCGTTTTTGAAAAAATAAAAAAAAAAATTACTGTACGACTTCCACATGTTCAGCCATGTGTATCGAAGTTCCTAGAAATAGCCAGTCTTTTAGTGGAGGGGGCTTTAAAATAAATTTCTTGGGAAACAAAATTTAATGTAAAGATTGTAGTTGATGAAATTTTGCATAAAAAAGATCACATCACTTTTTTTCGTAATTGTAATAAATTTTAGAAAAAAGTTCTCAAACACTACCAGTTCCTTACACCACCATTATGATATGGTAAACAATACATACCTAACAGCAAATGAATGGTATTGTGAGTTGTGACATCATAGCATGTTTTTCTCGAAATCCTTTCCTCTAGCCTAAAAATGTCCACAATTTTTGTATGTAGAATTGTAGATATAAAGTGAAATGTTTACTTTGACATTTCTTCCAAAAACATGATAGTTCTGGAAAAATTACGAAAAAACTGAATTTTCATCTGACAAGTTCAAAAAAATTATGTGCTACAGACGCAAAAACAAATAGTAGAAGATCCCGCCATTGAACGACCTATATACCCTCATCGAGTTACCAGATAAGATGTAGGAGTTTTTTAGGTACTGTCTGTACTAACATTTTGCGCAAGAGTTACCTGGCGAAATTTATATGGTCAAGGCATAATGTTGCCACGCTTTAAAGGTGCATTTTTGTTTTTTTTTTCAATTATCTGACCCAGCCAGCTCAGGGTTAAGTGATATAAATAAATAAATACATTTTGTGAAAGGAAACTTTATTTAAAAAATTTTAAAATTCTGGATTTTTTTTAAATCGGAATTTCAGTAGGGTAAATTAGGGTAAACAAAGAAAAAGGTCTAGATTCTATTTTCTAAACCAATTTTTTTTTGTAAATCTTTTTAATACAAAAAAGTCGTACATAAGTACATATAGATATAAACGAAAATTTTAGAAAATCTAAAACTCAAGATAAAAACGATTGAACGCAACAAAAAAAATAAAAATTAGACGTTGGAAAAAAAAATTACCTAAAATCAGAGCAATGTGTTCTAGAAATTAATTTTTTATTTTTGAGAAGAAGATAAGTAATTAAAAAACCCGTATGCGCAAAATGTTAGCTTAGACAGTTTACCTAAAAAACTGTATACTCCTTATCTGGTACCTCGATGAGGGTAGGTCGTATGGCGTGATCTTAGACTAAAGTTTACCAAAATTCAGCACTGTCGGAATTTTGTTTTTTAAATTAATGTCAAATTTCAGTGTCTATGGCTTACTTAGCGTTGACTACGTATGCTGTGAAAACCACTAAAAACCAACACTTCTTATGTTTAACACCAGTGTTAAAAATTGTAAATTGAATTTAAAAAAACTGATTTTGTAACTTTTGGATAATATGTCCAAATCTACTGCTCCTAGGAAAAAAGTGTTATAAACTTCGTGTAGTTTCATAAGTTCTTATTTTCACATATTTTACAAAAAAAAAAAAAAAAACTGATAATTTTCGGGATATTTATAAACCCCTGCCACCCCCTTTTACGCCCCTCCTTGACACCTTCATCAATGGTCTACATTTATAGTACATTTTATAAAATTCTTTAGATATAAGAATAAGAAATCTCAACCACAATTCAGCTTTGTAGGAAGTTTTTCGAAGTTTGGCCATATTTTTGTCTAGTTTTCTTGCAGAACTATTGACCAAGTTGACCCTGCCGAAGACAACTGTTGTGATTTAAAGCCTATAAGTGTTGTGGTTTAGTAATAGATTTTCGTTAAGATATCTTACTTAACGTGAATTAGCGCTTACTGCGCTGTGTATTAATACGATATTTTAATTCAAATACAATAATTAATTTTAATAATTTTTGATCAACGTTTTCGTGAATGAGTATAGATAATTAAAAATTTTGTATTAATGTAAACTAGTACGTCCAGCCCCCGAAACTCGAGTGCTAATAACATTATCGTCTAATTGAAAAACAACATCTAGAAAATATATTGTAATTCACATGAAATTCTAGAAAACTTTATTTTTCGATGCATACGATTTTTGGAGGTGGATACTCCAACATTAAGTAAAAAATCGCAAGAATAATATCATTGTTTAAAAGCAGTCTTGACACTGAGCTAATTATTATTGTATGAGCTACTTTTTATTATTTCTTGCAGCACTGAACGCCGCGCTTCCGGGTTGGGTTTAGCCGATCCCAGAACCACTGGTCCCAAGACCATCCCGGAAGTAGTCAATAAAGACCAATTAAATTTATATCGAAAATAATACTCGTCGAATGTATTGATTCGTGTATTTAATATGTATATTCGTTAAGATGGTTAGTGAATAAAAAGTTATTGTTCCTACATCTACAAATTGAAAGCATTCCTCCTTTTTTTGCTCACATTTTATTTCAATTTAAAAAACAACACCCAATGAGCGAGCGACACAATAGATTGCAGAATATTTCCATGCAAAACCAATATACCTACAACTATACATAATTTATGCTTCCTTGCATTAAATCGACCAATGGCCGAAAATCCAACACAACAGAAAAAAATCCTCAAAAATAAAATTCTTCCCACAAAAATCCCTCACTCGAATTCACTAACCATCTTAACGAATATATTAAATGCACGAACCATTGCATTTAACGAAAATATAATAAGTTTGTGAACAAATACTCGGTCTCGCTCTGGCTCTTGCTATGGTTCTCGCTCTCCTCGCACTTATAATGCAATTTTACTTTATTGTTTTTTAGTCTTTGTGGTAAAATTATTTAATAAATGTTTGAGTTGTGCACTTCTATGCAAAAAAACCTTTCCATCGACATATAATTTATATACTTTCGGCTTTTGTAGACCGCGTAAATGGTACCCCAAAATTCGTGTTTGTCGTTTTATTAATGTAAAATATAAATATAAATTATTTTCGCAGAAAACATTTTGAGTGTCCTATAACCTGCTTCAGAAATATTTTAATAAGAGGTAGTCAACTGTCAAATGAGAATCCCTCTTGCAAGTATATAATATAACTAAATATTTGTTTATATATTTCCTGTTTTTCTCTGAGTCACCCTGTTCCAGAAGTTAAATGGTTCGTTGATGCCAATTGCATTCTATTTCTGACCAAAACCAGTCATGATTGTTGAAAAGACCAAATGATTTTTTTTAACATTTATTTTTTTTTCTTGTTGCATTTTGTTTTGTTATATCCCATACCTTATACGAAAATTTATACTAACTAATACAGATGTATGAATTTAGTAGTTATTTTAGTTCAAAGAATGAAGAGAAAAGACTAAACAACATGAAGAAAATAAAAAAAAAATTTTAAACTGGATGAAAGTGGATAAAAGTAGTTAAACCTTGAATGATATGTCAAATGGGGAATGAGAGAATATACTCATCAACCATACTCATAAAACAAAAACAAAACTGAGAAAAGATAAACAAACCAAGTAAAACCATCGAACGTATATACTGGCAATAAAGAAAGGCTATTTAGAGGAAGGAGGTCATCTGATGGAAAAAACTGGTAAAACCTTAAATTACATCAAAAGGAGTGTCTGTGTCATTACGTATTATAATTTGGTAGGGAATTCCCAAAAAATAAAAAGACAGGACAAAAGATGAAACTGAATTATAAAAAACCTTATTTTATTATATGTACCCAACTTAAATGGAGACTTGATTAAGGAGTGGAAAAAGAAAAATTAAGGCTTTTCAATACTTTACTGGGTCGCACTAAATTACTCTTATTTGCCATCGCACTGTGGTTTTAACGTCTGAATAGTTAAGACTTTAAAAGAAATAAATTAATTATGGCCTATGGGAGCCTATATTCAAAACTATCGTACCAATTACGAAAAATGTTTTCCTTTAAATAATATGTTTAAACTATTTATGTAATTTTTACAATAATAAATATAACAATTTGATTGATAAAACAACAATTAATTCATGTAAATTTAAATCAACATTTTTTTTTTGCAATTAATTAAAATCTTACTACACACTTTTGTAAGAATTTTGTACATTTTTTTTGTAAACTAGCAATTTAGTTATGTTAAATAAATAAATAAATATTTTATGCAACCTGATATAAAAGTAGTTTAGTTTAAAGTAGCATATGTATTATGTGAGAACACAAATAGGACCAATGTAGTACCATCTATACATTTTCAAAGCCGTTTTTGAGAAAAATTAGATTTTCCTCACTGGTTTTTAAACACTTGTATGGGAAGGTACCGTTATTTGTAAATATTAGAATTATTTTCATTTAAGATCTTCTAGATAATCTTAAGAAACTACTGGGTGCCAGTTAGTTTATCAAAAATCGATCAATCTGTTTCCGAATTATTAAGTTTTGAAAAAAAAAAATTTAAACTTTTTTATTTAAAATCAAAAAGAAAATTTTTTTTTTAAATGTTGGTATATAAAATTCTTTTAAAACTTTTTGAAGATTCTCCATAAAAAAATCAAATTCAGTTGAACAATTTTACAGAAAAATGAAAATTAAACAAAATGTTCTATGGGAGGATCAGAAATAACTGTCAACCTTTATTTTCAATTTGTTTCTCTCTAAGAGTTACTACATTCTTTCAATAAGATTTCGGTTTCGGTCTGATATTTATTAAAAAAAAATTAAAGTTTAGGGTATCGGTTGAGATTTATTTTTTATTTTTAAAAATATCTCTCAATGGTTGACAAGTATTCAGATGACTAAAAAGGCTAGTTAAATGAATTTCTACTTAAATACTAACGGAGATTCTGATTGATAAATTTGTAGACGAGATTTATTTTGTTTTTTCACCGATAAATCTCACTGACCGAAACATTAAAAAAGTCAAAATAAAGGTTTCTTATGCCTTGACGGAAAACATATTGTTTTTTAGAATAAAGGTTATTGAGTGACTTGTTTATTGAAAATGACTACAAATAAGAGTTATTAAAGAACCTTTAAAAATGTTGAGATTTATTTCTGATCTCTGTTTAGAACCATTTTTCGGAAATTTTTTTTATAAAATGGTAGCCTTCATGTAAAAATATAAGTGAATTTTTTTTTTAAGTTGTAAGCACGTTTTTGAGAAAAAATAAGATTTTCATTATTTGCTAAACAAAAGATTTTTACGGCAGGTACCGTTATTTTTGGTCCTAAAAAATGAAAAAAAAAGTGTTGGGGGGAAAGCCCAAAAAACTCCATATACCAAATTTAAAGAAAATCTCAACACTCGTTTAGGCTGCAGCCGAAAGGACATGATAGACAGACTGACATGCGAAACCCCCTTTTTTCGACTTCGCTATCATCATATAATGTCAAGTTTGATCAAAATCTCGAGTACGATTTTTTTTATGAATGCATAATTTGCCATATATCTAGTTCCTTTATATCACAAGTAAAAACTAATAAGAGCATTGAATATAAAAAACAAAAGTAATACTAAATAATGTAAGTTTAAAAAAAAAACAGTTTGAAAAAAAAAAAATTTCAACAACTGTTCACTAAAACGAATTTATATTGCAGAAGAAAATTATAGAATGGATTTTTGGCTTTTGAAAAAGTTATGACATGGCATTATGTTACAGCTGTTTTTAAAATTTTTTTTTATTTTAATTTCCCTTCCAGACTAATCGGAGAGAAATATCACCCCCTCGTATATGAGTTTTTTTTATATCTCGATTCCACCTACACGCTCTAGTTTTTCTGTCGCATCATAATATTCTAATCACCCTGTTTTAAATAAAAACATAAGTTTACTATCTTAATGTTTTTATTATGACCGTGTTTTGAAAAGATTCAGCAAAAATTTTTTCACCTAAAATACCAAAAATTTGTTTATAAATACTTTTTTATTGTTTGTACGGAAAACAAAAATTGCTTTTTTATTATTTTGCGTTTAAAAGTTTTGCTGAGTTGAGTTTCACCCACCAAAACACTTGTACCTACTATTATATAATCTTTTTTTTAATTAGTTAAGAACTTTCTAGAAACTATAAAGTACATATATGCATATAAATTAAAATCCAATTTAATATTTTATACTTAGTTTATTTTTTCTTTAGTTGGATTAGTAATTAAATATAAAAGATGATTTTTTTATTGATATGAACTGTACATTTAAAATAATATGAAAACAGACTTAATTATGTACAAATTCTAAACGCTTCTGTTACTATTCAAACACTCTATAGGAAATCATCGTACATAGGAATTATTAAGGAAATATCTGTCTTTAATTTAAAATTATACCATCTAATTAAAATCCAATTATTAAAGTTGTTTACAAAATGTATACATATGTAATAAATACCTACATAATCCATTAAAAAATTGCTATGTTCACTTTTGACCTTTTCTTATTTAATATAAATGCATTCTTTGAATTTCTATGATTATTTGCAGAATAAATAACTGAAATGTATTATACAGAAAGCTCTATTTCATATAATTTTAGTTTGAGAAAGTAGTAAAGTTGATAACATATTATGTAAGGCTGAATTTGAACACGATTCAATAGCACTACAGAAGCATTCAAAATAAAATTATTGCTTTTACATTGAAATTTTCTGAGTGTCTAGTGATATATCGTCACCTTTACACTGAAATTTACGGAGTGTCTCGTGATATCTTGATGGCATCAAAGATTAAAAATTACAAAAAAAAAATATATTTTATAATTTTTATAAAATTGAATTATTCAGTCAAAAGGAGCTGCTAATCCTCAGACTAAAACATATACATACATACAAAATTCGATATTTCTTCAAAAAAAAAAAAAAATTAACTCGCTGTATGAAAACATTGAGAGCTTGTTTCACAATGTGTGAGTAAAGTTCTGATTAGTTACTCGACACATAAATATTGGAACAGGGTCATAAGTCCACAAACCAAAAAATAATATTTTTGCATTTATAACCTATTCAAGTCGTCAAAGAGCAATTTTAAGTTCTTCCCCTGTGGACTTATGACCCTGTGCCAATATTTACGTATCGAGTAACTAATCAGAACTTTACTCAGACATTGTAAAACAGACTCTAAGAATTCAAAAACAATTTAATTTTATTTAATTTAATTTAAAAATTTAAGATTTTTTAAGAAATTAAAGTTAATTTTTTTTAGAAAAGATAGATAAATTGTAAAAACCAATGCTTATAGGTTTAAAACCTAAGTTGTACAATTTAATATTGAAATGAACATCGTTTTATAAGAGTCTTAAAGTTGATTTTTCAACACAATCAAATCTTTATCTATTGGAACTTGAAACATTGAGCACCAACTTTCAACCAAATTTTAAAAGTGTTTTCCTAAAGAGATTCAGAATATCATTTTATCATTTCTCACTTATTTTTTTTTATTTTATTAAGTTATCAATTTTTTTTATTGATTTATTAACTTTTTTTTTTTGTTAAGAATTTCATAAAGAAAAAAACAGAAACAAAGACTCATCAAGAACTAAACAAAAATTGTTTCGAAGAAATTCCTTTGATTCTAAGGCACTATTATAGGTAGGTATATAAGAAATGCAAATTCCATTAACACCCACATTTCTTTCTGGAAGTATGAATTTACATATAAAAATTGCAAAACAATAAAAACTACTCATTATGCGCAGATAAAAAATATTACAAAGATAATTTTAAAATCACTTATTTAACATAACACCTGTTAACATTTGCAAGAACCAGTCATTTCCATTTAGGTAGGTATAATCACATTTTTTCAACTGATGTAATAATTACAATTTTCTTTATTTATATATGTATAAACTTTAAAAAACCACATAAGTTAGTAAAATCATTTGAAACCCGGCCTACCAACCCACGGAGTCAAAATCAAGCCTTTTTAATATTCCACTCCTTATACTTAAACGACAACTTCACATAACTCAAAGCATCTGCTTAATATCTTCCTATATATCTACCTAATTAAGATCGAACACAACTTTTGAATAAAATATTAACCAGAACAAACTATAAAAAAAACACAATAAAAAAAAAGTTTTATAGTTAAATTTCATATGCAAAAACTTTAATCATAAAACACAATAAACTGTTTTTAATATTATGATAGTGTCGTCGAGTCGTTCGGTCGTCGCGTCGGTCGGTTAAAAAAATTTCCCACAAGCCAGTGCGGCGCGGTACAACACGACGCACATGGTTTCAATATTCAAGTACCTACCCGGGAAATAAAAATAAATAAAGAAAAAGATAGGCAATGTTTGAATTTTATTTGTTTAAATAAAACAAAAAAAAGAACTGAATTTATTCTTTGTTTTTTGTTGACAAACATTAACCTGATAGTCACATGCTGAGAAAATATAAACCTCCCCCACTGAATAAACTACGTTTTTTTTTTGTTTAATTAATCGTGACTTATATATATGATCGTCATATGAGTGGTTATTATAATTTTTTTTTAATTTTTGTTTTTATTTAATTCATAATCAACAGACATAAATACCAGAATATTATTCATAATAAATATATATTTTTTTTTCTTCACAAAAAACTAGAACTCACATGATTTGAAATTATAGATATATAGGCACTTCAACCAGACAACCGTCAAGAAATTACAAACAAACAAGCAAAAAAAACATAAAAATTACACCTGCTTAGCACTTAATTTTTTTAAATTATACCGTTTAATTCGATCACAAACGTACGCTATACTCGTATTTAATTATTTTTATTTATTTATTTTTTTTTTTGCAAATAAGTATACAAATTCGATATACTCGGAAAAAAATTGGCTGGCGCGAGATCCTTACGCGACAACGGTTAGATTCATAAAACATTCAACCAAGCGGCAGTGTGTCTCATTTATAATCAGCATCAATGAATGAAGGAGAATTTAATTGCTATCACACAACCCGAACGAAACGATCGTCGTTGTCGCGCGCTACAAAATCACCAACACTACCTTATCTACACTTTAACCAAAACAACAACAAAAAAGTAAGTAAAAAACCAGCAAAAACACGTATGATCATTAAGAAAACCTGATCATCCCCTACCGTTTTTTTTTTTTACTCTTTGATGGGGTTTTTTGTTTCAAAGGTTTGCTATATAATACGTCACAATAATAATGCTGATAAATCTACTACAATGCGGCAAATAAAAAAAAACAAAAAAACTTACACACAAGATTGATATGCTATGATAAACACCGCTATTTTTTTATTGTGTTTACACCCGGTGAATTATAGTTAAACCTTAAAAGGGCTGTAAACAATAATAAATTATTCTATTTATAGAAACTTGACTTTAAAGATCACTTATTTTATAATATCATATTAAAATATTTAAGATTTGTTTGTTTGTGTATATAATCCTGTTTTGGATGAATACGCATTACGTATTCATCGTTTAATATTTAGTTTAGACTGAACGAAATGGAGTGGAGGTTTGTGATGGGTGATGAAGTGGGTTTTAAAAATACAAGAAGTAATTCTTAAATACAATCACGTATATAATTTTGAGGGCGTTGCGATGAAAACAAAAGCTGAAAAGGTTTTGAATTTATTTCCGGATGCTTTTTATTTAAGAATTTAAATTCACATTTATAATATCAATGTTTTGTTTCCATTAAAAAATGAGTTCACGATGAACGTCCAACATTTTGGACATACGGTCTTTGGGAAGAAGCAGTGGCGGACTAAGGAACGTTTTAAGCAGGTGGTATACAATATAATAATAATAACTAATTTATTTCTTTTATAAGATAAATAGAGTTTTTGATATACTAAAACTTTAAAAACACAGCGTGATCGCACATAAGAGCAAGATCATGCGACCCTACATATTTTTTTTTAATATATAGGTAATTTCCAACCTAATCAATTTAAAGTCGAATTTGGACGTTTTAAAAGAAATTTTTTGTCCATTTACAGAGTTTTGTAAAAAAGAATAACGACCCATTCCAAATATGTTCTTACTATCAAAATGGATTGAAAAACTAGAGCACTCGAAGCTTAAAAATAATCAAACAATTATAATTTTTGATAATGCTACAATTTGTACTTCTATTTTTGTGAGCTTTTTTTTAGAAAGTTGTGAAAACTTAATTTTGGCAACTCTAAATTAACAAAGCGAATACAATAACGAATTTTTAGCTAGTTTTACACACTAGGAAGATTTGACATTTATCATACGTGAGGTCATAATCGAATTTACCGTATCACAAACTTCGGAATAGTAAAAATTGGTATCGACACTAAAAACTGTGAGCACACTTTGTTTAAATATTACATACAAAATATTAATTATATAATTGAATTGGTGAGTAGAAGAAAGAAGCGACAAATTATGCTTCAAATAAAAAACCTTCACATTTCCCAAAAACCTACATCGAAAAATAATTTTCACTAGTCAACTGATGAGTCCAAGTGAGATCGTCGGGACGAAACGCCAAATTTTTGTAGGACTAAAGGCCGTTAAAAGCTATTTTGAATCAATAATTCAACAAGTCCAAATAAAATAGTGCTAAGTCTTCTACTTGGCTGATGTATTTCAGTAGATAGTATATAGAATTTGTATTATTAAAAAAAAACCTTCTTAGAAAAATAATTTATTTTTGTAATAGGAGTGTTTTTTCCTTATAGAATTAGTCGAACAAAAACGACATCGGGACTTACCAAAGTATAATCACAGCAAACAAAGCTTGTTACACAATGTCATCAGTCATCACTATACCTATTTAGGTTTGTTATACATTTCAGCCCTGCTCCCAAAAATTTACCTCCCAGGATGAATATTTTAGCCGATATTCTGCTATAAAGACGGCTAAAACTACAATTTTGATCTTTTTAAGAAAATTTGACATGTTTTGAAGTGCTAAATTTTGAGAACTATTTAACCTACAGAGCTGCGGTTGCGATTAAATAAGATAAAATTTAGTTTAATTTAAAAGTGTAACGGATAAATTTATTCTACGATGCACCTATTAAAAGTTATAAGCCTAAAACTGAAAAAAGTACAAAAAAGTTGTGGTTTTTTTTTACCACCACGCAGTTAGCACAGGTCTTTCGAAGCTGCAAACTTAAGCTAAGTACAGACGATTGTCAGATCTTACATTATTGTCAGATCTGTCAGTGAAAAAACTGTCCCAAATGTCTTAAATGGTCTGAACACACAATTTTATCTGACAATATTGTCAGAAACGTCATTTTTAGGTAAAAACTTGTCAGGTATCTTACAATCATCTGAACACACAATTCTTATCATTGTCTGACGATTAGGACATTGTCAGACTCATTGGTCATTGTCAGATGCTTTCATTGAAAACATCTTACAATTGCTGACAATTTCGTCATTGTCCGAAATGTCAATGAAATCCATCGGTTGGAGTCCAGTTGGAATTTTGAAGTTTTTGCACAACTGAATAAATAAACTCAAAAAGAAAATATGTATCTATAAATCAACGGGACTCACTTCAATTATATTTTATATAAATTTTTTGTTTTGTTGTGTAATTTTATTCTATTGATAACACAACTCAACAAAAGAAACAAACATTTTTGTCCAAACATTCATTTTACGATTTTTATATTCACTATGCACCAAAATGAATAAATAATATCAATATTAATTTAAAAGTTTGCTTTTGTAATAGTTATTACAAAAAACGTTTTCATTATTTTTGCCTTTAAATTAGTGTATAAGCTCAGTAGGAATAAACATTTAACCTGGAAAAAATTTTACATGTTCACTTTTCTTTCACAGTTCGTTAGAGGGGGTTATTAGTAGCACATGGGTAGTTTTTCGGGAAAATCGGACTGGAGCTTAAGCCGCCATCTTGGAATTTTCTTAAAAATTGACCTGAAGTAGAAAAAAAAATATTTAAGAACAACGGCAACACTTACAGCGTCATGTTATATCTTTTTTAAAAGCCAGAAATCCATTTTTTAATTATGTTTTTAAATAAAATTTTTTTTTGTGAATATTTATTAAAAATTTAATTTTCAAACTCAAAATTTTGAAAAAAAAAATTAATTTCCAAATTTTTCATTTTTTTTTTTCAAAATTTTGCGTTTACTTTACTAATTTTATTTCAATAATTAAAGATACAAAAATAATTAAAATCTATTAGTTTTAATTTTTAAAAAATAAAAATTTAAATCATAGTTTTAAAAATAACATGTTAAAACGTTATCCTGGCTTCAAAAGCAGACTTTTCTATCAAATATATTTTTTTTTCGGGTGGCTATAGGTACAGCTTTATAAATTTAATACACTTTTTTCAAAGACAAAATTCATGTTGACTTGTGTTATGAATCGAGGAACCAAATATTCGAAGTGCCCTTATGGGCGCTGGAGATCAGAGAAAACGACGTCGTCAGGAGGTGAAGAGTCCTATCGAAAAACCAATGTCACAGATTGCTTTTGCACGGGATCCTCAGTTTAATGTTTTCTGGGTCTTTGATGGAGGTTTTACTAAGAGTGTAATATGCTACAATGTTTTGGCTAGCGAAATCTGAAAAAAAGGAACTGTAAGACGAAATTTGGTTTATTTAAGAAATTGGAATCCATCCACAAAAATTCCGATACAGCTCAGGCTCCTCGACGAGCATAAAACCCCCTTCCTGCTGTCGACGGACAACCCAATCCTTCGTCCAACAACTTCGGGTACTTCCTGTCGATTCATCTTCCGCACTTTTATCTATAACATACGCAGCTAAAATTGTTGCAATTGGTGTATTGTCTTCCACTTTCCACTTTCCTTTTTTGTTTTTTTAATTATTTTCAGCACACAAAAAATTGCAACTTTTTTTAAAAGATGTAATCAATCAATTTTTTGTATCGATCTGCAAACTGTTTGAACAGAAAATTTTCAAGCTAACAATATTGTCAGATATACTATTGTCCGGAAATTGTCAGACAAGAGCTGACAATCAAATTGTCAGACTTTGGGACGAAATCTATAACCAACCGTGTGACCGACAATTTTTCATTGTAAGAAATATGTCAATTGTCAGCTTATTGTCAGCAATATTGTAAGATCTGACAGTCGTTTGTATCTAGCTTATTTTTACACTTCTGGACACTGGTATCAATTCTAACAACAATTCCCAAAAAATCAGTACAGCGCAATTTTTTACGACCTTCGGTGTCGTTTCCCATAATTTTATTCTTTTTGAACATTCTCATTGAAACTCGAGATTTTCAAAATAGCCGTCATTTGTATGAGTGTAACCCAATTGTCTATGTGTTGGTGTTTTAGCTTGTAATGTAGGTAAACCTGGATGACAGCCGAGAGCTAAGGATTGGCATATTTATATTATGAAGTTTCTTTAGTTATAAGCACGCTAGTTATAGCTTTTATTGAAACTCATCATTGGAAATTTTAATTTTAATTTTTGAGACACTAAATAATAAAATCAGCGATCAGTGTAGACTCGTCGATATTTTTTTGATGGATCACACATATTATCTTCTAGAGTATTCATAATTTGTTCTTCCAAATCAAAAGTACATCCATCGATGTAGAGAGAGGGAGAGTCAGAGAGGTATCTAAAATGTAGCAAAAAACGTTACCTACGCTTAAAAGAACTCAAATTTTTTTTGTTAAATGTATTAAGTCTCACGTCAGTTTTTGATCTGAACTCCGCCATATAAACCCGATATCGAATTGACATTATCCTAACTCATGACCTCGTCAAAACTCAATTCCGAGTTTGCATGTTGTATAAGATGTTCCTAGACAAATAATTTTCAGTTTTTCCGGAAATCGAAAAGAATCCTAATCCAGGGACTCACAGGTTGGCCAAATTAACTACACTACATTTTCGCTACAAACATAGTAAATCTACAAACATGATATCGCACCCTTAGAATGAAAGTGACCTTACTCAAAATTGTTGTAACTTCTGATTTTTCAATAAACTCAACTAAAAAAGCGAAATTAGCTCTAAAACCAGTTGGTAAAAAAATGCCGAATTTCTTAGTTAGGTCACTTTCATTATAAGGGTGCGATATATAGAATTTGACGTTGTTCTTTTTTCGGTCGTTTCGTCTCTCTTTCTTTGGCAGCTTGTAGAAATGTATTCTTTCGTTACTTCATTTTTATACCCATGCTTCCAAAAAGCCGAAAGACGAAACGACCGAAAAAACGAGTCGTGTTATCAGCGCCTTTCAATACAAAACTGATCAGTGATCATTCCAACTCAAAATTTAAAGTTGAAAGTGACAGCTGATAGATCATTTTGACATTTGAAACTACGGTTGGTACAATTTATTTCATTTACTACATTTAACTACATAAACTAAATAGAACAACTACGTAGAAAATGTAATATCATGTATGTAGATTATTATAAAAAGTGACAGTTTGGCCAGCCCTGCTGGGACCTTCTGAACATTTTCTCTTATAATTTGATTATCTATACATATTTATTATCAGTTCGGATTTCATCTGGTTTCAAAAATTTGAGATATTGGTTAGTTGAATTAATTTTTTAAAGCCAGAAATGGGTCCCTCTGTTGGTGGGGCCCGAGCCACCACTGCACTGGGAAGAAAAACGGCGTTCAACCAAATTTCAAATTAATAGGTTATAGGTTATGAAGATATTGGGGAAGGGAGAAATGCTTTCTAAACACAGGCACTACACTATTAATCTATCTGTTTAAAGCCTGAGGGACCTAATAAATTTAATTCCAATTTTGAAACTTGGATGATAGCCCTTAATATCGTTCTGTGCATTCATTGATCGGGCTATAAAGCAGTTTTGGAAGCTGACCCAAAATTCGCTGAAAAAAAATTATGAGATCATTTTTGGGACCTTATTTCCCTGAATATACATGTCTACCTGTTGCTCCGTCAAAAAGTCAACAAGCGAATCCAAAAAAAATTTGTTCTTCAATATTCTGACAAATAATCTTAAATTCCTCATCTATACTATCCGATGAGCTGAGCTTCCAGCAAGTGCACCTGTACCCTATAAATATATTCTTCAATTCTTACCTCGGACCAAATGATTCAAGACGATACCATATATATCTATTTAATTAGGTGGGTGGATCGAACGTTATCTCATTCTTATAATGCTTACTTTTTTGTTTAAGGTATGTGCATATATTAAATTCAACGGAAAAAGTTTGTTTACCCTCGGAGAAAGCTCACAAATTATGGCTATGGGGTATCAGTTTCGCAATAAATATATTTTTTTATCTTTCAGGTTATTTTTATTTATTTTTTTTTTTATTTCAACCAAGCTTAATTCTTACTAGCCTTGATATAAGTTATCGACTTTATATTGCAAAAAAATATCAGGAAGACTATACTGAGCAATGGCATCTTCGCAATAAAAAAAAAAGTTAATGGAATTTCATACTACCTAGACAGTGCTATTGGCGGCCGGTGCGGCGGCAAACTATTGATATACAGTCACATACTATAGGCTTTCTGTATGTGCACGTGTGTCATTGTTATAAATTTTGGTGGTTTTTATGGATGAATTTATTATTATTTATTTCGGATTGAGTCAGGAATGGATTTGGTTATATGTATGTATATATGTAATAAAAAAGCGGTTTCAGACATTTTGTCTAAACAAATAATTGACACATCAATGAAAATTTTGGATTTCTTCGATATCAATTAAAATTCTTGACAAAATTTTTAATTTTTATTTTGAAAAAATAATTTTTTTGGCTCGATTCTTTACCTATCTTCATTTTTGGGATATTAGGCTACAAAAAATTGGCTATTTAGGCAGGGGATTTTTATTGGTAACCATTAGCTAGCACAGCAATGTTTGTCCGAATAATATTTTATATTTTTTATATAATTTTTATAATAATTTTCTTTCTATTTAATACTATTTTGTATCTCCATTGACTGATTCTTTTCTAAAACAAAACATGACGTAGTACCAACTAATAACCTTTATCCCTTAACTTTTGAAAAAGTTAAGGGATGTGTTAAAAAGGTATTGTTTTTTTATGTGAAGTTGAATTAGAGCTGAAATAAACGTTTATATATGCAGGTTAAGTTGGATTAGCGTTAAGTATAACTGTCGAACTAAATGACAAAAAAGCATCTGGTGGTTTTTCTATATTTTATTTTGATATAATTAGATTTACTTTTGCTTCAAGCTGTGAAAAATAATACAAACATTCTTGGATAGTTTTTATTTGAAAAAAAGCTACCCAAAGCCCTAAATTTTTTTTTTTTCGAGGCGAAAAATAAAATATAAATTTTTCGGGTTTTTTTATTTACTTCGTAGCAAATCCTGCCATGTATTGGATTTCCCACTCCTAATTAATAAATATGGAACAAACTGCATAAATGGAATACTTAAATAATATAGTACCTTTTACATATATTTAGAGTGAACTGTCACCAGAAATTGGGTTCTAACGCCGTTTTCAATTGCTTATCGAATGAGAGCCCTTCTTCATGAAAACAATAAAAAAGGAATCTGGATTTGATTTCGAAATAAAAGCTAGAAGCATTAACACGTTGACACAGATTATATATGTCTACGTATCTAGGGACAACATTGCGAGTACTAATGATTTTTTTTTGTCGTCAATGAGCAAACGCATTTTCCATTGCTTAATTTTCCAAACCGCCATCATTTTGGTTCTAATGTAAACATTTTTCTGCAACCCCATTGCACATTTTTTACTGACTTAGGGGCCAGTTATAACTTCATTGAAACTCACCATTGGAAATTTAAATTTTATGTTTTGAGGCACTTAATAAGCGAAATCAGTGATTATTTTAATGGCAATAAAAAGCTGTTGATTTTATAATATATATATATGTATATATATATATATATATATATATATATATATATTAATATATGTATGTAATGTATGTATATATAATGATTTATAATTTATATATATTAAAATATTTAATATACAGTAAAACCCGCTTAAGAGAAACGGCAAAATTTCACAGTATTTTTTCACTTAAGCGGGTTTTTCACTTAAACGAACCCCGCTTAAGTGAAAAAAGATTCACTTAAGCTGAATCCGCATAAGTGAAAAAATAAATTTCACTAAAGCGGATCTAAAAATTCCAAAAACGGTTGTGACATATCAGACATTCAAATGTCAATATCGTGCGGAAAATTTGGTGGAGGTGAAAAATAAAAAAAAAATTTTTGTTCTCTTCGATTCAATTTTTTTTTCACTTAAGAGAGTTTTTTAATTTGACTGAAAATATATGTTTCAGGTATCCGGGTTTTTCACTTAAGCAAGTTTCGCTTAAGCGGAGTGTTTTGAAGGTAATTGGTCAACAAATACTCGGGGATGAAAAAAGTGTTTCAGATAAGCGGGTTTTTCTCTTAAGCGGGTTTTACTAGATTTTATTTTGGCCCAAAATGACTTTTAAAATTTCAATGATCAATGGTAAGGTAGTTCAATCACTGAAATAAAGAAATTAAATTGACATCAAAATAATTACTGAATTCGTCTTTTAAGTGCTTCAAAAATAAAAATAAAAATTTTCAATGATGAGTTTCAATAAAAGTTATAACTGGCACCTTAGTGTCTGTTTACACGGTCGTTTTAATAAAAGGCAAATCCAGTGAGACAGGTAGATTTTATGTGAGTAGAAACGAGAGGGATTTTAGTGGCTTGTGGGGTAAAATCTACACTTCTGTTTAAAATTTTGCAGCGCTGCCTATACCACTTACCAATAAACGACTGATATGGTCTATATCTATAGATGAACAATTATATAGTAACAAAAGTAAGATCTGTGGCACTGCGCTGCTTCGAAAATAACCGAATATTTTTCATATGAGAAGGAGTGAAACCACATCCACAAAAATTACATCCCTGGAAAATTACACAAAATAAGTCCAAGCTTTGAAAAAATTGCGATAAGACTGAATTTTAACATTGAAAATGTTATGTTATATATAACAAATGAACGAAATGAACTCTAGCGTATAGGGGGCTCAGGATCGAATTTTTGGTTGGTGTTACCAAAGAAAATACCAAAATGAACTAAATACACAATCGATGAATCGTACCTACACGTTGATCATCACCAACCGACGAGCTTCAGTGGAGGATAGTTGAATTTGTATGAAATCTTAAAATCACTCGATTTGAGCGCACTTAGAAGCCTTTTACTCAAGTTATAATTATCGGATGCTTAATATTAAGATAGATAATTAAAGATAAAATGACAGGCTACAAATCTGCATCAAAATGTTTGCAAAAGCTTACAAAATTTCATACTAAAAACGTGACAGATTGGCTTTTGAGAACTAATTTCATCACGGCAAATGATGTGACGAACAAGAAAACAAAAAGAAAAAGAAAAAAAACGTACCCACAAAGAATATATATTGCTGTAAGGGTGTTGGCAAGACGTTGGTTGGAGTGGAATGTGTACAATAAAAACCCACCCCTGCACTGTGGCTGGTGGCAAACAAAATTAAATTGGCTTCGCATTGTGAACAAAAATGATATACTTACATAGCTACATTATTAAGTAGGTTAGGTATGTCTGTAAAATGTTATGTTGATTAAATTGTTGTAGGTATTTTGCAAATATTATTCGTAATGGTACGATTAGGTTGTAACTTATAACTTCTGTTCTAACAATCGGATATTTAAAATAAAGGTATTAAAAAGAAGGTAAAATATCAAACTAATTTATTCAGTTAAAAAATAATTGAAATAACTAAAAGTGTAGGTGAGAAACGTTTAGGTTTAATTCATCAAAATAAATAATTGCATAAATTAAAAAATTGAATAAAAAAATTGGCTTTGTTAGCATCGCCAACAAAATTCATATACCTACGTATCTAAATAGGTACATACATCGGATCTTAAAGATTAAGGTTTTGAAATAAGTTAAATGTCAGGCTTCAAAATTTATGTGACAAAACTTAACTTCATTCTTAATCAATTCGATTGTTGAACCTGGAATATGCACAGAGACCTATACTTGAACCTCTTTGATTATAACTTATAACTTTAGTTCTATAAGGGCCAGAAGTTGAAGGTTAAGGTATTTAAATTAAGGTTAACCAGGCTAGAGGTAGGATTAACCTAGCGAAGCAACTTAAATATAATACCTAATCGAAAAGGGTTGATTTGGTATCTTCTGTTCTAATTATCAGATCTTTGAGGTTAATGTCTTAGAATTAAGGTAAAATCTCAGGCTACAAATTTATGTGACAAAACAACATCTAAACCAATGCGATTTTTGAACTTGGCCAACGTCTTAACCAATGCGATTTTTGAACTTGACCTACGTCTAAGCCAATGTGACTTTTGAACTTGAACTACGTCTAAACGAATGCGATTTACAAGCTTGACCAACATCTAAACCAATGCGATTTTTGAACTTGACTTACGTCTAAGCCAATGCGATTTTTTAGCCTGAAATATGCAAAGGTACCTACCTACTTGCGTTTCTCTTTAATAAACTTTAATTATGTAGTTCTAAGGGCCGGTTGTTGGAGGGTGAGGTATTTAAGTTAACGTTAATCAGTCTAGAGGTAGGATTAACTTACCTAAGCAACTTAAATATAAATATCGAAAAGGGTTTATTTGGTAAGCTTTTATCTCCTGTTCTAATTATCGGATCTTTGAGGTTAAGATCTTAGAATTCAAGTAAAATCTCAGGCTATAAATTTATGTTACAAAACTTTACCTACGTCTAAGCCAATGCGATTTTTGAACTTAGAATATTCATAGGTACTGCAATATAATTGAACTTCTTTAATAAACTTATATAGATTTAGTTCTAATGTTCAAGGTTAAAGGTAGAACTATAATAGTCGGATGCCGACCTAAGTGGTCGTACGAAACGAAACGAATACAAAGAATTCAAATGACGTGCCCATAATTGAGTTTTGCTTCGTTTCGACCAATTTTTTACTTTTGCTTTCGGAAGTGAAGAGCGCTCACTGACCGCTCCATGCGTAAGTGAACTAAGCGAATTTTCTTCGAACATCTTCCGACTAATACAGTTATACCTTAAGGTCCTCAAATGAAAAAAAAAAAATTCAATTTGGTTGTCAACTCAGCTGTGAACTTATTTGGTGCTTTGCTCTTCATATACTCAGATAAAAGAATACTTAACTGTCAAAACCATTAATATTGTCTTAAGAAATTCCACGACTCGAATTTATTAAAAGGTGAGTTCAAAATGCAAAATATTATAGAATAGCTACCTTAAAACAATTAGGTAAATCAGGTTTGCATTGAGTTTGAGCTACACATCAAATTATTTATAAATTTGGTCTCGCGTTAAAAAAGGTTCACTTTGACAGTAAATCAAATAACTTGCCTATATATAAATAGTTCAATAAGTTGAGAGACTTGTTAATCAATTTGAGCAAATTTGAGCAAATATTTGATTTTCTTCAACATCAACGCCGTGATTAAATAAACTGAACTGAACAACATTAATTTAACTATTATTGTGGTAAATTTTGTATTGCCTCCAAAATTGATTCCTCCTCCTCTCCTTTAATTTTGAGAACACCAAAATTTTAAAGTTTGAGCACAATAAATTAAAATTACAGGTGCATGAGGTCAACCAAATTGTTAAATTTGAAGATAATGTATGTAATTTTAAAACAGACAAAAAAAACTACACAAATACATACATTAATCTCATTTCATATGCTAATAACGTACAACACTAGACTTATAACATCGTGTAAACATATCGTAAAACCATCGTGTAAACAAGTCATTCTGCTTTAGTATATGACGTTTGCATTTGTTTGTTTATTTTTAGGTATAAATTGACAGATATCAATTGTCTTTTTGTTAATTTTGTTGATTTGTTAACTTTGTTAAAAACTTTTAAAGAAATTCATTTAAGGTACAATTTTTTATAAATTTTTGTTATATTAATGTTAAATTAAGTATAAAAACTCATTTTATAGATCCTGATGATGGCACATAGTGCCGAAATATATCGATCTCTTCATTAAAAGATAAGTGAGTTTTTTATTTTCGGAATCAATTTTGGAGGCAATACAAAATGTACCAAAATAACATCAACCTATATTCCGGCAAAACAAAATCTTAAATAATTAATTTAACCGCCAACTGGGATTTGACATTAAAATATCTACATATTGTAATTTCAGACTGAAGAATGGTTTCTTAGACAGCTTCAGAAGTTTTGACGCAACTATAGGATACAAATTAGAAATCACCAAGATTATTCATATTTTTATTTTATCGAGCTAACACAAGTCATTTTCAATGTCCCCATAGTTACTCTATGAGTGAAATCTGTAATTTTTTTCTTATCATAAACGTTCTTTTAATTGATAGGACTGGGCAGATATAATTCGGCGCATTGTTTACATTTCACAAAACTAGTTTAAATGTGGTATTAATTGTGTTACGCCCAGCTAGAATAAAATTGTGCAACCTGGACTAATGTTGTTGTGGATGTCATCTTGCTATTTTTCGCGGAACATCTCTCAAATGTTTTTAAGCCATTACAAATAACTTGAATTTTTTATTATGTTATGAATTTCCTTCGCTCAAAGAAATAAGAAGCATATTGTGTCAACACAAGTTACATATCAAATAAAAAAGCACCTCATGTTTTGAAAGAAATGTTAACAGACACTTCAAAAAACTACAATTTATATATAATAAACGAATGTCTTAACTTAACCTCCGATATGTACCACATCATTGGAAAATTGCAGAAGTCATTGTTATTCCTTAGCAAGGTAAGCCACCAACATAAATTACTTCCTACAGGCCATTATCGCTTATGCCAATAACGGCAAAAGTTTTCGAAAAATTGATCATGAAAAAGGCTTATCAGAGTAATAGAAGAAAGAAAACTAATCCCAAACCATTCAGAAATTAGTACAAGTATGTTCCGCTCATTTCTAGATGCTGCTTAAACCTTTGACAAAGTTTGGCATTATAGACTTGAGTAAAAATTGGATAGGACATTCCAAGGCAGTTCTACAAAATACTGAAATCCTATATTACCGGTCGACTCCTTAGGGCCAGTTGTACAAATATTTAAACCGTAGTTCAGCAATTTTTATCCACCGATTTCGGCGGATTGATTGAGTTTCAACAGTGGTTTACTGTTCAAGTGTGTGATAATAACCAATTACATACTTGAACCAGCGTTGAACGTTAGTTAATCCGCCGAAATCGGTGAGTTAAAATTTTGAACCGAGGCTGAACCACTATTGTACAACTGGACCTTAGAGTACGGTACCAGCAAGAATATTTGGAACATTATGTACCACAAGGAAGTGTCCTAGGACCAACACTGTATATGGATATTCCAGTGAATAATAATGCTATCATAGCCACATTATGCAGATGACACTGCCATTTTAGTGCCTGATAAATGTGTTGTGAAGGCTACAGGAAAATTGAAAAATGCAACCGATAACAATGGCGTATCAAACTAAATGAAATAAAATCAACTCATATAAACTTTACAAACAAAAAGATTATTAATGTTCCAATTTGTATTAAAAGTAAAGCCATACCTTACACCAACAGAAGAAAATAATGCTATACAACCAAGTACTGAAACCCGTTTGGACTTATGGAATCCAACTATTGGGTTATACAAAGAAAACGAAACCATACAAAAATTCCAAAACAAAGTCCTTCGTAGACTAATAAGCCCTTGGTATATTAGTAATAGCGATTTGCATTGTAACCTACAAATAGAAATGGTTACAAAAGACGGCATAGTCATTCTAACTCCGAGATGGAGACTGTGTTAAATGTACTAGACAATATTTGGAGACTAAGAAAAATCAAGTCTCATGAACATGGGAAAGTATTAAAACTTTAAACTTCCCCCAATGCGATTTTGTATTTAAGAAATAAAAATCTTTTGTCGATCTTTTATAGATTGGTCCTGATTTCCCGGTGGTTTTAGTATGGTACAAGTCCCGCTGGCCGCTTTTGTACAGTTTCATAGCCTTTTTAAGTGAAACTTAAGTGGGCAAAATAAAATTATTGAATACCACTTATTCAGGTAAGTGTGCAATGTGAATCTCTTGGGTTTAGACTATGGTTACAATGAGTTGCGTACTCTAACGAACTAGATATTATTATTATTGACAAACAAAATTAAAGGTTCTTATGAGTTCGTTATAGTTTTGGGTAGTTTCTACCTTTTATTCACACTACCCAATGCCAGCTCAGATGAAAATAAACGTCTTTGTTCTTTGTCGTTTTCTGGAAATAATCTAAATTTATTTTAGATATATATATAGGTACCATTCTTACCTGCAATCCACTAAAGCCCAGAAAAAAATTATAAAATTATTTTATCTGTAAATCATTAAAAAGTGTTTTGACCCCAAAATAAAACACGTGTGAAACATATCTGTTTTTCAACGAAGCAAAAAAAAACTAAAGATAAATATAAACCAAAGTTGTTATAATAAGAGGCAAGTGTTTTTTTTACTAAGATAATATTTAACAACAGATCAAATTAATTAAGTTTGTGTACCTAATACCTATATACTAATAATGCAAACTAGTTTGACCACGTGTGTTTGACAATCACAATCGTTTAGAAAAACCATCTTGTTTAAACATTCCTTAAAAATTCTTTTAAATAGAGCGTTGTTGCCAATTCATTTCGAAGTCTTAAACAAACAAAAGTAACAAGGCTTCCTATATTCGATATTTATCACATGATTTGACAATTGAAAAAAAATTATAAAGAAAGTTTAACAAAAAAGGGTAAATATTAAACGTCAGCTGACATCCAAATGCAGCAACATGTATACAAAAAAAAAATAAAAATACCTAAAGGTATTGTTTCGAAGAATGTTCCTTGAAATTTGTTAAAAACAACCGTATTCCATTGTTCGCTTAAGTTTGAAAACGATTAAGTCGAATTTTTTCTAATTTTAGATTATATTCTTTATTCCTTTGACTCTATTAACCTTTGATTATATGTAGGTATTTGAGTAGACCTTGAAACCAAGAATATATTTTTTTTGGATTTTAAAATAAACAGATCATGTGACCGATGAAAATCATCGTTAATTTGTATTCCCAAATTTTGGTAAATTCTGTGTTCTGTTTAAGTTTTAATCAAATACAAAATAATTGTAACTGGCTTTTCTTTGCATTTTATTGTTCCTTGAAGTCTGTAAATGGGTTATTTTAATATTCGTTATTTACAAAAAAATTTTCTCAGAATACCAAGATTATGCAAACGAGTTCCTTGATACCACATCCATAACCTGAAAATATAATAATAATAATTCTCACAATTTCGTCTTTCAGAACTTATGTATGTGAATCTATTTTTCTGCTGTCTGTGGCCCGTTTCACCAATCTACAATAGCAATTTTTGTAATTGGTTTTGGTATCACAAAATATATCCTTTCGTTTTGTTTCGTTTTGCTTGCAATGTTCCATTGGAAATATTAACCCGCTGCTTACTTGGACAATAAGAGGGAAGAACTGTTCCACAACTTACTGCAGCGAGAGGGATGTAACTATAAGTTCTTTTAGGACCAAAATTATTTAACTGTACTTAAACCACGAATGCACCCAGAAAAAGAATCTGAAACTGTTCGAGTTGCTATACAAACTGAAATCAGGTAGGAACTTCGAAAACAAGAAAATCACGAGTCGATAAGGTTAGAATTGTTGAAATTTCTAACGTCATTTTGTTATATTTTCTGCTATGACATGTTGTGAACTATAAAGACAACGAAATGAAATAAAAAGTATTATTGTGAGTGATATTGTGTCGCGTTCGACTTCTTCAAATTGTGTGTATCATGCATTGATATCGATGGGTGGTCACTGGTGATTGGTGATTGGCTGGTGGATAGCCACTATTGATATAATATATCAACATAGTGTGCATTATGCTTGTTGTTTGGATGGTGGTGTAGGGTGCTGGTGTATACTTTTTTTTACTGATTTAGGGTGCTGGCTCATGCAATCCCTTTTTTTTTTAGGTATTAGAACTCGGTTACTGCGGGCTGAAGTGTAAAGCCGGATCCACACGAAGTGGTTTGTCGCTATTGCTTCAATATATTTTATATGCGTAAATCCAAATGTCTCGTGTATTATGTGTTGTGTCGGAATCCCTCTTATTCTGATTGTGGTCACAGTTGCCACTTAAAAACAAAGTTCGTGTCCAAAATTGAAAATAAAAATGACCAACTGTAGTTCAAAATGACCAAAATAAAAAATGATAAAGATACCAAGTTTTTTCAAATATTTCTTTAAATAATTAGTTTTTAGGCCGAAAGGCATTAGTATTAATAAATAATAATAGTTATGATAAAGAACTTATAGAGCGACCGTTTAGGGCCACCAAGTTAGTTGCTTTAAGATAGTTATAAGTTTGAATTGAATAAAAATGAGTGAAAACAAATGACCAAAATAATTTAAGTCCGAAATATGTATTCATCACATTTATTTCAACATATTCTTGAATACAGATGAAATATTTTTTTTGAATTATTAATAATACAAAATAAAAAACAGGTACAAACAAATTCGTAAAGTACATACCTAAGTACCTAACAAACTTTATTAATTTAGATTAATATAAATAAATACAAGTAGCGAATCATAACTAAATAACGAAGAATAAAAATACTAACTTCTCACAGCATTTTAAAATGAGATCACAGTAGGTACCTAAGCATAAAATTAAAGTTCAATTTCTTTTTTCATTTCGTTAAAAAATGACTAAATAGAATAAAAATGACCATGTGACCAAGTGAAAAAAAATGACCAAAGTGGCAACCGTGATTGTGGTACGCTGTGTCGGATAAATGTATTTATTTAAGTAGAAAAGAGAAGACAATGATCGGAGAAAGACAAACAATTATATTTTGTAATACAACACTCTGATTACTGTACACAGTCGCTGCGGCGTACTGTGATCCAAAAAGCCAAAAATCGCGGCAAATATACAGTTCTAATAGAAATATAGAAATATAGCATCAAAAAAAGCAAACAAAATACTTTTTTTTTAAATAAAACAGAAAAGAAAACAGTACAAATCATAAAGAGTGTTTGATGTTGGATTTCCTTTGTCAAAAGAGTGAGAACGTGAAATATTCTCTTTATTTCAATAAGAATCCATTTTGATTGTAAAAAAATTCGCCCACTTTCACGCCCCTTTTTATTTAAATGGCAATTATTGTTAAAAAAATAAACTTTTAATATTTTGAACAAAATACCTACTGCTTGTTATATTGAACATTAAATTGTTGTAATCCGCCCACTTTTACGCCCCTTTTTGAATAAATTAACCCTAAATTAAAATACGAAACTAAAGTAGATAAAAAGAAAATAACGTTGGCAATAAAGAAAATTATAATTCTAAATCATTTTTGTTTTTTGAAACCTGACAAAAATAGGAGATTAATTGTTGCATTGCCTTAATAAAGGTTTCACTAAATAGTCAAAATGAAGATTTATATAATGTGCTGGCTATATCATCGCATCCACTAACTTCATCTTTAAGGCACTTGAGATCTCAAAAAGAACTGAAAAAAAGTTATTGCCCAGAACTAGTAAGTCTATTAAATGTTGGAAATGATGATCACGCCAATGATTTTTTTGCTGAAAATTTAAATCTATAATTATTTTGAAAAAAAGACGTATTATGTATTCTATTTTATTTTATAACGGGTGATTTTTTAAGAGGTTTAGAACTTTTTTAAAAAAAAAAACACAAAAAATTCGAAAAAATGAATGAAATATTTATTTGAATCGATAGTTTGAACCTTGCAATTTAATGTTTAAAGATAATTTCATGCAAATGTTGACCGCGGCTGCGTCTCAGGTAGCCCATCCGCTGAGTCCAATTTTGGCATACTCTTTCACACATATCGGCCGGTATCTCACGAATGAATGCATGGATGTTGGCTTCCAGTGCGTCAATCGAAGCGGGCTTGTCCCTATAGACATTAGCCTTGACATACCCCCACAAAAAATAGTCTAATGGTGTCAAATCGCACGATCTAGGCGGCCAATTGACCGGTCCGAAACGTGAAATTAACTGTTCACCAAACTCGCCTCGCAATTGCGCCATTGTTTCGCGTGCTGTGTGGCATGTGGCACCGTCTTGTTGAAACCACATATCATGCAAGTCAAGAACTTCCATTTCGGGCAAAAAAAAGTTTGTTATCATCGCTCGGTAGCGTTCACCATTGACAGTAACGCTGCGATTCGCATCATCTTTGAAGAAATATGGCCCAATAATGCCGCCGGCCCATAAACCGCACCAAACAGTGGCTTTTTCGGGATGCATTGGTAGCTGTTGCAATGCTTCTGGCTGATCTTCACTCCAAATGCGGCAATTGTGCTTATTTACGTACCCATTCAACCAAAAATGAGCCTCATCGCTGAACACAATTTTTCGATAAAAAAGCGGATCCTCGGCCAGCTTTCCAAGAGCCCATTCACCAAAAATTCGGCGTTGTGGTAGGTCGGCTGGCTTTAGTTCTTGCACCAGCTGTATCTTAAAAGGCTTTACGCCCAAATCCTTCCGCAAAATTTTCCACGTAGTGCTGTAACAAAGGCCTAACTGCTGGGAACGGCGCCGAATCGACATTTCGCGGTCTTCTGTCACACTAGCTGATACGGCCGCAATATTTTCTTCACTACGCACAGTACGTAAACGTGTTGGTGGTTTAATGTCCAACAAAGTAAATTTGGTGCGAAATTTGGTCACAATCTTCCGAATAGACTGCTCAGAAGGTCGAGAATGCCGACCATAAAATGGAAGCAGCGCGCGATGAACATTTCGAACCGAGCACGAATTTTGATAGTAAAATTCAATAATTTGCAAGCGTTGTTCATTTGTAAGACGATCCATGGTTAAATTGCAAACCAAACTGAAGCTGTTTGACAGTGACACAAGGTACTAAACACACGTCAGCTGTCAAAACCAGTGTTGCCAAAACCAAACCAGCTAAAAAATCACCCAAATGTTTAAATTATTTATTAAAATTTTGGTCCATTTTTGATGAGTCATAAAATTAAAAAAATACTGTTTAAATACTTGCTTAAAACATCAAAAATTGTTTCGTTAATTTTATGCATCCGGTGTTCCAGTTTAATAACCGCAGACTATTTTTTCAAAGAAAAGTTTCTTCAGTTTTAGATTAAGAAACACCCTGTGAAGCAATGCTCTTTAAAATCATTACTTTTATAGCCTTGGAAATTTCCTTTAAGAAGAAAAAAAAAATTGTAGCGAATTGTAGCGCATAAAGAATGCGTTCAAAAGTTATGATTTTTGAAACCATGGAACCATGCATAATATTTTTTTTTTTTCTTTTTTTTTGCAACTCAAATTGCAATTACGTTCTAATCGCAATTCAGGCGATTTCGGTCCAAATGTTATCTTTTAGGGCTGAAAGAATCTTGGGACAGTTATTATTAAGTAATGGATTTTAAATAGGTTTATACTTACAGTGAACATTAAATGAGAATCTCTCCTAAGGAACTTATTGTTAAATTCTTTATACAAATTTAAAATAAAAAAATATAAATGAAAATTAAAAAAATTGTTTTATTTAAAAACAATATTTTTTTAACAAAAATTATAATCATTAGCTTAAGCATTAAGTATTCTATTTATATTAATTGCTTTCACATGCGAATTGAGTCTTGTGATAAAATGTACAAACTCAGTTAGGTTTACTCGTGTACCAAGTAATAAATTAAAAACCTAAGCAAAACACTTAAATTAATGTAATTTTATTTAAATCTCTTAACTTATAATCAGGTGCCAACATTCAATTACAAAAATAGTAATTTATTTCGACTTAAGGAATTAAACCTTTTATTCATTAAAGTGATTTGCGACTCTTAAAAAGCTTACTAATTCGTCATTAGTTAGAAACAATTTTAGTAAAGGGCATTCCAAAATTTACGCTATTTGAATCAAATAGAAAACACATGTTTTTTTTTATTTAAGTTAAAATATTTGTATTGAAGATAGGGTTATATTGTATGGAATAGCACAAATTGCCTCAGATCTTCAGCAGTAGAGAGCTGTAGAGAGCTTCTTATTGTCAATAATTATTGTCGATGACCGACGCCAAATTGACGTTTCTGGTATTTCTCATCTACAGCAATTTCCTGAAAATTTTATAATACCAATAAAATTGAATATATTTTTTGTATAAAGAATTATTTCTGGTTCAATTTTCAATCAAAACTTTTTGCGGTTCTACCTTTAGTTTTTTAACCTGGTTTCTCCCTACCTTTCTAGCATGACTTGTTTATTACTTTTGTGATACTCATTTCGTTATAAAAAAAAAACATTAAAAAGAAAAATATCTCTTGAATTTCCGATTTTAAATGCTAAAACCACAAAACCATTTTGTTTGTAACAAACAATCAACCAATAATTCTGAATAATAATTGTAATAGAAAAGTAATTTAATTTAATGATAACTCATAAATTGTTTTAATAACCCCCTCAGAGTTCACGTGAGTTTATATTCTCACGTTTTTAACGATCACACGCTTTTTTGTTGTTGTTAAATTCATTCAATACTTTACTGTTAAAACAATACCTATGAAAAATACATACTTCATAGTATACCCACCTACCTTAGTAAATTTAAAAAAAATTACACTATATCTAGATAAATAAATTGTCGAGATTGGAAAACAAATCATTATTAATGATGTCAGAAAAATAATTTCAAATTTATACAAAAATATCTTGGGGAAAATTGTGAAAAGTGAAAGTGGGGAAAATAAATATCAGTGAGTAATTTTTATTCATATCGTATAAATACCTAGTTAAAGTGATCTGTGGCAGATCATTTGTTTTTTGTTCTGATTGAAATAAAAAAAGGGTTTTCTATGCCAACGATGATGAAAATGACGAATTGATAGTTAATATTAAATTCAAGAATTTTTAAGAAGTTTAGTTTCTACAATGTACGAGTATGAATCAATTTATTAAAACATTTTCATACAAACAAGAAACAATCGGTAGATTCCCAACTCTGTGTAATATACTTTGATCTTTTGGAAGTGAACAAAAAATTATAAGAACTGTTTAATTATGACCATAAATTCTATTAAACAATAGTCAATATGGCAACTGAAAAAAGTAGAAACGTATGGGAAGTGGGGGCAAGACCGCACATGGGGGCAAGACCGTTTTTTGACTATGTTGTATGAACAAAAATAGAAATGACAACACTTAAAATGAAAAACACGTGGCCTTTGGTATGATCGATCATGTCTTCCAGTATGAGCTAATTCGGTTGAGATGGCAAGAAGTTACGGTAGTTTTTGTGATTTTTCCGCAAAACGTTATTGTTTGGGTGTAATTTAAGTTGCGCTCTTACCAGTAACATACTTAAAATTATTAACTTTTTCTTTTTTTTTACTAGAAAGTGGATGTTGAAAATTATTTTTTGTGAAGGAAAAGAGACAGAGAAAAAAAAATTATAAGAAACTCCGAGAAATTCAGGTAAGATCTGATGGAGGCAAAACCGCATATATGGGCGATCTTGCCCCTATACAGTCTTGCCCCTATGCGGTCTTCCCCTTTGCCGTATGCGGTTTTGCCCCCATCTTTTAGTATGTGTTCACTTTTCCTTAATATTTTTCTTTTTACTATGTTTTATAGTCAAATATGGTACGAAATCCAATCGAATCCAACTGATGGCTGGATTAATACACCACGTCCCCTGGGTGAGCTCACGAAGCTTGCGCTGGAGTTGGAGCAGATGAAGGCGTCATTATATCTGTGACTTTTGTCAATAGGTTGCATTTTAAAGGAAAAAACGGTCTTGCACCCAAGAAACATTGATGGGGTGGTTTTGCTCCCACATGGGGGCAAGACCGTTTTTTTAACGATGTTTTTTAAAAGTTTATTATCTTTTTTTTTGAGTAATTTATTTTGTTGTTATTATAATTAAAGTTCCTTAAAGAAATGTAAGACTAAGTGAATAAAGAATTTATTTTTATCAAAAGACGTTTTCAGGCAGTCAAACACTAAATGTGCGGTCTTGCCCCGATACAAAAATATTAACAAGTACAATTTACATAAACAGAGTGTCTTACAAATGTGCATCACATTTGAATTAAGCTTAGATCGTTTTTACATTTTCCATAAAGGGAAAATATTGGTTTCGTGTAAAAAAAAACTTCGAGGTTTTAATCAAAAAATAAAGATACGATGATGGAGATGTTCAAGCAAGAAGATTTTGGTATCCCGTTCGTCGTCGGTTGGTCTGTTTTCCCGTGCGTCTGCAGTGTAGCCTGTTCCGGTGTACCTTCAAATTTGGTAATGGCCACTTTTATTTGATTCCTTAGACGATAAATTCGAACGGATAGCTACCATAAAACGAGAATCGATTTTTTTTTTTTTTTCAAATTTAATCGAAAACAACTTTAACGATTTTGATTAAACTTCGTACAAGTAGTTTCTATTGTAACTGTAATTGTAATAATATTATAATTTAGGTTTTTTGCAAAAAAAATCCATACCTAAAGTTTTTTTGTTGAGAAAATTGAATTGTTCACGTACAAAAATAAATATTTTTAATGACTGGACAGATTTTCTTACAATTTTTATAAGTTTGCATCGCATTTGGCACCAAGTGATTTTGTAACATAAACTAGACTACTTTTATATGACATCGGTTTTTAAGCTTCCCTTCGCTTTTGGTTGCAAAGATGCTTTTAAGCATTGGCGAAGTTATAGGGATTTTGTCTAAAGGGGGCAGCCAACCAGTTGATATACCACCACAAATTTAAAATTTTTAATTATTAAAAGCACTTTCACAAACATGTCCTTAAAATCAATTGGTTTCATAAATAGATCATCTTCAAACTACTAATTTTACATGTGAACTCAGCAAGTTTTCGGTAATCAAGATTCTCTATTAACTATATGTCCCATTTGATTAAAGCTTATATTTTATGTCTAAAATTTATGTATGTAGTTGACAGCGAAAATAAAAAATTAGTTAATTCACTCTCATACGAAGTGACGTCACTTTGCAGTTAAGTCAAAAAAATGACGATAGAGCACGTACTTGTTCTTCATTCATTTCATTCAGTCATATAATATTTTGAAAACATTTTTAAGATAAAAAAAATGGTACGCCAATTTTTAGTATCTATTATTGTGTAGTTAAAAATTATTTTTTATAAAAAAAACACCTGCCGATTTCCGAAATATCAACTTTTTCATAAATAATTCAAATTTATTTTATTTTTTAATTTGATATTGATATTATTTAAATTTATTAGAAGTTTTTGCGTAAAAAAATCATTAAAATCGGTTTAACAAATAATGAGATAGTCGAAAAGCAAAAATAATGGTTCTATGAGGGAAACTGTTAATAATGGATAAATACAAAATTGTTTCAATAATATGATATGATCGATCGCTCTTATATTAGCTCACATACAAATTTTAATCAAAATCGTAGGAGTTGTTTTTAAGAAAAATAAGATGTCCCTTAACGGTTTTTAAACACTAATATGATAGGTACCGTTATTTTTGATCGTAAGAATTATTTCTGTTTTAAATCTGCTAGATGAAGTTAAAAAAATGCATGGTGCCAAGTTTAA
Source organism: Epistrophe grossulariae (assembly GCA_929447395.1). Taxonomy (NCBI): domain Eukaryota; kingdom Metazoa; phylum Arthropoda; class Insecta; order Diptera; family Syrphidae; genus Epistrophe; species Epistrophe grossulariae. Next base: position 143,506,223 of record OV839567.1, on the reverse strand, counting down.
TAAAAATCGACCAAGTCGTTTCCGAATTGTTACACCCAGAGAAAAATGAAAGTCTAATTTTGAGCATATTTGGATTGAATTTAAGAACGCGTTCCTTTTTAGCACAACATACTCAATTTAACTTCGCTATTTCTTATTTTACCCAAAGAGTACTCAATAAAAGCATGCACGGAGTTAAAATGACTTCATATATCATCAAAACAAAAAAAGTGTTCTTAAGTTTACTGTTATGAAATTTACTCAAGTATCACATTTCTTATAAACATTGTGTTATCTTCATGCGGTCGGTGATAAAATAAAAAAAAATTGCGAATTTGTATATATTGTTGAAGATCTAGTGGACGATAAGGTGAGTGAAGACACCGAAAAGTTGTTGGATCTCTAGAAACAATTTGATTTATTAGAAATACATAAGTATTTCATTGGTGAGTACAACTTAATTTGTCTTTTGTTATTTCAATTGCGCAACGCAATTAGTTAATATATACGTTCTCTTTTATTATTTACATAAAATATAGACACCAATATTACATACAAAAGTCTTCCATACTTAACAAAGGAAGATTTACTGACAATACAGCATACAGGCTTAAGGGCAGAATTCAGAGAAAAGCTTTTTATATGGAAAAATCCCTTGTAAGTACTTCTATGAGTCGAATAAATTATTAACAACTTAACGAGGATTTTTTTAGCACAACATTGACGATGACACTATGGGCCTTACCAATAATAAAATTTAGCGACGACTTAAATATTTCAGTAAAATTGACCTTAATTCTGGTGATCCCAAATAATGTACCATTCATGGAATGTTTTATTTTTTGAAGTCCATTCCATATATTAATTATTATTATTAAGAGTCCACTTGAATATTAGGGTCATACTATATATGGTTTATTAGCTAAAGCCTATTCTATTATGGTCCATTTTACTGAAATATTTAAGTCGTCACTAAATTTGATTATTGGTAGGGCCCTATATCAATTGACTCCAAAGTTAACTCTTGGCTTTAAGCAACAGGTGCTAATGCTACTAACAGCCAGGGGCAATCAAGCAAATCCTCTTGTCGCTGAATTTAATCAATGAATTATATGTTATGTTTGTTTGGGTTAAATAAAAAACACTAAAATAATTACGATTTTTATTTTTACCGGATTTCAGTTTTAAGAAGAAACCTGTGTAATTTGAAATATTAGAGTAAGTAGAAACGTTCTTAAATTAAAAAATTGTACGTCCTTATTTCAAGAAACGTGGTTTTAAATCCATAATGCCCCGATATCAGAATAAGAACTACGGACGCTTAATTTAAGAATTTCTGGTTTTAAATTTAAATTTGCTGGTCGTTCTTAACTTAGGAATGCAACTACTTAAAGAAAGAATGCGTTAATATTGATTCAAATCCGTCGTACTTAATTATAGTATAAACACGATTGCGATGAAAAGAAGTTTGAAATTTGTCAGTTTAAGTATATGTTTGTCCTTAATTATACTCTTTTTTTCTCTGAGTGTAAGTTCTCAAAAAATAATTTTGAAACTTGTTTTAAAAATCCAAAAAAATGGTTGTACCTAAATTCTAAATGGAGGTAGATACCATTTATAACCATTATAACCAGGTTTTTATTATAATAATCTCTGTTTTATTTGCAGGAACGAAAGATCGAGTTGAATTTAGCGTTGAATTTTCGATCCTGCATAGTGCATATAAACGAATTACCCATTTGTTCGTATTGTTGTGTTTGTAATTTAATTTATTTTCCGCAAATAGATATGCAAAACGTACCAACACGATGAAAGGTTAAGCTGGTAAAAACCACATGTGTGGAAAATATAAATGTTGTTATCTTCATACTGAATATACTTGGTAATTTTTTTTACTATTTGTCAATACTCTATCAAGAAGAACTTCGCCCAGATGTCAGTACGAACCAAAATGCAAGTTTAATACTTTCGATTTTCTAAAGGGGGCAATGAGTTTTCTAATGGGGTTGCCACCCCCTTGTCCCCCACTAAATACGCGCATGCTTTTAAGCACTGCGATTGTTAATAAAAAATTGTTAGCTTTGTTAAAATGAAAAGGAGACATCTTGTGATAACTCTGAAATTTTTCCAACCCCATATAAAAACACAACGGCAACACTTACAATATCATGTTATAGCTTTTTTTAAATCCAGTAATTCATTCTTTAGTTTTAATTTTCAAATAAGTTATTTAAGTGCTTAGTTTTTGAATAAATGATTTTTAAATTTTACATTTTGAAAATAAAATTGGAAAAATAAAGAAATATAAAATCACATCAACAAATAAAGGGTTATTCATTTTTCGGTTTCGAAAGTAAAGCTAAATAAAACACTCACAGCGATACATTTTTGATGAAAATTTTATTTCATTATAAATTTTGGACTTTGCCATTAAGTGTGAAAAACAATATCATTCAAATGGCCGCCTCGGGAAGAGCCTCAGCATGCGATTCTTTTGATGTAATTTTCACTTTTTCCCGAAATGTATGTGCATATAAGAAACAAATGTGGATCTGTAGTTCAGAAAATTGGGAATTTCTGAGCTGATGTCCTTGTTTTGTTTTAACAATTCAAGGGTATCTAGCATTTTACCATTAATTGTTTGAGGATAAACAATTAAAATATGTTCGTTTAAAGACAAAGAAGTGAAAAATTCTATAGTTAGGGAACCTAAGGATCTATGATACCTTGGGGCACCACGATACTCCCCAATTTTTGGACATAAAATACATTTTAAAACCACCGCAGTGACAATATTGATTGCATTTTACGCTACGCCTCGTTCTCGTTTCATCATCTGCCATCAAAAAAATGGCATTTGCAAACAGTCGAAGATTTTGTGTTTTCGGAAAATCTCATTTTTTTTTTTCGGTAAGTTTCATAGTAATTTTTTTGTTAATTGCAATGAGAGTAATATCTAGAATTATCAAATTTCCAAAAAAGTATTGGATTTACTGCAAATATACACTCAAAGAAAATATCTAGATTAAGATTTATAAAAAATGTATTTATAAAAAATTGTTTGGCTTTACGGGGCGATTGTTCCCGGGAACAAGCCAGCACAAAATAAAACATATTGTTATGGAATTACTTTCTTGTTTGAGAAACAATACTTGTCTATAAAAGCAAAACTCGACTCAAAAAAGGGACATGCGATGACTCGATAAAAAATAAAAAAAAAAAAAATGCAAATTGATCCTACCATAATTAAAGTGCCCTTATACTAAAGGCACAAGTATAGTTAAGATGGGAATACTTGGTAAGTTTTGTACTTGTTTTCTGTTTAAAAAAAAATCAACTTTAAAACCAAGCAATCGAAATTCTTTGAATCCCATCTAAAAGCAAATATCCAAACAATTATAGGATGGAAAAGATTTTTCAATAAGTACAATAATGACGTTTTTTGGTAAAAAGAACAAAGTGGGGTATCAGGAATCCAGAGGCAGAGGTTCCCCTATAGATTTTTCCTTTTTTTTTCCATGCACAAAAATTATTTATATAAAATTTTGTTTTCTTTCAAATATGTCAATAAAAATTTATTGTAAGCCAACAAATTCGAAATTCAATTATTTGTATTTTATTGAAGCTGCGAGCACTGCACAGATCAAAAGCAAAAAAAAAAACAAATAGTTGTATGGAAATTTTAAGGAATAATATATCGTCGGCTTTCTTTCAAAATCTCGTAAGTCGAAAATGGTAAATTTTCTAGGAGGCGCAAAAAACAGTTTTAAAAAATAAAAAAAGGAAACTGTGAAGATTTTTTTTTTACCTCATAAGACAAACATATGAGTTTTTAAATGGACATTTAAATGCCAATAGACTTAGGAGGTTTTAAAACTGGTTGATAGAGACAAAAGGAATCATGTTGGAGTTACGAGGTATTGATATTTAGATTCAGTGATTTGTTTTCATCAATATTGCATATAAATGTCATTTTTCATAATATTGGGACTTACGAGGTTTTGAAAGAAAGCCGACGATATGTGTTTACCTGAAAATGAAAAATTATAAGCAAATTCGTAAATATTTATATTTAAGGCATATTGATTGATGTAGCTTCTAAAGCAACTAAACCACACTAACCAACGAAAAGTATAAAGAAAACCTGTTTTAAGGTAAAAACCGACACAGTCAGACGTAAGTGCAGAATCTATTACTTTCTTTCTATGAATGGAAAACTGGCTCTTTATCGCAAGAAAAAACTTCTTTTTCTTACCTTTGTTTTTAATTTCAGAAACTTGTAATTTTAATATAGTACCAAAACATATTAATTAAAAACAAGCCACCCCAAGTGCGAAAATTAAAATTCAATTAAAACACTATCATACCTTCATTATAATGTCCACTCCACCTTTATTTTGTCGACATCAAATATCACTTTGTATAAATTTTATCTTGTTGTTTTCTTTTTACTATGCAATATTATTATTTGATAAGAGAGACATGTAGTCTCGCATTGAAATTTGTTGTTTAACTTCAGATAAAATATTTTTGTAACAAAATTGTATTTAACATCACATTTCATTCTTCTTCAACTGAATCATTTGTATCGTAATATTAATATTGGTAAATGATAATTTCATACTTTATTGGAAATGAGATCAGGTGTCAGATAGATAGTAATTTATTTAAATCTCTATTTAAGTTATAGAGTCACAGTATATTATTTTACTTAAGATATGTTATAGAGTATCTCTTAATTGAAAAAATTGCATTATATGACTCGTGGTTATGGGTATATAGGTTATTATTCTTATAGAATTATTTGCAAATAAAAATATTGTTATGTTATGTCATACAATTAAGATTCAATTTGTTTTCTAACTATCCAAAAGCATCTTATAATTTTCATTTTAATTGTCATAGTCAAATAATAATATGCAGTCGACTCTCCCTAAGTCGAATTTTCACGGGATACCAAGATTTGTTCAAGTTAGAGAGAGTTTTGGAAAAATTCGAGTTATAGGGAGAAACATTTTTTATTTTAAAAGGTTTATTTTATAAATAAAGGTTAATATAGGCATATAAAGCAACCAACAACACAAAGAAAAGGATAACAATCCTGTTTTTGTTTTTGCGTTGTAATTTTTTAAAAACTGTATATTTTTAAAGAGGTACCAGGGTTATGAATAGGAAGAAACGCGAAGAGCTGACGGTGATGGTACACGCGATGCTACACATATATACATATGTATTAAGGTTTTGATGATTCGTAGTTATACTATACCCAAATACGAATTCCGAAGGGGTAATGTTTCTTTATTTTGTTTTGTTCTAAACAAAATTCGACTTAAGGGGTGAAAAAAGATGCCAAATATCGATAAAATGTGTTCGAGTTAGAGAGAGTTCGACTTAGAGGGAGTTCGACTTAGAGAATGGTTTCTGTATGGAAAATTGAAGGGAATGATAAAATATGGCGAAAAAATTCGAGTTAGAGAGAAATTCGACTTAGGGAGAGTACGACTTAGGGAGATTCGACTGTAATTATAAAAAAGAGTTAAATAAGAAAAATTTGAGAAAATAAGTTGGTCGTCGCGAACAGATTGCAATTCATGACGACCAATTTATTTTCACAAATTTCTCTTATTTTAGTAATTAAAACACAAATTTTAGTATCTTAACATTAATTTAAATAAGTTTTATACCATTTTGTCTAGTTTTTGGGAAAAATTTAGGTTTATTAAATATTTTAAATCCCATTTGTTCTTTTATTCATCGGTCGTTGGTCACTCTCATGTGAACAGTCCTTTAGTTATGAAACTTAGTTAGTATTTGAAGCATGAATCAATAAAGGAATCCTATTCATAGGCTATTCATATTTATGTTAGTTACATTTAGACATAGGTAATTTATGTTGTAAAAGAGTTCAGAAATCAAATTATGTCTATCTTACTATAAACTTACACCCGAAATGAAGCACATGAGTGTTTATTTTTGCAACCGAAATTGTAAATTAAATATTTAACTAAAAACAAAAATTATAAGCCAACAAAAAAAATATTCCACATACGCCCGAGTGACTTTCTACAAACCAAACAATGATTTGTTTTTTGTATTCCATTTTCTGAGAAATGTCTAAAAATGTCTGAAAGTAACTTCTAAATTTTCTAAATATATGCATATGACTTAAAATAGAAGAAAATATTTATTATTTTTTAAGCCAAAAATTCATTCCTTAAAAATCGATTTGTTTTAGTGAATCACCTTATAGTCTATCGTACATAAATATTTCTGATTCAAGGAAAAATTAATACCAAATGATAATGCGCTGATATTTTTTAAAAACTTATGCTTATTTGGTGTTCAGAAAAATGAGATTTCAGAAATTTTTCTCACAAAAAAAATTGAGCAAGAGAATCCAAAATTTTTTTTCCTCCGCATTTTGACAGCAAAGCTGAGAAATTTTGCAGAGGAATCCTGTTCACGTGTCACTGAAATTGTTGAGATCTCCGAGAACTCATTTTCCTGAACATAGATATAATTTATTGAGCAGATCAGTATAATATAGTTGTACAGTGTACATATCATAAAGAAATTATACAAAATGACCACCATTTGCCTTTATACACCACCTAAGACGACGCGACGTTGGGGTCTGGACTACCAGCTGGCTATGGTTTCATCCAGTATTATGAAGTTCGAAATATTATTTTTGAGCCATTTTTGTTTGGTTGCATTGTCATAGCTGAAGCAGAATCTTGTTGGAATACCCATTGCTTGTTACGCTAAACATTGTCTGGTTTGGAAGCTTAACGACATCTTCTAAAACAGTCGTTTGGTAGATTTTCGCTGAAGTTTTGACTCCTTTCTCACAAAAAATGAAGCTCAGTAACGCGCTAATGGTCACTTTCCAAACGAAAAGCACCGCGGGGAAAAATTCTAAACGATTTAATAAAATGTTAAAGTCATTTTAGTACCAGTTACTAAGTTAAAAAGAAGAGTTTGCTATAATTAAAAACGCTTTTAGCAACTTACTATCTCTTAACATTTTACTAAAGTTAAAATCAAAAAATGGCTACCTTAACTTTTAGTAACTTGCTAAGTCCATTTTATTTGAAAGAGTTTTGTTTGTTTGTTTTTCAAAGTAAATAAAATAATGTAAAATGTTTTCGGAAGACTCAGCTTTGTGTAGAAAAGTGCGATGTTTTAAGTCCCGAGCAAATCCTTTTGAAGAGCTGGACAATGAAGAATTTTACTCCAGGTATAAGTTTGAAAAGACAACTGCAGTTCAGTTCTTGGTTGAAAACCTAAACATCCAAGACCGAATAACAAACCTTAACCTTTCGATTTCACCAGAAGTACAAGTACAAATAAACAAATAACAAAATAAATTGTAGCAATTGTCACTCTGACTTCTGACATTTTTTTTTTTCACGAACTGTCATTGTTTGGATGTGTTCAGATGGACCGTTTTTAATAAAAGGGAGACTAGTTAGTAAAACGAAAAAAAGTATAAAAATTTTCGGAGAGCTAGTAAATTAATAACAGCCAAATTAATAAAAAACGCTTATTCCACCTTTATTCCACGAGTTAACTAAAGCAGGGAATAAGAGTTAAGCTATGGGTTAAACATTTCCATGAATAAAACCAAAATGTTCGTGGAATAGTAAATTGACGTTTACCTTAAGAAAATCTACTACAATAAATAAGATGCCTGTTTGGTAACTTGAAATTTTCCCCAAGTTTCGCAAACTTGGGTATTTTTCGTATGGGTTCTGACAGAAAATTATGATAATTTGTAAAAAAAAAAGCTCAAGTTACCAAACACACCTAAGAATTCTCTTGTTAATATATTTCTGTCAATATTGTTGTGTTGTGTTGTGTCTGTTTCTGTTTTGTTTTTATTTATTGAAATGGAATGTTTCTGAGCACTTCCATTAGAGATCATATAAATGTATTTTTGTATAGTTTTCTTGCTATGGTGGTTGATGGCTGATTGTCCAATAATTAGAATTAATGGTTTAAAAACTCGATAAATCTAGCAGACATTATTAATTTTATTCAAAGTTAAATTAGCAATCTTCACTTAGGTATTTTTTTTTTATTTCAGAATAAGTTAGACATATCTGGTTCTTATTCCTTCGCTAAACTACCTTCTCCGGTGGTTTAACTTAGTACACGTCAATTTTTAGATATTTTTTTTTATTCATAACATTTTGCACTTAGTCCACGGAATAAGACCTAACCCTTCGCTGTTCCACGTTTATTAATTTGGCTGTAAATGTTTAGCAAATTGCTAACTAGTAAGATGCTAAGCCCTTAACAATAGGTTGTTTTGGCACCACTATCTTTAACAGATCCGTCCAAGTGCTATGATTATGCGGACGAAATCTATATCATCGCTCCGTTCCCAGCGTGACGTTATACAGAGTCTTTCACGGTGATTGAAGAAGGGTGCTATCAACAAACAAACAAGCATTTGTCTAGGACAAAACGTCACTATTGATAGCATCAACTTTGAAGTACTCATAAGCATTTCATCAACCTTGGAGTAAACATACATCCCACGAATTATAACTTTGGTGGAGATCCGGCGAAGAAATGCAAAGACCGAACAAAACACGTCAACATTGAATTTGTGTGTATTAAATACGTTGTTCAAAGATGAATTAATTTGCTTTAAATGTTTTAGCTCATCTATAGAATGAAAAGTTCCCATAGGAAACCGATATTGGTAAGTACTTAAAATCTTTTCTAGTTATGACTTAACAACTAAATTATTCTTAATCCACTTTGCTTGCCAAAATTTGTTCATTGTCATTATGGAATAGAGCAACTTTTCTTGATTTTTGTTAAGTGATTTGATGAGGGCAATTTTGTGCGATAGTCATCAAAATTTTGTTTATTATTTTTTTTTTGCTTTTAAGAACAAAAACTTGTATTGTCAAAAACAAAAAAAAAAAACGTTTATTTCTTTGATATAATAATGCTAATTGAAACTTCTAATGTTCCTCGTAATACCGTAATAAGCTATTAGTATTACCTCATATTACCTCACATTTTCTTGAGAAAAAAAAAAACTTAATTTATTAGATTTCTATAGTTTATAATTGTTTCTTTTGTTTTGCAATATAACAAACCAGTAGTTTAGGCGGTAGGTATAATTACCTATCTTATACCCTGCAGTATAAATTGAAACAGGTTAAAAGTTCTTTACAATAAATTAGATTTGCATATTACTACCACCTGCAATGCATATTATGATGGTGATTCCTTATTAATGGCTTAATTCAACCCGTTTTTTTTTTCAAGCATATTTATGTGTTATATTGCGTCACAGAACTTGAAATGACGCATGCCAATTTTTCTTGACAACTTTGATTTGTTTCATTTAGAAAATCAAAAGATGGACAATGGAAGTAAATATTCAATTGAAATTATAATTATGAAGAAAAGTTGTAGAGCTTTGTATTTTTGAAAAAGAAAACACAACAGAACATGGAACATGGTTAAAGTTATAAGTTGGTTACTATCCACTACCCACGGTACTATTTACTACAAAGGATTCAGGTTGATCCAAAATTATGGCAGAAAAGAGATACCTACTTCCAGGAAAAATATTGACCAAATTTCCAGATAAATTGAATAATAGGTGTTTTTTTTTAAATCCCGAGGACAATTAGTTGAAAAAAACGACAACGGGGACTAGCGATGCCGTCACAGAAAAAAAATAAAGTTTTTATACAAACTATCGACAACAAGTTAAGCCCCGGGAATTATCTGGGTTTTGCTAAGCCCGCAGTGAATTAGTTTTTGTTGCATTTAAAATGTAAATTATTTACAACCGATGTGGTTTTTTTTCATCCAATTCCCCCCGGCAGCCTTGCAAAACAACACGCCTAATATTAAGTTTTTTAATTGCAGTATATATAATTATTAATTACTATGAGCAATCAAACGATTGCTAAAGAATATAACTTTATCTCAATTTTTGTACAGATTATTAACCTGAACTTCATATAATGGGATTAATACTTGTCCAAATATAATAAGTCATCACTTATTTAAACTTGATTTATTTATATATTAACCGCACTAAAGAAATTGCTTTCTAAAATTTCTTAATACCAGATGACATTTCAATATTTCTTACAGACGATGATATTGTTAGAATTTTAACAAAAATATACAAAACCAAAACTTGTTTGTACTAAACGCTACTGGTGTTTTAACCTTCATATAAAGAGTAAGCAAATATCTTATCATCCAGTCATCAGTTTACATGAGAAAAAAATATCAGCAAACAATAATATTAAACAAGTTTTATCACTTAAAAGATACGTGATTGTTGTATACTTACCAATATTTATTATATTTGTTTATTTTATTTTATTTTATTTTTTTCAGGCTTAAACTAATATTACAAAAAAAAATATAATGTCAATGTTTTGTCTTTCTTTGATGTCGTAAAATTCTTTTTATATAAAATACACATTTAAATTGGAACAAAAAAATGAAATTTTAAATAATATATATAACCTTTTATAATTATTATTGCAGGCGATAAATTAGTAGGTACCTGCGCTTAAAAATTAAAAAGTTTATAGGGCTAAGATTATTTTTTGTTAAAACGTAAAGATAAAAATGTTAGGTAAATTTAAACAAACTCGATTCTATTGTTGATTGTAATTTAGGACTAGATACATAGAATTAATTGTTTTAGCCAGGACCGGCTAAATTGCGGTTTTTATATATTTAACTTAATTTTTGTCAAAATGTCAGTTGATTATATGTATATAATATACACCTACTATTGCTGAATGATAAACTATGAATGTGTAGGTACATATTTTGTTAATTTTTCTGCAAAATTTTGAATTTTTTGATATATCGGTGTATCAAATACAGCACAAAAAAGTTTTGTTTTCAAGAAGTTAAAAATTAATATCTCCGAAATATATTTCACATAGCAAAATATTTTTAGTACTATTTTAAAGACATATTTTATAACTTTTATTTGATACCAATATCATTTTTCTACGTCATTTATTTCGCACGTTATGAACAATTAATTGAAAAAAAGCTGAAATATTTATTTTGTAATCGGTAACTTCAAGCGCAATTATCTCGACTTTCCCATGGACGATCTTCAAAATATTTGACCAATGTAACAGCCTCAACGTCACCTTTCATTTGATACCACTTTTCTGTACACTCTTGACCAACGCTCCATACTAAAATGGGCATTCCCTTTATGTCAAGGAGATACAGCGCTGTAAAGTTAATCTTCCTTTTAGTTTTGAAATTGATTTATTTTCTTGTAATAAATTTTTGTTATGAAAATTAACATTTTTATAACTAGTTGTTAAAACTTTATTTCTTTAATAAATAATATTTTAATTAATCTTCCAAAATAATAAAAAAATAATTTTCTTCGTCTTTAAGCTATAGGTTAGGATCGAGTGTACTTCAATTAATATTTTTATAATATTCTTTCCCTCGAGCTACATTAAGCTACGTCTTGTTGTTACAATTTTTAGAAATCTATACATAGTATTCAGCTTACTATTTTTGAAAGAATTGTATCCGCCCTGATCCAACCTTGAACGCAGTGTACAAATTTGTTTCGTTAAATCGGATATAAAAAACATGGTTTTGACTTTGGACTTTGGTAATGTTACAAAAGTTATACGGCCCTATAATGAATTCCATCGTAATCGGAAAATTTTCCGAATCCCGAAAAAAACTATCACCGAATCCGTTCGTAATGACTATTTGTATGAGATTTTCCACTACGATGGAATCTGTGATGGTTTTTTCGGGATTCGGAAAACTTTTCGTTTACAATGGAATTCATGATAGGGCCGATAATTTCTAGGCTAATAATGGTTCGAAAGTAAGCAGAAGTGACTTTAATTTTGAAAAAAAATATAAATATTTCTTTAAAATATAAAATTAAATTTATCTATTGACAGAGCTCTGAGATATTCAATTTTTAGCTCAACCCCTTTTTCTTGCCTCAATTGGAAAAACAATTTCCAAATAATTTTTCTTAGAAATATGTGGTAAGCATATATTATTTTATGTTGTTATTTAAATAAAATTTTGGTACCTACTTAATAAAAAAGGACAGTTTTTTATTGTTTCTAATGGAACAATATCTTTTATTGAAGGTTTGAATCACAAAACTTTTTACTAGCCACACCCAAGTTGTTCTTCTTGTTGGTTTTTTTCTATTTTCTCCATACTCTATTTATAATTCAAAAGTTCGTTGAAAATATAAGGAGGGAGATTTGTATGAAAGATTTAACGCGGGTCAACAATTAAATTCAAATTATAAGGGTTTTTTTTGTGTGATAACACATCTTGCAGTAAGGCTGCCATTGATTAGAAATTAAATTTTCGGGAAATTTTCCCGGTTATAGCGAATGAGGATATTTTGTACATGATCATGATATCATCCGATCCATTTATAACCCAATTAACACCTAAAACAAACAAAAAACATCTTCGTTTGAAGAAAAAAGCTCTTGAATTAATTAAGTACTTTATTATTTATACTCGTTTATTTATTTATTTTTTATATTTCTTTCACTAAAAACTGAATTAAAAAAGTAGGAAATAAAAGTAAGATGCATGAAAACATATAAAAGTGCATCTTTCCAAATTAATTTTATTATTTATTTATTTTTTAAATCGCCTATTTTATTGATAAAAATGAGAAGCGACTAAAATGAAATGGTAATTTTTTTTGTATATTTATGAGTAATGTTTAATAATTAGATAATATTGATTTATAGTAACTGGATTCTGATTCGTATGTTTTAAGCTCTGAGTGCACTCGACTAAAATTAGTTTTTTTTTTTTGTGGTGAAGCGGGATTGTTTTAAAAAAAAATAAAGAAATAAAAAAAACCCTACATGATAGTTTAATGTAAATATTTAAAAAATGTTATTTCACTGGAATTTTTAGCGCCCTTCAGCTTAAATCTATAAGCGCAATCAATCACGCGAACCTGGTTTAAGGTGTATTAAATGCATTTGAATAATATATCAACAAAACACGAAATACATCTCGCCGGTATTTAAAAAATCTACATAAATATGGATTAAGATAACATATTCTGTTTCATTTAGGTAATTAATACTTATATTTGTTTAGTGATAAATCAAAACACTTCGATAAAAACCGTTGAACTGTGCTAAAATTAGAATCATCGTTCTGTATATAAAATTAATTTGTTGATACGAAATATATCGCTTGTTACTTTATTAAAGTGTTTTTCGATTGGTCGGCGGTCGCCCAAAATTCTTCTGAATCCCACATAACGACAGTTCTTCTTCTCGATAGAAGGAAAAATGCTTCTGGATTTGAATACAAAATCGAAATCAGAAGCTCTACATTGCATTGAAAATTTTATTGTACATGTTGTTTTTGTATACTTTTGACTATTTTACACTTTCACTCTAATGATGCACAATATACAAACACAGTAGGTTATGTACCTATAAACTAAAAAAAAATCGTATTTTTTTGCGAGGATAAGAATATTTTTGATTTATCCATATATTTAAAAAAATATGTACAAAAATAACGTTATCGAATTGTATTGTTTTGGGGTAATAGCTAATTCTGTTTCATTTCAATTTTCAACTGCACGTTCAATGTTGGTCAATTACCTACTTAAGTAAAAAAATAACATAAAATGTAATAAAAAAAGTAAGTACCTAGAATTTAAATACATACATATCTATCAACAAATTTAAACTTAAAACGTTTAAATATCAGATATAGGTACCTCCCATGGATTTACCTCATAACTGATTTTTTTTTAATTTCACTCAGGTTAAGTATAATAAGTTAATATTAAAATAAAAAAAGTCCCCTGAGCTGAATCAAATGGGGAATCATCAATATCAAAAATAATGTTTTTTTTTGTGGTTTTATTTTAAATTAAAACCAAATTATTTGTGATAATCTATATAAAAGTGATGCCACTGAGGTTATTTTTTTTACCCAGCTAAAAGTCGGTACAAAAGTATTATACCAATTTGTAAGAAGCTTAACTTAGGTAAATGGAAGTTGAAATTAAATTTGTATAAATAATATGTACAACTTAAGCTAAACTCTTGAAAATAATAATAAATTATTATCCGTGATAAATAAAAAAGAAACTCAATTTTGTTCCACAAAAACCACCTATCTCTTTAGAGTTCTAAGCCGAAGCACGTCATTGTACCTATGTACCTACTTACTTACTCTATGTTAAATTAACGAGGCTGTCAGCAGAGACGTTTGACAACTTTGACCATAATTATGTTGGTCCATTGAAGTACCACAAAAATTTAGAAAACTTTCCTCTAACTTGTTCAACCACTTAGAGCTTCTTGCAAAGCCCGAGAGACTACTAATGTCATGACTTACTGTTTGTAGTTACTAGGTCCTGATTTGAATTCGTTTATTTATAATAGCAGGGAATAAAAAAACTTATTCCCAGCTCCTGAATATTTTCTTTCAAAAAAAACAGACAGCATCTCTTGAAATCAAATAGTGGTGCTGCACATAACGAGAGATATAAGCGTATATTCTAACCTATAGAAACTGTAGTATCTTAAAAAAAATTATGAATACTCACAATGTTGCAAAGTTTACCCTACTTTCCGTATAGTCTGAATTTCTTCCTCACTCATATTTTTGTGTACTAAATTATTATTTTGTTGCTCATTTTCGTATATAGAAATAGGCCTCATTTGTTAAATTTTAAAATACAATGTCAGAACTCTTTAGAAGCATCGGATTAAAAAATTATAACAAAATCGCTCCTGCAAAATTGAGATTGAACAATGAGTGGTAAAACTACATCAGTTCGTTCGATTTCAAAACTTAAAATAATACAAATTTGTACGTATTTCTATAGGTCAGAACAGGTTGAATGGTTTAGCCTTATATCAATTAAACACGAAGTAGCTAACGCAATTGAATACGAGACATTCAGCCTTATCACAAATTCCATCGTAATCGGAAACTTGTTACGAATACCGAAAAAAACTATCACAGATTCCATCGTAGTGGAAAATCTCATACAAATAGTCATTACGAACGGATTCGGTGATAATTTTTTTAGGGATTCGGAAAATTTTCCGATTACGATGGAATTCATGATAGGGCCGATTATTGAAAAATTAGCTGAATTGAAGTTACAAAAGAGGCTATTTATTTAATTGGGTTTAAATAATACAAAAGCAAATTTCATCTTTTAATAGCAATTTATATTTCATTTGTTTTTTGTTTTATACATTTCTACAAATATTGTTGATACTTTTATTTTAATACAATGTATTATGGTTTTAATAAAATATTAATAATCGATTTTGATAATAATAATATTGTTTTCATCAATAGGTATTTATGTTTCTAACAAATAAAACCATTTCCTTCCATCATTGCTCAAGCTTTACCAGCAAACTTCTATGAATGACATATAGAAATCTTATTTTGTTTTACTTTCTAATAAGATTTTTTTTTTAATTTAGTTTGTTTTTTTTTTTCATTTTTCGTTAACAGTTTGATTTCAAACGAATGTTACGTTACATATTTTCAAAAAAGTACAAAAAATATTTGTTTGAGTAAACTTGTTTGAATTATATACGCACTTCAGTGATATAAGGCAGTGCAAAAAAAAAAAATACTTCATACACAAAAAAATAAGTAGTGCATTATGAATAGTTTAAATAAGTAAAGAAATTAAAAAAATATATGAGCTCTGAAAAGTTATGGAACTCAACCAATAGGAAAAAAAAATTATATAAAATAAAACTATGTATGTGTTGTTGCATTCAGTGGGATAAATTTGTTTAATCTTCTAGCGTTACATTCCGGAAGAGATATGACATCGACTCCTTGTTGTGAATTCTACGAATTGCTTCGGCTATCAAAATTGAAATGTCAATTGTTTTGATTTTGTGACATTGTAATTTTTGAATCTCATGCGGAATGGTGTTCGTTACCACAACCTTAGCAAAAAAAAAATAATTTTTCAGTTATATTTAGTTATTTTTTGTTTATTGTTTGTTTCGTATACCTCATCAATAGGCGATTCATCAATCAATCGGGGAGCGTCAGAACTTAATAAGCCATGTGTTGCGAGGACGTAAATTTTACAAGCTCCATTTTCCTTGAGCACTTCGGCTGCAGCAACAAATGATTGGACGTCATCTATAAGGTCATCCTATTGAAAAATCAATTAATTATTGTTATATCACTCGATAAGATTAAATTTATCTTTTAAGATACTCATAGAATGATTGCCTACTTTTTGTTTTTAAAATTATAAGGCTATTTTGTTGCTCTTTGCTTTTTTAAATAAAATATTCTTATACAAACAAAGGAAAATTGTAGGGGCTTAACTTGCCTCTTAAGATTATTCTTCCTGGTTAAGTACTTTATGGGTAAAAAAAGATTAAATATTCTACGTATAAGAGCATTTAGGTGCCTTATTGGACTTAGTTTCTTATGCTCAATTAAAAAAAAAAAAGTGCAGCAAATTATTTTTCCTGCTTATTTTAAAAACCTACCACTAATTTTAAAAAAACCGCGAAAAGTAACAACGTTTTGTTTTTAGTTCAAAATTCTTTTAAGTCGATGAACCTTTCTTTTCTTTTTCCGAATGTTCAGTTTTTTTTTTTTTTAATTAAAGGATCATGTTTATTGCTCCTTAAATATCAATTAATAGATGTGTTCCTTTACTTTGAAACTCTGTGTCCAAAACGAAACATTACATTTTTTTTTATAAACTTTGACAGACTTTTGTGTAGAAATTCACACAAAGGTTTAGAGTTTCAAATTACAGGAACTAGGCTTATGATAACTTTTCTTCGTTATTTTTGTTACTTATGTATATACTGATACTGATAAAATAAATTGAAAATTTTTGCAAAATTTTTTGTTGACTTTTTGCTTCACTTATAAAGCGTATAGTTCTATTTTTGAAAAAATAATTTAATTGATATTTGTAACCCCCAAAGTCGTAGATGAAATCCTGCCAGACTTTCGTATTGGTTGTGATTTAGGATTTTTTTTAGACCTGCATGTTGTTTTAAGATCTAGTAATTTTCAATATACTTGTGAAGGGATTGCACCAGCGGCCACTTAACAAAACAGTTAAAATTCCAAATCTGAGTCGATACTTGATACCCATATGTTCTCAACAATATTATTGCAATAGCATTTCATTCAACATCTTAGTAATACGATAAAACATACAAAAATACTAGTGGCCGACTCGACTGACGCTACGAATTAAATAACTAAAAATGCATCATATTATTCTGATAGCACGCTCGGCGTATGGATGTATACAAAAAGATTATTATTAAATTAGAGGCACAATCAGCGGTCATTTGTTTATGAATATAATGAACCCAGAACACGTCAAGTGTTCGGTCGTTTACCCCATTTAAATACATGCTTATAAAGCATGAAACAATCAAATGAATATCGATTCATATGGGTTTCAAGCCAGGTTTGGTAGATTTTAAATCGACAACATATTGTTTTAGTATAAATTAACAATTTTAACAATTTTGAAATAAACTGACTATTCGTTTTGTATCAAACACGTTAGTATCTATTTTTATCTTGTGTGGGTTACGAGCCAAAGCTTGAACTGAGACGATATTTTGTTACATTAAGATCAAAACCTCGAGTGCAGTTATTGCCAGAGGTCCGAGCTGGAGCATTTTTAATGCTAAGCGGTTAGCTTTTTGATAAACAATAAGGAGCAATAGTCAAGTTAACCACCAATTCGAGGGAGCATATTATAGTCAAGCTTGCAGCGACCAATGTTGCACACTAGTCGAATAGCATTTATATTAATTGGTTGTAAACATATAGTTTAATTAGATATGTGGGAACAACACAATCAAGTGCTCGTCTTCTCGATCAATTCAATTTTTTATTCAAAAGCTGTTAAGTTGCTTAAAAATACTAATAATAATTTTCATTTTATTACACTTAATATTGATTTATAAGACTATAATATATTTTATTTAACTTACCACCATAATAGCAATTCGTCCATTAACATCACCAACAACATTAATTGGGGGCTTTTCTTTTGGTGGATGTCCAGGTACTCCGACTGATACGCTAATTGTCCGCTGCCTGCTACTACTTTATAAATATATCCATTTTGCAAAAAGTAAACATGCAAAAGAAATACATTTTAATACATATTTTAATTCAGTTAAAAGGAAATTTATGTTTTTTCGTTGGATTCATACAAACCTACGAGTAGGGGTCGAAGGAAAGCACATTTCAACTGAATTCCCTATTGTAGTGCTATATGTACTGTGTGACAGAAAATAGATTTTTTTTTGTTTTTCGAATCGATTTTTCGTTTGGTTTTTTAAAACTTTCAAATATTTAACCAAAATACAAAATTAAAGGCAAAATAAAAGTTAGCTTTATAAATTGCAACTGACAAAAGGAATAAGGGGGAAATTGTTTAATACAAGGTTAAGGATTTGAAGTATAGGAATTAAATTTGGATGTAATTGTTAATGGGGACACATATTGGATAAGGGATACGTATACGTACAATTAAGGAATTGTGCAACTATGGTTTTACACATTATTATTGTTCTACTTATTAATTTACTTAAATCATTTGTGTTTGTGATTTTTTTTTGTAAAAGCGACACAACAACTGAGTTTTCTAATAGTGCATTACATTAGCGGTCTTACATAAAATATGTAAACAAAAAAAGATGGAACCGATATTTTAATTTCCAGGGCTACTGGTCTTAGAAAAGCTTTCAACACAAACTTTGTATCAATGATACATTTTACAACTAAAGAGTAAAAAATACTTTTCACTCTGTCAAAAATGAGAAATAGTATGGATGCTAGAGTTAAAATGCTTAATACATCTCTTGAGCTGAAGTGTAAAAAGAAATACTAGCATAATCTATTTTAATGAAACACCGCAATTTTTTCACGATAAAAAGACTGATTTATACAGATTCTGCCATGTACCAATTCAAAATGGATTTTTGAAAAAAAAAAAATACGTCCGATTTTGTACCAGACGAGATTAAAGACATTTTGCGGTTAGCACCGAATTGTTTGGCTGACCATCATTTACCATTACGGTGGAGCGAAAATCTGCCATTTGTAATTAAAAAAGCCTAATTGGTTAAATAAAATGATGTAGCTGTGGCACTGCCAAAGTTGAAAGGTACGACAGTAATATACAGCTACAAACTCCTTAACTCAGAAATTATAATCTTCTTAAAAGTGGCTTTAAATTTGAGTAGTATAATGAATTCAATAACTTTCTTCCATTTGATCGGTAATTTTTTGTCTAAAGCAAGCTATGGCTAAAGTTTGATTGAAAGAAGGAA
Source organism: Epistrophe grossulariae (assembly GCA_929447395.1). Lineage (NCBI taxonomy): Eukaryota > Metazoa > Arthropoda > Insecta > Diptera > Syrphidae > Epistrophe > Epistrophe grossulariae. Next base: position 143,486,862 of record OV839567.1, on the reverse strand, counting down.
AAAAGCTGAGTCGGACAAAATCAAAAACGGTAATATTAAATTATTTTACTAAATCCAGATAATTATCGTAAGTCTAAATACATTTTGGTCTGGGCTTTTCAACATATAAATACGTCAAAAAATATATTCTTCGGCTTATAAACTTTGTGGTAGCGCAGATCACAGTCAAAAATTGCAGTAAACACCACATTCTGAAGGTTTCGGAAGCATGCAAGACTTTCAACGGTTTGATGAATTTTCATACTTCTAAGCAAGCAGCAACTAGAATCCGAATCCATACATTAATGTTCAAAGACAAAATTTATTTGGATTGTGCGAAAAGGGCAACATAACCAGTATGAGCCAAAAAAATAGGGAAAAACAAGAGAATATTTATTCGGAAAGAAGAAGATCTATTCTTCTTGTTAAAGAATTTAAAGTAAAAAAATCAATAAATTGACAGTTTGAAGAAGGGAACAACCGCCAGAAATCGAAAAACTAATTTTTGGCGTGCATACAGAAATTTTAGTTAAAAGAAGTGTATGAAAATGTGGATGAAAAAGAGTCTAGGTACCAAGTTTCAATCTAAATTTTTTCAGCTTCAAGACATTATGTGATAAAAATAGCTACAAAACTCAGTTTATCATTCCAAAATAGCAATAAATTTCAAAAAATTGAGAGCATCTCAGAAGAAATGTTCAAACAATTTTTCCAAAAGCTGTATGGACGAGGAATAATCGATTCCTGCTCTTCCCAAAATACTTAACTTATCTAGTAAACAAAGGCATAAGAATTCTTGTACGCTTCATAAGCAGCTCCAAGGAGTTAAACTAGGAAGAATGTTTGCCAGATTCATTTAATAACGCAATGGACCAACATTATAGTGTAAGGTAGTCAGTTTTCCTATTTTAAGAATAATAATATTTTTGGTTAATATTTTGTTAATCACAAATAAGATTGGTGAACAAATTTTTCGGTTAAGGTCTCAGAAATTTTCTTTCGTCTCATTAGAAGTTTTGTGAGTGCTATTTCCACTCTACATCGCTCATTAGAAAGAACACCGTTATAACTCAAGAAATGCTGTTTCGAGGTAAATCTGATTGAAATTTTCTGTTTCGTGAAAAAGCTATTGAAAACAGTAGTAGTGCCTCAAATAACGCGCTCGTTATTGAAATTGAGTAAAAATATTTATGTTTTTTTTTCAGAAATAAAGTGAAAAATATTCTACGTACGATGGTGTACTAACCTCAAAAACGAAATATTTTGAGTTATGACGGTGTTCTTTTTAATGAGCGATATCTGTAGTGAAAAAAAGAATACAATGCACTGCGAATCAACAAAATCCATAATTGGCATGTATAATTCGCTTACACAATTTCTGACGAAGGAAAATTGTGAGCAAAAATGGGAAATTTTTGCTGCTACATTTCTGAGATCTGAGCAACCTGCACTTTAAACATAGCATTTTGAAGAAATGTTTTGTTTTTATAATTCTTATTTGTTTACACATATTCGGTCGTATTTATAAACGTTGTCTAACTTGGGACAGCCGTCCAAGTTATAGATAAACATTTTTATTTGATGTTTAAGAGCTATCTAACTTAGAAAACGGACTCGGTTGTCTCAATCTTGGCTAAAGTAACATTTTATTTAATAGAATAAAGCATTTTTCTAACTATTAAGAACTATTTTGACACTGCCTAATTAGTAAAAAATCTAATAAATACGCCTGATTGAGTCTATGTCAACTCTTCATGAATATTTTTGCTGCGTTTTCGTTAAATGGATATAATTAAAGCTAAAGAAAAATCTAGTTTAGCATAAGCTGCGTACTTTTTCAAAAGAATTCTAAGAAAACTACCTTTTTCTAAATTTCGCGCACACACTAACACAAACAAAATACATTTTCAAATCGATAGTTGAAATGTACTTAACAAAATAAAAAAAGAAATCGCTTACTAGCTCTCTTATAGTTATGTGCAATTTCATTTTCTTTTTAAAGACAAATGGGATGCATGAATTCCTTAGTCAAAAGAAATACAATATTAAGTAAATTATTTTCTATATGACAAAGTATTTCACCATCACCTTTTATGAACCGCATGACTAGCATACTGAACTAACATAAATTACCTATATATATATAATATTTTTGTTTTTGATTACAACAAAACTTGAAACACCACTAACCTTGCTGGTGGAGGTGAATATCTGCCATCAACTTCATCACTTTCAGCTTCTTTTTGTTCACCGTGTATGACAGCGATTCCCAAACGTAAACGCTCAGCGTATGAAGTTGCTTTTTTAGCTGAGCCAGGGTCACGGGCTACAATTACTGAATTTCTGTAATCGGGAATCTGGAAGAGAAAACAAACTTAATAATAAATCCTAATTACAAAATAAATTCATCTGTTCATACAAAATGAGGCATTATTTTGTGCACAACTTGTCGGAAAATCATTTTCATATACAGACAGATAAAAGCGCAAAAAACTTGCTGGTTTCGCAACTCAAATACAAAATATATTACCGGACAAACGACACGCACGATCTCTCGAAATTTGAAGAGCTAAAAATCTCTTATTTTGATCACAATTTGCATTTCAAATTGAATTTTAACAGATTTAGGTTAAAGATTTAAACAAAAACTACTAAGCTTTAATAAAAAAAATCTAAATTTACTCAAATACGATCGCATAATGATTTCCCAAACAAGTTCACCAACAAAATGCTTTACAACATACACTCTCTTGAATATACTGCAACAAGAATGGTGATGCCCTTAGATTATCCACAGGAATATCGAAGAATCCCTGAATTTCCTTCTGATGCAAGTCCATTGTGATTATGTGTGTGAGACCAGATTTGCACATCATCTAAATAAAACAACAGATTCATTAAGAAATTGACCAAAAACAAACGATATTCCACAAACTTACCTTGGCCAACAATTTGGTAACAATACAACCACGTTTCCTCATTTTACATTGCTTTGAATATGGCAAATATGGAATTACTCCAACAACAGAACGAGCTGACGAAGTCTTACAAGCATAAGCCATAATAAGCAACTCCATGATGTTGTTATTTGCATCCCTTATAAATATTTAGATTAAAATGAATTTGAATATTTATAAAAAAAAATAATAATTTTTCAACAACTGACTTAGTTCCAGTTTGAATGATGTATATATCTTTACCACGAACAGAGTCACCAATTTCAACCATAGTCTCACGATTTGTTTTATGAAATACAGAACAACCACCGCTCTTTAGTCCCATTCGATCAGCGACCATGTTCGCCAAATCAGGATGTGAATTGCCATGAATAATGACAATTTCTGATGCTGATGATGCCTCCATTTCGCCTCGATAGCGTTTTGGTGGACGGACACTTCCTAATCTGTAATAAAGTTAAAATACAAATTAGGACTTTTATAAGTAAGTCGAGGACTTAAACTATTAAAAAAAAACGCCAAGAAATTCTATGGAACTAGCGTTTAAAGCGGAACAAGTAAATTTTTCCCGGGAAAGGTATAACCCCAGGTGGAAGTAGGCAATTAAGTGCTCTAAAATAAGCTTTTTCTTATATACAATTTTTATATGAATTTTGTTAGTTGCGGGGGGACTAGTACTAGGAATGAAAGCTATTTGAGTGGTTTGATTCATGGTGTTTTTTTATTTAAATCATTGTTGTTGTTTTTGGAAACCCGTGTTGTTTCCTGCTATTCAACAGATACTCATTTTATTACGGCGAGGACGAATCGAAATATCCTGTTAGGCTAAATTAATCATCTAAAATAGATGGACTAGACCGACGCGGACCTGAACTAAGTGAAAATATTCATTTTCAGCTTAAATCTTATAAATCTGCTGGACCTTAGTCTGAATCTACTGCTTTGTCTTGGACTGATAATCATCGCATATATAGGTATAACTATGAGGCTATAAGGGGCTTTGCTGATGTTAAAAGAAAAATAACTTTTACCAATTGGTGTTTCTTTATGTGAACTAATTAGTAAAGCCCTTTCTGACCTCGAACGACTAAAGTGACCCTTTATGGAACCTTGTTTATGTCACGTCTTTTTTGTTTTGATATGAACATGTATAGGATTTTTATTACACTTGTGCACCTGTTACACGTACGGTAATTGAAGAAGACAAGCTATACGAACTGTTCAGCGACATAATGTCCCTCGTTTTTTAGCAAGGTTTCTAAGGAAGAATGGTGAGCGAGTTAACTGAAGATAAATGTATTGATATGATAAGACTATTGATGAGTCTTTGGTATGAACTGCAGATCCTTGCCTGGCCAGTTCGTCATTTCTTTGATTTCTCGCAATGCTTGACTTGGTTTTCTGGAGTGCACTTAAATGAACACTCCACCTCGTAAAATTTACAAGGCCACCATGGGGTAGAAAGACCACAAATAATGTAACTTTTCAAAATTATGAGACACTAGATCACACTTCATATGAAGAATTGAAGGGAACGAGCTCTAGATTGGACCATCTTGAATTGGTTGAGGTTTAGGCTCTTATATGCTACCAGAAAAATAAGATCTGACAAAGAAAATTGCTTATTCTTATATAAAAATTATATAAAAATTAAAAAAAATTTGAAATTTGACAATATTTTTTAATAAAAACATTATGATAAGATTTAAGGAGGAGTTAAAAATTAAAATATTTTAAGAATTAATCAAAAAATCATTTTGCTTAACTAAAGATTATCCTCTAAGTACGATTTTGTACAGGGGCTAAATTGAAATCGATTGATTTCTCAAAAACACAAAAAGCAACTCTTCTTTTCCTATAGAATTATATCAAAAAGTTTTCTATATAGCGTACACACACGAAAGAATATGAAATTTTATGGTAAACAAACAAAAATCCATTAATACGCACATGTGTCACGGGATTTCCAGGTTACAACAAACTTTAACCTATGTTATATGTATATTTGAATAGGTATTTGTTTCTTCTTCCCTATATATTCTATGCCCGGCAACGTAACCACTGCACAAAGTTCGCAATTAATTGATTCCTACTGCAGGAATTTGCATTATTTACCTCTTTTTTTCGCTCTAGTGAACTAAATAAGTTTTGCTATATGTATGGCAACCATAAAAGATATGTAATTTTATCGATCAAACACCCAACATCGAGAATTTTATTCTAAATCGTATTTTCTTTAAATTTGTTGTCCTATTCAAAATGTGTGTGTAAATCAATCTATTTGAATGCAAATAAGAAATTCTAAAGTTGTAAGCAAAGAAAAGAAAAAAAAAAAAACTAAGGACAAACTAAAGAAAAAGGAACAAAAGATTTCAATTTACGATATCCTCTAAGAACCCTAGATTGGGAAGTGTTTTGCCTGCGTGTGTTTGTGCAACTTTAAAGTATCCTTAAGTCGTAAATTTAAAAGCCAAACCAAGAGTTAGAAAGGTATATAAAGAGACGCTAGCAGACACCCCATTATAGAGTGGTGTAATAGTTGTAGGCGAAATTCCTTAAAGGAACAAGAAACTGCGTCAAATGAATGGAGTGAAGTAGATTGAAATGCAAATCATCTACTACCTAGATTGTTTCAAGTAGATTGTGAGGAACCTTTAAGGAAGGCCACATGGATTAAAAGAAGACAAGCAGGAGGTTAAAAGGATGGGTGATTCAGGTAAGTGTGGTCGGTGAAGAGAATTTGAAAGTAACTTTGTTATCTCGGTTTTGTTTCAAAGAAACTACATATATTTAATTGGGATAAATTTATAATAGATACCTATGTATAACAGTTCCGTGCAAAAAAGGCTTCATAAGTACATGGAAGTTTCGTAAGCTCAAACCTAATGATAATAAAAGAGGAAAATGCAGTAGAGGGCAATCATTCAATATTAGAGAATAATTTTTCTTCTAAGCAGGGACTTGGACAACAAGGAATTGTTGAAACGATTTTAATTTATATTTATTGATTTTGAATTATAAAATAATAAAAAATAAAAAAGAGGCACGACAGCTAATAGAGAATCGGGGCCTAGTGATTCACACTCTCAACATTTACTGTATGGTTTTTATTAGTCGGCAGAAATAGAGGGGGCCTATAATTTTCTACCAAATAATTAAGATATCAGAAGCCGCGTTTTATTATCTACGGATCTAGATCAGGATCATCTTTTAACACGTAATGCAACAACAATTTTGGATCCTGCTCTGTATCTGGATATATTTTAAAGATCCGAAAATAAGTTTTAACTCTGGCGAGTAGACGGCTCTTTAGTCAGTAGGGAGTACAAACTGTAGTGTAAAGAAAGAAGACAATATCTACATGAAAAATAAACAAACATAAGAAAAAAAGAGATGAGCATAAAACACTGTTGTTATTGTGGATCCGCATCGTTTTATTTTCATGGGATGATCCTGATCCAGATCCGTAGATAATAAAACACGGCTATAATAAGTTAGAATATTTGCGTACCGAAACATTTGATGGTTTATTTTTTTTAATTTAAAAATTGCAATCTCGGAATCTTAAATTCAGTTGTCGAATTATGGAAATCGACAAAGATCGCTAGATAGATCGTCACCTCTATCTATCTTTTAGAGAAAGATATACAAACATCGTCAAAAGAATTACGAATCCCATTTTGGTGTAAGGTAAAATCGGGTCACTTAGCGGAACGCTATGACCTTAGCGATAACCAACACAAGTGTTAATCTTTCTATTCGAAATTGTTGGTTTTAGGCGAAAAGTTGTTAAAAATAGACACGAATTGCCTTATATGTTTGTAATAGAATTAAGCCCAAATTCAAATAAATAGCTCATTAACAAATTGATCAAAATGGCGAAAAAAATTTATTGAAAAAGAAAAAATATCCTGATTGCGAAAAAATCGGTAGAGTTTGAAAATAAAAAAAAAACGACTTAAGTTTATTATCATGCCGCCGGTCTGGGTTCATATCCAACCTATTCTCCCCAAAATATTATTTTCGGGGGTAATTGTCTTAGTGGTTCCTAGAGTTGTAAGTCAATAGACCCTAGTTTAGCAGGAAATTTCACGACTTTTTCGGGTTTACTTTCACGTCTAGTAGAAAAATACGCAACGAGCGAAATTTATAAATTTAGCTAATTGGTTGCGGAGTAAAATTGATACATTGATGAAACACAAAATTATTTTGATTTTCTTCAATTTTCATTGACAAAATGTTTGATTTACTGAACTACACTAACAAATTCCCTAGCAAAATTGCCAATGTTCATTGAAACGTGTGGGGACTTTTTTCATCAATTTTACCTGACGAAAAAAATTTCAATATTACCTGACGAGTAACTGTCTTAATACTGTAAATTGCATTTGAAAAACCTATAAATGGCGTAGGCAAACATTTCAACAGCAGTACAAAGCATGACGTAACCCCTTTGGAGCAACTTAATTATTTTAAAATTACAATGGACTTAAGTTACTTATGCCTTAATACCAAACTATTTTAAAAACTTCCTGACGTATACCCTTTGTACAAAATAATTTCTATAGAAAGTTACTCTAGACTTATCCTGATAGGATAGGAAAGAAAAAAAATTGAAAATTCAATAAAAATTCGAAAATGGAATTTTCTGCATGGCACCAGAGAATTATACATACATACACACAAAACCCTTATAATGCTTACAATAAAATAATTTAGTTGTAGAGACATCGATTTACTCTCGTTTTGAAATAAAGATGCTACCATAATTTTTTTTAAGGTGTCATAAGGTCAATTTGACATAGCACAGTAGCTTCAATTTTTTAACTGCTCCGTAATTTACAAAATTCTAAAATGACATTTCGTGTAAAATAGGAAGAACATAAGACGACAACTGGATTAGCACAACATATAGACGAAACTAATCACACAGCTGATTTTGACAATATAAAAATTCTAGATAAGGAGGAGAAGGGAAATACAAGGTATACATTGGAAAGCTTAAGAATTCAACAAAAACTGTGTAAAGAGCTAATTGAAGCAGCTGGCACGCTGGCGTAAGCTCGGCTAAGCTCGCCGAAATGGTCGGGGATCTTGCTGCTACCCTTATACAAAACAAAAAAAAATCGTGCCATAAAAGAAAATGCTAAACCGAAATCAAAGATATAAAGTTAAAATTTAAAAAAAAAGAATGATATAATTATGCATTTGGTTATAAAAGAAGAAAGAATGTGATAGAAACTCTTATCCATAAGATAGTTTCCTTCAACTATGCCTACCCCACATACATTCAGAAGTACAGATGTTTTATACTCTTGATTGGGAAATCCCCCCCTCGTGTAGCATTATACATATATAATGTCACACCGTGTCATTTGCGTCCCGTTTCTTTAGCAAATAACCCCTTGACGAAACAAAACCTCACCTCTTTCAAAGTTCACCACATATCTCACCTTTAGTAATGATTTATTCCATTATTGCCTCAAAATTCTTTCTATCAAATAAAATGTTCATTCAAAATTTTCATCTCAAAACAATATTCTAACTTTATTAAACATATAATAAATCTTAGCAATGATAAATGTAGATTAATTCGTTAATTTCAATGGTTATGTAGGAATATTCTATAATTACGGTACTAAATTAAAAAAAAAGAAAACTTCCTCGATGTTAAGGTGCGCAACCTAACCCCCAGGATTACATCTGATGTAATGCAAAATAAAATAAAATGTAATGTAATATTAGCAAGAGAAATAATATATGTAAGATATGGTTAATAATAAAAATAGTTATACGAAATTAAGTTGAAAGGAAACATAAGAAAAATCAAAGAAATAACATTAAAGGAATAAAAATTAGCATGCAATTGCATCAAACAAAAAGAATTATTTAAACATATGTAATTACTATCAGATAACAAACGAAAAAAAATAACAACACGAAAATCAGCATCAGTGGTCTTAGTCCAAATGAATTTTGTATTCTTTCAAAAGATGTTTTGTTTTTGGTATTATCTACTATAATTTTGGTCCTTTTTCTTTTAATATATATGTATATATTTTCTTATAGAAAAATATATGGACAGGTATTCAATTCTGAATAAATATTTTCAATTTCTGGTAAGAATTTGTTCTGCCAACAATAAAATTAAAATAACGAAATACCTACAATATTTATCCTCTTGGTTAAGATTTGTCTTCTTTTCTTGGTGGTCAATATGTCCAGTTTTGCTCCTTAACTTTTTATTTTGTGGACTTGAGGTTTCTTACGTGCTTGTTTGCATCTATTTCCCCAAGAACATCAGCACGGAATTCAGGATGATTTGGACCAACAATGCAAAAGAAAACTAAACCAAAAAAAAAGATTTTTTTTTTTTTTCTTCATCTATCTTACATTTATTATTACCTTCCAATTGGTTCTAAATATACTTTCCAGAAAATTCGTGATTTGTCGAATATATATATAATAGTATGTAGAAATCTTTTCCAATTTTCTTACAGCAACACAATATATTCACTATTAACTCTTTTTATTTTTTTATTTTAAATATCTGAACTTGATTCACGAAAGATAGAATGAACAATAAAAATAGATTTCTGAAATTTATTTTTGTTTTATTTGTGGAAATTGCAAGGCAATTTAGATAAAATTTTGTGAAGTATAAAATTTCAAGGTGGAAATTTTGAATTTTTAAATCAGGGTAGACAGATTCGTAGCATATACGAAAAAGTTATTTATTAATAAAAAGATGCTGCTACAAAGCAATGGGTTTTGTCGATCAAACTATACAAAAAACCATTGAAACAAAGCAGATTTTTATCGCAACGTGTGGCTTCGACCCATGACCCTGAAATTAGCCGGGCTATTTCCTTAAATCCTTAGCATGAAATATACCAATCCTTTTACCTTCCATACTTTCTACCTCATACAGACAATTCCCCACAGGTTTGATAACCCGACACTTTATAAATTTTGAACAGAGCTTTGCATTCAGTTTCATGCTTGCATTACTAAGAATAAAGTTACGACGAAAGACTTCATCACCTGCATGAAAATTTACCTTAGAACTTCTTAAATTATAGGCCTTTTCATTGCGGTCAAAAGCAATTTTTAAGTTCTGCTCTACTTTCTTTCGTATCAACTCTAATTTTCCTGAATGATTTATTTCTGTTGATTCACCATCATTGAGTATGTCAAGTTTATTTAAAATCTTATAAGTATTTCCATGGGTAACCATATTATTACCAAAAAGACAAAAGTATGGATTTGTTCCAATAGACTGATGATAAGAGTTACATAGTGCCATTTGAATATCTGAAATATATAAATCCCACTCTCTTTGATCTTCTTGAAGATACATTCTAATGGATGACAGTATAGAGCGATTCACACGCTCAGATGCGTTTGCCTGAGGTGAATATAAAGCTGTTCTGATATGCTTCACCCCAAAACTCGATATGAAATGTTGGAAATCTTTTGAAATAAATTGTTTCCCGTTATCTGACAATATAAATTCAGGTACCCCAAATTTATGAAAGACTTCCTTTTCCAAAAACTGAAGAACTAATTTTGTACACGCTTTATGCATTGGTTTCAAAAATACATATTTAGACATATGGTCCAGCACTACAAATAGGTACACATTTCCATTCTTCGAACGAATATATGGTCCCATGAAATCTATATAAAGTTTTTGAAAGGGTCTTTCAATTTCAATCTGTTTTCCCATTGGAGGTCTTAACGTTTTATTTGGAGCTTTATTTTCTTTGCATTGCTCACAACTATTTACAAACTCTTTAACCTGTGTTGTCATGTTAGGCCAATAATATAATTCTTTCAATTTCGATAGGGTTTTAGCTATGCCTCCGTGTGCTGCTTTAGGTGGAATATGGGCACTTTCTATAAGGGAATGAGTTAAAACTATCGGAACCCAAAGTCGCCACTCTAATGTGTTAAACGGCTCTGACTGTGATGCGAATGCACGTTTGAATACTAAATTTTCGGAAACTTTTAAATCTGGTAAATCTTTTTTATTTTTCGTTACGGTATCCACCAAATCAAGATATTCTTCTGATTTAAAAGCTTCATCTTCCGTATTTATAGATAAACTTACACCGTTTATTGCTGTTATTTCATCCATATGCATTCTTGACAATACATCCGGTACAATGTTTTGGGAACCTTTCCTATGTTGAATTTCGAATTCAAATACCTGCAATCTTAACGACCATCTTGCTAATCTTCCATTTAAATCTTTCAAATTCATGAGCCATTTCAGACTGGCATGATCTGTAATAATTGTAAATGGAAGACCTTCAATATATGGACGAAACTTTTTTACTGCTAATACAGCGGCTAAGCATTCCTGCTCTGTCACGCTATAATTTCTCTGACACGAATTTAATTTTTGTGAAAAGAATGCAATTGGCTTTTCATTTTTGTCTTCATCATATTGAAATAGAACTCCCCCAACACCTTGACTCGATGCATCGCATTGAATATAGAAATGCTGCTCAAAGTTTGGATTACTTAATAAGGGAGCTGTTATTAAAGCTGATTTTAAAGCTTCAAATGCAGTCAAAGCATCTGCGGACATCTTAAAACCTTTTCCCTTTCTTAGCGTGTCAGACAAAGCAGCCGATATCGCTGCAAAATTGCGAACAAATCTTCTATACCAACCACAAAGTCCGAGAAACCTTCGTACTTGTTTCTGCGTTTTTGGTATAGGAAAATCCTTAATGGCTGAAACTTTGTCGGGATCAGGTTTTATGTGGCCTTGTCCTACAATATAACCGAGATATTTTACTTCCTTATAACAAAAGTTAGATTTCTCAACATTAATTGTGAGATTGGCTTTTTTGAGATAATTCGCTACTTTGGCCAGTAATTCAAGATGTTCATCGAAATCCTTGGATACGATAAGCAAGTCATCAACATACACAAACACCCGATCACGAAGGTCCGGAGGAATAACTTTATCTAATAAGCGGCAAAGTCTTTGAGATGCGTTGCATAGCCCAAAAGGCATGACCACAAATTGATATAATGTTCTCCCGGGCACCGTGAAAGCTGTCTTTTCCTTCGATTCCTCGTCCAATGGTATTTGCCAAAAGGCATGTTTTAGATCTATGGAACTTATATAGTGTGTATCTTTCATTCGGCTTATGAGGCCCTCAATTGAAGCTAAAGGTTGAGCATCATTTTTCGTATGTTGGTTAATTTTGCGAAAATCCAGACATAAACGATTTTTACCATCAGGTTTTCGTACAAGAACCACCGGAGAGCTCCAAGGGCTCTGGCTCTCTTCAATGACTCCTAATGCAAGCATATTGTCAACTTCGTCATAAATCAAATTTTGAATAACCGGCGACACCGGGTAATGGCGTTGTTTTATTGGCTGCGTATCACCTGTATCAATCCTATGAGTTTCTAACGTAGTTCTACCTAAGCCAAGTTCATTAAATGAAGGAAACTGTTTTACGACATTCTCAAGCTCTTTGCTTTGTTCTTGGGTTAGATTATGTTTTGGTTTTATATTATCATTATCTTCAGATATGTCTAACTCACTAATAGTGGCAGGCATGATTTTAAACTTCCTCCAAAAATCTATACCCAAGTACAAAGATTGAGCGAGACTAGGCACAAGGTATATGTCTATTTCTTCTGTTATGGAATCATATTTCAGAGGAGTTCTAATGCGACCGATCACTTGTTGTTCTTTTCCGTCTGCTGTTTTAAGGAAATTTATATTTGGAATAATCTCCAACCCAAGTTCGTTTACTAGGTCAATACAACCCTTTCCTAGACATGTTACCGTGGCTCCACTGTCAAGTAAGCCAATTATCGTTTTTCCCTTGATTTCCACATTTGCAAAGATCCTTGGGTCTTCATCAATCCCCAAAGCACATGTTTGTAACATTTTCTTAAAAAGTTTGCGTTTTCGATGTCTTATTCTAGACTTTCCAATTTTGGACGGACAGGACGACAAGTTTAAATCATCTAGATGAAAAATTCTAGCTTTTATTTCGTTGTATCTTTTAAGTCGTGTTTCATAAGGTATTAACTGTGAAATTTTTGAATTTGTTTGTGTTTTGGTCAGTATGGTTTTGTCTGAAACTTGTTCTGGTAGCATTATTTCTAAAATTGGACTAATGTTTGCTGTGTTTTCTATTTCAGTGTGAGTTGATGGTTCTTTGTCTAATTCTCGGGTTGGTTTTTCTCCGAACGAGATTCCCCGAATTTCATCTCGCTCGATCTCTGGTTTTCCTGCTTTTTACAATTTTGACAATTAGGTGTCGTAACATTATCTGCACCACATCTGTAACAAAACAAATTTCTTGTTGGAGAAGGACAATTCATGAAACTGTGTCCCGGTTTCTTACAATTGAAACAACGATAATTTCTGAAATCCTTTCTATTGTTAGATTCTTGGATTGCACACACATCAGAGATGTCTTCCATGTGTTGATAATCATAATATGGTCTGTCTTCATATTCTATCTCATTTACATTATGCTGTCGAACATACCTATTCTGATCCCGAGAGAGGATTAATTTCTCAGCTTTCCAACACTCATCTCTGAATTGCTCTAGCGAATATATGGGCATGGGGTAAATAAGGTGGAATAATCTGTTGTTAACTTTTGATTTCAAAATATGAAGCAATTGTCTTTCAGCCATTGGTCTTTTCAGTTGATTTTTCAAATGCATAACAATGTTGAAATAATCATCAAAACTTTCCTGAGGATTTTGGCGTCTTTCAGTGATTTGTTGAATGATTTCTATGTCGCTATCATAACTTCTAAATTGTTTATATAAAGCTTGTTTGAGAGTTGGCCAATCAGGTCTAATATTTGTTCTGAGATTTTGCCAGTACCATTCTTGAGCATTTCCAGATAATAGAATATGGAAGTTTCTCAAGATCTCTTCCCATGCACAATTATGACTTTGTTGCAAAATTTCAATTCTAAAAATGAAATCTTGTATTGACATTGATTTAGGCGTGCCATCATATTTGATTCCCCATCGATCGATTTCAACTCTACGATTCCCAACATTAGCATGAACTTCTTGTCTTGCGAAATCATCGGGAATATACCGGTTGTGACTTTGAAAACCTACATTTTGTTCTAGTCCATTGTTCTCATATGAAAAATCTAGATTATTTATTTGGGGCTGACTTTGTGAAGCATTTAAATTCACTTGACTACGGACTGACGACTGAATTAAATTATACGGTATATCTTGCGGAATGGTCTGAGCAGTTGATTTTGGTAAATATTGAAATTTTGAAGTTTGATTATCCAGATTAGTATTTAATGATAAAATTGGATCCGAAAGATTGCTGTTTAGATTTGATAACTTAGGAATTTCGATTTGAGTTGACTTAACTTCATGTAGCGAATCTTGAATGCATTGCTTCATTGCATCCATAAGAGATTTCATGATATTATTCTGGCTTTCTGCCATACTAGATTCTATCATGGTTTGAATTTGTGCACCTAATGAATTAGCACCGTTATGTTCTGATGGAATTTCATTTAACGAGAAGGCATTATTGTGTGAAACTTGTGCTTGTTTCTCATTTGATTTATTCAATGTGGCTATTGGGTCTGTCACCACGCCTGAAGAACTATTAATACGGTTTAGTAAAGGATTTGGCATATTTTGTTTTACCAAAGGTGTTTCTATTGGCAAATGAATTATGGGTTGTCTTATTTGATTTAATGGAAGTGCACCATCCAAAGATTCATCATATTCTAAATTTAAATTCTTATTTGTAGACCTTGTTATTCTATCACTGCTACCTTTACTATTCTTTTTCGAGTTCTTTGGAATTGCACCCTTTGAATGACTCATTTTCATATATTGTTATTAATTTTCCAAAAAAAAATTTACTGTAATATTCTTTAAGGTAGAGATATGCGGCTTACAAGAAAAGGTGGAGGTTTGAACCATTTATAGTTAATGTATGTTTACGAAGTTAAGGCATGTTTACAGATATCTTTTTGGATCGGTTTGCTATTATTCTGTTATTTTTTTAGTTTCACTTTATAAAGGTTTCACTCATAATTATCATAATGGTATATCTCTCTATAAAGGTCCACCTAGACATCTCCTACAAATAGTCTATAACTTCTGGAATTATTCCATTAAGAGAACTTATTTATAGGGAAAATCATTAAAAATAACTCTTCAAGGTCAAAAAAGAAATAAAGTTATAATGAAATTTAATGAATGGAATAATTTAAATGTTAAAAGAAAAATAAAGAATGAAAAGGAAAAATTTTAATTTTTAGATTAAAGAAAACTAAATGGAATTATATTTTGATCTTATTTCAATCTTACGATTGAAATTGCCAAAGTCGTTGGGCGCCATGTTTGTAAAGAGCTAATTGAAGCAGCTGGCACGCTGGCGTAAGCTCGGCTAAGCTCGCCGAAATGGTCGGGGATCTTGCTGCTACCCTTATACAAAACAAAAAAAAATCGTGCCATAAAAGAAAATGCTAAACCGAAATCAAAGATATAAAGTTAAAATTTAAAAAAAAAGAATGATATAATTATGCATTTGGTTATAAAAGAAGAAAGAATGTGATAGAAACTCTTATCCATAAGATAGTTTCCTTCAACTATGCCTACCCCACATACATTCAGAAGTACAGATGTTTTATACTCTTGATTGGGAAATCCCCCCCTCGTGTAGCATTATACATATATAATGTCACACCGTGTCATTTGCGTCCCGTTTCTTTAGCAAATAACCCCTTGACGAAACAAAACCTCACCTCTTTCAAAGTTCACCACATATCTCACCTTTAGTAATGATTTATTCCATTATTGCCTCAAAATTCTTTCTATCAAATAAAATGTTCATTCAAAATTTTCATCTCAAAACAATATTCTAACTTTATTAAACATATAATAAATCTTAGCAATGATAAATGTAGATTAATTCGTTAATTTCAATGGTTATGTAGGAATATTCTATAATTACGGTACTAAATTAAAAAAAAAGAAAACTTCCTCGATGTTAAGGTGCGCAACCTAACCCCCAGGATTACATCTGATGTAATGCAAAATAAAATAAAATGTAATGTAATATTAGCAAGAGAAATAATATATGTAAGATATGGTTAATAATAAAAATAGTTATACGAAATTAAGTTGAAAGGAAACATAAGAAAAATCAAAGAAATAACATTAAAGGAATAAAAATTAGCATGCAATTGCATCAAACAAAAAGAATTATTTAAACATATGTAATTACTATCAGATAACAAACGAAAAAAAATAACAACACGAAAATCAGCATCAGTGGTCTTAGTCCAAATGAATTTTGTATTCTTTCAAAAGATGTTTTGTTTTTGGTATTATCTACTATAATTTTGGTCCTTTTTCTTTTAATATATATGTATATATTTTCTTATAGAAAAATATATGGACAGGTATTCAATTCTGAATAAATATTTTCAATTTCTGGTAAGAATTTGTTCTGCCAACAATAAAATTAAAATAACGAAATACCTACAATATTTATCCTCTTGGTTAAGATTTGTCTTCTTTTCTTGGTGGTCAATATGTCCAGTTTTGCTCCTTAACTTTTTATTTTGTGGACTTGAGGTTTCTTACGTGCTTGTTTGCATCTATTTCCCCAAGAACATCAGCACGGAATTCAGGATGATTTGGACCAACAATGCAAAAGAAAACTAAACCAAAAAAAAAGATTTTTTTTTTTTTTTTTTTTTTTCTTCATCTATCTTACATTTATTATTACCTTCCAATTGGTTCTAAATATACTTTCCAGAAAATTCGTGATTTGTCGAATATATATATAATAGTATGTAGAAATCTTTTCCAATTTTCTTACAGCAACACAATATATTCACTATTAACTCTTTTTATTTTTTTATTTTAAATATCTGAACTTGATTCACGAAAGATAGAATGAACAATAAAAATAGATTTCTGAAATTTATTTTTGTTTTATTTGTGGAAATTGCAAGGCAATTTAGATAAAATTTTGTGAAGTATAAAATTTCAAGGTGGAAATTTTGAATTTTTAAATCAGGGTAGACAGATTCGTAGCATATACGAAAAAGTTATTTATTAATAAAAAGATGCTGCTACAACTGACAAGAGCGATGAATACGAAAGAAGACATAGACAATATCAACAACAATTACAGTGTGGCAATCAAGAGTCTGTGATATAGAGTTAAGGTTCTCATCCGTCGTCAATAGTGTAAAAAAGTTTTAATGTTGTTTTTATTTATTTATTTATTTATTTATTTTTGTTTAAAAAATTATTGTGAACTACAATTGATAAAATAATTATATTAATGTAAAATCTGTTAGTCCAATTTATAAAAAAACATATAATTATTAATTCAAACTTATATATATATATTGTATCCCAATAGTAAAACCTAATAAATCAAATACCCTGAAGAAGTTGGAAAAAACCAACGAAACGTCGGGAAAAGGATGAAATAAGTGTTTTATTTGCATTCACAAGATAAAGATCTGTAAGCCCAAATTATTTAAATAATAGAAACAAAATATAAATACATCCAGATCACCAAAAGAAAATAGGAAGAATTTTAATTTATTTAAAGTGATACAAATTTGCAAAATGTAGTATTCAGATGTTATTTCATGAGAAAGTAAATTCAAGTTTAAGTTGTCAAATAATTTAAAATTATTGAAAAATAAGTTTAGAACCAATGCCGTTTCTTTTTAAAACTGTTTTTATATAATTATATAAAGAACAAAACGTAGTGGAAAACGAACTTTTGGGAACAGTAGTTCCTTTCGTTTCGGTCAGGGTTGACCCAGGTTTGACCCAAGTTTTCTTACCAACCACTTCATTTTTACCAACTTTCAAATCATACATGCGAATTTTTACAAAATTTGTTGAAAAATCGATTTACATATTCAGTTTCACAAAATATTTGTAATTTAAAAAGAGAATTTGTGGGAATATCTTTATTTTCGTTTCACCAAGACTAATTTGTATTATAGTTTACAAGTATGTACATATTTGTGAAAATTCGGATATTTTTGTAATTTTCTGTTTCACAAAATAAAAGAACTTAACAAAATTTGTTGAATTTTGAAAAAAAAAAAAACAAAAAAAAAAATTACAGAAGATATCATGTCACAATTTCTTCTACAAATTGTGCTTTTTATCTAAAAATCGCTTTAAAACGTAAAAATATGTAAACAGTTTAAGATTATTCCACTTTCAACAAAGTTAATAAATTCAAGGCTGACGAAATATGTTTGGGAAAAGTGTTGAACTTGAAATCCCAACGTCTAATAAAACCGAAATTTGATCGGAGAATTTTGTTTAAATATTTACGAAATATTACTTCCAGGCTCAAACGGTAAAACCAAATTTTAACCATAAACATTATATCATTCATAAACTGGACTGTTACGCAAAATTTTATTTTTGTTTACTAATTTCAAGAATTTTTAAAGGCAGAATTGTGTAAATAAAAGTTAGGTTTCATTTTGATATTCAATACCTACATACATATATGCATGTGAAAAGTTGAAAAGTTGCTTACAGCTTGCATATTTAAATTTATTGTCCTTTTCATTTTAAATGTGTCTCTTGCAAATTTGTGAAAATAAGTGTTTGTTTACAAAACTGGTAACTGAACTGCATGTTTTTTTTAATTGTTAACTGCAACTGTATTTTGTACTTTTTTTGTCTAAGTTACAAACTTGTTGGCAACAGAAATTCTGTTTACAAGTAGTTTACAAATACAATTTTGTGTTTTTAAATTGATTTATCTGCCTAAAAACACAGACTTCATTGCTTCGTCTTATTAAATTTAGATTCTATTTGTTTTGAAAATAGTTTAAACTCTAAGTCAAAATGCTAATATGTACATTAACGTGACTCTAACAAATATTAGATTCCTGCATAAAATGTAAATTTTAGTCATAAAATATACATTTAAATACTTTGATTTTCTCCATAATGTTGTTAAAGAATAAAGTAACTTGAACTCAAAGGTCATATTCTTAACACATTTCGAGTAGAAGACAACGTAATAATTGAATTGAGGGGAATATAAAATTTGCTGCCGCAGAACATGTAACAAAATATACCCATCAAATAGGGAAATAAAATTAAGACAGGGCAGAGAATCAATTTACATCAGCAATCTACGTACATAACTCACTGGAAAGGTGCCTTGTTATATAGTAAGTTAAACTGTGCGGCAATCAAAGTACTGTGCCAATCAAACACCTTAAGTGTTTGGCTTTTTAAGGAATTGGAAATGGCACCTCCTTTGTGGCCATAAAGAAAATCTAAAAGTGGATAATCACGCATGCAATTCTGACACGATTTCAT
The DNA here is from genome assembly GCA_929447395.1 of Epistrophe grossulariae. Classification (NCBI taxonomy): domain Eukaryota; kingdom Metazoa; phylum Arthropoda; class Insecta; order Diptera; family Syrphidae; genus Epistrophe; species Epistrophe grossulariae. Next base: position 143,467,558 of record OV839567.1, on the reverse strand, counting down.
GTCCCTTACTCAACGTGTGAATATTTGTGTTACAAGGAACTCTTTGAATGCTTCGAATTGAGACCAGCAACAATCGATGGTTTTAGTTTTAACCATAGTCACTTTATTTCGAATATTCGATTAGATAGGTTCGGATAGTAGGAAGTTTTTATATTATATTCTTAGCAAAATGATAGGAATGGCATGTGATCCATTACAGCATACAAGCATGTACCAAAGGCTTGAAGAGGGTACAAATTTTTCAATCTCAAAAAATTCTACCTAACCATCTGTATGATTATTTTTGATTTCAGATAGTGAAGACAGCGATGGAGAAGGAGGTCTAGGTAATGTAAGTAGAGTTATAATACGTCCACCTGGACAAAGTGGAAAAGCCAAACGTGGTCATCTTTGCTTTGATGCAGCATTTGAAACAGGCAATCTGGGAAGAGCAGATTTAGTTGGAGAATTTGAGTACGACTTGTTTCTTCGACCGGACACCTGCAATCCCCGTTTTCGATTTTGGTTCAATTTCACCGTGGACAATGTCAAACAAGACCAACGAGTGATTTTCAATATCGTCAACATGAGTAAGATAAGAAATCTCTTCAATTCTGGTCTGACGCCCTTGGTGAAGTCTTCAAGTCGTCCGAAATGGCAAAGGATTCCTAAGAAATACGTTTTCTACTATAGATCTGTGTTACATCAAAATCATTACGTGCTGAGTTTTGCATTTTCATTCGACAAGGAAGACGATGTATTCCAATTTGCTCTTGCTCCTCCTTACAGTTATTCTAGACTCCAGTCCTACTTGAATGTCATAGAAGCGAGGTCAGTTGAGAAACGATTCACTAAAACTACAATGATTAAAACACTGGTAAGAAATTTTATTTAAATTTGGAAGATGATATACAAACCAATCGAATTTATTTTTTTGCGATTCATTTAGCAAAATAGAAATCTAGACCTTATAACAGTGGATCATGTGCCTCGACAGCGTGGTGCCAGAATAAATAAGAATTTTATACGTGCAATTGTAATCTTAGCTAGATCACATCCCGGTGAAGCTCCAGCTTCGTATGTATGCCAAGGATTTATTGAATTTCTTATTGGAAATCATCCAATTGCTGTGATTTTGAGAGAAAGTTTTGTATTTAAAATTATACCCATGGTCAATCCAGATGGAGTGTTTTTGGGAAACAATAAATGTAATTTAATTGGACAGGATTTGAATCGAACGTGGAATATTGCAACAGAATTTTCACATCCCACATTGTTTGCCATTAAAAATATGCTTAAGGAAATGGATGGATCAGATGTAAGTAGCGGTAATTTAAGATTGATAGTAATTCAAATAAAAAGAGACAGTGGATTTTTTTTTCATAGTTCTATCAAGTTGATTTTGTGATTGACCTGCACGCACACTCCAGTTTGAATGGGTCATTTATTTATGGAAATACTTATGAAGACGTCTATCGCTATGAAAGGCATCTGGTGTTTCCTCGATTATTTGCATCGAATGCGAGTGATTACGTGACGTCGAATATGATGTTCAATGCAGACGAAAGGAAAGCAGGTTGTGCAAGAAGATTTTGTTGTGAAAGATTGAGTGATACTGTGAATGCCTATACGTTGGAAGTCTCAATGGGTGGATACATTTTGAAAGATGGGAAGACTATTTCCTTATATACGGAAGATGGATGTAAGTACAAATTATACAGAAATAGTCTTTATTAACGTATGCTATGGGTATATTGATGGAAACTATATCTATGACGACATTGCTATATATACTTATATAAAGGTTTTTTAATAAGGAAGCTCGTTTTTTCTAAATTTAAATAATTTTCCAAGAACATTTTATAGCTACAAGAAATTTAACGCGTTTAAAATATCCGACGAAGGAGGTACAATTTTCGATGACTTTGTCGCATAAGTAGGATTTTGTTGGATGGCGTTCGTCTTGTTTTGACTTTGGGGGCATCTATTGTTTGTGGTTTATTCGCATAGACCTGGGATTTAATATAGCCCTAATAGAAGGAGTTCTAATTAGGAGATGTTTTCTAGAACGGATCACTGATTTTGAAAATAAATTTTTAGGATTCGCACACGTTGTTCAACGCTAAAACTATTCACAACAAATTTGATAGATGTTGCATGATCGCTATTGGCCTTCTGCGTCTCGTCATCGACGCGTACTAAGATTATTTGCGACTTGTGTGCAGTTTGTGAGTAGTTCACGTGTGTTTCAATAGACCACCGCAAACGACGCATAAGCACACAAGCTGCAAATCGCTTGGCATACAGCAGTGTCAGTCAACAGACGTAAAGTTTGATGCATTTATGGCATTTTCTATTGGTCACCCAGAAGCCTTCTGAACCTAACAAAATGACAGTTCTTCTTCTCCATAGTAAAGAAAATGCTTTTGTATTTGAATTCAGAATCGAAACCTGAAGCACTTACACTTCAGAATCGATAAAAGCGTTCGGTTGGCATTTCTCTTCCGGATTACCAATCAAAAACGCCATTTCTAAACTATTTTGAGAAATGTCAAGGTCAAGTGTCAATACATTCCAAAATTGTGTGGAAATGCTCAGTGTTTTATCTATGAAGTGACGCTTTGTGTGGAGAAGGCTTGCTGTAGTGGAATTGAACGCGTCTAGGACAAGACAATTTTGTATGAAGAAGGCAATAATCTTACTAATTTCAAGCGTCCCTATTGAAAGACCATTTAGTAGACCAAAGATGATTTATATAAAATTCTTTTATTTTCAGATTTCCGCTTAGGAAGGAATTTAGCACGTAGTTTCCTTCAATATTATCGCTTCATCAATGTTCTTCCTGTGCCTCTAGTACCCGAAATTCATACGAAACGACGGAATCGACCTGGAACACATCATTCCCGCAGTAGATCAAAATCTCGCTACGACGTACAACCTCGACCACGAACAACACGTTGTCATGCTCCAATAAGTTATACAAATCTATCGATTTGCTATGATAGTGCATCATCAGAAGAAGGATCACCTTTAAGACAACCCAGTAGTCAATTTGGCTATCGAAATTATCGTCGCATGACTAATACAGCTGGCTCGACAACAGTAAATGATCAATTTTCATTGTTAACAATAAAATCGGCTAAGTTTGATAATTTGGATTTTTCCAATGATCCAAGAGGAAGAAGAAATGCTCTTTCGGATAAATCATCCAGAGTCGCTCAGGCTGAAACATTAAATGTGCCTCCAAAACCATATTTGTCTATAATCGATCTAAATCAGCTAACTCGTAGTACCATGAAAGATGCATACGTTGGAAATCGATGAACAATTTTAGAATATCAACGATGTCAGCCTATAATCTATTTGGCCAATTTTAGAAAATATTTTATAACTTATTCAAATTTTTAATAACAATTTTCTAATCTCAATCAAATAATATTTTCTCCATTCACATTCATTTTTATTGTCAAGTGTTGCATTTAGAAAATCTTTTAATATTTTCAATACAGAATCAAAAACAAAAAACAAATTGTGTAATTCTATTTCGGTTCGTTTAATTTATTTAAAGTGAGACTGTTGCGCAGAAGAATTTTGACAGATCGAAATAAATATGTGTTGGCAAATGAAAGGGATTATTGCAGTAGAAAGAAAACTTAATGCAAGCAGGCTCTTTCAAAATCTAGATGATCTATTCGATTTAAAATCTTTAGCTATTTTTGACCTCTATTGATTCAAAGAGCATTGAATTACAATCATGAGAGTGACGCGCTATTTTGATTTTACTAAATTCAAAAATGAACAAAATAATTTGAAAAAATATTTTTAAAAATAAAGACAATTGAGTTGGTATGTGGGTGATTTTACTAAAAAAATTTTAAATTTTGCTAAAATTAGAATTAATTTTTTATACTTTACATATTTTACTTTACATAGTCATGGTATTAAATCTGTAAGATCATTTTACTACAACTTTTAAGGAACAAAGAATATAGTGAAAAGTACTAAAACTAGAAAGCAAAATTACGTTATAAAAATTGAATTTTGTTAACAATAAATAAATAGTGGCTCTTCCGTTTGGAAGCAACCACTAAAACTAAAAAAAAAGATGGCGAATCGGAGGGAAATCTTTTCAATTCAAAAATTAAACTAAATCCGTGGTCCGTGGGCAAATATTTTGAATATAGAAAATAGAAGATTTATTAAAAAAAAAAAAGAAGCATCGGATATGCCACATTTTGAGTATACTTTTTCAAGCCAATGGGAAAGGGTAGCAAATTTTTAAATAATGTCTAATGTTAATAGTAGTACAAACTCATTTTCCCAATTCAAACCAGAAATTTATGAGAAAATTGTACATTAAGTAAGAAAGTTGGCAGAGAATCACCCAAGTAATTAATTTGTAAAAGAAAAGATTTTGACTAGTATTTTTGTAAAATGATATTTTCAAAGTTTGATCAATTTCTTCTTTTAATATTTTTCTGTCTGCAGAATGTGCCAGTTCGATCTGATCTTGAGTTGATGTCGGAAAAAAATTCTAAATCGACAACAAAATTCCATTATTTTCTTTCATTAGATTGCCTTTTTGTGGCCTAATCATATCACGAAACCAAAACAAAAAATAGGTAGACACAGGCATAAAATATAGTACCTACCTAATTATAACTTCTTATCAGCGACTTCTCAAAGTTTTAGAATAATTTTCTAACAAATATTTGAAGTCAGTCAGGTTGGTATTTGTTTAAATTTCCAGCCAACTGTTGGACAAAAATTAAATTAAATTAGATAGTTAACGCATTGTACATGCGAATTGTCCATGGAAAGCTTATCAGCCATCAAATACATTTGCGGGTCACGAGTTAATGGCAATGTCGATTAGAAGCATACCCCAAAGATGTGGTGGTGTACTATTATTCATCTCTGCAATTCAAATCAAAATAATCAAAAACGTGTTTTGTTAAAAATAGATTTTTTTCAAAAAAAGCTTTTCCAACTTTTCTTTGTGGTTAACAAGTGTCATTCTCATGCCACTGAATGATTGAGGAAAAGCCAAACGAAAATCACGTTTTCCATTTGGTTTGTTGCCAAAAAAAAGAGACATATCAATAAAAAGAAAAATGTGATTCTTTAAAAAGCCGCATATATAAAGCACATCAAATTGAATCGATACTTGAGCCTTTTTATCCCTAGTGGAAATGAAAGTTGAACTATCTCCGTTGATCAACACACTCAAGACTAACTTTATTATTATCTTATCGACTATCACCAGGTAAATGTACATAGGTAGATGAATTATCATTATCAACTTTGTTGTGACTTTGATTGATAGAAAAAGAGTTCCCCCCTCGAGCCACATGGGAGCGAAGCGACCATCAAGAGTAGATACACATGTACAACCTCTATCAAAGGTATTTTCATAAAAGTCGAAAGCTAATTTCAAATGGAAACCCTCATTCTGTAGAATTAGATTCCCTAAAGGGAGGTGGAACATAAAGAAGACACACTCGTGACCGAAAATTGTAAGATGATAAAACACTAAACGTTCAGTGAGGGCTTCACCGAAAATGATTACTTACACAAGCATAAGGAGGCATAATAATCTAATTGGATAAGCAACCCATCTGCGTGTCTAATTCTAGCACAACACTCAGCTAGACGAGCTACACTGCCGATCGATAGAATTTTATTAAATTGAAATTAAATATTATTTACAAGAATTAAACAGTTTTTCGATTTGTGGTGGAAAAAAACAACAACAAACAAAAATAACTCGCCACTTCAAATTAAATCTCCATATAAATTAAAATAAATTGGATGAGAACATAGAGGCTTCGGGAAGTGTGGGCAGGGGGTTATAAATCATGTTAATTAGATAAATAAGCGAATAAATAGAATACAACAAAAGAAAACCAAGAGCATTTTATAATAAATAAAATAAACTATAGGCGATTGATTTAATTAATTCTTTACTTGTTTCGGCTGAGTAGCATTTTTTTTTTCTTAATTATTTTCTTAGATATTTAAAGATATTTCTTACTGAAAATAATTGCAAATTGTGATAATTTTTCATTAATTCATGATCAGAAACGAGAGAAACACGAACTTTTTTTTTTGTTTTGTTTTAAATTCCTTCAAAAAAGGACTTACATCGGCTTGAATCAATTTTTTTCTTTTTCAACAAACAAAAAAAAAATAAAAAAGTTTTCTTCTTCTTCTGGAGTTGGGGATAAATGCGTTTTATCTTTGAAGTTTTGTTTTTTACTTCGATTGATTTATCGTGTCACTCACTAATTGATTTTTTAATTAGAGAAATGATTTTACAATCACAACATGAGAATGCAGAATTAAAATATTGCTACACCGAAAAAATTAAAAAAAAGCTCATTAAATTGGAATTTTATTAAATTTTCTTTATCGCGCACAAAACACAAGTGGTACATGAGGAAGAGCAGACGAAAATGGTCGGTTAGGTTTTGACAGTTGACACATGACACTGACAGCTGTTCAATTTCCAACTAGGTAAGGTAGTTTGAACTGCAATATCGTTTTTAATGGTTTGTATATTTGCTTGAGATATGAGTCGGTATGCGTTGATATGCGATAGTAAAACCCTACAAATGTTTCATGATAAACAAAAACTTTGAAATGGCAGTTATTCTTAACTGACAAATTGTCGTAGTTTTATAAAAACTCTCCAAGTCCAGTTTTCAAATTTTGAATTGTTTTTTATTAACAAAAACTATAACATTTTTGTGTTCGAGGGATTTGTAGTATCCAAAGTTTAATTTTTTGAATCTATAATTAGTGGAAACGTCAAAATTTTATCTCGGATAAAATTTAATCGAAATTTTAATCCAATTCACACATTGCATATTAACGCCCATATTATTCACTCGATGCATAAAGATTAAAATTTAAATCTGGATGTATTTACACGAATTTGTATGATTTACCTACAGATCCTTAACGACAAAAAAAACTTTTGTAGATGTTATGAATTTCTTATGGAACTGATTTCTGCACCAAAAAAAATTTATCGCTGAGTAGAAAGAGGAACACATTCCACAAGTCATTAAAAACAAATTTATTGCAGAAACTAAAATTTATTGTGCAAATTTATTGAAGGAAAAATGTAAAGCTAGTAACGAGGAGCAACATCCCAAAGAATTGATTCAAAAATCTTTGAAGTTAAGTTATTGGGGCTAATTTACTTCAAAGATTTTCGAATTAATTCTATGGACTTATAACTATAATAGTACGTTTTCATTAGAGCCCAAATATTGAGCAAATAAAACATTTCGTTTTTTAATTATTTAGGGCCAGTTTCACAGTGCGCACTTAACAAAATAAGTGGCAATTAATTTTCCAATTTTGGCACTTTAGCCGCAGTTTTACTACCTGAGTAAGGGGAACTTAAGTGGCCAACATGGGAGATTTAAGTGTCACTTATTGCGATAAGTTTGCACTGTGAAATTGGGAATTAGTTTTCCATGTTTGGCACTTAAGTGACACTTATTTCACTGTGAAACTGGCCCTTAGTTTATAAAACTTTTTGTATCCATCTTTTTTTATCTTTCTCCTTATTTCAATAAGAAAACGTTTATTTTGATCGTAAAAAAATACGCCTACTTCCACGCCCCTTTTTATTTAAATTTATATTAATATTAAACATTCAATTTTTGTAATCTGCCCACTTTAACGCCCCTTTTTGAATAAATTTCTCTTAAACTAAAAGAGTTTTTAAAATTAAAGTAGATTAATAGGAATATTAGCGTTGATAAATGATAATAAAGAAAATTATAATACTAAATCTATTTTTTAAAGTATGAGATTGATTTTTGTATTGCCTTTATAAAGACTACATACAAGCGATATCGATATCAAAATACCTGCAAGGTTTCACGGAAACGTCAAAATGAAGATTTATGTAATATGCTTGCTATATCATCAGACCCAATTATTTTATCTGAGATATCAAAAAGAGCTAAAAAAGAGTTATTGCCCAGAAATGATATGTAAATGTTGAAAATGGTGATGATGCCAATATACTCTTTCTATAATTATTTAAAAAAAGAAGTATTATGCATTCTTTTTATTTTATTTCTTTTCTTTTCTTTTATTTTATTTTCTTTTTTTATCTTTTCTTTTATATTCTTTTTTTTTTTCTTTTATTTTATTTTATTTTATTTTCTTTACTTTTCTTTTCTTTTTTTTTCTTTTATTTTATTTTATTTTATTTTATTTTATTTTATTTTATTTTATTTTATTTTATTTTATTTTATTTTATTTTATTTTATTTTATTTTATTTTATTTTATTTTATTTTATTTTATTTTATTTTCTTTTCTTTTCTTTTCTTTTCTTTTCTTTTCTTTTCTTTTCTTTTCTTTTATTTTCTTCTCTTTTCTTTTCTTTTATTTTACAGAAAAAAAAATAAAAAAAAATATTTATGCATCAAATTAGTCACTTAAACAGTTTATAAGAAAATATGTACTTGCTAAAAACATAAAAAATTGGTTCGTTAATTTTATGCATCCACTGTTGTAAAAAAAAAAATTGGAACACCATGTATGTGCAGCCGCAAACTTTTTTTTACAAAATTCGTAAAAATTTAACTGTGTTTAAAGTTTTTCTTTAATTCCTTTCTCTGTTAATTCCTATTTCAAAGAAAATCTTACTTCAGTCTGAGATTTAGGAACACTCTGTGAAGCAGTTTTCTTAAAAATCACTATTTTTATAGCTTTGGAAATTTCATTTAAGAAGAAGAAAAAATTATAGCGATATCTTTATGCGTTCAAAAGTTATGATTTTAGCCATGTTACAACTTCCATTAGGAGTATTTTTTTGCAAGTCCGTGGAAAATTGGTCGAAAAAAACGACAACGGGGATTAGAGATACCACCACAAAAACAAAATGGAGTTTTAATACAAACTATCGAAAACAAGTAATTAGTAGCGTGTTTTTTTGCAAGCCCGGGGGGAATTGGTTGAAAAAAACGACAGCGGGGATTAGCGACGTCATGACTGTACAAAATATGGAGTTTTCATACAAACTATCGATAACATGTATGCAATTCATGCCGGTAACACAGTTTTTCGGTGCGCTTAAGTTAAACCCCGAGAATTCCCCGGGATTAGTTGTTGTTACATTTAACATGTTAATTGTTTAGCACCGACGTCGTTTTTTTCATACAATTCCCCCCGGGCTTGCAAAAAAACATGCCTAGTATCTCTTTTCATGAAAAAGTGCTTCTCACCTTAGCTTTTCGGATTCAGCAGAAAATTGTAGGTCCCTTCCATTCCTGCCAATGTACGTGCACATAGGAATAGTTGAAAGTTCGTAGCCCGAGAATTGTTTTGTTGTAAAACTGATTGTTGGAGTTTTTTCTATTTTTTATATAATATTTTGTGGAATATCTTCTTATGAATATTGTCCTACCTGTCTTAGTTTGCGAATTATAAAGGTTTTTACCAAAATGAGTTTTTCGTATACGCCCCCAAAATCAACATTTGTTTCCATCCCATACACGTACGACAAAGTGCACGCACGTACGACATTCCAATATTCAAGCATAAAGTATAATTCCATACCAACTAAAAAAAGTCAATTTTCAATGTTTACAGTCTTTTTATTTATTTAAACGTTAAAAAAAAAACAGTCTTTTCTTATTAAGGCAGTCTTATAAAAAGTTAATTAAGATTTCGAAGGTACCTGTCGAAGGAGCTATAGACGCAGTCAACTTACTGAAACAACGAATGCCCAGGCTCCGAAAATGTTTGTTCAATTACTTTTAAGGAAGTGTTTTTGTTAAGTAGGAAAAGCAAAGCAGTTGACATCATCCTATTTTTATTTTGAGGGACACAGGAGTCACTCCACTCCAAAGAGTCAGAGCATTGATTAATATAGATAATATTTGATTCAAAATTTTAAAAATCGAGCTGGCAATATCATCACCAGAACGGCCGCTGTGCAATTCATTCCATACTGCATAGTACGTTATTTTTGGTTTTCTTGGCAAACAAAGCGTTGCTGTCAGATTATAGAGATTTTAATTTTTGTTTATAAAAAAAACGAAGACGCGTTACCTTTTGGGAGAGAAAAGACACTCTGAAGGTCAAAACAGACGATGGCATGGTTAGGGTCAATTTTTTGGCGATCAATGTCTCTCTGCCTTCATACCTGCCTTTTCATTTTTGTGTTCGTTAAATTCATTCATTTCAACTGTTTGATCAAATGTTTGATCGTATGTTTTAAGCCTATATCCATACGACAAAACAATAGCCGTGTTTTTTTGCAAGCCCGGGGGGAATTGGATGAAAAAAACGACGTTGGTGCTAAACAATTAACATGTTAAATGCAACAACAACTAATCCCGGAGAATTCTCGGGGTTTAACTTAAGCGCACCGAAAAACTGTGTTACCAGCATGAATTGCATACATGTTATCGATAGTTTGTATGAAAACTCCATGTTTTTTACTGTCATGACGTCGCTAATACCCGCTGTCGTTTTTTTCAACCAATTCCCCCCGGGCTTGCAAAAAAACACGCCTAATATTAAAGACAAAAAGTGGGCAAAATACACCAATTTACCAAAATTAAGGGTAGGTATGCTTATTTTGTGGATATACGACCAAATTCATATTAATTATCTCAGCAACGGTAAATGATAGGTCAATTCTGTTTGCAGAAATAGAAAGAGGACCTTCGAAAACATAGGCATACCCACTTTAAAAAAGTGCATTTTGGCGTATACAACAAAACAATTCTCGGGCGACGAGTTGTAAGTCACTAGGCTTTGGTTCTACATGAGCTGTCGTGCCACCCAATTCATTTTTTAATTAATTTATTTTTTTAGACGTTATTGTTAAAGATTTTCGTATGTTCTGTTTTTATATTTTCTTTTCATTTGGATCCATTTTTCTTCAAATTGATACATTTTATCAGTCCAAAAAAATTATTTAACACTTCCTAACAATAAAAGTACCTACCTATATAAAATGCTGCTCTATCACTGCATATTATGTATGTCCAAGTACTCTTAAGTTAAATGTCACAAAAAGGCGTTGAAAAACGAATTCAAATTAGGTACTATAAGCGATAGAAGGCAATACAGTTTTGCTCAGTAACAGTTAATTCGTGTGGTTACCTCTTTTTGTTTTACAGTTGGTTTTTTTAAATTTAATAATTGTTAAAAATAATGAGAAGTTTCGATCTCATCTTAGATTAGCTGTGGTAAGTTTAACACCTTTTATTGAATTGTAAAAAATATGTAAACTTTTTTCAAAAGATAAAACCAGTTTTGAATACTTAAATTTGTAAGGGTTGCTTTAAAATATGTTTAAAAAAGCTTTGACCAACATTTCTGATTCTTCATTTTATGCCTGTTTGGTAACTTTTTTTCCAACAAATTTCCCAAAAACTGCGTTTTTTTTCTATGGGTTTTGACAGCAAATTGTGAAATTTTGTGAAAATTTGTGCAAATTTGTAAGAAATTTTACGTTACCAAACAGACCATTTAATTCAAGAAAAATCTTAGTTAAGCAGCTGTTTATCTTTGAGTTTTTTAAAACAGCAAAAAAAATTGATGGTGTCAGAAAAAAAAGTGCTAGGGGTGGCAAAAATTGGCTCTGCCCGGGCGGCAAATACCCATGCTACGCCACTGCATCGTGGGATGACATATATGGCTAAGTTTAGGATAATACATTAAGTAACAGTAATGTCGAATTCCTTTCAAAAAAAGAATCGAATTTTTTTCCAAAAGAATCGAATTTTTTCTGTCAAAACGAATTTTTCTAGTGTAGCAAGATTCGTTTTGACAGAAAAAATTAAATTCTTTTGGAAAAAAATTCGATTCTTTTTTTGAAAGGAATTCGACATAAGTCTTATTCAGCCTTAAGTCTTATTGATGCTGCGCTGTGGCTATGCAGTAATTAATGAAACACACCTATAGTTTGAAAAAACTTACTTCTAGGAATTTTTCCCTACCCATATTAACCTATTATCATCAAGAAAATAATGACACATTTGACATATATGCCACACACACAATTGCAAAAGAAATCAACCCCAATTTGCTTTCCTTTTACTACGAAAAATCCGCGAACCCGGATCAAAATCCCATATGGATTGGATTTCAAAACTAATCCAGAAACAATTCATTGAATTATCACTTTAAAAAGCGTTCAGAGCAGTGATGCCAGACTTTGGGAGCAGGTTTTTCCACTGCAGTTATATTCAAAAATTCCCTTTTTTCCCACACCATTGTGATAAATATCCCGCAATTCTCCCACGACAAAATAAATTTAAAAAAATATGAATTTCATTGTAATTAATATTGTAATACATACACATAATATATGATTAAGAATAGGAAAATTAGAAAACAAATTATGCATTTCGCATTGCTTAAAAATATAATCGTTAAACATTTAGATTGAATGCATGCGTTTAACCATTTGCAAAAAAAGGCACAAATAAAAGCACAGCAAGGGCCGGATTAAGACATTAAGGGGCCCTGAGGCAATGCTTGCATCAGTGTAAAAACAAATTGATTTTTCTAAAATGAAAATGGATGAAAACAATTGTCAATTCAAAATTAATATTTTAAGGAAAAAACCAATGGGAACATTTCCAAGTTTCAATCTTTTAATAGTGCTGGAACACCAATATCAATTTTTCTTTTAATTTATTTATTTTCTTACTCATTGACCTTATTTTCTTTTTATTCCCTTTCACTTACATTCTTTTCTTATTTGTTGTTTAATTGTTTCTTAAAGAAAATGCAATTTTTAATTGTTGTAATCAAATTGGCAATCGTGGTTTTCAACGATACAATCATATAGTTTAAAATCGGGTTAATGTTCTAATTTTGATTTCCAAAATTCTGTATTTCAAAATTTGGATACCTATCCAGAGCTAAACAGCTGATGGAACAGTAGCTCAAAATTACCTATGTACATACATATATATGACCAATTTTGGATAGCTAGATAGCAAAGCGAATAGGTTTCGAATAAATAACGAGAACCGATTATTCGTTGGAAACAATCGTTTACTCGAAGTCGTTTACTCGACTTTTCATAAACCATTTCCTCATTAAGGAAACTGAAGACTTATTTTAAATTTTTTTTTTTGATTTCGCACGAGAAAACTAAATCGGAAGATATTTTTTATTTTAACGTCGCTAAGGTGAACGTCCACAGAACCTGAGTTAGGCCAGAAACATATTTTCAGTTAATTTAGATCCCGAGTTAACTCAACAAATTTGGTGAATTAACTCTTAACCTAGGTATTTCTTTCAAAAATCTACGGAAACACCCGACACTATAGCTTTTTCATAGCCCTGCCTCGCGGATCTTGTGTTCGGACTATAACGTCGTTTCGTTTCGCGTTTAATTAGGCAAAATAAAATGAGCAATTTTTTAACAAATTTGAGCATAATGTAAAATCCCTTTTCCCTTTTAGCTTATTTTAGTCGTGAAATTCTCACAAAAAGAGATAAATCCCACGATCATCGCTTTTGTTTTCTATTCTGAAATCACACCCAGAAGCATTTTTTCATCTCAGAAGAAGAACTGGCGTCATTCTGAGGTTTTCAGAAAGGCTTCTCGATGAACATTCTAAGAAAAGCAATTCAATTTTGAATATTTAATTTATGTTGCTGACTTGTCACAATATCAATGATTTGAATTTTAAAGAGGTATAGATAATACTTTTCAAAGATCTAGGTATATACCTACCTACCTATTTTGGGTATTGAAAAGGTTTGAGTATAACTTTTTTTCCAGCACTATAAGCATCTGAAATTCATTAACGCTCTCAACAAAATCAATTTACTTGCGGGCTTGAGCATAAAAATGCAATTGGCAAATTTCTTGTTAAAACAAAATGAAATTAAAAAAAAAAGAGAACCCTCTCAGCATCCGGGAAGATAATTCCTCATTGTTATTACTGAGATTTATTCCGCTGCAGTTATCACCACATGAATTCACAACACAGACATTGCCATTGGCTGCTGCTGCAGACGCAGTTATAAGCATTTAGTATCTCACGCCAGCGAGCTAGCCTTTTGCATCATAATCATCGTCATTGTAGATATAGCTCAATCCTGCTGCCATATTTTTATATCGCCACCTGCAAGAACGCTTTGTTCCTTTATATGATGCGTTGCGTCAGCTACGGTCGTTCGCTCCAACCAACAGGACGCGTGAATCATTTTTTCCATTCACAACAAACAAATAAGTGCTACAGTAATATAAACGTGGCAGGCATTATCCTCATTTCGATTATTGAATCAATCGATTACGTCCTCTTATCCTTATATAGTCCTTTTTTACTTGCTATTCCCTTCGTCCCCACATATATCACCCTCATCATCGTCATATCGTCGTAGTCCTCGTCATCATCATCATCTAAAGGCAAAGGCATATATGAAACGTAGGTACGTATATGAAAAGCGCCAATGAAGCAATTTCTTTGTTAAGGACTTAAACAGCAGATTTTCAAGTTGGATCCTTTCTATATGAATTTTTTCAATTCATTCATTCATTGCCTGCCATAATCCATGGGGCCCACATATATGTATATACCTACATAAGTGTATTGTTATACACCTCATTGCTCTCCAAAGGCCCAGACAATGGCGGCAGAGTGGTGCTGGCGGTATAACGGATTGGGTGAGTGGAAAAGTTTACCTTGTAGGTGTATTACGAGTATGTATGTATATACATAGAAAATTATTATATCCTGCAGACTTTGCCATATTGAATTTAGTACTCCTTGGTACAATAATTTCTTTTAACACTCCACCTCGTTTGGTTGAGGGCATGTTTTTTTAACAATAATTTTTTTTTTTTTAAGACATTACGGCTTTTTTTTGCACCGACATACATTGAAGACCAGGACGGCCGAAACCTTGACTATATTGGCTCGTGATCGGGATAGGCCGCGAAGAAACTTGTTGAAGAACGCCAAGACCTTATTGTAAATGCGATTTAAAACTTATATGGTCGTATTTATTAACGTTGTCTAACTTTGGACAGCCGTCCAATTTATAGATAAACATTTTAATTTTTATTTGATGTTTAAGAGCTATCTAACTTAGACAACGGACACGGTTGTCTAAACCTTGGCTAAATTAACATTTTATTTAATAAAATAAAGCGTTCTTCGATCTATTTTGATCTATTTAGACACTATCTAACTAGTAAAAAAATTAATAAATACGCCTGATAGTATCTAAATAAATGTTGAGTGAAATTACATAGATTCCAGATGAATTTTAAAGATGAAGATAATTCAGCCTCATACACTTAAGTGAAAGTGAAAGGTTCAATTTAATACAAAAATTGTAATCGGTCTTCTTAGACGCTTGACTAGTTAGACGGTCTCTTAATAATTCTAAGTAATTGGAAATATACTTTATTTAATTAAGTAAAATAACCTTTTAGTCAAAGTTTAGACAACCAATTTTGTTGTCTAATATTAGATAACTCTTCGATATATATTATAAATTTTCTTAGATGCTTGACTTGTTAGAGAGTCTCTTAATAATTCGAAATTAATGGAAATATATTTTATTTTATTAAGTAAAATGTTAATTTAGACAAAATTTAGGCAACCAATTTCCTTGTCTAAGTTAGATAACTGTTAGACATAGATTTTCTTAGACACTTGACTAGTTAAACAGTCACTTAATAATTCGAAATAGTTAACAATATACTTTATTTTGTTAAGTAAAATGAAACTTTAGTCAAGGTGTAGACAACCGATTTCGTTTTCTAATCTTATATAACTCTTACATATATTTTAAATATTTTCTTACACGGTTGACTGCAGTTAGACATATATATGTTTGTGTTGTTAGACAGTCTCTTAATTATTCGAAAATTTAGAAATATACTTTAAATTATTAAGTAAAATGCGACTTTAGTCAAAGTTTAGGCAAACGTTATCTAACCTTATAACTCTTTGACATATTTTATATATTTTCTTAGACGCTTGACTATAAGTTAGACATAGTTACTTAATTACTCGAAATATTTGGAAATTCACTTTATTTTAAATATTAACAAAAATGTTAATTTAGTCATAGTTTAGACTCTAGACATTATCAGCCGTATCAGCCGTTTTTTTATACATTTTCTTAGATATACTTGACTAGTTAGTCAGTGTCTTAATAATTCTTAATAGTTGGAAATATACTTTATTTTATTAAATAAAAAAATGTTAGTTTGGTGAAGGTTTAAACAACCGATTCCGTTGTCCAAGTAAAAAAAAAAAATTGATTTTACATTTCAACGCGTAATTTTTTTAAATTTTAAGTGAGTTAATTATACTTTAAACAGTCGTTCAAGTTATAAACAAACATTTTGAACCGACGCACGTCCAACGGTTGTTTAAAGCAAGATTAAAGGCTCTCCCAAACCAACGCGAATTCGTTGCGAATCATTCACAATAACACAAAATATGACAAATACACAACGCTAAACAACAACAAATATCTGTCGTCGGCGAATGTTTCGCGTTGGTTTGGGAGAGCCTTAACTCATTTAATATTAAAAAATCAAGCTTTTAAATGTAAAGTTCGAAAATTTTACATAGAAGATTAATAGTTTATTTTCAATCGATTGTGTTATAACCTTTGGTCAAAACTTTGATTTAATCTAAAATAAAGCCTTTGCAAGATTATGAAATAAATTCATGATTCATCACAAGAATAACATTAAAAAATCTGTATAATTACCAACAAGGTGGCTCAATACTATTTTCCGGTTAAAAATTAGGAAGTGGAAGAATCAAGTGATTTAGAGTGTATATCGTCTCATGTGCGCCTTATAAAGACTTGATTTGGTTTAAAGAGTGTATAGTAGGTAGCTGGTGTATACACCTTGTCCCAGATATGAACGAGATGCTTGAAGAAATTATAAGCAGATAGGCCAAAAGAGGATCTCTTTCTTCCTTTCTGATGTTACAAAAGTGATTCAATAATGATGATGATGATGATGAAGCTGCTTCGGTATTCAGAACACATATAGAGTACCGCCACCGACTGAGTACTGCGACTGACTATATACTATCACTTAATGTGTTTGCTTAGTTAGCCGTGATGTCTATATGAGATGGAAGAAGATTGCGTGTAGGTGTGGATCCACTTTAGGACAGAGGAACGAAAGACGAAAAATTTATATATTATATCCTTGAAGTGCACACCATCATCATCATCATCATACTACTATACTACCTTTGTAGGCATTACAACCTATATCTTATATAGAAGTGCCTAAAGCGCTTTGCTGTTTCTGCTGACAAATCTCGTTGATCCCTTTAATCGAGTCCAAAGAGGAGGTCTGTTGTACACGACATCGACAGCGACGGCGACGACTACGACGCAAGCGAGCCTTTAAGATGCGATTGATGAGCAGAAAGAACGTAGCCCGGAGGGGGGCAAAAACGACAACGACGATGATGATGACAACATTTCAGATAATGATGATTAAAGAAAATGAAAGAAAAAAAAAAAAGAAGGACAATGAGGTTATAAACCGTAAAAGAGGGCATTCTCGTTCCGTAATATTGCGCTACCAGGCCAAAAGGTATATTCACTGAACCCTTAAGCCACCCTTTATCTCACCCACTCCCAAACCAATACACTTTCTTAATATCTTCCCTGTACAGTTAATGGAGAAGACGTTTCAGATATAAAAAAAAAACTAAGAAGCAGAAAATAGATGACGTGGTCGGTTGTTGTAGGTAAAAAAAATAAAAATCATTTTGGGCCAAATTTATGTTTGGTTGGATCCTTGCACATACACACACACACGCAAACACATTTACAATTGCATGGGAATTAAACCGAACAATCGAAAAACATTTTAGTCCATTGTGTGGCAAAAGTGAGGGCAACCGGTAGACTAAAGTACACACATCCTGTGTCCCGAGAATATGAGAAAGAGGAGCTATATAGCACATAACTACATATCCTGTGTTTGACCAATGCAACGCATAAAAAGGATCCCTGAAACCATATCCAAACCAACTTACATAGAAGCGAGTCAGAGGAGCAGCAACAGCAGCATCAACGACGGATGATGTCTAATGAACTGTAACGAAATTGCTCAGTGTCCTGTGGGTGAATTCCGTTGATGTGATGTGTACCTATCCAATTCATACTTACATACATCTATGAATGAATGCGGATAGATGGAAAAGGACTATAGAAGGACGAGGTGGTAGTTGTAAGTGGGTGAATGCTGTTTGGCAATTTCCGATAAAAATGTTACGTAAAAGTTATGAGCATTGTTATGGGCTAACAACATGAGCTATCTATACTTAGGTATCTAGGTATACAATTCATATATGGAATTAACCTGGACGGGTTTTGGCTATGATGGTCGGTGTGTGTTTTTGTTGCACGAATAGAACGCCTTATAGTGCAGGTTAATGTCATTTTTATGGGGTAGAAAATTATCTTTAAATGTCTTCGAAGGCATCAGAATATAAGGGAATTTTTTGTTTCGTTAAAGTTTCGTTTTTTTATGTTTTTGCAGTCACTAGTAGCTAACCTTACCCTGGTTAAAGATGATTGATGTAGAAGAAGGATATATGTATCATAATACTATATGGTTCAACAATAGAAGCAGTCTTGTGGGATTTTTTCTTTGTGATTATGAAAATGTCATTAAAATCAAATGTTCTTTTGTATAATTTTTAATATAACCTGTTATATAAAGGGTGGTTCACTTCACATAAGATGCGCCAGCAAACTAGAATATGTAAGTAGGTGGGAAGGGTAATTTTCTTAACAAATTGACAAAAATAAAAAAAAAATAATTTCTTAATAAAAATTTATTTTTTACTTATAAACGGGGAAAATAGAGACGGGTCCTATCCCGTATGAGTTTGGTCTTATCTTGACTCATTAGCTTTTTGTAGCATCTTATACGAATCACCATGTATAGGTATACGAAAATTCATTTTCTGCTTCTTGTTTTGGTTTTTGAATAATTTAGGTAATTTTTTCTTGCTGTATTCGTATGTATTTAAAAGTACTCATACGCCACAGTGACTTTTGTTGACTTTTTATTTTTCAAAACAAAAAATGAACTTAAAAAATCGAATATTAAGAGCCAATTTTAAATAGTCTGTATAAGCAGTTAGTTAATACTTTTACTAGACTGACAAATTGGCAATTGGTTCAAAACTGGTAAAAGAATAGAAAAATTCATTGTGTCAGTTTTTTTTTTAAACAGAAATACTTCCAATTTATTAGCCGTGTAAATCCAGCAGTAATCTTCATGCAATCAGAAAAATTACAGTAAAATAATAAAAGAATTAAGAAAACGTCCTTCTAACAGTGACAAATTTCAATTTTTTTCAAAAAGATGATTCCTGGAATATGACTCTAAAGAGTCCCGAAGGTAATACTACCAAAAGTTAGTCTTGTTTAGATTTAATAAATCCTAGGAAGTGTTTTCACCCCACAATGAGATTAAAAAGTGGATTAACTTTGACAGTACCTTCCAAAATGCAAATATTATCTCATTTTTTCTTCTAAAGTGGAAGTGAACTATATTTCAATTTGTATTAAACGATGAAAAAAAAATTCTAGGTACAATACGGTACGGTTTATATAATTTCTTAATATGTATGTTTATGTCTTACATACCTATAAAATGC
This sequence comes from Epistrophe grossulariae, assembly GCA_929447395.1. Taxonomy (NCBI): domain Eukaryota; kingdom Metazoa; phylum Arthropoda; class Insecta; order Diptera; family Syrphidae; genus Epistrophe; species Epistrophe grossulariae. The sequence continues at coordinate 143,447,905 of OV839567.1, read as the reverse complement.
AACTGTAACGCTAATTGAATTGCTGTACTTTACCTACAAAGATGAAAATTAAATCACCGTAAATACCAAAAAAAAAAAAAAAAACAAAAATCTCATAAAAAAGTAGTTTTAGTAATTTTAAATTTTCTCAAGTACCAGAAGACATAAAACCATTCGTTTTTTTGTATTCGATTTAGAATTGACATAAGCATTGAACACAAAAAAACAATGTAGCACTTCATTTCACAATTTTGCAAACAAATTGGTCTGAACTTTTTTTTTATTTTTTTTTTATCAAAATTTTGAGTTTGCATGTGAATTTTTTAAAACTATTGACATAAATAATTTAATTTAATTTTACGATTAAGGCATAGATTTCTGGCTTTCAAAATCTATATAGTACTTTGCTGTTAGTAAAGCCATTTGTTTTTAAATAATTTTTGTTCTTTTTAATATGATTTTTTTTTAATGACCCCTACCTCCTAAACAGTGGGAAGAAGACCCCCTTCCTATAGTAAAAAACCCTTGTATTTACATTTTAAAATTTGATCCGGATCAGATCGTGTGGGTAATAAACTGCAGCTATTTGCTAATTAACGTAAATTAGTAGTTAATTGTTTATGAATAAATATTTTAATTCGTGAATTAAATTCTGATCAGTGATTTAGTTGATAAGTGAATAAGATGATAACTAAGTATTTTTTTTATAAATAACGGTGTAAATGTTTAAAGAAAATTTAAATTAACTTTTTTTTCAATTTCAAAACGTTTTCATATAAAACTAGCAACTAAATAGCTATGTATTGTATGTGTTAAATTTAAATAATATTTTCCGGTGAATCTTAAAGAAATATGTCAATACCCTATAGGTATACTATGCGTTACATAATACAAAAGAAGGTTTTTTTTTAAAACAACACGTATTTACTTCCCCATAAGTTGTGCGTATTCAATTTAAAAATATAGATACTCAACTAAAGTTCAATTTTCTATATCGCATAGTCAACATCAAAAGAGCTTATAATATTTACGTGATGATGCTTTTTCCTTAAACAACCATTTTGTTGTGCCACAACAAACTTTGCATAGTCAATAGATTTAATAAAACATAAATCAATTGCCTGCGCTGCTGATGGTTTACTGTGTCTACGGAAACCTTATCCTTCCTGTGAGCGGTTAAAGGTACATACCATTCTCTTAAACGATGCACATAAAGGAAACAATTTTTATATAAAAAAATTCCATTCAAGACTCTCTGTAAGCCCTGCCGTATACTCACTCTCCTATATACGATACCATCATCACCTTCATATACCATCCATCGCATCGCATCGTTTCGTATCCTCTTGTCAGAGCATAGTTTCTTCTTTTTTTTTTTGAAAATGGGGCTAAAGGAGTAAAATATCCTTAAAAAAATGATAAAAAGGATGTCGCACGCATAATATATTTAAAAAAAAAAAATTAATAGATTGCTTCCTTGATTCGAGATTTTTCCTTTTTCAATCTACTACGGCAGGAATAAATCGTCTTCCTGAATGTGCACCGTGTCATAAACGTTTATCGGATGCGGAAGCCGCCTTCACTGCTATTGTAACAACAACGCGCCATCACAACTAAGGATATGGATATGAAAAGTGAGAATAGCAACATGGTTGAGTGAGCAATAAAAGGGTTTTGATTCAAATACAAAAAAAAAATGTGTATCCTTTTTTTTTTTGGCGATGTACTGTATCCTGAAGCCCTTTTGGCGCAGTTACCTTCGGTGCAAGACTCGGCGGTTTGTTAAACTATAACAATGATTTATAAATTTGCAATGGCTGGTGGGGGGTTAGGAAAATAAAGTGCTATTTGGGTTGCTCTTACCTGCTTCTTAACTGAAGGGACTGACAATTCTGACGGTCACTTTTGGATTGCTGAATAAGGTCTGAATTAAATCATAGTTAGGTATATAAAGAGCTAGTTTGACAGTGATAATTTATCTCTGAGTTAAACTAGAGTTAGTTGGGGCCAGTTTTACAAACGTGCGGTCTCGGTTCAAGATTTTAACCCACCGACTTCGGCGGATTAACGATGTATGTAATATAATGTATATGTAATAAATAGCCAACATGCTTGAACCATCCAACTTGTTTAATCCGCCAAAATCAATGAGATACATTTTTTGAACGATGTAACTCTGATTGATTTGAACCACCGCGGATCAACTATTAGAATCACGTTATCCTAAGGAATTCTGGCTTATCTCAGAGTTAATACAAAATTCTACAAGTTTTTTTTTTAATACAAACAAATTGAAAATAAATAATTCGTTAATGAGGTTTTAGAAGAGAAATCTCTCTCAGGTCCTTATAAAACTTTTTACCCAGTTTTTTGTTTTTTTCCATTATCATTTACTCGAATGCAGATTTTTTCTCAAAAGCATGACATAACCCTTATAATACCTTTGTATGTCTATTGCATGGACAAAAAAAAATAAATAGAAAAAGAATGTGATTTTTATGCGCATTTCGTTTATGGGCAACAAGGTGAAAGGATTTTGATCTTTTATTGAAAACCATACAATAGGGATTAAGGAAATAAATTGTGGGCATTTGTTAGTGTTCAAGTCATTGAATTGGCGAAATTTGTTGGCTAACTTAAAGGGTGATTTTGTTCCTTTTGATTTAACAACGAAACAAAAACTGAAAAACAAAATAGAGGCAGTACACAAAATCTTTGATTACGTTTTTTTTCGTTTATGTATATTTTTTCTAGAAAAAAGTTTTTGGAGAAATTTAGATTAACTTAAGATTAATGAAATATCAACTAAATTGTTATTTATTTATAAAATATCGAAACAAAATAACTTAAATCAGTTAAATGGATAATGAAGTTTAATATGTAGGTTTAAAAGTCGTTTTCAAGACATATAAGATTTTCTCTAATGCAGGTAACGTTGGTTTTGGTTAAAAGAATAAAATTAACTAGGAAAATATTAAACAACAGCTTGGTGCTAAGTTATATAAAAATTGATTTATGGCTTGTTTCACAATGTTTGAGTAAAGTTCTGATTAGTAACTTGACACATAAATATTGGAACAGGGTCATAAGTCCACAAATCAAAAATTAATATTTTTGCATTTATATAACCTATTCAAGTCGTGAAAAGACAATTGTAAGTTTTCTCCTGTGGACTTATGACCCTGTGCCAATATTTATGTATCGAGTAACTAATTATAAATTTACTCAGACATTGTAAAACAGACCCTTAAAGAAATACCTACTGTTTTTTCAATAAAAAAAAAATTTGTATAAAATACTTTTGTTGTAATTTACCTTAAAACCAAATGCCAGCCTCTGCGACAGTACATAAATCTCAGGTAAAATATTTAAAAAAAATAAAAAATTACTGTTCGAGTGCCCACAGAAATAACACTCACAGCATTATTAGAAACAACAAAACATTGCACTTAAATAAGTAAAGGGCCACTGGATCCAGCTATTTTCCTCAATTTTGTGACAAATTCGCAGAACTGAACAGAAATGAAAACTTTAATGATTTAATTTTTAATATGTGAATTGTGACTTGTGAGCCTCTGCTACTTTAAAAGAAAGAAATATTTTTTTACAGTACATGCCTCTTGCGAAAAATCGACAAGAGCATCTCTTGTCTCTATCTCACCTTTTAGATGTTCGGATGCGGCAAAAAATTATGAGGGGACCCATAATTTGTATACCTACCGATAAAACAGAAACACAGGAATGGTTGAGAGATGTAAGTCACTAGGCCTGTAAAAAAATGTGACAAGTACTTGTCAGACTTATGTTTGTGGTAGATGGCATAAATTAATTTTTTCCAAAAACCTTATGATATGAACAGCTTTATACTCAATGAACGCAGATATATAAAAACTGCATTTTATTATCCACTTAAACTGATCCGGATCAAATTTTAACACGTAAATACAAAAACAACATGAAGTCCTGCTTTTTATCTGGATCCATTTCAATGATCCAAAAACTATTACTTTTTTTGTATTATTAATATGGTAAGGTAGTGTAAACCGTAGTGCAAAGAATGATTGTCAATGTGATCCTGTTTGTTTTATTATGAGGATCTGACTCAGATCAGATCATGTGGATGGTAAAATGCGGCTATTAGAAAGTACGCATACGCTCCAGCCATGAATTAAATTTTTTTACTTTTAACATGAAATTACTTATCTACTATTTGTTCAGTTCCACTTAAACAATAAGGGTATTCACGCAACGTCGTAAGTTTACCAATTGTGTAAAATGATAAGTTTACACAAAAGTTTGCGTGAACGCCCTTTTAATTCATTTGGTTAAATGCGAAGTAATTGAATCAGCTGTTCGCTAAACGTCAAATATGAAGCTCCAAAATATGTATACAAATAAGCGTGTTCAGATTTCGAAATTATTTAAAACGTAGATCCTCTCCCAAACTACCTAACTTCAAAATCGGAGCAGAATGTCTCGGAACGGAAAAAAATGTTAGGTACACAGGTTTTTTTTTAAGCCTGATGGGAATTATATGAGAAAACGATTTCGGGGTTAAATGTAGAACTGTATATAGTCGCAAACTCATGGCACTGATCGAACGAAAATGAGCGAATACAAGAAAAATCATATGGCACGCCCATAATGGTGCAGGATATCTACATTTTCCTACAGTTTAGTTCACTTTCGTTTTCGGCAGTAAGATTTGTCCTGAGCTCAACTCAACTGAAATTTGATGAAAGAAGAATAAAAAGAATAAATGGTTCTTTCACTTCGATGGCAATTCGGAAACCATAACAAATACAAGTAAAAGCATTTAATTTTGTATATCCATATGGCCCATTATATGAATTTGTGTAAATAAATGCTGATCAATAGTCAGAAAATGTGGATGTCCTATTTATTTATTTTTTTGGATAAACAACGTTTTTATTCACAACTTTCATCGCCAACTAATCTCAATGCGATAGTTACAGAACTCAGGCAGAGTTTTTTTTAGTTCTCTGAGATACTTAACTATCATATTTCTGAACACGCCTTATTCTTAAAGTCACAATGACGTTTGGTTGAGTTTACCAAAAAAATTTGGTTAATTTTATCCAGCAAAATCCTTGGAGAATTTTAACCAAATTGTTTAAATCATTTCTCATACAAAATATGACAGTTCATTAACCAAATGGTAAACTTAACCAAATGGTAAACTTATTCAGTGTTTTACATCATTGCGTGAATACCCTTAATATATATTAAACGAAAAATTTTAACTCGATTGAGTTCTTGTTCTTCACTAATTTAAACTTGACGATGACGAACAAATAATAAAAAAAATAATAAAATATAAAATAATAAAATATAGTCATATTTTAAACCCAAGTATAAATTAAAGACCCGGTTTAGAAACAACTGCCATTCATAAGGAATTTGACAGTGTCCCACTGAATTTATGATTTGACTATTGTTTCAAAATTTCCAAATGTGTTAAGTTTTAAAGTAATAAAGTTAAACAAGTTCTTCTTGACAGGCAGTTGTTTGATAAAATTTAAATAAAATACAAAATACTAAAGAAATTATGAATCACCTTAAACTTCTTTCATTATTCTGTTGTTTCGCCAAAAAAAAAAAATTAAATTACCTAAATCTATCGATTTATCAGAAAAAGAATTAATTAATCCTCTTGACACCACTTCTCGTTCCAGTCCACTTAATTTAGCTTCAACTATCCAAGTACCATCTATACCCACCAAATGTCTTCTCACAATTTCTACTTCCTCTGCATCGACTAGGTTAGGTACAAGAAAAAAATCCACAAGAAATAAGAATTATGATCGAAAAAAGAAAAACTTTTTCCAAGCACACATTAAAATAGGTATAGGTATAGGTACGAACAAACACACATACCGAATTATATATAAATCCTCCATCTTGAACCATATAGAGTGCATTATAAAAGGTAAAAAGTGACTCCATCGCCAACTACCTATAACATTGTGCTGCACACGCTCTGATCCATCCCACGTTTGACCGAAATCATTGAACCACTAAGTGGGCAATTAAATTCAATTAACTTCCTCCGTTAGAGGGCCAAACCGAATCACGTCTGTTCATCATTCTTATATAAATTCTACATCGCCAGAACTCCCATAGCTGCCATCGGAGTAGGTGTGTATATTGTATAGCAACCTGAAGACGCCATGTCCTTGCGTTCTCTATACCTAGCCCAGTCGAACAAAAATTAATCTTTATTGTTGTTGTTTTTTTTTTACTTTTTCTATCGGTCGCTCGTGCGTTTCTTTCTTATATAGGAATTTTTGCTCTGATTTCCGGTGAAAAAAGTTTTTATGTTCTTTGAACCATTGCTGGCTGTTTGCAGAAAGGAATATTTTTCTTCGAAAGTTTGTCGAGAAAAAGTTTCGAAAACCCGCACCTTCCTATGAGGTATATATACCAGCCCATCCAGCCACCCTCCCTATATATATATGCGGCTTTCCTGATTTGATGAATATCTTTGATTTTTATTGAAATTAGAAAATCTTTGCAAAAGTTTTCAAAAAGTATTTCGATTGATTTCTATTGGCACTGTATATATACATATATAGGTATAGGACGAGAAATTGGAGTGGGAGAGACAACCTTAAATATTTTAAATTTGAATTGAAAAGATCTATAGCTTTTAAATTTTAAGATCAAAATTGAAAAATATGTTCTTTTAAAGAAAATGAAAACTGAGAAAAAACAAGAGTTGAACGAACTTTGAAATACCTACACAATGAATATTGAAGGGCTCTTCTTCAAAAAAAAAAGATAGGTAAAAGCTTTTGTTTATTTAATTTTAAAATATCATAAGTATCCGATATAAGGTACAGATTGATAATTCTTATAAATTCTTGTACAATTTATTCATAGATAATTCCAATTACAATAGAATCTCAGAAAGATGAACAGATATAAAACAGGTCCCGTTCATCTTTTCGAGCATCAACATTTGGTTGAGGAAGAAGATTTATGTAAATATAAATAAAATATAATTTAAATAACAAGTTAAACAAGCCCGAAAGTACACCTTTCACAAAGCAGAATAATGTCGTTTTCCATTGGACGTTTGGAAGCGTCCAGAATAAAAAAAGAACTCTTCTGAAACCATTCCATTGGCAAAAAAAACGGGCAACCGACGCGCTTCTCAGAAGAAAATTTTGCTTCTCGATTTGAAGTCAGAATCCACTCAAGAAGCACTAATCATTTAAGCTATAACTTCAAAACAAACTCACTCAAATGTCAAAAGTAAACATCGGACTCTATTTGATTGTATGCCTGTTCGATACATGAAATGCTCACGATGATTCACCAATACAATGAAATAATTTTTAAGTTGAGTAGAAGAATGCTAACTTTGTTCCATTGGATTTCAGAATGAGTTAATCCCTGAGTAAAACCAATGGAAAACGACATAACAGTACATAAATATAATACGAGGAACTAAAGGTAAAGAAAAAAGTAAAAAATTGAGTTGCAAATAAAGCGTCCAGCTTATTGAGTACAAAATTGCAACCTGTCATCTTTTTGAGTACCTACTATAAGGGTGAAAACATGTCGTTCATCTTTCCGAACTGTTCATGTTGAAGAACCGTTCAACGACGATAACGCAGAAGATAATATGAGTTTAACAGTCAATCAGGAAAAGACCAAGAAAATGCTGCCATAAAGAAAATCAAACAACACCGACGACAGAAAAAAAAAGACCCATTGATACTAATCACCCCGGTCCTACTTAATCCAGAGACTAGGAACTTGTCAAAGGTGAATGAGAACGCTTTAATTCTTCAAATCATTATAACTAGGACTTAATATTTATGAGATATAAGGTGTTACTATCGGCAATTCATAATCATTTGCTGTTTATTGCAAAACAATCAAACATCACCCTACAAAGTACAAAATTAACTTGTTTCTTTTAGCACCACCAAAATTGCTTTTCTACAAAAACAACTCATCACATAAGCTCAAGGTCATCCAATGCACTTTGCATTAACCACATCGACATTGTTCGCTCCCAAATAGCGGTAGTTGCGACCGAAAAATAGAAAACATTTTGCACAAGTTAAGATCATCATCAGTATCGGTAGCTCCCGATAAGCGGGTCGATCCGCCACCACCTGTCTAATGTTGCCTTTGCATGGTAATGCATACCTACATATTATCATCATCATCGATCGTCGCTCCCAATTCGTGTGCCATAAAAAGAAAGAAATGTGTAGTAATATATACAGTATAAACAGTCCATTATACACTTAGGAGCAAAAAAACGGAATCACATAAATTCGTATATGAAAAACAAAAATTGCAATGGATAAAATATTTTGTCTTCAAAGTCTCATGGTTTCATTTTAAAACTTGATTTTTTTACTTTGAATTGTTGGTAGGTAAAAACATAAAAATGCATACGATAGTATTAACGCTATCTGTCATAATTACGAAAAATACAAATTATAAGGGCAGTAAGCATTAATTCGCATATACGCGGCCATTTTTTGTTTGTGTTTATCGTTGTGACTTTTAAAAGTCAATTGTTACACATTTCGATTTATTGGGCATCCTTTTTTTGGAAAAAAAAAATGGATACCATACCACGGCTGTAGCAGTTGCACATGTTGTCTCACTACTACGACAGGGAATGAACCAACGTGCGGTGGCCCTACAGCTTCATCTAAGCCAAACCCAATCCTGTATATCAAAGGTCTACAGAAGGTTCAGGGAAACTGGAGAGTTTGTGCGAAGGCCAGGATCTGGACGTCGCCGGTGCACTAGTGAGAGAGATGATAGATTCATGGTAATGACTTCTCTCCGAAATCGTCATTTGACAGGCGTTAACATCCAAGAACAGCTCAGACAGGTAAGAGAAAGAGTCGTTAGTGCATGGACAGTAAAGAGACGTCTTAAAGAAGTAAATCTTACCCCGAAGCGTCCTGCCACGGGACCTAAATTAACTGCTAATCACCGGCAAGCTCCGATTTGCTCACGCACACATCAATTGGGAATTTGAGGAATGGAGGCGAGTTATGTTCTCGAAGGAGTTCAGAATATGTCTCCATGGAAGCGATCGAAGATGCAGAGTATACAGACGACCTGGCGAGCGATTTGTACAATGCTGTTTTCCCGAAATCGTGGCTTACGGGGGAGGATCTTGTATGATATGGGCATACATTTCAATTGAAGGGAAAAGTGAGCTGGTTTTTGTGCCTAGTGGTGGTAGAGGAGGAGGTTTAACTGCGGATCGGTACATCTCAGATATTCTGACAGATCATGTCGTTCCTTATGGTAAAAATATCTCTAGAAAACCGCCGCAAAATGTTTTCTGTAATGTTCATTAAAGATATTTTATCCTATCATATAGATAGTCCGTTTTTATTGTCTTTAATCGATTTATATGCCCCAACTCGAGTGCTTAGGAACTCGAAACTTATTCAATGAGATAAATCATAGAGTAAATTATGCTTTTAACGAACCCATTACTCGCTGTATCAGAGAAATTCATCTCATATCAAATAGAATTGATTTAGATTTTCATTTCAATAGAGATACTTTCAAAAAAATGTTAAACTTATTCTTTTTAGTAAATTAACTAGCAAAAAAATATTTCCTAACTGTAATTATATTATGTGTATTTCGATAGTCTATAAGAGTAATATTATAAACTCAAATTGATGAAATAAACCTAAACTAAACTAAACTAAACTAAAAAAAATATTGGCCAGGATTTCATGCTAATGCACGATAATGCTCGATGCCACACTGCGCGAGTAACGACCGAATTCCTCAGGGAAGTCAATATTGCTACGATGGACTGGCCGGCACTAAGCCCAGACTTAAACCCTATCAAGCATTTGTGGGACGAGCTTAAGCGAAGAGTTAGAGCCAGAAATCCAGCTCCACAAACCATCAGTGAACTGAAAGCGTCAGTGGAAGAAGAATGGGAAGGAATACCGCAGGAGATAGTGAAGAAACTCATCAGGTCGATGAAAAATCGTTTACAAGCTGTAATTAGAGCTAGAGGGGGCAATACAAAATATTGAGACAGTAAATTGCACTTCATTTTGTTTAAATGTTAAATTTTCCAGATACTCTCTGTTTCAATTTCAATCTTTTTTTCCTTACATACTTCATTTATGTTGATTGAATCTTTATAAAGTGAACGGATTTTTAAGTTCTTAGCATTGACTTAAAGCTTTTGTTTCAAGCTTTTTAATGGTACCATTAACATTCATGTATGTCAATTACATCCTGATCAATTATCGTTTTTACAGAACGAAAATGTTTGATTCCATTTTTTTGCTCCTAAAGGTAGAACTAGAATAGGCGGTAGCTGTCGGAAGCTAGTGTCAAAAGCGAACGAAAAGTTGCTTTCCAAAACGTCAAATTCATAATTCACCCATAATGCACTTGAGTGGTTGGAAGTGATTTTTTTGATTTTTGAAGCTAGCTGTCAGTCCACGTACGAAAGAGCGGTCGGTGAGCGCTCTCACGTCCGACGGCGAAAGTTAACGAAAACTAAACGAAAAGTTCCAAATCGCAATTATGTGCGCGTCATATGAATTTCTTGTTTTCGCTCGGTTTCGTACGACCACGTACGTTGGCTTCCGCCTATTCTAGTTCTACCTTAAGTGTAGTTCGTCATCGTGTTAAGCCCTCACTTAAAAAATTGTCCAATAAAATGCATTTATCTTTTGTTTGTTTTACTTGGTAAATATTCGACATGCTTGCCGCATCATAAGTAAGCTTTGTTTCACTTGTAAATGCGAAGTCCGGTAATAAGTATAACATTAAGGTGAGTTCAAGGATAAATTGTTCATGCTGGGGCTTAACGATGTAAGTAAACAAACCAAAATCGAAATTATGAAGTGAACTTTATTTAAACGTGATTTTTAGGACGAGACTTGAGAAATGCTTATTTATAACAGCTATAACAATTTATCGCCATTAAAAGTATGATAAAGTTGATTTTTTGACCAATTTGTGGAATTAATGCACTTTGAAGTGCTAATTTAACTTTTATTTTTAATTTAAATATTTGGACAATCAATTTGGCTTATTTTATCTAAGTGAGTATTGTAATAGGAATGTTTTATTATTCTACTGATCCACGAACTAATGTTATTTGTATTTTTTGTGTTAATAAAGTACCCCTGAAGAAGGCCGAACCTGCCGAAACGTTGGGAAAGTTAATGTAACTTAATTGTTTCATTGCAAAAATTACAGTGACCAAAAAAGCCGAAGGAAAACTATATTTCCACTTACAGCATTTTTTAAAAGTATGTGTGCATTAAAATGAGCTTCGCGCGACTTGGTGAGCCCTTGCCCATGGCCTCCGGGGCCGCATAAACAGTACCTACTTAAACAAACTGTTATAAATTGGCTTTTTTTCACTTCCGAAGATTTAAAATCTGAAGTGCTTTTCAAATAGGCGAATATAATATGTATTTCAATTAGAACTAGTAAAAATTTAAATGGATTTGGTTTTCTTCATTGATTTTTTTAATTCAAAGAGACGCTTTCAATGACAGAATATGAATTAGTGACGTTTAACACGAGGAAACTGAGTTGTTAGCAACTTTGCATTTTTAGGCGAGATGGGCACAAAGTAAGAAGAGTGAACGAAATTTGCCCGGTCATCTATTTGAGGAGATTTTATTTGACATTCCTCTTCAAACACAGTACTGTGTGGTCAACCAAGCTCCGTTAAAAAAACTTCAGAAAATCTCTTACGATTTTGTTTCCTCGTGTGAATTTAGAAGAAATTTAACGAAATCGTCAAAAAATATCCGGCAACTTGTTTCTTTGTGTGAAATAAGGAATCAGCCTTTCTTTTAGAAGCAGAGCCAATACTTTAAAATACAAAATAAATAAAAAGCAATACAAATCTTGTTTTGAAACTTCGTTGGTTTTCCTTTGAGTAGGTATTAGCTTTGTCCTACTTAATGTGAATTTAAATCCGATAAAAAATGAACTAAAACAAAAAGAAGATTAAATTGTAGACAAAATGTATTTTTGTAGTTTTATTTATTTATTTCATCAAAAAGTCTATTTTAGGAATATAAAAATATACTTTTAAAAAATTACATATATTAAGCAGATTGGCTCTTATTCACCGGATAATCACACCAATCCAAAGAAATCTCTGCTTCAATCCTCAAGTAAATCAACAGTTTTCGCCATCATCAACATTGCCCACATAAATCTCCTCAAAGACAAATTTGTATATTTTATTTTTTTATAATATAAGTTAAAACATTTCATCCGCATCCGCAAATTACCACATTATATTTTATCCCTGTCAAATTTCTCAAGGATTACTTTAACGAAATCTTTTCATTTTTGAATATGCGTTAAAAGAATTCTTAACGCGTTTTTTTCGCATCGTCTTCTTCTTCTTCAAAAAAAAAAATTATTCAAACACTCAGAAGCAGATTCTTTGTATCCTCGAGGACATCATATCCCAAGTGTTCTCCCCACCCAAAGGCACGTGGTTAAGGCAAACAGTGATAAGTCACAGTCCTTGTGTTTCTTCTTAAAAAAAAAAAAATCAAAATGTAAACACTTAATTCGCGGGAAAATAAAAAAAAAATTACAAACAAAAAAATAAACAACAAACAGGAGTAAAGAACGCATAATAATGCAAAACCATATTAAATTACGTGGATATAGAGAATGACAAATAATATACAGTGAGACGCGCGCTTCCGGTTCCATCATAGGAATCTATATACCGTCCCAAATTGAGGTGGGTGTTTAGTTCCGCGTGCCATCAGGATAATAAATGCGCTTTTTTACGATTTTTCACTTTGCCAACATCCTGGATGTGAAAAGTAAAGGCATCAGCCGATGGTGCGAGAAAAATGTAAAAGAAAAAAATTATCTCATTTTAATTCTATTTGCCACGTATCTTCTCATCATCATATTTCCTTGATTTTCATCTTCATCTTTCATTTTTTTTTTTTTTTTTTTGAATCAGGAATAAGATACTGAAAATCTGGATGAAAAAAATAAAAAAAACAACACCTTCCATACGGTTGTGCGGGATAATTTCCATCACACTCTTCTCCATCATAAGGGAGGCCTTTGGAATTTGAATAGATTGAGGTGGTTTCTAAGAAGACACGGTAAGTGAAATGTTTACGACAATGAAAAACGGTGTGGTCGGACACCGCATCCCTCTCTCTACATTTTAAATTTATTTTGTAAGTTGTAGGTTGGGGGTGAAACACAATTTGTCAACATGCAAACAGGATATCAAATTTGAATTTTTTACAACCAACGATGTGGTTTCTTTGGTGGGAGTGGGTTACGTCTTATCAGGAGCGGAATAGGAATAACACCTGAAATAGGCCTAGACCGATTTAATTTTACTCAGAATTATTAAAGTGGCATTCAAAATGTCAAATTGAAAAAAAAAAAATAAGTTGCAAGAGCTTACTATAACTTTTATTTTTTCATGTAGGTACAGCTTTTTGGATGTGCCAGTTTGTATGAAGACAAAAAGAGGAAGAAAAATGATCTAGTCCTTATTTGATTGACGAAAAATAAATTAACCAATTAAAAGAGTCAATAATAACTCGTGATTGTTTTTTTTTTTTGTTCTTTAAAATATACAACAGTTGCATTGTGGAAAAATATGGAACTTAAGACACTTTTCACAGCTATTCTAGCTCCAGCTCCAACACTCTATTGTGTTCAGGCAGTTAAAGGTAAACTGATGGACATTGTTGGATAATCAAATGTTTTGGGAAAATTATTTCTGTAGAGGGTATAATAGGCGGGTATAAACGACAGCGGGGATTAGCGACGCCATGACAGTAAAAAACATGGAGTTTTCATACAAACTATCGATAACATGTATGTAATTCATGCCGGTAACACAGTTTTTCTGTGTGCTTAAGTTAAGCCTCGGTAATTCTCTGGGATTAGTTGTTGTTGCATTTAACATGTTAATTGTTTAGCACCGACTTCGTTTTTTTCATCCAATTCCCCCCGGGCTTGCAAAAAAACACGGCTAATATGGATATCTCACAAGAACACTGTCTATAATATTTCGCCGGTGATCAAGAATGTTAACCAATTTCAATTCAATATAAGGGACCTTTAGAGAACAAATAAAAAATATTTGATGAGGCTAATAAGGGCCCAACGGAAATATTTTTATCAGCACCTGACCAACATTAGCCGCGTTTTATTATCTACGGATCTGGATCGGGATTATCTTTTCAAACGTAATACATCACCAACTTTGGATCCTGCTCTGTATCTGGATATATTTTAAAGATCCGAAAATAAGTTTTTACTCTAGGGGGTAGACGGCTCTTCAGTCGGTAGGGACTAGGGAGTACAAACTGTAGTGTAAAGAAAAAACACAGTATCTACATGAAAAATAAACAAACATAAAAAAAAGAAATGAGCATACCGCACTGAGAGTATATGGAACTGATCACGTATCTTCGGTAGCGCAATGCGTAGTCCATATGGCTCCGAAGAAACTGGTCTAGGTTCAATCCTCGGTATGCAGGCAAAAGTTTTTCAAATTAAAATTGAATATAATAGACCAGCATCACTAATAAGTATAGTCTGATGATCGGCCTCACAGTCGAGACATAGCTATAAATCCAGCCTATAAACTAAGTGGTAGCTGCACTCAAGTGAATGTTTTGTTTTTAAACCGCAAAACCTTTGGTGTGGATATAAATGGAAATCAAATGTGTGCAGAGCGAGAAGCGATTGAAATTTTTAAATTTCTTATGATACTTGGTTTTGTCCCCCGTCTGAAGCCGGGCCGGGTCAGCTAGTATTCAATAAATCGTTTCTCTTCCACATGTCACGTAAACTCAGTTTTTCGGTTAATTAAAATGACAAGACATGTTCGCATTATTGTGCATTATTTCATTGTTTGAAACTAGTTGTGGAAATGGTTTACTAAAATCGTAAAAAGAGCAGTCAGTACCTTTCTCAGTATCCTTAAGCCCGATACTCACAAAGAAAGGAAACCTTATAATTCAACTGCAACAACATTATATGAATTAATGTTCTTAAAATTATTTCGTTAACAAACTGAACCTGTATCAGTGTGGTTCTAGGGCATGAAAGTCGACAATCAATCAAAAGTTCACATTCCGACAAATTCCTTCCGAAGTCTTTTCCTTTGTGCAAAATAGCATTGGACACTGATCACTGCTGCATCAAGGTCAGTAGTACTCACCGAAACTTCGATATAAAAAAAAGTTTGGAGTGACATGACGTGCTGTCATGTGACTTCTTCAACACTGTATATTGGAGCAAAATTATGTACGAAATTCACAAAACCAATATTGTTGACTTCCATAACCGTTCTGTATAAATGTGACTGAATATCGTTGATTCAGCACTTAGTTCCAAAATCTGCATTTAACACTGCATATTAATGTGGATGCATTTGTTTCTCAAGAATCATTCTTATTTTGTTTAATAGTAATTTTGTTTGAAAAATCTCTTCACACAAACCTTAATCATTTTTTTAAACTGTTGGTTAACAATAAAAACACGTTTTTCTTTCGTGTAGCGCTCCCCATTTTTAACTACCCTCAATTGTCAGCTATCAAGCTGTCTTTTTTTGCTGCCAACACCGCTTAGTTGGCGTGAAAATCAAATCATGTGTGAAATTTTGGGACACCTTTTATAATTTCGAGGTAGTAAGAAACTTACATTTTCCTTACATAGTTTTCCAGAAGTTTAGTTCTGGTTGTAGGGACGAGCATAAAATGGAGTTATGAATTGAGAATCAGCATTAAGCAGGTTTTGAAAATGCGACTTCAGCATATCTACTCCTAAGTTGGTACTAGTTTGGAACTTGACCCCATTGATTTCTCTTACATTACTGCAGAACAACTTTTCAAGCCAATATGAATTCATCGGCTCAGATGGCTAGAACACGCAGACCGCAAACGAAAATCCGGAAGGAATACACAGTATAGAAGAATACTTCCTTTGAATTTTAAAGGCCATATAGTGTAACACTTTATGTTAGTCCGCCACCTTTCCCAAGCAACACAATTGCCTCTTATAGATATCTAGAAGATTTATTTTCCAAGAGCTTTCAACTCTTCAAAAAGTCCTGAAGAGGTCATTAAGACCCAAAAGGGCCTAAAGGGGAGGAGCCTATTGTATGGAACGAAGAGTTCTAAGTAACGTGTTTGAAAGAGCTTATAAAGATTGTTGATCTTTGAAGATGATTTCAAATGGTTTTGAAGATGTTTTTTTTTTCTAAAGTGAATAATGGAGAGAGAGAAAAATATAAAGAATTAATTTCTTTCTCTTTTATACAAATACAAATTAAATGCCATTTAAATGAAACGCAATGAACATAAAATAAAAAAAATGCAAACGTGACTATTGACCAATTCATTGTCATTTATATACAATTTGATTTTATAAGGGACTTTAGCACATTTTATCAGCTTAAATGATTTGATTTTGCTTTGCAAGAAAAGATTTACTATGAAATCGAATATTCTACCCCACTTAAAATTAACGCGCCTGGAAACAGAAAAGTATTTACACATAAATATTTTAAAAAAATAATACAAAATTCTCTGACGGTAAAAAAGAAAACACATTTTGTTGTCTTAAAATGTTACCATACAAGTAAAAGTGTAGAGTCAAGAAAGTGTCGACAAAGTGCAAACAAAGTGCAAACAAAGTGCAAGCAAAGTGCATACAAAGTGCAAACAAAGTGCAAACAAAGTGCAAACAAAGTGCAAGCAAAGTGCAAACAAAGTGCAAACAACGTGCGAACAAAGATTGATTTTTTTCGTCCTCGTATGTAGGATAGACATTTTGATGAAATTTTCCGTCTTGATGAGCACAAGACGTCCTGACTACATACTGACAAAACTGATCAGCAATTTTCAATTTTCAATTTCAAGTTTCCAAACAGCTTTTCTTTAATTTCTTCATTTTGATAGTCCAAAAACACAAAAACAACAGGAGCGCGATTCAGAAACGTCAAACACAAACTTGTTTTTGCCAACCAAAGAGAAAAATTAAACTACTTAAAGATAAAATTGTAAGCCTTCGTAAAGACGTTTTTATAAAAACATCCCCAAAATATCTTTAAGATGTATTTGAAAGAGTAAAAATATAAACTCTTAGCGCTTTTTGAACATCCTCCTATTTAAAAGGTTTTTAAGAGGTATTACAAAGAGTGAAAATGGAAATATTTATCATGGAGGTCTTTAAGATGTTTAAGAGACGTATTTTCAATAGCTACAATAAAAAACACTTTTATAGATCAAAGTAACAGGTTATAAATTGGTATGGTATTAATAAGATTAAAATAATAGCTTGTTAAGAGCTGATAAAATTGTTTCGAGTACTCTTCAAGAGTTTATGTGTTGCTTGGGTTAATCTTATCCTTTGTATACCTCTCCGTGTATATATAGATCCTTATGGAAAGATAATAAGATGTAAGTTAAGGATTTCTCTCTTTTATTTTTGCAATCTGTTACGTTAAATCTCTTTGCTTCACATTAAATCTACCATCATCATCACTTAAGAAGATGGGTTTTATACTTCGTAGGTACCTAGGTATACCTATGTATATTTAAAGGTTTGTGTGTTTCTATGGCAAAAATATTCTGTCGCGCCAATGTGGTAAACGGATTGAAGTAAGGAGGTATACAATATATAACATATATGTATAATAGTCTAGTTTTATTTCTCTTGAACAAGGTTCAATTTAGAAAATAATTGATTTGTTGCGAATCGATGAAGGATCATGTGGTTTATGCGGTAAGTGATGTAGACGAATATCAAACAATCTTCTATAATAGGTTTGTGTGTTTAGATGGAGTTCATTGAGTTAGGCTGAAAACATACCGGAGTAGCGAGCAGAGCGGCGATGCGAGAGGTGAAACACATACTTTCTTATGAGAACTGATACTTCATTGCCAGTCGGCAGTATGAGAGCTCTCATAAGAAAACATTTATTTGTTTTCGTCGCTCTGCTCACTTCTCGCATTTCCGCTCTGCTCGCAGCTCCAATATGTTTTCAGCCTTAAAACAAAAGTAGGTACAGAGGAAAATCATTTGTCTTAGGAATTGTTGGGGGGAAAAACTGCGAATTTATTTGACAAAATTTTTAATTTCTGAGTTTAGAAACATCGTTGGACTTTTGAAAAAGTGGGGCCCTATAGAACTTTCCAAAATTTATTTAAGCCGCAAAAATGTTCGAAATTCAAGAAGCAAAAAAATTGCTAAAAAACGTTTTTCATGAGAACTGAAAAAACAGTGTGTATCTATATTTTCAGGCTTTTCTTCGATTTCTGAACTTTTTGAGCTTGTAGGTGGTACCTATACCTATAGTCAATTCTGGAATCTACTAAATTTAAGCAGTCTTAATTTCTACCAAGTCCTTTAAAAAAAAGTTACTTTAATACACCAGACAGCCTAACCTCATTTTATCTTCCAGCTGTTGAAATGATATCACCTTTTTCCAGTCACATTATAGTATTCCCACATCCCACAGGCGGTTTCGACAACGACGACGCACACGGCCCACAATTCCTCATCCACCATACCTACTTCATCTTCTGCTTCTTCTGTTAACATCAAAAGTCCTAGGTACTCGTACATTATGTTATAATGCTCTACCTACCTTCATATTATTATGTTGTAGGTATATGACTTCACTTAAAAACAACACACAAGTCATTTCAGCAATTCCCCGAGCCACTTCGCCAATGTTAGTCTCTCTACTCCACATATATGAAGAAATTGCAATGGGGAGTTTGTTTCTAAAATGATTTCATGAGTCGTGAGTTTATTTTCGTTACATTCCTCTTGCTCGAAAAATTACATATAGGTATCCACTTCCACATATGAAGTCAACGTGTGCGTCAAGGACTCTCGTCTTCTTATACATTTATATGACAAAGGACTGCTGTAGGAATGTGGTACCACGCGTCGTCGTCCTCGTCATCGTAAGTCGTAACGTTTTTGTTGTTGTTGTTGTCGTCAATCTAAATCTACAAGAGGACCAGGAAAGATATTTCCCTCGGCAATTCTCGTAAGGATTTTTTCCTCGTTGTCATATATATCTCCACTTAAGTTATTTGGACCCCTTAATACCCCCTCCAAAGGTTTTTATAAATTCCACACTGGATAAACAAAAAGGACTCGTATATAGGAGAGTAAATGAACTTAATTGTTGCTCATTGAAAGTGCAATTGCAGGAAAGGAAAAAGACAAAATAAATAAGTGAACACTCCTGAGTCTTGATTGCGGTTTTAATTACATGAGAACTTATTTTACCTTCACCTGCAGCAGCATCAACAGCAACACAGAGGACCTGGGCAATTATTTCGAGGACCTCGATGCGGAGATGATATGGGGTGGGAGTTCAGTGTGGTGTAGTCCCTTGAGAAGGTTATAGAAGAAAAAATTAATTTCATTCTTGTTTTCTTATTTTTCTTTTATTTTTTTTTAAATTTGTTTTTACACCTAAGATAATTGCCTGAGTGTCGGTGACACTTTCAAGGATATCGCAGGATGGTGCCGGTGTTGGCTTTTTTTTGTCATCTTTCTTGATCGCCAGCGGCGGCGGGTGGGTTTTGTAGGTTTTTTTTTTTGTTGGTGTGAGATTTCTTCACCTCTCGTTCTGTTTGTTTGGATTTTTTTTTTTTTTGCAGTCTCCACTAGGAAAGATGAAAAATATGTTAAAAGTACTTTTCGATGAAGAAGGACATCATAAAAATGGTTGGGTGAAATTGAAAAATTGAAAAAATGCCCTGCAGTAGGTAGGTTGCGGTTTTCTTAAGAAAAACAAATTATTATTTTCCCATCCACTTTTTCTCCTCCACTCAACGCAAAGACGCGCCACCACACCGCCGCGCCCCGCCGAGGCCGAGGGGAGAAAGATGTCAGAAAATTTATGCTTTGAACTTAAAAAATTAAATTTATAAATATTTACACGACAACAAAAAAAAATTAAAGAAGAATAATCGAAATGAGGAAGGAATTCAATCAAGCAAAAAAGTCGAGCCATATCCAGCCACGCGCCAACAAGGAAATGCCATTTTGATGGCCAATTACCATCCAATATTGAAGTTGAACATGAAACGTGACAACACGTCGACTAAGACGCGACGAAAACATCGTCTCTCAATTATCATCAGAAACAATTAAAATTTTCAAAATCAAGTTTAATCTTCCCATCTAATATATTAATTCAATTAAAGCACGTTGCAACTAAATAAAATAAAAGAACCGATGTTGATGATTTTGCCAACAAAAAATTACAAAGATAAAACAAATAAACAAAACCAATCTCGTAAATTGTATCTTAATAAGAAACCCAATTAAATTCGCTTAAACAGAACTGTGGAAAAACAATTGATCGCATAAGAGCAAAGTTGCGTGCTAGAAAAGTTGTATTTGAGAAATAGGTATATCATGCGAGAAAAATATCATGCGAAAAATACATCAAACGAGAAAAAAATCAAGCAAGTATTAGCGAGAAAAATTGCATGGGAACAAAAGTTGCATGCAAAAATATGTCTTGCGATAAAAGTATGATGCGAGAAAAATGTCATACGAGAAAATTATCATGCGAAAAAAGTTGAATTTGAGAAAAGAGTCATGCGAGAAAAATATCATGGAAGAAAATTACCATGCGAAAAAATGTCATGCGAGAAGAGTTGCATTTGAGAAAGGATTCATGCGAGAAAAATGTCATGTGAGAAAAGTATCATGCGAGAAAAGTTGCATGCGAGTTAAGTTGCATTTGAGAAAAGAGTCATGCGAGAAAAAGATCATGGAACAAGAGTTGCATGGAAGAAAAATGTCATGCGAGTATGCGAGAAACATAACATGCGAGAAAAATAACATGCGAGAAAGGTTGCATGCGAGAAAAGTTGCATGCGAGAAAAATTGCATTTGAGTAAAGAGTTATGTGAGAAAAATTTCATGCGAGAAAAATATCATAGAAGAAAAGTATCATGCGAGAAAAGTTGCATTTTCGAAAAGATTCATGCGGGAAAAATGTCATGCGAGAAAAGTATTTTGCGACAAAATTGTCATGCGATAAAAGTATAATGCGGGAAGAGTTGCATACGAGAAAAAGTATCATGCGAGAAAAGTATCATGCGAGAAAAGTATCATGCGAAAAAAGTATCATGCGAGAAAAGTATCATGTGCGATAAATGTCATGCGAGCAATATTGCATACAACAAAAGTATCATGCGAAAAATATACCTATCATGTAAGAAAATTATCATGCGAGAAAAGTTACATGCATGTCCACAGCACTGTGCAGTGTACATTCATTCAACCGTATTTTATTTTATTTGTGGGGAGGTATAGCTAGCTACCTACTGCACCTGCCTTGACTGACGATGTGGTGCAGTATATCACAATGTGTTTCTCCATTTGGAGATAAAACAATTTGTTGGCACGTATGAGGGAAACGTTTTTGCTTTGTTTAGTCTTGAACGGCATCATATAGTAGAGAGCAGAAAAATGCGTGCCGTGTCTAAAAATAAGGCCAGACACAATGATATTTAGAAGATGAGAAACTTCACAATGGATATAGGTATCTATGTAGGTATATACAAAAGAATAGTCCAGTAGAATTGAAGCTTGCTATATGCAAGGACTCCTCGCATCCGCGCCACTGCACTGCACTGATATACAAATTCCACGAATGATGCATAGGTGCAGAGCAGATGAGACACGCATCATAGAAACCACGGACGGGGCATGCTTTGTAGGTATATAATATATAATATATTATGTGGATATGGAGTTAAGACTTAAGAGAACGTGATTTAGGGTTTTGGAAATTTACAAAAATAAATTAATTACAAGTGGATATTATAGTCTGTATATAGGTAGAGATATAGGTAGCTTTATATATGTACATACTCACCGCTGCTGTTTATATTTTTTTATATAATATCTGAATAGGTTTGTAATAAATTGTATTGAAAATCTATGAAATATACTTCGACCTCATTTAATCAGTTATTTAAATCTTGAAGATTAAATATTTATACAAACAATAAATAAAACTTCATCTCTACAATTTGTTTGATATTTTGATTTATTTTGATTTTTTATGTAGTTTAATGTAGTTTTTTACTTGCTGTATTTAAATTATGAATACTTATGTAAAAAACGTAAAAAAGTAAAAAAAAACGTGAAAATAATAAAAATTGGTTACCTTCAAGATTGATGATGACAGTTGGTTAAAAAACTATTTGGTTTTTATTTTATTTTCGACAAAATGATTTAAAAACAGATTCTATATAAACTATTTCAGTCCAAGTTTTTTAATATAAAATGCTTCGATTATTTATTTTTTCTTTCGATATTTTTGAAAGTCTGCCAAATTTTCTTTATTTACTTAAATTTTGACAGATGCCTCGCATTTTCGCTCTTTTTTCTCAGTTATTTATTTTTTTTTTTACCTCTTCTTTACCTTTTTACGAGTTTTTACGGGATTTTTACTTTTTTACACTTATTTACGCGTTTTGTACCTACTTTTTCGTAGAAAAGGTAAAAAATAGTTCTCTACATTGATTTGAACAACATTGGGTATTATAGTTTGTAATAAAACAGATTTTCAGATTTTACCCAAAAAAACCACTTTATATGGTAATAGCGTTTATAATTTGATTCAGAAAAATGCTTTCATTTTATTGCCGTTAAAAAGCTGGGAACCTATATTTTATGCCACCTGCCAAAAACATAGTTTAATGGAAGGTAATATTATGTGAGTACAAAAATATGAACAAAATAGCATCGTGTTGCAATAATTAACATGCATGCAACTTACAATTTAGACTGAAAAATTGTTTAAAAACCATAGTTAGAAATGAAGTGATTAAACAACTTTTGAAATTGATTTGACACCAACACGATTTACACCATCTGATTTCTTAAAAAAATCTCAAATTATGAGAACAAAAAAAAATTGAAAATTGTTGTAGCACTTAAAAAAAAAATAATATTTGACATATGAAATTTTCTAAACATTAAATTAGTACGCAATTTTCAGAATTTTTAAATGTGGAATAGAAAAAATTTATTCGAAAAAAAAATCATCCACACATTTCTGAAGTATCGAATTTTCAAAAAAAAAAAAAAAATTAAATCGGTTCAACAGATAATAATATAACCGAAAACCAAAAAAAAATGGTTCTATGAGAGCTACTGGTTTTAAGATAATTTTTGTTTCCAATAATATGTTAGATGGTACTGGATTATGAACTCACTTACAAATTTTAATCGAAATCGTAGCAGCCGTTTTGACAAAAAAAAAAATATTTTCTTTACCGGTTTTTAAACACTTGTATAGTGTTATTTTGGTTATATGGGTCAGTATTTAAAAAAATTAATATTTGCACCTCGAAATGGACATTAAAAGCTGCAGTCTGTGTAATTTGCAAGAGAGGGAAGATATAAATCACTTTATTGGTGTTCATGGCCGTAGCCAGGACCTAATGTATGGGTGAGCTCCAAGTTTTTTTGGGTGAGCTAAAATGATTGTTAAGTATAGGAGATTAAGAATTAGGTATATATTTACATAAGTAAGTACAAATATCTGTTTAGAATTAAAAAAGCTGCATCCTTGGTTTTTTTTCGGCAAATTAACGCAATATACCATTTATTTCCAAAGAATTCAAACGTTTTTTATTTAAATGATACTTACAAAAAGAAAAATTTCGCAGGAGTTGATTAGTCTATTCTCGAAAGTGCCAAAAATGATGACGCGTTCATCATACCTACGTCTCGACAGCTTCAAAGAGGCAATTACTTGTAGGAAAAGCGCTTTTAAGAGGAAACAACGTCTGAAGTATATTTTAATTTTCCAATCCGAGCTATTCCGTTGAGCAAAAAATTTTGAAAACTTAAATTTCTTCGTTTCCTTCCATCAATGTTGTTATAGTTTAAATTTTCACTCAAAAAGTCTGTAGCAGGTTCCACCAGCATTAAGTATGTTATTATAATGCTCAAACCGTTAATTTTTCTCTGAAATAACTGAGTCGGTAATTTCAAAATAAACAATCTGCTTTATTCGAAAATTGTTTAAATGATTCATCCCTTCGCAAATCTTTTACTACTTCGTTAAATGACCGAATAAGTGGCATAGCACTGCGATAGCCAATTTCACGTTGTTGCAAAGTTCTATTAGCTGGTGCAATTATTCCCAATAATTTAAATAAAAATTCAAGCAAAATAATAAATTTGAACAAGATTTCGAACGAAATGATACAAACAAATGAGAATAGGAATGGTGAAAGTGAAATGGTAAAACTGTGTAGGTATTCCATACTTCCAATCTGCTTCAAAGTATTATAGCGCATTTGACTTTTCACTGAAAAAAAAAACAGTAAGGAAGACGACAACGAAAGCACATAGCACAATGGGAATCTTGAAGGGAAATACCGCGGATTTGTTGTTGAAATAAATAAATATGCGGATTAAAACGGGCAAAATTAAACCAGTGGTGCAAATTATTTGATACGAAAAAATACTTTGTCTCTCAAGTTTAAAATATGGAAAATGTTAAAATGTATCAAATTTTTTTTGGGTATAGCTGGCTACGGCCGCGTTGGTGTTTGTCTAATGCTAACTTTGGAAAAAATGCGTTGCAATCTGAAGAGAATACTGTTTATTTGAATGGTGAAAATTGGATGCGCCTGTACGAGTTTTGTAAGGAATCGATGGTATATACGTCCCAAATCTTAACCGAAAACTTTTGATCCAAGTTTGTAATAAAATAAATAATTATTCTGTTTTAACCAAACTAAAAGTACCTTCTTAAAAATGTACATTTTATAGTGAAGCTTTTATTGGCTTATTTTTGATTTAACGTATCTACTAAACATGTTCTTAGTTCTTAAAAATTTGCCTTTTTTAACAAAGCTTTAGTCGTTTTAATTTTGATTTAACTAATCTAAAAGTCCTATACAAAATATATGTTTGAATTAAACTAAAAGTCCTTTAAAATTTTGTTTTCACTGAACTAAATGTCCTTCAAATTTATGTTGATAAAAAAAGTGTTTGCATTAAAAATATATATATTATATTCACATAATTAATAATTAATTAATATATAATTACCCTAAAAAAAAGAAAAGAAATTTGTATTTTTGTATCGAAAACTCGAAATGGTAATTAATTTAATTCAATTTACATATAATTATCATAACTTAAGCCACTCAGACAGACGACATTATATGTCATATCCGGTGCCGAACCTGCCTGTAGACAAAACAGGCAAGGGTTGCACTTGACTAGGGTGGCAAAGCAGTAAACAAATTTCAAAGCCAAAAATAGGAAACACATCCGTCTACTTCATTAACTACTTTGCTGAAAATTCAAGTTTCAAAGCAACTAAACTTGGTAAACGCATACACAAATTTTCAAGTTTGTATCGTCAACAGTAATTTTGAACGGATTTTAAGCAAAATAAATATTCTTTCGAAAATGCTTCAATCAAAATCTCTATTTGGACCATTAGATGAATTGCGACAGCACTTTCTCATAAACCGTTGTAAGGATTTTTTTTGAAACATTATTCTAGTGGATTCATGCTGTGAGTTTTATAAGAATCGGTAAGCATCGACCATAATTCGCGTGGTAGGGTACGACAGCATCTGACTGATGAGTCCAACTGTCGTACCTGGGCGAAACACAATCTTTGGACCGGAGATCACTCGAAATTATAAATTGAGGTATGTATTTTGCAATTTCACTAGCTCATCAGACTTTGTAGGTAAGTCGGAAATTATTTTCATTTAATTTGCAGTTTTTCATTTGCAGCAACATTTTATGTTTTATGTATTGGTTTCATAAATTTTATGAAAAATTTATGCGTTTTATGAATGGGTATTCACATAAATGACGAACGATTCATATTTTTTATGAAATGCTTACATAAAATAAATTACTGAGATCATATGCTTTAGGTATAAGTATTCATAATTTGTATGTATATAGTACCTACCAGAAAATTCACTTTAAATGAAATTCATTCATATAACTTAAGTATACAAACATTGGATTTATATGAACATCCATTTTATGAATGAATCATGAGCCGCATGACTCGTTCATACTCGTATGAATCAATTTATACAACTATACATAAATCGTATGAACGCGATGTTTGGCTCAATTTTTAAGTATGTGTGCATTAAAAGTAGGAAATTTTTCATGAAAATCATGTACTTAAGCTATGTTAAGCTATCTTCTCTTGATGAGTGCTTTGTGAAGTATCAATTTCAATATAGTTCGCGAACAATAAAATTTTCCATCTTTAAATATTTATAGCTCTACAAACTAAATCCATTTTTTTTCTGTATCTCTCGTTTGTAAACATATCAACACATCGACATTCGGACAAGCACCCCTTTCCATGTATCCAAATTTATTAGACATCCAACTCGTCACGTATATCTTTGAAATGGTCCAGAAGTTATACCAAGTTGCTTTTTTTCGTAATGATATTTTATGATTCCACTTAAAACCTCTTCGGCTCTCTAATAAAAAAATAAAAAAAAAACAAAAACATTTTGTAAGCTCAAACCATGATAAAAAAAATAATGAGAAAAAATACAGCGGCAATAAATCTAGGTATAACAAAAAATTAGACACGTTCTACTTATTTCTTATTACAGTGTCGTCAATCAATGTCAAAATGAAAGCACACCTAAAACTCGACAATTTGGCTGATGCCAACACGTCAAATTAAGAAGAAAAAAAAGTATAACCGTCCAACCCTTTTTTTCACCCTTTTTTATGATGGAGGTAGCTATATAGAAAACATTTACCTACTTTACAACAAAAAGTGCCAAAGAAATTAAAAAAAAGTGTTAGAAATGTGTATTTGTACTCTTATTACGAAAATTCATCATAAATGAATGGCCTGCCCGCTAAATGAGCTACGGTATGCCTTTATACCTTTCTAAGTCATATATCCAACCCTTGTTATTATATTTATATTATGGCAACACTCACTTGTTTCACTCACTGCTTTCAAATGGTATGAGAAACTTCATCAATTCTCCGTCCATTGGCCATCAATAACGCGCACAAGAAACTTTTAGAAATCCAATTGAAGAATCGTTTCATGACATTTTTGTAAAGGATATCCATTGAGCTTATAGGACAAGATACCTCTTCGAACATTCTATACTATATGTATACTTAAAAGACGTCAGAAGGAACAACAACACTGACAAAAACCCTGATGAATAGGTGGCTCTATATGTAATATAAATACTGGTGTATCTGTATAGAATACGCAGTAAAAATATCGAAATCGTTTATCATTACGGTCCTTTCTCATAATACCTTTATTTAATCTTAGAAACAAGCTCATTAAGCCCGCTTTTTCGCACAGCCCGTCAGATAGTATCGCGAAGAAGACATTGATTGGTGGGTCAAAAGTATATAGCACCGCTTTTCATTAAAGTTTCCTTCCCATAACCAATATATATAGATATTGTGATGGGAATGATGGGCTCGTATAAGGGTTCCCAGGTTATTTCTCAAAATGAAGATGGAGACGAAGTGGGTTTCCTCACTTTGTTCTGATGATGAATAAATTCAATAGGAGGACTTTAAGCGACATTTAATCCTTTGGCCATTCACCGATAGGATGTTTGATGGGCACGTTTTTGCACCCAAATAATATACAAAGGAAGATGTGCTTAAGAAACGGTTACATTGTTCTTGGGGACATTTTAAGACACCAATCTGTCAGGGTAATTGATTGCTATCGATTTGTTGGCAATTCGGGTTGTGGAATAATAGTGCGTGATTCAGATAAGGGTATGAGCTGATGTCCTATGTATATAATCTTGCCAAACTAATTAATATATTCTGTGAGAGCTCATTACAGATGCGAAATTTGGAGTTGTTCAAGGAGTTACCAAGTATAAATTGTGGTTTTAAAAGTACACAGCTAATAGTTTTGCTTTTCATTTAAGGGGGATCTGAATTCTGAGCTAGCTATATACGAGTTAAAATTGAGTAATTTCGTAAGATTTGTTATTCAGCCATGATTAGTATTGAGAAAGTTATATTTATTGAATTAAATGAGGTGAATTAGGAGGATAAGCCATACTGTAGAGGTAATTTATCGTAGTTTTTGAAGTTGATGAAGAAGTTCTCGCTACGTGTAGAATAAAAGGTAAGTAGATTTCTATTCAGAAATACAGTTTTTATAGGAATTTATCTTTCATGTTACAGAAGATTTGAGAAACTCAAGGGGGATATATAGGGCAATTGCAACTGCCTTACCTTGAGAGTTTGTTAACAGATACTCAAGGTTTGTATACTTAAAGTATTCATTAAGAATTTTGTTTTAATAAAGGTTTTTTTTAATGATAAGTTAAAATGGTATTTTAAGAGAGGTTTATTCATGAACATAACCCAGAAACTGTTTTAGAAAAATATGACTTTTGAAATTCTAAGTAGAAAACATTTTATAAAAGTGGGCGTGGAATATAAACGGATTTGACTAAAACTACTTTCTTAACGTTCTCGATTTTTCACCAATATTTTGTATATTTATGTTAAGTATTTTCCATAAAAACAACAAGCTTTACTGAATCTTAAATTGGCAGCCGACAAAGTCATCAACAGATCATCGTCTCAAATTTGCATATATGAAAGAAAAACTACAAGAAATCTGGTAGAAACAAAGAAAGCCTTAATTCTTAATTTCTATAAACAATTACAGTAGAATTTGAGAAAGATGAACGGTTCTAAAAGATGAACAGCTCGGAAATATGAACGGAATATTTTCACTTTTCAATGTTCACAAAGGTAAACGGGTTGAATTTTTGTACTCGAAAATATGAACACTTTATTCCCAACATACTTTTTTACTTTTTCTTTGCCTTTAGTTCCTCCTGATTAATACTTTTGAGCTCGTTTTAATTTGTTATGTAAATAATTTTTAATGTTTACTATAACTTCTTCCTCAAACATATGCTGATGCTCAAAAAGATGAAAAATTTGAAAAGATGAACAGGCCCTGTTTTATATCTGTTCATCTTTTCGAGATTCTACTGTAGTTTGAAACCAACATTCAGCTATAGAATCTTTGACGTATCACGTAGGTTCATACCTGTGGTCCGTTCTTTTTCAATAAAATGTTAACTATTGTTGTTGTGTCAAAAAAAACTGTTAAAATGTCATTGTTAAAAGTGTTACACTGTGTAACATTTCATTTAGGAACGATCAATGTTAAAAATATTTTTGATCTATCAATAGAAAGGGGTTGAAAAAAAAAATCAAAACACATTAAGAATGAATAAATTAAAAAAATTTTTTTGATTGCATCAATTTTTAAAAAGCAATCTTGTAGAATACTATTAGATTGTTATAAGACTGTTAAAAACGTTAAATGGCCTAGTTATAAGAGGCTCTCACGTCAATTTAGTCTTGCTGTGAGAATGCGTCTCTTCCAATGAGATTCGCTCTCACCTCAACTAAGTCTTACTATGAGAATGCGTCTTTTCCAATAAGATTCGCTCAAAAGAGAACAGAGTACATATTTTGTAAACTTCAAAAATTATATACATCTTTCTCATTTAATATTTTCTCAGAGAGAAACAAACAATTTTTATTTGTGTGTGTGTTTCTTATGTCAAAAAACTGAAAGGTTTGTGTGAGAATATTTATTTTGTAAGTTGATCAATAATTAATATGTCGATACTTTATATTTATTATTTTTTTCGTATTTGAACCGAAAAACATATGCGGTTGAAAATGTACCTACTAATTTGAACTTGTACCTCGAAAAAACACAAAGCGCCTTCAAAATAATGCATATTTTAATTATTTAATTATTTATCAATAATCTCATAAGCCTCCTATTGCAATACTTTTGGTATTTGAACTCCAAATACTTTTAATATAGGAGGTATTAAACTACATATTAAAAGACTAAAACTCTTATATAAGTCTTGTTATGGGGTTATAAAGACTACGAACATCTATTTAGAGCTGAATTTTCACAAAAGGATTCTTATAAGACAGTAAGTTTATATAATCCTATTCCAAGAAGAAAAAATGATTTAGCTATAAGATTTAAGTATTTTGTCCAGCTCTTAAAATAAAAATGCTATTAGACCTATTTAAGTTTCATAACAAGACAATAATATTTAAGTATAGCAATGTGATATAAAAGAGTCTTATGGAAGGTTTTTTGACATTTCAAGAGCTTAGCACTGGAGAGTCTGTTAGTTGGGGTAGGTATTATGATCACTTAAATGCTTATCATATTACTAAATTTAATTCACATTAACTTTATTTTTTACAAAATCGAATCATTAACGAAATGTATAAAATTTTTCTTCCATTCAAAATGGACACAAATTCCTCTGTAAAAAATCTACCGAATTGAAAAAAAACAACATTTATTAGAAAAAAACTGAAAACAATCGCGATAACATGTATTTAATTCATGCCGGTAACACAGTTTTTCTGTGCGCTTAAGTTAATATTTTATTTAAAAATCATTGCTAAGAAGATGTCATGGGTGACCATGCGATAAGCGGAAGATCGTGATTTTAAAGATGACGATCCGATAAGAAATAGATTTTTTTGAACCATTATTTTCGTTCTTTTCAGTTCTAGTTATAGTTCTTTTCAGTCAACTTTAATTTTTATAGAGGGCTATTATTGAAATCGAGAACATAATAGCAACGAATATATTTCTTAAGATATGTGGGTTGGTATAACCTCTGAGGGGCCACTACACCTCGCTACCTCCTCAGTTGGAAACTTGCGTGACACCTTACTTATAAGGACGAAACTTGGACCCCAGTTTTTATTGAACGGTTTTTTTTTAAATATTATCCGGTATGTTTAACGTAACAACCGTCCATGTCAACATCAACACACACCCCACAAACCCCCCCCCCCCCACCGAGCGAGGACGTGCTAAATACTAATATGCCGCGATGTACTGACCTTCCCTTACTGCTGCCAGGTTCAGCCCATATTACATGTGCTATGGGTTATAATGGTGGTAAAGGAAAGGAAGGTATGAGTTTATTTGATATAGGTTAATCCGACAACGCGCTGCTTGTTTGTGATCGTGGATTTAAGGACATCTAAGGGATCATACTATATCGAAGAATCCAGCCAACTACACCTTCGGTTCTTAAATTCAAAAAATATAGGTACAATAACTGCAACATATAGTTTCGCTTTAAGTATAATGTAATCAATTATGACAAATGTCCTAACACCTAAAGAACTTTTTGTAAAACTGTCACATTTTCCTTTTTTTTTTCGTCTGTCTTCCTATATAGAACGATTTATCAATGACCTTTACTGCAAACAAACTTTTTCCACCCCAAAACTCAACCCAAAAACCCATATGACGAAATTGTTGTATGTATTTCACACTTTAGAGATACCTACTTTAAAAAAAAAAACACCGTCTGTAGATATTTTCAAGTGCTGGAAAAATATTGAACTTAAAAGTTTCCCTCAAGTGGATATATGACTATATATAAATCCTACACCCTGGTTTTGAAGGACCTAACTTTTGACATGACACGAACACCGGCAAAGAAAATACGTCTCCACTCTTACAATATTATTTTCGATGACCATCCGTGTCATCCTAAAAATTCTAAAAAAGAAATAAAGTTGTCAAAAGCTAAGCAAACACCACCAGGGATATTATCAAGAAAAAAAAAAGAATAAAGTTTACGGACTCCACATAAGAGGTATCCCCAAACTGACGTGTTCTACTGCCCGGAAATGCATTGTAAAAATTCTTTCAATAAACTTTCATCTTTAAGCACATCGCACAAACGAAGCGCATCACTCAATGTCCTGCAGCAGATATATGTAACTCGCCAGGAGGCAACTCCCTAAAACTCCCAAAAACTAGCAATTAACTTCCATAGAAAAACCATTTTTTCATGACCATATACCCATTAAAGATCCATTAACTGTGTTTGAACGAAAAACAAGCAGTATCCACAGAACACAACCCACAAGGCATTAGCACTTTTCCGCTGAACAAAAACAACAACACCAACAAAAAAAAAAGTTCCATCAAATGTCAATCTTTGGTTTGTTCCCCGAGGGGGAATCGGAGGGGGTTGAAATTCGAAATGCCCTCAATAGGTCTCTCTACCCCACACTGACATTTCGATACACACACATATGTACATACTGCCATGTGGTGGCAATAAATACGCTCCGACAGCAGCGGCACAAGGTATAAAAGGTGAACCGGACAATGAATGCAGCTCTATGTGCATGTAACGTCCACCCGGTGCTATGTGGTCACAAGGAAATCAAGTGCTGTCCAGGATCAAATATTTTGCCAGTCCGTATATACCTATACTTGTATATAATGGGTGAAAAAGCCTGTGTGCACAAAATTCAGCTCAGCCAGGAAGTACAATTGCAATTTATTGCCGGGCACTCACTTTGAATGTTGAGGTCATATGAAGTGAAATGGGGGGAACCCAACTATGAAGGTTATATAGCCTTTTGGAAATTGAATGCTGATGCTGCATTTATCCATACATATGGGGACTTGCACAGGTAGGTTGCTATACACATTTGTGTGTTTTAAATTTAAGGAGGGTTTGGGGGATTAAAATTGGCGTTACCGGGTGCAAATAATTGACGATGAAGTGGGTGAGCAATGAGCATATTGGGTTTGGTTGCGGGATGCAGTCATTTGAATTTTATTTGATGGCAAATTGCATTATAACATGGGATCGGTTTACCTATGAATATGCTAAGGGTATATAAAAGTGAAAGATTGGATAATAATTTTCTAGGATTTATTGAATTTGATGTTGTCAATGATTTATTTTCGATGATTTCATACAGGACAATGAGCAATTTTAACATACATATACCTACATAATTGTTTAAGTGCATATAATTAAGAGTTTGGGTAGAGTTTTCCCATTTAGAATGGCCTGCAGGGAAAATTTGGAAATCAAAATAATAGAAAAGCAAAATTTAAAAGCCATGGAAGTACCTACTGGATGAAGTCAAAAAACTAAAATGCAGTATATAGGGAAGTATAGAAAACAAAGGGCTTTTTGAGATACATAGGGCCTATTGACTTTCAAGCTTACCATCTTCAACCATTCCTCTGGGGTGTTTGTGCCTAGGAATGAAGGGACCTATAATTTTCTGGTGAATACGAAAGACTAAGATGAGAGAAACTATTTCATGACAAGAGATACTATTAAAGGATTTCTCACTTCTTCGCCAGAAGGCACTAGCTGCGAAAAAACATATTTGTTGAAATAGGTTTTCGATCCACAGACCTCATAACATGAGAGTCCAACCATTTCCTACACCACGAGCATCTGAAGTCATCGGAAAAAAAAATATATTATTTCCATTAATTATAATATTAGTTGCGATGTTCTGTGAAGCTATTTTCTCGAAGCTGAGATGAGCTCGTTGGAGTCCAGGGTGATCGCCAAGAAAACAAGTAAAACTCGGGTTAATAAGAAGAACATGAATTAAATTCACACATCTTTATTTTGGAAATAAACTCAGCACAAGGACAATAACTTAGAAGAAGTGAACAGGAGAGTTTCTATAGGAATCTGATTCCAGCCTAAGGCTAGTCCAACGGAAAAACAAGTAAGTCCACTACTTACTTAAAAAGTAAGTTGGGAGTATCTGCCTAATTATAAAGTAAGAAGATGTTGTCGATAGAAACCTGATTCCAGCCAAAGGCTTACCCAAGGGAAAAACAATTGAGCCCGCTGCTTACATTCAAAGTAAGAGGGATTTTCGAATGGAACCTTATTCCAGCCCAAGGCTTGGCCAAGGGAAAAAAAGTGATTCTGCAGCTAACTTAAAATATAAGAGGGGATTGCCGATAGGAACCTGGTTCCAGCTAGTCCTAGAGAAAAATAAGTGAGCCCGCTGCTTACTTGAAAAGTTAGAGGGGAGTATCGGTATAGGATTCTAATTCTAGCCCAAGGCTTGACCAAGGGAAAAAAGTTGGTCCGCTGCTTACTTAAAAAATAAGAGGGGGTTATCAAAAGGAACCTGATTCCAGCCAAAGGCTTAACCAAGAGAAAAACAAGTGAGTCCGCTGCTTACTTAAAAAGTAAGAGGGGATTGTCTATAGGAACCTGAATCCAGCTCAAGGCTCAGTCCTAGGGAAAAACAAGTAATAGAGGGGTATCGATAGGAATCTGATTCCAGCCCATAACTTACTAGAGTGTGAGGGAAGTAAAAATATCGTCGGCTAGGGTGTTTTTTAGGACCAAAAAGGATTAACGTTACTAGTACACGAATGGACCCAGAAGAGAAACCTGAAACAATTAGAATTTCTACAAACTGAAACTATCCCGAAACTTATTTCCTCCTCTGCTAACTTTGCTAGAACTGAAAAAGCTTTCCAAAAGTGTCGCATAAATGCTATTTCTTACGTGCCCATATTGCAGCTGTACAGCCTTTTGTGTATTTTAAAGAAACCAAAAATAAATCACGTTCTTAATATCCCCTTATTCTTATTTCTTTTAATTTATAATTTTTTTCACGAAACAAATAAGTACTAAAAGCTACAATATTTTTTCCCGGCTCATTTTTTCTTCCTGCAATTTAAAACGTCAAAAGTACTTTTAGTCCAAAGTTTAAAGTTGGCGATCACGTTCAGCTCCGTTTGCAGATGTGTTGCGTTATATTGAATTTGTGTTAATTCAGTATTTTGACAGCTGTTCCAGATCTAGTTGCAGCTTCGTATAAATTGTGTTCCCGGTTTCTGGCAGCAATTCGAAAACAAGAAAATCATGAGCCGAAAAGCTTCTAATGGTTGAAATTTCCTACGTGCCCTTGTTTCTGCTTCGACATAGTGTGAACTTTAAAGGCGACGAAATAAATATTTTTTTTTTTTCATTTTATGAGTGGCTGGTGTGTGTTGTTCGGATGATGATAGGTGCTGATCTTATAGAGTCAGTTGTTATTTATGTTTGTTAGGCATGTGATGTAGGGTACTGGCTGTATGCCGTTTGTACTGATGTAGGGTGTGAGTTTATGCAATTCGATTAGTTTTTGGTTAAATATTAGATTTCGTTAAGTGCCAAGAAAAAAAATATGAAATATTTCGATTTCTGAAAGCTGTAAAATAATATCATGAGACCAAAATAGACTTCACATGAAAAAAAACTTATTTCTAATTTTTGTTTAACTATTCCAACTCAACATTTCATTCAACTATTTTCAATTACACCTATAACTCTGAGCCAATTTGGATAAGTATATACGCTCTATTTCATAATGGAAGATAAATTTTATTTAAAAAATAAAAAAAAAACTTTCGTTCTTCTTTCTATGGCATCACCATAAAGGAAATGTTAATTAAAAACTTTTCCATCCACTTATATTCTCTCTAAACTATACCTTCAGTGCAAATCTCCTGCTAAGTGGTATTTCTCGTCATCCGGTATAACACCGAACGATAATCCTGTAGCTAAAGCGTTCTTTCTTATTTTATTTTTTATTTGTCCTTTTTTTTTGCAGAGCTTTTCTATGGTAAATACCTTCGGTTTTATATGTACGTATATAAATTCCGTTATTCTCTACAAAACTGGTCACAGGGAAAAAGAAGTTATTTTTAAACTTGCATTCAAGCGTAAGATAAAAATGGATCAGGACTCAAGGCCCAGGACCAAGAGTATAAAAGAACTAAGCAACTTAAGTGCAACCTGAGAGATAATACCGCGCGTTCCTGGGAAAATAGAAAAAAAAAATAGATATCCCTTTTCCATCGGATTTTGTTTTCCTGTTTGTTTTCATTTTTTTTCTTCTTTACGAAATTTCATTCGGCGAACAGTACCTATCTACCTAAAAGTTTTATGACAAAAGTGTTTATCTGATCCTGTAGACAACAAAAAAAAAAAGTTGAGCAGGGTTTAAGGTTTCTCTCCTGTCAGGTTTTACAAGAAAAGAAGTATTTTTTGTTATTTTTCGTCATAAGATTTAACAAAAAAAAATAGCAACTGGCCCGATTCTGATGGTAGGTATATATAGAAGGCTATTATGAGTTATTCTTCGTTTCACACTCTTTGGATGATGGTGTGATGTCCTTAAAGGTACGCAATGCAGGAGAACTGATTTAATTAACGAGGTGATTAAGACTGGACGACCGTGAAGTTTTGTTTCTCCATCGTGATGGTGCCGCCGCCAAAAGAAACAATGAAAATCCACCACCGTCAACCGGTGCAGCTGGGTGTCCTTTGGTAAATATTTGGCGTCTATGATATTTATACGAGGGGGAAACTGGAAAATGATGTGGAAAAGATTTTTATGGAAATTTGTTTAAGCGAGGAAAATTAAAATTTTATACTTTTACCTTCGTTGAACTTTTTGTTGATGCTTGATCCGGAACTTATGTAGTTTGGTGTTTTAATATTTTGGCGCCGGTGTTTACAATTTGCCTAAGGAATCTTAAAATTAATTAATACAGCTTTTAAGAGGTGTATGGGAGGACTTAATTTTGTTATTTCATACAATAAACGTGTAACTTAATTTGTAGTAAGGGACTAAGGGATTTACGTTCTTATGCGAGAAATGACAAATCCTTCAAGAATATTTGGAGGAAGCAACTGATAATGGTTTAAGAATACTTTAAAGGTTCTAAAACCTCGTCTACTAAAATCCTGTTTTTTTTTATGTGTAAACATCTATACTGGCGGTAGGGTGAAAAAAACGTAACGTATCTTGTGATCGTGATCGTGATTGTGATTCTGTGATTGTGATTCACGTTACGTTACGTATGTTTACACATCTTAACCGTGAGTCCCGGCACTCACATTTTTTTAATTCTATTTTCTTATATCCCGATATATTATAATCCCGCTTTTTAAAATCCCGTTAAATATGGGATTTTAAAAAAGCGGAATTATAAACACAGAATTATATAGAAAATTGGGATTTGAAAAAAACGGGACTTCAAAAAGAGGGATATTGAACCGAATAACTTGAAAGTGTTAGATTATGTAATTGCATATAAAAAATGATGCTTTTATCACAAAATTTTCAATTTTTTAACTAAGTCGCCCCACTATAATACAGAAAAGTAAAACCCTTAACTCTATCGATTGGTTTATTTTGAAAACGGTTACTTTTATGAAGAAAAGTGTGTTAATATTTTTTGTAGGAAATTTTCTAAACTAAAAATTAGTTCTGTATTTTTTCTGTACATCTTACCATTTGGGAGTTGTTCCTGAAAAACCATTTCGAGGGTTCTGAAACCCCTCTAAAATTGTTAAAATATCAATTGGGACTTTTGAAAGGTTCTCATAAGAACACCATGAGGAGGTAGATATAAAAGTCCAGGTTTCCGCCGATTATTGCCGAAAAGAGCTGTTTTTATGACTTTATTGACTGCAGGGCTATTCTTTATTTCCCCTTCCTTGAAAATGCCTTTCAAGTATGATCCCTATTCCAAAATTGTTTAAAATGATTTTTGACGTCTCTATATCTTATAACAACTTTCACAATTCTAAGAATTTCGTTTAGTTTTCTATTTATTTGTTGAAATTTTACTGAATCAATTTTCAACAGCATTCGAAATAATTAAATCTCAAAATTCACACAAGCTCTTAAAGAATATTTTCTCAAAAGAATTACGTTGTCTCACTTAAAGTTAATTAAACTTATTCCAACTGACAGATTGATTGTGAAGCAAAGCACACAGTGCGCCACCATAAGTTAGTACAGGGTACGTACACTTGCTTTTCGGATCATTGATAGAATTTATTTGCGTACCGCCAAAGCTAGAGCCAAGTCAGCCAGACAAACACCGCTCCGCCCCGCTTTCGGCTGCCGCGCACCACCACCGAACCATGGCACACGGTTGTGCCAATACCCATAGATACCTAATTTTTTTTTTTTGTTATTTTCATTTTAAAATTAATGAAATTCGCATTCGGCTCAAAAGATATGCAGATGCAGACAGATTCAGATATATGTATACTCTTTTGTATATATAGATAGAAAGATAGATAGGTATAAAATAGATGAATATCCACATTAAATAGACAGACATACCACCCATCATTATTATATAATATATTATAGACATGGGAACTGAGAACATTTCGAAATTTATATATCGAAACGAATAAGCTTCAAAGTCACATCTCGTAAAGAATTGGATCCAATTAAAAGCAATGCCAACAATGTCGAGTGCCTGCGATCGAAAACACATCCTCTCTTCGGAATAGGTTAATGAATTCGTAAGTGATTAATGGTGATTTTTGCTTGTGCACTACAAATCCGATAATTTAAGTCTTTTCATACTATAAAATATCTACATTCACCTAAGTCCGGTGATATACACTTCGTGTCGTTAGATTGAAGTCATTTATGTTTTGAATTATTTTTAAGTGGTTTCAATTTCAACTAAACACTTTCCTGAAGCTAAACATAAAAAAAAATCTAGCAAAAAACAAAAACAATCTGGTAGGGTGATTGGCGAGTCAAGTGGCGTAGCTTGTGGGCCGTAAATGGGATCATTGTCCCGGCATGCAGTTTGGTTTGTAGGAAGCTAAACCGTTTATTTAGGTTTGGAAGTTTTTATAAACCAGAACTCATAAAAATGTTATTCAATTTTAATTAGTTACAAAAATACTTATAAAAATTAGATTTTCACGAGAAAAATCAGACTTAAGCATTTAAAAAAATAACCTTAACTTGGACAAATTTTTTTTGATAATTTTTGGTGAAAAGGCCAATATTCAGGTTTTTGTTAATAGTAAGTAAACGTATCAATTTTCCGGAAGAATAAAAAGAAAAAAAATGTAGCTTATACAATTCTACACAAAAAAAAAAGAGATTAAAACACATTTTCTTCAACCAATAGATTTTCAAAAATATAGCGGTGATGTAAGAAGAATAAGACCATTAAAACAAAAGACTGATATTAAAAACTTTTACACGCACGATTTTCTCAGAATCCTTTACCCTTAAGAAAATAACTGTCAAAATCTTTTTTGTGCAGAATTTTTTAAACTAAAAGTTGTATCTTAACCTTCCTCTAGAAAACTAATAAATTTCGATATATTTACGTAAAACTGAATTTAGCCTCTTTCGCCTCGTGGAATTTTGTCGAATACTGGTTCAAATCCTACATAACTGAATATTATTTCTTTTTATGTTTTTTTTTTATCAAATGGTTAAGCCTGCTAAATATAGGTTCTTACCCTAGCGGACGGTGGTATGGGAAATTATACATTAAACCAATAAAAAATTATATTAGAAAGTTGGCCCAAATTTTTCTCAAAATATATTGATCACACGAAAAAAAATTGCTTTATATTACCAAAAACCTAAAGAGCAGTTTTTGGGAAATGCATAAGACATCAAAATGAAGCTCTCTACCAAATTTCAGCTTTATCGGAATTTTTTCGAAGCTTTGGCCTTTTTAGTATAATTTTCCAGGGTTACAGAGCTAACTGCTATAACTTGTCTATATAGCCTTGTCCTAAAAATAATTTTAGCCTCATAACCCACTTCCTCTTTAATCTAAATATATAAAAATTAATTGGTTTTTTGTTATAGTATAGATATGCCATACGCGCAAAACTCAGGTGATCATCATAAGAGAAATTATAACCCGAAAAGTTAGAAAGTCGTGAAAACAATTGCATACTTTCAGGACTGGATATTGGCAATATCTGAAAAGGAAAAAAATATTGATTTGAAAGATTGACGAACACTATACGCAATTAAAAATCGGATATTTTTGTCCCTCACGAAAATGGGATCACCAACAGATGGCGTTACGCTCTGCTACATTTTGTGTATAAAAATTATTGGAGCGTGCACAAAAATATATTGTAAAATTCATTGAAACCTCTATAAATTTTAATTTCACTTTTCTAAATACTAAAATTGTTGGAAAATACGTGCGGGACCTGCTGATGGTATAAGATAATTACGATACACACTTTATTGTAGACTTTTGGCCTACGCAGGGAGCTGTGTTAACTTAGCGCTAAAAAGTGTCTGATTTTTTTGATTTTTGTTTGTAAAAGACCAAAAATTACCATTTTTGACCACCAATTAACTTAAATATTTTATTTAATTAAATATTTTTTGGCGTATGGCAATAATCGCCCAAATTATTTTATCGCCAAAAAAAAAAAATTGGAAATATCGCCCAAATTTATATTTTTCGAAATCTTTAGGAAATATCGCGCAAATATTTTCAATGTAAATTGTTTTTGTAAAATTTGGGCGTTTTTCCTCAATTTTGGGCGATATTTCCAAAGTGAAATTTCAGTGATAAGTTCTTGAAAAAAATCGCGGAGCATAAACAGTGAGGTATGTATGGAAGCATTGTAAATTATGGTAATACTGAGTTGTTTTATTATTTGGGCTTTATACCCTAAGATTTGGGCCTTATTTCTTTTTCTGGATTTCGTTTGGGTGATATTTCCAATTTTGGGCGTCATTTGACTTTTAAAATTTGTATTTTGGGCGTTCTTTCCTTAAGAAAATTAGAAAATTGGAAATAATACTTGATTATTGAGAAAAAAAACAACAACAATTGTTCTGAATTTTTTTCTCGGCGATATTTCCAAACCGATTTGGGCATTATTGCCATATTTTTCTTGATCTTTGAAAAAAAATTGATATTTTCTTTTTAAATTTTTTCTCATCAAAAAATTTTGTTTTCGAATTTTGATAGATTACCATTTTGAAAAAACACGATTATATCAAACAATATCGTTTACACTTTTCGTTCATTGTGTTGTGACCTCTTAGTACATCCAGTCGTTGAGAACATATGACTTGGCGTACATTTGGATTTCGTACGTGTGTGATTTGCTAACATTTTATTTGAGCGCTTGTGTCGGGTTCCACTAGGTGTCTATCTTTGAATCGAGCTAAACGGATGGACCCAATAGCTTCAAATGTGGTACCAGATTCTAAAAATCCCACCACATATTTTTTTGCCATAACTATTAGCCCCGTTTTTTAGGATAATTTTTTAACACATAATACAATAACAACTTGAGATCCTGTTCTATACCTGGATCTATTTGAAAGATCCCAAAATAATTTCTTATGAGTTATGTGCGTCGGGGGGCAGTTGGCATTTAGGTACTTAAATATAAAAAAAAAACAAAAAGATTTTAAGGAAAGCGAGAATTGTGAATGAATACCTAGGCTAAAAAGACACTTAAGATTTCAATCGGGTGACTACTTATTCGCAAAAAATGGAAGGCATGACACAAACAAAAGAAAAGAAAAGAAAATAAAAGAAAAGAAAAGAAAAGAAAAGAAAATAAAAGAAAAGAAAAGAAAAGAAAAGAAAAGAAAAGAAAAGGAAAGAAAATAAAATAAAATAAAATAAAATAAAATAAAATAAAATAAAATAAAATGAAATAAAATAAAATAAAATAAAATAAAATAAAATAAAATAAAATAAAATAAAATAAAATAAAATAAAATAAAATAAAATAAAATAAAACAAAATAAAATAAAAGAAAAGAAACGAAAATAAAAGAAAGGAAAAGAAAAGAAAATACGAACTAAACAAAAGTATAGTTTTAATAATATATCAAGAGACATGGAGTGTATATGAAAATAGATTAAATATTATTCTTCTTCCTATTTTGTTTGTTCATTTTTATTATTTTTGGTTTGAAATTGAACGGAATGAATTTTAAAATAGGTGAATGGATTTTTCAGTGCTTAAAATCGAGTGTGTCTCACGTCAGGAACAACACAAAAAAAAAAACGACGAGTTCAGGGTACCTATAGATATTTATTGAACTAAAGACTCAAGGACGCTCATGAATTGCTTTACTAGATATTTCCGAAAATTTATTGAAAAGGAAAAACAAATAATGATCAGATTGATGTTTTTGTTTCTTTAATGCTGTCTATATTACTTCATTTTAATTCGGGTAAATAAATAAAAATCAATCGGATTTGTAAAAACATAGATTAATGGATTTAATTTGAAATTTCACGTGTTGTTCTATACAATATTATTTATGAGTATCTATAAAATGATTTAATCAAAACAATATGTTGCACACTCCTTCTGGGTTTTTATATTGTATGCCTCTGTATCAAGGTCTTTACGTCAAAAATGTTGTTTGAATTTGATTCTTTTGAGAATTTCGGAGTTCCAAAATGCGTATGATGCAAAGTCAATAGCCGCGTTTTATTATCTACGGGTCTGGGTCGGGGTTATCTTTTAACACGTAATACAAAAACAAATTTGGATCTATGTTTCTATCGGGGTTTGCTGTATGGAACCAGAAATGAGTTCTTACTCTGGCGGGTAGATGGCTCGTCAGTCGGTAGGGAGGACAAACTGTAGTGTATCGGGTCGGGATCATCTAACACGTAATACAACATTAAATTTGGATCTTGCTCTATATCTGGATCTATTTTAAAGTTCCGAAAATAAGTTTTCACTCTATTGGCTTTCACAGCCAATATATCTATTTAAAAAAAGAGAAGATGAAGATATGATTCATAAAGACGCTCTTAAAGCTCAAGTAGTTCATATACAGTTTTTCGGACTTGAGATTGACGGCTATGAGTGATATTTGACATGATATTCTGTATGAGTTATGTAATGGGAATAAATAAATGAGTTACACTGTATTATTTTCTAGATTTCTGCGCCTTAGAACTCCAAAATTAAACAGTTGCAGGATGCCAATATAGAAGGTGTTGATGTTATACCCAACTTAATAACAAAACTTAAAGCAATTCTTATCGAAAATTAATCATTACACCCTCATTACACGTATAAAACATCAGTATCATAGTACTTCCTTCCCATTCTCTTAATACCCAGCAAAATAACCTTTATTACATCAAAGGTGTTTACAAGCAATTCAAACTGTGTAAAATTGTTTAAGAAAGCATCCGAGCATGTGTGAGCCCGATAAGAAAAGCAGCATATAGGAATAAAACTCCCTTCGATGGAACGAAACGAACTTCCTTCTTCTGACAAACAAGGTGCCACAAGGACAAACTCATTAAAGGCATAACGCAAAATTTGCTGATTTAGCAATACCCCCCTCGCCATTTCACAAACTTTTCCCCAAACCTCAACCCCCAATGCTCTCCCAAAAGGTGTTTACTATAATATTGAGATCAAAGATTTGCTCCTTCTTCCCATCCAGCAGACAGAGGTGGATGTTGTACATGTGTTTCTCTGTTGACTGCTTCAGGTTTTCTTGGAACATTAAGCAATTCATGGTAATGAATAAAAAAAAGGTTGTTCGGTGGCAATAAACCGAGCAATAATCCTTATCGAGACTCAGGCATACACCCATCATCATCATCATCATCGTGTGGCATCAGGCTCAGGTTCAGTTTTTTCGGTTCAGGAACGGGATGTGATGAAATGATTTTTGGTGAGATTCTCATCATTATCCTTGGCTCAGTACACCCGATTCTGAAATTATGCTGTTGCTGTACTGCCTCGACGGCCAGAAACCTGGAACAGATACTGGCAAATAAAATTCACGCAGTAAAAAATATTATTTCTCTGGAATATGGTTGGTGCAGGGAGAGGCAAACGCGGGTTTTTATTATAAAGTTGGGTATATGTGCGGTGCATTCATGCGACAATCGATGATGGCGACAACGAACACAGAGCGATGGAGGTGGCGGCGGGCGGCGGCAGGCTGCGAGGACCAACGACGACGGACGACCGACGCACGGTGGTGGCATAAATTCCATTACAAGACTAGCGCCAGGACCTATTAATCCCATAAATTACTTCCAATCCATTACACCAGCTGATTGATGATTTTTTATGGTTTTTACAGGTGCAACGTGCAAATAATTTCAACCGGAATGAACAGTAAATGCTGCGGTAGAAGCGCAAGTAATTTATGACCCCCGAAGGACATTTTGCACTTCATTGTTTGAATGTGCAAACGGTTGGAAGAGACGTGGATACAGTCCAGGAGTTTTACGACCAAATATATACCTACCCAGTTTACCCAATACCCACATTATATTTGGAGGTGGATTTGGGTGGGAAGGCGGAAATTGATCATGGGGTATATAACTGGAACTTGGGATGCTATGTGATATAGGGCAAAAAAATCGTGAACGGATTGTTCGTTTATATCATTTTTG
Source organism: Epistrophe grossulariae (assembly GCA_929447395.1). Classification (NCBI taxonomy): domain Eukaryota; kingdom Metazoa; phylum Arthropoda; class Insecta; order Diptera; family Syrphidae; genus Epistrophe; species Epistrophe grossulariae. The sequence goes on along the minus strand of OV839567.1, from coordinate 143,403,754 downwards.
ATTGCGTGGAAGCCATGTTAAAAACTAACTTAACATGATGAATTAAAATGGTTCACACTGTAACTTTAAATATATCAACCTGTGTAGTTTACATGACCCTTGTCAATTTAATTTAAATATTTAATTTTAAAGGCCCCTATAGTGCGCAACAGTTAACGTTTCGTGTCGGTGATTTATTTATTTTTATGTCAAATTATGACGTGATCCGATTTTTTTTAATTTATTTTTTTGTTGTTGTCATTTTTGTAGGATTTCTTCGATCTACTCTTAAATATTATTTGAGATGCTTTTTATCATAGGATGAGGTATGCTCTTAGGGTTTTAACAAAAAAGCAATAAACTTTAGTGTTGCGGAGGTTATCTTTACTGACCAATCACTGGTTCGTAAAATTTTAATACAATGCTTATATTTATATAATTTTATATAAACAAAAATGTCATATTATATTCTTACAATTAAATTTATATAATACAAACGAAGGCTGTCTGAGATAGCACTATCCACTAAATTACAGTCTAAGATAGCTAAATAAATTGCAGCTTGAGATAGCAGACGCCACTAACTAAATACTTTAACCTGGGCTTTCACTATATCGCTTCTGTAATGTAGCTTTAAAAAAAGGAGGCACACCAAGTACTTGAGATTGGTACTATATTCAAAATATGGTTAGAAAATAAGTTACTTATCTGAACAATATATAGACCAAATAAAAACATAAGCTTATTACCACTCTATCAATTAATGGATGAAATCTCTGTTCAATCTACAAAGTTAGTTTAATGTGGTGATTTTAACAGCAATCTATTAGCTGGAAGTAATCTAGTTGATGGAATGAGAACTTTTAACTTGTTTCCAGTAAATACAACTATCCCAACACATTTTACCGAAGATTCGAGAACTTTATTAGATTTATTTTTCGTAAGTGATATTGATAAGGTACTTTTTCGCGATCAGCTTTCAGCACCAGGTTTCTCAAGTGACTACGTCACTCTAGAACAAAATGTTCGAAATATTGAATGGAACAACATTTATTACTTAACGTCTCCGAATGACCAGGTCGATTACTTAAACTCACATCTATTAATGCTTTTTAATAATCATGTTCCTCTACGTACAAGAATGCGAAGGCATTACCAACGTTCATGGTTCACAATAGAAACACGCAAATTAATGCAGGAACGAAACCAAGCATTCTATAATTGGAAACGGTATGGGCTTGAAGAATTTTTAAGAAACTATCGAACTTTACGTAACTTAGTTGTTGAAAAAAAACGGTGTGCTAAAAATGTTGTTTATAGTAAACTGGTGAACAGATCTATGAGTGGACCACAATAGTGGACAAATTTGCGGGATCTAGGAGTTGCTAAGAATAAGACCTTAGTAACTTCTGGTAAAGTTGATTGCAATGCTCTCAATCAAAAGTTTGTCGACTTACCTTTTCCTCCGCTTCCTGTCTTTTCTCGTTGAAAGTGTCTTGTCAATAAAATCAAATGCCACCGGAATAGATAGCATACATCCTAAGTTCTTCAAAGTAATTTTTCCAAAACTATAACCGCATATAACACACATCTTTAATTCAATTTTTACAACTGGCGTTTTTCCCAATCAGTGGAAATCGGCAAAAATTATTCCGATTGCAAAGGGCGCAAATGATTTTAGACCGATTTCAATTCTACCCTTTTTGACAAAGGTATTTGAAAAAATTGTACAAAATCAGATCAACTGTCATCTTCGGAAAAATGATATGTTATCACCGAAACAATCTGGTTTTAGGGCAAATTACAGTTGTTCCACAGCACTAATAAACGTTATTGAAGATGTACGAAAATCATTAGATGCTGTTAATGTGACTTTCTTAGGCTTGTTGGACTTTTCAAAAGCAGTTCACATCATTGATCATGTAAATCTTTGCAAAAAACTATCACAGTTGTATCTACAATTTTTCGTATTCTGCCGTTAATTATATTCTTGGGCCCCTATTATTTTCCCTGTCACGCAATATTGTACTACCCTAAAAACCTGACTTATGCTTGCTAAAATTCTGGTTATACCAAGGTTGATTTATGGATGTGAGATATATTTTAGTTGTTACTATAACAGTAGAAGTAAGTTAAATGTAGTATACAATAGTATTGCTAGATACATATATGGACTGAGAAGATATGATAGGATTTCATCCTACTTAAAAGCCATATACAATCTCACATTTGATAACCTCGTCCAGTACAGAACTTTAATATTATTGTTTAAGATCATGCAAACACATCAGCCTCCTTACCTTTTTACCAGATAGCAAATGTCTTCATCACTTAGGTCGCAACAACTTATCCAATTCAGATTCTCGTGTTTAACCTCTGAACGCCAATTCTTTATCAACGCTATTCATTTGTGGAACAGCCGAGTATTAGTATTAGTAGTATCGGAAATCGCCCGCGGGAATTAAAAAAAAAGCTAGAGGCACATTTGGCCTATAACTAAAAGTGTTATTACGAGCAAGAGCAATAGCAAAAAAAAAAAAACAGAATGAATTGATTGCTGAATCTTTTACATGATGTTTCTAATGTAATTAATTTTGGGTTCCAAAGAAAAATTAGGGCTATAGTTGCGGGTTTGTTTATTCTCGGTCGGTATTCTTCATATTGTTGATGATATACTCGTATCGGCCGTCTGTGATGGCGCGAACGCTCAGGTAGCGATGGCTTGACTCTAGTTGTTGCTTCTTGTTCTAGCTTCAATTGTTTGGGATATATTTCCTCGTTAAGACCTGTACAGCTCCGAAGTATCTTCCTTTCAAAAAGTTGGATCTTCTTCATATTATGTTAGTTTTATTGTTAACCAAATGGGGCAGGCGTACGTCAGAACGGGCCAAATCACCCGCTTATACACTAGAAGCTTAGTCCTCCTACTCAGTCTGTTTCTATTTCTAAGAAGCGGATAGACCAGGTGAAGGGAAAAGTTGACTTTCTTTAGCATAAATGCAGCGTGTTTGTTGAATTGGAAGCGGTTGGTGAAATTTACTCCAAGGTACTTCGATGTCATCTTTTTCGCTATCTTGGTGTTATCTGCTGTTGTTGGTGTTCTGAAGCAGATGAGCTTGCTCTTGTCACTGTCAATGCTCGGTTTTCTCCTGTTTTAACTGTTTATCTTTTTTATTGAACAGAAATATTTATACAACTGGTTCTTATAATTCTATGTTACATATATAATACAGTAAAAGTCGCTTAAAAGAAACGGTAAAATGTCACAGTCTTTCTTTTACTTAAGTGGGTTTTTCACTTAAACGAACCGCGCCTAAGCGAACAAAAATTTCACTTAAGCGGAGTCGGGATAAGTGAAACAAAAAATTTCAGGTAAGCGGATTTAAAAATTCCAAAAACGGTTGTGACATACCAGGAAATCAAATATCATTTTCGTGGTGAAAATTTGGTGAAAGTGAAAGCGTTCAGATAATTTTTTGTTCTGTTCGATTCAATTTTTTTTCACTTAAGAGAGTTTTTTTCAATGAAAAATATAAAATTTTTCTGAAACAAGCCAATTCAGATTTGGCTGAGTTGATTTTAACTTCCCATCTTTCATAGTATTCCCAAAGACGGTTCACATGTTCTTCTTACCTTTCCGGTTTCGAGGTTTGTGAAACTTCCGGTCGGCTCAGGATCACTGGCAAGGAAAAGTGGAAATTGGAAAATTGTAATTTCAGTGTCTGTTTGCTGCAGCCGGTGTATTGTTGATTCGACTTCCTCGAGAAATGACCCTGCATTGGGTGACTAGACTTGGCACAAAATTTCCGTCGAAATATTCCGCAAATGCTTCCGTTTTATCCTGAGAAGTTATGACTAAAACTTGGTCGGTTTTCTTATTTTTATTCAGAGTCTCTTATAAATATTTTGTTTAATACTGAGTGTGAATTATAATATGGCAAACAAAATAATACTCGTATTTTAGTATACTTCACCAGAGATGGTTTAAGTTGTATGGTCCAGAGAGTGTTGACGGTTGTTTGTATTAACAGATAGAGTGCTAGTTTAACACAAGACAATGTTAAAATCATTAGGTAAATTTTATTAAAATAACTATTATTAAAATTTTTATATAGAAAAACTGAAAACAATAAAATCCTTGTCAAAACTAAAATGCAATGACAAAACGTGTTCAATTTTTTTTCATTTAAAAGAACCTCATGTTGGATTAAGATGGTATCTTTTTAAATCAAAGAGCTGCCTAGTTAATTTAACCTCCAATGCAAGTATATATTGTTATTGAAATAGTATTAATTTTTGACAGATAGAGACTTGTTAAAATTTTTACCTGACGTTTTCCCTCATTGATTTTTCTTGACGAAAAAATAAATTCCCCAAAAAAATTGTCCGATCCTTTAGTATTCCCTTCGATATCGATATGGCTTGTGTCAATTATTCAAACTACTTGCATATGCTTTCAGTAACTTTCACTTACCTTCTGCCGCATCTATACCTACATATCATAGATAAATATATATATATATTTTACTCTGACTCTATCCGAAGTGACAACACAATATAACTCAAGAACACATGCTAACACACCATAGAAACTTCAAGTCAAAAGTTCATTGTCGACAGCAGGACCCAGAGTCTGTACTCTATATACATAGTCTGCAAGCAGAAGCAGCAAAAGCATCAGCTTGAGTTCGGATTGTGCCAAGAATAAAAATTTTCCCTGCTATACTGCAAGTTCATTGATTTTCCCGCATCTTACTTTGGTATAGTAGGTTGGAAAGGTCACATACATTCTACATATGACGGTAGCGAGCGGTTTAGGTATAGAGTATCCTCAACCCAACACACACATCCATGCCCTGGAGTCTGTTTTTTTTTTGTAAAAGCCAATTTTTAGCTTCATTTTGAATAGAAAAAGCACAAAAAAATATCCATGAGTCGTTGGTTTGAGGCATCAAAAAAAAACGACGATGACGACGCTTTCATCTGATTGTGTTAGAGTTTGGACGAGCTATATCTTCCCAATTGCCGATTCGTAGCACGTTGCCTATGGTGCTGGCTGATGCTCCAACGTTTTATACTCCTGAAACACTCGAGGCAATCCAACTGGTGGATTCGATTTTAGAAAACGTTTTTACTTTTCCACTTCCGTCCGACTACAGTTCATTTCACCCTCTATATGTACGCTATGGATGTGGCAGTAAAATATGCGTATACTTGCAAGGAATAAATCATCTGTGAAGGTGTTACAGTTGTCTGGCTTTTTTAACACCTTAATTTCACGCTTACATGTGTGACGGCTTAAGCCAGAATTCAGCAACTCTTCGTTCACCCACCATCCAACCATCACCCGCCGCCGCGCCACCGCCCGCCAGGCTGCAGTGGTTTTCGCTATAAAGTCGGGCAGTCGTCGTTATTTTGGTGTGTTATACTTTATACATATGAGGAGTCCTTGTTGTTGCAAACTGGGTATCCTGTTGCGTAAACAAATCGTGCGACTAACGTGTCTCTCTGTCATAAATCATCGGGCTTTGCGTTGGCCTCCCGCTTTTTGGGTGCTAAACATTTTGATTTGTTGACGCCTCACTCTCGGACGAGCAAAGAGCATACATATAATATGAGCATTGTGGTGGGAGTACGAGTATAGGGAGTATAAACACATAAAGGATTCTAACTTTTTGACGGTTACTTATGGCATTATCAGGGTTAACGATTTTAAACCGCTTTTAGCCTTTTGGATTTGTTTTCCTGGCCTGTCCACAACAACGGCTGTTGTTGTCTTTTCTGACGTGTTGGCGCGTTATGCTTAGGCAGCTGCTGTCGGTATATGAGATTGTATACATTTGGTGGAAATTCAGAGATATCTTATGGATTTTACTGTCCAGATCCAGATGGTGTCTACTCGAACGTAAAGGTAAATGATGTTTTGAGCTGAGAGTGAAAAACGATACTCGCTGTAAATTGCGTCAAGCTCATGGACTTTTTGCGGCGCTTAAATTTACTATGGGCCATCATAAATCAATTGGAGATAAGGAAGACGAAGAGGTATGTAGATGTGTTACGTGTGATGTGGCGATGAAGTGTTTTTTTTTTCTTCCCGGAATTTTAAAGGACCTAAATGTTGAATTTGAATAATTTTTAAAAGAACTGTTTCTGATGAATTTTTGCTTGCTGGGGATGGAAATATGCTTTGTTTAGTAAACATTCGAAAATAAGTACCTATGAAGCATAGGTATAATAATTTGGATAATGACTTAATGCACTAATGTCAAAATAGTTGCCTCGAAATTTTAAATTATGCTTTCGGTACCAAATCTATATTTTTGGAGATAAGGACCTACACAAAGCATCTATCAAAAACTGGGCCTTCTTCAACAAGTCTTTACATCTCACCCGATCCCCATATCATACAGTTTGTAGTGATGTGCACTTAAGATTTTGGGCCTCTTGTTCATACTTAAGTAAGGTATCTAAACCTATATTGTTTTCTGAGGCGGCTCTTCACAACCTTTTAGTAAATAGATGAACTGGTGGACTGATAAATATTGCGGCCCTCTGGCTGTCTGAGGGTATTAATATAAAATAAATTAATGCTCCCCCAAACCAAAGCGAAACATACGGGACGACGACGAAACTTTTGGTTGTCAATATAGAGACATGGAATTCGCTTAATCGCATCGTCGCGTTGGTGTGGGTACTCTCATTTATCGCCTTTAAATATATTATTTTAGAGCCGAAAGTTTCGTCGTCATTCCCCAATATTTCGCGTGGGTTTGAGGGAACCTTAAATTGGGTGGCGTGACAGCTCGTATATTATCAGGGTCTAGTGATAATTACAATGCTCAACCATTCCTGTTTGAGTATTATTGGCAGGAATGGAGGAGACCTGCAATTTTCTGCCGAATCCGTACGGCTAAGGTGAGAAGCACTTATTCATATGACAAGAGATATCTCTTGGAGGATTTTTCAATTCCTCTAACTAACTTGCAAAGAGCATTAACCCACTGGTTTTGTTTTTTTAGATGAAATAGGCTGGTAATCGAAAATCATGATGGATTAATAAAGTTTAAAGAAATTTTTAAAGGCATAGTGCATACTTTGGAGGAGTCGAGTATATAAAGACTCTGAAAACTCATTTAAATCCACTTTTTTTTTTAAATCAGTTTTGGCTAATGAATTTTTTTATAAGCTTGCGCTGCTTAAGCATTTTGTTTACGTACACACTGGCACTGTGTAAAATTTTGAAATCCCCTTCTTGCAACCTATGTGTAAGGTCTGATCTCTGCCCCACGTAAAGTGACAAATACGTTTCGATGAATTCGAGAAAATGATAGTTTTTTTAATTTAAAGACATTTTTGAGTCTGCGAAAAGCCTTCTTAATATTGTAGATGAAACTGAAACTTTAAAAATTCAACGACCAGTATTGAGGCAGCAGCAAAGGGCCAATGTAAACGCCTCAGATCCTCAAAAATATTTTAGGATAGTTGTTATGATTCTTCTTCTACACGACTTCATAACTCAGCCTGAAATGCGGTTCCATAAGGTCTGTTCTATCATCATTGATCATTGTTAAGGGTTTTTCAATGAGAGGTTTCAATTTGATTAGACAACTGTCACTTTTAAAGCTGTCATCTTCATCATCAGCAACGCATTGAAATTGTTTAAATTCACTACAAGACGGCGCTACACACAAGCAACGAAGCAAAGCAATTTTGCAAGGAAAGTTTCCTGACCTTGTTATTTCCCGAAAAGGTGATCGCAATTGGCTACCGATTACTTGTGATTTAAAAAGTAGGTAGGTAGAAATGGCGGTCATGATCAAGCTCATTGACCCAATAAGCGCTAGAGTGCGCAGTTCTGATACTTAAACTCGTTGGACCTGCGGGTGAAAATGGTTTGGAAAGTCTGAGTCTCGCAACAACATGCGATGCTGGGCAGTTTGTCGGATGGCTCAGAGACGTGAGACGTTTGGCCTTGGCGAAAAAAGCTCTACCAAATGATTGAGCTCTTATTCTAGCCAAAGCGGGGCATTTACAGAGGAAACGGACGACTGTTTCCCTCTGCTGCTGGTCCCCGCAACTACGACAGTGATAATTGTGGGGAATACCTAGCTTCTCTCCAGTCTCCATGCTCTCCGATTGACCAGTATCCTGAACATGTCGCAACGAACCTGGCTATGTCTCACCTGGGTCTGCAAATTAAGACATTTGTTCGGGATTTGCTATAGGTGGGCCAAATCTTCCTAGAAATTATGCAATTTAACAATTGCTCCACCTGTGATTGGCTTCGCTAAGAAAAATATTGCCCTTCATGACTTCAAGTGGAATGTTTACTCTTTCCCCAAGTGAGGCATGAAGGGCTGAACCTTGCCTGGCCAGTGTCACCTTGAGACTCACATTTAGGCTGACGAGCTCATCACGGCATTGCTGCACCAATTTAGAAGGAGATGCAGCTGAACTAATGGCTTTAACAGCTACCTGACTGTCAGGATAGCGGTATTTTGGTATTGGTTATGGTCTTGTTTAAGTATCTTACATGCTTCCCTAATTGCCAGTAATTCAGATCACTATCAAAATTGGGTACCCGAAAAGATCTACAGCTATTTAGTGATTTAAGAACTTTACACTTTGAAAGATAAGGTCTATACCAATGCTCCACAATCGATTCAAGACGTTAAAGATGGAATTCGTGCTGCAACCGTAGCTGTGGCGACCATTTGGCTGATATCGCTTTCCATTGCTAATGGCATACTTTACTCTTTACAATGAAATAAACATCCAATGATTTCTCTTAAACAAAATACTCGTTTTTTTTGTAATATCAAAATGAAATCCCTTATTGGAAAACCCAGTATATTTTGATCGCTCCAATAATTGGCAAAAGAAAACAACAATTTAACGAAGAAACCTTAAAATTTTTCAAAAGATTTTTGTATTGGGAAACGATGAAGCCTGAGTTTCTGCTGTGGATGAACAACTTAAAACACAGTGTTCAAAGAACGCAATAACAGCTCTTGGAGACTGCAGTAAGGATCCTTTTTCCCAATATATGTACATAAACTTTTAAAAATTTTGGCAACTTGGTACACCATGAAAGAAAGTTTTTGACGATAAAACGAATCAAAAGTTTTTAAGAAACTCTACCGGTAAAAAAATGACTTACTGATGTCAATTCATCGACAGATTGAAATAAAATATACTAACAAGGTAATTGATATATTTGCAGTAAAGACGGTCAGGCGATTAAATTTAGTTTTATAAAATAATAGGCGTGTTCAGAAATATGAGATCTCACGAGATTTTTCTCACTAAAAAAGTGAGCAAGCGAATCCACGATTTTTTTTCGTCAGAGATTTGACAGCAAAGATGAGAAATTTTGCTGAGGAATTTTGCTCAGGTCACTGAGATTGCTGAGATCTCCGAGATTTTTCTGAACATGTCATAGTAATTAATTCTTTATCCTGTTACAATATATGTTGAGTGTTGTTACTTTTTTTTTTTTAACTTGTATGTATGTACTTTTGTAATAATTATTAGTCAATAACTGAAATTTGAAATGCAAAATTATTTAACTATCCTCAATCGCTGACAAACCTAAAAGTGAAAAGATTTTTTTCAAAAATCATGTACCCTCCCCCGCCAAATATTTCTCTGGCTACGGCTTTGATTTTCAGATGACCGACTTAAAAACAAGCACAAGATCTTATTTAAATTCGACTATAGCAACTTCAAAATACAGTCAGAAGCTTGAAAATAATTTATATTGCGTCGTCTGCATAGATATGGTTGAACAATACTTCAAAGCAAATGGAAGGTCATTTATAATTAAGCAGAAAAGCAGAGGTCTGAGAATTAAGCCTAACTGGTTCTTACAACAACGAAATTTTTTTTTGCTAATTTTACATTATGAATTATTCTTCAATTTTGTAAAATATTCTACAATTTTGTAAAATTTTAAGATGTTACACTATACATCGAAATTCCCACAAAGAAGAATAAATCCAACGATCTGGCATCGCTGATACAGACATCTCTAAAAACGATGGATTCTGATACTTGACATCGAAACGCGGAGATATGTCGAAATTTTACAATAACTTCCAATGGGAAGTTATTAAACTGAACAAATTCTGGAATGAACATTTAAAAATTCATTTCTCGTTTTATAAACGAATTTCACATTTAGTTTTTGACAAGAATAGCCATTTTGAATTTTTTAAACGAGCGTTAAAGATTGGAGGTAGTTTTTCATGAGAAGAAAACTGAAATTTTTGTTTTATTTTCGGGTGAAATAGGCTGGAAATCAGTCTTTATACATATGGGTGCGTCGTCATAGTTCTACGCACAAACCATAACGCCTCGAGTTACTGCACTCTTTAGAAATATAGAAACACAAATAATTTCCTACTTCTCTAACTGTAACGATTGTCGATTTCACCATCAGTCTCTCTCGGCGTCAGTCTTTCAAGTCATTCTCCCCTCCTGGTCTTAATCAGATGTAGGTTATGACTTATCCTTTTTAGGAGACCGGTGCTGAAATATCAAAAACTGTCTCCTCCTCATTTTTTACGATTAAAAAAATGTACCCTCATTTATTAAAAAAAAGAAATATCTAATCAAACAGATTGTATTTATTTATGAGATCTCGAGTCACTAATCGCGATAAAAATAGAAAAAAACATGTGACAATGTTTGTTTTATCCTTGTTGCTTCCTTATCGTAAAATCTAATTGCAGTTTAACATTAACAATTCTATCTATCCCTAGAACCTGCCCTTAGTCATTGCACCTAATTAGCTAATGTCTACAAATCTTCCAAATAACAGTTACACTCTCATCTGCATAATCCACGATAACGATAACCACAGAAAATTAAGATAAAAAAAAATTAAATTACCCTGTTTACTTTAAGATATATCTAATATTCCCCTTCGCAGATAAAAAAAAAGCATCTAAGTGAATTCAAGAAGATGCCCTTAAACAAAATTACCTTACAAGTGTTTCATCCTAATTGAAGGAGATGAGCGGTGAAAAATTATCCTTTTTATTTTTTAATTAACTGAAAAGTGTTTTATCATTTTGTCTGTCCTGATGCTGTTGTTGTTTAATTTTGTGTTGTTTTCCTACATCTCATCCTTGTCTATATAACAACGAAAAAAAAAATACTTAGGTATAGTATACTGAACAAAAAAAAAAATAAGAATGCCACTGAAACCTTCGTCAGAGAAGTTTTATGTCGGCACCCGAACTTGTAATGAAAACCATCCACCGAAACACCTTTCCTGTACGACGACACTTGCGCTTAGTCTAATGAACCCAAGGCGAACTCTAAGGACATTCTGAACAGAGAAAATCCAGAAGAGAGGGGAACACAAAAAAAAGTGGACAACACCGGCATCTATTCCCATTAGTCACGGTCGGTGAAGATGAGCTTCTTTGCATCACCATCGCCCGGAAGAAATGAAAAAAAAAAAATTAATAAGCAAATTCCTAGATATGGAAAAGTTTTTCTTGAAAAATATTCGAAAAAAAATTAGGAAAAATGACAAAAAATTTAAGGAAAAACTTTTCCCGTGGATTTTTTTTTCTTTTTCTTTTTTTTTATTCATTATAATAAAATTGAAAAGTTTTTCTGTTCTGGATTTTTTTTTTCCACATTCGCTCCGTGGGATTTGCTCCTGTGTTAGTTGGACTGGCTATTTAGTGTACTCAAGGTGGGTTTTGAACAAAGTCGTATTTAGGTTGCAATGCGCCCTTGAATTTAGTCTTCTTGATTCTCTTGGTGTCAAAAATTTTAGATTTATTTAAAGCTTAATTCTTGCGCAAATATTTATTTTGTAACTTTTATCGATCATATTTTATTAGAACTTTAAGTTTAGAAAACGAATTTATCAGTTCTCGATTTGTGCTAAAACAAAAACAAACCAAAAATTCGAATTTTACGAATTTACCGGCGCCCTTTACATTCAGGCGCCGGTCATCAACTACAACTGTTATTGGTAATGGATATATATAACCGTGGGGAGGCAACACGGTTGACAAAACAATAGAACCACTTTGGAAATTTGAATTCTGGATTCGAGACATTTTTTTTTTATTTTTTTTTTTTTTCAGATGAAACAAGGTAAAAGCAAGAGACAAGCGACCTGATAGACATGATTGGCTTGGCTCTTATGATGTTCTGTCAGAGAGTTTGAAAAATGGAAAAATGATGAAAATAACATGGGAAAAACTAAAGAAATGCAAAAACGGAAAAGAAAATTAACCAACATCCTTTGCAGTGGAATAAAAATAGGGATATAATATCATTGCGATTGTCTTGAGTGGTTCACAATTGTCTTTTTTGAATTGTTTTTATTTATTGTTTCGTGAATTTTAATATTTGGAGTTTAAGTCACAGTATTTTAGGTACAAATAAGAAAGAATGAACGTGGTTTTTACTTACGATATACATACATACATGTATGTATGTACAAAAATCGAACTCATGATTTTGATCAATGTTTCATACTACGATGATAGAGAAGTTGAAAAAAGTGGGTCTCGCAATTATGTCTGCTTGACCTTTTGGTTGCAGTTGATTTTCTTTAAATTTGGTAACCTAGGGTTTTTTGGGCATTCCACGTTTTTTTTAATAATAGTAATAACAGCAGACACATTTTTTTTTTAAAGAGAACATAAAAATCTTGTTTTTCTCGAAAACTAGCCCAAAACTTTTTTTTTTTAATTCAGTAATTTTTTTTTACAAAAACGCTACCATTTAACAAAAAAAAATACTTTCTGAAAAATGGTTATACATTATACCTCCCATAGAACTATTTTTTTTATTTTGGATTTTCTAAAAGAATGTTCTGATTTTCAATAATTTTTTTTGTGTAGAATGTTTAAAAAAGTTTACAAAATTTTCAATTTTTTTTTTTTTTGATTTTTTTTAAAAAGTTTCAAATTTTTTTTTGTTGAGAACTTAATAATTCGAAAGCACTTGATTGATTTTTATAAAACTAAGTAGTTTTTTTATAATATCTAGCAGATTTTAAATAAAAATTATTCTTATAACCAAATATAACGGCACCTCCCATTCAAGTGTGTAAAAAGCGGTAAGGAAAATCTCATTTTTCTCAAAAACATCTCGATTTTGATAAAAACAAATTTCTGGGAGCTAATATCTATATATACTATATTATTGGAAAAATGTTTGTATCTATCTGTTGAGTACTGGTATCTTTCGTAGAAGTATCTCATAACTTGTTAAACGATTTTTGTTTTAATTTCGGCTAAATCTTGTACGTAAAATTATTTTTTTTATGAATTTAAGTTTTTAACTTTAGGTTGCAAGATGAAATTTTTTGGTATAATAATTTATCCCATTACCTTAATTTTGGCATGAAAATAATCACTGATTTGGTTTCCAAACCTCTCAACATTAACTATTAAAATTTGTATTGATGGTTTCAATAAAAGCTATAACTGGTGCCTAACACTTAATTTATACTCATATAATTTATTAATATTTTCTTTTTTTAATTTTAAACGAAACCTAGATTTGTCAACCCGTGCCCAATTTTTTTATTTGCAACAGTTTTAAGTTTAATAACTAACATGGCATTTAACTTACTATATGTTTCAAGTTTCCAAAAATCTTAATTTAAAATTAAACAACGGGTCATTCATTTCGTGGTTTCAAGTTGGTAGCCCTGGCATTTGACACCTGTCAAACTCAGCTGTCATTTGAAATGTCATAATATTAGTTGAATGTTTGTCATTTAGGATAATGGATCGCTTAACAATCGAACAATGCGTTAAAATTATAAAAACTTACTACAAAAGTGATGATTCAATTCAATTGGCCACCAAGATCATGCGATTTGACACTGTTAGATTGTTTTCTGTGGGGCTACGCAAAAAACCGTATTTACGCAATTAATCTCCGAACTTTAGACGCATTAAAAACCAATATTACTGAAGTTATGGCCAAGATACCGCACGAAATGTGCGAAAAAGTGGTTAAAAATTTCCTCAGAAGAATCGCATGTTGAGAATCTTCCAATGATATTTGAATGATATTATTTCTCACACTTAATGGCAAAGTCCAAACTTTATAATGAAATAAAATTTTCATCAAAAATGTATACACACAGTGTGTTTTATTAAGCTTTACTTTCGAAACCGAAAAATGAATGACCCTTTATAAATAATAATGATACTGAAATCATGTATGACTTGTTTTATTTTTTTTCTCTGATTCCAAGATTTAAGATATACATATGCATATATAGAGCACCCAATAACTTAGTAAGTTTAACATCACATGCTTTTTTGTGATTAAATTGAAACCATATAAGAATGAAGTGTGAAGTTCGATCTAATGCAAAATCGAATAGAACAAGTTCCAGGTCCTGACATTTTTATTTTCCATTTAACTTATAATTAACTTGAAGCTATAAAAAAAATCCTTAAGAAAGCCTACAAATTATCAATTACTTACAACTAACTTACAGGACCCATGCATGCGGGCGCGGTGCGGCAATCTAAGTTAACCTATAATAACTTAATACCTACTAATTGCTTTTCGGTCTTAAAACTAAATTATACTATAATTTATTTCGGTTTTATTTTTACCAAGAAGAATTAAAAAAAAAAATTTTTTTCTTTATTATTATTTTTAAAATTTTATATAAAACTTATTAAGTACCTACATACATATATCTAGACTAAAACTAATTAAAACGACTTGAAAATGTTTAAAATTACTTAAAGCTACTTGCAACTACTTAAAAACTGAACAGCCACAGAAGGGAAAAAAATTCAGTTTACTTACTGATTAAAGATAATTTAAAGAAAATTCATGTTTCATTTCAGTTTATTAATAGGGGTGCAAAGATCTATAGATCTTATAAATGAAAGGAATAGTGGTTAAGTTTCGTCTAATTTTTGGAATCTACCTCTTTTTTAGCTTAATTCTGAATTTTAAAAGTCAGCACTACGCCTATTACCATCAAACCATTTTTTTATACCTAAAAAACACTTTTAAATAATCAACGGACAAAAAACGATTAAATTCTGCCTTAAAGATTTAGCGAACAAAATTTAAAATGGTTTTCCATATAAATATTCTTATTTCATTTCATGAGCATGTAGATATCTCCATTTACCCTTGTAGGTTTTTATGTATGTGTATTCAGCTATAGATATTCACCTGATAATCTAAAACTTTTCATATGAAAATAAAAAACTTTTACCAACTTAAAAAAAAAAAACGAGCAATATAACAACAAAAAAATTCAAAAAGTCCTTGCCTTAGATGTTCACAAACCCATAGAAGCACTAAGCACAATTCAGGCCAATTCCACCTCAAATCTGCACTATAAAAATCCTAAAAATATTCAAAAGAAGAACCATAACAATCATCAGAAAAAAAATAGCTTCCCAGTGTTTAAAATATTCATATATGCAAAAGTTTCACTGTGCTACTTGAAACCATTTTGTTTTTTTTTTTTATTTTTAAATTTTTCCCATCGTCCTGCCATGCCATCTCATGTCCTGTTCCTGTGCCGTGTACGGTGTACAAGGATATCTTGAACTGTTATTGCATGCTACGGTGGTGGTATAGGTATCGTTTCATTATTAAAAAGCGTCCATGCATTCATGTATGAATGCATACAAACAGCAAACAAAGAAAACAACAACAACAACAGCAAACAAGGAATAGCAAAAAAAAAAAAGATGAACTGAACTTAGAGGCTATCCTGTCAGATTGAGATCCTTCTTTTCGGGAAACTTATCGTTTGTTTTTTTTGTCCTGTTTCCACTGAGCGATAATAATTCATATATGTCCGAGCGACGGCGACGACGATGACGACGAGAACAATGTTTTTTTTTTTTATTGTGGCCACTCTAAAGGTGCTTGGCTTATGGACACTGAAATGGGCAGTGATGATTGTTGGTTTTTGTGCTCAGCCAAAAGTCCTGGAAAAGATTTGAGCACTGCTGTAGAAGAAGCGAGCTAAAGGTGAATGGAACTCTAAAGCAAACAATGACCATCATGTTGCTCGTCCCCACAGTCACCATCATCACCTATATACCCAGACTATAGGGCCAGGAGACGGGACACACACATGAAAAGGTGCCGTGGACGTTTTAAATGGCTATGAATGCGATGATTGCCGGGTTGGATAATACTTGAACAACTTCATATCCGGAGTTCAGCTGTCAGCTATGAATTTTTTGAATTATTTAACTGCGTATCCTCCTCGGTTCTGTTCGGCTCGGCGCCGCATTTTGCCTTTAAATCTGAAAGTTTGCCTTTAAAATTTGTATATTATGGATGTCTCCCCGACACAGGACTTTGTTGATTTTTCTGTTTTAATTTTAAATAATGCATGAGCTTCAAGGACCTCACTGACGACAACAGTTGTTTCTACGAGTACGTACAGAACGAAGCAAAGTCAAATTACCACCGCAATTGCATTGACAAAAGGTGGGTAGAAGTTCTGCTTTTGTCCAAACATACAATTGAATCCACTTTCGCGGTAGGATTCACTTGACAAAGTTTGAAGACAACGTCTTTTCTTAAGAATATAAGTTCGCGGTGTTTTTTTTTTTTTTTCTGTACCATTTTGAGGGGGACAAGGATTGCGAATGAACCAACAATGATGCGCCATCCTATCTATAGTTGACCTTCTTATCTCTTTCTCTCTCGAAAAAGCATGTTAAGTGGTTTGTTCGAGGAGTTACCTTCTTAATGATTTGCATAATGTAAATTAAACATTTGTCGTTTTCTTGTTTGCCAATGTCTTGTGATTCTTGGCGCACGAGAAAAAAAAAAAAAAAAACTGTCGTCCAGACATTTTTAGCTTTGGATGCTTATGCTTGAGTGGAGATTTGCAGTTTATTGATTTATTCAATTAAAGTTATATAGATCGAAGATTTTGTTTTTGAAATGGTATTGAACCTTTGGATCTTGATGTTTAAAATATACATATCACAATAAATATGGTTAAGGCAGGTGAGGAGGTGATAATATTTAAAAAGTGTATATTGTTGGTCAAACGTTAATAAAATATTGAAATTTAAACTTATTTTTTGAAAAACATAACTGTTTTTTCTAAAGATTAAAAATTAATGTTAAAAAAAATATTTTCAAGTGTACACTATGGCGTATGCGTATTTTCTTAAGGAAAACAAAAATCAATGTGTTGGAAACTATATACAGGGTGATTCGCATAAGATGCGACAAAAGCTAGCGTACGTAGGCTGTGTAAAGAAAAGAAAAGAATCTTATAGAACTGGGGTATATTTCCCCTGTTAAGGCAAGAGGGTCGTTTTTTTTCAAAAAAAAATTGACGCAGGTATTTAAAATAAAAATTGTAAAAAACAACGTCAACATTTACAATATTTGCTATAAACCAAAAATTTGTATTTAATTTTTAGTTTGAATAAAGATGTCAGCCGATTTTTTCGCAGATTCCTAACACTACATTATAGCAACATTTAACCAGTACCAGTTAGTACTCAGATCATTTTTTCACACCAGTTCTAAGCCCTCGATCTGTTTATTTTTTAAGGATTTTGTTTAAATGGCAAGAAATCTTAACCAGTACTTTTTGTAAAATTTATGGTGATAAATTTAAAACGGTACGGTGTTAGGGCATTTTTAGAATGATAAAAATGCTTTGAGATCGTACTAGATCGTTTGAAATTTTGCCCCAATATCTTTTGGTTTTCTTTCATTTTGAATATGCTACGAGCTTTAGGTCTAACAAATAAATAAAATAAATAAACGGCTTAAAACGAAATGAAACAAAAACTCCCTGTAAATATTAAATAACTGTCAAAAAAAAAATATTTTAAATGCCAAAATATGAATAAGATGAAATTTATACAAACGTATTCAGTTTCTAGTACCGCTTTGTGAACTTAATTCCGGTGCTAGTGAAGTGAAGTAACGCACAGGTATACTAACTTTTCATTAGGACACTCTGCAGCTTTAAAACCTGAGGCCTATTTCACGGAACTCAGTCTAGCTAGACCAAGAGCCTATTTCACAGAATTACATCACATACATGTACGTTCCTAAAAGTATGTCGCCATTGATTACTTATTGAACCATTTGAAATAAAAAAAAAAATATGCGTTAACTTAGAAAAGGCTTATATTTTTAAAGTCCCATACAATGTATGTGACTTTAAAAATATAAGCCTTTTCTAAGTTAACGCATATTTTTTTTTTTATTTCAAATGGTTCAATAAGTAATCAATGGCGACATACTTTTAGGAACGTACATGTATGTGATGTAATTCTGTGAAATAGGCTCTTGGTCTAGCTAGACTGAGTATAATATGTTTGCTTAGTACTAATGTGAAAAAATTGGGTATAAGCGAATAGTTTTTCAAAAAATACTCAATCTTTAAAAAAAAGAAAAACAAATTTGTATCAAACTATTTTTTTTTTTTTTTTTTAATTTAGGTTATGAGGTGCTATTTTTGTTTTTAATTTTCAATGCCCTTATGAAGTCAAATTTTGATTTTGAAAATTAATTTTTTTAAAACTACTTCATTTGAAAAGAAAATTAAAAATTGGATACTAAATACTAAATTTAATTTTAAGTTAATTTTTCAGAAATTCGTATATAGACCACCCAGTATAGTTAAGTTAATAGGACATCCAAAAGTTTGATTCCGAAAATATTTAATGGTTGGGTTCACACTGAAAAAAATTAACACTTATTTTAGTGTGCCTACAAATTTTGCTATCGGTTTTTAAAAAACTTTATCGATTTGTTTTAATTTATTTATTTACTTATTAATACAATAATAGTTTTTTTTTAAATCTGCTAGATCATTAAAAATCTGCTGGGTTTTAAGTTAAATTAAAATTGACATAAGGTTTTTTTTTTTTTTAATAATACAAATTCTATATACTTTACTACTGAAATACATCAGCCAAGTAGAAGACTTAGCACTATTTTAATGGACTTTGTTGAATTATTGATTCAAAATAGCTTTTAACGGCCTTTAAGTCCTACAAAAATTGGCGTTTCGTCCCGGCGATCTCACTTGGACTCATCAGTTGACTATAGTGAGGGCCTTTGTCAATACGCAATTTTTGCTAAGTTCAGTTCATCTTACATAGATTTCTTGACGAATACCTAGTGTGAACTATATCCAACAAGACAAGATCTAGTCTTGTTGGATATAGTTCACACTAGGTATTCGTCAAGAAATCTATGTAAGATGAACTGAACTTAGCAAAAATTGCGTATTGACAAAGGCCCTCACTATAGTCAACTGATGAGTCCAAGTGAGATCGCCGGGACGAAACGCCAATTTTTGTAGGACTTAAAGGCCGTTAAAAGCTATTTTGAATCTAAAATTGACATAGTCGTTTCCTCAAAAAAAATTTGGTATACAATTTTAAAACTTTTTGAAACATTATAATCAGTTTAAATGTTTTTGAGAAAATCGAAAATAAAAAAACTGGTTTGAAAATTTGTATCCTTTTTGTAAGTACGTTTTGGAAATAATAAGGTATCCAATGTGGGCTGAAAAAATTTGTACGACAGGTACCGTTATCTTTGGTCCTAAAAAAGGGGAGAGTATGATAACTGTGGCACCAAGAAGTGATAAGTTTTCAGTTTTTGATTAAGAATAATTATAAAATCTATATAATTATTATAAACATATAATAAAAATTATAAAAATAATATAAAATCTCAATGCATTGAAAAATTTTACTTTAAACTTTTTTTTTATGTTTTTTTTCCCAAGTTTGAAACTCGTTTTTTATAAAAACTATGCATGGAGATAGACCCCCCCTTCCGTAGTAAAAAATGTTTGTATTAAAGTGTTCCACAAAAAAACGTTATCATTTCTTGGCGCCACAGTTATCATACTCTTGCCTAAAAAAATATTAAAAATGTGTCGGGGGAATGCCCAAAAATGCTAGGTTCCAAGTTTAAGAACAAAATTGATCCACCCGTTTGAAATGTACAGCACAAAATGACATTGAAATATGTATTATCACAACAACTTTAACTAAATTAACTGCTGCCCAGCAGCTATAATTAGTAAAATACTTCCAGATGAAAGATATAATGTTTAAAGTGGGTTTGCATTTTAAGATGAGTTTAAAGTTAATTTTTTTTTTTTAATATGCATTTATTTTGTAAGCCAAAATATTCATGTATTATCAAATATGTGACATATCACATTCAATATGCGCTAAAAATGTCATTTTAAAGAAAATATCGAATTCTAAAAACTGTTTCATTCATTTTCTTTGCGGCTGTCCAAAAATGTTTGTATGCATTTACTTTGGAATTCAGCCCTTACCCTAGCCTAATAAGTCTCTTAAATTAATAGGTATAAGTAGTGAATTTAGCTTAAGTTGATACTATTGATATACAAATGTACTCATGTGATTTTTTATTACGACCATATTTTTTACTCTGGATTTGAGTTCAGCCATTAAATCCGGATTTATAAGAAAATATTAATCTATATTCACCACACAAAAATTCATTGAATTCAATGAGCTTCAATTGTAATGCCTTAGTCCAAATGACAATTTTGTGTAATGTAAAATTTCTTAATAGCTAAATATTTCTTTTTTTCCAAAATTATGGTTGCATTATGAGATTTTCAAATATTTTCTGATTAATTAACTTTTTTGGACACCACCTGGTTTGGTTTATTGTTGTTACTCATAAACGTCAGTTTGTTTGATATCACCCTAAATAGATTTAATTCGTTAACTGTGATTGCCAGAAATAATTTTAGACATTTCCAACCCACGAAACATATTATATATTATTAAAAATGAAACCTTTGAATAAAATTAACAAAATATAAAATGCAAGAAATAAATTAAAAGAATTGATAATTTTAAAAGGAATGATGGAAATACGGGCGTTATAGTCCACAAAGCCTTAAGAACATCAATTGTCAATGAACATTTTTTAATGATGCAACAGAATACTAAATGGATAATTTTGTACTTCATCAATGAACCCATCATCAGACTTCTATAAGTGTTGCTTGTTCTAACTCTTTTAGTCAAGTTTCTTTTTTGCTCCGTCAGTTGAGAGCAAACCTTAAACCGGGCACAAAAAAATGTTTTTATTTTTCGAACTGTATAAAAGTTTTATTAAAATTGGTTAAGCCGATAATGATGGAGCAGTGATTCCGAAAAGCGTTGTAATATTAATATACATACAAAACAAAGTTGTGATGTAGTTAATAAATTTATTTATTTACAAATTAAAAGTTTTAATACTTTTATTTACATATAATAAAAGGAAAAAAATTTCTCTGAGAGGTAAGACTACTGAAGGATTTTGGTTATTTCCTACTTAAAAATACATAGATCGTATTAATTTGAGTACACAGACAAATTTTAACTGCGGAACCCGTTTACGAAAAAAAAAAAATATAACAAAATTGATTTTTAACATTGTAATTTTTTTTTAAATTATAAAACACTATTGATATTGTTAAAAAAAATAAATTCTTTGAATTTCGAACTATTAAATTTCAAATAAAAATATTGTTATTTGTTTTTAAAATCTAAAAATATTTTTTTTTTGTCAATTTAAGTTGGTAGGTATAAAATCATTCCTATGCGTGTTTTTTCTCCAATCTATATAGTTTTAGAAAATAATTAAATTATTTAAAAAATAATAAAGCTGATGTTGAATAATAATTGCGTATTTTCTTTTGAATTCGAAGCAAAATATCTAATAAGATATCACAGCAACGAAAATGTCATACTTAGCATTGAACACTGAACAGCATTAATTTAATGAAATTCAGGCTAAGGATAAACTATGTAAATACATATATAGTTTCTTCAAATAGGAAATAAGTCTTTAGTGGAGAAACGGATTTATTTTCTTTTAATTCACTTACACCAAAAGGCAATTCTTTTAAAAGATATAGTTATATGAAGATTATTGTAAAACTAAGGAAAGTTTCACAGACTTAATAAAAACAAATCAATAAAATCGAAAATATTCTCTGGTCGTTTGTCAATCAGTAATAAAGATAAATACATACATAAATCGATGCTGTTTTCTTAAAAATTCAGTTTAAATTAAACTGCTTATTCTTTAATACTTATAATTTTCACTAGATAATTCTGTGATCTTTCATTTCAAAATAAAAAATTAACAAGCCATAGAAAACATGAAAACAAGGAAAAAATAAAAAAAATTGTACACTGTGGCGTATACTTATCTTTTTTTCCTTAGAAATTATTTTGGTTTTTATAAATTTTTAAGCTGACTAGAGTAAGTTAAAATTAGTAATAAAATAATGACCTTAATAAACAAGAAAATAAAGACTTATTAAAACGTTTAAAACTAAACGTAAACATTTTTTACATTATGCATGAAATTTTATTTAATACCAAAAATTTAAATAAAAAAAAACATCAAACTCCTATATAATTTTCAAGATTGATGAGAAAAATCATCAAGAGATACATATAACCTTTAAAAAAAAAAAAAAAAACAAAACAAATAAACATGAAAGCTAACGTTTCATGAAAATATATACATACATACTTTTATGTAATTACTTCATATGCCATACCTTCCACAGTTTACCTACCACCTTTATTCTCCTTTAAAAAAAAAAAAACAATATTATCTACCTTCCTATTAAAAAAAAAACGAGAACAACATTATCCTAGGACATGGCAAGTGGCAAGTATATAATTATAAATTTTTATCTCTGAAACAACCACGTGTTTGTTAAAAAAGCTCAATTTTTATTCTCATTCTTACACTGTTTCTTTTGTTCGAATATTCGAAGTTAAATGGTATAAGAAGAGAGTTCTCCTCGTATAAGAGAAGATAGAGATTCTACATTTCTACCTTTTTATTAAAATCGAACAAAATTGAGCTTTTTCTAAAAATAAACTTTCTCTGAGTTGGTATATTAAATAAAAAAAAAATTATTAAATAGTTAGGTATATAAGTAGAAAATTAAAAACTACATAACTTATAAAAAATATTATGAACTAATGATAAATAAAAAAATTTAAATATCAATAAAATAGTTTAAAATGACAATAAATTATTAAAATAAAATTAATTACAATTTTTAAAATTAAATAAAATAAGCAAATTTAAAAAAATTTTGTTTAAATTTATTAGAATGAAAAATGGCACTCTAAAGTTTTGAATTAAATAAAGCGATTATTTGTTGTTAAATAAAAATAAAAATAAATACAAATATTAAAATATAAAAATAAATAACCTAAAAAACTGTAAATTAATAATAAATTAATAGAACGTAGAGTTTTTACTTTTATAAGTTAAATAATATTCTTTTCCTAAAAACCACCGTAAAGTAGGTCAAGTATCATTCTCAAACCCGTATTTCAAGGATTCTCTAAGGAAAACTTTCAAATGCCGTCGGTAAAACACAACCAAAGTATTTAATATGAAACCAACAAAAAAAAAACAACAACAAAAAACATCCCTCAAGTATAAACTCCTCAAAGAGCGCTTCATCACATAGACGACGCATTTAACATTACACAGGTGTGTAACGCGCATGCTAACATCAGTCCAACCCCTCCAATTCATCACATTGTCCTGGTAGAGGTACATAAAATATCCAAAGAATACATATAGAGACGAATAAAGAATCAAAAAAAAAAGTCATCCAACCAATCTACCTGCCGAAGAAATACCCTCACACCCCGCCAGGGCGCCAAAATCCACCTTGAGAAATATAGGTGGTCGGTAGTATATACCTTACATAGGTTTAGATAGGTATACAAGGGGTGGCGCAGGTTAGGTTGAGAAAAACACACGGAGAGCTTTTAAAGTTTATTGCGCTTTAATTGTATTGCTAGGTAGAGAGATAAATGACTGAATGAACGAACGAACGGTTCTTATGTGTTTGGCTAGAGATGATGTTTTTGTTGTTGTTGTTTTTTGCTGGGGCTTCGTCACAGCTGCTGTGTATAGGTATAGTTGGAAGGATTCTTTCTTCTACAAATCAACAAGGATTCTCTCCCTCTCTCTTGCTCTCACACTATATAAGGATAATGCTTATTTCTCTATGTTGGTTGTGCGACGACGTGCGCGTAGTTTTCGTGTTCACTTTCTTCAACCTGTAAGCTCTCGCACCACACTCCACATTCGCCTCGCCCTGCACTTGTGTACCTTTTTCCATGGGTAAAAGAAAGGTGGGCGACTACCGTAGACTCCACCTATTCAGGTGCTGGCCTAGGTACCTTCTCATACACGCTCAATGTGTAGGTTTTGTGTGAGTGATTTATTCCAGCCAATGGTTGATTATTTACCAACCGCAAACAAGGTGTGACACTTTTATTTAAAGCCCTACCTATACGACCATGAGGTAGTGAAACACGGGGCACGGGCACCTAGCTATGTGTCATGTACTCTAGACTACTCAGTTCGTCCTATGTACTACTCCCTGATGTATATGGCACATAAAAACTTTCTTAATAATCCTAAGAAGAAAAAAAAGTAAAACGAAAAAGAAAAAAAAAACAGAAAAAAAACGATGAGAGGCAAAAGTTCAGTACCCTATTGGGGATGTTTATTTATGTGTGTGCTTTTTATAAATGCTTATGTATAGGTAGGTGCTATTATAGCTGGCTCCTCTTGATATAGGGATCCGGATCCAAGCGGGAATGGGAAACGCGAAGGGATATTATTCCTCTGTGTGTGATGGGGCCAGTGGGAAAGGCTGTTTTTTTATATGTTTTATGTTTATTGAATGAATACAACCACTGTGCTGGGCTTGGACTAGGATGCTTATGTTTAAGCAGAAAGTATAGTCTTATAGCTTCTGGGGAAAGAGGCTGCCCCCCTACAAAATGGCACTCCAATGTATATTCTTAGAAAACAACGAATCGATATTGTTTAAGAAGAAATTTAATGCGACCTTGCAGCAATATTATGTATGTTGAAATCGATATACATTATAACTGAGAACTGAAGATGGGTGTGAAATGTGGGCCTGGACATTTTGTTTTTTTTTTTTTAATATTTTTTTTTATCAACAGGTCTTGAAGTATATCAAATGAACCTAGTAGATTATTGTATGTGGGAGTTGACCTTTATGATAAATTTTTGGTTTAAGTTCAAGAATTATATATACACCTATGAAATAATTTAAGAAAGGCCTTTTTTTGAAATGGTAGTAATATTTATTTATAAAAAAAAAAAAAAAAAAAAACAAACGAACTAAAACATGACTTTCTCTAAAATATCTATTTTTAACTCTTAAAAAAAAACTAAGAAAGAAGTATACTTATTATGATTTTTAATAAATGGAAAAACTGTGCGGAGTCTTCAAAAACCTACAAAACATATTAAAAATATACATAAGTTGCATAAATTATTTCCTTTCTTGGTGACCTTTTTCATTAAAGGATATATAGATACTTCTTATGGCCAAAAAATCAATTTTTTTCATTTAAAATTGACATCATGACAGAGAAATCTGCCTACGTCAATTTAGAAATATTTCTCGGATGCGGCTTCGGAACTAAAATCCTTTTGTTTGGGCATCCGAGTTGGACTTTGCAGTTGAGTCGTAGAGACTGATATCGAGTTCTTTTGTTTGCCAATAATTGATTCTTAATCGAGCACTCAAAACCCGATGTATTTTTGTCTTTCATTTTTCTTTTTCAGAAAATTAAAAATTACGAAAGGTACTTTAAAATTTTAAACTTCTAAAAGTAAATTTTGTTTTTAGTTTAGTTTGTTTATCTTCAAGAATCTGTTATTATTAGTTATAACTTTACGTGAGAATCAACAAAAATACGTAAAAGAATGTATGAAAAATATATTCACTAAATGCATTGTATACGAACTTACTTTTTGGTTCAGGGCTTAACAGTTTCTCATAGTCGTTTTTAATGACATTTGAACTCTCCATTCAAAAACACATTATTAAACACTTTAAGGCAGTCGGCCACCTATTTTTATTATTTTTAATCGTTTTTCTATATCAGCTTTATGACAGAACTGACCCTAAAATGACAAAATTTGATAAAAAAAATGACAACAAGGAAACGCACCGGAAGGTGTGACGAAAATAATTCTTTTTCAACTTCTCCAACATTGTAATTAACACGGTCTTACTATATCCCTTTTTTTCTTATTGTGCGGTAAAAATTTTGTAATTGATTTCAAACTAACTTCGCAAAAACCTAGAGATTTGAAAGCTTAAAATGAAAGTAATGCGTTTGTTTTAAGTTTCAATTCTTTACAACTTTATATTCCAAATATGCAAGTGATATGTTATATACTTTTTTGAAAAATAACGCCATCTTTTAGACATTAACAGCAAAATACGCTATTTATAGAGTGAATTGGCGTAAAGACGGCAGAATATATTTTTAAATAGCTCAATTTAGTGAATTTAGAGCTAATCATTTTTAAATGCTTTTGAAAATTCAAATTTTAAAAAAAATCTTAAAAGTCAAGTATTTTCCAAAATTAAGATTGGTTTCCATTATGGCCATTTTCATGGAAAAATATCATATTAAGAGCATTCACTGTTTGAATAATACTCGGAGTTGTAAATTCCAAATAATACTGATTTTATTAAACAATATATCTTCCTTAAATACTATTTTTACATGTGTATTATTTACATATTTCTTATCTTTATATTCTTACTTATCTATGTTTTATTGAATGGTTTATTTGTCTGTAGATAACCGTCAGTGCATGTTCACGATGATCTGTGTTATATTTATTTACCACACACATTGGGTTATCCGAAGATAAGTACGCATGTTCATGTTTGAACATTCTGCGGGCCGACAAAATGTTAAAATTCTTTTAATTTTGAATATAATGCCCCGTACTATATTAATAACTAAAATAATGAGTTGAATTGCATTGAATTTTCAGTTTAATACTTTCTTCTCTTGACATTGGACTGTAGTTAGCAAACTCGAAAGTATGGCGTTGCTCAGTACCGTGTTTTCCTTCAAATGCTGATGCTCGTAGGGTTTCTCCTTACCATAATTCATGACCCACATTTGTTACTTGTGAATCTTATCATTGCGGTTTAGTTCCACGATTTTCCTTATCTTAGTTCGAGCATACTTTCCTGAAGGTGGTAACGTCATAGATATCATCACATGAAGATCTCTGCTTGAGTAATTGTATTTTGGATCACCAGAGAAGCGATGTTTTTTCTCTGTGTCATGATCACGCATTGAATTGCTTCTCACAAAATTATGGTTTGAATAGTCCCAGATGGAGAAGACAACCTTCTTTGCATTCGCAATACGAATTGGCCTTTTGCTAATGACCTTGCCAAATATGTGTGCCCGAGGTGTCTTTGAGTTGACCAGTACCTTTTTGATTCCTCTTGTAAGAGCTGTAACACTGTTGACCTTTCCTTGTGCTGTTGCTAGAAGCACTGAAGGTGAATCTTCATCTTTTGTTTTTATAGAGGTGGTTTTTGCTATTTTAATCTCTTGCTTGTATTTCAGCTCACTGTTAGAGCATTTGATATGAGTATCCAAGATTTGCATGGAAATCAGATATATTTGCATGGAAATCAAATCCGTTGATTTCCTCTCAGCTAGCATCTCCTCCAAATATTCATTTGTTTTATCATTTATCGGTATTTCATCGGTTAGTTGGTGATTACTTCTGTTTTTTTCTTCATCATGATGTGGACTTTTCGCAACTTCTTCCAGCTCCCGGACTTTATCCATCGACGATGTGACCGCTGACTCAAGTGTCTGAAATAAACTTGTATAGGATGTAGCGTTCATCAATGGAATGTCCAGTGCATGGTTCAATTTTGTGGACAAATTAAGTCTCTTATTCCCGAATCTTCTGGTAAGAGTCTTCCATGCTTCTATATAGTTTGCTGTAGGTCCTTTAATGAGGCCCGCAATTGACGTTCGAGCTTCACCAGAGATGGATGATTGTAAGTGATTTAATTTAACAGAATCCGGTAGTTGATTATTTTTGTGAACCGCATCTATGAATCGGTCGGAGAACATTTTCCACTCTTCAATTTTTCCATGGTTCAATTTTATGACTTCTTGTTGATACATTTGCACATGTATCATATTCTGTGGCTCTATTTTTTCCTTCTAGTTTGCCTAGAAGCAATTCCACATCAACTTCCAACTCGATTATGTAGTTGTCTTCTCTGAATTTTTCTTCTTCGATTGGATTCATCTTAGACAACTGTGTTTGTGACCGTTCATTCCATCGCTTAACTTTTCCAATCCATATATTTTTGTGATGAGGTTTGTAAGTTGCCTCTGTTTTTGCATCTTCTAGCGTTTTATTTAAGATTGTCCATTATCGTATGTATTTTTGATACGTCTATGACATTAGTTCCCCTTTCTGTAATCTGGGCAGCAGTCTGTGAATTTTATGTCCTCATGATCATTTTGTTTATTTCATGTTGATTTATTTTATATTTGCTCAGTGCAATTACTATCTGTTGTTTTATTGCTTCAAATTCATCTAATTTGTTGGATGAGGTTGCTTCGCTTTCAAGATCACTGTCTTTTAGGAATTTTTGTATTCTTTCAACGATGTTTGAAGACATTGTTGTTGTTGTTGTTTTTTTTAAATTATTCGTTGATTCTTTGTTTGTCTGCTTTATGTTCACTTTGTCAGTATTTTAGCTCTAACATGGCTTTCTTCACTGTTTCTGATTGTTGTTTTGTTTTATTTTCCTGCCAGTATTTGTAGCTCTGACAAAGCTATTTTTCACTGTATGTGATTTTTGTTTTGTTTTGTTTTCCTGACAGTATTTGTAGCTCTGACAAACGCTATTAGAACACTAGCTCGTGCTTTAAAAAATCTCTTACCATTGGTGGGGTAAAATTTTTTAAAATACTCGAAGGACCAAATGTTTCTGGTTCATATCCGGCTCGAAGGACCAAATGTTTGAATAATACTCGGAGTTGTAAATTCAATAATACTGATTTTATTAAACAACATAAGAAAAAAGGCAAAAATTCGCAGCCTTTCTTTCACTTAAGCGGGTTTTTACTTAAACTAAATCCGCTTAAGTAAAACAAATTCACTTAAGCGGAGTCCGTAAAAGTGAAAAAACGGAAATTTAAAGCTTAAAAAAAATTTGATTTATTTTCTAGTTGCCTAGTAAAAATTTAAATAAAATCTTTTCTCTTAAGAAAGTTTTTTTTTTCACTGAAAAATATAAAATTTAACTGAAAATTTATTTCAAGTGTCCGGGTTTTTTGCTTAAGAAAGGGCCTTGTGAATAAAAAAAGGTAAAGCTAAAACTTGGATTTTTAAGTAAAAGCTAGCATTTTGGTAATAAAAACAAATTTAAGCTAGCTAGTTAAAGATCTTTTCTAGTTTTAGCTTTTTTTAAATAGCCAATGTTATATTCATTTAGTTTCAGCTTGATTTCCTTGCCTATAAGCCAAAATTTGTGTGAATAAAAAAAGTTTAAGCTAGAATATTATAGCAAAAACTGTCGCCCTGTCTAGAAAGCTGTGACTAAGTTTTATTATTAGTATTCTCTTAAGTTATGGTATAAAAGTGGCCAAGTTTATGCGCGTAATATTTAATTACATTTTATGAAATAACCCAAAGACAATTTTCTTAAAAACAACCAACACAATATTTCCGTACGTGCGTGTACGTGCGAATATTGTTTAAAATCGTTAGAGCCTTTTTTAAAATATCGAAAGCATTATATTATAGCTACTCGGCCTAGTAGAGCTATTGTACAGAAAAAAATTGGTCCTTTAGAAAATTTCATACAAATTCAAACAAATTAGCCCACCCGTTTAGGCTTGAGTTGCATATACAGTGGACGTACAGACGCAAAGATGGACGTTATGTTGAAAGATATTTTTGTAGATAAAAAGTTTTGACAAAAAAATTCTTAAACCTCTTGCTTTACGATTCGGTCTTCATAAATCAGTTCTAGCTATAGCTTCCTAAGTTCAAACATGTGAATAAACAAAAGAAACCTTAAATTTTGAAGCTAAAGCTGAAATTTTCTAGCTCAAGCCAGTTAGCTAGTTATTTTTTTTAATCACATAAAACGGAGTATAAACTAGAACTGTCTAGCTGAAGCCACTATAGTTAAAGCTATGACTAGTTAGCTTTAGCTCCCTCCAAAAAAAAAGCTTTTATACTTTTTTTGTATTCACAAGACCCAAAGGTTGGGTTAAGCGGAGTGTTTTATTAGTTATTGGTCGACATATATACTCGGGGGTGAAAAAATTTCTTCAGATGAGCGGATTTTTCTCTCAAGCGGGTTTTACTATAAGAAGATTAATCAAAATCGTTAAAGCCGTTTTCAAAAAAATCGAAAACGTTTTATGCCACCTAAATGGGCAAAAATAAAAACTCGACTTTTCCATCTAAGTAAGTACAAATAAATTTTATTGAAACCAGGCCACACTTTTAGTCCCCCTATAAATTAAATTACAGTGGAAGCACTGATGTACAGACATTAAACATACCTGCACCGTTTTTCTTCATGACTTTAATGATCATTATCTGTTTTCTATAAATATTCTAAAAACATGAAATGTATGTTCTTCAGCAAATAATTTATAAAAATGTTAATGTTTCGTTGTTGATGTATCTCAATTAAAAAAACAAAACTTTTATACAAAACAATACAAAATTGAAATTCGAATACCACATTTCGATATCGATTTTTAAAAATTTCTCAGACATAAAGAAATTACAATGAGATTTGTTTAATTTAAAAAGGTTGCATAAATCTTGTTTAACCTCGTTTTGCCTTTAAGCAAAAATAAAGAAAGCAAAGATAAGGTATACATAAATTTATTGCCAGGAATTCGATACCACACTCTCCGAACCAAAAAAAAAGCAAAACAAAAATATCGATTTCCTTCTTACCGTTGACCATTTTTACATTTGTATTTTTATAGCAGTGTTCAATATGTTCCAAAAGTTCTTCTTCGTCTGTATATTATAATAATCCAATACTTCGATGTTCGATCTCTGCTGAATGATGACCGCTTTCTTTAAACGCTACGATAGACTTATGCCATAAATATATATTTTTCTCTCCTGCAATTTCTGTATGAATAGTTATAATTTACGACTGTCCATAAAGTTTGGTCTGCCCCGAGGACACCAACAAAACTCAATCCCTGTTTCCTTATATATATTTTTTTTATAGTTTCCAATTTTTTTTTTTTTTTTTTTCTTGGACCTTATTTATATTTTTCTCGGATACAACCTCAAAGTTGTGGCTATCGATATATAGGAATGCGTAAAATATGGTTTCTCCCTTGAAGAGTGTGCCAGGATGGGCCTAGAGAGCAGTGATAAGGGATAGTCGTTCTTTATATTTTTGTGTTTTCATTTCCATATTTTCAGATTATGTTTTCACCTTTTTATGAGTTTTTGTCAGTCGTCGCCATCACCACTTTCACCCATCACATGGAGGGTGGTTGAATAAGGTTGAAGACCGAACGAACAAAAGGTACAAAATTTTGTTATTTCAGCTGGTTTTTTTTTTGTTCATCTTTCGTTATTTTTATTATGTCGTCTCCTTATTGCTTATTATAGGGTAAGCTTTGATTTGTATGTTTGCAACCCCTTTGGGCAATTTGAAATTTTGACAATTGGCAGTCATCTCTGAATAGAGGATCAAAGTAAATTGCCTTAATTAAGTTGTATTCAAGTGAACAGGCCAAAAGCACAGGTGTACTAGAGTAGGTATATGGCAAAAGTCTAAGCTGTTGTGAGGGAGGGAGGAAAAATAATTGGCTTGATGGCAAGTCCTTAATTTAATCAAGACTGCTATTCTGATGAGAATTGTTGATTACTCCCTTGGGGGGTTATTTTTCGCTGAAAGGTAAACCTTCATAGCTGCTTTATAGTGATGATGAAATGAATAAGAGTTTCAGTAATTTGTTGTTGTTTGTTGTGGAAATGGGGTATGTACGGTGGGGTTGTTGGTTTATATTTGGTGATAATTTTGTGGCAGCTTATATTATGACAAAGAAAGGAAATTATGTAAGATATGTTAACAGAGGATTATGATATTTACTAGAAATGGTTATTATTTAAATATTTCTATAAAGAACTTTCAAGATGTAAATTGATTCTAGAATTATTATCAATGAAAAAGAGTTTCGAACTGTTCCACTCTTTGGTGTATTGTAATCCTACGAAAAACCTTAAATATATCCGTTTTCCGTATTTACTCTTTAATGAAATTGGAAACCAAATGAACAAATATAGCTATATCTGATTTTAAACGTTCAAGACTGTTTAGCTGACCTGTAATCTAATTGTTGCTCAATATCTTCAAAATATGTCTTGTTACTTACCACTTACTTCGTAGAAAAAAATTAAGAAAGCGTAGCAGTTGTCGAAATTCATAGAAAAGAAAAGGAGGGTTTTACAAAAACTCCTGATTGCAGTTTTATTTTAGTCAGCTATTCCAGTAATTATCAAAGCCAAGCAACAGAAAAAAAATTCTTTTAACTCAATTACAGGAATAATTTGTTATAGCTCACTCCCTAATATCCTTGAAATTGCTCCTCAAACTTTGCCAGCTCAAGTTCTGCAAGCTTCTTAAAATTGTAAACATTGGTTGAGAAGTAAAATATGCCTGTACTTTTGTATTAAATGACTATCGCGACTGTGACATAAGTTTAGAAGAAGTCGAAGAAGCAATTAAAAGAATAAATTTGAACAGAGCGCCAACAGAAAACAGAATAGCTTTTGACGAGTGTTAAACGGAAAAGGCTTTAATTATGCTGACTTTATATTAGTCAATTAAATATTTAATTTTAATATTTTACCAGAAGGTTTTGAAGGGCGATTCTATTTCCTTTACAAAATAAAAAGGTGACATAAATAATACATATGGATGAGAAATAATAAAATAATTTCCTTTCGCACATCAAACATTTTCTCATCAGATCTGAACACAATGTTTTAACATCATGGTTCGATTTGGGATTTTATCTCTTCTGAATTCTATCGAGAGAAGGTCGCTATTTTACAAAAAAATTTACTGCTGGAAATCTGAACAAAAATGGTAAATATTCTTAAATCAGCGATACTGAAAATTTTTACCGGAATTATTTCCAACGAGTATAAGTACAAAATTAGGGGTACATGAGTAATATTTTGTGGAAAAAAGGTGGATAAGAATTCTCATGTATGCGGAAGGTATAGCCTTTATATCCGAATTACGTAAAGGCTTTTGGATCTTGAAGATTATTGGGCGAAATAAAACCTCACTGTGAACTTGAGTGAGTCCAAAATTATGATACTTAGAAATGCTGCCGGTGGACGCTATTCCCGGAATTAGTGAAAATTCGAAGGAGATATTTTGAAATATTAAAATTACAGGTTAGGTTACCAAACTGTATGCTCCATCTTGCCAGTTAAGAGAACGCTGTCTGCTCCACGGAAACCGCGAACATAGAGTTTCACCCTATTTCGTTGGGAAATGAAAAGATTGCGTAAAATTGATTGAAGAACCGGTTTATATTTCACTTTCATATTTTGGTACTCAATTCTTGTTGTTAATTTCATACCAGTGAACTGGGCGTCACTTTTTTATGAAAATTTTGAACACAACAGAAAACATTTCATATCTTGTTTCAAGTGATTGATTGCTCAGAAGTTGGAATTTAGTAGAATACGATGGAGTTTCGATGTTTCAACCTTATTTCCAAATGGTAAACTCAGTAAATTTTGTTTGAATAATTTGAATTTTCTTTGAAAGAATGTTCTAGTAAGAATTCCATATCACCCAGCAATATTTTAAAATTGATCTTACATGAGCTATGCAAAGATTTAAGGTTAAATGGATCCTTAAAGTCCTTGGAGTTGCGTTTAATGAAACATAGAGTTTCCTTAGCTACAATATATTCGATATGTTTGACAACATATTCCCGGCGCAGTGGAAGTAGTGCTTGACTGCTAACCTGGATGTGTGGGTTCGATCCCCAGTCAAGGCAGCATTCTTTTCTACACTCCCTCAACTGAACGCCACCCCTGGGATTTAATGAGATAATAAAAACCTAATTTCTCAATCCACTGTGCCAACAAAAATCTATCCTATCCTTCTATTCCTTCTAACATTTGCCTAATTTATAAGACCCTAGGTCTTGCTGGCAGATATATGTTTATGTTTTTTTTTTGTTTTTTTTTTTTTTTTTTTAAATAAACACACCTATCTATGGCTATCTTGCCATTTCTCTCGAAAGTTTTTGAAAAGCTCGTCTCTAATCAAACGCAAAAATACATAAAAGCGAACAAACTATTTTTTCAAAATCAGTCGGGCTTTCAGCCGAAAAAAATGAGCAAGACAGCTCTTATTGCAGTTGTTGAGGAAATAAGAAATGATCTTGATAAAAACCAAACTGTTGTCTTAACGCTCCTCGATTTCTCAAAAAATGTTGACACAGTTGATCATTCCACTTTATGTCTGAAGCTAAAAACTGAGTTTAAATTTTCAACAAGTGCGATCAAACTGATTTATTCGTACCTAAATGGAAGACAGCAATGTGTCAAAGCTGAAAATAAATGATTACAGCTATTATCAATACAATATGGAGTCCCACAAGGATCTATACTCGGTCCTACGCTCTTCTCTCTTTATATTTATGAATTATATAGGGTAGTAAAATACTATTCGATCCACCTGTACGCTGCCGATGTTCAACTCTTCCAAGGCGGCCTATTGAGTACTTTTAGTCATACTATTCACCTTTTAAATGAAGATCTCAAAAGCATTCACAACTGGGCCATTCAAAATAACTTACGTTTAAACCCAAGGAAATCAAAAGTTCTGGCTGTTTATCGAAAGGCACTCGATATTTCAACTTTACCTCCTTTGCTGCTCGCACAAAGCCCAAAAGAGTAGGTTGCATCTGCCAAAAACCTTAGCATAATCTTTAATAGTACCCTCTCATGGGACAATCATATAAACAGTACTATTGGCAAGGTTTATGGTGGACTGCGTACTCTTTGGGCAACTCTGCACTTCATACCGAGTGCAACTAAATTACTTCTGGCTAAGCCGCTTCTTCTGCCAATTCTACTTTATGGGTGTGAAAGTTTTATGATTCCCAACTTTAAAAGCAGGAAGAAATTAAATTTAGTTTTCAATAATATTGCTCGGTCTTCAACTTGAGAAAACGGTATCATATCTCAACATTCTCTAGACGATTAACTTGAATTTTTTTCGATTGTCTTTTAAAATATAAGGCTTTGTGTTTTTTGAGTGAAATAATCTATACACATCCACCAGATTATTTATTTGACCGCCTTAATTTCTTGCAATCTGGAAGATCTCAAATGCTAATCCAACCAAGATTTGCCTGTCTATTATTTGAGCGCCAATTCTTTGTACAAGTTGTCAGACTTTTGAACTCTTTTCCTATTGGCCTAAGAAAAATTGGAAATATTAAATGCTTCAAAAACACTTTTATTTACATTTGGCCCTTGAAACGAACAAATCAATCTTATTCCTTAGTGTAATTTTTTGTTTGTATTATTAAATTTATGCAATTAAGTTTACCTAGTTTACATACTTTAATATAATTTGGCTTTAAATATTAAAATTCTGAAACCTTTTGAAATATTTTAAGCCTTACAAACTTAAACAGCCTTATTTATTAGATTTCACTAATACTCGTTTCAACGTCGGAATAGTTAAACCGAGTCCAAGCACCTACTCCGTCTTAACGCCACGTCAAACGGTTTTAGCTACCACCCTCCTTATGTCAAATATATTATCAAAAAAAACCAATCTCTCTGGTTATTATAATATGGGATTAAACGAGTTTTGTACTGCAACTAAAGCGTTTAAAGAATTTAAATCATTTATAAATGCAAAATAACTATTTTGCCTTACAGTTAGTAAAAAACGGATAAAAAAACTTCTTCTACGCTCCTCTTTAGTTACTAAATGTCATGTCATTTAGATACTAAAACGGCTTTACTATAAGGCTTTAATCCTACTATGTATGTACCAGTTTTAGCTTACTCCGCCTGTAATCATCGTTTATTTTTTTATAAATAAGTTTTTCAGGATTAGAGGCGAAGTAAAGTCGGAGTAAATTTACTCCGTCTCTAAAACGACTTAATAAATAAGAATTTTTTTGACGTGGCGTAAAGACGGAGTAAGTGCTTCGACTCGGTTTAACTATTCCGAGGTTGAAACGAGTATTAGTGAAATCTAATAAATAAGGCTGAAAAAGATTACTGTTATCTTACTTGTAAGTTGATTTGACAAATAAATTTGAGAAATTTGAAATTAAGGTCTTTTTCTCTAAAACTCTTTCAGCAATATGATTATCAATATTGTATTCTAAGAAAATTGTTGAAAAGTTACGACAAAATGAACAAAATTGACATTTACAGAAATTCAAGAACAATTGGTTGACTTTCCACCATTCTGTTAGTTTACGAGGGTCATCTTCTAAAATAGACAGTCATCAATTGATTTAATGCATTTGTAGAGTTTAAAATCGTCAAGAAGTCGAGAAGAATTTAAGAAGATATGAGGCACATAACTGTTTGATAAATAAAAGAAAAAGAAGTGGACCAAAATGACTTCCTTGAGGTACACCTGATGTCACCATAATTGTATTTGAAAGTACTTGGCCAATGGATACAAATTGTAAACGAACCTTAAAGTAAGACACAATTAACCATTTCAACATGTTTAAATTTGAACATTTTTGAATACCGAGCTCCTGAATTGCAGTTTAAAAATGGAAGAACAATTTATCAGCAAACGCAAGAAACCAAATGTTCTGTGGCAAAGGGTTCATCAAATAAAAATCATCGTACGTAAATTGTTTTGCAAACTCATTTGTCGCTTACGAAATACGAACAAACTCTCTGGTATTTAAATATTTTTGTCGTCAACTCGAATTTTTTTTTTAACTGCAGAGTTGCGCCGCAAATTTTGTCTTCGAAGATATGACTTTAGCAAACTGCATTGCCACCAAACGATCTGTTCGTGCATACAAATTTCGTTTTAGGATTTCCAACAATTGACTTTTGTAGTTTGCGTTTTAAAACATCTGTCCTTAAATTTTTGACTCAACTGACATTTCCGAAAACGGCCGTAATTTAAATAATGTCTTATCTACTATATCTATATGAAATGGTATTATTTCAGGGTGTTGTGATCCACTATCATCTTATCTCATATACTAAATCCAAGAAAAATCATAATTCAAATTAAACCACGTTCCAAATATTCCATCTCAAACATTTTAAATTTATCGTTTTCTTCACAAAGGTACACTCATTAATAAATGAATACGTTCCAGATGCATTCAAGTTTTAATAAGTATAAAGCCTATACACTGCTCTTTTTGTTTATCTTTCATGTTCTTGCATTTTCTTAGCCCTTTAATTATTATTTGAAGAACAAGAAAGGGTTCATATCGTCTTACCTTTAAAATCCCCATGTATATATACCTATACCTACTTTCCTTTTTCTTGACTTCATCCTTAAGCAAGGAGATGACAAAAAAAAAGAAAGAAAAAAACCTTGGTCCATTATCCCTGCTGACCAATCCTTTGTTAACAATAAATTACATCAAAAAGTTGAGTGCTGGCTGTGTGTACAGGAAGAGCATAACGACCCTCTCCTCGTCGTCGTCTTCTTCTTCTTCCGCAACAAACATACCTACATACTATAATAGAGCTCCACACGTCTCATACTTCCGATATAAGTGAGCTTATAACTATAACTGATGGCCAACTCGCTCTCATATACATCTTTGGCTGAAGTATAGCTCTTCCAAAAATACCATCTTATATTACCGGTGCCAACACAGTAGACATTGATAAAATGTCCCTGCAGTCACAAAAATCCCACATCCGTATCCGCAGCAGGACACGAAAAAAAAAATGTTTTAAAGGAGCAAAAGAAATCTTTTACTTAAATACTCTCGGCCATCATCACAGTATACAGGAAGGAACAACCTGAACCTTTGGTGGCCTTTGGGGCCATAGAAAACCAACTACACATATATGTAGGAAGGACGACGATGACGACAACCATCTCATCAGGACGACTATATCTACACAACGGTAACAAAAGTATGCGGTTTTGTGCCCCATCCCTTTGACTTGACTGAAGGGGGGGGGGGGGGGGGGGTTGGAAAACTGATTGTCTGGCGGTCATCTTATTTTCAACACACACAGTTGCTCTGGCATAAAAAGCTTTCTATTTTCATTATGAGTACAAGTGCAAACACTAAGGATTGGATATGGACCTAAGTGCTCTGGATTTATACAAGGTAAACAGACATTTCACTCTTCATGCTGTGGGATCTCTTATATACCTATTCATAGATAGATATAGTATCCCGCACTAGCACATCCCATCCCTCCCATCTTCAAACAGTCGGTGTTTGCTTAAGACTACAATTATGAAAGTTTCCTTCTGCTGCATAGCTGGGTTATACAGAAAAAAAAGAAGAAAGGAACAAAGGTGGACAAGTGGTTACAGATGACTCCCAAAGCAATAACCATATACCTACTCGTACATACCTTGGATTCTCATCTCTCTCTTTCTTATAATTTTTGGTATGAAGCAAAGTTGAGAACGTTTTATAGATTTAATAATATAAAGGGAGGCATAAAGACGATGATGCTGGGATAAAGGGGTGAAAAGACAATTAATATTATGGAATCCCTGAGGTATGTCCTGGTTCATAATAACTCGACTACGGGCCAGTGATTACAGAAGCCAAAGAAATATTATTAGAATACCTATACGCGAGCACATATGTGTGTGAAGTGGGTATAGAGTAAACTGAAAACGAACAAAAGTGTGAGGGGTTTTGTTATCTCGAGGCTGTAGACTTTTTGTTCGATGACCCCAAGGGATGCAAATTTTGTTCTTAAGGAAATAAAATAACAAAGGTAAGAATTACAAAGACTTTTGAAACGAAACATAATTCATATCTAGGAGTTTGTTATAAAAATATGTGAATTGTTCTAAGTTTTTAGATAACATGGTATTAAGGTGACTTATGAAAAATATAAAAATTGTTAAAGGTGGTATAAAAGTTGGTTCATTGGATTTGAGAGGAAATTTTAGGTCCTCTTAGTTCCTCTTACACAAGAATGGTTCAGAGTTGTAAGTCACTTTAAGCCCCGCTTCCCCACGAGCTGTCGCCAGATTTTAGACAGAAGACAAAAAAAAATCTGATTTCGCAAGTTGGTCTAGGTCTTGTTACCGAAAAACCGTTATTTATTTATTTACTTACACAGCTTATTACTAGCTTTACATTTTTAATTGATTTATGTAAGTTATATATGTACATTGTACATAGTTGAAAAAGTCAATTAAAATTTGATTAAAAATAAACAGCTTGGTTAAAAAAATTATAAGATCCATTATTAAAAAATATTAAACAATTTAAAAATTTTATTTAAAGGGAAAAATTGTTCATAATTAGTTCGTTAGTTTGGAAAGAGAATGAAATCAGGCAAATTCCTGAAGATTCTTTGGAGAATATTAAAGTTAATACGAGACAAAAGTTTTAAGCGGAGTCTATATTCCCGTTTATAAGTTTTATTATAAGGAATAAAAAAATGTATGTGAAAAAGTTTTAGTCCATTGTTGTAAGGAGGGAGTTCAAAAGGATTTTCCAATATAAAATGAATTAAAATTATTCTGCAATTCTCCATAGTCATGGATGTTTAAAATAGTTCTGAAGATTTTTAAATCGTCCACATAAAAAAAGCTGTTTGAATACTTCAATACAGGCGGTAAGTCAATCATAAATAAAATAAAAAAAGATAGGTCCTAAATGGCT
This sequence comes from Epistrophe grossulariae, assembly GCA_929447395.1. NCBI lineage: Eukaryota > Metazoa > Arthropoda > Insecta > Diptera > Syrphidae > Epistrophe > Epistrophe grossulariae. Next base: position 143,363,969 of record OV839567.1, on the reverse strand, counting down.
ACCTTGGGGCATTCCAGAGTTGACCATAAACTTATTCGATTAGCAATCTTTGAAAAGAACAGAATAAGATCTATCGTATAAATAAGATTGAAGCCAAATTACAAATTGTGCACTAAATCTAAATTTAAATAGAATAATGAGAGCCTGTCGAACGCTTTACTAAAATTTGTAAATACACAATCTACTTGTTTTTTATTTTTAAATAAGTATAAATACAGGTTTTAGCTAGTTCCATTACAAAGGTAACAGTAGTAGAGGGGCTTTTTGTAAAACCATGTTGGTTTGGAAGTATAAATGATTTGACATAAAAATATAAGGATTCAAAAATAATAGCCTCGAAAAGTTTAGGAATTACCGTTCGTCTAGCGATAGGTCTATAATTTTTAATTTCATCTCTTTAACTTTCTGGATATGTAGAGGGATTATGAAGAAATTTTTCCAAATAGGTAGAAATACAAAAGAAGAGATTGATAAGTTAAAAATAACAGACAAAGGTAACGACAAATAATTTGCAGTTTTTTAAAATAGAGGCAGGTATACAATTTGTCATCTAGATTAGAAATATAAATTTAAGAATTTTGTCAGTATTAATGTTGAAGTTTATATCAGTCAAGTAAGAGAAAAATTTCAAAAGGTCAAAGTGTTGGACTTTATCGTTAAATTTATCACAATTCGAAATATCACAGTCTAAGGAATCAGTTTTAAGTATCAAAGTTAAAGGTGCTTTGAAAGAAGTCAGAAAAAAGTTGTGTTAAAAGACGAGGGTCCTGACTTGAAATTTCATTATGTCACTTTACTTGAGAACAGACGGGTATAAGGACAACACTTTCTTTTACTATAAATAAATTTTTTTAAATATTTCGGATCTATTTTAAGATCTCTCTCTCCACCACTTCTGAGTGAAATTCAGATAATTAAAACTTGAAACTTTTTTAAAAATGTTTCTTGATTCGCAATATTTTTTTTTAGTTAGCTTCACTTGAGATATCTTGTATGCGGACCATAACTTATTTTTACGATTTTTAAGTCTTTTCAATTCACTATCAAATCAATCTGGAAAAGATATCTCGATAGCAAGTGATCAAATTCTAAAACGCAATTACCATAGAGTTAACATTTAAACAACTATTAAGACAAATCGACTAATGACATCAAGGACATAGTGCGAAAGCCAAACTGCAAGTTATAACAAGGAGTTAAGTTTTACAAAGTCTGCCTTTTTTAAATTAAAAGTAAAAAAAAAACTTAAATTTTCATTGCAAAAAGTAACAGAACTTAGAAATAGCGAAAAAGTCAGCTTTGTATGATTGTTGTCTTTAGGCACTATCAGGGACATGTCAGGGTCACATGAAAAACAACGATATTTCGATTGTTGTTAGAGTTTTCGAAGTTTTGGTAGAATTAGGAAACAACTATTGTAAAATTTGGATTGCTGCAGCAATGTTTTAAAAAATCAAGTAAAATTCGTTAACTCAAATACATAATACAAATTTCAGAACATTCTATGTATGTACGGCTTCAATAGCACAACGATAAAGTTTTTTATCGTTGTTTTCCAAATTAATCCTTTTTCACTACTTCTATTAATTTTAAGTCTCGGAAGGCCCTTTGACCCCTAGTCCGCCCCTGGGCACTAGAGGCTCAGTTGATTTTTGCACTATGGTAGTAAAAACCAGGCAACTTTCCAGTTCCTTAAATTGGTGAAGTCCAATTAGAGAGATTTAATCATCAATTAATTTTGAATCGTCCGATTTAAGAGTTCCATCTGACAACAAAACATTTGTATTAGAGCAGCGCTGCACAACCAAACAACGTTGTTAAGATTGAAATTACCTAAGCAAATAATTTCATCCTTATACTCATAATAACTCGTTGACGAAGCTGAAGTTTTCGAAACCTTTTGTATAAACATTATGATGGACTTCCAGAAACAATATACGAAGTAACAACATAAAAGTCAAAATTTCAAAGGCAAGTTATGGCATGGATGAAAATATGTCCCGTTTTACGCCAGAATTCATATGAAATTTCGTTCCTCTCAGAGGGTATGTATATAAGAGGGAATTGCACTGATGAATCTCAACTCATTGGAAACTGTCCATCAGTTTTAACTTTTTGACTTTCGAGGAAATTGCTTTAATTGCCACCTAACTTATCTATGAAAAAAGAAATATTTATTTAATGTGTTCATAATTTACAAATATACAATGTACATACATCGAAAAAAGCAAAAATTGCGGATTGAAAACGCCCTAACTAGTCAACTGATGAGTTCAAGTGACATCACCAAAGGACTAAAGGCCGTTAAAAGCTATTTTGCATCAATAATTATAATTCAACAAATCCAAACAAAATAATGTTAAATCTTCTACTTGGCTGATGTATTTCAGTAGTATATAGAATTTGTATTATTAAAAAACCTTCTTAAAAACTATCAGTTTTGTTTGAAAAAAAATTACTAAAAAATGTTAGTCATAAAATTCTACACAGAAAAGATCATAACAGTTTTTTTTCCTAAGAGCATTAGATTTTGAGAAAAATATGAGAAAATGTTCGTTATCAGTTATTTGTTGTAGTGTACTCTTTTCTCCATCACCACAGTATATAAGGTACGTTTTTTTCAAAATCTGTAACTGTTGCGGAAAAAAAGTGTTGCAATCTTTCGTATTGACATTTCTTCCATGAAACTGATAGTCTTCGAGCAATTTACAACAAATTGAAATTTTGACTATTTCGCACAAAAAAATCAAGTACCATAATTTAGTGAACTTTTTAGAAAGTGCTTAACATATACATATGTACATTTAAAACTCTCCACCAAAATTCAGTTTTATCGGAATTTGTTTGAAGTGAGTCTAAGTTTTCTGCCGATTAATCTACCTATATACCTATTTTGTTCAATTTATTTTGACAAATTAAGTGGTTTCCATATCCAATCCCATATGTTTTGTTATCCATTGTTGTATGGCCTAGCCGTTAAAAGCACTTTAACTTTTACCGTTGGACATAAAAAAAATAAAACAGAAAACATTCATTCTAAGGTCATCGTTTGAGAAAATCACCGTAATTTATTATTGCGCTGTTACAAAATTCTCGAAACAGGAACAAATCCACAAAAAAAGTGCTGCATCAGGATACTTGTTTTGTTTAGTTTAGTTTTTTTTTTTGTTGTCTCCCTTTTACAATACTATATCACATGGATATAGAATATATGTATGTACCTATAGCATAAACATTTTGTATCTGATGCAATAAATTGGACTTTTATTGCAGCAAAAATGTCTAGCGACTTTGTTGCCTTGTAGAATTTATGGGTTGCATACGTAAAAATACGTAAACCTGCATTGTGATGTGATTTGTCTTTCTTTTGAGCGTTGCATCCAGGTTTTTACTACTATTATTTGGACAATTTCGTTTGTTTATATCCTAGTATCTCAGTATAAATACATATACATATATATATTTTGTTTTCAATTTTTTTTAAAGGGAGAAATTTCAATGGAACATGCTGAGGAAAAAAAAAACCTGCAGGATTGTGATGGGTCTTAGCCATATGTTTTTGTTCTAACATAGGACACATACTTTAATTGATGTGAAATACCCGTAAATTCTCACAAAAATAACTGACAGCAATACTCGTGTTGACAGTGATGGAATGCGCTGAAAAAAAAAAACTGAAAAGAGTGCTGAAATTTTTAAAGGATTTTGAAGTTTAACGATGCAGTGCGAAATGGGTGATTGGTTCGTTAGTTAAATTTTTAGTGTATACAATACATATCCAACTATTGTGGATTAAGATATAGAATTAGAATGTTAACATGGTGCTCTCTGAAAAAAGGATTCTTAAAAAAGTTTATGATAATGAATAAAAGTTAATTATTGCTGTATTGGTCCAACTTATAGATCTTAAATCACAAAAATGTGTATAGGTATATGTGGATTTCATTGTCCCTGAATGGTAAAGTCCCCTATCAAGCGATCTCTCCTTTTTTCCTCTTTTTTTTGTTTCTATTGGTCGCAGAAAAAAATATAGCTATACAAAAAATTTCAAATTGAAATACAGTAGAATCTCGGAAAGATGAACAGATATAAAACAGGGTCCGTTCATCTTTTCAAATTGTTCATCTTTTCGAGCATCAACATATGTTTGAGGAAGAAGATATAGTAAACTTTAAAAATTATTTACATAACAAATTAAAACAAGCTCAAAAGTATTGTTCAGGAGGAACTAAATGCAAAGAAGAAGTAAAAAATTATGTTGGGAATAAAGTGTTCATCGTTTTGAGTACAAAATTTCATTCCGTTCATCATTTTGAACACTGAAAAGTGAAAATTTTCCATTCATCTTTCCAAACTGTTCATCTTTTAGAACCGTTCATCTTTCTGAGATTCTACTGTACCTACATACTTGCCATGTCTTGTCTCGGGCAAAACTTTCAATAAGTAAGTAATTATAGGCTTAAAATATAGATGACATCAAAGCTTTCAAAAAATTATTTTCTTTAATTTTATTCACTTATAAATCAAAAAAAAAAATAATAAAATTAGGTAAGACGGCTCGTGTAGAACCAGGGCATCAATATGTAAAAAATTGAAGATCTAAAATTCAACGTATAATATATCGTAAGAATTACACATTTTGTATGAATTGCTTTACACTTATCACCTCCGCCGAAGCCCAGCATTCCGTGCTGAACCAATCTTTTAAATATACAAGTAAATGGTTATATTTATGCCAGGTACCGAACTGTATATTTTAATTACCGCACCGAGCGATGGGTTAATTTTGTTCAACCAAATAGTTTAATAAAATAATAATACCTATCTTCAAAGTAAAATGACTTAATTATTATTTCCAAAGCTTCTTATTTTTTTTACATTTTTATATTTCTTTAATGTGTTGCATTATGATAAGAAAAAGTAAACAATTCAAACATCAAACAAAATCTAAAAAAAAATTTAATCCAAAAAAAAAAAAAAACAGAAAACCACCAGAAAATTGTACTAAAAGTGTTCCGAGCCAATTAAAATTGTTCAAGTTTTTCAAGATCTTTTGGTTTTTGATTTAAGAAAGTTTACACAAAAAGTGGTACTGGCGATATCGTTTTTTAAGATTTGTAATTTCTGAAATTTTGAAATTGTAATGTTTAACGAATATTTTGCGATTATACATAGTGACTTTTTTCGTAAGAAAAATGTAGTAAAATGCTACAATTGTAGTAGGAGGGCACCCTGCTTTTCACCCGTGTATAGAACAATAGCAATAAACATTTTGACACATTTGTTCCGTTAAAAGAATTTACCATGTTTACGATGTTTACCATCTTCGTTTAACACACAAATTTGTGTCGGAAAGTTTAAGATTTGTTGGAAAAGATTTCCCATACAAATTTCGACAGTTTGTTTACGACGTCGTAAACTTTAAGACGTTTACCACGTTTATGATGCTTTTCCGACGTTGCTGTGTTAGATTATTTAAGTTTACTAAACCCAATAATAATAATAAAAAATGACATAAATTTTGAGTAAAATGAAAGCAAAAACTTTAATTCCGAGTTTGGAATCTTTTAACCCAAGTTTAATCCTTACTTTGGAGAAAACTCTGGTCACCAACGACGATGAGTCCCTTAATTTTTGTTCAATAATTTTTCATGGAATGCATTAGACTTGGAAATGTTTAAGTATACATAACAACAATAGTAGTCCGTGGCGTAATGATTAGTGCGTATAGGACTATTATGCCGAAGGTCTTGGGATCGGTTCCCAGTAGGGGCGGACTGGGAGTCAAAAATCCTCCCGAAGAATAAAATTTATCGTTGCATAATTGAAGCCATAAGCAGTCTACTCCGCAATTTCTTTTATGTATTTGAGTTAACGAAAAATGTTACCTGGTTTTTGAAAATCAAAATATTTTACCAATGGGGACACAATAGCTCAATATTTAGTGTAGGAGCTCCAACTATATTTTCGTTTAAAGTATTTGAGGGTACTTTACGGGCCTCAAACAGCTCAATATTTTATTCTAAGAGTCATAAATAAAGTTTAAAGGGGCCTCTTGTGATCGTGGGACTCGAATTTCAGAAGATAGTTTTCCTCTAAGCGAAGTGAAAATAGGTAGGTAAGGAAAATAGGTTGGGCCAACAACAGTTCAATAATAATTAATTAATGTGGGGTCCCATCAGCTAAACTACAGTTTTCGTTAAAATAATCTTGTGGGATTCAACAGCCTTATTCTCAATGTGGGGGACCCTAACAGAACTGTGTGGGCTTCCTGTCCTGAGATTACTCTAGGGCCACAAAAGCTGTATATTTACTGTAAGGTCCTTAGAAAACCAATTTTGTGAGAAAGTTTTCTCTTAAAATAAATAAAGTACTGCAGGGGCTCTCGTGCACTTTTTGATCACTCAGGAACCAAAAGGGGCATAATCCCGTTTGCCCGGTATCCCAGCTACTGTATTCTTTAAAAAAGCAACTCTTACCAACATAAAAATAGGAAATTAATAGATATTAAACTTATAAATGTTTTTTTCGGGTACCCTAACTTATTTCTCGTATTATTTCCTCTGGAACCGCACATAATGCTGGTGATATTAGATCCCCTTCATCCCTTTTATAAATAGTTCTCCCACCTTAACTTACACCCGTTTTACACCAGCCCAATACCCGTCCAAAAAATGGCGTCAAAAATAGCTCTAAGTCTACTTTGGATAGAACTGAGCAAATGAGCTGTAGGTAGGTACTGCACAAACATTCATGTTTGATGCAAGGAAATCTAAGTTCCCTAAATTTTGTATTCCTCTATTTAAGAATATTAAAAACTCCCTAGATCTGTTTTTTTTTTCAATTTCTTATATGTCCTTTACAAATGAAATTATAACAAAAGAATAAAAGTGGACTTTTGGAAGTTTTCACTCTACGACGTTTTATTTTTTTTTTTTTGCCAAAAAAGTCCTTATTTATCCAGAAGCATGCCCCATCAATTTTGAATTATCACTACCATCAGAAAGGTAAAGCTCCATCTGCGACCATTACTTTGTACATTACACAAGTTAAACACGTTCGATTTGTACCTAAACAACCAAATGCTACTTCAGCAATAAACGACCTCAAATTGCTTCCATATTGTCTGCATCATAGTCAGTCAGTTCGCTCGTCACTTCCCCACCGAAGGACGACGATGAACGTAAGTCATCGGTGCCAGAGGACACCTTCAAGGTTTGCAGTCATAGCTTGTTCTTCCTTATAGCATATATGTATGTAGAAGAGTCATCTGTGAACAATCAATAATCGATTAGCAGCTGGACGAAGGACGACACAGTCCAACAAAAATGAAACAAAGCAAAACAAAACAAAGAAAAAAAAAAATATCGAGACATTGGAAAAAGTTTGCCATCGGTCGGTAAGTTGGGTAATAAATTAATAACCGGAACGAGCAAACAAGAAACACCGAACCATCCATATCGAGAGAGGATCACAGTTGGTCAAGGATGCCCATTTTTTTTTTGTGTGTTGTCCTTTGCTGCCGTTTTTCTAACAGATTTTTCCTCAGCATTGCATGCTTCCAGCTTCTATATCAAAACACCTCTAGATATGGGGAAGAGTATCAGAAATTGTTTTATACCTCTCCCTATACCCTAAATGTCGAACGATATAGAAGCAGAGGTATGGAATGGATTAACAGGACAAATCCAAAAAGGATATAATACAGCAGCAGAATATCTTCCAGCATCCGCAGCATATTGATAAAGTTTCTGATGTTGGATGAACAGTTTTTCAATATGCGGATGACGTTGAAGGTAACACATGTGAACATGGTAAGCTATTTGTCATTCCAAGTGCGGGAAGTCCTTTTCGGTCGAAGTATACAAAGTTCGATCTAAGTAAGGGAAGTGTAATCGGTTAACAAATATTGATGTTCGCCAAAGAACTAATAAACACCGAGTGTGAAGAATTAATCCCTCTACAGAAATATATACGGCGCAGCGCGGTGGCTTAACTAAATGTTAATGGGAATGGGAATTCGATGGTTGCTTGCTTGCTTTATCGTATCGTATCGTTGCACCTTTAATCGGTCTTGTGGTTGGGGTAGGTGTTATAAATCTTCCGAACAAATAAATAATTTTGCATATATCTACAATACAGACACTATACAATTCAGTGGTGCGGAATCATCCCTTAAATCTGTTGATGTACCTTTTTTTAATTTCCAACGAAATTTCCACAGACAATAGTATAGACCCCAAATTGGATTAAATTTACAATCGGCCAATATGCTTCGATGGACAAATAACGAAACAATTGAAAATTGAATAAAGCTTTTTACTGATGACCACAGAAACAACGTTATAAGAGTTGGGATTTTTTGGGCTTGGAGTACCTAGTGGCTATTTGGGATTATTGAAGGTGGGAAATCCGAGACTGGTTGATTTTATATTGCAGTTTTGCACTAAAAAAGACATTCGTAATATAAAGTAAAAGGCTTTAAAATATGAAACTGAATAGATAAATGACAATTTATAACAGTTTTATTTAGAAAGGTTTGTACTCTTAATGCGGCTTTGAAGGGCAAGGGCCCCTCACCGGTGGGCATAAGTACATAGGAAACCCAGAGATTTTTTTATTGCTCAAAAGTGAGAGAAGAAAAAGATTTAATTAAATGATTTGATCAATCCAAAGCCACAAGAATCGACAAAGAATAAAAAAAAATATGAAGAAAATGTTTTAAAGCTATTTTTTGCTGTTTCGATTATGTTTTCTTGTAATGTGTGCCGAGGAAGGAAATTCATCGTAAAATGCCTGAGAGGAAACCTTTTACAATATGGTAAGTAGTAAGTACTTAATTCTACATAAGTTAGACTGTCGATTCAGCCATTTCTGCGTCTTTGGAAGAGGATTCAACCGAGTTCCCCATTCCAACTCCCTTGGCATTCAACAGATTCGATCCAGGTCCAGAGCCACCTACCTGTGACTTGAGGTTGTCCATCATGTTTTTCAGAGTGTTCACATTGATGTCGATCGGTTTGAACGTCATCAAAGTGATCATCCCCAGTCGATTCGGGATGTCTTTCATATAGCTTTTTTCAAACGACTTTCCAATTGTTGTCTTGGACACTCTTTATGTCTATCTGATTCATGTACGCTATGATATCGGACTCAATGTGCATTTCGGAATTTGTCATTTCTTCCATGTTTTTCTCTAGATCCTCGTAGTCACTCATCTCAGAATTCGATTCCCAGTTTTCCTCGGGAATCACAAAGTCGAGGAAATTTTTGACGTGAGTATAAAACGCATCTGGGTCGAAACTAACCGATTGGTCTGGCGATGGATTGGATGCTCTTTCACAGCCTTTCTAATCGAGGCATTCTTCCATATGTTCGACTTTCACGCAGACATACATGCCGGAGCATCGTCATTAATCCCATCAAATTTAGACTGTCTATCTAGAAACTCTGTGATGTTTGAGGTAAATTCCTTGGCATTGATATCACCGTTTGGTGTGAAAAGCTTTTTTGTATAATATTTCTTGGTCAACATCGTATGAAGCTCCTCAGAAGTTATGTCTAGCCAAGAGTCACTATCGCTCCCTGGAAGACTATTCTCGTCTTCCCTAAGTTTATCTGCACTGAACGGATCCAGAGAGTAAAGCATTTTGACAATTTCCTTACCTGCCACCGGTCTTGTGCGAAATCTCATCCGATTGGAAATTAGGATTTAGAATCCTCCAGAAGTTGATTTTACTTCGCCGAACCTTCTAAATTTTCCGTAAAATAGACTTCATTGACGAGACTACTAAGATAAGCACGCCATGCTGCGTCATTTTCAAGACTTCCGTTCTCCTTAGCCTGCGATGCTAAACCAAGCGATTTCCACTCCCAATAGGTCCTCCTTGTACTCCTCAGGGCTGGTGCAAGATTCCAACACGTCCGACGATTCAGGTCCATATGCACTGTGCATCATTTTTGGAAGTCGTTCGAAGAGCGTTAATGCAAACCCACCTGAAATTGCGATAAAGTGTTAAAACTTATAATTATTATAAATTGATTTTTTTGTAGTCGCGTTACAAAAATATTAAAACATAAACATCACAACACTGTGAAGGCTTGTGGGTACATGAATTTTAAGGAGCTTTAAAACTAATGGTCTTTGCGAAAAGCTACTGATCCAACACAATTTGCTTTTTGAGAACCAGGGCGCAGTGACTTTAGGCTCTGGACCAAACCTGTGTGAGTATTGTTAGTCTGCAGAAATCGAGGGGACATAGATTATTCTACCAAATCCGAACAGCTAGCTTGAGAGGCAATTTTTTATGACAGGAGCTATCAACTCTTCGAGCATTTCCACAAGTTTCTTCCAAGTGTTGACACAGCACGCCGCACCGGTAGAACAAAAATTTTCATTTTAGGTGGACTAAGCTAGAGATCAATCCCAATGATAAGTATTGGTTATTTTCAATTTGGGGTTAAAGCAGGAGAAATACTATTAAAATTCAGTCTTCAACTGCGTGTTTTGCTTGATTTTCCTAGACTTAAACTTGCTTATAGGTATAAGCAAACTCAAGTCAACTTAACCAAGTGCCAAAAAAAGAAGTCTGACGATCGGCGTGGCAGTCCTGAAATATAGCCATAGGTCACTGCAGCCTAAAAAAACTTGGTGGCAGCTCATCCAAGTGTTGTTGTTTCATTCAAACCGTCTTTGCTGTTTTATTAAAGTTTTGTTTTGTAAAAATTGTCAATATGACAGGTATTGTGGACATATTGACTATATTGTTCAACTCTTCAGCCCATAAGAAGACACGCTTATTTCTATCTCTAAATTATAAAAAAAAGTATTAACCCGAACAGAATTCACTAATTAGATAGAAACCTTAAATTAATTTGCTCATCTTATACATCATGAAACATAATTACGGTAAATCAGAAACACATTGTAATATTAAATTCCCGCAAACCATCAACCATCAACTTTTCAAAAGGAATTAAAATACACCCATCATAATTCTACATCCCGAAACGTGACTCTTCTGACATAAAATAAAAGATTATGAAATAAAATTGAAACAAAAAAAAAGGTGCCCAAAGCCCCGGTTGGTACCACTACGCCGCTACCGCCGTGGTCGACTCTATGCTGAAAGGACATAATTTGCATCAGCATTACGTTAGCCGACATTCTGCGGTAAACACTTTCCCTGCTTGCACATAGCATAGGTATACACTAGCATGGCTGGCGTACCTATACACTAGACCATTAGATACAAAAATATCTCTTTCCAGACCTTGTAGCCTAGCCTTGCTATATGGAACGTGGGCACAGGAAAAAGCGTTAATTGAAAAATGCTCTTTTCCTTGATTAATTTTTTGCCATAGCAAAAACTTTATTTGCAGCAGTAGGAAATTCAAATTAATTATCGCATCCTTACCGTCCTTGGGTGAGCATCATTGCTCACTTTAATCTGTGTTTCCTTTTGTATACCTATGTGTAGCATGAGGTACACCAAGACTAGACTATTTGGTTTTTCGTGTTGATATTATGGTGAGGTAAGAAGTAGGTATATACATTTATCTAGGTACATTCCCTCCATATATATAGGTAGGTGAATAGCCGCGAAAATTTGTTTGGCCAAGCTAAACATTTATTTTTCGGTCTACCTTTTGAACGAATATATAATATGGAAAATATTCAGAACTCATACCATCATGCATAAAACCAGATTTGGATACGGCCAGTGACCATAACCACCTAAAACCACTTTGTCGAGGTATTTTTTGTGGAATGTTATGTGGATTGTAATTTTTCGTGTTGGCAGAGCTTCATTAATTATAGCCCAAAAACCAGGGCATGGGTATTGGATGGTTTTGTTTGAAACAGACTTTTGACTACTGGGAACGGATTTTTATTTTTATTTTTGGAACATGGATTGACACAAGTTTTTCTTTGTACTTCAAAGAAAGCTATTTTGAATCAGCACAATGCACTACCCATTACGCGACTGTTTGAATATACCTTTGTATATGATTTATGTCCGAAAGTGAAAGTGTAGATTTGTCAAACTCAACTAATTTTCTTTCAAATGTGATGTTAAACAAATTAAATTTTTCGTAGGAATTGATGAAGTGTATGAAAAAATAAATTGCTGGCACAATAACTCGTGGACCTAGTGCGGCTTAAAACTATCATCATGAAGTATTATGATTTAGAAGTAATTAAAATCTGTCCTGGACCGGAAATAAATTGTAACATGGGTCACTTTGCGAGTGTGACAAGGCGAACAACTGAAGTCTCTCGGCCGATGAGATTATCTATTAACTATGAACATTAAAGCAGTGACAGCTTCGATCTTGCAAACCTCATCACGCTGGCAGCCTTCTGCACACAAACATGTGTCTGCCCTTGGTGAATTTGACTTAGAGGACATTTGGTTTTAACGACACACGTTGCAATGGATCACAAGGGAATCGGTGGCTGTTTTGAGGGAACACTTCCCAGAGGGGATTCATCTCATTAAAAGGCGATTGGAAGTGGCCAACTTGCTTCCCCGATTAGCCCCTTTCAAATTTGTTTATATGGATTTTTTTGTTGTCAACCCTGAAAGAACCCTTCAAGACCTACGAAAGTCAACATCCTAAAAAAAATATGCCAATATATTCTCTGTCATGACTAACGTCAGAAATTCTTGCTTGACAAGGCAGCGACATTTCTTCATCGTCATCCCGTACAAGTGGACGAGTTTAGCAGTTATTCCGAGACACGATATATGACTCTGTATTATTTGTCCCTGTTCACACTATCATAAGCGGGATGAAAATCGATAAAGAGTTGCGGATTGTGTAGTAGTCCGTGGCGTAATGGTTAGAGGACTCTTATGCCAAAGGTCTTGGGTTCGATTCCCAGCCTAAACCACCTTCAAAAATAGAAGCGTTTTTTAAGGGCAACTGCCTCTTACGAGGAATTGATAGATCCTGTCACGAAAAAGTACTTCTCATCTTAACCGTAGGTCCCCTCCATTCCTGTCAATAATACGCACACAGGAATGGTTGAGAGTTGTAAGTCACTAGGCCTTGGTAATATATGAGCTGTTGCGCTAACCAATTTATTTATTTATTTAGGTTCGGGTTGTATCAATCTGAAATTTCTGATTTTTTTTTTCTAAAATCTGTTGAAGTTTAAATGTTTGATCGACACCGTTGAATTGCCAGGAGGCTGATTAGTCTGATTTGGTGTATGTTACTTACTAAGCCATCTCTCTTATCCTTTTATTGGTTCAGCCATCCACTCCAACAACCCCGAACATCCTTAGTTTGGATACCACACTTAATGTAGATTGGGTTAAGGAGAATTTTTGACATCACCTTCCGATTTGAATGAAGTTTCTGCATAAGAGGGAATGTTTTTTATATTTCCCGTTTAGCATTCTAATTCTCCTAGCCTTGTTGCCTTAATTAAATTGTTTCATTCTTTAAAAGAACCCCTGTGGCCTGTCGTATCAATATACTTGCTCAACTGCTTCTAGTACTCTCTTTTTCCTCTTAAGCATTTGGCAGTTCTCCCTTGAGCTTCCGGGCCGCTTTATCAGCACATTTGGTTCTATTCATCAGCATTGATTGGTAGGCTGCATACGCCAGCTGGCACTCTTCATCAAACCAGAGATTTCGTTGTAGCCACCTAGTGAAACCCAGATGCTCCTGATTGCATATTGACAGTGTTGCTAATGGTCTTTTTTATTTCAATCTGTGTGTGTGTCAGTAATTTTGTGATCGTTTAACAGCAAAAGCTCAACGTTTTGGCGTCCATGAATATCCGCAGAAGTACTTAAGGTTCTACCAAGTAATTGTCAGAGTCTATGTTGATCCATCGGAACGTTTGGATATCCGAGATAATGGAAATATATCTGGCATCTATCCTAACGTGATCAATTTTGCTGAAGGATTGTTGCATAGCTCTAGGTTTAATCGTATAGTTTTTCACTGTAAACTCACTCCTTTCCTTTTCTTGTGGAAGGGAAGGGATTAATATATTCAGATTCTTTGAATAGTTTGGCAAGTGACACTATAAATTCCTTCTTCAACTCTGGAGATTTATGTTTAAGTAATTTTGTTGCCGTGGCATCTTCTTTTTGGACAGCTTTTCAATAAATTTCCTTTCTGCCATTTTTTCTATAGGCTGTGGTGTTCTTCTATCCGGGGCGGCGTATCTTTTGCTCGTAGAGCAGCTTCAACCTTTTCTGAACTGGGGATTCGTAGATATGCATTTTAAAATATATAAAATATCTTTGCACCTATCCAGAATCCATAAAAGTACTTTAAATTAGCCTTACAGTTCTTTTCTGGATTCTGGTGAGCTATATCATTTTCGGAAACATTTTTTTGGAACACTGTGATACCACTTAAATACTTTCAATGTAAGAACCGCTCCGATAAGAATGTTTATCAGTACCTCCTTCATCCTTGAGTGTAACTTTGGAAGTTCATATATTCTTTCATTAGCCGTACATCACGAATGTGGAAATCCTCAACTATACTCAAACTCTACCATTTTGTTATAATTTGTTGTTAGGCAAGAATAAAAGACGTAAGAACATGAAATAAAAAAGACTAAAACACATCGCCTCTAGAGTATGGAAAATCTTATTTGTGCATGTAATTTTTTTGTATCTACCATTCGTTGATCCGAAGTTATAAGGGTCTAAACTTGCCTGTATTTCCTTTTAAGTTTCATGCTCAAAAAAGCTCAATAAAAAAAAAATAAGGAACATCGCTTCTAGAGAAACGTATGATCTACATAGTGCAATTTTTTTTTTTATAAAACTTTTATTATGGCATAGCTGCACGTCTTAAAAAAAATATAACTTAAAAAGTTTAGAAACTCAGTTGAAAAAAATATAAAGAGGTACTATTCAAAAAAAGTAACGGACATCGCCCCTGGAAAAACTTTCCCTCAACATTTTGTCGTTTAAATTTTTTCAATACCATTGATACTTATCGAGAGCTGCAAGTCTAAAGAAAAAAAAAAACTTCGGATACAGCGATCTTCAACTTCATGCAAGAAAGCGACACCTTCAGTAGAAGAAATTACATACTAAATTATTGTTGTTGATGTTTTCTATAATTTAAAATAAAATACAAATAGAAACAAAAAAGCTTTCGTCTAAATTGAGGTAAGATTTTTCTTTTGGCAAAAATTAAAGCGTTCCATTCATCATCTACTGGGAAGTGGGAAGTACTAAAAAGTACTTTGCAAGGCCCAAAGGAACACACCCATTATCTCCTCCTAACTACTCAGTACTTCCGACTTCGTCTGCGTCCTTTACGCTCGCACTGTCTTACATATTTTTCTTATTTTCGTATCCGGTGAAGTTTTGGAAATTTTGTTCTTATCCATTCCTAATAATTTCTTCCAATCATTACGAAAACTGAAGAATAATAATAATAATTTTGTTCGAACTTCTGAGCCTTCTTCCATAGAAGCCAATGCCTAAGGATGATACGGGTTGCAGATGGAAACTTATGTTGACACTACAAATCAAATCAAATGAACGACAATAATTCGATGACATAGAAAACAAATAATTTTTCAAACCCTTTTCCAGAGAATATAGAAAGTTCTCTCTCCCTGGCTACAATATTCGTCGTTAAAGAGTTTTATTTCTGCTTGGTCGAAGAAATACCGCGAGGCAAAATAATATAATTTTAACAGGTAAAATTTATCGAAAAGTACATTATGCGCAGTTAATGTTGTGCATAATGGACTCCCATTAAAGTGACTTATGACCGCGATGGTTGGGTAATGCAACACTGTTATGGTGGTCTTGTAGGTACACAGGCAGACTCAAATACACACACACACATACACACAATCACAGTTGATTTCAACGTAAAATTTTTCTTATCTGAAATTGCATAATGAGAACAAGAGTGCATTATTGTCACGCAATTATTATTTCACCCTGCAAATTTTCGATTACATGACGTTTGTGTATATTTAAATGAACATTGGGGGAGTTGTAATTTTACAGAATAACAGTTGCTTTACATATATGCAACGCAATGAGTAGGTATATTATTTGCTTCATTTTACTAATTGCCTTCAATTAATAGGGATCAGAGGGCTTTAAAGTAGATGTACATATAGGCTAGGCATTTACGCAACTTTACCTAAAGTGATAAAGTGAAAAAGTAAGTGGCTGATTTAACTACAATTATTCTGAAATTGATTCATTATTCAAAGCATTTGAATGAAATCTATAAAAACCTTCCAGAAACGGATGGAATTCAGCAGCTCCATTCCTGTCTTGTTACAATATTTTTGGTGTTGATAGTTTCTAAGTGCTTTTCACGTCATTAGCAGTAGGTAGTAGTATAGAAGCCCGTGAAGTAATGGTTTAGGTATAGTACGTAGGACTATCACGCCGAATGTTTAAGGATATAATCCTAACCTTTCATCTCTTGTTTTAAGGTAGCATATCGATGGTTGAAGTGCAGAACCTCGTAATTCGTTTTTGCATATTTTTTTCATAAATCAATAAAAACCTTGCACGCACGCATTTTGTATGCCGATCTATAGTAAGATGTTTTGAATTCTACCCTTTTCTTTAAAATATTCAGAACAACGTTTTTAAGTTGAAATTGCCAAAAGATGTCTGTGATTCTGCAGATTTTTTTTACATTAATATTATTTTTTGAAATTTTTCAACTTTTGATGTCCTACACTTTAACCGCCGCAGTCGGTATGTTAAAAATCAATCTCAGGATCTTCGGCATGACAATCTTACGTACTCACTATTATGACATGGACTTATGTATAGGTATATCGAGTTTTTTACAATTTTCTGTACCTCAGTAACTTCCAAAAATGCTAAGCATTTGCTGTCAAGAAATGTATTAACCTTTAAAAAAATTTCCTAATTTTCACAGACTATAATATCTTGCCAGCACCATAAGGAATTAAATTGGTTATAGGTACTTAAAAAATTCCCTTACTCAATTCACTTTAATTGAAGTATCAAGTTTCACATCACGTTCAAGTTTAAATGTAAATTCCCCCCTGAGAAAAGGTGAACCAACCAACTTGATAATCCATTCTATCGCTATGTATATGTATATTTGAGTTTGAATTTCCTGTTCCTTTAATTCCTGAAAATTAACCGTAAATTACAATGTAATTGAGTAAAGTGGTTGTAAGCAAAGTATATAGAGGATCTCACACGACAAACGACACATTGATGCTTTAGAAGCAAAATCCACTTGTTCCATCTTATCAGACATATCGTCAGCTAAAATTCATTTAAGCTCCAACAAGGTTCTATGGAAAAATTTGAATATTAAATGAGAGCACGTAACGGTAGCGGCGGGCGTGGCGGTGGTGTAGGTACATAGGTATGTTAAGTGAGTAGGTAAATATATCTCTTTATCGAAGGATTAATGGTGAAATTGATGGCTGGTTTGATTACTGATACGAGTATATTATATATGCAAAAAGGAATTGGAGAACTGAAGTGAATTACGTGTTAAGTGGCAGGTATCGAGGTGTGTTAACAAACACAGACATGGAGGTGTATTTTAACTCATCTATTGAATTTTGATGAAATTATATGAAATAATTCAAGATAAGGGTTTTAATGAAGAAGCACTGAATTGATGTCAATTGTGCGGTATCAATCAATTGTATGTCTTAAATTATAAAGATTTAAAATTGGTAGCCGTACAAATTTTTTTAGCAAATAATGAAAATCTCATTTTTCTCAAAAATGTCGCTACAACGTAAAAAAAATCAGTAATTTTTTTTTCCAAAAAGGCTAGCATTTTATAAAAAAAATTCCTCAAAATGGTTATAAATATAGTATCTCCCATAGAACCATTTTTTTTATTTCGATTTTCTCAAAAACGGTTCAACTGGTTTTTATCGATTTTTTTTAATGTAGAATATGTTTCATAAGATTTAAAAGAAATGTATACAGATATTAATTTTTTTTTATTTATACAAAAAACGTTTAAAAATTCTTTTTTTAAAACTTAATATGTAATTCGAAAACAAGTTGATAGATTTTTATTAAACTTGGCACCCAGCAGTTTTTTTAATATTATCTAGCAGATTTTAAATAAAAAAACATTCTTAAAACCAAAAATAACGGCATTGGCGTAGTTAGGAATTTTTTTTTAGGGGGGCAGCCAGCCAGTTGATATACCACCCCAAGTTTTAAATTTTATTTTTAATAATATTTATAAAAATACTTTCAAAAATATTTACTTTAAATAAAAAATCATAGGTTTTATAGATAGAGCTTTTGTCAAAACCATAAGTGTTGTAATAAATGAGTTCGTTCACTCTCATAGAAAGTGACACCACACTATACTCTGCTAAATCAAAAATATTGTTTTCTAAAAAAGTTGATATTTAAAAAAGAATTGGTATATTTTATCGTAGAAGTTTGGAAACATCTCTTTTGAAACATTTTGTTTGAAATTTTCGGTGGTTGTTTCGCAATTTTTCAGTTGAAACATATTTTTTAATATCAAAGCTTCAGCACTCAGTGCTTACACAATCAACTTTAAAAACATCTTTATAATTATTAATAAAATCTTCTGCAGTAGGTAATCATGTTTAATTTCAGGAAAGCGTCTACAGCATTTGCTAATGGTAGGTTTTCAAAACGGCGTTTAAAGTTGACAAATAATGTTATCCATTACCTAAGCAGTAGTATGCTGCAGTAAGAGCTGAAAACATAGATGAGCGTGGTGGATATGACATTTTTGGACTAGTATACCTTTCTTAACGCATACTCCTGCAAAACCTAAATGACAACCCATATTTTCTATCTATAACTTATAATATCTGGTTTATATGCAAGTACGAAATATCGAGTTGGATTAGGGTCGGATTTTCGATCCTGCATATAAACGAATTACCCGTTTGTTTGTAGGTATTGTGTTTGCAATTAGTTTTCACGTATTACACATACGTACGAACATAGTGATACGTTGTTATTATGTTTGCGTTTTTTTACACTACCTTGAGAAAAATACGACGACCAGCTGGTAAAAAACCTTAATGTAGGAAAAATATAAATTTTGTTGTCTTTATAATGAATTACAAGTTAGTACTGTCGATTTTCTAGGGGGGGCAATACGATATCTAGGGTGGGGGCCGAATACCCTTGTCCACCCTTAACTACGCGCATGAATAACGGTATCTTTCACACAAGTTCTTGTAAGAAAATCTAGAAAAAAAAAAGACTTCTACGATTTTTATTAAAAATTGTATGTGAGCTAATATCAGTACGATAATTAACATAATATTGGATAAAAAAAAAATCCGCATTAATAAATGCTAATTTCACCAAATTTTTTTTTCTTAAAAATGTTTATAAATTTTATAGATACAAAATTATTTATTTAAAAAACCGCTCCAACGATTTTCAAATTTTTGTCTTTTAAAATGAGAAAATAATTCCTTAAACTAACGTACGTTCTTAGAAGGTGGCATAAAATATATATAGGCTCCCATAACTAATGTATTTCTTTTAAAATTAGAGTAATATATCTAAATTATTGAGACCTTAAAACCACAGTCCACACTCCACAATGTGGGTCACAGAAAATAGCAAGTTCGTGTGACCTATTCAAGAATTTAATTTTTTCTTGTTTTTTTGTGAGTGAGAATATATATTTTTGAGCAACTACATATTTCCATTCAAAATTTAAAGACGAAAAATTATCCAAATTTTGTAACCAAAAATTGTAGAAAATACTCTACAAAAGCAAACAGAAGAGAAAATCGTTATAATAATACCTTTTTCAAAATGGCCCTTTGTTGTTAAAAAAAATAGGCAGTTTTGAGAGGACAAAATTCGGTTGGGTTCGTGTTCTAGGTTATGGAAATAGTAATTATGCTGCGTATAGTACCTACACAGTATAATATTATATAGTACAGTAAAACCTGCTTAAGAGAAATGCGCTTAAGAAAAAAACCCGCTTATCTGAAACACTTTTTTCATCCCCGAGTATTTGGTGACCAATTACATTTAAAACTTCCGCTTAAGTAAAACTTGCTTAAGTGAAAAAACCTGGATACCTGAAACACATTTTTAATTAAATTTTATATTTTTCATTGAAAAAAACTCTCTTAAGTGAAAAAAAAATTGAATCGAACAGAAAAAAAATTGCTAAACGCTTCACTTCATATTGAGTATTTCGCCGTAAGATGGAGTTACACTCCGAAACGCGTCGCAAATAAAATAAAAACTAATGTTTCTTTTCTTTTCTTTTATTTATTTAATTAAAATATATTATTTAAATACAATTTGGAGACAGAAACCACAAAATGTAGCTTCACTTCCACAAAATTTTTACCACAAAAATGACATTTGAAATTAATTTTTTTTTTCAACTAAACGGAGTTCGTTTAAGTAAAAAACCCTCTTAAGTGAAAAAAATATTGTGACATTATCCCGTTTCTCTTAAGCGGGTTTTACTGTATTATATACATTTCTAATTTTGTGCCTAAACTGCTTATATATTATGTACAATTAACCCAGATAATTTTTGTACATAAAGATATTTAGGAAATATTGAGTTAGATAGTCGATTCGATCTTTATGTTATATAAGGCTTATTTTCTGAAAAAAAGAAAGAAATTCAAAAATATGTATTATATAACTTTTTATCGTTCAATTTATCACATAAAATTCCCAATTAGCCTTATCTCACTTTTAATCAAGGACTAATACAATGTTGTCACTTATACAAACTCTAAAATGACCTTGTTTGAAATTGAAATTTTATGAGAAATAAGTAAAGTCAGTTCATGAGTAGCATACATAAAAATAATTTGTTATTATGCATTAAAAGCATCCCGTTCTCTCTTGATTTTATTAACTTAATATAAATAATCGATCTTTTGCCTGAAAATAGTAAATATTGTCGCAGATCTTAAAATCCTCTAAATACATAAGGGCCCTACACACCATCAATTTTACTTGTCAGGTAACATTAACGTTTTTTCATCATGTAACATTGATAAAAAACAAGCCTCCACACGTTCAACGAACATTGACAACTTTGCTTTCTGTATCTTCCGAATATAAATCTGGGAAATTATAGGAAGTCGATTCTCTGCTGCTGAATCCACTCCGTGGAGATTCTTAGTCTTTCAGAAAGAGCAATTCATTGAAATACCATAATGTTAGCTGGTAAATGTCGTTCTCTTCTGCTCTCGACTTATAAGATAGTTAATTTTTTTAATTCATCCCGAAAATTGGATCTGAAGCTGTTTATTTTAAAAAAATCCCGAGAGCACTGTCACAAATCAGACATCTTGCACAAATGACAAAATTAACCGTTTACAATCAGATAATATCAAGCAAAATTGACACACACTACACACCGTAAATATTTTGTCATTGAACATTGACGAAAATCAAAATAATTTTGTGTTTCGTCAATGTATCAATTTTACTTGTGACGAACATTGAGGTGCCTACTAACGATCAATTTTACCTGAATCGAGACACGTTCAAGTAATATTGTCGGTTAACATTGATCGTGGGTATGGCCAACGAACAACAAGTCAAATGAACAAAAATTCAAGTAAATGTCTCCCTTCACACTCCTTTTTGACCATACATTTATACCTATACGTCCTACATTATAAAACAATAAGTCGCAAACCATTCCTAAAAGTCCTTAGTTTTCGTTGCCCAACTTTTCACAGGTCTAACCCATTTACGGTTTCATGAAATACACTTGCAAACAAAAATGATCCGCCTGTACAACGTATACTCTTATACCACATCTAGAAATAAAAGATATAGATTTCAAAAATTTATAAAATACAATGCTTGCAACCCCACTGTCATCTATATTCCTGGACGACAGATGATGATATTCCTCAGTTTTAAAATTCACTTCTCGGACTGGCCATGCCCAATGCAAACGGAAGATGAAGGACACCTCCCAAATGCTGTCTATATAACAAAACATCTTCCCCATTATAGCTTTGGAAGCATTTCATCATTGGTTCACTTCTAAACATTGTAATCCGTTTTGGTTCTGTTAAAAAATTGTAAGACCGGTATATCCTGTCACATACCATATATATATATGCGCTCACCACAGATTTAGCCCCATCACTCATTCAATGGATGGATATTTATTTTCCTATAGTTAGATGCGTTCATCTGAGTACAAAGTTAGTGTTTCGGATTGTTTTTCTCTTAAAATTTAGAATGACAGATGTCAGCAGCATAAACTTTTAAAGCGGGCTTAGACCCCCCACACACCACAGTATATAGTGCTTAAGCTTTTATTAAATTTGAAAATAATAGAAAATAAATAAAATTATCAACCTGGTGCAACATATTCAAGTATAACTTTCCAAAATAAGAAAATAAAATAACAACTAAATGCCTACTACTCCGTGATATCAGATTTAGTTTTCAACGAATGGAAAATTAAAATAAATTGCTTTCATATTGCACTGTGTGTTGTATGAGCAGACACATATTATATGATACATACAGTCCTTGAGCAAAAGTCAGATCTCCCTTTAGCTAGCTACCTATGCGAATGTTCGTCTCTGGTTCTGGGTAAACCGAATTCTCAATAAATCTTTTGAAAAATGATTCAAATTCTTGTGCCAACGAAGAAAGGTGCTGACATCCATTTATCTTCTTGAGTAATTTCACTTTGGGGACAATCCATAGTTTTCAACCCTCCTTTTTCAAGTGATGTTCAACAGCGTTTGTTTATATACATACGTAGGTATAATACTTTTTTGGTTTTATACAAACTGAGAGAAGTGGGAGTTCTTTAAATTGCATCTATGTTAGTCAGAGAATTTAAAACTGTGTTTGTTTTTTTTTATTTTGGATAAAATAAGAAAAATTTCGTTATTTGAAAACGTTGAAAATATACTTTCAGAATATATAATTTGTATTCTTTGTTGGATTTATATAGCTATCCATACAACATTTGGCCGTTATTCAATAAAACTGCTTTAGGAATTCGAACTTAGAACAGCTTTGATAAAAATGAAATTTTCTGTAAACAATTTTTTAAGTTCCAATTTTTTCCTGGAAATTTGTTCTAAAACGTTAATATTTTTCAAGAATTATTTAAAAAAGAAAACGAAGAATTTTGTTCCATTCTTATTCAAAATAAGTGATTCAAACTTTAAATAAAGGATCCGCTTATTTAAACGGTAAAAAAGCTCTATACTACAATTGAGCTTTTTCGGATTATTTTTTTCGAGTGTTGTAATGTTATTGGGTTACACCAGGCATTTTCTTCTACAAAGGAGAAATATTGACTGGTTTTACAACAACAGATATTTTACATTCAAACACAAAAAACTGGTTCAAATTGTTAATTGATAAAATCATACCTCGAAAATAGATCCTATCAGGTAAAATTCGGAAATTCTCTTTCGAACCCCTTTATTGCTCACTCAGGTGTTCCTCAAGGAAGTCATCTGGGCCCATTTTTTTTCATTCTTGCTATAAATGATGTAATATCATGTATACGTTCTAGTGAAATTCTCATATTTGCTGATGATATGAAGATTTTTAAGAGAATAAAGGCTTGCCACGACCATGTTCTTCTGCAAGACGATATTGATTGCTTTGGTGTTTGGTGTGGGAAAAACATCCTGTCTCTCAACCCTTCCAAATGCCAAACTATTACTTTTTCAAGAAAACGTGTTGTAAGCGCTTTTGACTATTCTATTGCACTGCAGAAACTTTGCTGTGTCTTTAGCTTTAAGAACTTGGGTGTTCACTTGAGCTCTAATTTAGAATTCACCGAGCACATAAACTATATTGTTAACAAAGCGAGCTCCATGCTCGGGTTTATAAAACGTTGGGCAAGGGAATTTAACGATCCCTATGTTACTCTTTCATTATACAATTGTTATATACGACCCCATCTTGAGTACGCCTCACAATTATGGACTCCCCTCTATGAAGTTCATAAAAGCCGAATTGAATCAGTACAACATAAATTCATTCGCTTTGCTCTGAAAGGTCTTCCTTGGGCCGATCCGTTCAACCTACCACCATATGAACATCGGATCCAGCTCCTGCAGCTCCAAACATTATATCAAAGGCGTGTTAGCAATGATTTATTATTTCTTCACCAATTAATGAATGGTCAAATTGACGCTCCTGATTTGTTAGCCTGTATTGGCATAAATTACCGTAGACGATCCCACCACCTGCGAAGATTTGAACTTTTACATGTCGATTCTCATAGAACTAACTACGGCATACATGAGCCTCTCAACCGTATGAGCAGGCTTTTCAATTTAAATGCTTCCTCTGTTGATTTTAACACGAGTAAAATGGGATTAAAAAAAGCTTTTCGAACCAGTGCTCCACGGCTCACTACAACAAAGAATCTGAAGTGTTAAAAAAAAATAAAACATAGGTAACTTTTTGGGAAATGTTAATGGCAATTAACCAAAATTTAAGGTTATTTCGGAATTTTTACGAAATTTGGCCTTATTTTTCTTATTTTCTTGAGCTTTAATACGAGTAAGACTATCAATCAAATCACTGGTGATTTTAAATTCTGAAGAAACTCAGTGATGCTGGTGAAAAAAAACTTAAATCTCCACTGTATAGAAGAAAAAAAAGTCTTTAGATAAACCTTCTTCTTATCAATTGTTTTTTTAAAGCCAAATCATCATTCAACCATCAAAACAAGCACTAGTCCAAACCAAAGATACTGAATTATAAATATGTGAATACTAGCAGCAATTTTTATTTGCCTACAAGCTACAGCTGATTTATTCGGTTCACTTTTTCGCAGAACCCAGAATCGCCCCCCCCGGCAAAAAAAAACAAGTGAGGTGCTGCATAGTATCAGGGAAGTAGCCCGTTGAGAGTATTGGTAAAAATGTAATTCTGGCTCACAACTCGCGAGAGGGAAGTATCAATATCCAAAATAGGAACCTTTTATAGGGCTAAAAAGTTTTAACTTTGCTGGTATACGAACGCATCCAGAGAAGGAACCTGGAGTTATTGCAGTTGCTGCAAACCGCAATCTCTGCTCTTTGAGAACCAGAAAATCAGGAGTTGATATAAGCTTCGAGTTATTGAAATTTCTTACATGCTCTTCACAACAAAGTGTGAACTATAAGACGACGAAATTAACATAATTAATTTGAGTGATGATGTCGACTTCGTCGAATGATACATTGTAATATTGGTCAGTGGTCGGTGGCTGGTATATGTTGGTTGGATGTTCATTTAGGTTATTGGTGGTTGATTTATGTGTATCATGATGATCATTATGTAGGAAGCTAATTCCAGTTCGGCTGGCGGCGGCGCGGTGGGCGGCGGCAATCGGTAATTAAATTAAATTTGGGTGGCGGATATGGATATCAGATTTCGATTGGTGCAGACGGAAGTGTAACCCTTCTTTACAATTTGTCAGCTTGATTCTTTGATTAGATTTTTAAAATTGCGAAAAAATGTGTACTGGCAGGCACGGTATATTATATTTTACTGGCGGCTCGGCGAGTGCATAGACTATTGAGTTAATGATAAGGTGATAGCTAACTGAGGTGAAACGAAAATTTCGATACAAAAACGAAACACCGAAATCATAAACGAACAATTTCTATTTAATATTTGTTCTGCAGTAAGGTTCCCCAACACCACGACGACGACGAAAACAATAATAACAACGTGTTGTTTCCATTGGAAACCACGTGTTGTTATTATTGATTTTCGTCGTCGCCACGAAATATTCGCGTTGGTGTGGCCTGTGGGGGAACCTGTACGCTGCTTAGCGAGCGAATTGATTTTTGTAGAAGATTATAATTTGGAGAAGTCTGCACTCCTTTTTCGCACTGAATTATTTGCATGAACCATAAATTGTCTGCGGAAAAGTTACATTCGAGTTTTTATTTGTTGTTTATTGATAAGGTACCTACAGCAAAGACTTCTGGTGATTTTTTTATTTTTTTTACAATTGGTAATATTTATTTTTTTCGTAGTCGTTTCGTTTACGTTATCGTTATCAATTTGAAGACTACATAAAATTTTCTTTTCTCTTCAGCTGCGTACTAAGCTTTAATATCAAGTCTACTGAAAATATTTACCACATCACTTTTATCATTTAAATAAAACCATCTGCAATACGACTTTTTTTCTGTTATTTATTTTCCTCTTCCAATGTCACGTTCTGCGAAACATTGTTTAAACCTGACCAGAAAACCGAACAAAATGTAAAAATGATTTATAATTATCCACATTTCGCGTCTCTTATATTTAGTATTCGTGGTTAATTCCAATAATATGGTCGCCTTGGATTGTTGTAAAAATGTTTTATGTCCTCAAAAGGTAGTCGAATTTATAATTTTGTTTTATGGCCTTTTTATACCCATACCTACAAAAAAAAAGGTTAAAAGAGCTTCCTGATGGGCTATTCGTAATCTGATTTAAGCAAAAACAGAGAGACTATATCGCAAAAAGCACGTAATAATTCGCGAGATGGTTAAAATGATTTAAGCTTATACAAACCCATAAATATATACATAGAAACAGGTATTTGAGAATTTTATTCTTTAATACAAGAGCAAAAAAATTGGTGACTTGGTTAGAATTTCAATGCAATGAAGGTTTGCATTCCCATTTTGCCTTTATATGAACAACTTAAAACAAAAAGAGCTATATTTCTATGTTAACAAAAAGAGGTGCATCATGTTTTGTATGCGTTTTCAAAGGAATCTCAGCCAAATGCACAAGACATTCTCATTATTATAAAAGTCTTTTTATTAAATCTCTGAATATAACAGCAGTTTACCTCAGAATTGAAAATAAAATGTTTTTTTTGCTTTTTATTCAATCAAACTGCCACACGCAGATTTCTTTTCCCCATATACATACATATATGCATGTATGTATGTCAGTCGACCTTGTTCTGCACATGAGTGAAAGATGCATTCAACCAAGATTGCACTAATATTGTGGAAAATGTCCTTGCAGCACAAAATAACTGCAGCCAAATTCTTATCTGATGCTCAGTGCTCATCCTGTATATCTATACGTGTATTGTATGTAGCATCTCACATATTCGTATATTAATGAAAATGACAAGTGCATTTTTAATGAGTCCTTGCCTTCCTATACATACATATATGGCAGACATGAAAGGTAATGGAATAAGATATTATTTCATTTAAAGTTCAAGGTCAATATAAAATAAGCGTTTATAGAAACAGCTGAAAGTTGTTTTCAGAAAACTAAAGATATCTGTGATTTGAACATTTTCTGTAAAGGTGGAATTATAGTAGTTGAAAAAGATCTGTATATGATGATTGAAGTACATGATTGAACATGATAGAAGTACATCGGTTCACCAGTTTATACTTTTGCTTGATGTATATGTATAGTGGATGTACAGAAGCTAAGACAAAAATAAATTCTTTAGTATCGTACTCTTAGGTTTTTTATTTGAATCTACACCAATGTTGTTTTTTTTTGGATTATTATACAAAGGTTTAAAAGTGCAATTATACTTTGGAGGGTAATTATGTACATCACAAAAATTTGCAACAAGCTGGACTCAGCATTTTATTGTTTCCGTATTTCATGTATACAAAAAAGTTTGGTTTATTTTCCCTCCCAGGCTTCCTCCTATTCTCCCCTAAAATTGTATTTTAGTTGATTTATTTCAATTAATACATTTATTTATGACAGAGAGAAAAAATGTAGGTGAATAAATATATTCAGCTTAAAATTTTGAACATTTCATGTCATTGGTCAGACTCTCTGTATAGTGTTAGTGCCCAGAAATACCTATACGGGACAAAAAAAGTTATCAAACATAATTTTTTCTCTTAAAAACAAAATTATCCGCCTCATCTGCTGCTACTGCCCAAATTTGAGGGCTCTTAAAATAATGCCTTTTATAAAAAAAAACTATTTATTTAAAATTTTGTTTGGAAATTAAATTCTATAGGAAATAAATTTTTTACATAATACATAACTATTTCCTCTGAAACTCTGATCCTCTGGGCACTGATCTTTCGAAGAGTCGGTCCTACGACATGAAATGTAAAAACTAAAATCTAAATATTTTTCGATAATGTACTTTTTCTCTTTGACCACCAATAGGAATGGAAATAATTCAATTTAATAAAAAAAAGGACAGATATTTGGTGAAAATAATAATAGTCCCAGTCAATAAAACCATAAAAACAGCGCAATTGGGAAATAATCGCCGGAAAGCTGGAAACTGTCAAAAGTTCCCATCGATATGAGCTAACAATTTTAAGGGGTTTTTCAGCAGTAACTTCCAAATGGTAAATTGTACAAAAAAAATGTCGAAGACTAATTTGTAGCTTGGAAAATTTCCTAAAAAATTTTTTTTGTGTTTTTCTCATTCGGATCACTCCCAAGTATCACAGATTACACCACCCCACATCTACAGTTCCATAAAAACTTTCAGGTTACCATTCCTTCCAGATCTCTCTGCGAGGACCTAACCTTCCTGCGGAAGATGAATCGATCCACTTCTATACTGACGGTTCTAAAACTGAGGACGGGGTTGGTGGAGGTGTATACTCAGATAGGCTAAAACTAAGTCTCTCCTTCCGTCTTCCCAATCACTGTAGCGTGTTCCAGGCGGAACTTTTGGCGATAAAGGAAGTCCTGTCTTGGCTCAAAGAAAACGTGATATCAACAACAGATATCCGTATTTTCTCGGATAGCCAAGCAGCCATTAAATCTCTGGATTCTGTCTCTACAAATTCAAAAACTGCCCTTAATTGCCGATCATCTCTCTTGGAGATGGCACAGCAGTTCAACATTAACCTTTGCTGGGTGCCGGGTCATAGGGACATTCCAGGCAATTGCAAAGCAGACGAACTCGCCAAAAGTGGAACGTTACTACCTATACCGTCAAATCGGACAAATATTGGTATACCCATCGCTACCTGTAAACTTATGCTAAAGCAAGATGCAATAGAGAGAACAAATCTTAGGTGGAGTAATATTGCCACATGTCAGGCCACAAAACAGATCTGGCCTGTGCTGGATCTGAAGCGCTCTAGGAACTTGTTATCTCTAAGCAGACTGCACATTAGCTCTGTCATAGGTGTCATTACTGGACACTGTCTAATAGGCAAGCATGCAACAAGGCTTGGTGTATTTTTTAACGACTTCTGCAGGCGTTGTATGGACGAAGAAAAGGAAGAATCGATTCCTCACCTTTTCTGTACATGCCCTGCTCTATCTCAACGACGTAGGCTCCACTTAGGGGAATTTTACTACAATGATCCTAGTGATCTGGCAAGTCATGACATTAATAGTCTCGCTCGCTTCGTAAGAAGCTCTAAATGGTTCAACGAGTAGGAAGATAGTTTCCTAGATTCCTGTGGTATCACAATGGGCCAACCAATGGTCTAAGTGTGTCCAGCGTTCTGCTTGACAACCACATAAACCTAACCTAACCTACATAAAAATAATCGTTTCCGAAATAAACCAATTGGAAGATTTAAGGGTCCTTCTTTTCTATATATGTAGTTGGGCGGCTTAGTTAAAAAAATTTGCATTTAGTGATAAATGAATCAATTTTTTTGTTGTCGGTACATTATATGAACATGATTTTAAGGTATCGGCCCACTGTATTTGTCCACCCCTTTAGGTGTGAGGGGCAAATAAAAAAAAAAAAATTAAATAGAAAATGAATATAAAAACACACGGCAGCAACTACAATATCATGTTATATCTTTGTTTAAAGGCAGTAATTTTTTCTTTAATTATGTTTTTAAATTAGGTTATTTAAGTGTTTAGTTTTTGCATAATTGATTTTTAATCTCTTAATCTTTCGAATTTTCTTCGAAAAATTAAGAGTTTAAAAATAATTTATTCAAAAACATAATTAAAGAACAAATTACTGGCTTTAAAAAAGTTATAACATGATATTGTAAGTGTTGCCGTTGTGGGGGCCTTCAACTCCCCGTAAAATTGTTAGCGGCGCTCATATCGATGCGGACTTTTGACAGCTTCCTAATAACGCCCTATGAGGAGGGTATATACCAAAATTCAGCTTTCCGGTGAATCAAATACTTTATTGTCTGGACTATAAGGCAATTGTATATGCTTTCGACTTTATAGGTAGGCAGTAGGAACAATGAAACGCGAAGTCCAAAATTCATTATTTTGTTGTATATTTTTTTGTGAAAGCAAATAATTTTGCAATACCTTTCTATAATTTGTAGCTAATTAAATGCTTACTTGGCACACTTGTAGCACAAGTGCATCTTTATTTTTTTTAAGGTTTCTGCTTAAAGAATTCTGAAGTTCGGGAACAAAAACTAAAATAAAACCAATTTAATATTTATAGTTGTCATCTCAATTTGTAGCTAATTAAATAATTTTTTGCTGTGCAAACCCCAATTTTACACGATACTTTTTGGCTCATGCGGGGAACGTCCAGAATAGTTCAGGGATTATTCTTTTATTCGTAATCTTGTTTAGTATGCGTTTATTAACTTACCACTGGAATTTATTATAATTGGTCATATTTGTCGAATTGAAAATTTTCCGCAAATCTCCACATATCGAGGTGCCAAGAATCCAAATCCATCGTTTTTAGAGAGATGTATATGTATACGGGTGCGGAGTGTGTATACGTACACTCGACACTTTTTTTAATCAATAATATGTTAAAATTTGTTTAAAATAAGAATAAGTATAGTGATATTGACTTCGGGATCATTTTATTTTATACACGGTTATTTGATTACTCATATCGTTTTAAAAAAAATCAATCAACAGTTTTTTTTCAGTCAGAAGTGGGTAGATGCCACGCCTTTTGAATAAAAAATCTCAAATTTTCAATTTATTCCTTTGAAACGTGCATATAAAGTCTTATAGGTATACCCGTCCGCCAAATGTTATGGAATGCTACTGTATTTGGATGTGCTTTCTATATCAATTACGAATTTGGTGAAAATGGTGGGCTACCACGCCCCTAAATGGAAAACTTAAAATTCTATATTTGTTCCTCTGTATTTTCTAGAAAAAGCCTACCTTAATGCGCAATCACGAGATTCTACGGCGTCCATAATTTTCATGATCATCAGTAAATCATTTAAAACCAGGCCTATTGACTTAACAATAAAAATAACAGTAATAATTTGTAACTAAATATATTCCCGTAGAACTTGGTCTTTTAAATGCAACCTGAATTGCATTTTTTTTTTTTTCAAAATTACCCTTCTAATTTATGGATTTATTTTCTTTATTAAATTTTTTTTTCTTAAATAGAAAATATTGTTCAATTAGTTGTCATTTCTCGGCAGACGGGCGGCGGCGCGCGCGGCGGCGTAGCCATGCTTAAATGTACTTAATTACTTAATAATATGTATCTTTTATAAAATTTTAAAATGATTCAATAAAGTACTAAATAATAAAATAGTTAGAAGGAATAGAAGAATTGGAAAGATTTTTTGTTGGCACAGTGGACTGAGAAATGAGGTGTTTATTTATCTCATGATTTCCCACGGGTGGCGTTAAGTTGAAACTGAGGGTATAAATAAAAGAATGCTGCCTATAGTGGGGCTCTAACACTTCTAAGCTCTAAACCATTCCTGTGTGCGTGTTTTTCGCAGGAATGGAGGGAACTTACAATTTTCTGCGGAATCATAATGGTTAAGGTGAGTGAGAAGCACTTGTTCATGACAAGAGATTCTCTTGGAGGATTTGTCAATTCCTCACAAGAGAAATGAGTTGAGAACACTTAGTGCAACGAATACGGTTACCCTCCGATGGGTCCCAGGACACCGTGATATACAAGGAAATGAAATTGCGGACGAATTGGCCAAAAACGGGTCATCACTTGATCCGAGCCAAACTGAATCCACCATACATATGCCACTGGCCCAAGAAAAAAGCAGAATCCACCAGAGTTTTCTTAAAGCCGCTAACGACAGATGGTCGGAAATTGACACATGTCGGGTTTCAAGAAACTTATGGCCGGATCTCTCTGTGAATGCCCCAGCCTAGTTATAACTCTAGAAAGACAGCTCTTGGAGAATATTTCTTCGATGACCTGGGAGACATCTCGTTTTTGCCACTAAGAAACATTTCTAAATTCATCCAAAATTCGAGATGGTTCAGGGAGGCACCCAATACATAAGCTCCTTCCCTAACCTTCCTAACCCTTCCCTAACCTTATCTCCTACTCCCTGGGGAGCACAATGGATACATTGAGATCCGAGTGAGGTAGTTCGGCTTGCCGTGCTATCACCCCTCATAACCTTACCTAACCTAAGTGAGTTAGTTTTTGTAAAAAGAATACCTTGCTTGAGAACTGAGGCAGGGCATTAACGTGCTTTTTGATTGAGCTTATATTAGAATGAAATACTATTAAAGAACCGCTTGAGCTACAAAATTTCAATTTTCGCAAAAAAATAATTATTTAAATCAGATTGTAAAATTCTGATAGTAAATTTATTATTTGATTCCTCCAATACAATTCCAGTCTGTTGCAATATTATATAATGTCGAATCCTAGTTTAACAACATGTTTCACAGTTAATTTTGTATGGAAATCTCTCGTATAAGTACGTAACATAAGAATTATAAATACTTCAGCTCAATATCAAATTCTTTGATGTAACTTTTAAACCTAGTAATTCAGTATTTTATGGTGAACTTATCAAAATATTAAAAATTAATTTTCGAAAGAATAACATTCAATATGAAAACCCTTCTTTTAACAATTTAGAAAAAAAAAGGAAAAAAGAATAACACTCGCATCCTTATTTATCTTCAATCTTCTTTAAACACTTTAACCAAAAATATCCTAAGTGCGGTAGGTAAAACATCATACTCACAATCACACATCCTTCACGTGTAGACTCTTATAATGCCTTAAAACTGACAATACGTATACATATATATAAGATCTGCCTCGGGGGTAAAGAAAGGATATTCGAACAGGAATATACGTTGTTTTCTTTAACAAAATCGTTTGGTAGAATAATTAAAAGCGGCATCATCGGCAGAGCGAGTGGCTTCAGCAATTGCTGTAGGTAATTATTTTTACACGTGCTAAGACGTGTAAGAAGATTGTAATCATAGTCCTGAGATGTGAGTGTTTATAAATAGGTACAAACCGACGAAGACGACGACACAACGAATGTGTTTTCAACTTCTAGAGGATGTTTCGGAAACAGCATGGAATACCGTTGATTAAGTGCCAGACAATGACAGTAATTACGAAGTACCGCAGGATCATAATCATAGAATAACAAGGAATTTCCAACAATTGGGTGTAGAGATATGCCGTATGCGGTGGCGGTAAACATCATTCTATACCGTATGAATAAATGTGGCATGGAGTAGAAGAAGAAGTAGATATGTATCTAAGTTGAAGAGCTTGGAAACAAATAAGTGTATTTATTGTTGAGTTTGTGGGAAAGTACTCAGCGGGATTTTTGGTATTGAATGAACTTAATTAAATAACAGAAAGAACAGAAATGAAAGGTTAGAAGGAAGAAGGAACTGTTTTTATTATCAAATGTATTTTTTGAGAAAAAAAAATACACGTGAATTTGTTTAAGTTATTTCAATTTCTTCCGAAATCAGTTTTCTTCGTTTCCTTCCAATTTGTATACCCTGCAGTTTTTATAGCTAACCAGCTAAGAGATAAATAAATATATAAAATTAGCGATTATTTATAACTTTATTTTAAAGTTTGTTTTATTTTAAAATAAGAAATTAGTATATATTAAGGTATTGCTTAACAGAAGTAGCTATAACCGTATTTTAAAATTCTTTTATTTTTTTGCAAAGGTTGAACTCAATAAATTGAAGATAAGAAATCCTTTTAACGTGTTTCAAGATGATTGCGAGAAGAAGATTCATAAAAAAACCAACCCATCATATACCTATACCTATATAACCTAGCCAGCATCAACCTTTTTTTAACTACTTTACCAATCCACCACTCTTTCCTTTTAAAATATTCATTTAAAAATTCTCAAAGCTCGACAATAACCAATTAGATTATCTCGAATTATTTTTCTTTAATTTCAAAATTGTTTTCATTTTATTATTAAATCACATCAGTCGAGTTGGGTCTTCTTGTTATAGAGATAGAATAGATAGATACTTCGGCAACCTAAACACCGTTCCGTTCGTCGACGAATCGTGGACGATGATGATGCTGCTGACTGAAAAAGCAGCAAAAGGAATAACACTTTTCTTTAGAAGTTTTCCAAATTAATTTTCTTTTGAGCTACGAGAGACTTAAGCATTCAGCAAAAAAAAAAAAAAACAAAAAAAAAAGGGTTGAGATATTATGAATGGACAAGTCCTTCATATCCATCAAGGAATCAAGGGTTGGATGAGTCTTTTTCAGTTTTTTTTTTATTATTATTTTTGATAAAAAGAGATTTCATCTGTTTTAATGAAAACAGCATTGGCGTGAATTTGTTTTTATTTCTTTCTAAAAAGGAAAAAGGTACCTATATCCACTATAGCTAATAAGAAAGATCCTTTTTTGAAAAAGGGATATAATTGAATGTCCTCTGCGTATATATAAGAATATATTGAAAGAAGTTCTTTAAATGATTTTGTCGTGTCTTTTTAATCAAAGTGCACTGTTAATGATTCTAATTGTTTTGTAAAGTGATGCTTTTAAATTTGATGCATTAATCATAAACAAAATGTTTTGAGAAAATGATATCATTATTTATATAGGGCTACAACTTACAAGAAGGGATACGAATTTTTTTTAAGATAAAATTATTAATAATAAATCAAGTCAAGATTAATATGTACGCATATTTTGAAATAGAAAAATTGAATTTTTAGAATTTCGGGATAAGTAGGTATGTATATAGAACCTTTTTGTGTTTTTTTGTTGTTTAAATATTGTGAAACTATTTTAAACTAGAAACCATATTTTTACATAACTTCTTTAAATTTTACTAATATTAATATCTTTTTATTTATTAATTTATTTAATTTTATCAGTTTACAGCTTCTTGTATATTACAAATAGATAGATATAGATTTTATTCGTAAAAAAACTTAACATTTTTTGACAATGATATAGCAAATAAATTGAATAATATTTACGGCATGGCAGTTATGCCGTCAACCCGAGTGGTAGCTTCTATATAATATATGTTTGCACTATCGGTTTTTATTATTATATGTATTTTTTGTTAATATAAATTTAAAATAAAAATAATTATATATTGCTTTTAAATTTATAAAAGGGACTTTTAGTTTAGTCAAAACATAATGAATATAAAAAAAAACTTTTTGTTGTTATTTATTGCTCCGTTAGTTGCTAAAAATTTTCAAAGCCAATTAATTTGAATGTATTTCGACCTTATGCATAATCACCATTATTAATAAACTGAAATCAAATATGGATTATTTTTAATCATTGAAGTAAGTACAAAATCTTATCTTATTATTAAACAAACAAAAACATAAATTAAATAAATTATTAATTTACTAATTCACACAACTATGCGGATTAAAGAGAAATTAAGTTCAAAATATCGTAATAAATTTTTGCCAACGACAATAGAAATAGATAAAAAGAACACAAACGCAAGTGAGACAGTATTTATATAGTGGGTTACCAAATTAATAGGAACACTGAAAATGTTTACCAATTTTCATGTTTCAGTGTTCTTTTCAGCTTTTTTTTTTTTGATTCTAAGTGTACGTGTTGATTTTTATTCCACAGCCTACTTGTTTAACGGTTATTTTCAACTATCGGCTGATATTCAAAATTGGTTTATTCGGGGAAAACACAATTTTATTCGGAGAAAACCGGTTTTATGCTTGAAAAAGGTCTTTTTTTTTATTGTTTGTGGAAATGTTTTTGAAATTCTTTTAATGGAAACGTAAGTTATGAACTTTATTTTGTTTAAAACAATGCATTTTTTTGAGTGTTCATTTAATGGTGTGTATTCATAATAATTTTGTAATCATTTATATTTGTAGACCACGATGTAAAATGCTATTTCTAATATACCAAGGGCCATTCTGTCAAAGGCTTGTCTAATATCTAGAAATAGAGCGGAATATACTTGTTTTTTTTTAAGTGCTTTTTCAAAAACATCCGTAATTCGATGCACTTGGTCCATCGTGGACTGTAGGTATATATTTCTGAATTAAAACTAAGCTTTTTCAGGAGCAGTTCTTCGAAAACTTTTTGCCAATAATTAGATCATACCTGAGTACTTTTTTGTTTGATGACTTGTCCTGACACCTAATCATGTCCATCATGGAATATGCAATACTGGATCCGCAGTGATTCTCAGAACGTGAACACGACAAATGGGTAAAGAGAAATGCGAATTACTATACGGATCCAGAACTGCGGATTCTATAATCGACATGAATTTAATTAATTCTTTGATGGGTGACAAAGGGAATTTCTAATACGTGCGTCGTTTCTATCAAGAAAAAGTAAGTTATATTTTGTCGCTGCACTTTCTGACAGATATTTTATTAACGGTCTTTTAAGACATTAAGGCCTATGTATACGGAGTTCGGGAAAAATATTTATTTTCCATACAAATTTTTTCCCAGGACAAATTTTGTCTTGGATTTTTCTTGAGCAGTATACCTACGCAGTTCAAACGCAAAATATAAACCTTTTTTTCGAAGCATTATTTTTCTACACAATTAATGTTGACGTTTCATGACTATAAAGTGTTTTATCAATCGAAAACATATTTTCGTTCATACATTTCCAATATTGAAACGTTTTATGTGAATGATGACCAAAAAAACATAAAAGAAAGTTACAGGAATAGATTACATAAAACTGTTGTTTTCACTTAGTCTGTGTCGTAGCTTATAGGAAAGGGTGCAAGAGGGCCAAATACTAGTGCGGCAACATTTCAAGTTTTCATATAAATGATTTTTGTATGACAACTATATTCACAGTTAAGGCTGCAAACCCTTTTTCGTACTGTTTTTTTTTTATTATTTTAATATTGCAGTGTAGATTTATACAAAATCCAAACCAATATTTTTACCTACGTTACTGTCCTTATTTGAGTTTTATTTTTATATCTACACCTTAAAAATTTGTCTTGAGAAAAAAATGTAGAGATAAAATTTAGTTTTGTTCGATCTCCTTACTAGTCTTTAACTGCTTCCCATAAGAAGTATTCGGTAGAAACATCCGTCGTCCAACTGACAAGTTTTGAAGTCTGTTTTTGTGGGCTATAGGTCAATAAATTATATAGCCCACAAAAAAGTTATATCTATCTTTATCGATAAAAGGTCACAAATATTATATAATTTATCAATTTACAGAGCTACACTTTAATAACAAATTTAATGTCCTTTAAAAAGTGTAACCATGTATCTTTTTTTTATGGTTGCACCTTTTAAAAGTTATAAGCCAAAAACTGAAAAAAAAAGTACAAAAAAGTCGAGGTTTTTTGAACACATACGCAGTAACCCTCAGGTCTTTCGAAGCTTTCAAACTTTTTTGCGACCTAACGTGAATTCTTTGTCATAATTTATAAAATTATAAATTATTACATGTAGGTACTAGGTACATATATTTTTTTATATAAATTTTTTCAGCCTTATTTATTAACTCGTTTTATCGACGGAGTAAATTTACTCCGACTTTACAACGCCTCTAAACCTAAAAAACCTATTTATAAAAAAAATAAACGAGTATTAGAGGCGGAGTAAGCTAAAGCTGGTACATAGTAGGAATAAAGCCGTAGTAAAGCCGTTTTAGTATCTAAATGTCTAAAATCTGACATTTAGAAACTAAAAAGGAGTGTAGAAGAATTTTTTTAATTTGTTTGTTACTAATTGTAAGACAAAATGGATTTTGCATTTATAATAGATTTAAATTCTTTAAACGTTTTTGCTGCAGCAAGAATAAAGCCTCAACTACATAAGCTAAAAAAGTGAAAAAGTGCAAAAATTTTTAAATTGAATTTGTGATAGTGAATAGTTTTTCTGACTAGAAAACTAAAAAAAATGATGCAGAAAGCTTTAATTTTGGTTTAAAAAACAATTTGTATAAACTTTTTTACGAATCAACTGCGCTAGAAGGAAAAAAAATGTTTTTACTTTTGTACTTTTGCAAAAAATGGCCAATGTAGTTGAGGCTTAAGACTATAAGCAGTACAAAACTTGTTTTAATCTCATGGCACTGAGAAAAATGGGAAAATGTGAAACAATTAATAGCCATAGTTCGGCCTTCCCTAAATGATGATGAAGTATCTATGAACATTTAAGCAAATATATTTGATTTTATCGTAATCTGCAAATTATGTATTCGTTTAGCTTTTGAGAACCATACCAGTTTTCAGGCCGTTTTATTTTATTTTGTTTATCCATTTATTTCGTAAGAAAAACCACCAATAATAATTTCTTAAAATGAATAATTGTGGAAATCAGGTGGGGTTTGTTTACGTTTGTAATAACCGGAGTTTTAGATTGGTCATTTTTTTGGTAATATATTTGACATTAGGACGGTGTAGCTAAAACTGCCAAGAAAATATTTTATAAATAAGAATTTGTTTGACGTGGCGTAAAGATGGAGTAAGTGCTTCGACTCAGTTTAACTATTCCGAGGTTTAAACGAGTATTAGTGAAATCTAATAAACAAGGCTGTTTGTGTTTCAAAAAGTACTCCGATGATTAATTTTTAATCTGAGTTTCACCTCTAACTTCTGTTTTTCTTTTACAAGAGAAAAATACAAATATAGGAAAGGTAGAAAAAACACTTCTCGGTTCTTGAAAGTTTGTTTAAATTTGTACCCGTATACTTTGTATTCTTTTGTATTAAACTTCCTTCATGGAATATAACTGAAATTGGCCAACTTCCAGAAACCTATAACTTTGTTCCGGTCAGTCTAAAAATAAATGTTTGGCAAAGTAACAAGAATTGAAACACAACAGGATAAGGTAACTTATGTTCAAATTGGTTAAGGTATAAATGGCATAAATATGTCGCAAGTACTTGGACATTAGAAGCTGTCACTATAATTTTTATATATCACAATTTTCAAATTTCATTTCAGATTTAAAAACGTAGAAAGAATACTTATAAATTAATAAGTTAAATTTAAATAAAAATTGTTATAATATCGATTCTATAAAATTCGACACAAATTTCTTTTGTTAAAAATATTACGTTTCACATATTAATAAACAACACTCAAAAAATTTCTTATCGAATTTTAAATTCAAGAAAATCAGGGTTTCGGTATTCTATAGCATAGCATCTGAAATGTGAAATATTTTATATAAAAAAAATTTATAATAAAATTTTTAAAATAAGTAGGTACCTATGCCATCTTAAATGGTCACTAATTGGTGGCGAATGTCCCACAAATGAGGTGCCAAAATTCGGTACTTACCGGTAAAAACTTTAACCATTGATACGAAATTATCTATGATTAATGCCCATATTCTAAATTTAGTTGACCTTTTTGACCAATTATACTAACCTTTTATATGCGACATACTTTTTTTGCGAATATCCCACATATAATCAAGTTCTAAGATTTCGAAGCTGAAAATCAAAAATTATCATACATAAGTGGTGGTTTTAATATATTGCAGGTTTTTTCAGTTTTTTTTTTACATTCGGTACTTACAAATATAGGCAAGTACAGCTAACAGATACGCTTTAACATTTTTTATCCAAAAATTCTAGTTTTTTTTTTCAAATGTGCAAATTGCCCTAAAAATACTTTAGTTCAGGTTAAAACAAAAATAACCCAAATGGAAAAAATGTGAAGTGAAAAACTAAAATGAATTTTCCGTATATGTTTTTCTTCAATATCTATGTCTACATTTATGTAAACTAAAGTTACAAATTGTTCCTCTTGTGGTCATTACCACAAGTAGATAAAGAGAATCTTGAATAAAATTTCAATTTATTTTAAGACTATGCGAGCAGCAATTAAGGATCATACCCTCAAAGGTTATCCTTATACATAATCCTATCTACCTAACGAAGTTTTTACAACACGTTTCCATAAATACAACATATCTACCCCTTAAATACATATACCTATCTACTTCCTTGACCACATATCCCTCTGCTATATGTTGTTCATACTCAATTTGGAATCAATTTTAAGTGAAGTTTTATATGTAATTACCTCTTAACATGTGCGTTATCCCTTGTCTTTAAGCTCTAGTTTATTTTTGCTTCATCCCCTATAACCAAAAAAGCCAAAAGAGTGATATTCCTATCCCCTTTCATATACATATATATAGATGAAATCGCTTACGCCATTCCTATCACATGTTATCTTGGCTGCCCATCGGCTGACCTCTTTAACTTTTAACTTGTACCTTTCCCCAAAAAAAAAAAAATATTAAAATCTGATGAGGGTTTGAATTGCGCTTTAAATGGAAACAAATTGTTAAACATCAAAGATTTAAACAGTGATGATTTTTATTTCATATCATGAAGTGGTTTCTTTCTGGCGTTAAAGAGCTAGTAATTGGGATGGTTTTGTTTTACATACAAACATTTTACAACAAAAAATTTTTCAATTTAATTAAAAACCAATTGAAAATCATTCAAGTCATTTTAGATTTTCTAATCCGGTCACGTGGCTCATTTATTAATAGAAATTTAATATCAAGGGGAATTAATAAGAATATGTTATGTTGAAAACGGTAAATTGCAAGTAGGTATGATACTTATAACACCAATAACAATAAATTTAAAAGAACATTTTAAATTTAATCTTTCGAAATATTACTTCGAGATGTGGCATGAAAATCATGAACATTCAACACGAAGGTCGATAAAGTAAGACGAGGTCATGCTAAACTTTTTGGAATTACTTAAAATTTCCGATATATATAGTTATTTTTAAGTGATTGGTAAATCAGCTCAAACATAATCACCCCTCCCTATTAATAAAAATGCTTAGTTATTTATTTATTTATTTAACTCAGCTAAGTACATAGCTTTACAAAGAATTTATATACAGATTATGTATAATTGGCAAAAAAAGTTAACTTGAATTTACTTGACAAATGTATTCTATTCTCAAAAAAATTGATATACAGCCTTGGCCAAAAGTATTAGGCATACAACAAGATAATGCACCCTGTCACAAGTCCGCCCTTTCAATGCGGTGGTTTGTTGAAAACAACATTGAAAATGCTCCCTTGGCCTGCACAATCTCCGGATCTGAACCCAATTGAGCGTCTTTGGGGAATTTTAAAACGCAATATCCGGAAATACCCTACAACATCAAAGATGCTAAAAGCGTTTTAAAACAAGAATGGAAAAAAATAAGTTCAGAGGAGTGCCGCAAGCTCGTAAGGTCTATGCCTAAAAGGATTGCGGCAGTCATAAAAGTCAAAGGTGGCAAGACTAAATATTAATTTTTTTAATAAAAATAAATTTATAACATTATTGCATACATCGTTTCTTTTCAACTTTCTTCCTTTTTAAAATATAGCAACATTCTTGGGGTGCCTAATACATTTGGCCAAGACTGTACTATGTTTATCATTGAAATAATTAAATAATTTAATCATTCTATGTAAAGCCTAGTACGCTGCTGATGCGAAACGAAAAATCCCATACAAAAATGACCCAACGAAATCATAAACTGCTTTTCGTTTTTCAGTACGCTGTCCGAAGAGCGAAATTTATAATTGTAGCAGATTATTTGGAGAAGTCTCCGCTCCTTTTTCGCACTGAATTAATTATACAGACTTTTTATTGAGTGCGGAAAATGACATTTGGGTTTTATTTGTGTTCTTTTTTTGTTTATCATTTTTTACATCATGGGTTTCTCTGATTTTTGCGTTTATGTTTGATTTTGTTTTTGGAATTAGTGAAACTCTCCAAGGATATTTTCCGTTGTGTTTTCGCAAGCGTTTCGTTGTCTGTTTGGAGATCACAGAAAAATTTCGTTTCGCATCAGAAGCGTACTAGGCTTAAGCCTAGTACGCAGCTGAAGCGAAACGAAAATTTTTTCTGGTCTCCAAATCGATAACGAAAACGTAAACGAAACGACTACGGAAAAAATAAATGTCACTTATTGTAAAAAAAAATAAAAAAACAAAAGAAATCACAGATGCCTCTTCTGTAATCAAAGTAACAACAAATAAAAATACAAATAAAAACTCGAATGTCACTTTTTCGCAGACAATTAATGGTCCTTGCAAATAATTCAGTGCGAAAAAGAGTGGAGACTTCTCCAAATAATCTACTACAATTATCAATTTCGCTCGTTGAACAGCGTACCGCAGAACAAAAATGAAAACGAAATTTTTCGTTTATGATTTCGTTGCTTCAATTTTTGTATGAAAATTTTCGTTTCGCTTCAGCTGCGTACTATGCTTTAAAGGAGAAAATTATTTATAGTGTATAGTGTACATAATATGTCAAATTTCTCAGGTTTCTTTGGGCGAAATTAAAGTTTATATGAGATAGAAGGCGCAAAGAGTCTATATTTCCATTTATTAATATAAAAATGAATACAAAACAAAAATAAGAACGTCTGCTCTCAAGACTCGGCACATCGATAAGCTTATGGATTATCCCATCATAGGGATTATCCCATCATAACCCCCTAAGCGCAAATCTCAGGAACCTTTCTTGGACCTGCTCTAGCCTGGCTTTATGGCTTAATTTATTTATACTTATACAGCCCTATTAATAAAAATACACCATCCGCTCGTAAATACACGTTTTACCTAACACATGGATAGTTGACTTATCCGTTTGATAAAATAAAATATTAATAAACTTTTTCTGTCTTCATTTTATCGGTTCACTGAATAACACCGAAAAGTAGGCAGCACTTCCCTCAATTGTACTACATATTCAAGTACTTCTTTCATTTTTTAAAGCTAACTGTCATATCAGTCAGCTTTGAATTGAATTGTGAACAGTAAAGTTATCCGCTCGTTGAATACCAAAATTGGTGAGATAAGTTATCCGCTCATTGTCAAATGTCATTTAAGGCTAATACACGTTTATTATTAAGAATTATAAGTTAAAACATGTGTTAGTGTTGTTTCATATCTATTTGGTGATTATTAATAGGGCTGATAGTAATTAAATGCTAATTTCAGGTTTAGTTGCAAACCTTAACAAAAATCAAGAACTCTGTTTTCGCCGAAGAATGTAATTGATTCTGTACTATAATACACTTTCTCACAAAGTCTTAACTTTGGACACTTTTCCATCAAATAAAAATAAAATCACATAACCGAAATATATAGTGTTAATTTTTTTAAGAAAATTGTCTTAGTGTTATTCCCTAACATTTAATCAACTTTTGCGCGTATAAACTTGACCATATTCACACCATAACTAAAGAGAATACTAAAAATAAGACCTTCTAGACAAGGTGAAAAAATCTTGGTATTTTTTGTAACTTCTACTATAATATTCTATTGGTCTTATTTATAAACATTGTCTAACTTTAGACAACAGCTGTCCGCTGAAAATGTGTTCAAAAACCCTGTTTATTGTTGTCTTATAGCTGCCTAACTTAGAAACATGAGTATAAATTGTCTTAACCGTGAATAATGTGATATTAATTATTTTTTATTAAATAAGCATATTTCCACCAATTTGAAAATAGTTAGACAGTGACTAAGTAGACAAAAATCTATAATAAATACGGACATATAAGTTTAAACTTTTTGTATTCACAAAAATTGAAGCTTAAGCTGGGAAATCAAGCTAAAAATAGCTTAAGATTAAACCTAGCTTTTACTTAAAATTCAAGTTCAAGCTTTTTTTTTATTTACAATAATAATAATGGCGCAAAATTTTAAACGATTTATGTCCAATTTCATAAACAAACATTAAAGCATTTTTATCAAAAACCCTCTTAAATTTTATCAGACCCTTATATTAATTATTTTTAGTTTCACCAATCTATAAAAGGGAAATTTCAGGGAAATTTTTGTTAAAATCGAGTTCTCTTCACAT
Source organism: Epistrophe grossulariae (assembly GCA_929447395.1). Classification (NCBI taxonomy): domain Eukaryota; kingdom Metazoa; phylum Arthropoda; class Insecta; order Diptera; family Syrphidae; genus Epistrophe; species Epistrophe grossulariae. The sequence continues at coordinate 143,320,022 of OV839567.1, read as the reverse complement.
CCCTGGAAAAATAAATTGTTTTTTTTCTCTTGCATGGCGAATTCTTCATCGCCGGATGAAGACGACGACGACCATTCTATTATTATAAAAAAAATTAAGTCATTAAAATATTATTATTAACATGCAAGTTAGAAATTTGTTTACCTATTCATTTTGTATCTCCAAAAATTGAAAATTAAAATGTTGCAAAATTTTTTCTGCAAATGTCAGCTGATATATCCACTTTTTAAATACATCTGATAACATTTCAATGACACTTTTAAAATTTAACGAGCCAAAAATGGGCAGTTAGTTTATAAGGGTGTTTAAGAGCTTGTTTAATTTAAAAGTGCTTGGTGAAACCAAAAAATCCCATTTTAAAGTTAAATGTGCGGATTTTGTGGTTTTAAATTCTGGAGTCAGCAGCTAAAAATCCAACTTAAAAAAGGGCTGACTGAAAGCTGTTTATCGATAGCCAATATTTGCAAAACCAACGGAATACAAAATTATGTAATACTTTATTAATATTAATCAAAAAGAACTAAACAGTTTGAAAGAAGAAAATTGAATGAGAAAAATAATTATTAAATTTTTCTTATAGAAAATTAATAGATGATTTGATTGTTATGATTTGAAAATGAAAAGTGCAAAATTGCAAAGTACAATGTTATGAATTTTTTTGAAGTTTAAAGTAAATACTATATAGTAGGTATTGAAAAATGATAAAGAGTCTCCACAAATGTTTGAAAATTTTTCGTGAAATCGACCATTAATAAAATGTTAAAGCCATTTTAATAAGTTACTAAGTTAAAAAACGACTTTGCTAATTTTAAACGATTTTATCAACTCATTATCGCTTGACATTTTACTTAAGTTCAAATCACAAAATGGCTACTTTAACTCTTAGTAACTTGCTGAATCCATATGGCTAATAAATTTCTTGGCAGTTTTATTTGAAAGAGTTAAATTATGATTTTATTATGATTCCTGTGCTAAATGTTTTTCAAAGTACCTAAATAAAATAATACAAAATGTTTTCGGAAGACGATTGTTCGATATGTGTTCGACGTGTCGATATGTTCTAAGACTCAGCTTTGTGAAGAAAATTGCGATGTTTTAAGCCCCAAGCAAATCCTTTTGAAGAGCTAGACGATGGAGAATTTTACTCTAGGTATAGGTTTGATATTACAACAGTTCGGGTCTTGGTTGAAAACCTAAAGATCCTTTTAATAAAAGGGAATAAGTATTTTACTTATATTTAGTAAAATGGAAATAAAGGATTAAAAAGTAAATTATTAAATGTTTATCAAATTTCTAACTAGTAATATTCTAAGCCGTCAACAATAGGTTGTTTAAAATTTTGCGCCAAAGTATTTAAATTAAAATGTATTTTATTTTTAGAACCAACTGATAAGTGAAAACTGATTTAAAAGGTGTGAAAACTGATATTTTTGCTTTGATCATTTTTTTTTAATAAAAAACTACAATTACTCCAATATGTTTTATTTAAAAATGGATTTGTTTTGATTTTGCGATCTAATAAAAAATTTTAAAATGCTACTTTTTTTTCTCAAGACCCCCTTTTCTGCGAACTTTTCCAATTTCTCAGCGGCAACACCGCTTCTAGTATAAACAAAATTTGCCCTCTAATTTTGTGGATTATAGAACCAGTCTTACATGCCTTACATGCATATGAACTGAATAAGTTCTAGTTCTTTAAGGAATTTGAAATAATAAAGAAAGCAAGTAAGGCAGGTATACTTCTTTATGTATACAATAACAATGAATTTCAAGTCCTATATATTTAAACGAATAAGGAATGCAAACAAAAATGTCACATACACGAAATAAATGTGGTAGAAAATTGCCAAATTATGTTTACTGAAAATATCATTACTCAACCCGAGGACAACTGCAGTCATTTTTCTTCTTTTTTTTTGGTTCTTTTTACCTTCGCTTTGAAGGATTATTTTTTTTGTTTTTACAAAATTCTTTATACACCCTTTCATCTTCAGAATTACCAAAAGCATCCAGTCACACTTGGTTGACCGACAAAAGAAAATAACTTAAGAATGAAATAAAAGAATTTACGAAATGTACACGAAAAGTTTTATAATCTTAAACAAATTCAAGAATATCTTTGTGGTGGATTTGATAGAAGGTATTTCCAGAACAAATGCATGCAATTTTCACTTAAATCCTTGATTCTAGAGAGGCAAATTGTAGTCGACTTAAGGCCCACTTTCTGCAAGCAATTTTTAAAATTCAGTAGATTTTTTTTTTAATTCTAAGACTGAACATTTCTACCCAAACAATTTAGTTTTTATAATTTTTTTTTTAAATAAAGCTCTTAAAAGAAGTCAGCTGTTGTTACATAGAGGTGGACATAATTTTCGATGCCGAAACCAAACTTTACTTTTCCAAAGATTTTTGATGCGCGAATGCCGAATGCGAATATGACGTTCGCAAATGAAATTCTACAGAAATTTCAGTTAATTTTCTTGTTAAAAATTTATTAACATGTGTTTGAAGTTGTTGATAGAAGCCTTATTTGACATTTAGGTAAACACCATTTGATAAAATAATAATTCAAAAATAAATCGTAAATCTGAGATATTACCAATTTGAAATTAAAGTAATAGCAACGTATTTGTTCTTGGTACATCCGAGCATTAGAAATTTTCCTTGAAAAAAGGAAAAAAAAAACATTGGTAGGTATAGGATATTTGTATGGAAAAGTTAAAATAATTTGTCAGGGAAGAAAGTCGTTTATTTTGTGAAGAAGGTATACAGCAAAGCAACATAATGTATATAATATGAGAGTTGAGTATGTTAGGTACTTAATAGTCAAGGGACAGTAAGTCCACCTTAAATTGACAATTTCCTTTAGTTGTTACGTGATGTGAATGGAAAAATTGTTCATTGTTCAAGAGATAAGTGATGGGTATATGGTTATTGAATGCTTTGTAGTTTTTGAACAATTTTAAAGAATTTAAAAGTTTTAATTTTATTGTTTGTGATCTCTTATAGGTATGAGAAGAAAATATTTTTAAAAAAGTTGACAGAAAAATTGTTTTTATTTTGTTAAATAAATATTTAAAAAAATATATATATTTCAATTTTTAAAATATGGGTGTTTGTCTTATTTCGTTTTGTAAATGTGAAAAAAAAACCAAATGGTGTAGGTATTTGGCCTTATTTCACTTTCAAAAAATGAAGCAAGGTCAATTTCGGTGCCAAAGTCAACAATTTTCTTGGATAACAGTTGGGTGACTCCTTTACAAAATTAATGAAATGGTCATATATTTGCACTAATTTCGTTTTCTCTGTGTGAAAAAAGCAACATTTTATCATTTGGCGTAAATGCGGAGTAAATGAATTAAGACCAAATACATTTCCATCCATAAATGCGAATTCTGCTGCGTATATTTCTTCTAAGATACATATTAGAGACATGTCTGTATATGTCTGGTTTATCAATTAATAATATGCACGACTGGGTTGCACGAACTTGCTCTTATGTGTGATCACACTGTGATTTTAAAGTCATGAATACCAAATTTAATGTGTGTGTTTATTAATTCAGAGTTAAACATAAATTAAAAAAAAACATTTACCCATTTTGAAAATATCAAATTTTCAAAAATAATTTTGATACTTTTTTTTTAATCTTAAATTTCTTATTTTTTTTTATTTTTAAATGCAATATTGTTCAATCTTATAAGAAGCTCTTGTGTAAAAAGTTTCAATAAAATCGGTTTAACAGGTTATTAGATATACGCAAACCAAAAAATATACAATTTTTTTTTCAAAAATATGGTAGATCGTACTGATATTAACAAACATAAAAATTTTCATAAAAATCGTAAGAGTAACTTTTGAGAAAATGAGATGTTCCTTATAGGTTTTTAAAAACTTGTATGGGTCGTACCGTTATTTTTGGTTATAAGAATAAATTTTATTTAAAATCTTCAAAATAATATTAAAAACCTGTTATGTCCCAAGTTTAATAAAAATCTGTCAAGTCGTTTTTGAATTAGTCCTCAAAAAAAATTTAAACTTTTTTTTTAAAATCAAAACAAAAGTTGGATAATTTTTTAAAACTTTTTGAAACATTCTCAACAAAAATTTCATCAAAATCAGTTGAACCGTTTTTGGGTAAATCGTAAATCGTAAATCAAAAAAGATATTTCGATTTTTTATAAAATGGTAGCCGTTTGAGAAAAATAAGATTTTCAATTTTTCCTAAAAAAAATTGTACGGCAGCCACTGTTATTTTTAGTGCTAAAAAAATGAAAAAAATCGTATCGGATGGAATGCCTAAAAATCGCTAGGTATCAAATTTAAAGAAAATCGATCCATAAGTTTAGGCTGTGCACCTGCAGAACAGACAGGCAGAATTGCGGAACCCAATTTTTTCACCGACGAATACTTGACTTGCCATAAAGTTCTATATATCTCAAGTAAAAAAAGTTAAGACCTAAGCAATTTTTGGACTTTTGACTTGTACAAAAAAAATTCGTAACTCGTAAGCCTTTCTTGATTTGCGAATTGGAAAATATTTAGGTATTTCTTTAAATAACAAGTTCTTTGAAATTTGGATATTGAATAAGATTCAATAAATAAGCAATTTCGGGTACGTCATTTGTATATTGAATTTTTATTTTTTTGAATATGCTCGTTTATGGAATTCTTAAATTTCTTTTAAATAAAATCCAGCTGAAAAAAAAACTTTGTTTTTAATTGGTAAATATTGAAACTCTCTTAACTGAGCTATAGGGACGATCAGTTTTATTTACGATAATAGCTACATATCTTGGCAAATGCAACAAGCCACACTTGCATCATCATCATGTGATTAAATTTTTAATCAATTCACAAACTACGACCAGAAAAGGACTTATTAATTGAAACTCATTCAATTCCCCAAAGACCTTGTAAATTAAATATTTTTTCAATTCGCAAATCTCAAAAAGTTTGTGAATTGAAATTACGAGTTCACTACTGACGTTTGAATTGAACGAGGTCTTAAGCATAAAAAGAGCTGAAGCTTTTGCAACACTGGTTAATTTATTTAAGTTGACTCCCAATTGTAAAAAAAAATGTGTAAGAACATAACAAAATTTTAAGTAAGAAAAAAATATTTTAATTCGATATTTGAAAGCATTTAACTCTTTTCCTTTAAGAGAGATAATAAACCAGAAAATAAACGTAGATTCTGGTGTACCTCAAGGTTGTCACCTAGATCCACAACTCTTTATAGTTTCTATCAATGATGCTTCAATAATAAAATCCTGTAGGGTGCTTATTTACGCTGATGGTACTAAGTTATTTAAAATCATCAAAAACCAGTCTTATTCCGATTTTGCAAAATATCACAAATATTGTTTTTTTGGTGAAAGTAAGAGTTAGTACAATTTGAAGTGAAGTGGAATTTGGCAGCGAAAGGATTTTAATGGGCTGAAGGCTGGATTAAAAAAAATTAATTAGGTTTTATTGCTACATACTTAGTCCTACAATTGAAAGATATAGTTAATTTTAATGTAAGTTGAGATTTGCTACCTACAAAAATAGAAGCTATAGTTTTAGAAATATTTGTAAAGAACTTTTTTTTTTTTAATTTTGATAATTTTTTTAAATTTCATTAATTTTGATTTGCGTTAACTTTAACGCGAAATAAAAACGTTTTTGGTTATCGAAAAAAAAACAGCATACCATACAAACTTTAAAGGGAACTATACCATCCGCAAAAATTTAACATCGAGTACAATTTTTTTGTTTTCGCTTTATACAAAAGTTGTTTATTTTTATTGGCACTCTTATATAACAAAAATCTTTTAACATTGTGTTAGATGTATATTTTTATCCAAAGCACCTCTCTACATTTACCCTTAAAAATTATGAAATTACTATATTTCAACCCCCTGGTTGGTTCATTGAGGTATGGAAAAAGTGAAAAGTTTACTTATAACTTTTTCCCTCAACATCCATCCTTGTTGTTGTTTTTTTTCGTCAGCATAAGCAATAACAAGAAAATTTGCATTTTATGTTCCAATGGAACCAATTTTCAAAGGAGTTATGACATTTTTGCACTTCGCTTAGCTACGTATACATTCATATAATAATGGAATGGGAAATCAAGCTAAAGTTACACTGGAACTCTGGAACCGGTAGTTCTTATATTAAGAGTGAGTCCCGTGGTCGTGACTTTATTGTGCAAAAAACGAAAATTCGTCATGCATGACTGATGCTATGGCAGAGATAATTTTTTATCTATTTTTTTTTTTTTTTGATTGTTGTTGGGAATCTTAAGAATTCAATGCAATTATGCAAATTTTCAAAATTTGCAACGATGATAGTCATCTAGTCGTCTATATGTACAAATATTCTATACAGTTAAGGGAAGATTTGTTTTCTGATTCGCCTCATAAATAGTATTCAATTTTGTGCTCCTGCTTCAACTAACTTCTATATACTTCTATATATCTTCTGATTTAAGTTTTCTATGCATAGATTTTTAGGAACGCCGCTTTCCACTTTTTGTATACTGCAGATAATTAATTTATATCATTTAATTCTCCTCGTTATGAGAATTACTTTTCCTTGTGTACTATTTGGAAAACTTGGTTTTCTTCTTATAATCGGTAGATAGAATTAATTCACTATTAAGACATAATTCATTTTATCTTGGACTGGAAGAAATTTAAGATCATTTTTACGATGAAGTTGAACAGCGATTTCTTGCGTATTAATTTAAGTTTTAATTGATACGGTGATTTCGCCGTTGTTGAGTGCAAATATATGCACCCAAACAATAAAATATTGGACTTTAGCTTTGCAAAAATGCCATTACAATCATTGCCCTTAAAAAAAAACAACACAAAACCATAAACCCTGCACCACCTTCTTGGACTATTTAAGGTTTATTTAATACTCCATTTATTTTCATGTACCTAGTTCTACAAATTACACCTCTCAATTGAACCAAGAAACACAGACCATTCGTCTTATACAAAAAAAAAAACAGCCCCAGCATTTAATTTGAAATAAATTCCCTGAGGCACAAACTTCAAGTTATATATACCTAAATGAAGAAGAACTCCTTTCATGAAAAGTCAAGAATCACATAGCTCTTGGGTAATTGCAGGCAGCACCTTCAGAATCTGTAAACGATTGAAAACTTTTATATAACGGGTGATTTTTTAAGAGGTTTAGACCTTTTTTAAAAAAAAACACAAAAAATTCAAAAAAATGAATGAAATATTTATTTGAATCGATAGTTTGAACCTTGCAATTTAATGTTTAAAGATAATTTCATGCAAATGTTGACCGCGGCTGCGTCTCAGGTAGCCCATCCGCTGAGTCCAATTTTGGCATACTCTTTCACACATATCGGCCGGTATCTCACGAATGAATGCATGGATGTTGGCTTCCAGTGCGTCAATCGAAGCGGGCTTGTCCCTATAGACATTGGCCTTGACATACCCTCACAAAAAATAGTCTAATGGTGTCAAATCGCACGATCTAGGCGGCCAATTGACCGACCCGAAACGTAAAATTAACTGTTCACCAAACTCGCCTCGCAATTGCGCCATTGTTTCGCGTGCTGTGTGGCATGTGGCACCGTCTTGTTGAAACCACATATCATGCAAGTCAAGAACTTCCATTTCGGGCAAAAAAAAGTGCTGTAACAAAGGCCTAACTGCTGGGAACGGCGCCGAATCGACATTTCGCGGTCTTCTGTCACACTAGCTGATACGGCCGCAATATTTTCTTCACTACGCACAGTACGTAAACGTGTTGGTGGTTTAATGTCCAACAAACTAAATTTGGTGCGAAATTTGGTCACAATCTTCCGAATAGACTGCTCAGAAGGTCGAGAATGCCGACCATAAAATGGAAGCAGCGCGCGATGAACATTTCGAACCGAGCACGAATTTTGATAGTAAAATTCAATAATTTGCAAGCGTTGTTCATTTGTAAGACGATCCATGGTTAAATTGCAAACCAAACTGAAGCTGTTTGACAGTGACACAAGGTACTAAACACACGTCAGCTGTCAAAACCAGTGTTGCCAAAACCAAACCAGCTAAAAAATCACCCGTTATATATGCGATGATGTAGCTCCTTGGTATACGTTTTCCACTCAGACTCAGGTATATTACCACAACTGCTGTTATATATTCCTTTTTAAAGAAGTGCGGAATAAGTTCATTCTTACCGAGGGTGGTGTTACACCAAACATATAATGACGAAAGGACTAAAAACGAAAAAAAAAAAAAAAAAATAATAATACAACCCAAGATCTAAGAACGTACAATCTTCAATTAAAATTCATTGCACGTTTTCCGACTTTTTCTGACGGGCGACGACAACGACGACGGTGGAGTGGAGACTTTGGCCAAAAGCCAAATGCGAGTAAAGGTTGATTTTTCCACCTTTGCTGCAATACGTCAAACGTTAAAACAGGAAGGAAGACAGGACTATGTATGTATATGTTGTGTGATGGTTGTGAAATCGTTTCATTTTATAGAACTTTTGAATTGAACCGGATTTAAAATTGTTTGTTAATAAATACTCAGGTACTAACAACCAATTTTTAAAATTAAAATCTGAATATTATTTGTTTAAATATTTTTTTTTTTTTTAAAGAAGCAGCTAAACTTGGGCATGGAGGGTCCAGCTCAGAAATGTTCTTAAAAAACTGTCAAAAGTCCCCATCGATATATAAGCGCCGCTAACAATTTTACGGGGGTTTGAAGGCCCCCCAAAATAGTTTTTCAGGAATTTTAAGATATCGGTCCACTCTATTTATCCACCACTTTAGGTGGGAGGGCAAATTAAAAAAAATTTCTAAAATAGAAAATGAATATAAAAACTCAACGGCAACACTTACAATATTATGTTTTAGCTTATCTTAAAGAAATTCATTCTTTATGTAAGTTTTTGAATGAAATTATTATATTGCTTAGTTTTTGAATAAATGATTTTTAAACTCAAAATTTTTAAAATAAAATTTGAAAAAAAATAATAATTTTTTTGTTCAAAATTTTTCGTTATTAAGTGCTAATTTGGGTTATAATTTTCGATACTTTTATTATTTTTCAGTCGAACGCTAAAAACCAGATGGCTGCAAGTCTTTTAGTTTTTGCGAAAATTGAAAATTATCAAAATATTATTTTTTTTTTTAAATTTTATTTTAAAAATTTTGAGTTTAAAAATCATTTATTCAAAAACTACGCAATAAAATAATTTCATTCAAAAACATGCATAAAGAATGAATTTCTGGCTATAAACTATAACATAATATTGTAGGTTGTGTTTTTATATTCATTTTATATTTTAGAAATTTTTTTATTTGCCCCTCCCATCTAAAGGGGTGGAAAAGTAGAGTTAACGGATATCTTAAAATCTTTCATATAATGTACCAACAATAAAAAAATTGATGCTTTTATCACAAAATGCACAATTTTGAAATTAAGTCACCCAACAAAGATAGAAAAATAAAACTCTTAACTCTTCTGATTGGTTTATTTCAAAAACCGTTATTTTTGTGAAAATAAAAGTATGTTAATCATTTTTGTATAAAATATTTCAAGCTACAAATTAGTCATTAACACTTTTTTTGTACAACTTACCATTTGGGAGTTATTACTGAAAAAACATTTTGGGGGGGCCTTCAACGCCCCGTAAAGTTGCTAGCGGTGCTCATATCAATGGGGACTTTTGACAGTTTCTTAAGAACACATATACCAAAATCCAGCTTTCCGGTGATTTTTTCCGAGTCAAATGCTTTATTGACTGGACTACCTACCGTTCTTTTCATCAATTACGTTTTCATTTAAATTTTTCGTTAAACTTCAGCACATCTTAGTTTCTTAATTTAAAAAAAAACAGCCTTTCAAATTACATACCTCGTTTTATGTAAACCTAAGATTATGCAATCAAAAATCTAATATAGAAACAAACGGCACTCATGTCATATAATACAAAACTATACTTAAACTAAAGACAAAACTTTTAAAAAATTCGCAACAATCGTCTATCTCGAAGTATATTTCTTATTTAATCGAAACATTATACGCACATCCACGCAATTTAAAAGTTATCCTTGGACGCTTTCCAAATGGCGCCACATTGTTTTACAGCTTAAAAAAAAGGGATAACTTGAAATATGAAACAAAAAACAAAAAAAACTCATACAATTTCGTTTAACATTACTACCTCAGCCTCTATTTGCTTCAAGGCAAAGACGTTAGACAAGCAATGATATTCTTTTTAGATCTTAAAAAAAAATAAACTCTCATTGGAACGTCAAGAGAATTACCTACTTTCTGAGTTTTCAACTTATCTGATTTTTGGTCGGACAAATTGCTGTATGTAGAAGAAGTAGAAGTAGAACTTAGAAGAACAAAAAAGTTCAATCGTAAAATTAAATTATTGAGAGATACAACAAGCAATGGAATACTCAAAAAAAATATTGAGATAGTTTTTCTCAAGTTCAAGTTGAGCGGAAGAAAGTTAACGACAGAGTGGTTATAAAGAGAAAGAGAAAGGACAATGCCGGCTATCGTCTTCAACTTGGTTCAATGCTGATATAGTGCTGCAACAGGCCCATACCTTTTTTCTTAAACTCATTACGCGTTACCTAAGAAGATTGTTGTAGTTTTATGGTCATACATATATTGTAGTTACGGACCTTTGAGTATGGATTCTTTGGGACGTTAGAAATTATAAATTGTTCTTTATCTCAACATTTAAGAGGGTTACAGATCTTCTTTTGCTACACTCAGCAAAAATTTAGTAGATATCTGCCATTTAACAAGTTGTTTTTGTTAAAAATAAATAAATATAAATTTGTTGGTGTGACAGCTCGTGTAAACCTAGGGCCAAACACCTCCCAACCATTCCTTTGTGCGTGTTCTTGACAGCAATGGTGGCGACCTACAATTTTCTGAAGAATCTGAATGGCTTTGGAGGGGGCACTTTTTTCTTGACAAGAGATACTCTTGGAGGATTTGTCAATTTCTCGCAAGGGGCAGTATACCCGTGATAAACATTTCTGTTTTTTCTTTAGGTGACATATTAAGCTGGGAATCGAACCGAAGACATTCAGAGTCTTTACCACATTTTAACACATAGTCATATAGATTAAGAGTTTAGGTAAAAAAATATTTTTTGTTCTTTCGTTTACTATATGGAAACAAAATATCCACATTTGAGAGGGGATATATAATTTATACTAAACAAAAAATCATACTATAGTACAGACCTATACAATATACATGCACTGCATAATGTACCTAAATTTAATATAGGGCTCTTAATATCTGAGACTTATTATAAATTTATTTAAAACAAAAATTCTATTTAAAAAAAAATGGCATTTATTTAACAAATTATTTTTGCTCAGTGTATCTATTAGTTCAGTCTATGCCAAAATAAAAAGAAACATAAGAAAAAGATAACAAAAAATTTCAAGGGGAGATAGTTACATACCTACTTTTAGTAGAAAAGTTAAATTTTAAGTTTTTTTCTGGAACTCAAAAGATACATTTTGTATGCGGGAACTCAATTTACCAGGATATCCGTGAGTGAAGTTTAGTAGATTACACTGGACATGTCATAAGCTAAACATGCCTGAATCAACCTTAGGTTTGTTTGTCCTGATGCGAGAATACAAAAGAAGAATGTAAAATGTACTTACTATTATACCTATTATTTGTATTCTGAATGTGACCTGTCATTAGCAGGACTTTTACAAAAATTGATGTTTAAAAATTCAAATAGTATATAATAGCAATGAGTTTGAAATCTGAGGATGATTTTATCTTTAAAGCCTTAAAATTGCAAAGGAAATTATTTTCTATTCTAAAAACTTCAAAAACCAATTTTTTTTTTAATTTTAAGGAGAAATTCTGGATTTAAGTTTTCAATTCAGAGTTCTATTATTTGTGAGGATGCATCCTTACTTCTCACAATAGCAATCATATTAATGTTGAACGGCAAACATGAAAGGACCATGGGCATTTTGGGCCCACATTCAACAATGCTCAACAGGTGATGAAACTTATGTTATATGAAAGCGTATGTAGAGCACTTTATTTCATTATATGGCAGCTAAATTGAAATCGAGCGCAAAAGTTGTGTTTTGGCTCATTTTATAAAAAAAAGTATTTAAAATGCAAAAAAAAAATATTTAAAAAAAATGGCAACACTTACTAAAAAGTGTTTCACCTTTTCTGAAAGCCTGAAGTTTGTTCTTTTATTTTATTTTTAAATCAACTTATTTGTATAAACAGTTTTCGAAAAATTTTCTTTCAAACTCAAAAAGCTGAAAAAGAAAGTTACTACTTTTCTATATATATGGTGTCCCATAAACAATTTTCAAAACTGAAACTGGTGATAGGGCAGTTCATGACTACTCAGAAATCAGTAACTTGTCCGTATCCCATCATAACGGTTTTCGAATAACGGCAGTTTTTTGGAAATTTCGAAAAACCCCTACTTTGAACCAGGTATTTGGTCACCCTGTCCATAATTGATTTTGTTTTTCTTAATTTGTTTCACTTAAATATTGTATGATAGTAAAATTACTTTTCTGCATTAAAATATTTTTGATTTGACCATTTTGCTCAAAATTAACTGATAATACGACATTTTGATTAAACCTTTTTTTTACTTCAATTTTTAAAAGAGCATCCTAAAAAATTTAATATGACTCAATACTGGTTTTTAGATTGAAAAATTGGCCATGATATTGAAGTTTCTTAGAAGGTATTAAACTCACGAATGGCAGTTTTAGATTAAAAGTTATAAGAATTTTAACTCAAACGAACAGGCTTGTTAAGTAAATAAAAATAATTCTTTTTTTGAGTTTGAAAGTAATTTTTTCAAAAACTGTTTTTACAAATAAGTTGATTTAAAAATAAAATGAAAGAACTGACTTCAGGCTTTCAGAAAAAGTGAAACACTTTTTAGTAAGTGTTGCCATTTTTTTAAAATATTTTTTTTTGCATTTTAAATACTTTTTTTATAAAATGTGTCAAAACACAACTTTTGCGCTCGATTTCAATTTAGCTACCATATAATTAAATAGAGTGCTCTCCATACGCTTTCATATGACATAAGTTTCATCACTGTTGAGCAATATTGAAAATGGGCCCAAACTCCATACAAAGTTGCCCATGGTCGTTTGTGGTACAATTTTTGAATTTGTTAATAATTATACATATATATTGATAATTTTCAGGTATATAGACATTTTACTGGTAGAAGTGCGCAAGATACAAAATTTTATAAAGTTATTTTACAGTTAATAATTTGTGATGCTTTTTCTTTGTGGGCTCAGTTAAGCTCGCTGGTGCAGTGTCCAGTATTCTTCCCAAAGAAGTAAATAAATTTCAGCTTGGAAGGTCTAACTCAATTTTTTTTTCCATTTTTTTTAAATTTCCATTTAATTTATTTTATCTTTCCGACTTTCTAACACGATATTTCATAATCTAAAATTCTTTTTTGTTAAAACCAAACGATTGGAAAACCTTCGAGGAGAAAAAGCTGCAACAAGCTACTACAGAAGGAAAAAAAAGACAATTTTGTGTATTTAACGACAGTATAATTGAATAATAATTATTTACAATTTGCTCAACGCTAGTTACCTTAAAGTTTACATTGATTATTAAATTTTTGCTGGCACAATAGAGGCCTGACTTTTAAAATTGAGTGTTTTTGGCTTAATTACCTACATTTTATTTAGTTTATTTTAAATCTTAATCCAATGTCGGCTTCACGTCTTGGATTGTTCAGGTCCGGTGTTCATTGGGGTGGTTAGGTGACGCTTTGAGCCATGGTAGTGAGCTGCGCCTAGGTCGGTGAAGAAGGGAATATTCTCTTGGTCGTTGATTGGTATAGTAGATCCTCATGTAGTAGTTTCCATTGCTTCAAGTTACCGCTTGTCAAAATGCCTTGGCTGGTTTATAACTCCTCCTACCAGACGGTTCGGGTGGTTAATTCAGTTGGATTGGATAAGGTATCTGTCCAGTTGTTCAATTTGTTGACTTCCTCAAAGTGTACTTGTTGCAGATATGTTTCCTACGAATTCTGTCGTAATGCAACCCTGTGCAGATCCTCAAGATCTTCCTCTCGCATATTGCCAGCTTGTTATATTATATTCTAAGTTCTTTATTACGAAAAAATTACAGATATTTACATTATAAAGATATAAAAGAACAGCTTGTTCATGTGGGTTTTTGTCGTGCGTCGTGAAATAGATGGGAAAACATTACGTGATGATTAGCCGGATGGGCTGCTTATAGAGAAGAAACTTGGTCTTTTGACTGAGTCCGTTTTGTTTTCGCATCAATGGATGAATGCGGTGGAAGGCAAAATTAGCTTTTCTCAGTATAGCTGCTGTGCGGGTTGAACTGGTATATCCCATTAAAGTGTATGTCTAGGTATTTCACGTTGTATCTTGCTGACAGTTGAGTTCCATGGGGTAGGGTGATCTTGGTGTTCCTGCAGTTAGCGGCTGACTATCTTTTTCCGTTTCCTTAGTCGTCTGAAGCAAATCAATTCAGATTCGGCTGAGTTGATTTTGAAACCCCAGCGCTGGTAGTGCTCGTAGAGCTGTCTGATGTGGTTTTTCATCTCTTCTAGCAGTAAAGATTGTTGACATGGACTTTGCGTACTTGAGGGAGTCATCGGCAAACAGGAGAGTCTGTGCGTGTTCTGGCTGTGCGTTGGCCCGAAGTATCAATTTTGAAGAGGATTGGCCCTAGTTTAGATCCCTGGGCAACTCCAGCTCTGGTTGTCCTTGATGTTGACTTGCAGTTTCTTATTTGAACGAAGAACGATCTGAATTAAAGAAAGGACTTAAAGGCCGTTAAAAGCTATTTTGAATCAATAATTCAACAAAATCCATTTAAATAGTGCTAAGTCTTCTATACTTGGCTGATGTATTTCAGTAGTATAGTTTTTAGAATTTGTATTATTATAAAAAAAAACCTTCTTATAAAAACTATAATCGCAATATGGATTGTAGGAACATATTGCATATGAATCAAAATTATTAATTTTTCAACTTTTGGCAGGTAAAGGGTCATTCATTTTTCGGTTTCGAAAGTATAGCTAAATAAAACACACACAGCGATATATTTTTGATGAAAATTTTAAAGTTTGGACTTTGCCATTAAGTGTGAAAAACAATATCAATCAAATGACCGCCTCGAGAAGATTCGCAGCATGCGATTCTTTTGAGGTAATTTTTAACCATATGTTCGCACATTTTGGGCCTCGAGAAGATTCGCAGCATGCGATTCTTTTGAGGTAATTTTTAACCATATGTTCACACATTTTGGGCGGTATCTGCGCCATAACTTGAGTAACGTTAGTTTTTAATGCGTCTAGAGTTCGGGGATTATTCGCGTGAACACGGTCTTTTGCGTAGCCCCACAGAAAAAAAAAAATCTAACGGCGTCAAATCGCATGATCTTGGTGGCCAATTGACGTCGCCAAAGCGTGAAGTTATACGCGAACAGGAAACTTCTCACGCAACAAAGCCGTAATTGGTCGTGTTGTGTGACTTGTTGCCCCGTCTTGTTGGACCCACATATCGTCGAAGTCATAAGATGCAAATCCAAATGTAAAATACCGCAAAGCGAGGTGTACGACGCGTTCAATTGCTGGGATAGCCTGGAAATCAATAATCAGCAACATACTTGCATCAGCAGCAACAATTGCACATGCAGCAGCAATATTTTCGACTGAGCGTGCATTACGATGATCACCCGAGTAGCACAGAATTCGATTTATAACAAGAATTTGTTATACTTGTGTTTTGTTGAAGTAATCTGCAACATTATTTGTTGTAACTCAGTTTCTCAATTGTTTATCGAAAAACAGATGTAACTTTGTGAATTAAAATGCTACAAATCGGTTTCGCAAAGGTTTAAACTTGTTTCCAAAAAACTGATGTTGTTATTAAAAGGTTATAAGAAAGTCAAACGTTTGAAAGTTGATAAAAAGTTATTATTACATCTATTTAATTTCTGTTTCGTCATCTTCTAACGTAAATATTAAAATAACTTTCTTGCAACAATCTATAAAAACATTTGGGTAACTTTAATATAACTTACAATTAAGAAGGGGGGACCAAATAACAATAACATTTTTGTAACGTTTTTACTCTTAAAATGTTTATTTTAACAGAATTTCTATGAACAAGTTTACACAATATATATATAACAATAAGTTATTCGGTGTTGTCTATTCACAATACGAACAAAATTATGTATATCATAATGAAATACATCATTCCTTGAATAGCACATGGTTTTTTTTCAAAGAAGTTTGCATAAATCTTCATCATTGTTTTTTTTTAATTACATTTCAAACATCTTGTTACTATTAACGACATCAAAACAAAGATGGAACTCTAAATGTGTTTTGTTATGTTGTCGTTTTGTTATATTTGGCATAACACGAATGCAACAAACAAATTGTTAAAATAAACATCGTTTAAACTAAGTTGAAACATAACTGCTTGTATTTTTTATGGTTGGTGACTTTGTTATATTTTGGACATTAAAACAAATAGGTAACCAAAGTACTAGAATTGACAAAAAAAAACATTACATTTGGTTTGTATTTAAAACAAAACTTCAACATTTCTTCAGATTCAAGTGATGTTGAAGTTGAGTTTCTAGAACTAATAACGTTGCAATTACGTTTTACGTTGACCTTTTGGGTATCAAAGTTGTAATAAGTTATAATGATATTTTATAACTGTTAATGGTATATTTATTTAAATTATTGCTTGGACATGAAAAGAGTTACTATACATGGCAGAGTTGCCGCTGGATTGAAAAATTGTGCCAAGTCAGATTAAACAATCCGTAGATTTTAAGATGATCATAATAAACATAACGAAAATAAAAATAAAAAATTATATTGCATGTCTTGTCATATAGAACACATTTTGACCTTTCATGAATATTTCGTTCCAAATGTCAAGAGGCTGCCTAGAAATCGTGATTTTATGAAGCATTAAGAAAAAGGCAAACGACATTATGTTTTTAAGGGTTTTTAATCCATTTTAATCGTAGCCATTTACAAAAACAACCCTTAAAAGAAATTTATTTTCTAGAATTTGACATTTAATGGGATTTCGAATAAAGAGAAAATTGATATTTTGAAATTTAACGTAATTTCTGTTATAAAATTTGTGTTTTAAAAAATAAACAATAAGTGAACTGCGGCAACTCTGGCGGTCAAAGACCAAAGTTAAATGCAAGATTTTGCTTAATTTTTTCCCGCCAGAAAAAAAATGATGGTTTTTTTAACATTAGAATTCCATTTTCAGTAACGAAGATTAGAAAATATGATAAAAAACTACATTTTTCTGTTGTATAAACAGTGTAGATTGGTTAAAATAAGGATTTTATAGCCTTAAGTTTCTACTTTGTTGTATCTTTGGTGTAATAACATGTAAAAATTTAAGAGACAATGTTTTATTGAGATTTCCGGCAACAAGCGCCATATTGTTCACAATTTATTGCTTTTTATTAGAATTTGATCTTAAATGCGAAATTTTAAAACTAATTTTTCCAGTTGGTATCACTATTTCCATAGCAAGTTTCAATGGAAATCGCTGAAATATTCGTTTCGCAATGTAAATCACAAATATTTTTGCAACTTGAATGCCTAAATACAATCATGAATATTTTTCTGTCGTTCAAATTTTCGGCCAATTTTAATTTTTTAGGTGGCGCGTGAATTTTCTGGAAGTAAAACCTCATTATTTATGATAAAAATGGCATTTGTATTAGATTTTCCGTTCATAAATAACTAAAAATCGCATTTTAAATCACAATATTAGAAGTTTTTTTTTTTTCAACACTTTGAAGTTTATCTTTTTTATAACATCTCAAAGTTATTATGCATATTAAAAGAATTTGATTAATATAACTTTTCAGAAACTTTTAAAATGTTTTCGGAAACATTATTTATCATTATATTATAACATATAAGAGAACAGAAAAAGTTAAAGTAATAGTAATAGAACATTTCTGCAATATTAGTAAAGCTCATCTTCGAGTTCAATTAAAGTTTCACAATTGTAAGATTAAGTTACATGTAACATTTCTTAGTTCAAATAATTTTTATAAAACTGAGAAACGACAAAATTTAACTTCTATAAAACTCAATTACAACAAGTTTGTTGTAAATGAGAGGGGAAATGCGGCTATTTGGGTTACACAATTGTACTAGAAAATGTTTCTGAAATAAATGGACAACAACTTGATTGTTTTACTGTTGTTATATCTACCAAATGAAAACCCGTCTGTGCTACTCGGGCATGCACGCAGGCCTTACGACATCAGTACCGCTTCCACTCTCTTCAAATTTTTTCACACTTTTACCGATTTTGCCTAGTCGGTCAATTATGGCGACCATAATCATCACGTAATGCGCGAAAAGTGGCTACGTTTGAATCACCACTTTTGTAGAAATTTGTAATAATTTTAACGCGTCGTTCGCTTGTTAAGCGATCCATTATCGTAAATGGCAAACATTCAACTAATAATTGGTCTGTTTGGTAACGCGAATTTTCTTGCGAATTTGCACAAAATTTCATAATTTGCTGTCAAAACGCATAGAAAAAATAAACGGTTTTGGGAAATTTGTTTAAAAAAAAGTTACCAAACGGGCATATTATGACACTGCAAATGACAGCTGTGTTTGACAGGTGTCAAATGCCAGCGCTATCAACCACGAAATAAATGACCCGTTATATTTAAGTTAACTTTTATGTTTTACCGTTGTTTGTTATTTTTAAACATGGGGTGAACTTTGCGTAAAAATTTACTAACTTTATTCGGTAAATTGTTAAGCAAAAATACGAATGCGTTTAACTTATTAAAGTTTCCATAAATACTTTTGAAGTTATTCTCAGATCAAAACAAGAATTGATTGAAATAATAGTCAAGAAGTTATCATTTTTCGTTGAACAAAAGAAAATCAAAATAGACAAGAAAAATATTCATGAGTTGAGTACGTAGTACCTATGTGTAATACTACGATACCTTGCAATCTTTATTAAATTTTGTTCACGTTCGACTGTGTTGGCACTTTTTTCCACCATCCTTTTCAACAAAAAAAGGACTCAAAACTAATACACAAATTCCTTTAAGCAAAAACTTTTTCCCACATTGACCACAAGAAAAAAAAATAATTTTTTGTGTGAATTTGCAAGAAAGTCGAATGCACGAGGAGGATATTCGTATAAGTAGGTGCCTTTGGAAAACTTTCTATTGTCAATGCATGAGTGTATATTCAAGTCTGAAGTCTTTATTTTTTTTTTTTTTTGGTTCTGTATGATTTTTGTTTTTTGTTTTGTTGCATAGATATTTGTATATTCTTGGAAATTCTTTTGACTCTTTTGAAGAAGACTTCATTTCCTATTTTTCCACAGGCGGCGCATCCATTCTCCTCTCCTTGGTTGGGTAAAGATGATGTGTATAGTCAGAGTTTCAATTGAGTTCGAAGTCCTTTCACAGATATTCTTTGTGTAAGGTGGTTCTTTAGACTCTTAGACTTGGACACATGACAGAGGTTGCAAAATGATGATCAATGAAGTTGCTTATTCAGTTTATTTTTCTTCTCATATATAGATAAGTGTGTGTGTGTGTTTGAAGTCTGTCCTTATTTTGGTTCGTTTGTATTTGAATAGTGCATTGGGATAAATATAAGTCGATGATGTTGAACCACCTTTATGCAAATTGAATGTCAGTTCTTGTTCAAAGAGTTTCTTTTTTTTAAATATGACTGGAACTAATGAGTTGCAAATCAACAATGACAGGAAGAACCAAATACGTGGGGACATTTATACCGGAAGCATACTCTGAGATAAAGGCTTTATCTCTAATTTGAAAGATAAAAAGTAAAACAGACAACATTCACAGAACTCAACGTGCGCAATGTTGTTGGATGAATGCAGCAAGGTGAAATTTAACTGCCTTCGGGAATTTATTCATTTCAACCCTTGTTTTCCTGTGTGTCATGAAAAAATAGGAAAAAATAAACTATCCAACAAAATATATTTAGTAAAAAAAAAATAAAATGGAAAAAAAACAACAATGCGAAATTCTAGGTGGAAATTAGATGTCATTCCGGTGTCATCTACAACACCAGACTTTTTCTCTGTCATGGCAGACCTATTGTTCCCTGACATCACGCTAAATAAAAGAAAGACAAAAAAAAAGAACCATCGAGTGTTGGAAACCACAATTCTTGATTACTTGTGCAATAGAATCGCCTTCACAAATCTACCCTCGAGGTGTAAAACGGTGATTTTTCATTATTACACTGCAGTTTTATGAGGGTATCTAGCTGAATCATATCATCATGGAGGGCGGGGATGAAGGTTTTAATGGTTATCAATGGCACCTTTACGAGAATTTTTTTTTACATACAATGTCAGTGGTTTTATTGTGACTTATTATCCAGTTTACAAAAGTTATAAGTCCTAGAAGGCTAATAAAGAGTTTCTTACTTTGGAAATACATTTACCTAGATGTGAGAAAATTTCTTCACGATGTGAAACAGAAGAAAGCTTTTTAGATAATGAAAAAATGAAGTCTTAAGCCATATTCCAGACAAATTAGAAAGAAAAAGTCCAACTTCCCAAAAATTCAAAAAAAGCTAAATTTTTTTTTGAGATCTTCGTCTACATTGAAAGTAAGTACCTACTTTTTTGGAAATACTTAAGACACAAAAAGAAAAATCTCCACTAAACTACAGCTTTGTCAGAATTTGTTCAAACAGTAAAAGTCTAATTTTCCTGAGCTCTTTCGTTTATGTGTTTTTTTTCACAAGAAGTTCCTTATTCTAAAAACCTACCTCAATAACGAATTGTTGAATCTTAAAAGCTAAAACCAACGAAAGAAATAAAAAAAACCTTTAAAAACAAAATCCCATCACATAAAGCCTCTTCTCTAAGAGCTTAGTTTCACAAAAAAAAACAAACTCACAAAACTTCATTTGCTTAAAGGTCATGAATGGGCAATAAATCCTATGCAACGATATGAATCTCAGTTAAGAAAAAAAGTGGATTTATTAATTTTTCTTTTGCACACTCGTGCACCGTTGACGACGTAGGTTGGTCGTCGTAGGTTAAAAAAAAAAAAAAAATTATGTATGGAAGGAACTTTCCAATCTTTTAATTTTTTTTTTTTTTTTTAAGTTCCTATGCCGTTTTCCAACAAAAACAAGATTATTTAACACAAAGAACAATGGGTAATTTTTTAAAAAAAAGGGGGAAAATGCAAATGAAAAAGAAAAAAATTACCACACAAAAAATCTTTACGGAAATCCTTTGTTTTTTCTTCGTTTTTTTTTTTTTTTTTTTTTTGAAAAACATGGGGTGAAGAAAGTTTATATCCACTCAATGTTATTTTTATCTCAATGTTGTACAGATATTATATTTATGTAACACGAAAAACTCTGTTTCAAAAGTTTAAGGTTCATCGTATGAATACGAATTTCGTTTAAGGTTGAGATTTTTGTTTTCGTTAGCGTTATGAAAGGTAAGCTTATTATTCTTTACATATTCTGCAGGGCTAGGCTAGTATCATGGTTTTGTGTCAACAAAAATTGAGGTATTAATCAAAATTAATATTACGATGATGGAGAGGTCCAAAAAAAATTTCAGCATGCTGCCCGTCGTTTTGTATGCGTTAAAAAAACAATCACCTCTTTTAGTAATTTTACTATAATTTCATAATTTCAAAGGTTTTAAATTTATATATTTCATATTTTAAAGTATAAACATGTTGATAACACTTTTAATTTAATTAAAACTATGTTACTGTTCGATAAGTATAGCTCCCGCACCACCGCCGATGACAGCATAAATCCTTCTTATAAAGGAATTACATTTGGTACCTTAGCCTCTAAACTAAACTATAATGAAAAAGTCCATTGTTTTCAAGCTTCAAGACAAAATGTATTGTGTCAAATGTTGAGTGAGTGATTCCTGTTCGAATGTCCAGTGAATTGTGCCGAATTGTTTGCATGTCCAAGGGATCAACACATCATCAACCTTGCAATGATGCATACAGCATGACACATCTTCTCTTCCACAAACCTTTATCAAATCATTTTAAATCTCTATAATTACCACTACTGTCTACTGATAACTCTAAAAAGAAGCCAATCATATTATATTATACTTTGTTAAACTATATACCACGCGTATGCTGTCGCAGAACCGCAGTGCACGTTTAATAGGCAGCCTAACAAATGATTCCATTCGAACCTATAATTTATAATTTATATTTTAAAATAATCATCAGTGGCAAACTGTATTTAAAAAAAAATTAAGTTTAAAATTTAATTTTGCTTATGGTAACTCTGGTTATATTTACTATAAAATAATGTCAGTATGGCATCTCTGTTCACAATTTAAAATAATTATTTTTAAAAATTATATTTAATACCAAATAATTCAAATATGGCAACTCCATTTTTTTAAATAAAAAAAAATCATGTCGATTATAGCACAGTACACCTACACAAATCTAAGGTAATATATTGCGCAGGCTTGTCAAAGTTGGAAGTGTCAAAAAATTAAAAATGGCTGTTCCAGTGACCATAGGAACTCAGCACCCATCATTAGAAACATCAAACAACAACAAAATATTGAAATTAGACAAGTAAAGGGGTTGGATCCACCATTTACCACAATAATACCTCAATTTTGACAGATGCGCAGAACTGAACAGAAATGAAAACGCTAATGATATTACCTTGTGAAATTCTCTCAAAGAGAAACGAAACTGTCCGAAAATATATACGAACGCCTTAAACCAAAATATTTGCCAGTTTTTAAGCGTCAACAAAAAGTAAACAAAAAAAGTAAAAAGAAATACCAAAAAATTGAGAACGACACCAATTTTTCTTTTTTTCTATCGGGGCTATTTTCATAAGCGGTAGTCCTGTTGCTATGATATGTTATTAAAATGTTGGTTCATTGAACTGTTTTATAAACGTTATAGAAAAGAGAAAAAAAAACACGCCTATTGTGAAATTTTCAGCTCAATTTGTAGCATAAACAAATCTCTTCCTTCTTCATACAAACTTAAAAAAGTCGTGATTAATATTAAATTGAGTTTAAATCTAGATTAAAGTACATAAACTGATCTCCGGAGAGTAGTTTAAGCTCATTTGAATTAATGCTGGATTTAAGAATCTGGATTCGCATGTGCGGATATAACAAGTGAATATGGACTTATGGATTTAATTTACTTAAAACATTGATTAAAGTTTTAATCTGGATTAAGCGAGTGCAAAAAATGGCTGAAATTGTTCACTAACCTTCGTCAAGAAATGGCGTGGAAAATAATTTTTGTGTCGCCAAAATTCAACTGATCGCCTATACTTAATTCTACATTTTTTTAAATACAGTAGATGACGGATATAAGAAAGTCAAAAAATCCGAAGAATTCCTTTCTTATATCCGTGTTTTCTTATATAAAAAAAATTTATATAAGAAAGAAAATTTCTTTACAAACAAAAACGTATATAGGAAAGAAAATTTCTTACATCAAAACAATAAACTAATTTTAGCCGACAGTTACAAAGAGACATTGTAGAATGTGTCAATGTGTGGGGTTTTTTTCTTTCTCGATCATCTTCAATCTGTCACTTCTTTGACAAAACAATAAGGGTGGGTTCAGAAATTTTGTAAAAGCTAGGCGGCGCATCATTTTGATGTTAACACAGGAAAATTTCTTATACAAGTTTATTTTTCTATGAAATTAATGAGATTTTGTATCAGAAAAAGTTTCCTATATATCAGTTTTTTTTCTTATAATCGCAATTCACAGTCACACAATTTCTTTCAATTTAGAGAAAAATTTTACAAAATTGATACAGGTACGACTATGGGAAACCCTCTTTCACCTTTAATTGCAGAAATTTTCATGTCTTCATTTGAAATATGTTTGAAAACAAGAGGATTACTCCCCCGAATTTGGTTTCGATACGTAGATGATGTTTTCGCTGTTATTAAAAATACAGAAATCGAAAATGTTCTTACAACAATAAATTCCCAATTCCCTAGTAAAAATTTCACTTATGAAAGAGAATCAAACAACATGCTACCTTTTTTGGATTTGATGATTACACGAAAAAACAAACAAACAAATCGAATTTTCTATTTATAGAAAAACAACAACAACAAATCGATACATCACAGCTGATTCCTTTTGCCCGGTTCAACATAAGCTTGCTGCTTTTCATTCAATGGTCCATCGACTTTGTAAAATTCCTTTATCAATCGCCAATTATTTAAAGGAATATAAACACCTAAAAGAGATTGCAACCATCAACGGCTATAATGAATCCATAGTAGATAAATTAATAATAAAACACTCAAGAAAAATCAAAAAAATCAAATCTATCAACTTTATTCACACAAAACAGACAACTAGACAACATAAACAACTTCGAACGAACAAGGTCATACCTTCTTCCCACAAATTACTCACCGATTGAAATCAAAATTTAAAAAGAAAAACATAGAATGTGTATTCTCCAGTAATGGAAAAATGAAAAATATTGGAACAACTAAAGATAAAACTAAACTTAGTGGAGATTGCGAAGCTAAGTACATCGGTCAAACAAAAAGGAGCATCGAAGTACGTTTCAAAGAACATTCCAGCCACATAAAGTATAATCGACCCGAAAAATCCTCCGTTGCCACTCATGCCCTCACCAACAAACACTTCAATGTGAAATTCGAAAACGTAAAGTTAATCAAACACGTCACAAACCCTAGACGACTTGATGCGTATGAAAGTCTTTATATACACATCAACGATAACCTGATGAACTGCGATGAAGGAAACATAACGACACCTCTCTTTAATTTAATCTAACAAAACCAAAAAAATTCTTTTGACATTTCTTTTTAATTAATCTTTTTAAATTATGTTTTGTGTTTTTCTTCTGTTTTTTCTGTTTAAAAATGTATACTTTGTTTACCTTGTCACTTTTTCTCTATGCCATTAAGTGTATTGCTGAAGATGAGTCACATCGTACTCGAAATGCATTCAATATAAATAAAAAGTTTAAAGTTTAAATTAAAAGTAAAATTACTTTCGTTTTTTATTCTTTATTTTATTCTTTAATTTTTGAAATTTTTTTGGTCAATAAGGTTTTTTCTTTCAATTTTTGTTCAACTAATTACGCGACCAAAAGCTAAAAAAGTTCAATTCCTTTTCACTCTTTGGTTTTGGATGTTATAAAAACATTTCAATTTGTAACTTAAGTGTGAAAAGTCTTTAATTTTTTTTTTCTTATAAACGTGTTTCTTATAAGAAGTAAATTTAACACTTATCTTTATGGGAATGTGCATTGTGTTTTGGAATGTGTGTCTTATAAGCGTGTTTTTCTTATATACATATAAGACTTTCTTATATCCGTCATCTACTGTACCTACTAAATATGGCATAATTTAAACCTGTATAAATATTTTGTCAAACGATAAATCCTATAGGGTTTTTTGGATTTATTTCAAAAAAACACTGTGCTCCACTTGATAAAAGAAGAGGTTATAGATATACGTACACTTTATGCCGCAATAAACAGCTTTACAGTAAATTTACCTTAAAAAGATTTTGGCAGCACCACTATATAAGAACAAAATAATAAAAGTGTTTGTAGAGTATATCTGCAAAGACCTGAAACCTTTTATTATATTTTATATACGGTGTCATTGTCGCAGGTCATTGTTTATTATGTGCAAAAGAATTTTATTTATTTTTTCATATTTATTATTTTGAGTTCGTTGCCAAAAATGTTTCATTTTATTTTATTATTTTTTTTTACCATGAAGTTTGTCACTATGAATTTATCAATATGGCGTCGAGAATTATATTTTAAGAATCTCTACCTGTTTTTGAAAGACAAACACACAATTATCATTTTAAATTATTCACTTTCGTAAATTTCACCACAAATTTCTATCCTTTTTAACCACCTCACAATTCCCCCCCAAAAAAAAACATCATAATAAATTATGTGGTTTAAACCCCTTCCTATACAACTCGCTTACAAAGTATGATAATGGACTGAGTATAGTGAGTACACAAAATGATTCCCTCCCCTTTAGCGACATTCGCTTAAATACCTTTAGGCATTTTGTCCCGCAAATCCCGTTGTCATTCAAATATTCTCTTTCTTCTCTTAAAATAGGAAATTTGAATAAAACTTCCTTGAACTCGCTGTTATCACCTTTGAAGTTATCTTTTGGATTATCCTTGTTTGTTTTAATGGGAGTCTTTATGAGCTTGTAAAGTTTTATGGTTGATTATCCTACAGGTTGACTATGAGATTATGCGTGAATTGCTGGTACCTATATTTTGTATTATAATTAAGTTATTCAAGAAGAACTTTGTTGGGGGATAAAGGACTTGAAACCGACTTACATATGTTTTTTGAAAGATATTAAAATAATTTTAGCTTAAAATAAAAAAGCTGCGAAAGAAGCTTTGAAAGTTGTATCTAATATTTAGTATGCGAAAATCAACTCCTACCATAAAGTCGGAAACAGCTCCTATATCATAATTTAGAATTAAAATAAAAAATACAAATGTTAATAACAAAAGTGCCAACTTTTCCCTTTGAATCACATCCGAGCAACAAAAATCTCACCACCAATCATGATATCTACAAAATATTTATTACCTTACTTCTTAAACTAAAGCTGTAAATTTCCTACAGAAACTTCTTCAAAGCAAAAGTAGAAGTATAGAGCTGGACCAACTTAACTTGTATAACTTTTTCCTCCATGTTTGTTTATTACTCCACTCGCGTCGAACAAACATTGTGAAAGTGCGTTCTGCTTCGTCATTCATGACTTCACCTACACTAAATTACAAATATAAACATCCAATAATCTCAAATAAATGTCAAAAAGTAGCTATCAATGTAAATAATGGCGACATTTATAACCGAGCCGGCTCGAAGGGGATTATAGGAAGGATCATATAAGGAGGCACCTTCGATAGCGTTAAGTGCCTTGTTTGTGTTCCATATCAAACACACATGATGGCCAGGGCCATTTGGGGAAGGTTGCCAGGGCAAGGAGAACTAAGGTTATTTTACTCGCAGATTTATCATATCGGGGGTGTTATTTTTTTTTTCAAGACCCACTTTATAAAACCAAAGATATTTGGGTGATTTGTTGGAATGTCGCTGAAGTAATAAGCTAAAGTCTATCACCCTTCTTCTCTATGATTTTGTTGGGCTAAGAATTATTATGATGTCATATTTTTGTCAATATATTTAGAATGTCCTTATATATTTTTAGATGAATAATATTCTTGTCTTATAGGGTTGACGCGACTTATAAAACAAAAGAAGAGTAAAAGTCATAAAGACAACGTCTTCATTGTCTTTAACGTATATACCTACACCTATCTATTATAAGACGCTTCATATGTCCAAGGGAGAATAAAGTATAGCTAAATCAAATATTGTACTTTTATACCAAAGAGGCAATTTACTTTTTTGGCAAAATGCAACACTTAATTTTGAATATGTTTCGTTGAAGCGGCAGATAACGGTGTTCATAAATAATTTTTTATTACCTCTTTAAAAATCCTTGTAACGCAAAAAAAAAAATAAATAAAACTTCAAATCGTATTGTATCGCGTTGATGTGGAAAAATTGACTGCAAAAGTCAGTCTTGTATTATAATATGATATGGCTGTGTAAACCTTGTACATATTCTTTTATTATTTATTTCTTTTTAAAAAGGCCGATGCACTTGAAAACCTATTAAAAGAAACTCAAACAATGGCTTATAAGAATTTGCCAAGACAGTGTCTTATTTATTGTAGAGTTATGAGAAAATAAATCAAATCTAATTGGTGAGACTTTGGTTACTTGGGTTGCTTGAAACAAAACAAAAATTGAAATATTTCTCTTTTAAGCTATAATTTCTTTGAAAGGTTGTTTATTTTATGAAAAGTGAAAAAGATTATCAAGTTTTATTTTTAATATAAAAATAGCAAGAAATTTTCCTCGTGCTTGGAGACTTCAATGCTAAAGTCGGGAAGGAAAATATATTTGGGAGATTAGTTGAAAAGTACATCCTCCACGAAACTACAACAGATAACGGCTTCTGACTAATCGACTTTTCTGCAGCTCGTAATACGGTGATAAGTAGCACTAGGTTCCCCAGGTGAAGGATAGATACACACAGTAACCTGGCGATCTCCAGGTGGTCGAACTGCCAACTAAATCGACCACGTGCTAATTGGCGCAAGGCACGCATAGAACATCTTGGACGTACGAACTTTCCGAAGTGCAAACGTGGACTCTGACCACTTTCTTGTTGTGACAAAGTTCAGAGCCCGACTGTCCAACGAAAATAAAGCGAAGAAATTCAACATTGTAAGCCTTAGCACACCTGAGAAAGCCAGAGACATACAGTGAGTAATTGACCGGGAAACTGTCTGTCGTACCCCCAACCACAAGCGGCAACAACCAGTGGAACCAGTATCGCGATATCATTAAGGAGGTAGCCGAGACCACCATAGGCTACCAACCACCTAGAAAAAAGGACCCGTGGTATGATGATGAATACGCGGTATTGAAGCAGGAGACGGAAAATGCACGAATGCAAATGCTGCAAAGGAAAAAAAGAGCAACTAGAGAGGATTTCCATGAAAAGAGAAGGAAAGAGAAAAAACCCTGCACAGAAATAAAATGGCCTGCGCAGCCTCTCAGCTCAGGTATCTCGGGGAGTCTAGTACCGCCACCAACGTCCGCCGGTTCTACAAAACGGCCAGGCAAGTGGCATCTGGTTTTAGGACCTGTACGCAAGCTATTCGAAACAGCGAAAAGAACCTAGTCACCGAAGCTCGGGGAATTGTAGACGTGTTCAAGCAACATTTCCAGCAGCTGATTAGTGGGCAATATGAAGAGGAAGCAACAGGAGAGCAAAGAAGCATTAGACCAGTCAACAATGAAGATCTAGTCCCAGCGCCTAGTACTGAAGGGGTTTAGAAAGCCATCAACAAACTTAAGTACAACAAATCCACCTACCTGCGGAACTCTTCAAGTATGGAGGAGATCAACCAAGTGTGGGAAGAGTAAAGTATGTCCGCCAACTGGTCAAATAGCTCCATATACCCAACCTTCAAAAAAGGCGATCCTATATGTCCTGCAAAAATTACAGAGGCATATTCCTGCTTAATGATGCCTACAAGATCCTATCCAACGTACTATGTGACCGTCTAAAACATTTCTACAACAATATGATCGGAACGTAACAGTTTGGCTTCAGGTCAGGCAAATCAACCATATACCAAATCTTCACATTGAGGCAAATACTGGAAAAGACCAACGAATTTCAAGTCGAGACCCACCATCTTTTCATCGATTTCAAACTCGCATATGATAGCAAAAGTCATCAAGAGCTTCTATTGTAGATGTCGGAACTCGGAATCGTGAAAAAACTGATCCAGCTATGCCACATGACGTTACAAAATACGCGGTGCAACGTGCTTATCCGAGCTATTTCAGACGTGTACAGGGTTCAGACAAGGAGATGCGCTATCATGTGACTTCAACCTAGTCTTGGAGCAGATAGTGCGCAAGAGTGGTGTTAACCTGCAAGTCACTATCTTCAAAATGTCTTTCCAACTGCTTGGTTATGCGGACGACATCGACATCATTGGCCCGCTCCAAGCTAGCTGTTCTAGAAAAAGTGCACACTTTTTTTCATTATGAAAACAATTTTTTTGTATAACTAACAGAATTTTGAAATACAGAATTTTGAAATACAGAATAATGGTTTTACAGAAATTTGAAAAACAGAATTTTAGATTTACAGAATTTTAAATTACAGAATTTCGAAATACAGAATTTTGGAAACTGAATTTTGGCACTTACAGAATTATGACCCCAACCCATTTCAAACAAAACGAAAATGTTGTACATCTAATTTCTTAAATTATTTTAAGCGAACACTATTGGAACAATATCTTATAATAAACATACATTTAATGATAAACATTATTATAAAGATAGACAGGTAAGTTAAAATGGTATGTTAAAATATTTAGACTAGGTACTCAAAACTTAGAAATGTTATAAGAAAACGAAAATGCGACGACCCAATTGCAAGCGCAAGTCCAAGTACAAATACATCAAGTAAAACAACTACGACGATGGCGGGCGGCGGCCACAACAGAGTGAGAATATTTTATTGCAACCGATAAACATTCAAATGAACTACAGGACATGATGATACTTAACCAAAAAAATAGAATGTTTCGAAACCAATGGCTTATAGTCTAATCACTGAAGCCAAAAAAATAGCTAAATTCGGAAATAATCGCCAAGAAGCTGGATTTTGGTAATAGATTCCTCAAGGTGTTCTTAAGAAACTGTCAAAAGTCCCTATCGATATGAGCGCAGCTAACAATTTTACGGGGGGTTAAAGGCCCCCCAAAATGGTTTTTCAGGAATAACTCCCAAATGGTAAGTTGAACAAAAAAGTGTCAAAGACTAATTTGTAGCTTGAAATATTTTATACAAAAATGAATAACATACTTTTTTTCATACAAATAACGGTTTTTTAAATAAACCAATCAGAAGAGTTAAGGGTTTTATTTTTCTATGTAGTTGGGCGACATTCCAAAATTGTGCATTTTGTGATAACAGTATCAATTTTTTATTGTTGGTAGATATCGGTCCACTCTATTTGTCCACCCCTTTAGGTGGGAGAGGCAAATTAAAAAAAAAAAATCTAAAATAGAAAATGAATATTAAAACACAAAGGCAACACTTACAATATTATGTTATAGCTCATCTTAAAGCCAGAAACTCATTATTGTTCCAGGATAAAATATTTTCGCTTACCCAAAGAAGATGCTTTCATATCAGTCTGTTGTCAACAGAATTATCGGAACAGTGGGATGTACTGAAACTGCCTACTTTATTTCATGCAGCTTAGAAGAAGAAAATGCAGATGTCAAAGTTCTCGGTGAAACTTAAGATGATCCAAGCGTAAACTTATACTTTCTGTTCCTTTCATATACATATTTTAAAAATTATTAATGTCATGAACCTAGAGTTCCAATTAAAGCAAATGCGTATTAATTTATTATTTACTATTTTATAAAGTAACACACAAATAATTATAAGACAACCGAATTTTTTAAAGTATCTAAAACAAATGTTTCAAGAATTTATTGCTCAAAACAATGTTGATATAAGATTGATTCAGTTCAGAATTCAGGTACAGAGAATTTTACAAAGAATTAATTGAACAAAATATTGAAACGATTTGACTTCACAAATTCGGCTCTATAGTAGCCTGTAGGACCGCTGCTTGGTGAGGTATTAGCTGAGCTTGAAGAGATTGTGTGCGTTATTTTTATTGTTTAAATTGAATTTTCCTTTTAAATATTATTTAATTAAAATTCTATGCATCCAGTCTATACTAAATAAAAGATAAACCAGTCGACTCTAATAAAATATTTTCTGCTCATGATTGTCAAACAAATTTTGTGGATACATTTTTATACCAGAAAATTATTTCTTTTAATTTTTGAATTTGTATTCAATTCATATTTTGTGAAGCCATTTTAAGGCAAATCAACTTCAATATATGTGTTCCTAATCTTGTATACAAATTTGGCGCCACATTTTTTGTATCTCAATGTATATGCATAAATATCCTACTCTATATAATAATATTATGTCCTCAAAAGTGCGTGCTCTCACTGGTGCACAAGAGCCTAAATTCGTTTAAGTCTTGCAATTTATTTTGCCTATCAGCATCTGGAAGACAATAACATTGGTCAACTAAGGCAATATGGTTTCAAGAAAATTACTTCATTTTTTTCTTTGGATTGGGTTTAGGTACAGCATATACTATGAAACGAAAAAAAAAGAAAAGACTAAAGTACTCTGTGACAAACCACCACACTTTGTCCTGACGCCACATTATGAATATAAATGAAGTAAAATTAGGTCATACGTGAGCCATTGATTTAATTTATCCGATTGGTTTAACTACCTATACATACACATGTGTATATCTTGGCATGTTTCTTAAGCAATTATTTCGAATGGGACTGAAATTTAAGTGAAGTACTTATTCTTAAACAAGAGGATTGTGGTTTACTTTTAACCCGCATGCACCTTCAATATTTCCAACAGCCAGACTTTCTTGTTTTAGATTTAAATGGCAATAAAATAACACTCTTATAGTAAAAAGCTTTTTCTGCGAATTGGTATCAAGGATATTTCATATATGAGACGTATCTACAGAAATACCATACTCGAACATGAAAAAGTCTTTCTCCTTACCTTATTAATAACACCGACTGTCTGGCGCCAGGATTTAACGTGTTGGCATTTGAAAAATGAAACACATACTGAGAGATTCTGCTGTTCTGACTCCTGTGGGGACATAACTTTAAGAGGTTTTCGTTTTTTTTTAATTCAAATAGGTATATGTAGCTGTATTAAAACTAAAAAAAAAAAATGTAAGAACAGGAGTTGGCATATCTATACCAATCGTTTAGGTATTCAAACAATTTATAGAATAATGTTGTGTTTTAATAAATAACATAAACAATTAAGTTACTTGTTCTAAATGTTGATGTTCTTAATTTAGTTGTGACGTCAGAACTATCGCTATATGTACAAGGTCTTATATTATGCGCTAACTATCTTTAAATTTAAATAAAACAAAGTTTGTGTGAGATATCATCCAAATGGCATGTATTATGTGGGGTTTGAAGGCCGATGTGGTTTGTGGTTTTTTCGCATAGACTTGCGAGTTCAGAAAAACCCCCAAGAAAAAAATTCTTACGGAGTCAAATCGCACGATCTCCATGGCCAGTTCATATGACCTCCACGTGAGATGATCATTCCCTCAAATCTCTCGTTCAGAATTTCCAATGTTGGGTGAGCTGTGGCCTGTGTGGAACGTAACGCCGCGCTGTTCTGTTGAAACATGTTGTTTGTATCGATATCATCCAATTCAGGCCAAAAAAAGTTGGTAATCATGGACCTATATAGGACCTATACCAATATAGACCGATGACACCACCCGCCAGCCAAAAA
The DNA here is from genome assembly GCA_929447395.1 of Epistrophe grossulariae. Taxonomy (NCBI): domain Eukaryota; kingdom Metazoa; phylum Arthropoda; class Insecta; order Diptera; family Syrphidae; genus Epistrophe; species Epistrophe grossulariae. Next base: position 143,286,890 of record OV839567.1, on the reverse strand, counting down.
TCCACACCAAACTGTGACTTTTTCGGGATGCATTGGACTTGGACGCTCTCGGATCTCATGTGGATTGGTATCGTTCTACAATTTTGTTTGTTGACGTACCCAATTATCCAGAAAAGTGCCTCATCGTCGAAGACGATTTTTCAATGCAAATTAGAGTCGTTTACCTTCAGCGGACTGCAGACCCAAGTTACGGCGAAAAATTTACCAAGTTGTGGGCTGCGAAAGACCAAGTTTTGGTGAGCCACGCGAAATTGACTGCTTCGGAATTCGGATTCCACTGCACACTCTCACAGACAGCGGCGATGTTTTCAGCAGGTCTTGCATTTCGTTGACGTACGGATGTTGGTCGATCGTTTACTGATCCAGTGGTGACTGGTGAGTGGACTCATATTAATCTTCCACACTGTAAATAGTCCTCTGGCAGCTGTAACTGCTTTAAAATAATGTCGGACCTCATTTGTTTTATCTGCCCACAATGATATTTTGTTGTAAAAAACAAAACAGTTAAGAGGAAAACACGAAGCTACTTTTGTGTAAGCGTTGAATGACGTCTAAATTTTCTTATTTATAATTCCATTTTGTTTGTCTATTATAATAATAAAATAATTGATTTCATATAATTTTAAATGAAAACAAAATAATTTTCTAACAGCTGATTACCAAAATGACAGACGTCAGTCAAAGTGCAGTCGAAAGTATAGTTGCGTAACGGAGTCAGCACTAACACAAGAGTAACTTTGTGTTTTCCGCTTTATTCACTTTTTTTATTTACAATAGCCTAGTTCCTTTATTTTGAAACTCTGTGCATTTCTGTGAATTTCTACACCAAAGTCTGTCAAAGTTAGGGATGCCAGACGTCCCGCTAGGCGCGGGACAGTCCCGCAAAACGTCTTTTGTCCCGCAAGTGTCCCGCCGCTTATAAGTTTAACACGTGCTTTAACAAATGTTTTGAAAAGACGTACTTCATATGAAGATATCAAACCGTTGCTGTAATTTGGCTTCCTCGCAAGCTGAATATTCAGATGAATTATAAGATTTATAAGATTGCATATAAATATGTTTAGGAAGACTGATAAGATTGCTTTATTATTATTAAATATCTGTCGATATTTGGAAAAACTTTTTTAAAAAGAATTCAGCCCCTAACTTTGAAAAATTATATGGTTTTGTTTTTTCTTTTTGAAGTAAAACTTCTTTTGCGGCATGGGGGTAAAAAATTTTTCTATAGAGCTGTCAGTGACATGTCAAACCGACATACAAATTCCCGTCACGAATTACAAAATTCAGCGTCACGATTTTGCAACGGTTCTGAGTTTCAAATCGAGTGCTCTGAGTGGTAGCACTTGAAAAATACTTGCCCTGTTGTCGTGAAAGAAGTTTTACTTCTAGCGCGTGTACATAAGTACGCACACTCTTTTTTTTTTAATTTAGAATGCCAGCTTAGAAAGAATTTTTAGTTTTATGAAAAACTCATGGCGTGAAGAAAGAAATAAAGTTTCTATGTCGGTATTAGGAGCGAAATTGTTGATTAAACAAAATTTTAATATGACTTGTAGAGAATTCAAGATTTCTGGTAAAATGATTTTGGTTTAAAAGAAATTGTTTCAAAAATCTCATGAGCAGAAAAATATATATAAAAACCTACCTTTTTACCTTGTAAAAATTTATGAAATTTTACTTTTATTAAAAGACTTTAAGTTTTGTTTTTATTATTAATTAACTTTTAATGTTGTTAACTTTTATAGTTTTCAATTTATTTTGTTTTTAGGTAATTTTGTATTTATTTATTTACACCTTAGCTCATTATGTTGTATGTTCACTCATAAATTATGAATGTTGAATAAAAAACTGATTTAAAATTGAAGACTTTTTTTCGAATAACAAATAAATTATACTTTTAAAGTTTTCGGAAAGGTTATGTTCTCAAAATAAATTTGTCCGGCAAAGAAAATTTTCAAATCTGGCATCCCTAGTCAAAGTTCATATAAAAAAAAGTGTGAGTGCCGGGACTCACGGTTAAGATGTGTAAACATCAACATTCGTCCGAATGCCCCATAGACCGAGAGCCTACATCAAATTTAGGGTGTGGATGATAGCAAAAATTTAGTGGTATTTTAGATCTTAACTTTTCATAAGCAAATTTGAAAATCGGTAATGATGCATGGAAAATGTGTTTTTTAGTTTACCGACAAAGACCCCAACCACGCTTATAAAAAGTTAAGATCTATCTAAACATACCAGTGAATTTTTGCGATCACTCACACCCACAAACAGCAGTGGGCTCTTAGCCATTCATTAAAATTATAATTAAAAATATTTTCCAGTCAATGACCTTATTTCGTCTAATTTGCCAAAAAAGGCGGCCTTCTATGTTAAAACCCTGCAGCCATGATGAAAGCCCAGTCCATGTACTATATGGTCTAAGCAACCAACCACATTTCAACCCAAACTGAACTCGACTTTTTGATTTCGTATATAAACACTCAGCGTTTTGTTACTGAGCGTACATAGCGTTGAACGCACTCAATTTTCGTGAAGCTCAGAACAGAGATTATGGATAATTCATAAGTCTGCTATTACACGATGAATCTAGTTGCATGCGCCTTCTTCGAATTCTTCCTTGTTATTTCGTCCGCTGTTTCAAGCGCTATTAGACGGTGAAACCACAGTCATGAATCTAATTTGACAGTTCTCTTTATTTTTCATTTTCGTGTTGGGCTGTGCTCAAGCAATAAAAAACCTTTTTCTGTTTTTATTTTTGTTTTCATTATTTGATAAATTGAAGAAAGAAAGGTTTGTGTGCCTTTAAATGAATATCAGTCAAGAAAAGCAATAATTTATTTTATTTATGTTGTTTTTAAAGATGAATTTCTCATTTCTGGAAAGCCTATAAGGCTATCAATAACAGTGCGTTGCATCGAAATTTACTCTTTGAACAATAAAACCATATGAAGCAGAATAGTAAAAAAACGGGACAAGAGAAAAGAGAAACGTCAAAAAGTTGCACCGAAAATTTTACCCACGCGACACCGGTCACTTTTTTCCGTCTCATCTTTTCGATTTTTTTTTCTCTTTTGCACTTACGTAGTTCGAAAAGTCGAATGCGTCTAGATGCATCGTGTAATAGCAGACTAATCTCTGGCTCAGAATCAAAATCACGACCAAGGCTACAAGATAAGAATCACGACTACAAAATACGTAACGTTTTTTTTCACCCTACCGCCAGTATAGATGTTTACACAACAAAAATCTCTGGAACTGAAAGGAAAACAAAGTAGAAAAACCGCTCTGGTCTCAAAGTAGTCATGTAATTGAAAAAAAGTACTGCAAAGAATAAAAAATACGGATAATGCTAAAGAAGCGTCAAAAAAGAGTCTCGTAAAACTTGGCCCAAGACTCACAGGGCAACTGGTCTTCCGTCTTATCTTTTTTCTCTTTCGCACTCATTATGTTTGAATAGAGTCAGACGCAAAGAATTATTGTGTAATAGGTGCTTAATATATCCTCTAAGCAGCCAACCAAATTTCAACCCGAACTGAACTCCTTTCGATTTCGTATATAAATACTCAACGTTTAGTTACTGAACATACATATTGTTGAACGCACTCAATTTTCGTAAAGCTCAGAATCACGACCACGATCACGATCACGATTACAACGTTACGTTACGTTTTCTTTTCACCCTACCGCCAGTATAGATGTTTACACATCAAAAATAAAATAACGTAGAAATTCACACAAATGCACAGAGTTTTAAAGTAAAGGAACACACCTAATATTTTTCTTTTAATTAATAATTTTTATGGCGACACAGATAAGCACTAAAAGCTTCAATATTTTTTCCTGGCTCTTTTTTTCTTCATATAAATTGAAACGTCAAAAGTGCTGTTCGAGAAAAGTTAAAATTTCGCAAACCATTGTTGCGTTTCATTCTGCTCGTAGCATTGATTTTGTGTGTATTTAATATTTTGACAGATGTTCCGGCTGCAACTCCGGCCTCGGCTCTCAGCTCTGTAAAATAGTGTTCAACCAGTAAAATGGGCGATGCACGGGGAACGTAGCCGAAACAGAACATCCATTTTGATAAAACAATTTTATTATTTGCACAAGTGTTGTTGACTGGCAAAACAGACTGAATAAATTTCAACCAATTTGACAGATGTAGGTTCAACAATATGCCCGCTATCAACTGTCATTAAATTTCAGAAGTCCCTATTCAGAAGACCTTTTACATCGCGACGAATAGAACTCGTATTTGAAGAAGATATAGGAAACATCGCTTCAATATATTAGGCACTAAGATAATATCACAGCTCAATAGTTTAACTAAAATCGTTGCAGCCATTTGAAAGAAAATTTGAATAAAACCGAAACAGTTGTACAGGACATAGATGAGCTTAAACAAAAATTCAAATTTCTAAAGAATAACGTAGAAATGCTCTGTACCAAATTTGAAGCAAATCGGTCCATTACGTTTAAAACATTTGGTTCGATTTAAAGCGTACAAACGCAAGGACCATGACGGTATGACGTAATCAACTTTTTTGAACGTAATCTTAAGTTTGATTTACATCAAACTTTTTTACATGAAACCATGTATGTACCCTACTTACCCTATGACTTATGAGCAAGTAAAGATAAAACCATTGAGTATAACAGCGACTTAAAAATATCACCATCTCTTGGATTCTAAGTTTTTCAACAAATATAAATATATTATTACTCCTCATCTCATCGTCTTTGAAAACAAACTGACAATTTAGCAATTTAACACTTTTGGTTAGGTACCCTATATACACCCGCACTCAAAACTTCGCAAAGCCAATCAAAAACTAAACTAAAAATTTTCATCTAAAGTTAAAAGTTTTTACCAAAATCGTTTTTTTCTGTTTTTTTTTTTTTTGTTTTTGTAGTAAAAGTTAAGTCAACAACTATACTAGATATACTATAGATATAAAGATGTGTTCTCATTTTTGTGGTTGGCGCCATTACAAGCACATACTCAGCTTGAGCTAAAATCATGCGACGACTGACGATGATAGTTTTATATGCAGGAAGGTGGGTTAGGGATTTTTTATGGCAAAAGTTTTTCCCCAGATTTTATTATTTGTGTTCCAAGTGTTTAGTGCTCCCACGAGAATATAGGTAGTACTTTCTATATAAGCACTTGTTCTAGTTTTCATAACTCTGCATGTTGAACATCACGTAAAATGAAATAAAAATGCATTTAAGTTTATATTTTATTTACATTTTTTTATTGAGATTTGATAGGTTCATACAAAAAAAAACAAATATTAAGTGGATATAGTTTTACCGCAAATTTATTATAATGTTTTAGTGGTTTAATTTTATAGACAAATGCATTATATAGTTTTTATTGTGGAAGTAAAATATTATATCCAGTTGTTGCATGAATTTATATGAGACAAAAAAACCTGAAAGAAAAGAAAAAAAAAAGCAAAACGTCAAATGCATTCCTTTTCTTTTATATAATTTTGGTATCTATATGGGATCACTACGTTTTCCCGCGATCGTTTTCCCGTGTAACGTTTGCCCGCCGCGCGGATTTGAAAGGTAGTTTTTTTGTTACAATCCCGCAGCACGATATCCCGCGGAACGATTGCCTATGAAATTTTCCACGGGATTGGCGGCGGGATAGGCAATACTAATTAGTAGATACTTTTTGACAATACTTTTTTGCATTTATGCAATAAATATTTTATGTTTGTTAAAATATCTAATATTTTTTTTTCATTTAAGCGTTTTTTTATTTTTTTTTTATTTTCATAAAAAAAAACTACCAAATGATAAAAAAAAAACTTTTCATACACTCAACTTCGCACCTACCCCAAATCCTATAGTGTGCCCAGCAGGGGGGTTGCAGGGGGCAGCATGCCCCCCCTTATACATAGCTCACCTTAACACAAGAAAAGACTTTTGTATACAAAAAAACTACTATTGAAATGAATTTTGTTCATGCGCTGTCGATTTGTATTAAAAAAAGTAGGAATCGGCGGGCAAGCGTTACACGGGAAATTGTTATTCGGGATATCGTTCTGCGGGAAAACGTTTTGCGGGAAAATGTTTTGCGGGAAAATGTACGCGGGAAAACGTGACGCGGGAAAACGTGCCGCGGGAAAACGTAGCCAACCCGTTTCAGAGTTTCTTCCCTGTTATTTTGAAATCAATCCTCGTTGAAAAGCTATCCTATAATTCTTAAAGAAAATTTACATTAATTACTACAGGGTGCGGGTCAAAAGTTTGTTCCAAATTTAAAAAAAATCATAACTCTTCTGTTTTAAACTTTGTTTCTTTTCTTTTTTTTAAAGGTATACTTATAAAACAAACTTGGGAGATTAACTAAAATGAACTACAGCGCTTTAAGCCTCAACTACATAAGCCAAAAAAGTGCAAAAGTGAAAATTTTTAAATTGATTTTGTGATAGTTTTTCTGACTAGAAAACTTATAAAAATGATGCAGAAAGCTTAAATTTTGGTTTAAAAACAAATTTGTGTATTCTTTTTCACAAAACAACGGCGCTAGCGGTAAAAAAAATATTTTTACTTTTGTACTTCAGTACTTTTTGGCTTATGTAGTTAAGCCTTTAGAGAGGACCAAACTAATTGAATTTTATTTTGAAAATAATCACTCGATTATTGTAACCCAAAGAGCTTATCGGCGTCATTTTAATGTGTGAAATCCACCCTCTGCGCACATGATTACGTCACTGATGGCACGATTTTGTCAACATGGAGTTGTAGTTGATCTTCCTCAAACAGGAAACCCTGGCACTGCCTGAACTGAAGCGAATATGGAACGCAATCTTGCAAGCGTTGTGGAGAGTCCAGAAACATCGACAGGAAGGCGCTCTGGTCAACTGGGTGTGTACTGCAGTTCATTGCGAAGAGTTCTAAGAAGTCCTGTGATGTGGTTTTAGCAGGATGGAGCTACTGCGCACAATGCTCGAGTTACATGCAAAGACAATCAGCATGTCAACATAAATATAAATTATATGAATGTACATATAATACAGATTCAGAGTGTACATCATCATCTCAGATGTGAACAGCTGTGCTAATAAAAGACATAAAATGTTCTCCTGTACAACAGTGATTATTATGTACCTACAAGAGAGAGAGTTATTCAATTAGTGCATAGCACACTAAGCAGTAAGCATATACATAACAGGAATTACCGTTGCCGAGAATATATAGGAACATACACATATATACCATCGTGCGGAGTGGAGAGATATAGAAAAATAACACTGGATTTATTATTGGTTTGACCATTATGGAAGCGACAACCAATTTTCGTTAGTGAGAAAAATAAAAAATTAAGAAATTAAGGGCCAGTTTCACAGTGAATGACACTTAAGTGCCAAATATGGAAAACTAATTCCCAATATCACAGTGTAAACTTATCGGAATAAGTGACACTTAAGTCTCCCATGTTGGCCACTTATAAGTTCTACTTACTCAGGTAGTAAAATTGCGGCTAAAGTGCAAAAATGTAAAAATTAAGTGCCACTTATTTTGTGAAGTGTGCACTGTGAAACTGGCATTAAATTACATAGCTTAAATATAAAACTTATAGAAAATTATAATTAGTTGTATTTATTGAACAGAAAATGCAAATGAATAAATAAAAATTTAACTTAATAAGGGTGTTCACGCAACGTCGTAAGTTTACTAATTGTGTAAAATGATAAGTTTACCCAAAAGTTTGCGTGAACGCCCTTTTAATTCACTTGGTTAAATGCGGTGTAATTGAATCAGCTGTTCGCTAAACGTCAAATATGAAGCTCCAAAATATGTATACAAATAAGCGTGTTCAGATTTCGAAATTATTTTTAAATATAGAACCTCTCCCAAACTACCTAACTTGAAATCGGAGCAGAATGTCTCGGAACGGAAAAAAATGTAAGGTACACGAAAAAAACAGGTTTTTTTTAAGCCTGATGGGAATTATATGAGAAAACGATTTCGGGGTTAAATGTAGAACTGTATATAGTCGCAAACTCATGGCACTGATCGAACGAAAATGAGCGAATACAAGAAAAATCATATGGCACGCCCATAATGGTGCAGGATATCTACTTTTCCTTCAGTTTAGTTCACTTTCGTTTTCGGCAGTAAAAGTTGTCCTGAGCTCAACACAACTGAAATTTGATGAAAGAAGAATAAAAAGAATAAATGGTTCTTTTCACTTCGATGGCAATTCGGAAAACATAACACAAGTAAAAGCATTTACTTTTGTATATCCATATGGCCCATTATATGTATTTGTGTAAATAAACTATGCTGATTAATAGTCAGAAAATGTGCATGTCCTAATTATTTTTTTTTTTGTATAAACAACGATTTTATTCACAACTTTCATCGCCAACTAATCTCAATGCGATAGTTACAGAACACGGGCAGAGTTTTTTTTTTGTACTTCACTTCTAGCTAGATATGTACTAGATCGTCAGCTATGACGCCTTGGATAACGGCTTTTCAACGGCCTATAACCGGCTTATTAACGGCTTTCAACCGGCTTATCAGCGGCTCTTAACCGACTTATGAACGGCTTTTAACCGGCATATCAAAGGCTATTAACCGGCTTATCAACGATTAACCGGCTTATCAAGAGCTTTTAACTGGCTTATCTGCGGCTCTTAACCGGCTTGTCAACGGCTTTTAACCGGCTTATCAACTGCTGTAAACCGGCTTATCAGCGGTGCTTAACCGACTTATCAACGTTTTTTAACCGGATTATCAACGACTCTTAACCGGATTATCACTCACTTGTTTAAATTATTTATTTAAATTACCAACAACAAAATATTTAGAAATAAAGAAAGCAGTGTAATTTGTAATTAAGGCGAATTCAATAACTCCAGTCTCCAAAGTCGAAATTTATTACATTTTAACGCTGAATTTAAATTTGAGTTTCATACCAACCAAGAGAGTAGAGGTAGATGAATTTTTAAGAGATTTGAGTAGGATATTTTATCCATTCGATCAAAGAAGTTCTTGAAAAGTTGAGAGCACTTAACTCAAATGGATTAAAAATGACAAATTTTCATCTCAAATTAATTGTCCCTCAGTAACATGCAATTTCATTCTGTTAGCAGCTTGTTGTTTAGATTAAGTATGCATTTGGGTTAGCCCTAAACAATGCGGTCATTTATAGGTCTTCTTGGTGGTATAGTTTAGTCATTCTAATATCACCAAAATCTAATAGAAAACGAAAGTATACCCTAACTAATTCTGGCTACGTATATGGGATATTTCATTATTTCGACTCCTGCAATCTCTCTTATACTAAACATCCTATAACAATGCAGCAGATCCTATAAGGATTACGGTTTAATGTGTTTATATACATACATCTATTTAATTGTCATTAAGTCATCCCTGTGTGTGGCCTCGTGCGTCGTGCTTATGGCTGCAATCGAAACATCATAACAACAAGTTCATTAACAATACTTTGGAGCAACTATAAGGCACACAAATAGCCACAGAGAGTGCTTGTACCACAAGAGTGTATTTAAAGACCCGAATCACATTTAGAATCCCGTGCAGATGCAAGAATCTCAGTAAATATGCATGTATATACCACACCAGAGAGATCCTTCCTTTCGATATATATAGACTTCTGAAAGTATAGTCTATAGGAGAGAGGAACACTGCAAAATTCACCGATAGTAATTGCATTACAGGATGAAAGGTCCTTTTCCTCCATATTCCTATATCAATGTGCCCAGAGATAAAGCTATTATACCGGCCAAAGTACAATTTGAAAACGATGAGATTGAGAAAATTAACTGCTCCTTGGAGACTCTTACCCTTAATTGCGCTGTTATTGACCGGTATATAGTTAGGTTGAATTGCGAATATAGAGTACGTGTTATGGGTTAAGGGGGAGAGATTTCTGTTTCTGAAAATTTTGTCAAAAAGACTGTTTTTTTGTGATAATTTTCAAAGTTAATTACTGCGATGGGATAACCTAAAAGTTTTTTGGACAAATTGAACGGTCGAAAGGTTTTTCTGCAAATCGTGATGGTTAAAGATTTGCTGATAAATTTGGTTTGGTTAATAAATCAAGTAGGTAACTATTATTAGCTTTGTTTTATTTAAAATGGCATGAACATGTAAAGACTATAATTGTATACAGTTCTAAAGTTTCAGATAAATATATTGACAAAAAAAATAGTAGGTACACGATTGTTTCATAAAATAACAACTTTAACCATTCAGAAAATACGATTGCAGATATTTTTAAATTATCTATACTAATCACGATTTCAATGACCTTAGGAAGAAGGGAGCTAAGCAGGGTTAGAACCTCACCAGTAAAATTTCGGAGTAGATTTGTAAAACAAGTTGAGTACATCCCGAGTAGATTTTTATCACAAAAAAAAAATTCCATTTGTTTCAGAAAAGAATGTATCAGAATCAGAGTTAGTTAAAAATAGAAAAATACAGTGCTGTCATTTCCTTTCATGTGGTTTGGCTAAAAAGAAGGAGTAGATCTCAAAAAAGTGGAGTGATGGAGTAGATTTATTTACTTACTTAAAATTGGAGTAAATTTACTTCGATTGGAGTAAGGTTCTAACTTATTATTATTATTTATTGTATATTATTCATACTTGAATGTCAGTCAATTTCATTGAATTTCTGAACAACAACAACAACTTAAATGTATACGAATGGTATACGAATTAATTTATAATTCGTTTTAATTAATTATTTGGCTGGAGATATAGCTATTTGAAGGGGTGCCTAAGCCCTATCATCAGTCTCCTTATTAGTGGTGCTGAGCTTTAATCCAATTTTATTATGAAAAACTTTCTGCACACATGAGATTCGAACCCACGCATATCAGATTTGCTCAGTCTTAGAAGTCGTATGCACTACGCATTCCACTACTTTAGACCACTGACGTCACAGGTCGAGATGTGTATCGTTTGTTTATCAAATGCATTTGGAGCATCGCATATTTCTAAGCGCCTTAGGGGTTGGCACCCCTTGAAATAGCTATATCTCCAGCCAAATAATTAATTAAAACGATTTATAAATTAATTCGTATACCATTGGTGGTAGCACCTTTAAGTTGTTGTTGTTGTTCAGAAATTCAGAAGGGTTCTAACGCTAAGGTTAAGTTCAAATGGACGATAGTTAGATCCGGAAGAAGATTCGTTTTTTCTGGTACACGTACTGGCTGGAACAGACGCTGTTTTCTATCTGCTATGAAAGATACCCAGCAGAGTTGTAAAAAATGCAGTCTTTTCGGTACTGCAGTTAATTGACTAAAAAGACTAATTTCCTTAAGTCTTTTAACTTACAAAAAGACTTTAACTGTAATCCGGGCAGTCGCAGTCAGTACTAATATTAGTACTGTGCAGTTAAAAAAGCAGTTAATTGACTAAAAGTTAATTAACTGCAGTACTTTTTAACTGGTGTTAGTCTTTTTAGTCAATAGAAAGTCTTAAGTACTGGCCTTGTTTTGATTTTAGTCAGTAAGTCTTTTAACTGCAGTTAATTAACTGTAAGTTAATTAACTTATTTTTCGTCTTTTAACTAAAATACTTGAGACTTGTACTTATAAAACCACAGGATGTGATATTTTGCAAGTACAATGTTGGAAATGGCATGTGGAATGTGGCATATGACATATTGCATGTTATATGTTACATGCGGCATGTGCCACTTGGCACGTGGTATGTAAGCCTTTTATAATTTTTTTAGACTTTTTATTGAAACTTAAGAATTGTATTTAATTTATAAAAAAACAGTACCTACATATATGTAATAAAAAACATATCATTAAATTTTTACATTTATTTTATATTGAATGTCTTTATTATATTATACACAATATATCAAATACATACAAAATCTCATGTAATTGAAGTTATTTCAATAAAAAAAAAGGTCCAAATGTAAAATACATACATACACATACATTATGGGAAAGAAACGAAAAACAATTTCTTTGAATAGATTACATAAATAAAACAAAAAAAAAACATTGCAAAAATTTTAATAGATGATTCCACTTTGGTACTTTTTATAATCACACTCATCAGCACTTCAGTGTTTAATACTGTATTTGTTGTATGGATGTAGCATATTCTGCTGACTTTCTGTAACGGTCAATTTCTCTTCTTTTTATTTTAATTAGGGATGGTCAGGAGCAGAGACAAGAGACATTTATCGGTCTCGGTCTCGTTGCAATCGAAAAAAATTCTATATCTGGGCATCGATCGGTGTGGTATAACACGTTTCGATATCATAAGGTTTTTTTTTGTGGAAGAAATATCGAAATAAAGTTATAATCTTGAAAATGGGTAACTAACTGAATTTTTTTTGAAAATGAATAACTAACAGTTTTTTTTTTGAAACTATAGGTTTAGGTTTTATTAAATACTTAAAAAAGACCGCCATTTTTGTTTATAAATAAAAAAAATTTATAGCTGTATGAAAAATTTTTATAACACAACCATTGTAATCAGTAATCACTTTTGAAATGTTTTATCAGAATTTCAAATTTTGTTCAAGAAATCAGAAGGCAAATCTTTACTATTTATCTTGATGTTTGATATGCATCAGGGTTGGAACCTCAGTAGTAAAATTTAGGCCCAGATTTGTAAAAAAATTAGTAAGTCGAAAACATCTGCAATCTATGCTCTTGATTGTATTATTTCCACAGCATTTTAGCAAGAAGTATGGAATAAAAAATTTAAGTAGATAATTTTATAGCAGTAAAAGATTTGAAAAGTATCTTAAAGTAATAAAAACGACGAAAACGGTTTGAAAACAAAAAGTTAAGTTTTCAAAAACTATATTTTAACCAAAAAATTATTGCAACAAAAATTTAATTTTTTTAGCAAAAAAATAAAAAAAACACATAAATACCATGTCGTTTAATAACAGAGTAGAATTTTAGATTTAAACATTAAGAGTCGGAGTTGGTTAAAAATTTATTAAAACAGTGATGTCATTTACTTTCACTTGGTTTGGCTTAAGAATTTTTGATTTTTTCCAGTGTGGAAACAAAGAAGAACATATTTATTTTTTTTTCTTAAATTTTTAGTTAATTCTAAAGCTGATATGCATGTTTTACAATACATCAAATCTTTCATGCCATCCAGTTGTTCGTTTAATTTTTTCTCTAAAACATCTCTTTAAATTTCCGATTATCGAAAAAATGATTTTAACAAGTGAAAGAAAACTGATCTAAGGTTTTATGCTGTAGCCAAAAAGAGAGCGACCGCTTCACTCATATTCTCATCACCTAAATAAAAAATTTTACAAAAGATGCGCATTCTTGTTTAGCCGCTCTCAAAATTGTTAAATCAATGTGAGAAAATTATTTAAATTAAATAAAACTAACTGTTGGTAGTGTGAACGTAAATAATAGTGAATGCCAAGTTAATGTAAAATAGTTTACATTGAAAAACGGTTAATCAGTGCTTTTTTTGAATATTCTGTTGGACCGATTTACAAAATGATAAAAATTGTATTAGATTTATTTGAAAAAATTGACTTAATGAAGTTTAAAACCGATGCTAAGTTTCCCGGTTTAATAAAAAGAAAAGATGCTTGGGATTATCAGGACTTGTATGAACTTATGCTAAAAGAAATACTGGAAATACAAGATCGCTTGTCACATGTTGTAAAAAATAATGTTTTTTCATTTCATGTAAACCACATGATATTAAGACAACTTTTAGTATGCGACAATACTATTTCAAGTTGTGAAAAAATTATTTATATACTTAAACAGTATAATGATGGATATGCAACAGACAATGAACATGAAATAATGAATTTGGAAGAGTAAGTATAATAACAAAATATCTCAATTAAGAAACACTTATGTCTTTTATATTTATAGGGATTTCTTTGATCTGGATGATTTTTATTTATTTGAAGATGGTTATGATGATATTGAAGATTAATCATTCTCTTGGAGAGAAGAGATAGAATTTTTTGTTTTTATGTTTTTTTTTGTTGAGAAAATGTAATTAACTTTACTTTCTATTAAAATGATTTTTTTTCAAAAAGTTTGAACAAATTCTTTAATTATTTGCTCTTATTTTATATCAATCTGTGGTTTTAAAGTCTGAATATTTTAAACCTATTTATGTAATTTAAAAAGAAGTAATCTAGTTATGCGTGGCCTCACCAACTAAAAACGAAGCTGAGTCTAAGGAAGTATAATGTGTATATGTGAGTACTGAGTATACAAGAATGAACAATAAAGCACCATGTTTCGCATATGCAATCGATCTTACAATTTAAACTAAATAATTGTTTAACATACACATAATTATAGAAATAAATTGATAAAACAACTTTCCACCTGTTTTATATGATTTCTTTTATAAATAAAAAAAATTAATGAGACACAAAATTAAAAAAAACGACCTAACACTATCATCGCAATGTCAAGTTTAATGAAAATCTCGAGTTTTTTGCCAATCTATAAATTGTCTTTAGTATAAATTTATCACAAATAAAAAACAATTTAAAGTTTTACTTGTTAGTTCTCTACCTACGGGAGCATGTATGTATATAAAAATTTACTTAAAAATTAACTTACATTTTGGTGTTTAGCGAAGTTTTGGTGATTTTGTTTGATAATTTTTGAAAAATCCGACGAAGCAATAATGTTCAACGTGTGTGTAGCGCATTTAACATGTTTGGGGAGACAATTTTCAAATATTTCGTTGCAACAATTTAGGGATGCAGCTTCATCGTCAATCTCAACGTTGCCCATATCATCTTCATCATTGAAAATACTATTTTCTAACCCAAACTCCTTAAAAGCCTTTACAAAATTTGACCCATTGTCAGTTACCGTTGCAACAACGTTTTGGGAATTTAATCCAAATTCGGCATGGATTTGGTGAATCATGTCATTGATTCGGTCATATGAATGTGACCCCGAAAAACGTCTGCACGCAAGGGCAACTGACTTTCTTTCAAAATTGTCATTCAGCCAATGACACGTATAACCAAAAAAGCTCCGATGTTTGGTCGACCACACATCCGCTGTTGTGCAAAAATATTCATTTTTCGAAATAATATTTTGAATATTTTTGATCAATGATGCATAAGACTGGTCGATTACTTTTACAGCGGTGGGGCGGCTCATAATCTTTAAGTCAGAATTTGCAAATGTTATCAGATTTTTAAATGCCTGACTTTCTATAAAAGATATTGGCAAAGTATTTTCGGCTATCATGTCAACAGTTAAATGGTTGAATTTTTCTTGTTTTGAAATGGAACTTGCACTCTTCTTTACAGTTGATTTATTTTTTTCAAACTCTTCAAAAGCGTTTTGGTGTCTTGCCTTGATATGGCGTTTGAAATTGGATGTTATTGACTTAGATCCTTTTATTTTTGCTTTGCACGCACCGCATTCCGCAACAATCCCTTTTGACTTTCTGTTGAATTCTGTGTCATTTAACTATAAAAAGTAAATACAATTTAACAGTCGCTCATTTTGTTAAGCAAAGTAAAAGGTGGATGGACAAAATTATTTCCTTGGATACTTGGAAGACCAAATTTATCGATTTTTTTACCTAAAGTTGGACTAGATTGATATATAAATAAAGCATAGTAAAATAATAAATAATAAAATTTAAAGTATCAATGTAATTACAAATACATTGATTAAACAACCTCTAAAATTGTGTATACATCAACATGATTTATGAAAACAAAATATTGAAAATGTTACATTACATACATCAAAAATTTCCTTACTTAAAAAAAAAAAAAAACGGTACGCAATTTTTTTAGCATTTATTAATGCGGAGTAAAGAAATTAGTTTTGATAAGAAATCATCTAACCATTTTCGAAATATAGTATTTTCAAAAATTAATTTAAATTTTTTATTAAATCCAAATTTTGATTTTTTGAGAATTTTGTTATGAAATATTGCTTATTAGGAGCTCTTGTGTAAACAATTTCATCAAAATCGGCTGCAGAGATAATAAGATAGTCAAAACCCTGAAAAATGGTTCTGTGAGAGATACTGTTATTAACAGATACAAAATTTGTTCCAATCATATCGCAAATCGTACTGATACTTTTATCGAATGAGATTTTCCTTACCGGTTTTAAAACACTATAATTGTATGGGTTGTAGGTATACCGATATTTTTCTTTTATAAGAATAATTTGTATTTATAATCTACTAGACATTTAAAAAAACTGCTGAGTCCCAAGTTTAATAAAAACGGATCAAGTCGTTTTCAAATTTATAATTATGAAGTTCTCAAAAAAAATTTATGTTTTATTAAACACCCATTCTAACCACAAAGCAAAATTAGACCATTGATGAAATTTAAATTAAATTTTTGTCATGAAATCGATGAATTAAAAAAGGTAGTTCAAAACTCCATTTATTCGCCAAATTGGGTTGAACAAAAATAATTTTTTTTTTATTTTTCAAAAACTTTCTTAAATAAGTCATGCTAACAGTATTAAATGCTCTTATCAATTTAAATACCAGCACTAAAAACCAAATAGTTTAAGGTAAATTTTAATAGTTATAACAATTTTTTGTTTATTACATATGCATATAGTTTTCTAAATTAAAAAAGCTATTTTTTATTTTAAATTTTTGATTTACTCAAATGGGGAGATGTAAACATTTATGACCATATGAGTGCATTACTTACTTCATCTTTAATTAGAAAAACCTGGCCACAAACAATTATTTTTTCATATGTCTCATCTTCGCTGATCAAACTACTTGAAGTCAATGCCGATGGAGAAGAATCTGTATGAGGAGCAGTCACATTCGATGAGGCTGAATCAAGCCGTCTGGTCTTTTCTGGTCTTTCATTTACTTCATTTAAGACCGAATATGGTCTTTTAGAACTTTTGTATTGATCCTCACCAGCAAATGTGGGATCAGTTTCATAGTCATCAGAAGAAAAATCCATGGCTCTTACACAACAATAAATTCACAACACTTCCACTTTAAATCGGCGACTGAATAAGATAAGCTTAAATTTGAATGAATAATAACATCTTCAGCTAGTTGTTGCAAAGATTTTAAAATAACGTTTAGCAAGGTCTTGCAATGCAATGTGGACAACATTAATAAAATGCACGACTAGGTTGCACATACTAGCTCTTCTTATTCAAATTGCTTCCAATGTTCTAGCTTCGGACAAGACAAATTGTAAAATATACATTTGTCGTTAATATTTTTTTATTGTTGATTAACTCTAAAACAAATTTACAATCATTTTGATTTGTTTGGAATTTTTTAAATTAAAAAATATGCAGTACAAAAATATATAATAGAAAAATATGTAATACAAATTTTACCAAATCGACACAACCAAATTAGATTTTTTAAAAACTCATGAAGTTGGTTGTAAATACATTGCTACATATATCATACATTATATAGCACGTCAATAGTTGTTCCGCATTAAAGATCATTTCTAATAAAAATTCTTAAACCTTACAACATTATCTCCAAAATAAATTTCACGAAACAAGAAGAACCCTTAATGCATTAACTTTCGTTAATTGTAAAAAATCTATGGCAATGACTGTATTGCGTATAACAATATTTTTTTATGCTGAACTGACACTTGGGAGTAGCAAGTAGTGTTAAGAGCGTTAAACTTAGGGCTGGCATTGAGACGATGAAAGTATCGATCTCGTCTCGGTATCGTTTAGGTCTCGCCACTGTCAGATCTCGGGTTACCTACTTAAATAATTGCAGCTTCTAGATTATAACTTTATTTCGATATTTCTTCCACAAAAAAAAACCTTATGATATCGAAACGTGTTATACCACACCGATCGATGCCCAGATATAGAATTTTTTTCGATTGCAACGAGACCGAGACCGATAAATGTCTCTTGTCTCTGCTCCTGACCATCCCTAATTAAAATAAAAAGAAGAGAAATTGACCGTTACAGAAAGTCAGCAGAATATGCTACATCCATACAACAAATACAGTATTAAACACTGAAGTGCTGATGAGTGTGATTATAAAAAGTACCAAAGTGGAATCATCTATTAAAATTTTTGCAATGTTTTTTTTTTGTTTTATTTATGTAATCTATTCAAAGAAATTGTTTTTCGTTTCTTTCCCATAATGTATGTGTATGTATGTATTTTACATTTGGACCTTTTTTTTTATTGAAATAACTTCAATTACATGAGATTTTGTATGTATTTGATATATTGTGTATAATATAATAAAGACATTCAATATAAAATAAATGTAAAAATTTAATGATATGTTTTTTATTACATATATGTAGGTACTGTTTTTTTATAAATTAAATACAATTCTTAAGTTTCAATAAAAAGTCTAAAAAAATTATAAAAGGCTTACATACCACGTGCCAAGTGGCACATGCCGCATGTAACATATAACATGCAATATGTCATATGCCACATTCCACATGCCATTTCCAACATTGTACTTGCAAAATATCACATCCTGTGGTTTTATAAGTACAAGTCTCAAGTATTTTAGTTAAAAGACGAAAAATAAGTTAATTAACTTACAGTTAATTAACTGCAGTTAAAAGACTTACTGACTAAAATCAAAACAAGGCCAGTACTTAAGACTTTCTATTGACTAAAAAGACTAACACCAGTTAAAAAGTACTGCAGTTAATTAACTTTTAGTCAATTAACTGCTTTTTTAACTGCACAGTACTAATATTAGTACTGACTGCGACTGCCCGGATTACAGTTAAAGTCTTTTTGTAAGTTAAAAGACTTAAGGAAATTAGTCTTTTTAGTCAATTAACTGCAGTACCGAAAAGACTGCATTTTTTACAACTCTGCTGCCTACTCAACTAACCTTCGGGTTCAGCAGAAAATTATATGTCCTCTTTAATTTTGCTAACTTAAAACACGCATACTGGAATGATTAAAAGTTGTAAAATATAAGTCGCTTGGCCTTGGTTCTTTACGAGCTGTCTGCCACCAAATTTATTTATTTTTCAGAGAAATTATTATAAAGGGTTTGTTTTTACAAAAAAAGCTGTACCTTCTATTCAATACAATATAACCGTTAACCTTTACATAATTTTAAATTTAAAATCAGCAATTAATTAAAAATTAATACTGCTTCAATTATTACAGGTTAAATTTACGATATAAAAGCAACAAAAGCCATAACATTAACCTTATACAATCCCGGGACATTCCGCAATAACAAAAAATCCAACATAAAATCCCAAACCGGTAAATAATAATAAATCAATTTTCCGCACCTGTTTTTTAGTGTCTCTCATCCACCCAAGTGTAGGTATAGGTATTGTAAGTACAGGCCCAAAGTCATCTGCAATATTAATATTTCAACAATCGCGAGCCGTAGCCGTGTAAAATTTATGTCTCGTAAATCCTTTGTGGGGTTTTGGAAAATTATGAATTCTGTTTTTTTTTTTTTTTGGAAAAGAGTTGGGGATCAGAAGTCAACGTTTTACACCAAAGCACGACCTCAACATAACCAAACCAACCGTACCAGCCATCCGTAAAGGTATACGCAGGATAGACTGAATTTAATACCAGAAATGATAATTCCTATACGTAAAATGTTGTCATGTTGTGTTTTGGAAATCGAGCACGCTGCACACTGTGTCACATTATACACGCAGTATAAACAGTATAGAAGGTATTTTAAATATAAGCAGTCACCTGGAAATGAGATGTTGAATTCAACCAGGAAGACATTATCCCCAAATGCACGCTCGCTTTAGAAACTGTCAACTTATTTACATGGCTGCTTAGCAATGTGCAACCAAGCAGTCTGTGGCAGCGTTGTCTTCCAGGAATCATGCCGCCAAATTAAATAGGCGAAGCGTCAGTTGTCTCCTCTTAAATCAAATAAAAAAAATTAAAAAAAAAAAAACAATGGTCATTGTCAGCACAAGACAAGCTAAAGCTAACCCATTCGCAACCCCACCACCACGGCGCGGGGCGGCGTTTCAAAATATATTTAAACAAAAAAAAATTAAAATAAATAAAATTTAAAATTTGCTGAGTTGATTTATTACGTTCATTTTTTAAATTCATGGCGCATCATATCACCGGGCGAGTTGGAGCTGAAAATTCATTTTGTTGATTCTATTTTAGTTGATTAGTGAGAGATGGATTTGGCAGCTTCAAGGTGGAAATGGTGAAGGCTGATGTAGGGGATATGTATAAAAAGAATAGAACAATCGAGGCGTCATTAAAATCTGGCAGTGATGGACTTGAGTGGTAGGCTGAATATGGAAGGCAATAAAGTGCTTATATAGTGCTTATATTTAATATGACAGCTTACAGCTAGGGACTTCTATTGAGACAAAAAACGCACCCGGAACACAATAAATTCCGTCAACGAGCGCTACTAATCGATAACAAGTTACTTTTTGTACCCTAAACAGGATAAAATGGACGCAGAAGACAATGTGGTTCCAATAGAAAGGTCCCGCTGCATCGTGTCAAACAGCACATGCAATGATGGCCTTTCAGACAGCATTAGCCATTTGAGAGCACACACTACAATTCAAATGACGGTAAATACCAACACTGTGACCTTGTTGAATATAACAATTTTATAGCTAAATTTTATAAATCATTAAAGGCAGGCTTTTTAAAGAATGGAATCTTTTTTGAATGCAATAGTTAGTGACTTCAATAATAAGATTTCATTCATTGATTTCACTTTGAAACTTCAGACTTCAAATTATGCAATCACCATTCACTTGAATAAAAAAGATTTCAATAATTTTGTTTCCCATTCATTTTACCGCAATCAAATGAATGAAATCTTTTGGGAATTCCTGTAATCTTTTCATTCTTTGCATTCTTTTGCATTCTTTTGCTTTCTTTTGCATTCTTTCAATTCTTTGCATTGTCATTTCCTTGTGGAAACTGGGGAAAAAGTTTAACGGGACCAGAGCACGTAGGGTTTGTGGAGGGAAATGGCAATGTAAAAGAATGAAAAGATCACTGGCGAATACATGATTTGGTCATGGGGGGGGGGAACCAACTATACTTTTGGAAATATTTTACCTTTATACATTTTACCGATGAAAGAAAAGTATTTTTTGGAACTCTGTTTCCAGTAAATAGATCATATGATGTAACACGGTTTAGAAATGGACTTATAAAATATGCAAAATAATTTCTCCTAGCCCCATTCACTTAATATGAAAAACGTGGGTTACATGTAATAGATAAAAGTAAGGAATGTAGCGGGTGGCATGGATGTGCCGCACGTCTCTAGTTTATGGGGGAGTTAGTTTAAAATCGATTGCATGTTTTGTACCGAATGTACGGACAGAGAGAAAAGTGGTTAATGTAATAAAAATGTTAAAAAACAACACTTTCTAAATTCTGACCCGATGGAATTGGAGGCAAAGTAAATAGTAGTGCACTTAATTTGTAGGTCATCAAATTATCTAGAAGATTGATTCGGAAGACTTTTGCGTTAAAACCACATGTTAAGGAATTATTCCCATGTAAAGCGCGCCGTGAAGAAACTGAGAATTTAAAAAAAATGCGGAATTTTAGCCTTTTTCTTGAGCTTCATAGCGTCGTTGGTATTGGTTGTACAAAAATGAAGTTAGTATCATATTTGTAAGAAATTTTCTTCCCTACATGTTAGGGAAAAAGAACACCAGAAAGAAGTTATAGGCTATATGAATGAATATTCATATACGTATGTACTAGATAAAATTTAAGAGTTTCAACATGATGTTATATTAAAAGAATAGACACAGTGTATTAGGTAAATAAACAATTTAAAAAATAAAACAAATTTATGAAACGTTTGATCAAGATTACCAAGAGACCATGTTAAAATACCACAAAAATAACAATACAGTCATGAACAAATGTCAATAAATTTTTTATTAACAAGATTTAAATGTTGAAATAAAATATCATGTTTTTTAAATCGACTGCAATGTTGTGTCATGTTAATTTAACAATGAATATAGTATTTTTGAACTCGTGCACCTGTTTATAGGTTTTCTTCAAATTTAAATTAAGATTATACATGATGGTTGTTAACATTTTTTCCTGATATTTTTTTCTGAGTGTATAATTATCGTGAACCATGTTTTATTTAAATAATTGATACTTGAATATCCTTATTTAAGGACCCTTTATGAACAAAAAATGACACATGAAAGAAGACCAAGTATCTTTTATCGTATATAAAATAAATACTCACCGAGAGCGTTTTCGCTGGGTTAAAAAAAAGGTGTTGAATATAACGTAGTCAAGGGTAAAAATTAAAGTACAGAGTTCACTTAGAGTAAATTCTAACTCTAGTGAACTCGATAAATATAAATTATTTAAAATAAAAATCTAAAAAGGTTATGGGTATATTAATGGGGAAACTCGTTTAGGATTCGCGATTTCAATGTTCGTTTATGTTAAACGAGTTGCTTAAATCCAGTAATAGTCCAGTCAATGAAGCATTTGACCCGGAAAAAATCGCCGGAAAGCTGGATTTTGGTATTAGCTTCCTCATTGTGTTCTTAAGAAATTGTCAAAAGTCCCCATCGATATGAGCGCCGCTAACAATTTTACGGAGGGTTGAAGGCCCCCCAAAATGGTTTTTCAAGAATAACTCCCAAATGATAAGTTGTATAAAAAAAATTTGCCCCACCCACCTAAAGGGGTGGACAAATAGAGTGGACCGATATCTTAAAATAATTTCCATATAATGTACCAACAACAAACAAAAAAATGGTGCTTTTATTACAAAATGCACAATTTTGCAATTAAGTCGCCCAACTACATAGAAAAGAAAAACCCTTAACTCTTCTGATTGGTTTATTTAAAAAACCGTTATTTGTATGAAAAAAGTATGTTCTGCGTTTTTGTAGGAAATATTCCAAGCTACAAATTAGTCTTTGACACTTTTTTTGTACAACTTACCATTTGGGAGTTAATCTCGAAAAACCATTTTGGGGGGCCATCAACCCCCCGTAAAAATGTTAGTGGCGCTCATATAGACGGGGACTTTTCACAATTTCTTAAGAACACAATGATCAAGCTATATACCAAAATCCAGCTTTCTGCGTGTGTAGGTAAATGCAGCTATTTCATTTAAAGCATATTTAAAGCATTCCATTTCACAATACTAAATAAAATTTGTTATATTGAAGGAAACGAACTCTCAACATCAAATTGTATAGGCATTATAGGTACCTAGTACCTACAAACTATAAAAAAGGAACAATATTGAAATAATTTAAACATATCACAGTGCCTTGCCAACCGCACAAAGAATTTATGGCATTACACCGCATTGTTCGCGACAACCTGGAGCCATTTATAACCTTTCCTAAGTTAAAATATATAGAAATAAAGAAATACTTTTACCCTCTAAAGTCATCTTTAGAAGCACTGTCACTCGACCTTGCCAAAGACACTATTCTTTTCGGTACCCATACCCAAAACTCAAACCCCTATAATCTATATAGTATATACCCAACCAAAATGAAACCACTTCGAAATGAAACGAAAAATCTCATTTTCACATTTATGATTTTTCGTTCCTTCACATCTCTATACATTTGCCGTCGTCACCTCTCACCATCAGCCTTGCACTTACGCAATCCTTGGTGGAGCACATACGCTAGCTGTCATTCATAAACCTATACCCTTTCTTCTCTAATACTATGTATGTACGTAAAAAGGTCCTTGATTCTCCTTACTTTCATTCTCAATGTTAGTTATAGTTTTCTTCGTTGGAGGCTTCATTTATAAGGATAGGGAAATCAACGTCTTCCATATATGTACGCAGTACATTTCTACTCGAAATAGAAATAAATTCTCATAGCTTTTCTGGCTTCTTTGGAATGCGCCACTATCCAGGAGAAAAATTATCCATTTTACCAGATCGACCGCATATTTCAAATGTATATAGAGGAAGTACTATAGAACCAGGAGTAGTCGACACTCTCGGTAGCCGCCTAAGTGTCGTTCTTTTGCAATATCAAATGGAACATGGTATACCTACTCGAAATGGAGTCATTGCATTGCAAAAAGCCAAAAAGCTAAAATGACTAGACAACCAGGACAAAAATGAGACAATGAGTTGTGGATGCATACCTTTGGCGTCTGGGATGCCCTCTCGGTAAATTTATGTCACCCCAGAGGGAAAATTTTTGCATTAAGTTTGGAGGAGCTTCCGAGTTCCGAGAAGGTTTTTATATACCCTTATAGCTAAATTACGTACAATGGGATATCGGATGCATTTTATATACCTATATATCTACCTTGCTGAAACGAGTCAGTATTTTATTTTAAACAAGTTCATATTTATTTTGAGTTTTTTTTTGGGGAAAGGTTTGTATAAGAGTTTATTTTCTTGAGAAACAACTAATTTATCTTAATAGTTAGGGCAGTTATCAAGAAGTCCACGAATCGACTTAAAAACTTATATTTCCTAGCGCAATTAGATGCCTAAATGGTGTCAAAATTAGAATTACAGAATCAATTGAGATTGACAAAATGCTCAGTTACTTATACTTTTCGTTAGGATCGATAACCAGCGCTACACTGACCCAAATCCTTAAGTAAATACAGCGAGAAACTTCGTTGAGACAGTTAAATTTTAATTAAAACTCAGCCGATGGGAAACTTAATTGGCTTATCGAAATCACACTGATGAAGCGCTTCAACAAAGCATGCATTTTTTTGTGATTAACGCAATTCTTAAAATTCAGAAATTTTCGTTAAACAATGTAATTATTCATAAATTAACGTAAGAATTTTATAGAACAATGATAATTACGTGGAATCAATTAATTTTCTTCGTAAAATGCATTAATTGGCTAGTGAAATTCTTCATCGTGGTTATTAAGTTTAACGTTGAATTAAAGTAAAAACTTTCGTTAGTTAACGAAATTTTTCGTTCACCATGAATTTTTCATAAATCAACGAAACAAAAAATTCGTTTGCTAAAAATGAATCTTTTTATTAAATCAAAAAAGTATTCTTTAGCTTACGAATTTTTTCGTTAATTTATGAATTTTTGCATAATTCAATAAAAAAAAACATTCGTTAAGTGATGAAATTTTTCATTAAACCATGATTTTTTCATAAATCAACTAAAAAACACTCGTTATCTGATGAACTTTTTCGTTAAACCATGAATTTTTCATAATTCAACGAAAAAACACTCGTTATCTGATGAAATTTTTCGTTGAACTATGAATTTTTTCATAAATCAACAAAAAACACTCGTCATCTGATAACATTTTTCGTTAAACCCTGAATTTATTCATAAATTAACGAAAAAACACTCGTTATCTGATGAAATTTTTCGTTAAACCATGATTTTTTTCATAAATCGACGAAAAAACACTCGTTACCTGATAAAATTCTTCGTTAAACCATAAATTTTGTTCATAAATCAGCGAAAAAACACTCTTTATCTGATGAAATTTTTCATTAAACCATGAATTTTTTGATAAATCAACGAAAAAACACTCGTTATCTGATTAAATTTTTCGTTAAACTATGAATTTTTTCATAAATCAACAAAAAACGCTCGTCATCTGATGAAATTTTTCGTTAAACCATGAATTTATTCATAAATTAACGAAAAAACACTCGTTATCTGATAAAATTTTTCGTTAAACCATGATTTTTTTCATAAATCAACGAAAAAACACTCGTTATCTGATAAAATTCTTCGTTAAACCATAAATTTTGTTCATAAATCAGCGAAAAAACACTCTTTATCTGATAAAATCTTTCATTAAACCATGAATTTTTTGATAAATCAACGAAAAAACACTCGGTATCTGATGAAATTTTTCTTTAAGCCGTGAATTTTTTCATAAATCAACAAAAAACACTTGTCATCTGATGAAACTTTTCGTTAAACCATGAATTTATTCATAAATCCCCGAAAACACACTCATCTGATAAAATTTTTTCGTTAGACAATGAATTTTTTCATAAATCAATGAAAAAACACTCGTTATCTGATGAAATTTTTCGTTAACCCATATATTTTTTCATAAATCAATCGTTAGCTACTTAAATTTTTCGTTAATTTATGATTTTTTTATATAAATCAACTAAAAAAAATTCACTACTTCTGTTTTTTTTATTTTGTGGAAAAATAAAATTGTAAACAAAAATATGCAGTGTATTTATGGCTTAAAGAGCTTAGTTTTTTCAATAATAACCATCTGTGTCTCCATCTTGAATCTCCAATCTGATGAGAGATTCGTTGCTCGATGTTCCTTCGTAGCCTGACCGAGACATCTGTTTATGATTTAACTTTTCAAATGTAGCAGCAGATTCATCATAAAACACGTCTTTTTGGTTAAATTGTTACATATTCACCGGTGCAGATACTTAAAATGAAATAAAAGACGTGAAACATAAAAAATCTCAATGAATACAACATCAAAAATTAATAATGTCTACACCGAATCGTCCTGATCCAAATCCGGATTCCCGACACAGCCATTGGCACTCAATATACACACTCCTCAAATTTAACTCCACACGATTCACGAACCCAGGTTCAAGTATTATCCCCATAGGAATGATCTGTTTCCGTTCTGAACATAACGACAAAACCACACACAAGAGTCAATATAATATTTCCTCAAAGAGAGTTGTAGTCGTATAGTCGGTGCCTGAAATCCGAAGAATTGAATTTATTATTCCGCACAAAGGTGATTATGTTGAATACCACACCTTCTTATCGATATTGGCTCGGATTTGAATTTTATCTTCTCGTACAGCTCCCCGGGGAGCTTGTTAAAATGCCAACAACTCGAGAAGGATATTGTATTATACTCGTAGTCCTCATATGTGTGTGTGTAAGGTAGAGGAATAACCGTGAAAGAGTATCGCCATGAATACGTGATTATCCATTTTACCCTTCAGTAGCGTAGCTTTGCTGATGAAGACCCAGCCAGGACCCAGAACCAACGATTGGATATCAATTTTATTGACCAGTTTGCGGTTGTACGCGGGGCTTCAATGTATATACTTACACTTTGGCTGATACTCAAAAGTATAAAAAGTATTTTAACTTACTTCGCCACGTAGAATAATGTTTATGATCGAATAAGGACAATTTATGAGCAGCGGACTTAATAAATTTACAGCGCGAGAATCTTTAAGAACATATAATATTTGCTTCTCATCGTATGATGGCTGCTTCCGGTAGAAGGGGGAGACCAAAAGAATAATTAAATGAAATATGTTTCAATTTTGAAAATAAACAATATTTACCTAGTTGTTGGGCAAACAACAACAACAACTGTTGCATTCTGATTCATCAAAGTGTTCATCATGTTGCTTTACAACCAGGTTAACGATTATTGGGGAGATAATTTATGAACATTTAAAGATTGTTTGCTTAATTCGTTTGGAAAATTGTTATTCGCTTTGTAGACACCCGGGAAATCTTTGAAATAATTTTACCCCGCATTTGTTTTGCGCTGAGTCTGAGAACACGTTGCTGTGTGATTATTCGATGTCCGTTTGTCTGAAGATTTTGTACGAAAACATGTTTTCGAAATCATTTACAATAAATTGTTTGCGGATTCATCGTTGCGTTAATTCTAAATAATATGCTAGAGACGTGATTCGCTTGTGGGCCATAAATCATTTTATTGCAGATTTATCTGAGACTAATACACGGTTATATAAAGGTATAGGTACAAAGTACAAACATATATCGTTTGTTGCTTATTCATAGTATTGGATGATGGAAATAATTTATTGGTGAGAAATAAAGATTTTTTTTTTAATTTGTAGGGAAGTGTTATATTGGCGAGAAGGCTTTTTAGAAACGAGTGTTTTATAAATCTAAAATCTAAAAAAAAAAAAAATTCAAAACGTATATCTAAAATTAATTTTAAACATGACAATGCTTATCTTATAAGGTGTACGTAGACATTTTTGAGATTATAAACACATTTAGAGGAGCTCACACGCCACTCTCGATGGCAAACTCGTAAGTTAATAAAGGTTTGAAAGTAGCACGCAGAGAGTTGACATTTTGTTCTCGATTATCGTGATTTAAGAATATCACCCCTATTACAGTTGTCAATTATCAATTGATAGCTGTTGATAAATTTTGAAAATCGACAGTAAAAACCCCATTTGATACAACTTTTGATCATTGAGAATGGTTCAGAACGTTGTGATATCATTGAAATTGATTGCACAATGTTTTCGTCCCTAAAGTAATTCTTCTGCAATTGATTATGATTCAAACGGCTGTAAATTCATCTGTGTATATTTACTCTGCAGCTTCTTGTTACATAATAGGCCTGTTTCTTTACTGTTTGGGAAAATGTTCGGAAAAAAGTTTGGGCTTGGGCATTTTGATGTTGTTGTTGTAATTTTTTACCAGAAATGAAAAGTAAAGAAACGCATTTGGGTTGTTTCTGATTTGTTTCTGAGTAAACGTCACATTTGACAGCAAAAATTATCAGTAGTTTGACAAGCAAGAAAAAGCAGTAGGTAAAATGTTGGGGTAGATTCTTGCTGGAGGGGAAATTAAATAAATTAAAAAAATCAAAAGCTCATGGCATTTTCATGCCAGAAAAAGTAAAGAAACACATTTTGGGAAGATTTGGGATATCACGGGATCCCGCGGGCAAGTTAAGAAACAGATCTTGATTTGCTTCTAATTGTTTTTAAAGCTGCTTTTTGGTGTGTAAGCCAGGAGCACTATATCTTCAGAAAATATCAAACTTTTGATACAAGTTTCTGCATAAAAGTCTGATTTAAAGTCTGGGAGGTCATCTGGGAAAAGTGAAAACAGTTGTGAACTGAAGGAGCATCGGATTTCGTTTCTAACCATTCCGATACATTTTCCCCATTTCACACTGCTTCTATCGTTTTTTTGTACAACCTTTGCGCCACACGGACAAACTTTAGCGACATTCCCCTCCCGTATATAGCTTTTAAAACATTGGAATTCTATCAATAGAGTTAAATGCTGCTCTAAAATCAAAGAAAAAAGTATAGAGCTTCTTGTTTGAATAAAAGATTGTACTATGTTTTTTAATACAAATATTTGGTCTAGTGCATAGAGGAAGTTTTCTGTCACTATCCATTCGGTCAGTCGATTTTTTAAAAAGAAAAGATATTACTCTATAATTTATAGGGTCTCACGGCCCACGGGTTTCCTTTTTTTGTGTATATTCGGAAAATAACTGCTTCTTTGAATGGCTGATTTATAATTCCTGTTTCAAAAATTTTGTTCTATATACAATTTGGAATTTTTCGAGCAACAAGCATTGTTACCGCCGTATACACATTTCAAATTATCAAAAATTTTATTCAAATTTTTTAAATATTTATTTTCATAACAAATCCTATAATTTATAACTTTGAATTGAATTACCCTGTCTAACTTAACATTGCAGAGCCGCTTTATAACTGAATGTATTATTAAACAAAATCTTATGAAATCATTGATTACCTAGCCGTTAACTTGAGCCGTTAAATCAGACGATAGGAACATAAGTGCAGTACAAATTTTAATTATAAAACGAGCCTTTCAAAAGTATAAATTCAATTAACTCATAACGTAAAATCATTATGTTCTTGAATCTAAAGTTTAATAAATTGTACCTTCGCTATTAAAAACTGTGTCGGCTATATTTTTGTATTGTTTTAATTTTTGACTGCAACAAGTATGTTCCGTGCTTATAAAATTCTGTAGATATACAGCCCGATCCAGGAGCCTTTCGGTCATCAAGAGAATTAAATGCGTTTATTATTTCTTGTTGAGTGATATAAAATTCCAGTATATTGTGGAATCCGGGTAAGATTTTTCGTTTATTTTAAATTTGTATTAATGATTCATATAAAAGTTAGTGTCTTCATGAAAATGTTAGACTTAATAACAAATGTTATATTGCTTAATGTTGAATTGGAGCTATTTCGAACAATTTGGTCAGGACATCTTTGAACAATAAATTTTTTAACAATTTATTAATGAAACAAATTTGGAACTTTTTCTATCCTCATATCGAAGTCAGGTTTGCCAGTTAAAAAAGGCAATGAAATAAAAAATTTCCCAAAAATATTTACTTCAAAAATTATTTTTAAATCTATTTTTTCCAAAAATCTATAATATTATAAGTGAGTTATAGCTTTAAAATTATTTTATAATTTCTTATATTCTTTTAAGTTTATTAATTTTAAAATAAATATGCACTTTTCTCATTTATTTTTTGTTTAAAATCTTTGATTACAAGAACAGGTCTTTTATTTTTTAAAATATTAATGTATATTAACTCCATACTTTTTAATTACATATATGTACTTTATTTATATTGAATTTTCAAATCAATTTACTGTCAGCATGGCACTGTCAGTATGGAACTGAAACATGTACCTACACATGCTCAGTTTCTTCTTTATAAAACTAAAAATAAAATTAATAATTTTGCTTCCTATATCAACTAGGTATTTCATCTCGATTCTAACACCTTAATTTTTTAAACCCGACCATTAGAATAGAACTGATGTCATAGGCTTCAAAAAGTGTGCCGCCCTCATCGACTATTTATAATGAAATTGTAAACAATTCTTGTTTCCCCTTTTTCTTGAATTCGATTTTAGTGCAATTTGTATGTATATTTTGTATTATTTTTCAAATAAGATTAATTAATTGTTGAAAAAAAGTGATAGATACCTACATTGCTGATGTTGCAACTACCTATTCAATATTCATCCCGTTTTTACCCACAACTCGCTTAAAGAACATACAAAATTACTATAATTTTTGTATTGGCTCCTCGATATAAATCAACCAAAATATTATAACTAAAACACAAATCTTGATTTAGAGCAAAATTTTGTGAAACATTTTAAAGCAAACTTAAAGCTTTGGCTGCACGCCTCTTTACATATTATTAAATTTTCCACCTCTAACGCAATTAATTGGTATTTTTTCGTCACATATAACAAACAATTCGGCGTTACATTATTTAAATTGTCACCCTCAACGTGTGTGTCAACAAATCAACAGGTTCCCGTTTACATTTTGCCATCAACGGCAACAACGACGACGCCGCGCCGCGACGATGGCAAAATATCAGTTTTTTTTTTTTATTATTTAAACATTGGGTGTGATGTGATATTATATATCCCGATTCCGATCCCCTTTACCATTTCTGCATATCCTGCAACACATACCCACAAACAAACATACCTACAGAGACACATATTTCACACATCAACCGACTACAATAGCCGTACAAATTGTCGATACTTTTTCGAGGCCAAATTCAATTTGCAATGAAAAAGTGGAGGTGTTAGCAGCGTGGGTATAACAAATTGGTGTGAGTAGGAATGGTGGTAAAAAGGAAACAGGATCCAATGTGTGTAACCGTTGAGCTGTGTCCTATTCTTTTTTATAAATTCAGTTTTTTTTTGTTATTTTTTTTTTTTGTAAACTCTCTCTGGAATTATTTTTCAATTATTGTGTAATTGCTAGCGTGTGCTGGAAAAGAGGAATGCAAATTGAGTACTGGTATTATTCGTATGTTTTTTTTTTTTTTTTTTGTATCCTGTGTGAATAAAATTCGATTAGAAGTGAGTTTTGTGTTGGGGAAAACGCTACAAAGTGGCATTTGAGTGAACACGGCGTTGAAATGTATAAATAATTGCTACCGATTGTGTTGAGCTTATAAAATTTAAGTAACCAATTTAAAGAGAAACTTTCTATATATAAAAGTGATGAAGTGCTGATGAATCGGTTTTTAAAATAAAATCAATTTTTGGGAAAAGGAGAAAGGTTTTCATACAAAGGGCACATCGTATTAACTCAAATATAGAGTTCATAGTAATACCTACCTGCCGTTTAGATATAGATAATTCTGAAATGCAACATGTGCGATTGGCTTGCGTGTAGGTATTCGTTTATTTTTGGGACGGGACTAGAGAAATGTTAATTTATAACAGTTACAAAAATTTATCGCCGTTTATCGCGGATTGAAAAACAACCTCTGCCCGAAGTATGGTCATCTGGCTTGCCGAGCCGCGTAAATAATACCCTTTCAAACAAAACTGTTATAAATTAGCATTTCTCAAAGTCTTTCCCGGGCTTATCAAAATAATAGAATAAAGCCTAGTACGCAGATCGCGCTAAATTTTAGTTTCCATACGAAATTCACTCCAAAATTTAGCCAAGCTAAAATTAAGCAAAGCATTTTAGCTGAGAGGTACGCAGCTCCAGCTAAAAAATCAAATGTTTGTTTCTTACTGTACATCACTAATCTGTCAAAATTTAGGCCACGAAATAATTGTCTGGGACATTATTCTCGAGCTAAATATTGACTGGTTCTGGTATTTTTTAATTTTGTGTGAACTTTGCTTTGTTTTTACAGCTAGATTGTTGCTGCCTTCATGCAAAATGGATTCCGATTTGGAAGAATTTTTACAAGAATTACCACAACCGAAAAAAAGAATGCGTGGTAAAAATAAAATTACGTTCAGCATGGAAGACAAAAAAAAACTGGCTACTCTTGTAAAGGAACACCCTTCTATATGGTGTCTGGTCCATCGCTCCTATATTGCCACAACTTGTGCTGCTGCACAAATCACCAAATCTTCAATTTCCCTTGTATCCATTTTGTTTATAAAATGTAATAATACTTGAAATTTTTCAAACAAACTTTCTTAAATTTTAGTATTTTTTTCGGAGAACATAGGTGTTTTTGACATATTCTACACAGTGCCCTTATGCCTGTTTGATAACTTTTTGTTTCAACAAATATCCCAAAACTTTTTTTTTTCTATTGGTTTTGACAGCAAATTCTGAAATTTTGTGAAAATTTGTGCGAATTCGTAAGAAATTTCACGTTACCAAACAGACCACTTATTTCAATCACATATTCTCCACAACTCTCCTATGTCAAAATTTAGCTAGGGTTTTAGCTGATGTTTGGAGAGAAAAGTGGCAGCTAAAATTTAGCGCGATCTGCGTACTAGGCTTAACTAACAAAGAATAATCGCAAATCTCTCTTCGACCAGGTAGCTTCGCAGTTATTTTATTCTTTGATGCATAAGTGCATCGCATCTGCCTGTGATTCGGCGTCTCTTGATTGCTTTCCAGGCCAAGAAGATTCAGGTGCGTTCTTAGTTTTCAGTGGCCAGTTTCTCCTGCCTCAGGGCTCAGAATGGTAACTTCTTTCCAATATTTGGATCTTTTGGCATCCTCCTCTTTTTTTGTTTCTAATCACATTTTGTCCTATTCCGCAATACGGTTCAGGGGGTCATTGAACCTATTTTTGCCAAGGAGTCTGCCTCCTCATTACCCTGAATGCCTATACATCGCGATCGTCAGATATTCCCCACGCTGCAGTGCTTCTTTAAAAAAAAAGCTTTAACACGATACTAATTATAAAGGTTTTTGGGTTCGTAAATAAATAAACTTAACGTTGCTTCCTGTGTAAATATTTCATCCCTAATTCACACTGACATGTTGAACTTAATTTAGCATTAATTTATTGAAGCTTAACGTATCTACAAGTAAAGTGTGTTGTGTATTCCTATATAATATACCGTTTTATTTCTATAAAGTGAGAACATAATACCTGAAATCGTGTTTAATGATGTAAAGGCCAAGGTGAGGGATTAACTTTAATACCCAGTAATTGACACCATGTATCATTAATTTAGATTATTTAAGGAGAAAATAGAATGTAATAAGAGAGGTTGTTGTGTTCGTATAAAGTGAAAAATGTTCTGTAGAGGAAGCTTAATATAGGTACATTGGAGCTTGTTGTTTTTTCTTATTTAAATAATAAAAATGATTAAATACTGTACGTACTGTATTGTACGTAAAGGATCGGTCAGTGATTTATACCTAGAGAAATAATAGATTCTTTCATTAATTTGTTTTTGTTAAAAAAAATATTTGTAAAATGTGTTTGACCTATTAAAATAAGAAATTATAAGAAAATCGGTAAAGCCATTAAGAAGATGTACGTATGGATTGATTTTTATTCAATATAAAAAATTGTATACTTCAATCATTGAGAAAAAAATTAATTTAAGGCATGAAAAGTTTGTTCTCTGCCTGAGTAAGAAAGATTTTTTAGTTTTTACAATATTTTCAATATTTTAGCTGAATTTAAAAATAAAAAAATTACTTAATTTAAAAGTAAAATTTTAAACAACCTATTGTTTAAGGCTTAGCATATTACTAGTAAGCAATTTGCTAAACAGTTAGTAATTTACTAGCTCTTCGAAAAGATTTTAATCTTTTCTTTACAAGTACGCCTAGTACGCAGCTGGAGCGAAACGAAAATTTTCTCTGGTCTCCAAATCGATAACGAAAACGTAAACGAAACGACTACGGAAAAAATACATGTCACTAATTATTGTAAAAAATAAATAAATTAAATTTAAAACAAAAAAAATCACAGAAGCCTTTGCTGTAATCAAAGAAACAAAAACAACATATAAAAATAAAAATAAAAACTCGAACGTCACTTTTCCGCTAAAAATTAATGGTTCGTGCAATTAATTCAGTGTGAAAAAGAGTGGAGACTACTCCAAATAATATGCTACAATTCGCTCGTACTGCTGTTGCTTCAATTTTTGTATAGAAATTTTCGTTTCGCTTCAGCTGAGTACTATGCTTAAAGACGAAAGAACTATTAAAAACGGTGCATCTGAACACGTCCAATCCAAGCAATGACAGTTCGTGAAAGAAAAACAAAGAAAACAAAACTAAACCTATGGAACGGACCTATAATTTGAAATGTCAGAAGTCAAGGCGACAACCTACAATTTATTTCGGTTATTTGTGACAACGTACAACTATTTTCTAATTTTATTTTGCCTCGTTGCTGTTCGTTGAAGGTTGAAGGGGTGTATTCATTTTATAATATTATTTCAATTTTCTTTTTAAAAAGAGTAATCTCCTTTTCACCAAATAGCGAAAAGTTTGCTGTTGTGGAGGCAGAGAAGAATGAAGCAGAAGAAAAATACAATTATAAAGTGAGTGGATCGTTTGATTCTTGTTTCTTAAAATATTTTATTGCTTTAATTATTTGTTTACAAAAGGTTCAAAATGCACTTGCCAAGTCTCCCAATGACCAACTAGACGGAGTATTTGATCATTGTCTCATTTCGAAATAAAAGACTTTGGCCAATTTTGAAGAGTGCGTCGTCACTTATTGGAATATTCTCAACAATTATTTTGAAGGACACAACGACGATGGAAAGTTTCAAAAGATCGACCTTTGCCAAAGCAACATTTGAATTTTGGATGTGCTTTCCAAAGAGGCTGCATTTCTGTTGAATCTACAAACAATGCCGGAATTATTCGATGTCATTTACATAAAACAAATGTGATGCCAAAGTTGCTATGCAGATGTCACCGGGTTCAACACATGGAATCGGTTGTATCGGCCACATCGAATAGGCAGATTTGCCCATAATTTGAAATTGTAATGTCTCTTTACGAGACACGAAACATACCTCTCATTTATGTGATTCTGTACAAAATATTCTTAAGTTTGTACATAATAAATAGTGTATATTTTAATTATAGTGAATATAAATACCTGCAGCATATTAATTTAATTCATTTCACACAATTTAATCCTTTCAAATAAAATTTCCAAGAAATTTTTTTCGAGAACAATGACAGATTTCATATGGATTTAGCAAGTACTAAAATTTTAAGTTGCCATTTTGTGATTTTAATTTTAGTAAAATGTTAAGAGATAGTAAGTTGCTAAAATCGTTTAAAGTTGGCAAAATTTTCTTAGTAACTTACTAAAATGGCTCTAACAATTTACTAAATCGTTTAAATTTTTGCACTATTCTCTTTTGTTAAAGTTATAAGTAAAGCAAGGACTTTGATTTTACTTCGTAGCAGCGACTTAGTCTAGTTAAAACAAATCGCACCCTTACAATGAAAGTGACCTAACTAAAAAATTCGGCATCTTTTTTACCACCTGGTCTTAGGGTTCATTTCGCTTTTTAAGTTCAGTTTATTGAAAAATCAGAAGTTACAAAAATTTTTAGTTGGGTCACTTTTATTCTAAGGGTGCGAAATAATAGTGTAATAGTTTTTGAAAGGGCTAAAACAAAACATGTAGCATGAAGTGTTTTAGTGTTTTTATCTAGAGGTGTGGGTGGGTTCGACACCTATACAGCTTTGGGGAACTATAAAGTAGAAGCACATTTTTTAACGCCTCTTTATAACTTACCAAACTGTTTTAACTTTATAAAGAATGAAATTTTAAAAAAATGCCTTGCAATATTATGTTTGATTGCTTTAATTTTTTTCACCCAAAATATAATCTTGTCGAGTCGATATTCCCTTGTTGTCATTTATCCTTTCGAAAACTCAATTTCCTCTTGTGCTCGGAAATGGCTTAACATAAAAATAAGGTGAATTCAAAATAACCGTAACACTCTACTTTTTTTTATCTCATAAATCTACTTCCTTTTTTGAAGTTGTATAAGAAAGTATTGGTATATCTATTCATTTGAATGGGTTCAATCATCTATCGACTGTCAACGATAGGAAATAAAAGTACAATTCTTGCTCAATGTAAAAAAAAATAAATACAATATACAGTAAAAACTAAAAGTAAAGTCACACAAAGTAATTTTAAATTTTTTTGGAAATTAAGAATGTAAGTGTTAAACTGGTTAACTTAATATTTTTTCAGTTATGTAAAATCTATATAAGGTTTAACATATATTCATCTCAACTACAGAATCTGATGAATGAGCTACAGAGGGATTCAGACTTAATTTTGACATTTCGGTAAAATTAAAACGTCAAAATTGAGTCTGAGTCTCTCCGCAGCTCATTCACCGAATTGGCATTTTCTGCTTGAAGTTGGAACATACCTTGGAGAATAAAATACACGTTATTCAAGATTTTTGTTCGCTATTTTGCACCTAATAAATACTTTGATGAGAAACTCAATTTAAAAAACACCTATAGTGTGTACTCACTTTTAACACTGACTGTTAGTATCTTTCAAAACATATTGTGGATATAAAAGACAACCTTGGTCATAAATATTGCTCTACCTTAGATTTTACAAATAAAAATAACGTAAGAAGGGAAACACCAGGACCAAAAATTATATACAAAAAAAAAGAAGAAGAAATTGTTAATAATAAATTCAAATCGTTATGATCCCTGCAGACGAATGCATATCAATTTCTTTTCCGTTCAATTTTTATTGCGGTCAGTTCAATATGTTTTCCCAAAGTTGCTGAACTGAAATCTAATATTTTTCTTACACATATGAAACACGGGATGGAAATGGAAGACAAAATCCGGTTTCGCAATATTATTTCGATATTCCTTATTTCTGTAGGTATATCATACATATCCAATGCCCATATGAAGGATGCGAAGACGAATACCTAGTTATAATTTATGGCTGCATATAAACGTGTAATTTTTTTTTTTTTGTGGAGTAAGCTTGGACCTTTTTCTACTAAAAAAAAAAATTATAGAATCTGCAGAAAACGTATATATTCTAACTATAGGTATGATTTACGAAGGGCGGTGTGGTGGACATGACAAAGGGTGAACCTGAACATTGGAAAATCCATATATACTCGTATTTACAGTGAAAAGTCTGCGGATGGATATTTTCACCTTTTTTTTTTTTGCGTGATACAGTCTCAACGTTATGGTCAATTCTTTCATCATATCTATAAAAATATGAGGGTTGTTAGGACAAGGACACGTGTTTTTTGTTGTTGATAATACATATTATTATTATTATTATTTTGATGAAGAAGGTCAAAAGTTGTCATGTGTGGAATTAGAAGGGAGATTAGATGAATTTTGTTTTTCTTTTTTTTTTTGTTGTTAAAGCAATCAGACAGAAAGAGACTGTGATTTTATACAACCCTTTTTAAATAAATCAACAATTATTGTCAAGCATAGATCAAAGAAAATTACTTTAATTAAGTCGCATTCAAATTTGGATATATGTACATAGCTTTAAACAGGTGATTTTGTTTGTGAATGATGTTTAATTAGGATGACAGCAAGCGTTTCATTAAGATAATTCCACATGATAGCTCTTTAAGTGGGTTTTGTAAGCTAAACAAAATTATTTTAATAAAAGAAACGGAAGAGTCCTTGGAAGATCAAGGTCTTTATCAAATGCAGGGTCTCCTTTCCGGTATTTCGAAAAAAATGTCGTTTTAAGGACAAGCCTTAATATTATCAAAAAAAAATAAATATAATTTAAGTGGCGCGACAGCTCATGTAGAACCAGAACCTAGTGACTTACAACTCTCAACAATTCCTGTGTACATGTTATTGGCAGAAAAAGAGGGGACCTACAATTTTCTGCCGAATTCCGAACGACTAAGGTGAGAATCACTTTTTCATGACGGAGATACTCTTGGAGAATATGTCAATTCCTTGCAAGAGGCAGTAACCTGTTAAAAACATTTCTGTTTTTATAGGTGGCATAGGGTGGGAATCGAAACCAAGACCTTCAGCGTAACAGTCTTATACGCACTAACTATTACGTCAAGGGCTACTACCTTAAAATTATCAAGCTTGCACAAAATTTTGGTTCACCAACAATATTCGTTTCAATACTCATAATAAATGTAAAATAATGCATCCCTGTTTTCGAGATATTGGAATTTTGAGATTTTGGGCTTTCAGGATATTGTTTTATTTTTCTGGATTGTTGGTTTTCTGGTTTTAGGTTTTACGGATTTTGGATTTTTTGACAATTAAGGGATTTTAGGCTTTCGGGACAGTTCACTGTGTGCTCATAGAAATATCTGATAATTTAAGTTTTTTAATACAGCATGGTGCATTAGTAACTCTATGATTTAATTATTGAATAATTTCCCTTTTTTTTGAGATAAAATTTGCACAGATCAAAGAACCAAAGTTGTTCAATTTTATTTTGAAAGTCGACATTAAATTATTCAGAAATATTGATATCGAAATTTCTTTCATGTTCGAAGTGCGCCCAGTGCTCCAACAATTTATTGATTGGTCCAGGGTTTTTAGCAACAAGGGGCTGCCTGTGATCTTCCGCGTGCTGGAAGACCTCGTATAAAGTTTATAAAGTGATGTTATAAACATTGCAAGTGATGTGATATGACCGCGTGCAAGTTAGTATATGGAGGAAAACTCCGAAACTTCTTCCAGGCGACGTTCTCAGCAGTTGGTGATCTTTTTCCATATAAGATTCAATTGGTTCATGAGCCACAGCTCACATAGCTCGTCCAACTATAACTCTCCTGAGGGAAATTTTTAGTAATTGGATAATATTGAGTTTTTCTGATTTTAACCAGTCACCGCGTTCGCCCAATTTAATAGCTCCAGATTTTTTTCTTTGGGACTACCTAAAAAGTAAGTTATATGTATTCCAATAAGCCAAGAACCATGCAACTCTTTAATTCCGATACACGCACGAGACGAGAAGAAACGAGGGCGCTGGGACTGAAATTCTAAAAAAATGTGAATAAAAAATTCTCTGGAAAGAGTACGTCAGGTGAAAGCAAACAATGGGCACCATTTAAGAGATATTATCTTTAAAACATAATGTGAACAATGACAATATTTCTAACACCATAATTTAAATTTTAATAAATGCCAAGGTTAAATAAAATCAAAAAGAAAAATGTTATTCATCAAATAAATCATAACGTTACTTATGATCCACCCTGTAGAACGAACATTGTTTCTATATTTGCTTTCTTAACGTGAGTAAAAGTCGTTCGGATTTGGCCAAAAAAAAAAACAAATTTTAAAAATATCCTCAAAGTCAATCCTTTGAGAAATAACTTTTCTGAACCTAATCTGAAGGTATAATGTTGTTTTAACACACTAACCTACAAACGTGAAAAAAACGTGAAATTAAAAAAAAACCTTTCAAACGCAAAGCATTGCAATTTTAGTATTTTCCCATTTTACCCAATAAATAGTTAATACTAAAATTTTAAACCAGCAATTCTAAAAAATATTTTATCCTCAGTATTTTGATAGCAAAAGTACAAAATCCGACAAAAACCACTTTTTCGGACTTCTCCCTCAATCATAGTGTTAATTTTGAAATTTTTCTTTACAGCAAAAGGAATTCGGCAGTATAAAAAATTTTAATTTTTAGTTGAACTTATTTCAAAATGCTCAAATGGCGTCCTCCATGGTCCAGTTACTGCCAACGCCTTTTTTCAAAGTGTTCATGAAATTGTACTCTTTCGAATTTGGACAGTTTTCAGTCGAAATCTCATCTTTAAAAGATCCCGGGGTCCTGAATAGATTAACAGGAAAAAAAAGTACCATGAGGACAACTCAGGAGAGCGTGCGAGCCATCAGTTGAGATCGCCTCTTAGCTAGATGAGACAGTCGGAAAATCCTTGACCGAAAGGTTCATGTGTAATATATCCTCAAAGTCCAAATAAATAGTCTTGCCCGCAAGCTCCATTCCTTCAAACGCCGGTATAAGAAAGTCATTGTGACCGCTCAATTATTTTAGTTAAAATTTAGAGCCGTTAGTCCCTATTCGTTAATTTTCACGGTGAAGAGACCATACTGTCACACTCTTAAACTATATAACAACGCATATTCTTTGTGCGTCAGAGAAGAAAAGTGATGATCGAGCTATAAGATTCAGCAATTTAGGTTTCAATCTAGACTAGACACATTAATAAACTTTGTGTGCCGAGGATTCAAATACATTTTCGTTTGGATGGTCCCTTTGGCGACATTAAGGTCTAGAAGTCTTTAAATCTAGTCTTGATTTCTAAACCTTAAGTGTAACTTATTCGTGTCAGTTTATCATAGGAACAAAATTAGAGATTAAAGTTTAGCCTTTGATATCTCATTAATTAATTTTCTTGCAAAATTTCGCAATTACTCCAAGACATTATAATATAAAACTCAATTGTGGGTCGGGAAAACTGCCCGGTATACCAAACCTTATATAAATATTCCTTCACATACCTATTATAATGCAAACCACATA
Organism: Epistrophe grossulariae; assembly: GCA_929447395.1. Taxonomy (NCBI): domain Eukaryota; kingdom Metazoa; phylum Arthropoda; class Insecta; order Diptera; family Syrphidae; genus Epistrophe; species Epistrophe grossulariae. Next base: position 143,245,900 of record OV839567.1, on the reverse strand, counting down.
CGAAATTAAAGGCCTTTTCTCTGCACCCTGACTCTACCTAAATGTGAATATTTGCCCTTCTTCTTGTGTCATCATCATCATCATCATCGTCATCTCCACTCCAACCAACGCAACGCAGTGTTGGCGCCACATAATGAACGTCCATAAGGGATTATCAAATGGACCCCGGCTATTATGTGTTGGGCATTTGACCTGATGCTCCAAAAGAATTGGACTGGATTACGTATTTAAACGTAAAAATCTTATCTCAGCAAGAGGATTTAATTGTGTCCTGGAAATTCCTGGACAGGAATCTCTTAATTGCAATTCACAAACGTAGTAGGTTTAAATAGTACGAGTAGGTATAGTGTTGGATTGGGAAGTTTAAACATATTTTCAACTTCTGTTATCGAGGACATTTTTCACACAACCTACTCAAAAACAAGAATGAAAGAGAGAGAGAGATAGATTGTAAAGCTGTTTATATTGTGTGAATGTAAGTTAATGCCCAGACCAGTGCAAATGATTTTAACAGGTAAAATTTATCGAAAAGCACATTATGCCGTTAATGTTCGGCATAATGGACTCCCATTAACGTGACTTATGGGCATAGTGCCTTGTGTTATTGAACAACATCAGCCAAAGCAGAGGGTATAGTCAATTTGGAGGGAAATTTTTCTTATCGGAAAATGCATATAATGAGGACAAGTGCATTATTGCACGCGCAACACTCGAAGGACATTGCAGTCATTATTACATAAATGGGAGTACAGAATATCTATACTTGGTTTTATGGCCCTCTCGTTTGGTTCTGGTTGTACCTTCATATATTTCAAGGTGTTTGGTTAATGATCCAGGATGGGGGAGTTTAGTTGCAGCCATACAAATTCCAAGAGCTCAAAAGTCGGAAATTGAAAAATCTGAAATAGAAAAAAATACTAGAAATTGAAAAATAAAAAGATGGAAATTCTATAGAATTTTCCGGTAAAACATGGATTTTTTTTTTAGAAACATTCGTAAATGTCCGGAATTTATTATGAATGCAAACATAATTTATTTACGATTTTTGTGAACAGTTTTCTTGGATAACATGACCTTGGGTGACCCTTATGTTATGTTACAATCAGAGTCCGAAATGAAACCAATTCCAATTGGTTGGTTGGTGTTTCCATGACCTTGGAAAGAAGGGTCTAATTGCACTTACCTCCCTTCTTTCCAAGATCGTGGAAACAACGATTAATCGTCAGCTTAAGAAATATCTGGAAGAACAAAAGCTTCCTAATAACGGATTTTGTAGCAATAGATCTACTGGTGATTTGATAGCATATCTCACCGAAAAGTTAAATCAATCTTAACCTCGTTTTGAAGAAAGTAAGATTATTGTGCTCGATATTTTTCGATATTTGATAGAGCTTGACATTAAGCTCACTTATCGAAAATGTGTGCTCTATTCGTTACTTTTCCAATCGTTTAGTTCATGTTGTTTTAGAAGTCTTGTAATGAAGCATTACAATTCTATGGCATTTGACCCCCTATTACCGCTGGCGAGTCGAACGAATAAACGTGAGAGTGTAAGAAATCAGTATTAAAATTCCCGAATTGAGAACCTTTGATTCGCCTTAAATGTCAAAAAAAAAAAAAATTTAAGTTTGATCTCACTCTATTGTGGTTATCGAAAGTTCATTGATTTGAACGTCATTTATTAGTTCACTAATGCAAACATCTCACTTCGAACGTTCGATTCGCCAACCATATAGGGGGGTTAATAGAGCTCGACATTATAAGGTCACTTATCGAAAGTGCGTGGTTTCTTCGTTGGATTATTAATTACTTTTCGGATTGTTTATAGTTCATGTTGTTTTAGAAGTCTTGTATAATGAAGGATTACAATTCTAACACTGCCCTCGCCAGACTACGCACTGGTTGTTATGACTTTTTGCAGAACCATATGCGAACCAACAATAACAGATGAACCCGCTTACTTCACCTCTGTTCCCTTTCCAAATTCATTAATCACATGCTCCCATAGACATTAACACACGACGATGTGGCAATGTCATCAACAACTGATAAGCAAAATACCATATCGATGTCCACGATAAAATTCACCACACCATGCAGAAGAACCCACTAGCAACATTTAGCGTGATCTACATAGAGGAAAACAACTATGACGTATATACGATCGAAGGATATTGATGGTGAGTTTCTATATTAAACTCAACCCCTCTCATCCAATAAGAAGAAACCAATGTTGTCAAGTAGAAAAAAGCTATGACGCGACGTGGCTAGCAACACACCAACTCGTACACAACACCAACTCTATTATACATACTTTGCATAATTATAACTCAAACAAAGTTTTCCCGAAAACCTCAATAAGAAGTCGTCATATAAACGACTAAATTCACTTCAAGGAAGGCATCCGTCGAGCCTACATCGGAAGAGTAAATAAACGAGCCGAAGACCAAACCACTATAGGTAAGAAATCAACCGGCATTAATTTAAAGACTTGCCCCCACCAGAGAAGTAAGGGGCCTTAAGATTATATGGATTGCCTGGTCCGCCCTTTGATTGCCAGATTTGGCTCGTCCGTAGATTACCTGGTCCGCCAGTAGATTTAGCCGATAGATCAGTTGTCTAAGGAAGCCTGTCCCTAACAAGCGAATAAAGAAGGTATAGTCTAAGAAAAAAGAAGTCACATAAGAAAACTATTTCAAGACGGAACTCGCAACGACAAGAACCCACAAAATATCAACACTATCAACAGAAAAAATTGCATAATAAATCCTAAGCTAAAGCATTGCAATTTATTTTGAATTTAATAAATAAAGAAAAAAATATAAAAACCAAAGTTACCTACGTACTTCTTTGGAAGGAATCCCGGTAAACCAGCGAGCTAAACCTTAGCTTTAAACAAAAAGTACATCAAATTAAATCCTGATGTATACCCCAAGGCTTCGTTTTGTCTCCAAACATGTTTCTCATTTTCATAAATGATATTTTATCTGAAACTTCTCAATTCTCATCCACTCAACAGTTTCGCTGACGACAGTACCTACCTACCCTCAGCTTTTCACATGAAACATTTTTTTCACTGAAACATTCTCGAAATATCTCTTGCATATTAATGTTTTATCGTTACTTTTTTAACAAGTGTCTTAGTGAAATATCCAGCTTTATTCCTCCTTTTAGTAAAGACTCCTTAGTCCTTATGACTCCCACATATCGATTGGCATACAAATATTGGCGCAATGTTAAGTTATTACCATGATACTTCTTAACAATTAACTAACTTTAAAGCTCTTTACTAAAATATTCTTTGTTTAAAACATTTTTTAACTAGTATCACACTAAACCTATTTTCTCAATAAACTTCAGCTGAACACGCCCAAAAAAGTGACAGTTCGCGCAAAGAAGTTAGCAAACAAACCATTTTCACGTTACTAATTGTCAAAGTGATATTTGAAGTTAGTATGTTACTAAAAAGTTAAAATATGTATTTGGTGATTTTAACTGTAATAAAATATTTAAAAGATATAGTACGATGCTAACTCGTTTAAAATTTGGAAAATCATGTTCTTAACCTAGCTTCATACTAAAAATGCTTTTATATCGTACTCAATCGTCTAAAATTTTGCACCACGTTCTTTAAATTTTGCAATTTCAGCATTTATTTGTCGGAAAGTACAAGAAGGACTACATATATATTCATTAATCCCAGGCCTTTGTAATTGTATGGCTTGTCTGGCAATGTCAAAGTAAAGTTCTGATTAGTTTTTCTACCAAATAAATCTCTACTGAAAAGGTAAATCATCTTAAGAACATTTTTTAACATTTTTAAGTAGAGCAAAAAAAAAACGAAATTCATTTTATTAAAATTTCATACATTTTCGTACATAACGGGTGATTGGTTTTGGTTTGGTTTTGGTTTTGGCAACACTGGTTTTGACAGCTGACGTGTGTTTAGTACCTTGTGTCACTGTCAAACAGCTTCAGTTTGGTTTGCAATTTAACCATGGATCGTCTTACAAATGAACAACGCTTGCAAATTATTGAATTTTACTATCAAAATTCGTGCTCGGTTCGAAATGTTCATCGCGCGCTGCTTCCAGGCTCATTTTTGGTTGAATGGGTACGTAAATAAGCACAATTGCCGCATTTAGAGTGAAGATCAGCCAGAAGCATTGCAACAGCTACCAATGCATCCCGAAAAAGCCACTGTTTGGTGCGGTTTATGGGCCGGCGGCATTATTGGGCCATATTTCTTCAAAGATGATGCGAATCGCAGCGTTACTGTCAATGGTGAACGCTACCGAGCGATGATAACAAACTTTTTTTTGCCCGAAATGGAAGTTCTTGACTTGCATGATATGTGGTTTCAACAAGACGGTGCCACATGCCACACAGCACGCGAAACAATGGCGCAATTGCGAGGCGAGTTTGGTGAACAGTTAATTTCACGTTTCGGGCCGGTCAATTGGCCGCCTAGATCGTGCGATTTGACACCATTAGACTATTTTTTGTGGGGGTATGTCAAGGCTAATGTCTATAGGAACAAGCCCGCTTCGATTGACGCACTGGAAGCCAACATCCATGCATTCATTCGTGAGATACCGGCCGATATGTGTGAAAGAGTATGCCAAAATTGGACTCAGCGGATGGGCTACCTGAGACGCAGCCGCGGTCAACATTTGCATGAAATTATCTTTAAACATTAAATTGCAAGGTTCAAACTATCGATTCAAATAAATATTTCATTCATTTTTTCGAATTTTTTGTGTTTTTTTTTTTTAAAAGTTCTAAACCTCTTAAAAAATCACCCGTTATAAGATAAATTGCGTTCCTTTAATATAAAGGAAAAGGAAAGAGATACAGAAGGATGCGGATAAGACAGAACTGTGCGTCTCTATATTGGTAATAGGGTTCATTAAAAAAAAAAAGCAAATCATGTTAAGTCGACTTCTGACCCAGTGTCAATATTCCTCGACTGAAAAGGTATAACATATTACCTTTTCAGACGAGGAATATTGACAAGTCTAAAGGTACAAATTGAAATCCACCTTAATGAGTTTTAAATCCATAAAATAATTCTTTTGGCCTCCAGACTAATATGACCCTATCCCAAAATATATGTGTCGGATTAAAATAATCGGAATTTCACTCGGACATTGCGTTTAACAAGTCCAAAATGTGATAAAAAATTATATCAGATATCCACTACCACCACGATTTTAATCTCTAAAATATTTTCTTCTTTTTCCCGAAGGTGCTTATTTAATTAATTCATCTAGCTTACCACTACATTCTTGTCGTTCTTATTTCAAATAAATAAAAGAGATAATGACATAAAAAGGTGCTCATACCTTTATTTAAAAACCCTTATGTGGCCACCATTAGTGAAAGGATATAATTTTGCACTTATATCAAACAGCCAACATTCTGTGGTAGGTAGGTATATATGCCATTTTTTCTCCTTAAAAAAAACCTACATGTCTCTATAAAAACTCACACACAGCTGACCTTAAAATGGTCAAAGACATTAATTGAAAATACTCTGTTATCCTTGATTAATTTTTGCTAGAATTATTTTTTCTTTTTTTTTTAACTTGTTGTAGGAAGTTCAAATTAATTATCGCGTCCTTACCGTTTTGGTTTAACATCCTTGTTCACTTTTGTCTTTATACGGTTGGTTGCAGTACCAACCGACCAACCCGCCTTATACCACCCTGAAACCACTAACATCATTTACCAACAAATGGATAGTGAATGTTCATTCTTGTTCCATATATAGGAGAAATGAAACAAGACCGTATAAGTGAGGTGAACAGCCGCGAATGTTCGCTTTTGCCAAACCAACAAAAATTAATTTTCTGGTCTAAAACCTTTTCTGGCATGTTACCTACTAGAACATAGATATGTAGCCAGATTGTAGATACATACATATGTTTGTGTTAAGAAAGGAAAGCGTAAAATTGCTTCACCAGACAAATGTATGAATAAAACCACTTTTAGAGGTGTATACAGTATAGTATACCTACCTATATACTTATATTGCTTGTATTCTCATTTGTGGAATGTTGTTAGGATTGAAAAATTTCTTATACCATATTTGGAAACTGGTAATTTTGAGCAAAACAGAATAGTCAAAACAATTTTGGATACCATTACACATAAGCCTTTAAAAGATTGTTCTTTGCTTTAAAGGTATTAAGCTAACAATTTATAACTAAGAGCTATGTTGTACAAACGTAGTTCAGCCTCGGATCAAGATTTTAACTCTACGATTTCAGGAAAGTTAAGTAAGTGGAGTTTATGGATGAGGCTTTTAATCCATACGCTGTCGAATGCTTTCTTGACATCTAGAAGGCATCAGACGGTGACACGGTGACTATTGAGGGATATTGTAATGTCGTGTTGAAACTGCAGCAGTGGATGCAGCGTTGAGTGCTTTTCCCGAAATCCAAAATGCGTGTGGGGAATTATGAAATTTTCGGAGCAGAACTTCTTGAGTTTGCTAAGTATTAGTTCCTCCAAGAGTTTGCTTAGGTTTCTGAGGAGAGAAATTGGCCTGTAGTTTGTGATGTTATTTCGGTCACCTTTCCTAGCAATTGCCACGATCTTAGCAGTTTTCCATTTTTGGGGAAAGTAGTTGTTGTTGAGGATGATGGTTAGGAAGATAATTACTGCATGATGAAGTTGGATACCCCATCCGGCCCGGTTGACTTCTTTGGCTTGCTCAGGTATGGGCTTTCAATCGGGTCAGTTGCCGGATTGGTGTCGCTAAAAGTGCATCTTTCCAGGTTGGGCGCAAGGATTAGTAGGGTGGATTCCTCAACTTCCTCAAGGAAGGCTGGGTCAGCAGGTGGGTTGGGGATAAAGTTTCCCTCAAAATAGCTGGCGAATGCTTCTACTTTGTCCTGCGTTGATGTCACTTCCCCGCTGGTGGTGACGATTGTCTTCGGTACGAATGATTTTTTTTTTTTTAATAATTTTGTTGATTATCTTGAAGGCGTCAGGACCAGGTTTTATCGACTACAGTATCTTCAAAAATTGGTTGTCATTGTCGAATTGGATGGAATTCCTGAACATCACGTTGACGCACTGTAATAAGTAATTCACTCCACACTGTCTGGTAGCTGTTGTTGGACGTATTTAACTCTCACTGGTGGATCCTCTGAAGGTGTTTCCTTAATCGCTGTCTATGTGTATATAATTTTTGCACATATTCCGGAAGGTGCTGGTATCTGTCCTTAGATTGCCGTTGTTATTTTTGGTTGTCTAGCGCGTCACAGATAGCCAGTTCAAGGTTGTCAATAGCTGTGTCGATTTCGATGTTCGCCATGTTCCTGCTTTCGGGTGTTTGTTTACGATCTCTTATACATATTTCAGTTTGAACTGAGTGTGAATTATAATTTTGCAAAAAAACATGATATTCGTATTTTAATATATCTGGCCATATAGATGGTTTTAGTGGTATGGTCAGGGGTCTCGGGAGTTTTGACATGTTTAAATTTTTGTATACATGGTATCGGTGGGGTGGTGGGAAAAACGCAGTGTAATACATCATTACGTGTTTTAGTGCATTCTTTCAAATATTGTGACCGAAATGCGGGCGATGTTAGTCTCAATGTTACCTAGTAGGATTAATATGATCCTAGGACAATAGGAAGCAGCTCAACAAAAATTGCACGATCGCGATGTTTAAATCAGGAGTTGAGATAAGGACCGGGAAACCGGTGGACCAAAATCCCATGCATATCGCCTCGCTGTGTGGGCTATGACCCATCTTTTTGGAACCACAAGTCTTTAAGTTTCATTTCTTCCAATGCAGGGGGAAAAAAAAATTATGGGTCAATAAAGTCGGAAAAATCTTATAGAATCGAATTATAGTAACATCGTAAAGGCGGAAGAATGTGTTTAAAAACAGTTTTTAATTTATCAGGATGATGTTTGGTGGTGGTAAATTTCGTATTTTGGAAAGGTGATAAAGAATATTATACCCATGTTTGAGTAGGTAATTTTTTATTTCTGGTTTCATTTTGGGGTAGAGAATTTTAGAAAACACACATTTTTTTAGATCGATTTTAAATATTTTTTTTTTAATTTATGAACTTTTGTTGAGGAAACATTACGTTGAAGTGTTAAAAAAATCCACTTTTATACTTATCTATTACTATTGTTAAAGATTCAAAACATCGAACAAAGATTTAATATCTATTTTTATTAAAAGATGTTTAATAGTAAGAAATTTTCTCCATCGGACTCTAAACAGATGGGCCACTTTTTATATTGCTAATGTTAAAAAAGTTTTGCACATTACCCAAACCTGATATAACACACCCCAATGGTTACACGTATGTACCTATAGAAGGTGATTTTCTTATAATAGAGTTTTTTTTTGTTATATTATTTCATCACCAGGATAAGCGCACTATTTACACAATAAGGCACGTCACATGATGCTGCCATAGATACGAGCATTATAGTGTGTTTTTCATCTATTTAGCTTTTTTTCAATAATGTTGTTCTCAGCACATACACGCCATAGCCGGAAAGTCATTTATCATCTTTTTTGTTTCTATACACTAAATACAGCATCTCACTACATCCCTATAGGTATACCTATATGTATCTAGTTGTTGGCTTCCTGCCTTTTAAGTTAGAGAGGCGTGGTATGATGTCCTTTCTTGTAACATATTTCAAGTAATTACTTCCACACACGAGAATTCCTTGCGTATATGGATTTTACCTTTGGAAAATAGTTAGGGGGATAGGAAAATACGATAGCGTACTGAAACTCCAAAACTCTTCTTCTTCATTAATCTTCCTTTTAAAATCTCAACATTTAACCAGAGATGTTTTATTTTTTTTTTTGTTTAGATCATAGTTGAAAAGTCTTTGTTAGAGAAAGGTCACATATTTTAGCGTAGTCACCCGCACACAAAAACCGCTTAATTTTGTCTTGTCAATCAAGATTTAATTTTTGTGCTTTAAAGATTGTCGTCAAAAATTCAATTTAATCAAGGCAATATTAGGTCCAACTTCAGAAAAGGTTTAAAATAAAATACAGTAAAACTCGCTTAAGAGAAACTGCAAAGTGTCACAGAAATTCTTTCACTTAAGCGGGTTTTTCACTTAAACGAACCCCGCTTAAGTCAAAAATTTCACTTAAGCGGAGTCCGTATAAAGAAAAAAATTGCACTTAAGCGGATTTAAAAATTTCAAAAAGGGTTCTAACATATCAGAAATTAAAATGTCATTTTCATGAATTTCGGTGGAGGTTTTTTTTTTTTCTCTATTCAAGCGAGTTTCTTTCGCTTAAGCGGAGTGTTATAAAGGTAATTGGTCGAAAAATACTCGGGGATGAAAAAAGCGTTTTAAATAAGCCGGTTTTTCTTAAGCGGATTCTACTGTACACCATTATTTTTGCTTGAATGAAAGAGAAATATACAAAATACTTAATATTAATAAAATGAAATTAAAACTAAAAGCTTCTATTTTCTCACGATATACATATGTACTAGGGTTGACATGTCTTGAACTAGTTCGATATCCCAAATAAAAAGTTTTATAGTCGAAATTCCGAGCCGAAATAGTATAGCCTATTACAATTTATTTTTAATTTAAAAAACATTGAAAAATAAAATACAGTTTTTATTCATAAAAAAAGAGTTAACAATTTAATCACATTTAACATTTTAATAAATGATTTATAAACTATTAATTTTCCGAATTTTATTTTCAAAATTTAAAATTCGTTTATTCAAAAACTAAGAACTTAAATAATTTCATTGAAAAATATAATTAAATTTTGAATTACTGGCTTAAAAAAAAAATATAACATGATATTGTTTTCAATTATTTATTTATTATTTTCAATATTTTTGTTTTAATTTGCCCTCCCACCCAAAGGGGTGGACAGAAAGAGGGAGCCAATATCTTAAAATCATGTTCATAAAAAGTACCAAAAATAAAAAAAATTATTCTTTTATCACAAAATACACAATGCGCCCCACTACCTATCTAAAAAAGTAAAACCCTTAACTTTCCGATTGGTTTATTTCGAAAACGGTTATTTTTATAAAAAAAAGTATTCTAATGTTTTGTGTAGGAAATTTTCTTAGCTAAAAATTAGTCCTTTAAATTTTTTTTGTACAACTTACCATTTGGGAGTTATTCCTGAAAAAAACATTTTGGGGGCCTTCAACCCCACGTTTAATTGTTAGCGACGCTCATATCAATGGGGACTTGAAAGTTTTTTAAGAAAACCACGAGGAGGCTTTATACCACAAAACTCCAGTTTTCAGCTGTTTTTATGGCTTTATTGACGGTTATTAGTCGATTCCTTGATTTAGTTTTTACACAATTCATGAAAGAACATATTATGCCTGTTTGGTTACTTTTTTTTCAACAAATTTTCCAAAAACAGATTTTTTTTCTATGTCAGAACAGCTAATGGTGAAATTTTGTGAAAATTTGTGCAAATTCGCAAGAAATTTCACGTTACCAAACAGACCAATTTTGTCTACTACAGTAAAACCCGCTTAAGAGAAACCCGCCTAAGAGAAAAACCCGCTTATCTAAAACACTTTTTCATCCCCGAGTATTTGTTGACCAAATTACCTTTATAACACTCCGCTTAAGCGAAACTCGCTTAAGTGAAAAACCCGGACACCTGAAACATATTTTCAGTTAAATTTAATATTTTTTTATTGAAAAAAACTCCAAACAAACAAAATTTGCTGAACGCGTTTACTTCTTTTTTATTTTTCACCTCAACCAAATGTTCATCACGGAAATTTTCGTTAATCCGGACTCGGCTTAAGTGAAATTTTTGTTCACTTAAACGAACCCCGTTTAAGTGAAAGAAAGACTGTGAAATTTTGCAGTTTCTCTTAAGCGGGTTTTACTGTACAACGTTGCTGACATAGGCAAAGTTAACAATTGTATAACCGAAGACACCAAATCCCCGAAAACTAATTCATCCGAAATATTTTTTACATTAAGAGCCAATTCTGTACAAAATTCTTCCAATTTTTTTTTTTTTTAATTTTGAAGGAAAAAGTCTAATTCCTGCAGTCAAATAGAAGAAGCTTAGTATATTGTTCTTCCTAATTTCGAATATTTTTTACGGTTTTAGCTCTTTAGAATTACTCCAGAGGCAGATCCTTAAAATTTGGCCGATTTTCGTATGAAATTACGATTTATTTGTACGAATAAAAATATTGCACAAGATTATATTTGGGCTATTTAAAGCCTACTTATAGGCTGTCATACTGAAATTAATGTAAGCAATTTTGAAAAAGATAGCCCATATTGCCAGAAAATAGCCCAATCTGCAAAGCCTGATCATAGGTGTTTTTTTCCAATCCAGGAGGCAAATTTTTGAAAAAAAAACGACAAAGAAACATGGAGTTTTCATACAAACTATCGATAACATGTATGTAATTCATGCTGGTAACGCAGTTTTTCTCTAGGATTAGCTAAGCCCGCAGGGGACTAGTTGTTGTTGCATTTTACGGGCTTCCAAAAAAAACGCCTAATATGTATCTCCTCGTTTATCTATGTTATGAGATTGCTTTAAATAGGTGGATTGGCTGCAATGGATAACGAGTAAATATAAGCTGTGGAGTTTTGGGACGAAATTATAAAAAATTTTAATAAATTTTACCTTAAATAAAAATATATGTATGTAGTTAGAAATGGCCCCCACAAGCAACCTATCTCGATAAGCCAATTAGAGTACGCCGCCGTTTTGATAACATATTTCGTTTGATCTGTAGATGAAAATGGGGTAAGTGATATTGGCCCAAAAGCCATAATCGAAAAAAATTCTAAATTGATAAAGACAAAATTACAAAAAAAAAAAAATAATATAAATCCCAAAAAGAACATTTACATAATATATTGTACGTTGAGGAGATTTAGTTAAAATTAAAAATTATATACCTGTTACTAAATTATTCGTTATACCTAAACTCTTCGAGGCTATTATTTTTAAATCACTATGTTTTTATGTAAATAATTTATGGCTTCAAATCAACATGGTGTTACAAAAGGTTGCTCTACCTGACCATTTTCATGAAATTGGCAAACTCTCACACCGAGTTTTGCTATTAAAATTGAGGAAGATGGGGTTTAGCGAACATTTTGTAATATGGCTCCAGTTTTATTTATTTGATAGATCTTTTTCGGTACTTTTCAATGCTGGTGAATCAATTAAGTTTAATGTTAATTCTGGAATACCACAGGGTAGCTATTTAGGACCCGTAATTTTTATTTTATTTATTAATAACTTACCGTCTGTTCTGAAATATTCAAACTGCCTCATTTATGCGGATGATGTTACAATCTTTAAAACTATTGTAAATACTCGCGATTGTGAAGAGTTGCAGAGTTCGTTTTTTGATTGGTCTATTCGTAATTGTGTGATTCTCGATATTGATAAATATAAAACTATTTACTTTTAGGAGAAGTTCTCTGTATCTCCTGCAAATTATTTTCTTAATGGTGTATTATTGTCGCGAGTAAGCGATTTGACTGTCCTTATGGTGACCTATTTGATCAAAAACTTGATTTTATACAACACATAAACTGTATATGTAACTAATAAAGCAAATTCAATTCTGGGTTAAATAAATAGAGGTTGGGTAAGGTTGAAGTAGAAGTCGGCGGAGAAACCGACACACTTAGACCAATTGATGGACCATTGTGAGATGAGGGGAGATAAGGAACGTCAGACAGCATAATCGCCGTACTAGCTAGGGAGGATGATGAAGATAATGGGAGATTGTAAAGCGTTCTTTGGTTTAAGGACTCATCTGGAGAGATAATCTCAAGAATCTTTGACCTTACTCAGTTTCTACAACTCGACAAGTTCGACGCTCAGGTAGAAGAAATAAATATCAACTTCAATAAAGAGAGAGCAAGGCAGTTTTGTGATCCTTTTGTTATCAAACAGCTTTTTGTGGCATTTGAATATGCTTGTCAGGTTTGCTCACCCCACTATGACTGTCACAAAGCCAGATTAAAACAAGTGCAAAAAATATTTCTAAGGTTTGCACTTAGAGGATTGGTGGGAAAATCCTTATTACCTCGCGCCTGGCGCCTTATAATAACAGACTGAAACTAATCGACATGCATATAGTCTTGAGAGAAGACGCTTGTATTTATCTTTTGTCTTCATTTTAAAACTTATAAATGGAAACATAGACTCTTTGCACCTTCTGTCTCGTATAAACTTTAATATTCCCCAAGGGAGCTTGAGGAATTTGGCCGGATGAAAGAAGAACGATTTTCTACTCGCAATAAAATTATTTTATTTTATTTAAACATTGAATATTTTTAACATGTACATATTATAATTAAAACCTGTAAAGCTAGTAATTAGCTGAGTTAAATAAATAAATATCCCTCATTAGGAAGAACACCGTCATAACTAAAAAAAATGCTGTTTCGAGATAAAAAAAGATAGACATTTTTTGTTTCGTGAAAAAGCTATGGAAAAACAGGTGCAGTAATGCCTCGTGATTGAAATTGAGTAAAAATATTTATGGTTCTTTTTTGCAGAAATAAAGTGAAAAATATTCAATGTAGGTATAATCGTGTAATAAACTCAAAAACAAAATATTTTGAGTTATGACGGTGTTCTTTTTAATGAGCGATATAATAAGTATATTTTTAAGACATCTAACTAAAAAAAACTGTCAAGATCGTTTTGAATAAAGAAAGAGTCATCTGAAGTAGAAATTGTCTTAAAAAACTTGGCATCATCGGCGTAAAGTGAGATAGAAGAATGTTCGATAACAATTTCAATATCATTAATCGTAAGAACAGAAGTAAATAAACCTAAACGGCTCCCCTGGGGTATATTTTTGAATTTAGAACCCCATCACCTATCACAAAAAAAAAACTAAAATTAACAGCTTTAAAATTACGAACAAACCCCTGATTGAATAGACTAGTACTTTTTTTTTCTATATTAGTAGTGAATGTTGAAATAGAGTTGTTAAATAGAATGAAAACAATTTTTTGTAAATTTTTTTATTAATCTCAGAGTTGCCTGAAATTTATGTATATTTCCTATTCTTATACACTCGTCTTATAATACCTTGTCTAAACCTCAAAAGTGTCATTTAAAAAAAATGGAAATAGCTTCTTTTTTTTTTGATGAATATCTTTTAAATTGCATTTTATTCTTCAAGCTTCAGCTTCAACCCCAAAAAAAATAATATATCTACGTGTTTTATGATTGCTACTTACACCTACTCCTCCATTCAAAATTCCATTTGACTGATGAAAACCAGATGCAAACAACAATGTTTCAAAAAGGACACACACACAGAAAAATCGGATAAAAATTTCATTTCAATTTCACATTACTGACACACTATACACTGACTGACTATAATATTTTCAATTCTTCGAAAGGGTTTGGCATTGGTATGTGTCCGCAAACTTTTTATCCTTTCTTTTGAATCCCTGCGCAATAAAACTTTATACATACTCGTACATTACATACATATAAGCGAAACCACTGACCGAACGAATGACCGAAAAAATTATCGACACATTGACATCGGACACACGTTCAACTGATTGTTATCCTTTTGCGGAATTGGTATCACAATGAAGGATTTTGGGTTTTAATACCTCCTTCTCCCCTATATATTCCCCTGGATGAAAAAAAAAACTGGCATACCTTATCTTCTTATTTTTTGTTCAAAATGAAAGGTATTCTTCAGATGTTTCCTTTGCTACAGAATTGAAAGGGTTTTTTTTACTCTTTCATCACTCATATCACGCCCTCTCAATCAAAGTGTGGATTTAATCCAATCAATTGCGGTCAATACACTTTTTTTTCTTTTGTAAAATGTTGAGTTTTTTTTTTTTTTTTTTCAAATATAAAGTGAATACAATATTTCAATATGGTTGCTTGATTTGATTTCACAAAGTACAATAAGATTTTGATTTGCATTTGCTTATGATTACAAAGTGTCCATCAGCTAAACAACATGTGTTGGTGATCACTTTAAGCAATACACACATACACAAATAGAAATTTTGATATTAGTAAAATATTGAAAGCAATTTGATTTGATGGGGCAATGCTCGATATGTCTCGAAATGGTTACATCAAAATGGACTTTTGTGGCTTATTTGAAATCAAAAATCAAATATTTTGGTCAGAAAATAAAATGTTATTATAGACAGCAAACACAAACAGAACGCAAGTGTAAGGAATTGGTCAATAAATGCAAAAAGATTTGATTTCAATTCCAAACAATATCAAATGAGGATTGAGGACGTTTAGGTATTTAAATTAATCTATTAACTATTATATAGGGGATGGTGTTTGGGCATTGGTCTAAGGCGGGATGGTGATTATAGGGCCTAGGCAGATGTTTCAAAAATATAAAAATCCTACATAATAACTTCATGTTAACAATATAATATGTACTTGCTTTGTTTTCCCTATATACTCTTCTTTTCAAAGAATGGTTATGTAAATGGCATTTCAACATAAGGCTTCCAAGTCCCACTTAACATTTTATGTTGAACTTAAATATTTATGATTGGTTTTAGCGAACATAGAATGGGTCAGACATAACTGGCAACTAGCAGCGTAGTAAAGTACATTGGCATATGGTTAGATCAATATTTGTATTTCGACGGACATATAAATGCTGCTCTGACCAGGGCTAGGGGAGCTTTTTCCCTGGCGAAACCGTTATTTTATAGCTGCCGGCTTGACACCAGGGTAAAGGTGATTTGCTACATGGCCCTCATCAGGCCGATAATGCCTATGGATGCCTGGTGTGGTTCAACGTTGCCCCATCTAAAATGGAAAAGATTCGGGTGTCCCTGCCTTGGATTGCACAGAATACCAGAGTCCGAGTACACGCACTATTACTCCAACAGGGTTCTATACAACGGAGCCAACATAAACAGAATAGATAATTTCTTACTAAAGCTGATTCGGGGTCACATTGCAAGAGCGATGCCCTCTGCTTATACTCTAATCTTCGGGTCTTATTATCCCAACAGTGAATAGCCGTCTACTCGCCAGAGTTAAAACCTATTTTCGGATCTTTAAAATAGATCCAGATACAGAGCAGGATCCAAAGTTGTTGTTGTATTACGTGTTAAAAGATCATCCCGATCTAGATCCGTAGATAATAAAACGCTGCTAATATTTCGAGAGTGTGCGTTTAAGTGGCTATGTTCCAACACCACCTAACGCATTCGTCTATCTATCGAGGGCTGATCCAGGATATAGAGAGGTGGTTCCGCTAATCTACCACGTCGCGGTCGGCCGTAGAACTGTGGATAGGCGACTTCGATATGATTGAAACAGACAGTATACACATACATTTTTGCGGTTTTATCTCCAAGTTGTGTTTAATAATATATTTTTAATTAAATAAATAAAAGAAAGAAAAGAAACTTTAATTTATTATGTTTAATTTTAATTTTAATTTTCAATAATTTTCACAACTTATTAAATAATAAAATGTTTTATATGAATTTGCGACGCGTTTCGGAGTGTACCTCCATCTTCCGGCGAAATACTCAATTTGACAAGGTGAGATGTCAAAGCCAGTTGGTTGTATTGTTGTTGTTGAATTATGAGTTGTTGATTTAATTATGAATTGTATTGTCTTTCTTCATCTTCTTTGATGTCTGATGGCGGTGTCGTATAGTGGGTTTGTTTTCAAAGTCAATTTGTCATTTAATAATCTGTCTTGTTCTAGTCTATTGGCTTTATAAATTTCAAACTCTTCTGTCGTGTCTAATATTTTTCCTTTTCTGCAGTTATGTAAAGGTGTCAAGTTCGTGTCAAAGTCCGTATAGTTGTGGTTGTTGTCAATTATATGTTGGGCGAATGTAGTATACACATATTAAAGGTAATATCATTAGCGTTTTCATTTTTGTTCAGTTCTGCGCATCTTTCAAAATCGAGGTATTATGGTGGTAAAATGTTGGATCCAATGCCCCTTTTACTTATCTAATTTCTATATTTTGTTGTTGTTTCTAATAATGCGTACTGGGTTCCTGTGGGGACTCGATCAGCCATTTTAAAATTTTTGACAACCTGCACAATATATTAGATTACCTTAAATTTGTGTACTGTGATCGAGACGTTCTCGCACAAAGCGGCGCTGAGCGAATTCGGTTCAGTAGGACTGTTTGCGATCGAGACCGAAGAGATAGGAAGACGGAGGAGACACAGTTTTGGTGGCTCAATCCTGAATCTGAATTAGATATCTAAAGTCGACTCGCTTTCTTGTCGTGGCCGACTTACATATAGGTGTTGGAATTAGTTTTAATTAGGAACAGTTGAGGTGGCACCAAAAAAAAAATTTATAAAAATCAAAAAAATTAGAAAACCAAAAAAAATAAAAAAAAAATTAGAAAACCATAAAAAAACCGAAAACGCTGCTGTGGCTGTTCTAATTTTTAAGTAGCTTTAAGTAATTTTAAGTACAAAGTTTTAAATAGTAGTAGGTACTTTTAATTAGCTTTAATATACATAGGTAGTTTGTAAGTTTAAAATAAAAAATAAAAAATGATAAAGGAACCAAGTTTTTTTGAATTCTTTGTTGGTGAAAAATAAAACCGATAAGGAATTTTATGATTAATTAATTTTTAGGCGGAAAGGCATTAGTATTAAGTTATATGATATAGTTCAACTTAGATTGCCCTTTTATACAGGGCCAGTAAGTTAGTTGTAAGTTATTGATAAGTAGGATAGTTTTTCATGAATTTTTGTCTAGCTTTAAAATAGTTATAAGTTGGAATTGAATAAAAACGAATTTACAAAAAAAAAGACATAATATTCGTTATACGCAAAAATACTTTTTTTGAATGTGAAATATATTATTATAGTTAAAAGTACAGTATGCACAGTAGAATCTCGAAAAGATGAACATATATGAAAGAGGGCCCGTTCATCTTTTCAAATTTTTCATCTTTTTAAGCTTCAACATTTGGTTGAGGAAGAAAATATAGTTATAAATAAAAACATTAAATTTAATTTACATAACAAGTTAAAACAAGCCCCAAAGTACTGTTCAGGAGGAACTTAAGGCAGACAAAAAGTAAAAAAATTATTATTATCTTTTCGAGTGCAAAATTTCCAGACGTTCATCTTTTTGAACACTGAAAAGTGAAAATATTTTGTTCATATTTCCGAGGTCTACGTCTTATAGAACTGTTCATCATTCCGAGATGCTACTGTAAATTAAAAGATTCGGAGAACGTAGGCTCCGTGAAATAAATTTCCTAATGAAATAACATCCTTCGTGCCTGTTTACTGAATGGCTCATCCAGTGAGCCATGTAGAATTTATGTGCGTAAAAGCGAGAAGGGTTAAAAAAAATTAACCGATGCGCCAGATTCAAGTAATATTCATATATTTATAGAATTTTAAGGTTGTGAGATATAGGGAAAGGTATAGATTTAACTGAAAGGGTTTTTTCTTTATGTGTAGACACGCTTTCAGTAAAATTCCTATGTAAACAGGCACTTAAATGTGTATGAAGTTTTGAGGAAGTATATTTCATGGGATTTTGGAGAGTTTTTTTTAATCAAAAACAAGTATTTTTAGGTGTGGCCAAAAACAATTAATTCAGAAGTAATTATTCGCAAATTTAGGTGTCCATTGGCTTAGAACCAAAAATTTAAGTCAATGGGCACTTAAATTTCCAAATAACTTTTGAAAAATTAGTTTTAGAAAAAAAAGTTATTAAGGCCCGTTTGCTGATACTACACATAACGATTTAAATTGAACTTAAATTCTTAAGGGGTACTTTTTCCATGTCATAAAGTGATACTTAAGAAATTAAGTTCAACTTAAATCGTTATGTGTAGTATCAGCAAACCTCCCTAAGACAATGTTTAGAACTCTTTGTTTGCTATCAGGAACTCTGATCACAACTCCTTTTTTTATTTTTTTGGATTTTTAAAATTTCTCTAAATCTTAATCAATATGCACCTTAATTGGACCTAACTTTTCCGTTTGTAATAAAATATCAGATACTTCAGGCAGTTTCCAAGTTATGCTGTATATAAGGCTTAAGTTTAGAGCTATATAAGCAAAACGATTAAATAGAAAGTACATCTTTCAATTGAATTGAACGAACATCCAAAAAGGTAAAACAATGGATTTTGCCAAAAGCATGGAAAACATGTGTTTTTGGTGAACCAAGTCAATTATGTATTCTGTATACTTAAGATGTATCTTGTTATTTTCATGCCAATTGAAATGCTACAACCTTCTATAGAATCATTGTGTTCAGTTATTATTCATAAAGATAGTGCACATATATAGGGTTCTGAAATTAACCAGTACAATCAATTTCTTTAGAAGCAACAACTTTCCCCAAACTGTTCATTGCTGTAGGTATATGTATAAATATTTCTTAAGGAGTTACAAATTATTTTCACAACATTAAAAAAGACTAAAATATAGGAGGGGTACCTATACCTATACATATATTAAGAAGGGACAGTACAAAATTTGCTTAAAAGTTAAATCAGAGAAATCTCCCTTCTTTGCGCTGATATATCTTAAGGTACTTGAAATAAACTTTAGAATAATTTAACAACTTGTTTACCCCAACTCCCCATCTGCAAGCGAGCTCACCCCAATCTTCCGTTACTTCCGCTTTTCCTCATCACCATCTTATAATACAGCCAACCTGTGTCTACCTTTTGTATCTCACCCCATTATTAAGCAACGTTATAACCTAATAAGGGACCCATTAAAGAAAAAAACAAAGAAGATTATCTTAAGAGATAACTTTTATGGCCACCAAGTTTTTTTTTTCTTGGTTAAAATGAAAAAACTTAAAAGAGAATTTTATAGAACGACAATTTTTAACTACCTCAAAAGTGGCTCTGTGGTTGGGTCTTGGAATAACGTCATATTATATAATTCGGTCGTAGGATATAACCCAACACGGCAGAAGGTGGAATATCAAATGTTAAATTTTCGTTAAGTGTTTTTGGCAGACGTAGGAAGCTGTATCACCATATTTGCTGCCATAGGCTGGACTTACATTGTAAGTTGCTTAGAGGCGCAGTTTCATTAGGGAGTGATTATAAACTATGGTTATATTTTTTTAATGAAACTTATGTTTATTTTTTCAAATTTAACAAAATAATTTTTCCAAAATTTTGAAATCTATCAAATCTATATCAATAAAAATATATTTTCAAACTCGTTATGAAGATTTATTAAAGAATCAAAAATGGTGTCTTAGGTAAATTATGTCCCTAAAACACAAATTGAAATTTTTTTTAAAAAATTTGACTTTTAATGTGGATTAACACTCACCGCCTTGAAAATACGTTTAAATGCCCATAGTTAAAATCTCAAGTGATTTTTATAAAACTTCTTGGAGAAATGGATAAAACAGATAGATGTAAATTTGTGTGTATCTTTTGGAAAACACAACGAGAGTTTTTTTATATAGGTCCAGGGGTCGTTTCTTTGCATCTTTGATATACATAAATCCACCCCTGTCTTCTTGTAGCTTAAAAATACGTGTAGAAGAAAGTTATCCTTAATTAGTTCGTCAGATTGTAAAGCGTGTATATATCTTAGGCTTTTTTGGATGTTTGCCGAAAAAAGCAAACAAATTTAGGCAAAAAATACTCCCCTAACGATGTGCTATATAAGATAAAGATGAGATTAGAGGTGAGATTTAATGAGGTGAATCCTTTCGAGTCTTTTTGCATGAATTTATAAAAAAAAAGATGTTATAAAGATTATAAGGGAATAAAATGGCCTTATATCTAAAAGCCTGACTGTTTGACAATCTTAAAAAAAAAAAATTATACATATCTATGTATATTCATTATACCATCCTGTCGTATATAAGTGCATCTATTCATATATGTAGAATTCTTCATTATTGACATACATAATACATACATATATGGTAGAATTTATCCACACAAATTCAGACTCACTTCAGCTTCCCTTCTACATATAATCACATCACACGTCATCGTCATGATAGACAGGTCCATAAAAAATATCATATAGGTATGATAAAAAAAATTGACATTGGTGCCAACATGTTGATGCTATTAAAAATTACTCTTCATTCGCCCACAACACATGGAGTGTGTCTTTCCTTTGACCATAGTCGTTTGTTGTGGCTTTGGCGACGATGACGATGAAAATGACCAGGAAAATAAATTCCCCATCGTCCAGGTTCCAATCACACGCCAATTGGAAAATAATTGATAGGAAAACTGCAACAAAAAAACGAGTACAAATAATTTTGAGTGATTTTTTTTTAAATAGAATTGATTTGATAAATTTAAAAAAAATGGTTATTTAAATAAGAAATAAAAATACTTTTTCAGAAGGAATATTTATATAATTTATAAATTTTAATTGAAATTATTATAAGTACATTCCTTAAAGAAAATTATTTAGATATGAGGGCGTCATCACTCCATAAAACAGGAGGACAAAAATTGTAGTGGGTTATTGGTAGTTGTTTTCACGAATTTTTAAAATTTGTTTGTAGACATTCAGGCCTATCACAGAATCCATTGTGAAAAATCCCCGAATATATATTATTCCACTACCAGCCACGAAAAGAAGGATTCACAAAATTCGAATGGAATCGAAAAGAGCAATTTCTCATTAAAAGAATTAATTCTGAATTTCGAAATCAGCTGTCCTATGTAACACCAATACTTGGAGATTTTAAAAATAAAAATCTCATTCCAATTTAATGATTAGGAATAACTGATTAGTCCAAGTGAGATCGCTGGGACGAAACGCCAAATTTTTGAAGACTAAAGGCCGTTAAAAGCTATTTTGAATCTATAGTTCACACTAGATATTTGTCACAAAAACTATGTAAGATGAACTAAGCTAAACAAAAATTGCGAATTGACAACTGAAAAGGGCCTCACTAGTCAATTACTAATGAGTACAAGTGAGATCGCGCGCCGTGACGACACGCCAATTTTTGTGTAGCACTTAGGCCGTTGAAAGCTATTTTGATTCAATAATTCAACATGTCCAAATAAAATAGTGCTAAGACTTCTATATCTTGCCGAATGTAATTGAGAAGTATATAGAATTTGTATTATTATAAAACAAACCTTCTTAATGTTCTTTCAACTCTTTAAAAAGTCCCATTTTGTTCCCTTTTTATTTTCAACAGAAAAAGCTGAATATTTGTTTTAATAAATATCGGTTTAGAAAAGTTTTTGGACTTTAGTATTTAGTTCTAATTTTGATAACTCTCATAGTGCAGCACGAATTTAACAATCCCCAGTTTTGCACTTTTGACTATTTTCATTTCCCATCAGAGATCAAAAGTTTTTTATATGTCCAAAATAAAAAATATGTGTACGACTGGGTCACACGAACTTGCACTTATGTGCGAATACACGGTGTTTTTAAAGTTTTAATAATTCAAAAACTATAATATAAAGGAAATAAATTTGTTATGGGAGCCTATATTGTAAACCACCTGCTTGAAACGTAGTTACATAAGTTTAAGGTAGTATTATGCGAGTAGGTACATTTATTTATGAACAATATAACACCGTGTTGCAAATATGCATGGAACTTACAGTTTAGACTGAAAAATTGTAAAAAAAAATATGTAATTAAACATATAAATTGATTAAACAACTGAAATTGTTTTGACACCAATGTACATCATCCGATTTCTTAATTAAATCTGAATTTATGAGAAAAAAATTGAAATTCATTGGGGCGGTTTTAAAAAAAAATTTTGTATATATAAAATTTTGAAAAAAAATTAAAAGAAAAAAAAAATGATACTTAATTTTTTAGCCTTTGTTAATGTGGCGTTAAAAAATGTATTATAAAAAATCATCTACCTACCCATTTTCGAAATATTGAATTTTCAAAAAATAATTTTGAAAATTTTTGTAAAAATCAATAATTTATTCTTTTGAAAATTTTGTTATGCAATATTATCAGAATTTATTTGAAGCTTTTGTGCAAAAAAATTCATTAAAATCAGTTCAACTGATAATGAGATACAGTCGAACTTCGATAACTCGAACCATCACTTGCCAAAAAAATAATTCGAGTTATCAAGACTTCGGAGTTATCAAGTTAAACACAAAATTAATATAAAGTACGTCATATTTATTTGCGAATAAAAAAGTACAGTTGTTTTATTTAAAATATTCTGTTATACTTGACTGACAGTGGATTTTTTGTTTTGGTTTACAAAGAAAACTTCAATGGAGTTTAAACCGTTATACAAAGAATTGGTTGTTTTTTCATTTGTCTTTAAATATAATCGCAAAATACTTAACGAAATTGCAAGCAATTCGTTTGAAGGTTGTTGAATCAAATTCTCCAATCAATTACTCAATTACATCACTATCGCTGTCATCGTTATTGTTGAGATGTGCATCTAATGTATCGAGAATATCTGCATCTGTGGAAAACTACGAAGTAATAATATCCTCATCCACTTGCAGAAAATCATTATTACTATCGTAACACCTTGTATATTTCTGGCATTCGTCCAAGCTTAAAATTCCATCTGCAGTTGAATCTGCGTTCAGTTATGAAAATCAAAGGAAGTTTATCCCCTTCCTATAGGTACCACTCGGAATATTCACCAAAACCAGCTTTTTAAAACACTTTGAAATGGTCTCGGATCTAACGCCGATATTCTACGCATTGGTTATTTCATCAACGGCTTAAAAAATTACTTTGATTTTTTTGTTTTCTTCAAATTTTGTTCAAATTCCTACGGTGCGCGGTGATGACATTTTACATTTTGTATGATGCCTTGATCAAGTGGTTGCAATTTTGCTGTCATATTCGGTGGAAAAAAGCAAGTTTAATAAATTTTAATTTTTGTTGGATATCGATGTGATCGATATCATCCATATATCGTACCCTTAGAATGAAAGTGACCTAACTCAAAATTTCTGTAACTTCTGATTTTTCAATAAACTGACCATAAAAATGAAATGAACTCTAAAACGGGTTGTAAAAAAGATGCCGAATTTTTTAGTTAGGTCACTTTGATTCTAAGGGTGCGATATATGGATGAGCCGGGCAGTTATCAATGAAAAGAATAATTTTCCTATCCATTTTTTCGGGAAAAAATTCGACTTATCGAAGGTGACGCCAAATAATATCTTCGAGTTATCGAGACATTCGAGTTATAGAAGTTCGAGTTATCAAACAAAAATTACATGTAAACTTCAGGCTTCGCGCTATTGCCAACCAATTTCATTCGAGTTATCAAATATTCGAGATATCGAAGTTCGACTTATCGAAGTTCGACTGTAGTTCAAAATCAAAAAAATGGTTCTATGAGAGATACCATTTTTAAACCATAGAAACATTTTGTTTTCCAATAATATGGTAGATCGTACAGATATGTATTAGTTCACACAAAAATTTTAATCAAAGTCGTACGAGCCGTTTTCGAGAAAAATGAGTTTCAATACCGGTTTTCAAACATTTTTATGGGAGGTGCCGTCATTGTCAGGTACATCTGACAATTGAAAAACGGAGCATTACACGAAGAACAATGAGTTTTCATTGTTGAACAATATTTCAAAAATAATGACAGTTTGGCGTCCACATTATTAAACTTCATCAACTGTCAAGAAAAATGGAATTAGAGTCTAAATAAATTACTATGAAAATGTTTTAGAAACTAATTTTATGTGTCTGCAACACTATCGCAAATAAAAATGTTTGAGGATCACACAGTTCCAAAAAGTTCACAGGGCAAACGGAAATTCAATAAACCTTGCGAGGGCTGCCTTCAAAGAATGTACCCAATTGGCGGAACTTAGCGTTATCACTTATCAGCAATAAAAACATTGGCTGTTTAAATTATTTCTTAAAGGAAATTATCTGAAAGTTTTCAACTTTCGATCAACTTCAAGTATTGTGCTTTTAATTGCAGTTTAAGAAAATTTCACAGCCAAACAGCAGTATTGGAATAAGCAGCGTTTTTACGAGAATCATGCTAGTTCTAACTAGCGTTATCGTCTACGTAGAGTAAAGTATTCGATGACCTCCATAATGTATTCATCAAGAATTGATTTATGTGGTTTTCCCAGGAAAGCTGCCTGTTAAAAATAATGCCAAGATTTTTTTGCGGATTCAACTATTTCAATGGGATTATCATTCAGAGCAATTTGAGGGAAACATGATCTATCAATAGGTCTTCGTGACATTAATAAGGCTGAAATTTTGTTTTCCAATAAAAAAAAAATCTAAAACCAAAATTATGAATTGATGTGGTCCATGATATTTGTGGTCCCTGATACTTCTTCACTTACTAACTTCCTCATAGAAATCCGATTATTTCGTGGATCATTAGGGGAACAGGAAATATGTTTAAAAAAGGAAGCCCGATGTGGACCGTCACAAGTCCAAATATCAGGCGAGTTTGGGCTACTGGTTAACAATCTTCTAGGTACCCTGTTCGAAAACAAGTAGGAATTTCAAAAAGTTCTATTCATTAAATTGGGCGTGAATATCTTCATATTCATTAAAGACCCCTACAGAATGACAGTCGTCTTAGAACTGCTGCCTCAAGCCAAATAACTTCCTTCTTACTAGTGAAAATATGTATACTTCACCTTTGTTGCCTTGAAACGGTATCTTACTATTTCACTGACGTTCTGCTGAATATTAGTGATCTTTTCACGTTGTTCGAAAAAATGAACGAAAATTTAGAAAAAAGATCTTGGCAGTTTATGGACTCTTGTGCCATTTGACACACACGTTCTTTAAAATCATTTAAATTGAAATCCTCAACAAAACTCTTTCTTTTGGTACCCAATTTATATATCAATCCCTTATGAGATAATTATACAATCCTGTAATCAGTCAAAAATGCAACCGGAAGTGGTTATTTTCTTACCAAACCAACCTGAGAGAAACTGTCCGATCGTGGTTATGTTTCATTAATTGTTTGTCTTCACTTTTTCAAAGGGCGTTCCCTTTGAACGGTCGCCTCCCAGAACCCAAATTACTACTTCAAACATAAACTTTAAACATAACTATTCATGAAATGAAAATAAAATAGATT
The DNA here is from genome assembly GCA_929447395.1 of Epistrophe grossulariae. Classification (NCBI taxonomy): domain Eukaryota; kingdom Metazoa; phylum Arthropoda; class Insecta; order Diptera; family Syrphidae; genus Epistrophe; species Epistrophe grossulariae. The sequence continues at coordinate 143,219,831 of OV839567.1, read as the reverse complement.
GTTTTATCTTTGTGTGGTCAAAAAAGCAAGAGGCTTCAAGCATGCTTTTCATGACAAACCCTGGCTTTTTAAGTTGAACAGGTTAAAATACAAAAGTTTATCTTTTTTTCAAGAACACTATTCCACCCCTTTCAATTTTTCTTGTACGTCGCATTCTATACCCACCTTCCTACATTTAAATTTATCAAAACCACCAATCAAGGACGAAAACTCTTATAACGTAACATTTGTTGTATCGCTGTCCGTTTACATTTTTCATGGCATTTTGATTTTGGAAAATCTAGCAATTTGCCAAACTGTTACTTCTGCTTCCGACAGCTAACATGCTGGATGTCTAAGCATATCGGCACGATAGCCCAAGCCCACCATCAGCATCAGCATCAGACCCAGATTCAATGACATCTAAGCTCGCACACACTATATATGCATGTTATAGGTTAGGTTAGGTGAACGACGACGAACGACGACTATAACGGTATAATAATAACGGAGATACAGGCGACAGAATCCTCTTGTACGTCATATCCAGTTTTATCTCCTGCTCTCTTGTTGCATTCCAGTTGGTTTGTTTCTACACACTATACCCTTCGCTTAGTCATTTGTATATATGTATTTCATACAATGTATAGGTGTGTAGGTATATATATTATGTAGAACGGGTATATCTTAAAACTAAAACTTTCCACATACACTATCTCTATCTCTGGGGTGTCCTTACCGTTGTACTAATGTGTCCTTTGGTTGTGTAAATGGTTTTAGAAACAGATCCTATGACGATTACCGTGTGGCATGAAAGGCTCAATTGAATTAAATAACCGAATCTGAAGTGTGTCCTGTCCTATGCTGTACTCCTGGACTCTTGTTCGTTATCCTTCTCTTTACAAAATCCAGTTGGAAGCAGTTACACGTTATTATAACGGAAATTTATAATTTCTTGCTTCAGAAACACTTCCCAGGAAGTTGACATTTGGTGATTCTTCTTCTCCAACTCCAAGTTATATATAGGTACATATATACCAATACCTATCTAGGTATACCTTCTGATACTGTTTGTCACTGCTCCCTCTTTGAAAGTCTGTTATCATTGTCCTACAATTTCTTCCTTTCATTGCTTAATGATACAACGTCATCTAAACTACTAACTTCTTGTAGGTATTGAATTTCCAGGAGGAACAGTTCGGTTGTGCCACACGCAAGATGATGTACCGTAATTTAGAAATTTAACTGAAGCGGAAGGATAACATGGCAGGATAGTATTTTGAACATTGACTGGTTGAATGGTTTGTTTGGGTATTATTTTATATAGTTTTGAAAACTTTCAAGCGGATCTAATACCTCAACGATTTAGCTATTGAATAAAATTTCAAGTGTACCTACATTGTATATTGTAGCTAGATTGTGAATGAAACGCCCAACGCCTACTTTTAAGTCTTTAATTACTAGATTTTCTACGGACTTTTAATTCAAAATAATATTTTAAGATTTATGTATGTAGAATCTACACACTGATGTGAAAATTTCACTAAATAAAAGATATGGGTAGGTAGGTAGAAATGGCGGTCACGAGCAACCTAGCTCGTTGACCCTAACTCGTTGGACTTGTGGATAAAAATGGTTTGGAATGTCTCAGAATGGCTCAGAGACGTAAGAGGTTTGACCCCTTAGTATGATTATCTAGGAAAGCTGTACAGTAGCTACTGAGCTAAATCCTAGAGCCAGTGCGTTTCGTTGAGGAAAGAGATCAAATCTTTGACCTTCATCTCAGAAAGTTCGTTTAGGTCACTGCTCTACCAAGTGATTGAGCTCTAATTCTGGCCAAAGCGGGGCATTTAAAGAGGAAATGAATGACTGTTTCCTTTTCCTGCTGGTCCCCGCAACTACGGCATTGATTATTGTGCGGAATGCCAGTGTCCTGTACATGTTGCAATGACCCTGGCTATGTCTCGCCTGGGTCTGCAAATTAAGTCTTTTGTTCGGGATTCACTATAGGTGGGCCAAATGTTCCTAGAAATGATGCAATTTGACAAATTGCACCAAATGCGATTGGATTCGGTAAGAAAAATAGAGAATATAGAGAAAAAAAAAAAAAGTATTTTTAAAGTGTTATCTTTATTTGAAAAAATTGTAAATTTCATCTTGGAAGTCACATCTTAAAGGTGAGCTTTAATTTTGTTTAAAAAATTAAAACAACGCAAAAATGAATGGCCTACAAAGAACAGCACCAACAAAGAACAACAACAATAAACCTACAATCAACAATAGAAGCACAAACGTCACACAACTACCCACTAACCCTAACAATAGAAACCCTAACTCCACGCAATCGCAAAAACGTCCGTGCACTGTTTTTTCACCAGAGATGCAATCATCTACACAAGGTCCCAGTGCGGGAGCTATGCAAGTGATCGATGTGAAAACTCTCGAGTGCTCACTAGCAGCTCTACTTGACGAGCGCATGAAGAACTTGGCATCAAAAACCGATTTAATCGAAGTTAAGGCTAAAATGGAATGCCTGGAACGTAGCAATGAACTGCTGCTTCTAGAGAATATATTGCCCTTCATGACTACAAGTGGAATGTTGACTCTTTCCGTAAGTGAGACATGAAGGGTTGAACCTTGCCTGGCCAGTTCGACAGCTCACTCGATTAACGTTTAGGCTGGCGAGCTCATCATGGCACTGCTGCACCAATTTGGAAGACGATGCAGCTGAGCTAATGGCTTTAACAGCTGCCTGACTGTCTGTCAGGATAGCGGTATTTCGGTATAGGTTGGGGTCTTGTTTAAGTATCATGCTTCCCTAATTGCAAGTAATTCAGCTTGAAAAACACTAGCAAAATTGGGTAGCCGAAAAGATCTAGAGATAATTAGAGATTCGGAAAATATACCTGAACCAACCCCACACTCCATCTTTATAAACAAAATGTAACCGTTTTCAGTAATGTTGCCAACTTACTAGGCTGCATTTCTTACATTAGTCTTTTTTGAGATGAAATAAAGCAATGCTGTTGCAATTTATTAACTTATTAAGAGTTGTTAAAGATAGTTTTTCTACATTTCTGGGCTTGCACCAATCATCTACATAAAATCTGTAAAAACTATTTTTTGATTTCCATTCTGCTCAAAGATATTTTTTTAAAGGATGCCGGATGATCTACAATAATGAGACTCCATAGTAGGAAGGGAGTTAATAAATGCAATCAAGTCTTGATGTTCAGTTTTCGAAAGATTTCTCTTTTAATACCTCAAAAGTTTCTCCCTCACTCCTTGTTTCTTCTTCCATAGCAGTGCAGAGCGGTCACTCTGCCTATATGCATAGGGTATTCAAAAACATAACACGGCAGACTCGTTTATTAGCATCATTTAGGTAGTCTTAAAAAAATAAAATTGATCAAGATCTTTTGGAAGAGTCTCCTTCCATTTGATTTCTTGGCCTTTTATAGGTTTTACCACCACAACGCTGTCTACAATTAGTGCTGTTTTTGTCTCCACTTTACGTCCCAGAAATGTTCAAGAAAAGTTTTTCTGTATACTTCTAAAATAGAACCACATTTCAAGACACCTTTACTTGAGTTTTTGTACGAGCATCTTTTTTCATTGAACAAGGTTGTTTTTTGTGTCATATTGACGAAAGTTATCTTTTTTACATCTAAATACTTTTGCCCTTTTTATCGGAGTTTTTTTTTGTGAAACCTGTAACGAGTGTTTTGGTTGCCCCTAACCATCAGGTAACCAATTACCAAGAAAATACCCCCGAACCACACATCACATACTTTAAAGCGTCCATCAGATTAATGACGATGACGAACACCACAACAAAAACACATTACATACTTCAAGGTGCCCACGAAATTGACAATGATGACGAGCAGCACAACGGCACAAACTTTAATGAAGTTAGTGCAGCTTTGTATGCTTCATTAGTTTTTGTGCCTTTGTGCTGCTCGTCCTACAGATCTATTTGATTTTTTGTATTTATTCAATTCACATTCACTTATCTCTGTTCATAAGATAAGAGAATGGTGAAAATATCTGCTTAAAATGACAGTGTTTGCATACAGGGACTTGTCCACAAACTTTTCCAACTCGGATTTCCACAATCACTAATTAAAATTATTTACAACTTTCTTCATTCCAGATCGTTTTTCGTTCAGATAGGAAGCTGTCAATCAACAGCAAGGACAACTAGAGCTGGAGTTGCCCAAGGATCAAAACTAGGACCATTCCACTTCAACATATACACTTCCGACCAACCACGGAAAGAATTCGTTCAGACCAGAAGATCCTCTTCAGCCACAAACTGCAGGAACATTGAGATCTCACTTCCCGACGGTACCCAATTGGAAGCCAGCAATAATGTGAAATACCTGGGAATACAGTTCAAGGAGCTATACCAGTTCAACCCACACACAGCAGCTGTCCTGAAGAAAGCCAATTTTGCCTTCCACCGCATTCATCCACTCATACGAAAGCAAAACGGACTCAGCCAGAAGACCAAGCTTCTTCTTTATAAGCAGCTCATCAGGTCGATCGTACTGTTTCGTACTGTTTTCCCATCTGGTACACGACGACAAAAACCCACATCAACAAGCTGGCAATATTTGAGAGGAAGATCTTGCGGATCTGCACAGGGATGCACTTTGACAGGATTCGTATGAAACACATATATAGACTCTATGAAGAAGCCAACATTCAACCATTCGACAGATACCGACGGTGCCTGCAGAATCTGATCAACCACCCGAACCCTCTCATAGGAGGCGTTGTAAACCAGCCAAGACATCCTGACCAGCGGTACCTCGAAGCAATGGAACTACTTGATGAGGATCTAATATCAACTAACGACGGAGAGAATATCCCCTTCTACGCCGCCCCAGGCTCAGCTCACTACAGTGGCTGAAAGCCTGAACAAAACACCACCAAACCATCCCAATGACAACCGGACCTGAACAATCCGAGACGTGAAGCCGACATTAGTTAAGAATTAGAATTAAAATTAAAATACAATAACAATTTAAAAATAATTAATTTAAGCAAAAAACTCAAAATGTTGAAAGTCAGGCCCTTATTGTGCCAACATAATTTTAATAACCAATGTATATTTTAAGATAACTAGCGTTAAACAAATTGTAAATAATAATTGTTCAATAAATATCGTAAAATCGTTAAAAAATCTACTTAAAATGATTAACCGTAAAAAGCTTGGAGCTTGGTTTTGAGGTAAATTATTCGGATCAGCACATGACTTCATTTTGACTGATAGCGACAGAAGCACTTTAGCAACCAAAGACTTTACGGGGAATCAGGAATCTCTCCTCTGAATAAATTCCTGACAATTTCGGCAAAAAAAAAACTGACGGCACCTTTGCAACCATCCAAACCCACTCGTGATGACTATTATAAGCGAGGAGAGACATATCGAGCCTAGATGTAACAACAATACTGGACGAAACACGAAGGTATTAGTTCTATCAACGACGAAGACGTAATCCAATTTTATGAAGACGAGGCATCAACATATCACCGTGGCTAAAAGTCAGCCCTATACCCAACATTACAAATACCACCATTTATGTAAATATTAGATATAACCCAACTTATGACAATTTTTCAAATAATTTGTATTTAAAAAAAGAAAAACAATGTCAGTCGTATTTATTAGATTTCCTTAGAACACTCTTGAACAGTTGTCCAGCTAGCCACTGTCTAAATAGTTGAACATCTCCTTATATTTATAAATGCATTCCAACAGCTGTCTAAATTATGTTCTCAAAAAGTCTCTAACATGCCTGTAATCTGTCAATTTCGTGAACATTTGGATACGTTCAATGAACAATTCATTTAATTTTCAACACTTTAGAATAGGTTCAGATTACCAAATTGCAGTGTCTAAGTTAATCACTCGGTGGAACATGATTATAAATAAGGTTTTGCAGTTGGACAGCTGCCCAAAGTTAGACATACTTTGGAATGGGTTTATAAATAAGACTGTGTACCTATATGTATAAAGTTAGGCCCTTTATGTCCCAACGCATCTAAAAATACCAAAACGTAATAATATATGGAAAATGGAACCAATTGGTAAATGTATCTGTTCAATAAAAAAGTTAAACACTTTAAATGATTATTTACTCTTTAGTTCTGCCTAAACACCAGTCTTGTATAACAACAAAAAACAAGTAAATATCCTGCCCCTCTTATTTTGGATTTACTTATAAAGCTTGAAATCTAATCCCAAATAATCAACTACGCCCTGGACCCATGTTCTGTAACTCGGCGATAACTTCCTATGAGTTTTGTTCCATTTTTGTTCCATTTTTCGCCGTTTCTCGTCACGAAAAGTTATCGCTAATTCTAATTTCCAACAATGCTAGGGATTTGATTGCGATATACGCTTTTGAGTCCATTAAGACTATAGGAAAGCTATCTCACCGTTTGCCTCCGCCTTTACTTCGGTCAAGGCTAGGGACTTAGTCCCAAACTTCGTATCATGCCTTAATTTCTTCGGTCAAGGCTAGGGACTTAATCCCAAACTTCGTACCATGCCTTAATTTCGGTATAGGCTAGGGAATTTATTATACTATCCACAAAGTATATGAAAAAACCTGCTAATTATTTAAGACAAAAACAATTGTAATTTATAAAAAAAACTGTTAGTTTTAGTCGTAACAAAATTTGAATAAAAAGTTTAATTTTGAACTGCATTTCAGAACTTTCTAAATATACCAAGTTTTTATTTGCTTTCTTCGGTACGAACAACCCTGGACCCACTAACCTTCCACTGGAATACAAAAAAGCATCACAAACCAAGGTTTATTTGTTAAATTTTTCAAGTTCAATTTTCGAATTGAAGTTTTTTTTTATGACAATATATTATGGACGTACCTATATGTACTTCAATTAGTCCGATTCGAATCAGAATTTAGCTGACGATATAGATATTTCTAATTATTATCGACCCACTATCATGAAAACCCTCAACAGACAGGAAAACAGTTTTTCGTCAATTTCACCAAATTATTCAGGATTTTTCCCAATTTAAATTTAAGCTTAGTATTTCTTTCATAGTCTTATCTTTAGCTCCATAACCTTCAACTCCAAAAATACAGGTTCAGCGTAAAAAAAAAGAAGAACTTTCCTATGGCAATATAATGTCGGTACATAGTACACCTGCTTAATGTTCTTTACATCATGCATCCATTTGCAACGCCTTCACTTCGAAGCAATTAATCAAATAGCTCCTGTCGCCAGCTAACACACTTGCGAATTTAATTTCATAATTTATCATACAAATCCGACACTATAAAGACACGGTAGTGCATCACATGATGCTAAACTGACGTCTGTCACATCTTACAACTTATATTTACATCTCATATAAGTATAGAACGTTTGATGATGGTAAAATAGTTGTATATATCTTCTGGATGTGGTACTAAATCTAAAGATTCCATATATTTTCATTCGCCGTACATGAAAGTGTTATGCTAGCTATATGAACATCTTTTTCACGTTTACCTTTAACCACATACCTAACATAAACTATAATATCCCCTCTGTTTCCCACTTCAAGATTGATGCACTGCACCAAAAGGTGGAAAAATAAATAAACATTTCGCCAACAATATTGGAAGCGGGCCAATTTGCAGTCAAAGAACGTGCAATGTATTTTAATTGACCAGACAAAAAAAAAATAAAAAAAAAGTATCTTCAGCTACTCCACCACCACGCGTAACGTATCTACTGTGTCACCCTTCAGGCGTGGTTGTGTTTTATTGGTACCTGCGATGTAGAAGAATATTTTTTTTTTTTTTCAATGCAGTAAAATATAATTTAATGAGCCTGCTCATGATGAAATTATACCGTCTATATGCAAAAGATCCCCATTTTTGTTCATCGATTTCTCTCAGAAGTAGCTAAGTACCTATATACTCGAATATATACAACTTACTCAATATACCTACCTACAATGGCTACCATCAGGTGCTGTTAGCAGAAAAGTAGAAATTACCTCAATTTGCCACTTGAATTTTGTAACATAAGGAACAATGCGAGTCCTTATAACAGAAGTAAAGTATTTCAATTACAAGAAGTACCACCTCAAGTTGGATGAAAGAACCTTTTCTTGGTAAAACGAAAGGACACTTCCCCCACCACACCACACCGCACTGGGCCAGGTCTAAATAAGATTTCATGCCGCTCTGGCACGACAAAAGGACTTAAGGGGGTAATAAGAAAGTAAACTTCTTTTTGTTATACTTTCTCGCCCTTTCCACACCGAAAGAAGTCTAATTGAAAGAGAAAAGGGAATTCCAACTGTATAGATGTGCCGCCACACCTTCGCTAGCTCACCCACCCACCCACGCACGGTTCGCAAATTAGGAATGCAGGCAAACCTGAGGGCAAGGACCATCGTGTCGTCGTCGTCGTAGTCCTCGTCTTCGTCGAAGAAATGACGACAAAAAAAGGACACAATCAAGTTACGTGCCAGTTCTAACCATCATTGATCCATCCAAATGCCTTCATGAAATAAAAAAAATAAGCTCCTGGACCTTTAACAACGTATAAGGTAGGTATAAGCATAGCTATACTCTGAATGAAGAACTTATTTTCCCTAAGGTGTCGCAAACGTTGAATTTTACAACTGTAATTCAAGCATCTGTTTGGAAATATCGATTTGGACACAATATATAATATATTGAAGGTTGAGGACTTGAGAATCCATTTGTATATTTTGTGTTTGAAAAGTAAAACTCTGAAAGTGCCTTATGACCTGAAGGTATGTAGTGTAGGTATATATATCTGGGGCTAATCAGGAGCTGACTGAATTTGAATACGGGCAACGGGCATGATGATGGAATGGCCGTATCCGTGTTCAGGCGTAAAAATACTCCATAATACCCGTGTGTATGATGACAGGTGACGGAATACTTTTTGAAACAAATATCTTACTTTGGCCTTTTGAATATTATGTATCGAGATACACAAAAGGACCACGATGTTGGGATGACAAGCTAAAGCCTTTATAGAGGGATTGATTGGAATTGAGAACGCAAAGAAATCCTTCGATGATTAATTGGTAATTAATAAATTGGAAAAGTAAACTTATGCCATGGGCATTATATGGGCCGAAATGATGGGGGTCAGCAATTATAGGAATTATGTAGGTATTATTTCCACAGAACCAAGATGATTATTGATGAGGAAGGGATTTACAATTATTAAAAAAGGACAAATGAATGGGAATTTTAGTGTTTTGTATTCATCATTATCGATAAGGAAAATGAGGTATTGCTTATATATTATTATGAGGCTTAGAGCCTCAATTCATTTGAAACCTTTTCTATAATAGAAGATTTATTCTATTATATCGTATAGAAATGGCCCTTCTTAAGTGTGTGTATTTTCTGTTTTCACAAAGAATAAATAAATATATAGATGTCTACGTTTTCAGGAAATTTGGATAAAGTCCAACAAATAACTTAGTTCCGGTCAAGTGAAGAACAAAACTTGGCAAAGGTAAAGAAAGTCATGTCCCAACCGCATAAGGTAGGAAAAGCAAAACCTATAACAACATATTATACGGAACCGAAGTGAAAATATGTTTTTTTGTTTTTTTTTTTTTTTTATTTTTTTTTGGGTTTCGTATCCGTATGTTTTAGTTTGAAGAGTTATTGTCATTTTTTTGTGCAGTTTAAAATTTTGGATGAAATTTATTTGAATTGTAAATTTTGGGATAGTTTTTGTATAGTTAATTTGAAAAAATAAACCTTGAGGAAGTCGTAGATTCTTGGATAACAAATTTAGTGTAGAAATTATCATACGATAGTATGGAAAAAAATTAATAACTAAAAATCTTACTGAAGCAACTTTTACAATTCATTTATTTTAATATTTTAAATTGATGAAATGAAATACAATTATTCTTAAAATTTAAAAAGGAAATTAGAAGAAAGAAAAATGGAAAAAGACCATGAAGGATTTCTATTGATTGATATTTAGACTCTCGATCAAAAAGAAAACTTTTTTCATTTGAAACGAAACCCCACTGTACACGTACAGGCACTACACTAACCATTTTTACCCAAGAACGAGTTACATAACCAAAATTCTGTAGATAAATCAAAAATTCCGTATATGAATGAAATAAATAAAATGGAAAACAGTATTTCTATTATTATTTTAAGGTTTTTTCTTCAGTATTCTGATTTACTGTAAGCCATTATCTCAAAATTCTACATACAGATATTTATTTCGTCACTACGAATGCGCTGTTCAAAGTCCTCAAAGGTTTCCTTATAAAGCCTAGTAAATACTTCCTCGTGAAGTGAACAACCATCAGTGGAGAAAGTGAATTTTTGACACAATTTGCTTGACTTTTGCAGCTTTTATGGCCAAATTGTCAAAGCTACACAAAAAATCAAAGAGTTCCCGTGAATATAGTTCACCGCTCGTGAACGCAAACTCGCCACTTTTTGTCATGGCTTCACGAGCCGACTCACGGGTGAACAAAAATGCAAATTTGTATGGATTCACGACATGATTCACAAGTATGTACTAGGCTTAAAGAGTGTTAAAGTGGTGTATGCATTGTTATTAAATTCAAAACCTCCAAAATCGACGCATATGCTTGGCTTAAAAAATATAACTTCGGTTCTTATGGTCAGATCATGATGAAGAAGTGAAAACTTAATATCTCAAAATGTAGGTATTGAACATAAATGTATTATTTTAATGACAGTGAAAATACCTTTCATTTGATATATCAGTATTATTTTTCTCTCTCATTTATTTTGCACGTTATGAACAATTATCGGCAACTTCAAGCTAAAATATCTCGACTTTTCCAATAACGATTTTAAAAAATAATAATTTATCTACAAAATTTATTGGCTCAGTCTATCACATCACTATGAGAATATAAGAGGCCTTAATTTTCGAAAACTCAAAAAACATAGTCCATTGAAATGTTACATTGACCTCGCATTTAGTATAGGAAAAGGTTTTTTTTGTTTAATGTGTAGAGTGCATCAGTGTGAGCATACGAAATGGTTTTCGGTGCTGGAGCCCCCAGCCGCCATCTTGAAAAAGAGGTAAGAAACCCCTTTTCATAATATCTTAAGAAATATAGGTCTTAAAAAAAAAATTTAGACCAATTTTGTAGAAAATTTAATTCTCTACAATTTTTATTACGAGATTTTTTACTGTTAAATGGAAAATAAAAAAGATATAGCCAATAATCGACGAACATTTTCAAAAAAAAATTACTTTCAAGGGTTATAACTTTTTTTCTAGCAGTTTTATTGAAAAAACACTTCCGATGTTTTTTGTAGATCATTTTATTGCAAAAAATTTGGTATACCCAGTTTTTAAATTCCACCATTTTACAATGGGTTCACACAAGGAAGTAACAATTTTTTTATTATTTTTGTTTTTTTTTATACAGTTTAACCGTTGTTTTTAAATAATTTTTTTTCTGTTTTAAATTAGTTTTTTAGAAAATTGCCCCTCCCGCCTAAACGGGAGGAAATAGACCCCCTCCAGTACGATTTTTTTCTTGTCTTAACCCAACCTACTTGCTCTAGCTTTATGGTGCACCTTATACCGATCAACCGTATAAAAAAAAAAAAACAAAAATAATAAAAAAAATTGTTACTTCTTGGTGTGAACCCATTGTAGAATGATAGAATTTAAAATCTGGGTACGCCAAAATTTTCGCAATAAAATGATCTACAAAAAACATCTCAAGTGTTTTTTCAATAAAACTGCTAGAAAAAAGTTATAACCCTTGAAAGTAATTTTTTTTTGAAAATGTTCGTCGATTATTGGCTATATCTTTTTTATTTTCAATTTAACGGTAAAAAGTCTCTTGATCAAAATTGTAGAGAATTAAATTTTCTACAAAATTGGTTTGAAATTTTTTTTGTCAGACCTATATTTCTCAAGATATTGTGACAAGGGGTTTATTTACCCCTTTTCAATATGGCGGCCAAATGGGGGGTTACAGCCCCGAAGATAATTTCTTATACATACTCACACTGATGCACCCTACACATTAAAAAAAAAACTTGTCCTATACTAATATGTATTTCGAAAATATCTTGGTCGATTTTACTAAACTTGGCATCGAGCAATTTTTTACCATTATCATTATAAACAAACCAATTTGTTTGTTTACAAATGTTTAAGATCCATCAAAGAAAATCTTATTTTTCTCAAAAATGACTTCTACTATTTTGATTAAACATTTTGTAAGTGCTTTAATTAGTAGTACCGATCAACCATTTAACAGAACAAAATATAATATAGGTATTAACAGTAGGTAGTTATAGATACCTCTCATGTACGAATTTTTCGTTTTTCAACTTATCTCATATTTTTTCAACCGATTTAAATTAACAGGGCTATTCTGGCGTTGTGAGGTCTCACAAGTCACAAGCCCTTGTGAGGTTGATTCCTTGTGAGGTTGTTGTGATTCGATAACATTTTCCGTATTCTGCGATAACCCTCACAAGAAACCTCACAAAAAAACTTACCACAGCAAGGTGAATATTTTATTGTGATTGACCCTGTTTAGATTGTGACTGCTCATTACGTAGTGAATAGTCATGTCGTGTCTACACTTGAAATTTCTCAGTCAGGAGTATCGCCGAACTCTAATGGAATATCTCTGAATTGAAACATTTGATTCTGAGCACCATGCTAAGGTCTGAATTTTTGTTGAACGCACCCACTGAACTCATCGACAACGAAGATGATTGTGATGCCACATACATACATATGTATATATCATATATGTACACCACTTGCTGTTCTATGTCGATCGTACTCGACGAGAATTGTTTTGTTAACAATAATTTTCTTTTATGGAGAAATAAATTTTGTTCGATTCACGACAGAGGATACATTTTTTTCACCAGTTAACCTATTCATTTGGTTGCAAAATGTTTTTTCAGACAAGAAAAAACAAAAGTGTCTTAAAATTTTATTTCAAATATCAAATTTGTGAGTTGTGACCTGCTCTGAAGAAGATCACAATTTCGATAGTTTTTGTGAGGCTCACAGTTCTGAGGGTGCTGCCAGAATACGAAAACCTCACAAAATCGAGTTCACCTTACCTTGAGAGGTTGTTGTGACTTGTGAGGTATCAGTGAGGTTTGCCAGAATAGGGCTGTAAATTTGTAATTGTGCATCTTTGACAAAATGAAACCAATTTTCGGAGCCTTTTTGTCTTTCTTGTGAATAATGTCTTTATAGGTACTATAGTCATTCTTTGCTGCCTGGGAGAATTTATTCAATACCTATTTTTATTTGTTTTTTGTTAACCTATATACCTACATATATGTATATGTTGAACCTGCGGACACGAGATGAATTCTTCGGGCGAAAAACTTGTTTCGTGCTTTACTTCAAGTGCACGAGAGATAAATTAATATTTGGGAAAAATCCGATTTCCACCTAGAAGACTTAAGGTAAGACCGCACTCGGCGGAACTGCATCTTCAGCGGAACTGAACTTCACGACTTATTTGTATGAAATTGTATGAGCTATATCGCACTAAGCGACAACTGCACTTCACTGCGCGACACTATGCGACAAAGTTGATAATCTGACCAACTGTGTCGCGACATGAAGTTTCGTTCAGTTTCGTGCGAAAGTGCACAGGGTGTCGCTGAAGTGCAGTTCTGCCTAGTGCGGTACTACCTTTAATCTGATGTGGAAGATTTTAGTCCATTTTAAACCGCTTGTTTCCGTGGGTCCAATTAAGATTATTATTCAATCAATTATTCTCTTAAAAAATATGTTGGTGTATTTTCTAATAACTTTTTGTTTTTCTACTGATTGTATTTTAAAAATCGAAAGTCAATAAAAATATAGTTTCTCGTATAGCTCTTATTTCAACTTAATCTTAGGCCTTGGCTTGGCAAATGGCAGTGTTGGTATGCAGATTAAGAAACATATATATCTGAAAATATGTTCATCATTTTCCTTTATATTCTTAAAAGAATTTAGAACTTCCTTACATTTAAATAATTTAGGAACGGAATGGGAGGTTTCAACACATCTCAAGATTCTTGTTAAGTGCCTGGATTAATCTTTAAAATCATTACATAAATTAATGCAACCATTCTATAGCTTTGAAATTCAAATATTTTATCGTCTCTCTCGTGTCAAAAAAATCTTTAAAATTCATCTAAATCAGTTGCTCAGCTATTACTTAATCCCAATGAATCTCAAAATTGTATTCAAATTCATTGTCTGTATATACCTAAATCGTAAAAGAATTTCAAAACCTCGTTTAGTTCAATTATACTTCAATAATTTTCAGACGGTGTGAAGTGGCCATGGATTTAATTCAATTAAATAGACGAATTAAAAAAAAAAAAATAAAAAAAAGACGAAAAGGTCCATCGTTGAAATATATATCTATATATTTATAGGAAAAGTGGAAAGGTCGCTTGCTGATAATTATTTCAAAGGTATTTTTTCACACCCTCAAGGCGACACTATAAAATTGAAGAAAAACCACCCAAAGCTATATCATTGAGATAGAAAGTGATAATCACAGATCACTTCCTCTTTGGTCCTTTGTTAGCAAATTGAATGGAAAATAAGAGCAAAAGAATTTAATGGGTGGGGGCCGGTTGGTTGGTGTCGAGTTGGTTGTTTTGTTGGGTTCTTCTATTCTGATTTTTTTTTTTATTTTAGGATAAGGTGAACAACTTTTTAAATTGATTAGCAAAACCTTTTGACTTGAGGAGGATTTTTCAATTACTTTTGGTTGGAACTTGAAATGGAGGTAATTAATTGTTACAACAAAGAAAATGGGGGTTGAGATTTAAATTAAGAAATATAGGGAATATAGTGACTTTGAAATTCAACACTTACTATGTTGGTACGTATTAAACATAATATAAGTGTTTTTTTGTTAAAGTGAATAGCAAGCTCAGCAATTATATAAACAATCATATAACATGAACTTTTCCCCAGATGGAATTGAGCTTATTTTCTCTTACACATGTGAAATAAATAATAAAGCGGTTTCGTTGATGATGTGATGTTTTTCCAATTTCTTGTGGAGTTCCTCAAGGATCAATCTTTGGACCTTCATTTTTCTCAGAATATGTAAATGAAGATTTATAAATCACCTATATGGAGTCTGTATACACCTTTTTACTGAAAATCTGTATTGTTGTTATTTCCACTTCTTACGTAAGTCCTAAGTAGGTATAAAGTTTTGTTGTAAATAAGGTGTAAATCCAAAATTAAGCTCTTAGGTAGATGAACTTAATCATAGAAAATACACTCGTATTTACGAACAATGTCTTTCTACCTTTTTTATACTTTTGTTTCTACATTGACTTTCTAATACCACCGTTCCTATACCTTAATTCCTTATACCTCCAACCCATGCAACATATACTTACCCCTTTTTCCTTATTTTTAAGCCAAAACGAACAACTTCTTTTAATTTGCATTTTAATTTAAAGGTAAACAAACAGAAGTAACTTCTGACAGAAGAGACTATACATACCTTCCCGTTCTCACCCCTTTTGATTTAGTCACCGAATTCCAAAAAAAGCAAGTGGAAAGACTAGATTGTTGTCTTTCCTGACATTTTTTTTTTTTTTTTGTTTTTTTCTTCCAGGAACGTCTTTAATTGAGTTTGGTTTAGCGAATTGAAAAACTTCTCCGGTGAATTTCAATTATTGCTTGTGTGTGCCATGGTTATGTAAGGATCCGTGCAGAAGAAGCCAATCCCAGGATTTGTGGTTACTCGCAGGATTGTAATTAACTTGAAGACATTTTTTTTTTTCTTCTGTGATAAAATAAACACAAAGTTTTTTGTTTTTGTCTTCTTTTCCATACCGATGAAACCACAATTGATAAAAAAAAATAAATTGGTGGAATTGTTCGAGGGTGGCTTTTTTTCGTCTTCAGCTAAAGGTTAATTAATGCAAATACCTTATAAGGAAGAAAATAAGGAATAAATTATCCAACTATATAGACTTTGGAGAATGAGTCGATGATTCCAATTAAAGGAGATTAAATCAATTATTTAAGTGCATTTTATTGAGAGTGGGTGTTTGGTTGTTTGATAAATATTTTGAACCGACAAACTTAAATTTTAACTTCTTCCTTGAACTTTTCAAAAATCCTTCATTTCATAAGTTATTTTATTTCCTTTCTAATATCGATATAAATCAATTAATTCCATACAAATTATCAAAAGATTATTTCCAACAGAAGTCAGCTATACCTTTGTCATAAAATCCTTTCAAAATGTATTGCTGTCATGACATGTTTCGAATAAGATTCATCTTCAGTTCGAATACTCGGAAACACAATCAGGTACCTACTATACCTACAATTGGAAAACTATATCATAGCACAAAGGAAACAACAAAGCATATAATATAAAAGGGGAAAAAGTTTGACTTGTGCAGCAGCCACAACCAGCAAAGCAAAGGACAAATCCCTGAAGTCCAATTGGCTACAAATCACTCGAATATAAGCTCATTTAAGCGTAATTAAGCTCACCTATTAGGTGAAACAATGTTACTTTCCTATTATTCGAAATTGTCGGTCGTTTTATTTTAGTTCAACTTTGATTGCAATAAATAATTCACATAGTATCAAAGTAGATACGAACATACAAGCCTATTAAAAGGCAATCAATCTTTGGAGGATTTCGAACGAAGAAGTGGGTTTTTGTTTACGTTCGAAGAAAAAAGATTTATTCTTAGATATAATAATAATAATTAATGGGGGGAAATGAAGTGGGGTATCGGAAGTGTAATACAATATGTTAGTTTGTTTCAGAAATACAAAATTAAATTTTGAATTAAAATAGCTCAAATTTTTTTTAAATGTACCTACATATGCATATTAGAATTTTTATTTTAATACCGTTATCTTATAAAGTGTGGCTTATATAGCGAATCGTTTAAGCGCAGTTTGAAAAATCTAGCGAAATTATTTTTGAATCGAAAAGTTCATATTTTAAATCTTTGGTTTTGGGAATTGGTTTATTTTTAGATGGTAAGTGTATATCTATAGGCAGCGCAGAAGAATTTTACTAAGCAAAAAAATAATAAGGGAATATTGTGGATAACTTAGTCAGTGTATTTAGAATTGTATTGGCACTCAATTGGCCGGTCAAAACTGTAGGCATCTGATCGTTGATATTTTTTGTTTTTAATTTTATCCTTTCTTTCCACTAGAACCAATTTTGGTGGTTCCAAAAATTGAACCACGGCTAGAAGGTTTAACCACAAATAATTAATTTAATTAATTAACTCATTGGCGGTACTAAAACAATCATCATTAAAGAAAATAGCCTCTATCCCCAGGTGCATTGATATGCAATCTATGTCAACGTGCGAACGCTTCTGTACCTGCCAAACCTTCTGTTACAATTTTCGTTGTGCTATCAAGACTCGGGATGTTCTTTTCTTCCTGACGCTGAAAGCCCTAAAGTGAAAATTCTAAGATGCAGAAACCAGAAAGCAGGAATCCAAAGAGTCTGACAGTGGATCGATGGTTGTAACTAGAATTTTTACTTCGAAAAAAACAAGTACACGAATTTTTCGAGATTGACTCTATACTGCAGTGAAACCTAAGGGAACTGTAAAACTCCAGGAGTCGATTTAAGTTCAGTGCAATTTGAAAATACTTTCCTTGTTCCTTGTCTTATTCTTTCAGTGACCAAGATTCAGACAAAAGTTGCGTAGTAGTCTTCAGGACTTGATATGACAGTGGTCCGAGATAAAGATGGTCGTATAAAAACTTTCAGCTGTCAGAGTTGGCGATATATTACCTTGGAAAAACTTCGGAGTCTGCACGAGTTGCTGAGTTGGCCAATCAAAAGACATAGTCATAGAAAAACCGTTTACTATTAGAGCTACTATAGAAGCACCAAACCTCTAATGATTTGCCGTTCGGATATTTGTGAGAGTATATGAGGACTGACTAATGGCGGAGGAAAATAGTTTGTCACTTTATAAATGATTACTATTGATGGTAAAACACCAAAGGACTGTGGATGGGGCATCTTTTCTATTTGAAAAACCTTCAAATCTTCGGTTTCAGAGCTTTCGGAAGAATATAGAATCAATTAAAAACGAAGATGAAGAAAATTGGAGTTGAGGGCATTTGAACTTTATAAATTGGATCAACTAAAGATAGATTTGGAGCTCGTTCCATTGAGGGTATATTCGTTGGGTTGGGTACTGACGTTTGTTAATGAGTCCATCAGGGAAATTCGAGAGGAAGAAGACATTAGCCGCATTTTATTACCGCCAATAACCCATATGGATCACCCCGATATAATAAAACGATACGGATCCAAATGAAAACAGTGGTGTATGCTCATCTCTTTTTGTCTTATGTTTGTTTATTTTTCATGTAAAAACTGTCTTTTTTTCCAGTTCGTACTCTCTACCGACTGAAGAGCCGTCTACCCGCCAGACTAAGAACCTATTTCTGGTTCCATAAAGCAAACGCCAATAGAAACCTAGATCCAAATTTGGTTTTGTGTAATGTGTTAAAAGATAACCCCGACCCAGACCAGTAGATAATAAAACGCGACTATTAGCTCACCTGAAACAAAATTTGGCAATGGCGATTATACCCTGGAATTTGATGATACTGACAGCTGAAGCTTCACGCGATCAAGAGCCTAGTTAGCATTCTGGTGAGCCCGTATAATTCTGATCGAAATAACGTAATTAAAAATGACTTTTCGAACACTTAAGGTTAACCAAGTTGACATCGACTGAGCTTAGGTATATAAATGCAACATTTGGGGTGTTCAGAAAAATGAGATCTCATAGTGATTTCTCACACAAAACAAGGGAATTCATGAGTTTTTTCCTCAACATTTTGACAGCAATTGCATTTCCATATTGAATTAGCCGCTGACGTTATGCTGGAAGATGTTTTAGAAGAAATTCTACAAATTGAGCCAACAAATAGTTCCATTGCTCAGAATGCAAAAACAATGCTTCAACAAAAGAAAATATGTGTGTTACCTGAACAAGGCCCCCTCTTTATGATTTGAAACAAGCCGGATATCAGTCTAATGAAGGATTTGAAAGTTGATAAGTTGATGAAAATTTAATTTCAAGCCATAAAATCAGATCCATGCTATCTATATGTGGACGATATTCTTCTTTGCTCCAATGATGAATGATCTGATCTAGATAAAATCAATTGAAAGTAGTCTTATGGAAGATTTCGAATTGAAATTTTTCCACATTCAGGATCTATATCCATAAGTCAAAAGAATTACATCCGTAACTTGCTTCAGGGAATTACTATGCAGGACGCCAAACCACTAACGATCCCCATGCAACCAGATTCGAGGCTTGCCAAGTATGAAAACTCTATAGTGATGAAGAAAAGCGGCCATACAAAAGAGTTAATTGAAGGATTAATGAATGCTGTTATTTGTGTTGTTGCACAATTCATCAGCTGCTTCAACGATATGTCCATTGGAGTGCTCCAAAAGTGCAAAGCGTATGCTATACGCTACCTTCAAGACATTATAGACTATGAATTGCGATTTTCTTCAAATATAACCCGGGTAGAATTTGCGACTTGTCCCTTGCTAATTTGTTAATGCTCTGTATTCCGTGGGCCTTGCTAGTGGTTCCCATATGGGCCCTTAATAGATCTTCCAAGTCAGGAATGGGCCTCTCGAGCAGTAACTAGCTTGGCCCTTGCTAATTTGTTAATGCTCTGTATTCTGTGGGCCTTGCAAGTGGTTCCCATATAGGCCCTAGATAGATCTTCCAAGTCAGGCTTTGGATAACAAAAAAATTGGAGATTTTTAGTCACTACTAGGGGCCTAGGTAGATTTTTACTGAAACCCATATAGCCCCCACCCCTCTCATATTAAGGGGTGTTTGAGACCGCTTTTCTCTTTAACTGAAATGTATAGAATTTAATTTAATTTTAAAAAAACTTCACTTTTACTTACTTGGTTTCTCCGAGATTTGAACTCGCGTTCCTCTAATCAAAGATCCAGTAAGCTACCCACCAGGCTGATTTGCGATACAGAATAGGAATGTAAAAATGTTTATGAGTTGATACTTCGCGTATTTGCTATATGGACCTTACACAAGTTAAATTGGTCGTTGGGAATGCCAATAAAGAGGCGACACTATCTACGACCAATATAACGCCAAGAAAAAGTTCCATGTCTAGGCTAGATCAAGTCTAAACTATCTAGGCCCAGTCTTAGTTACACCTGATAACGCCAATAATGAGGTGACACTGTCTAACGCCAAGATAACGCCCAGATACAATTCCTTATCCAGGCTACACCAAGCGAAAACTATTTGGGTACCTTCCTATTTTTATGAGACAACGCCAATAAGGTGGCAACACTAGCTAAGGCCAAAATGACACCAAAAAAAGTTTTCATATCTAGGGTATGTCAAGTTAAAACTATCTAGACCCAGTCTAAGATACATCTGACAAAGTCAATAAATAGGCAATTCTAGCCAGGGCCAATATAAAGCCAGAATAAGATAAATTAGTCAAGATCACCCATACCTGCGCCTGTCTAGGCCCAGCATAGGATTTACTATATAATGGCCAATCTATAGCTAGGGTCACGCTTAAAAATAGTTTTTCCTAAATAATTTTCTACCCGGGAAGGAATGCATATTCTTTCATTCCGATTGAGGAAGATATGATATCGATAGACGATTATACACTGCCTTTACGTTTTGCAATGCAGTCGCAAGCTGTAAATCTCAAAAACAAAGGACTCTTGTTCTATTTTCAACCGAAGCCGAGTACATTTTGGAAGCTGAAGAACGCTATATTCATCTAAGGGCTTTCTTATAAAAGAACTCGGTCTTGATGAGTTCAATGAAATCACTTTATATAATGACAATTGTGGTGTCGGACTTCTAGCTGAAAATTATGCATTTAATCAAATAACTTAACGTATAAATAGTCATGTCATTCTTGATTGACTTTGTTTATATTCTTCATTCTGAATTTCGAACTTGAATTAACCTAACTTCTCATTTTTGCTTAAAACTTTTATTAAATATATCAAATACATAAATAAATCTTTAACTAACAATAAAAATAGAGCTGTGGGAGTTTAAATCATTTCAATTTATCGGCTCTACAATACCCATATACCTCCAATATTTAAAGAGGACTTGCTAAGAAAGTTGCAGTGTGTATTTTTTTTAGAATAGCAATTGACGTTATAAATATATGTAATATCTAATAATCCTCCTTGTCGACGTTCAATATTTGTTTTTTTTTTTTTTTTGAAAACAGGTAAGCTCATCTCTTCATCCTTAATACCAACCAAAGTGGATAATAGCATTATTATATTTTTTTTTCTCCGGTAAATCCGCGAAGGAAATCCCCAATCTACTTAAGAGCGTCGAAAGTGATTGCTCACAAGAGGATAACATGAAACTCATTTCATTATTTACCTTAGCCACAAAACGGATTACCAACTGTTGGCTTGGCTTGGTTGTTAGCTGAAGCTGACTTATATACACATAGCGCAGCGCATTTCAGGGCAATGTTGTTACACTTTATAGAAAAGCATTACAAAAATAAAATAAAAAAAAATATTTTTAAATATTCACAGAGAGCATAAGGTAAACACAGGAACAAACTTCCTTTCCCAAAGGAGCGAACCATCATATAAAAAGGAGTCCCACTCCCGCTTCTCTCTGCAAGGATGCTCCATTCTTCTGTTTGTTTTTCTTATTCTATTTTATTTTTCGAATACAGTGCAAGTATTTGGCTTTTGTAAAAGTGTATATATACCTTTATCCTGTGTATATATTCTCTTGGTCCTGATGGAAGCAGTAGGTAGGTATACTATAGCAAGGGCTTTAATTTGCATTTTAATTTAATTCTGGCAAACAGTTTGTCAAATGAGGATGAGAGATAAATATTATACACTGTACCTACCCGTTCGGTTTTAAATTGAGTTAGTCTTGAGAAGGCATTTTTGCAATGTATTAATTAAATCTTTTATATCGTATAATTCTATATTCGATTACATATACATGCATTTATAAATAGGGAATGGGTTATTGTTGTTAATGGCAAAGAAGTCGTTAAGAGTTCAAGTACCTCCTTACTGGTATTCTTTTATTTTATTGAAAAGTCTTGTATTCAAATTCAACACCTTTATATATTATTTCCATTTAATTCCGACAATTCATCTGTGCAATAAGACTCCAGTAAGTGGGGAAGCCATCTTTTCAAAATCACGCTTGATTTATACGATACAAATAATACATTTACCTAGGTATACCTTCCTGTTTTCATCACATGCGTATTTAACTTTGACTTACACTTCCATTAAAATTCTATGATTAATCATAATTATTTTGGTTTCTGTTTCTGATATAAAATATCTACCAACAATGACAATAATAATTTCTCAACAGCTTTACCTTGGTTGGATATGTTATTAGAAGAATATGTGACAAGTCACATCACCATTCCAAGATAATCTTTTTAACCTTAAGGTATAAAAGTTTCATATAAACCATTATGATATAACATTTCACTGAACGTAAGAAGATACACTTTATCAAGTTGAGGGGTTAAAACATAAAAGAGGTAAAATTGTCATAAACATAAGAAGGGCCATATAGCCCATAGTACACTGTCACATATAAGACAAAATTAAAGTCTGATGAAGATTTGAGTGTAAGTACATGAAACAATCCAGCATCCATAGGATATATACATATAGGTATTACCTTTCTGACATCTGGTTGACATCATAAATCATCCATAAAGTGCGTAGAGGTAAGTAATTTTAGCTTGATCTGCAAAATGTGTCGAGAGAAAAGGACGAAAAATTAATCATACAACTTTTTGCCGGAGGATAATTTCAATATACTACGTGTTTTGTGTATATGTGGACCTGGAATGGGTTTCATTAAAACTTCTTATTGATTTTTTGAAAGTTATAAATATAATAATGCAAAAGTGCGATGACAATACGAACGAGTCAGGGAAAATAACTTAACAAAAAGTAGGTATAATATGAAGACCAAATTTAATAAAACGGAATGGTAGGTATTACTTAAATAAACGAAATTGGTACTGTCGAACAGGTAAATGCAGAAGACAATTTTATTCAGACTTCCCCATATTAATATAAGAAAATTATTTTTTTTAGTTGCGGGGGAGGAGGAATGCAGATTTATGCAACATATAGAGGACTTTTTAGTGTTGACCATCCCCGTGTGTCCGACTATCCTATCTTAAGGGTATATATATGGGACTTAAACTCCCCCCCTGACTCGCCCCCCCCCCCAGGGACCACCACCGGGTGTCCGACTACCCTTTCTAAGGATATATGGGACTTAAACGCCTCCCAACCCTTCAGTTTCTGATACCCCCTCGGACCACCCTTCGCATTGCTCTATGGGGGTTTTAATAATACACATTTTCGGGCTCACTCTGTTTCGCGGTATTGGTCTTCTTCTCTTTTTCTTCTTCTGAAAATATGTTGGACGCAGTTGCAAATATTGTTGCAATTTCGCTAACCACCCAGCATATTCTCAGCTATGTTGTCTGGAGTGCTGATGCCGATACTTCTCTCCAGTTATCGCCTTTTCACTTCCCATCTGCTCAGGGCCGGACCAACCATGGGCCTTGTGAATAAAAAAAAAGCTAAAGCTAAAACTTAGAATTTTAAGTAAAAGCTAGGTTTTTGGTGAGTAAAAATGAGCTTAAGCTAGCTAGTAAAAGATGTTTTCTAGTCATAGCTATTTTAAAATAGCCAACGCTAAATTCATTTAGTTTTAGCTTATTTTCCCAGCCTAAGCTTCAATTTGTGTGAATAAAAATAGCTTTAACTAGAATATTAAAGTTAAAGCTACAAAAATTTCAAGATTTTTTCTCCCTGTCTAGAAAGCTTTGACTAGGTCTTATTTTCAGTATTCTCTTTAGTTATAGTGCGATTATGGTAAGAAAATAAAATTTTAGAAGAAACATAAACATTTTCATAGTTTATTTGGATTTTCAAAAGAAATGTGTAATGGCTATCTGATTACTTTATAGAAGACTCAACGGAGCGTAGAGGTGCACTGACCTCTGAGCAGAGAATACAGATGTTTTTAAGATATCTAAGTGAACCTGGATTTCAGTATGGTGAAGGACAAGATCTTGGAGTTGAACGCTTTTCTGTATGTAAGACCGTTAAGCACGTAGTTGTCGTTGACAGTTGCATCATGAATTAAATGTACGATTCAATCGCACGAACTTACTATTGCTTTAAGGTAGATAGGCATTGAAGGTACATATATAAGCCATTAAAAGGTACAATTACAAAGTTAATTTAGAATTATAAAGCAGGTACTTAAACATTTTGCGAACTGTTAATTAAATTAATGTTAGAGAGTAACTCAAAAATAAGACAATTGTCTTTATACTTTTTAAAATATCAACACTGTTTTATTGGAGCTACCCGACCTATGTACAAATTTGAAACCAATTGGTCCACAGTGAACGTATAGACGCCTAATAGAACAGATAGTGGCAAAACAAAATCTAAAACAACCTTCCTTTGGGTCTTTATATGAACAGTTCTAGCTAAAGCTACCTAGTCGAAACATGTGAATAAAAACAAATTGCTTAAATTGCGAAGCTTAAACTAGAATTTTCTAGCACAAGCTATTTAGCGTTATCATTTTTTTATTCACATAAAACAAAGCTTAAGCTAGAACTGTCTAGCTTTAGCTGCTAGTAAAAGCTATGACTAGCTGGCTTTAGCTTCCTCCAAAAAAAGCTTTAACTTTTTTTTTATTCACAAGACCCCATATGTGCAAGATGTGCAAATGCACAGGGCGCAAAATTCTGGGGGCGCATTACCAGGAGCAAGAAATTGTAATCGATTTGGAAATATTGCAAAAAAAAAAAATCCAGAAAAACCTCACTGTTTATGCGCCGTAATTTTTTTTAAGATTATCTTATCATTGAAATTTCACTTTGGAAATATCGCCCAAAATTTAGGAAAGAACACCCAAATTAAAAAAAATGTTTGGAAATATCGCCCAAAATTGAAGAAATAACGCCCAAATTTTACAAAAACGATTTACATTGAAAATATTTGGCGATATTTCCAACTTAAGATTTGGAAAAAATATAAATTTCGGCGATATTTCCTTTATTTTTTTTGGGCGATAAAAAAAATTCGGGTGATATTTCCAAATCGATTTGGGAGTTATTTCCTTGGGCGTTATTGCCTAAAACCAATGTAATCTGATCTTGCGCAAAAAAACATGTACTACCATTTGCCATGTGTATGTACTTATGTGTGCAAATGTTAAAAGTGGCGCTTACTACAAATCTTGCACAGGGCGCAAGTTTTGCTGGGGACGGCCCTGCTGCTGCAGGTGAAGAAGGTATATGGTTTACGTCGTCTTCATTGGAAGTCCTCGTACTGACAGGCTGGACTGTTCATCTTGCCGATCTTGTGGAGGAAGGCGTTAAATTATCCGCGCCAGTGAGGAACTGGGTGACGTAGTAGTTTACCTCACCGTGTTTTCGGTCATTCCTGATCAGCCTCGCTGTTCATCTTCCTCCATGCTTTCCGAGCTTCAAAACTCTTGCCATTTTTGCTTCGTAAGCTGCTTTGCCTGCTCGGTTGCCGCCTCCACTCCAACTTCCGCCTTTTTGTCGTAGACGTATTTCGTTTCTGCCGCTAGGAGATCGATGGGAGTCACTCCTGTGACTACAAGGACGGCTCGTTTCGACACCCTTCGGTAAGAGCTTGCTACGCGCCTCTTCACTACTGCACCACCTGCTTCCTATACTTTTCTTTTGGAAGAGCATCTGCCCAAATCTCACTTTCGTAGAGGAGAATGGCATGATTTGCCATGTCATCATCAGAAGCCTTCGCTTGCTAGCCGTTGGATCACCAATGTTTGCCATCAGTCTGCTGAGTGATGTTGTAACTTAAGACACTCGTTCAGCTGCGGACTTAATCTGTTGACAGGTAAATTTCAATGCATTCTTGAAACTTATGACTTCGGATCCAACTTGAATAAGACCATTATGTTAGTCAATGTGAATTGTGAATTAATAAAAATGATGAATAGAAATGTAATGATAACCTGTGTTCCCATAAAGCGATTTCATTTAATGCTTTCAAATATAAGTACATGCGTCGTCGAGCTTCTACTGAAAAAATGATTTTTTTAATCGTGAACGAGTCGTGAGTTTTATTTAATATTCTTTATAGAATTTATACCTAATCATTATGATTTTAGAAATTAAGAACATTATTTTGGAATATGTATGATAAACTTTTATAATTCATTGAAAGAAGGTCTATTTATACTTTTGGAATGATGAAAAAAAAAACACAGTTGTACCGTAAAATTTTTAAATTCGTTATCCTAAAAATTTATTGATGGCCTGACACACCTCTATATATCTATACCTACATAATATCAGAGTTATAGAGTTCAATTCAAATTTAACCCTCCAATACAAATCACAATCACAATCAAAGTCAAATTTTATTGTTACATTTAGATTGTGTTTTGTGTGTCGCAACAGGCGGTAATAGAAACAATGCATATAACACTTCGTCATTGTCCTCTAGCACACAATAAAATAACAGTATACCTAAACAACAGCAAAACCATTTTGGAATGAAAATCACAACTGTTTCATTGCTATAGCATTGTGCAGCATCATAATAATATCAGAAGCAACACACTTCTTCGCAGCACGAGAGCAAAGCTCTATAATATCCTTACTCACCTTAACCGTGCGCACACAAAATCGCCCTCCATCATATTATATTCATCTTCCCATAATAATCATCACGGTCTTTTATGCTCACTTCAAAAACCACCTTTGACTAAAAAAAAAAACATCCCTACTCAAAAATGTACAATCTATATACAGGCTTTCATTAATTCTAGGATGGAAAAGTCAGATTTATGACAAATTTATTGTGAAACGTCTGCCCGTCGTATATAAGGGTTGCGATTGCGATCTTCCCCTAAATGAAATCACTGTAGAAATGAACACAAAAGCCACCACCACACCCCCTTGTCATCATATTTCTATCTGCATGCTGCAGCAGCAGATAGATATACCTTTTTCAGACACGGATTAGTTACACCTTTCTGGTTCGGACGCAACAGCGAATGTAAGTTCAAAACGAATGCACAAGGGTTGTAATAAATTATTTTTGGCCAAATCGGCTAAGTAACCAAAAGCAATCCCCTGCAAATGGTCAGGCCATATTTTAAATCCACCGATGATGTCAGAAGTCATTTTTGCAATCAGGAATGTTCGCGGGGGGCTTCTTCACTGATTTGATAAGGTGGAGAGAATAGATATTTTGTAATTAAAAATTTGTTCACAATGCATTAATATACATATACATATACGAGGACGATTGCGATGTAGTAACTCACAAATGACATCAAAAGGTAAACGCATTACCAAAAGAATTTGTGTACAATTTCAGTTATGAGCATTAACAGTCCTTCTGGTTTTGAAATGACTTTGAAAATTAAATATGGAAGGTGTTCTTCAAGTCAGATTGGCCGAG
Source organism: Epistrophe grossulariae (assembly GCA_929447395.1). Classification (NCBI taxonomy): domain Eukaryota; kingdom Metazoa; phylum Arthropoda; class Insecta; order Diptera; family Syrphidae; genus Epistrophe; species Epistrophe grossulariae. The sequence goes on along the minus strand of OV839567.1, from coordinate 143,192,248 downwards.
CGGTCTAAGGCGCCAGATTTAAGCTCTGGTTCCCGAGAGGGAGCGTGGGTTCGAACCCCCCACATCTGACAAATTCTTTTTTTTTCTACAAAATGGTGCATATGTCTTTTTTTATAATTTTTTTTATGTTAAAAGTTAATATTTAAACATCTGTTTTTATTTCAGAAGAAAACAGTTTCAAATTTGGAGCTGATATCTATACTCATTCGCTTAAAAGAAATTACTTGAAAAATTTCCTTCTATTTTAGTTAGGTGCATCAATTTTATGGCTGAACCAATTTTTTTTTTTTAATTATGTATTTGGATTTTCAAAAGATGTAAATGTACAAATTAGCAAATGTATTTTCTAATATAAACTTAAAACAATAGAATTCACATAATTTAGTATAGAAATGTAACATTAAACAACTCCCAGAAATGCTCTGATAACAACTTTTAAACGCCTAAATCGATCTAAATTTAAATAATTAATTTCAATTTAAAAATAATTATAATATTTTACTGCATAAGCAAACCAAACTAGATCAAAATTACGCTTAAATCGTTTTTTTTTTAACAAAATGAAGGTGAAACAACGTGGATGACAATTTATGTTTTAAATAACTGTCTTTTTCTTTTTTTCATCGAGTAAGAAAGAGACGAAGTTATGTCAACTAACTAGTTACTAACTAAAATTAAGAACCTACCAAATCTTTGAGTTACCAAAGCTGCATTCTATGCAGTATGTATACTTAATATAATTTTTTATAATTTAATTTAATATATTAAATCCGCAATAAATAATTTTATCATCATTTAAGTGACACAATGACAGTGCAATATGCTATGAGTTCGTCTGAATATATTACGTTGTTGTAATGCATTATTAAACTCATGCGCGTAGTTAGTTATGGCGCCCACCCTAGAAACCGTATTGCCCACCCTAGAAAATCGACACTACTAACTTGTCATTCATCATAAAGACAATAAAATTTATATTTTTCCTACATTAAGGTTTTTTAATAATAACAACGTATCACTTTGTTCGTACGTATGTGCAATACGTGAAAACTAATTACAAACACAATACCTACAAACAAACGGGTAATTCGTTTATGTGCAGGATCGAAAATCCGACCCTAATCCGACACGATCTTTCGTTCTTGCATATAAACCAGATATTAAGTCTGTTCGTGTACTTCTCGGACTAAATCTGGCAAATTGTCAAATTTGGAGGAGTGGGGATGAAATTCTCTCAAAGAGAAGCGAAACTGTCTGAGAGTACACGAACGCCTTAAACCAAAATATTTGCCAGTTTTTAAATGTCCACAAAAAGTAAACAAAAGCGAAAAAGTAAACAAAGCGAGATTATTAAAATTAAAATAACATTGTAAATATTTGCAAATGAAAAATACACACTAAACAGGAACATCACGCAATTTATTTTTTAGCTATCCCAAATTCTATGAAGAAATTATAACTAAATTAGACAGAATTAAAAAAAAAACACTGAATTAAAGTACACTCCACAAAATAAGTTTCTTAAATTACCTAAATATTTTATTTATAAATTTTTTATCAAACAGTTAACTAATTTATTAAAATATTTCACTTTTGTAAATGAACAAATAAAAAAAAAAAACTTCTACCGAGATAAAAAAAAAGTAAACAACAGCCATTTTGTATTTTTTTGTTGTTCTTTGTCTTTCAAACTGGCTTCTGACAGAAAACAGAACTTACCAGTTTCTGCCCGAAGAAATTTCTCGGGTAAAAACTGGTAAGAAGGCGAAATTTTTTTCTCTCTCATGAGCGCTCTCTCCTGCCAGAAACTACCCAAAATTTGCGTATGCGAACACCTTCGGACTAAATCTGGTAAAAAATTTTAGTTTTGGGTAGTTTCTGGCGCGTAAGTTATATAGATATAGTTATATAGATAGGAAATGTGGAGTGTCATTTCGGTTTTGCAGGAGTATGCGTTAAGAAAGGTATATTAGTCCAAAAATGTCATATCCACCACCCTCATCTATGTTTTCAGCTCTTACTGCAGCATGAGTGCTGAAGCTTTGATATTAAAAAATATGTTTCAACTGAAAAATTGCGAAACAAGCATCGAGAATTTAAAACAAAATGTTTCAAAAGAAATGTTTCCAAACTTTTACAAACAGCGTTAGCTCTTCCAGTGAGCCCCGCCAGCTGTGAAAGGAGTTTCTCAGCAATGCGGCGAATTAAAAGCTGGTTGAGAACAACAATGCTCCAAAATCGTTTCTCTTATGTATCACTACTTAATATTGAAAATGAAATAGTTAAAAATAAAATCACTTCCGAAAAAGTCCTGAACCGGTTCAGACAAAAACATGTAAAATTAAAACTTAATTAAAAAACAAAAACTATAATAAACAAAAGTCTATTTTTGTAAAATTTGGTTATTTTGTAAATCTTAATTTAGTGAATGCAATAAATTTTGATAAAATATACCAATTCTTTTTTTAAATATCAACTTTTTTAGAAAACAATATTTTTGATTTAGCAGAGTATAGTGTGGTGTCACTTCGTATGAGAGTGAACTAACTCATTTATTACAACACTTATGGTTTTGACAAAAGCTCTATCTATAAAACCTAATGATTTTCTATTTAATGTAAATATTTTTGAAAGTATTTTTATAAATATTATTAAAAATTAAATTTAAAACTTGCGGTGGTATATCAACTGGCTGGCTGCCCCCCCTAGACAAAATTCCTAACTACGCCAATGATTAAACTACAACAAGTATACATAACAATAACTTTTGACAAAAATTTCACATCGGCGCACGATGAATTACAACTTACTAATTTATAAAACAAAGACGTTTATTACTTGATTTCAAGAAATATATAAACATCAACTTATTTAAGACATACCGGCCTACCTGTGCGAGAATTCTCGGAACTACATAAAAATAAAAGACGCACGAAAACAAAGAAAAGCAGTTTTTGAACAAATTATTAACATTTTTTAAATAAAATCATAATTCGTCAAATTAGCAGGTAATTTTGCTTCGTTTACACCTCATTTGTCAAAATCGGTGTCATATGAGAGTCGCAAACTGAATCTAGACTATACAAATAATATATAGATGGGTGATTCCCTGCCAACTGTGATTTTTAAAAAAAAATTTTTGCTAAAATCTAAAATCATTGAAAATTAATTTTTTTTATTTTATTTGTCTCTAAATAGTCATGGTATTAAATCTGTAAGAGCATTTTACTATAACTTTTAAGGAACAAAAATATCGTCAAAAGTACTAAATCTCGAAGACATGGTGCTGACACTGATTTTTTATTTTTGAATTTTTATACGTTCTAAATCTTTTTGACAATATTTATGGTGAGTTTCTAAATTTACTCTTACGTTTTGACGCTCTCAACTTCGAAAGGCAATGTTTTATTCAAGATTGTATGTTTTTTAGTTTTTGAAATTTGTTTTTTGAGGTTGGAGTCTTTATTTTTATACTAGGTTATAAATCAACATTTTTTGCACGGATTTGTTTTTATAAATTTTGTCCGAGGTATTAGTACCATTCTTAATAAAAAAATAACCAGATTTTTAGAAAAATTGCTTGAAATAATTTAATTTAAGTTCATTATAAATAAATATACCACGGTAATGACACCCACGGTACTGACATTTAGGCTTTAATATAACCTCATATCTTAAGGCTTCTGAAAAAAATAAAAACCGTTATAATTTTAACTTATATGCCTTTCAAAGAAATACAATATTCTAAAACTCAACCCAAAAAAGTTAAAACACGCTTGGATAACACTACCACGGTACTGACAGGTAATTTTGTGACACACGATTTCAGAATAAAAACACGTCACTCTTACAATAAAATTACGTTAGTAATATAAATTGACTTTTGTTAACAAAAGATAAATATAGTGCCTCTTTCAAACGGTACCACACAAATGCCATAAAACTAAAAACAAACAAACAATTACTTTTATTTAATTAGAGAGCAAATATTTTTACTTGATGTTCTAAAAATTTTATCAAGCAACTATTCTACTCAAACTTTTCTGAACACAACATTTTTATTCAATTATATATTTTAATAGAAAATAGTAGATTTAATTGGAAAAACAAGGATAGGACATGCCACGGTACTGACATTTTGCGTATACTTTTTCAGTTCAAGGGGAAAGGGTAGCAAATTTTTAAACAATTTGCAATATAAATTGTAGTACAAACTTATTTCCACAATTCAAACCAGAAATTCATAAGAAATTTTTACATTAAGTTACAAATAAAGCCCTGGACACAAAGAAACACAGTAGGTATATAGCCTCCTCATGGAGTTATTAAGAAACTGTCAAAAGTCCCCGTCGATATGACCGCCGCGCCGCTAACAATTTTACGGGCGTTGAAGGCCCCCCAAAATGTTTTTTCTGGAATAACTGACAAATGGTAAGCTGTACAAAGGAAATGTCCAAGACTAATTTGTATCTTGGAAAATTTCCTACAAAAAAGATTAACATACCTTTTTTCATAAAAATAACCGTTTCCGAAATAAACCAATTGGAAGAGTTAAGGGTTTTACTTTTCTATTTAGTTGGGCGGCTTAGTTAAAAAATTGTGCATTTTGTGATAAATGCATCAATTTTTTGTCGTTACATTATATGAACATGATTTTAAGATATCGGCTCACTGTATTTGTCCACCCTTTTAGGTGGGTGGGGCAAATTCAAAAACAAAATATTGAAAATAGAAAATTAATATAAAACACAACGACAACAAGCTACTTTTTTTAAAGTCAGTAATTTATTCCTTAATTATATGTTTTTAAATTACGTTATTTTAGGGGTTAGTTCTTACATAAATGATTTTTAAACTATTAATTTTGATTTTTTTTTTTTTATTGCAGATGATTTTTTTTAAGTTGTGGGCAGTTTGTATACTAAAATTTAATTTTTTTTTTTGATTTTTAAAAAAAGTTTTTTTATTGAGAACTTAATAATTCGAAACGGCTTGATCAGTTTTAACCAAACTTAGCACCCAGCAGTTGTTAACATTATCTAGCAGATTTTTATTCGTTTTTACGAAAAATAGCGGTACCTCCCTTACAAGTGTTTAAAAACCGGTAAGGAAAATCACATTTTTCTCAAAAACGGCTTCTACGATTTTGATTAAAATTTGTGTCAGCTTCTACTATATTTTTGAAAAAAAAAACTTTTTTCTATCGATCAAAAATGGTATCTCTTATAGAACCATGTGTTGGGTCTTCGACTATCTCATTATCTGTTGAACCGATTTTAATGAATTTTTTTACATATACATATAAGTTTAAATAATATAGCATATCAAAATAGTCAAAAAAAAAAACATATATTGGATTTAAAAAAAAATTCAATATTATTTTTTGAAATTTCGATATTTTAAAAATGGTAAGATATTTTTTTTTTCAAAATTAATTCTTTAACTCTGGATTACAAAAATTTTAAACAAATGCGTACAAATTTTTTTCTTAAAAATGCATTTACAAAATTTTATATATAAAAAAAAAATTCTTATAAACCGCTCCAACGATTTTCAATTTTTTTTTCTCTAAATTAAGATTTATTTAAGAAATCAGATGGCGATGTCAAAACAATTTCAGAAGTTGTTTGATCAATTTATTTCTAATTGTGTATATATTTATTTTAAGAATTTTCAATCTAAACTGTATGTATGAATATGTTCATATAAATATTATGTACTCACATAATACAACCTTAAACTTAACAAAATATTTTCAAAAGCAACATGAGAACTATCCAAGCTCCAATTCTAATGATCTGCTTTCATACCTTACTGTACCTCTATGTACCTTATAATAATAGTTGACTGCTCCAAAAACTATACCACAACAATATCATTTTGCATGATGTTTTTGGTTAATGAGCATATTTCCGCAGTCTGTTGTTGTGGTTTTCCTGAATTGGTTTGGTAGATTAGCTATCTATAATTATTTGCATGAAAATGAGATACCTATATTTATGGCTTATCTGGTGATTGCTTTGTCATTTTTCGAGGTTTAAGAACAGGTGTTAAATTGTTTAATATTTAATAATTCTGTTATATTATGTATATAGAAGATTTTAGATTCAATAAAAAAATTTAAAAAAAAATGTGTATAGCAGGTATTAACTTGTTTTTGTATATGATGATTAATGATGATGTAGGTATACTATATCGACCAATTATTCGCACGGGTTGTTTAAACAGAAATTATAGAGTAGATAACTATGGTTTATGAAAAATGGGTTAATGCATTGCTAAATAATTGTACAATAGAGCTGGATTGCATGGACGTCGTCACATTTCGATTAATCTTATACATATGTATAAGTAGCAATAAAATCACATTTTCAAATATAGGTACAATCATTCGTAAAATTCCATAAACATAATAGATGCAATAAATTTAACTATAACATCATAAACCACTTCAAAATAATCTTCATTATAAATAATTTTCCAAGTCATATACCTATCACATCAAGGTATACAAGAAATCAACGAAACAAAAGCTTTTATTACAAAATCACATAGTCATTATTGTTAAACATACTTAGCAAGCTCCAAACCAGAAGAGTCAGACTCATAAACAAAATATATATTATAGAAATGTCTACGCATCTTCATTTCTACTGCGACAGAAAAAAAGAAGAAGAAGAATTATAGAACACTATACCTATAACATTGACAATACTCGTAATAATATAGAATTTTAGGGGAAGAAAACATTTGTAACAGAAGTACAAAAGGTGACTCTCTAAATGGAGGTTGAGTTGGATGACTTCTGATGTCTCTCTTATTTCTTACGTGAACGTGAAACTGCTTCTGCTATCCTTGTATATACCTATACTAATGGAGTAACTATATGTGGCTCCAGACTGGCGGACGTATCCTTTGGTAGAGAGTTTTGCTTTCTTATGGAGATATTAATCCTAGGACATGGATTGATGAAAGCGTTTCAGTTTTGTGTCGTGTGCAGTAATTAAAAATGTTGCTCTCAAGTCTCAACTTGACAGTACTGTTAAGTATATCATGGTTTTGTGCGGTGTGGAAGAAAAAGAAGATGAAGGATTCAAGAAATTCTAGTTAAACGTATTACCTATATCCTTTTCTATTTTTTCCTCTAAAATAACAGTAAGGTTTATCTTCACAAAAAGCAACAATTTTTGATTTCAGCTCAATTTTTACCAATACTTATTTCAAATTATCAACGATTATATCCTATGTTTCGCCTGTTTGCTCTTGCAACTCTAAAGCCTTGACTTGAACTATTGCCATGGTTTAATAAATTTATACAATAATTAGCCTTACGAACACTGAGGCAAAAAGTGCACTTTAAAATCAATAGTTCGCATTTTTAAATTTAAATTGTGGAAATTTTAAGTGTTTCATGAGAAAAAAAAAAACAAAATTGCCAAGTTAAAAGGAAATGTTTGTGTTTTAAAACCGTTGTGCTTTGAAATTGAGAGAAATTGCTTTTAATATGTATTTAAAACACAATTTCGAATATAATATGAAAACATTTAATTTTATAGTTAAAAAATTTAAAATTATAAGGATATCATTGGACTTAAAAATAATTACATTTAATTTGAAAACTTTCATTAAAATTTGGTATTCAAATATAAAAGCCATGGAATTGAAAATTACAACATTAAATTTTAAAGTTTTTTTATTTTATTTATGAGTTTAGTTTCAGCTTAAATTTCTCTTGATACAATAACTTTGAAAAGAAAAATTAACGCTAAGATTTGAAAGCTAAAGCTTTGATTTAGAGGAGAAACATTTTATTGTTAGAATCACTAAGTATTCATCTTGAAATCTATAGGTACGTATAAAATATTGCTTTAAATACATTTTAAATTCGTTTAATGCTTTCTAATAACTTTTAAAAATGTCTGTTTCAAATTAAAACTGTTCCATTTTAGTCTTAATGCAAACACTTTTTAATTTTTTTAAAGCGTGAGCCGTGAAATTTAAAGTCTTTACTTTGAATTTAAAAGGAAAACTTTTCTTGCAGCTTAGAATTGGGAAACTTTAATTTAAAACGAAATCACTTTTAAATTCAAAGTGATTCGCGTTGAAGTTAAAAAAATCCAAATGTAACTTTCAAATCGAAGTTTTTTCATACGGTTGTATTTCATACACGTTTACTTTTAATTTTAAAGTGGTTTTATTCAGGAATTTATAAAATGTTTTTTTTTCTCGGTGAAGGAAGATTTCAATTCATTTGTTGTTTATATTTTTCTGACCGTAAATATTTCTCAATGTCACTAGCGCTTTCCCGCTAAAAGCGGGACATATATAGTCATCTCAACCATACAATAATAACGACAACATCTGTATAAAAATCCTATAGCTTCTCTTAAAGCCAAAGACCTATTGCTGAATCTGCAACAACGAGTTTTGAAAAAATCACTATCAAACTTAATATTTTGAAAACAAAATATCTATTGCTAACAATTTTCGAGTTCAGACAAAATTGATACAATTTGAATTTTGGAAACTCCTGTTTTACATAGACAATTTAAGGCTCTAATTGAAGAAAAGTAGAAACCTTGAAATTGTAGAGTCAAGTTATTACCGAAAATAAGTCGATAAGAGTAAAGTCGCCAATAACTGAAAAAAGCGCGAAAATTTTGCCGTTTTTTACAATGTTGCGTTCGGTACTCGAGGTTGAAAATTTGTGGTATTCATAAGGCCAACGTCATAAACAGCTCAGAACAACCGGGTCTGACTCCAAGGTCTCCCTCCTGTGAGACGACAAAGTTAAATCTGACTATAGAGTTACTACCTACACAGTACACATCCCAAGTCAATCACGTTTCTTATGGCGGAAGTATACCTTTAAGGTTTGTTAACATTAGAATTTAAAATCTAGTCCGAAAGGCTCTTGATAGCAACAGTAGGTTATTAGGTTTTACTGAACTTAAGATAAGTTAGAAGGTGATATGATAACTTCCGTATAAAGTATAGTTAAAACTGTTATAAACATTGAAACGAAACTCTTGTTTAACTATAAACAAAAACACGAACTGAACATCACACATACATAATTGGAATAAAAGTTCTATATGAATAAAAGTTAGAACTGCTTCTTTGATGAGCCCTACAATTTAATTTAATGTTATAACAAATATTTGCTTTGCATGTGCCTTTTCCATAAAATCTACGAAACGGAACTGAACTTGAATGACGGAGACCGAGACCGAGATATTACCAACATGTTTGAACAGAGTACAAGTTTTGAACTTGAAACTAAGTCGACTTGAATTTTTCTTATTTAATTTTATGAATTAAAATACTTACAAATTCAACCACTTCCGGAAATATGAGTTATATCTTTACGAGTTCGAATAGAGCTGTTTTTGATGTTAATATTTTGTTCTAAACATAGCATCTATAGATGAATTATTTTGTGTAAAATGTTTGTTTTATGGAATTAAATCAAATTGGCCTTCAAAAAGGTTCTAAGTTAAAGAGATAAGGCAGCGGCACATAATAAACAGTATTTTCAAGAATCTTGATGAAAGTGTATAAAAAGCAAATTAAGGAATACTTCTTCATCCAGTCTTCTTTTGCACTTACATTTACAAACATGAACTTCAAAGTTGTATTCTTCTTGCTTTTTGTTTCTCTGATGGTCATAGTTCCACAAGCGGAAGGATTCTTCCTTTTTAAGAAATGCAAATCCTTCTTCCGAAGGTGCCGTACATCAACAACGAGTACAACTACCACAACATCTACAACAACACCAGCACCAGCTTCTGGATGATTTCAAATTCTGTTTCTTCGTCAGCACGAAATTAAATTTTTCCTAAATATAGAATAAGTTATTCTTACGTCATAATTAATTTATTATTATAATTTTATTGCAATAAAATATAAACGAATCAACACATTTGACTTTATTTATTTTTGAGTTTCAAAAAATACAAGAAAATAACAATAACATTCCTTTTCCTAGCGCCTAAGCCTTAAGGGAGTGTGTGAAGTTTAGTCCACTTTATCGAATTTGTTATTTTTGAATTTTGTTTCAGGTTGTTCCTGATTTTGTTGGCATATGTTCCAAGCTTTTTTTTTTAAATATTAAAAAATTGGGGTTTTAGACACAACAAAATGTTTTCGCCCCGTCCTTTCAGAAATCTGAAATTTAAAAACTTTTCCCAGGATGCTGTAGGTAGAGAATACAATCCCAGGATCCCGAATCCCGGGATCCCGGGATCCCAGCCCATTTTTCGATCCCGAAAATCCCGGGATTATATTGCTCCAATCCCGGGATTTCCGGGATTAGCGGTTTTAATATTTGCACACCTTAATTTATTTTTTTGCTTGCTAATTTATTACAGCAAAAGCTTAAAGTTTTACAATATTAATAAATAAATTATTTTTAGAAAAACGTAGGGAAAAGTGAAAATTTAATATGCGAAAAAGGTATTTGTGTGAGAAAAGTTTAAAAAAACAGTTCTTGATATGTCTTTTCAGTTCAGATTAATTTGACAGATAAAAATGCTTTCCCCAAGCAGGTACTATAGCTTGTGTTTTGATTTTCTCTTTTGTTTTTTGTGTCTGTTAAAGATGCATTTAAATTTTAATATTTTTATTCAAATTTAATTTAAATATAGGTATTATTTAAAGGTTGTTTGGTTAGTTAGGTTGCCACGACGAAAATATCCCATAACACAGTAGATTTTCCTTCGGTGAAGGGTTTCTCACATGAATGAAATAATACAAGATTGAGCCATTTCATTTTGTGTCTTCTTTTTCTGACGTCATTTGAGAAGAATAAATTTATAGCCGAAAATATTTCGTGTGCGAATAATAATAATTTTTTAGACAAATTCTAATTTTATTTTTGAAAAACGTAAAATGTAAATTTTTTTTAATAAATTATTATTATTCGCGCACAAAAGATCCTCGGCTGTAAAATTTATTTTTCTAAAATGAAGTCAAAAAAAAGGACAAATTATTCTTTCATTCATGGGTTGCTCATGTTTTTTTGTTGTTGCCAAGTTTTTTGAAGCCAAATCAGGAACATAAGCTATCTGCTTAGGTAATATGTATAAGAAGAGCGTTTTAAATTTGATAAATAATGAAATTTAAACTGAAATAATCTTTTATAAAATGAAATCCCGGGATTATCCCGGGATCCCGGGATTCAATTTTTAAAATCCCGAAATCCCGGGATTGGAAAAACATACCGGGATTGCATTCTCTAGCTGTAGGGCTCTTCTAAATTGCTTCAAACTTTCGTTTCATAAAATTGATTTTTAGTATGACAAATTTCATTAAAATGCTCCCCGTTACCATTTTTCCGAAAATCCAAAATTTAAAATTTGGTCCAAATGTATGATATCGGCGAAATAGCACGTTCTTTAACTGTACCTAATTCTCTGATGTCACGGATCCGGTCTGTAGGTATCACCGATTTTAAATTCTTCTCTTGTAATGACTCCATGACGTTTGTTGTAGAAATCAGCTTACTTTTACTTAAGAATCTTGTCCTTTTCTCTAGCGCTCTCTTAGTTGTAATTTGTGCGAAACTTTTCTTCATTTTATTGGAAGTGTTAGTATGGTCTTAATTTTCCTTCCCATTAGCAATTCGGCAGGTAGCAAACCATTTGCTAGAGGTTTTGCGCGATACTCCATTAAGGCCAAGTAGGGATCCGCATTCTTCTCTAACATTGATTTAACCAGTTTAAAGCTTGTTTTGGTGTGGCCATCCTTTTATACAATACTCTGATACCAGTCTAAGCGTTCTGAGACTCAATTACAGCCTTCGATTTGTTTTTTGAAATCGGTAAACTCGCAATTGTATGGCTCAAGAAGGATTCGATTTCCATATCCATATTTTGTTCATCTTTATGTTCGCTGTAAGGTAAATGTACCCGAGAAAGTTTATCTGCGGTAGCCAAAAATTTTCCAGCTGTATAGTATGTTTCATACACAAACTTCATCATTGGGCAGGTTCAATAAAAATCGCTTAACATCTGAATTTTCAGATTTCTGAATTTATGTCGTTTAACGCAAAAAAAATATGAAATTTCAGCCGAAAGTCATTTTGTCAAATTCCTGCATTTACCTGTAGGATTTACATTTAAACGAAATAAAATAGAACTTCGTATATTAAACATTGAGCGTGAATAGTTGTGAGGATGAAATTTTTAGTAACTAAATCAGCAACAGGTTTTATTATTTTCATTAAAAGTCTTTTTATTGATATGTATGGCCTAAAAAATGATAGAAAAACTTTCCAAACATCAATATAAAAATTGTTGATTTAAAAATTCACTAAACAATAAACAAAAAGTTCGTTCATTTAAATAAGTATTAAATTTTCATGACAAAAACTAAAGAAATCAACCACCAACAAGACGAAAATTATAAAGTTCAACTTTTATGTGCAGTGCTTCAGTTGATTTCCCCCACCACAAACAACTTTCATCTGAATTTTCAGATGAGAATTTCTTGTCTGAAAATTCAGATGAAACGTAACTAAAAGTCATCTAACTTTTTATGACAGCTGGCCAATCAGAAGCTCTAAAAATTCGGAATTCGGAAAATTCAGATGTAAAACGTAATGCATTGAACGTACCCATTATCATTCTAAACCTTTGTAGACGTGGCGTCATATCATTTATACTTTTAGTGGACAAAATTTGTACTAACGCTTCGTTCTCAATCTGGGCGTAGCCCCTCTGAATCCGTTAGGGTCCTTGAGGCGTAGCTACAGGGCGAAGATTTTCGTGAAACGTGAATAATGTGATATTTATTTTTGTAGTAAATTAAAAGCATATTTCCACTAATTTGAAAATAGTTAGACAGTGTCTAAGTAGACACAAATCTAATCAATACAACTGAATATGTCTTGTATTCAGTTTTACAACGCTATTTTAAAAAGTAGACATTTTAATGAAAATAAGATCCAATAAAAGGTGTCGCAAAACTTCACGCAAGAAATAACTTTGATAGAAAAAATGGGCTTTTATATTATTTTGTATCGACTCATTAAACGTGCAATATAGAGTTATGCGTCTGGAATAAAATACTTTCAAAGTGGCCTCCTCGGCTTTGCTGGCAAATGTCCCTTAACTCTCTTGTTTACATTTTTCATGACCGTTCCGCGTCAATATGATTGAATATAGTTGATAACAGCGCTCAAGTGGATGCATTTATTTCTCAAAAATCACTTGTGTATTTTCTGAATGCCAAATGTGACAACTTTGAAGCCAACAAGACAAGTTCGAAAAATCACCGACAAACCTTTATAATTTTTCATACTGCTCGTTCGCATTGTTCTTTCGTGTAGCGCTCCATTTTTAAAAACCTTCAACTGTCAAGCTGCTTTTTTTTATTGGCAACATCTTGAGTGAATTTTAGGAAACCTTTTACAATCAAAGCTTAAATTATTCAATGGTTCTTGGAAAAAAGATTTTTTTGGATGTCTTCTTTTCATTGAGGACAGATCTGGTCGCCCTAATCCCAGTAAAATGTTACCTTGATTTTTAACAAATCGTTTAAGGGCTTACATCGATCTGATAGGTAGGGCACAAACTTTCCAAGAAAATTTACCATTCCCAGAAATCGTCTCAGCTCGGTTATGTGTTTAGGTTTTGGATAGTCCTCAATGGATTTAACTTTTGAATCATAAGGATAGATTCCATTCTCACTATTTGATGACCCAAAAAGTAAACCGATCTTATACCTATTTCACATTTTGCTTTATTCAATGTAACACCGTGCTCATGCAATCTTTGTAAAACTTGCCTTAATATTATGTCATGCAATATAACCGTCGAACTAAATACTAAAATATCGTCTATCTGGCAAATAACTCCTTCAATGTTTTGTAAAATACCTTCCATGTACCTCTGGAATACCTCCGGCACAGATGCTATACCAAATGGAACTCGCTGAAAACACACTATTCCCAACGAGGTCATAAACCTTGTATTAAGTTGCGATTCTTGTGCCAAAGCCCTGAATTGGCATCTAGCTTCGAAAATACTTTAGCTCCCCATTACCTTGAAATGGAGTGATCTGCCGTTGGCATAGAGTGAAGTTCCCTCTCTAGAACTAAATTTAGCTTCATTAAATCAACGAAGAGTCTGATATCCCCATTTGTTTTGGTCACAAATGGGTCACAAAATTATGAATTAATGATTTTTTAATTAAAAATTATAGTAGCTATAGTTTACAACTCTCAACTATGTATTTTGTGGTTGTGTGTGGTTATGAGTACAAAAGGATGGGACCTACAATTTTCTGCAGAATCCGAATGGCTAAGTTAAAAGGTATGCTTTTTCATGACAAGACATTATAAAGGGTGATTTTTTAAGAGGTTTAGAACTTTTTTTTTTAAAAAAACACAAAAAATTCGAAAAAATGAATGAAATATTTATTTGAATCGATAGTTTGAACTTTGCAATTTAATGTTTAAAGATAATTTCATGCAAATGTTGACCGCGGCTGCGTCTCAGGTAGCCCATCCGCTGAGTCCAATTTTGGCATACTCTTTCACACATATCGGCCGGTATCTCACGAATGAATGCATGGATGTTGGCTTCCAGTGCGTCAATCGAAGCAGGCTTGTCCCTATAGACATTAGCCTTGACATTCCCCCACAAAAAATAGTCTAATGGTGTCAAATCGCACGATCTAGGCGGCCAATTGACCGGCCCGAAACGTGAAATTAACTGTTCACCAAACTCGCCTCGCAATTGCGCCATTGTTTCGCGTGCTGTGTGGCATGTGGCACCGTCTTGTTGAAACCACATATCATGCAAGTCAAGAACTTCCATTTCGGGCAAAAAAAGTTTGTTATCATCGCTCGGTAGCGTTCACCATTGACAGTAACGCTGCGATTCGCATCATCTTTGAAGAAATATGGCCCAATAATGCCGCCGGCCCATAAACCGCACCAAACAGTGGCTTTTTCGGGATGCATTGGTAGCTGTAGCAATGCTTCTGGCTGATCTTCACTCCAAATGCGGCAATTGTGCTTATTTACGTACCCATTCAACCAAAAATGAGCCTCATCGCTGAACACAATTTTTCGATAAAAAAGCGGATCCTCGGCCAGCTTTCCAAGAGCCCATTCACCAAAAATTCGGCGTTGTGGTAGGTCGGCTGGCTTTAGTTCTTGCACCAGCTGTATCTTAAAAGGCTTTACGCCTTCCGCAAAATTTTCCACGTAGTGCTGTAACAAAGGCCTAACTGCTGGAAACGGCGCCGAATCGACATTTCGCGGTCTTCTGTCACACTAGCTGATACGGCCGCAATATTTTCTTCACTACGCACAGTACGTAAACGTGTTGGTGGTTTAATGTCCAACAAAGTAAATTTGGTGCGAAATTTGGTCACAATCTTCCGAATAGACTGCTCAGAAGGTCGAGAATGCCGACCATAAAATGGAAGCAGCGCGCGATGAACATTTCGAACCGAGCACGAATTTTGATAGTAAAATTCAATAATTTGCAAGCGTTGTTCATTTGTAAGACGATCCATGGTTAAATTGCAAACAAACTGAAGCTGTTTGACAGTGACACAAGGTACTAAACACACGTCAGCTGTCAAAACCAGTGTTGCCAAAACCAAACCAGCTAAAAAATCACCCGTTATTATTGGATGATTTTTCAATTCCACGCAACAGGTGCTAGCTCCGCAAATAACACAACAATTTCACAAATAAAAATAGAATTCGTCAGCAAAATTTTTCAGTTTTTGTGTCAAATACCGAGGAAAAAAAATAAATAAAAATTAAATGTCAGAGTTTTCCAAAGGAAGTATAACATTGGATATAGCACATAATATTTGCTTTAAGGTTTCGATACATATATAATACAAAAATGTGTATGAAAAATTTTTCCCGATCAAATTTCTATGGGCTTCAAAATCAATGGATTCAGAGTTGTAGAGTTTGTATAATAGTTTTAACATAAAGGTCAGATTTTTGTCAAGAAAAAACGGAAATAGAGTTTTAAGGTTTTTTTTTTGACAAATTTTTTTTTTGTCTCATTGCAATATATTTCGTTAATAAATTAGACTGAATTTGCTACAGTTTGGCAATATATTTCATCGGCCGTTTTTAAAAACATCATTTGCGTCAAAAATGCAATTGCAAGATGTTCTTAAACGCAAACTGCGTACGTCGAAATGCCAGAGAGCGTGTTCGTAAATGCGTTTATCAGAAAGTTGGCGGTCAATTGACGTTGTTTTGACGTTTTCGAAAACGATCGAAAACTTAAATCTCTAAGATCTCATAAGGTAGTTTTCGAATTTTTGAAATCATCTTCTTTATTGCGGAAGTATATTTTTAAGGTTTATTCATTAGGATTAAAAATCTAGTACCAAAGGCTCTTGATAGCAACAGTAGGTTATTAGGTTTTACTGAACTTTAGATAAGTTAGAAGGTTATATGATAACTTCCGTATAAAGTATAGTTAAAACTATTATAAACATTGAAACAAAACTCTTGTTTAACTATAAACAAAAACACGAACTGAACATCACACTTACATAATTGGAATAAAAGTTCTATATGAATAAAAGTTAGAACTGCTTCTTTTGATGAGCCCTACAATTTAATTTAATGTTATAACAAATATTTGCTTTGCATTGTGCCTTTTCCATAAAATCTACGAAACGGAACTGAACTTGAATGACGGAGACCGAGATATTACCAACATGTTTGAACAGAGTACAAGTTTTGAACTTGAAACTAAGTCGACTTGAATTTTTCTTATTTAATTTTATGAATTAAAATACTTACAAATTGAACCACTTCCGGAAAAATGACTTATCTTTACGAGCTCGAATAGATGTTTTTGATGTAAATATTTTGTTCTAAACTATCATCCAGATGAATGATTTTGTGTAAAATGTTTGTTTTATGGAATTAAATCAAATTGGCCTTCAAAAAGGTTCTTAATTAAAGAGATAAGGCAGCGGCGCATAATAAACAGTATTTTCAAGAATCTTGATGAAAGTGTATAAAAAGCAAATTAAGGAATACTTCTTCATCCAGTCTTCTTTCGCACTTACATTTACAAACATGAACTTCAAAGTTGTATTCTTCTTGCTTTTTGTTTCTCTGATGGTCATAGTTCCACAAGCTGAAGGATTCTTCTTTTCTAAGAAATGCAAATCCTTCTTCCGAAGGTGCCGTACATCAACAACGAGTACATCTACCACAACATCTACAACAACACGAGCACCAGCTTCTGGATGATTTAAAATTCTGTTTCTTCGTCAGCACGAAATTAAATTTTTCCTAAATATAGAATAAGTTATTCTTACGTCATAATTAATTTATTATTATTATTTTAATTTTATTGCAATAAAATATAAACGAATCAAAACATGTGACTTTATTTATTTTTGAGTTTAAAAAAATACATGGGCTATATTTTCACGGGAAATGAAATTTCATGTTCTACAATTCTTTTGTTCCGAAAATTCCGAAATTTTTTGGAATTATCAAAATTCAAGGTTCATCCATTTTTAATTGTTTTTTAAAGTGAAATTTCATTGCAGATGAAAATGGATCCATTATTATTGGCATTATAAGTGACAAAAAAAAGCGGAACTCTGAAGAGGAAATTAGCAGAGCAATTTTGAGAGAAAAATCTGATTCTTTTATATTTATATTTTATATATTTTATATTATGTATATAAAAGAAAGTCGTGTTAGTTACACTATTTATAACTCAATAACGGCTGAACCGATTTGGCTTAAAATTGGTGGGGAGGAAGCTTATAACCAGGAGAAGGACATAGGATACCGTCTCCGTGGGACGTGGCATAAAACGTGGTTAAACAAAACGCAACAAACAGAAAAACGAAAAATTTATCAGTCAAAACATCAATGTTTGTTCCTAATAGCCCACTGCAACGAACATTGTCATTAAGATTCATTTTTCAATACTTTAGTAGAAAAAATAAAAGAAAAATTTATAAGAAAAAAATTAATTTCTACAGAAAATACATTATGTACATACATAGTTATGTCAGTTGAAAGAAATTAATCAAACGATTTTTAAATGAATTTAAAGGAATATGAAAAAGACAATAATAAATGGTATGTGCATTGTGCATATATAAAAATAGTTAGATCAAAAGGTAAGTATGCAAGTAATAAAAGAAAATTAAAAATAAATAAATAGGGATTAAACAATTAAGGTTCCCCATATCAACGCAAATCTTTCGTGGCGACGACGAAAACAATAATAACAACAAGATGGTTGTCAATGAAAACAGCACATTGTTATTATTGTTTTCGTCGCCGCGACGGATTCGCGTTGGTGTGGCGGAACCTTTAAAGGAATACTCAATATACTCAAATGAAAGAAGTGGTATGTGCATAAGAGAGATCCAAACTCTATGGCGATTATTAAAATTGGTTTCCGCGTCCGCTTATGGGAAACTTATTAATATGAATTTAATCGCGAAACATTCGGAACGACGACGAAAATTCTGCCTGTAAAAATTATTTACAAGACGATAAGTGGCAGTACTCACACCAAGCAACGCGAGTCGTGACGATCGCGATGTGACTAAGCAAAACAAATATACAGAGCCCGTCTATGAACAGGAGTAATAGAAGCTATTTAGCTTATAATCAAAAGATTTTAAAAAAAAAGCGCACCCGAAAGTCACGTGCGTCGTCGTTTCGAATGTTTTGCGTTGGTTTTATTTCCTAAAAATGCCCCCGAAAAGACAAAATATACGAAGAAATCCACGCAAAAAATATTATTGATGAAAATGAAGAACTATACGAACAACCCATTGAATCAATGCGCATAAGAAATTCACAGTCACGTTCAAATGAAACAAACGCACGGGTCAACATAGTATATTTATATATTAGACTAGCCTGAAGGCGTTAGTGTACCATAAATATTAATTGTGTAGATGAATTTTGTATTTTTTATTCGTATGTTCTTATGTTTCCTATGAAAATAATAATAAATAAATACTATAAAATAAACAAAAATACATATTTTTGTGATTTGCATTTGGAACAAATTTTAAATTTTGGATTTTCGGGAAAAGGGTAACGGGGAGCATTTTAATGAAATCTTTCATACTAAAAATCAATTTTGTGAAACCAAAGTTTGAAGCAATTTAGAAGAGCCCTAAGCAACCTGGGAAAAGTTTTTAAATTTCATATTTCTGAAAGGACGGGGCGAAAACATTTTGTTGTCTAAAACCCCAATTTTTTAATATTTTTCAAAAAAAAGCTTGGAACATATGCCAATAAAATCAGGAACAACCTGGAACAAATTTCAAAAATAACAAATTCGAAAAAGTGGACTAAACTTCACACACTCCCTTAAGGCTTAGGCACTAGGAAAAGGAATGTTATTGTTATTTACTTGTATTTTTTTAAACTTTAAAATAAATAAAGTCAAATGTTTTGATTCGTTTATATTTTATTGCAATAAAATTTAAATAATAATAATAAATTAATTATGACGTAAGAATAACTTATTCTATATTTAGGAAAAATTTAATTTCGTGCTGACGAAGAAACAGAATTTTAAATCATCCAGAAGCTGGTGCTCGTGTTGTTGTAGATGTTGTGGTAGATGTACTCGTTGTTGATGTACGGCACCTTCGGAAGAAGGATTTGCATTTCTTAGAAAAGAAGAATCCTTCAGCTTGTGGAACTATGACCATCAGAGAAACAAAAAGCAAGAAGAATACAACTTTGAAGTTCATGTTTGTAAATGTAAGTGCGAAAGAAGACTGGATGAAGAAGTATTCCTTAATTTGCTTTTTATACACTTTCATCAAGATTCTTGAAAATACTGTTTATTATGCGCCGCTGCCTTATCTCTTTAATTAAGAACCTTTTTGAAGGCCAATTTGATTTAATTCCATAAAACAAACATTTTACACAAAATCATTCATCTGGATGATAGTTTAGAACAAAATATTTACATCAAAAACATCTATTCGAGCTCGTAAAGATAAGTCATTTTTCCGGAAGTGGTTCAATTTGTAAGTATTTTAATTCATAAAATTAAATAAGAAAAATTCAAGTCGACTTAGTTTCAAGTTCAAAACTTGTACTCTGTTCAAACATGTTGGTAATATCTCGGTCTCCGTCATTCAAGTTCAGTTCCGTTTCGTAGATTTTATGGAAAAGGCACAATGCAAAGCAAATATTTGTTATAACATTAAATTAAATTGTAGGGCTCATCAAAAGAAGCAGTTCTAACTTTTATTCATATAGAACTTTTATTCCAATTATGTAAGTGTGATGTTCAGTTCGTGTTTTTGTTTATAGTTAAACAAGAGTTTTGTTTCAATGTTTATAATAGTTTTAACTATACTTTATACGGAAGTTATCATATAACCTTCTAACTTATCTAAAGTTCAGTAAAACCTAATAACCTACTGTTGCTATCAAGAGCCTTTGGTACTAGATTTTTAATCCTAATGAATAAACCTTAAAAATATACTTCCGCAATAAAGAAGATGATTTCAAAAATTCGAAAACTACCTTATGAGATCTTAGAGATTTAAGTTTTCGATCGTTTTCGAAAACGTCAAAACAACGTCAATTGACCGCCAACTTTCTGATAAACGCATTTACGAACACGCTCTCTGGCATTTCGACGTACGCAGTTTGCGTTTAAGAACATCTTGCAATTGCATTTTTGACGCAAATGATGTTTTTAAAAACGGCCGATGAAATATATTGCCAAACTGTAGCAAATTCAGTCTAATTTATTAACGAAATATATTGCAATGAGCCAAAAAAAAGAAAGGACCATTGGCATTTTGGGCCCACTATCCAACATTGCTCAACAGTGATGAAACTTATGTCATATGAAAGCGTATTGAGAGCACTTTATTTCATTATATGGCAGCTAAATTGAAATCGAGCGCTAAAGATATGTTTATGGCACATTTTATAAAAAAAATATTTAAAATGCAAACAAAAATATTTAAAAATAATGGCAACACTTACTAAAAAGTGTTTCACCTTTTCTGAAAGCCTGAAGTCTGTTCTTTCGTTTTATTTTTAAATCAACTTGAGCCGAAAGCCTATGCTGCTCCTGCTCTTACAAACAATATTATAAACAATTTAAATTGTACATTAATTTTCTAATAAATAAATAAATAAATCAACTTATTTGTATAAACTAAACAGTTTTCGAAAAAATATCTTACAAACTATGGCTGGCCCTAAGCTTGTTCCACAACAGGCGTGTTTTTATCCAAGCCCGAAGTAAATTAGATAAAAAAAAAACACCATTCGGGGATAAAAAATTTACATGTTAAAAGCAACAACATCTAATCCCCAATGGGCTTTGCTAAAACCAGATAATTTTCGGGGCTTAACTTAAGCGCGGAGTAAAACTATATTACCGTTGTGATTTACATACAAGTTATCGATATTTTGTATGGAAAGTCCATTATTTTCTGTTATTGCGTCGCTAATCCCCGATATCGTTTTTTTCTACCAATTTCTTCCGGAATTGGAAAAAACACAACTATTAGAAGTCACTCATAAATTATAAAGCAGAAAAAACTGATATATAAATACAAAAAAAATTTGATTTGTGTCAAATTTTCAAATCTAATTAAACAATACCTTACTAACCAACTTATATACACACAAAACTTCAAACTTACTCGAATAACAAGTTCAATGACTTTTGATAAGTTGCTTATAGATCAGAAACATTACAGAAAATTGAAATTAACAAATATTTGATAAATTAACAAACTTTTACATGTGTTTTTTTTTTAAGAAAAATAAGAAAAAATTAAACAAATATTTACAAATTGTTTAGAATAACACAGGTTTTATTATCTTGAAACTAAGTCAAGGTGAATTGCAGCCAATCTTAGTTTACTTATTTCAAGCCAATAAGACATATACACACTTTTGAATGAAAATAAATCGATGGCCTAATAATTTGTTTGATTAAGAAGATTTTAAAAAATATACATATTATTACATGTATATTGTATATACTGACAGCAGTGGACATATCTCTAAGAGGAATTAAATATCTTTGTAAAGAATGTTAACAACACTTGATAAAATTATTACCTGTATAAATACTAAGTTGAGGAATGGCTCTTAATCTTTGGCATTTATCTCAAATCAGATTTAATATGAACTTCAAAGTTGTATTCTTTTTCCTTTTTGTTTCTCTGATGTGCATAGTTCCACAAACAGAAGGATTCTTCTTTTTTAAGAAATGTAAATTCTTCTTATGAATGTGCCGTACATCAACAACGAGTACAACTAGCAAAACTAGTACAACTTCTATATAACAACAACAACACCAGGCACCAGCTTAAGGATGATTTCCAATAATTTTTTTTCCTAATAATTATATAGATGTTATTATTTTAGTTCAAAGAATGAAATATTAGAAATAATATAGAATTAGATACCTATTTTTACATTCTAATAAGTGACTGCTATTAAAATAAAATTAAAATATGCATTAACAAAGAAAAGATCTTCCGTTTTTATTTTCACGAATCAGGAATGAGACTATGATTTAAATATTACAATATCACTCCTGTAAATCAAAAAAGATCATAAATCATTCTTTGAATACAAGATATTACAGGCGAAGAAGCCAGAGCAATAAGTCCAAAAGTGATGAACGTTTTCTTGGGCATCAATGGGTACCTTAGATGGTGGTTTTTATTCCGTTGCTTAACTTATTGGGATGTTCTCAAAACAGGCACCAATGTCAATAGTTTTTTTTGCACAAGAGTATTCAAAATGCATGATGGTAACTGTCCAAAATGAATAATAAAAACAAAACATTAGAATTAGTGTGGAACTCATTCCACAGCAATCGGAACTGCTCCATATAATTGATAACAATTCTGAGAAAGTGCTCCCCTGAGCGGAAAACCTCAAATTATTGGTTTCGGGAAGTTCTCCATAATTTTGATGATCTGTCAGTGAGTGAGTCATGTCAGTTACGGTTTTCGCGATTTTTGAAGAACTATATCTCAGGAACCGTTTCTGTTAAGGGGTTGTGAGACTTCTGGGCTTGGTCAGCTTAGAAAATATTTCGAATTTGAAGTTTTTGATTTTATTGGAACAAAATTTAGAGGGGGGTTGAGAATCACATTAGTTTGATCCTGTAAAAAGGGTGAAGTTCCAGAACTTGCCCTTCAATACCTAGAGATATATTATGTAGGTACATACAAAGTTTTTGTTATTATTGATTTTTTAAAAAATAGAAATCATTTAATCATCTGGTTTTAGTGTTTGACTAAGAATTCTACCTAAACAAGGATTAATAAAACCCCAGATGATAAAAATGGCACTGCATTAAACAAAACATGCAAACCAAAAGATTTTCTGAATAAAAACACAAAAATTGTCATAACTCATAAAAGCTTCTTCATACATATATTAGAAGAATTTGTATATTTTGTAGGTAATTTACGAGTTAACTGAGAGAGGCTTGTCAATAAGCCGTTTCTGTTAAGTTGAGTTCATGTTATTATCTTAACCGTTCCTGCGTCGTGAATTTATTTATACAGGTAGGTTATAGGTACCTACTAATAATTTATAAATATCAGAATCTGGAAGTCACAACTCTCGCAGATGGACTTCCCTCTGTGAATAAAACATAGTTTCACTTTAAAATTAAAACTAAGCTGTATTTAGCTATATAAACGATACAAATGACCTTGACTTTAAGTTTTAAGTTCAAAACGTGTATTTCTTATCTGTCTATCTACACACATATTTCCAAATATTTGTTTTTCATACAAAAAATAACAACACATAATGTTTAACTAATGTTCCAAAACTGATTGTAAAATAATATTCTTATGACAAATAATATACGAGTACCGTTTTATTGCTGACGCATGTTTAGTTAAGTTTTTTTACAAACAGTAGAAGGTATATTAACTTTGTAAATATTTTTTTTAGCTTTTAACTGTGAACTTGACATTCAAAGAGTATACCTATAGGCGGTACCGAACCTGGAAATTTTGCCGCCCTAGGCAAATTGTTATTTTGCCGCCTCAAATAAAAAAAAAAGATAACAACAACATTAACATATTTACATGGATTTTATTTAATAACATATGTTTACAAAATTTTGAAACTAAAATGCTGATCTGCGATTTTTCATTTTTTCAGCTCTTGTAGGGATTTCTGGTTTCTTTTTCTAAAATGCGATTAAGCATGTCATATGAATGAAAAAGTTGTAAGGCCGGCTCTTGGGTCATTGTTCAGAGAAGATAGGTTTTTTAAGTTTAAGCTTCGAAAAGCTATGGCTTCACCTGAAGGAAACCTTAATAGTAATTAGTATATCTTAAATGTCGTTAACAAATTCCCACACAATTCCAGTAAGAAATGTGAAGCTAAATACATAGTTTAAAATTGACAAAGCAGAAGTTTTATTAAATATATTATTTTCCCTTAAGAGGTATTTAGCTATAATATCCTTTCGAACTTCGTTGTCAATTATTACTGTGAATGTTGCTTCAAGTTGGTCGCAGCCTTTTAACTCCACCTTCTTTGAAATGTCGCAAAGAAATCCGATATTTTGGCTGATAAATTGTTACTGCGCAAAGTGCTCATCAAGAGAAAATAGTTGAGCGTCGATACGTAAAAACAGAAATCAGCTTAAAATTTAAATTTTGGATCGATTGTTTCAAGATATTTTTCAGGTTGATAACGGTGGCTACGAAGCCTCCTTGAATCAGACACAAAGAAATCCACTTGATTGTTCATTTTCGTGGAAATTTTTTTAGCGTCCTTTTACAATTTTTCAAACAAAGATTCCTAAGAACGGTTTATCTGAACGTACATACTGTTGTAATTTATCGAAATCCTACAAACAGGTTAAAAAGTCCTTTGATTTTGATTGAAGCATTTTCGAAAGGATATTTATTGGCATAAAAACTCGTTACAAATTTCTGTTGACAGTACAAAAAGCATGTTTTTGAAGAAGGTTCCAGCGCTTCGGACAACAACGATGAACGAAGAAGTAATTGAAGTAGATGGATGTATTAAACTTTTCGCTTTTTGAAATTATTGTATTGATTTTGCCGCCCTAGCTAAGTGCCGCCCTAGGCAATTGCCTATTTTGCCTTCAGGCAGATTCGGCACCGGCTATAGGCTATAGGTATACTTAAGGCTTTTCCCATGTTGGGATTTTTATAGAGTTGTGGCGCATTGCGTAATACGTGTACGGTGTACCTATATTGTACATAGCAACAAATAATTAACAGAATTAAATTATTTTCAAGCTACAGAGCAGTCAAAACGACGAAGAAAGAGGTTTTTGTTAATTCGGAGTCAGGAACACTTCACGTTGGTTTTCTTCCATCATTTTCAAATTTCAACATTATGTACCTACATAATATGAAGTTTGACCCACCGCCGCGCCATTTTGAATTTCTTGAATTTTATAAGGGCCAGTTGTGCAAATATTTAAACCGAGGTTCAGCAATTTGTATCCATCAATTCGGCGGGTTAATTGAGTTTCAACAGTGGATTACTGTTCAAGTGTGTTATAATAACCAATTACATACTTGAACCAGCGTTGAACTTTAGTTAATCCGCTGAAATCGGTGAATTAAAATCTTGAACCGAGGCTGAACCACTATTGTACAACTGGCCCTAAGAGTGCAGTCAGTAAATATCTTACGTTTTAGAAGGAAAAAGTAAGATACAAATAAGCTTACAAAAATGTAGGGAGTACAAACGTTTTTTTTTTTGGGTTAATGACGAAGTTATCATTCGAATGCAATAATACATAATAAATGCTCTTAAATTATTATCTAATGTCACGTGGTCAAAATATTTGGCAAGAGTACGATAACTTAGGCGCCAAGAAATGATAATGATTTTTTGTAGAAAAGTTCAATACAAGCATTATTTATTATCGGAGGGGCCTATCTACCTTCGTTGCATACAAAAAGTACTAAAAATTAAAAAATAACAGTAATACTTACAATTAAGTATTATACCTTTATTTAAAGCTAATACACTCTGTTCTATTAGCTAGTTTTTAAATCAAGTGAAATCTATAAATAGTTTTTGAAAAAAAAACGGGTTTATAACTCAAAATCTGGGGTGAAGATAAAATGTAAACAAAAGTTTAAAGTGTAGTTTTTTAAAACTTTAAAATTATATATTATTTTTTTTCTGAAATTCGTTGCTCTAATTAATTTCTAATCAAAAACAGAAAACTAGGTAATTGTATGTCTTCTAGTTCTTGAGAAAATTGAAATTTACTAAAACTACTTTTTTATTAGATACATATTAAGAAATTATATAAATTTGCTGCAGTCGTACGACGCACGTACAGTAGTACTAGGTACTAATATGAAATTTTTATAATGCGTTTTCATATCTGAAAATTTTAAGTGTGGAACTTTGAGCAACGTATATGTATATGTATGTATATTTAGAAAAAAGCTGTTGACATTGGATATATAGGTATGAGCGCGCCTAATTTTACAGGGATTAAAGGCCCCCCAAAATGGTTTTTCAGGAATAACTCTCAAATGATGCAAGTTGTGCAGAAAAAATGTCAAGAACTAATTTGTAGCTTAGAAAATTTCCCACAAAAAAGATTATTTTCTAAGCTACAAATTAGTTCTGGATATTTTTTCTGTACAAATTACCATTTGGGAGTTACTCCCCCGTAAAATTGTTAGCGGCGCTCATGTCGATGGGGAATTTTTTACAGTTTTTTAAGAGCCCCATGATGGGGTTGTATTTACTACCAAAATGCAGCTTTCCGTCGATTTTTTCCGAGTCAAAATGCTTTATTGAATGGACTTTAAATTATTTTCAAGTTATACAGAGCCTTAAAAACAAGAAAAAGAAATGGGATTGGTTTCTGTTAAATCAGATTCAGAAACACTCCACTTTAGTTTTCTTCCATCATTTTCTACATACATTATTGTGTAAGTTGGCCACCATTTTGAATTTTATAAGTGCAGTCAATAATTATATATTGATTAGAGAAGGAAAAGATAAGATATGTACATATTTAGCTTTCAGTTAAGTAAGCAAAGTAAGCAATTAAGTAGCAAAAAATATATCTTTTAAAATCTTTCAATTTCTGTATTGTTTCTTGTTGAAAATTTTGATCATAACATGTATTTTTTTTTTAATTTCTGGTTTATATAACGTAAAATATCCTTTTACAAACTTAAAAAAAAATATTAACTATAAAACTACCTGACATACGAATATTTAAGTCATTTACAATACAAAATACAATACAATATTTAGCTTTCAAAAATGTTAATGTAGGGTGTTGAAACGTTTTTTTTTTTTTGACTAAATGATGAAGTCGTATGGGTCTCGTAATTGTGTCCGTCTGTCTGTCTGTCTGTCTATCCGCCTATGAAGCCTTAACAAGTGGTACGATTTTTTAAAACTTGGTAGGTATCTAGCGTTTCCCCCGACAAGTTTTTTTTTTCATTTTTGTTTAGAACAAAAATAACGGTACCTGTTGTAAAAAAAATTTTCACCAAATAATAAAAATCTTATTTTTCTCAAAAATATGCCCTCAAGTTTTTTTTGTTATAAAAAGGCTACCATTTTGTAAAAATAAAAATTCCGAAAAATGGGTATAAATTATACCCATTTGACCTTTTTTTTATTTTCAATGTTTTCAAAACTATTTTAAAAAGTTTGACATACAAATCAAAACTTTGGATTTTTAAAAAATGTTTCAAATTTTTTTTGTTGAAAACTTATAATAATTCTTGAAGGACTTGGTCGATTTTTATTAAATTTGGCACCCACCACTTTTTCCGACTAACACATATCGTCACCTGATTGCAAGAACCAGCTTACTCGATTTTTTTACTTTTTAAGGTGCCTGGGTTTTTGCTATACCTTGGTTCTTGAACCTATTCGCATCGTTAATTTTACCCTTTACTTCAATCAGTAGCGCAGAAAAAATATGGTATTATCATACAAAATGGAGTCTGAAAAAGAGGCCAAAACGTTTATTGCGACTTTCTGCAGGTGACGATATTATCCGTTCATCCGATTTTAATAAAATTTGTTACATAAGAGTTTCTAAAAGTTTAAATAACATTGCATATCAAAATTAAAAAAAAAACTAATTTCGATTTAAAAAAAAAATTAAAATTATTTTTTGAAAACTCGATGTTTCGATGATGACTAGATGATATTTTTTTAAATGCATTTTTTAACTTTGCACCAATAAATGCAAAAAAATTGTGTACGAATTTTGGTTCTTCAAAATGTTTACAAAAGTTGGTATTTTATTTAAAAGTCACTTGAAAAAAAAAGCAAACTTGTATACCATCCCAGCAAATCCGTTTCAGAAGCCTTGAAGAAAAAACTAGAGAGCTTTATAATTATCTAAATAAAGTCGATGCCAAATTTGAACATATACCTGTAGATTTATTTCATTTAGACTGCAGTAGTTCTATTTAAATGGCGTATAAACACCTAAATGCATAGACGGACTGACAAAAAAAAATCAATGAACGCGGTGAAAATCCACTTTTTTGGACTTCACCCATCATCGTAATGCCAGATTTGTATGAAAACTTTGAATTTATTTTTTTTTCACGAAACTGATATTATATGGTTAGTAGCAGTAACATTTTGACAGAGAAATTTCTAACAATATGATCTAACTTTTTTTCTGTTCAAGGGTATAATTACAACTAAAACATTATTTTTCTTTAACAAAATTTAGACCCCTCTTAACTTTCGCTGTTATGCCATTACTACATAATGTCACGCGGTAAAATAAATATTATATGTACCCACATAAACATTTCAATATCAAGTTCACAGATATTTTTTTATTTGCTTTAGAAATTTAAGTAAACAGTTATTAAAACTTAAATAAGACTGTAGAGAACTTTTCTAATGAAGGTTGTAGAAATCATTTTGCAATTGTTTAAGAAAAAATTAAAAAAAATTATTTAGGGTATGTCAACAGAGAACTACAGCAAACAAAAATATTTTATTTGTTTTCTTATTGAAGATTATAACCATTTATACGACGTAGCACGCTTAAAGATATTAAGTGGTATTTAAAAAAAAAAAAAATTATGTGGTGCGACAGAGCTTGGGTAACCAGGGCTAATGACTTATACAACTTTGAAGCTTTCCAGTGCGCGTGTCATCGACAGAAATGGAGAGGACCTACAATTTTCTGCCGAATCAGAACGGTTAATGTTAGAGAATAGTTTGATCTTAGAAAATTTGTTTATTCATTGCAAGACTTTGCAAGAAAATTGTTTTTTTTTGTTTTTATTTTTATTTTCTAGGAAATTTTGTTTTTTTACGAATATTTTTTTATAATTGATTATAACTAAAAAAAAACTACTGAATTAAATCTGCCAAGAAGAAGACTTAGAACTATTTTTAATTGGACTTGCTGAATTTTTAAATTCAAAACAGCTTTTAACTTTAGAATTGTTTCATTTTTGTATAAATTGAAATTTTTTTTTTTTAATTTTGTATCTAAAATTCAGAAACTTTTTTCTTTTATTTCTTATATGTAAAATTAATAATTACAGTTGTTGTTGAGTTTACCGAACGATATAATATCCTAACTGCATACCGTACATTGAAATTTGGATATATCGAACATTTGTTTCTTATACAAAAATTTACATATAAATGAATACTAGAAATGTTGTTTATTCAATGATTTTGCCTTTAAGCCTAGTACGCTGCTGATGTGAAACGAAATTTTTATGTGATCTCCAAACAGTCAACGAAACGCTTGCGAAAACACATCACAAAACGGAAAATATCCTTGGAGAGTTTCAGTAATTCCAAAAAAAAAAAAAAATCCAACATAAACGCAAAAAATCAGGAACCCCACGATGTAAGAAAATGATAAACAAATTAAAACACAAATAAAACTCAAATGTCACTTTTCCGCACACAATTTAATAGTCTGTATAATTTTAATTCAGTGCGAAAAAGGAGCGGAGACTTCTCCAAATAATCTGCTAAAATTATTAATTTCCGCTCTTCGAACAGCGTACGCTGAAAAACGAAAAGCAGAACAAAATTTTGCGTTTATGATTTCGTTGTGTCATTTTTGTATGGGATTTTTCGTTTCGCATCACTTCGCATCACTTCGCATCACTTCGCATCACTTTCGTACTAGGTTTAAAGATCAAAATTATTAATGAAAGAATATGTAGGTATACCATCAGGAGGTATTGGGGTACAGTGGCGTGGGAAATTTGTTTTACTTACGTCATTAAATACCACGCCACGGTTTCCTAATAAATTTTTAAGTTGCTTACGTCATTAAGAATTTTAGTGGATATTGACGGTTACAGTGTAAGACCTCGTAAGTCGAAAAATTCCATACAAATATAATTAATCAAAAAAAAAAATTCATGTAGATTCAGAGCCACCTTTTGGCAACTTCAGTGTCATAATGTTGTTCTGAACATTTTGCAGAAAAAGGCAGAATTCAAAACTTCTTACTATAGATCGCCATACAAAATTTGGCAGTTTTTTTTTTGTTTCTGAAAAAACATAAATTTGAGTATCTGTATGATTTCATGAAAAGGAAAAAAAAAAATGCTTGGATAAAAATATACCTCTCGAATTAATTTTGCTCAATTTTTTGTTGGAGATTCTGATTAGCTTTGAATCCGCTTTCACATCTTTAAAAGCAAAAGACAAATTAATTTTCCCTCCATACCTCTTGTATGAATTTTATTATCACCCGACAATTTCCACAAAAAAATGTTATTTGAGCTATAGAGTGTTGCTTAATTTCATTAAAATTTGATAGGAACACACCATTTTCTGTGCAGTGTTAGTCTAGAATGAAAATTACAATTCTCGAATCATCTACAACGGGGGTAGCTGCAATACATTATACAACAATTTCTTTTTTTTAATTTTCTCGAAAAATTCTTTAATGATTTTGATTAAACTTCGTACTTGTAATGACACTTCCTAACTATTACTTTTTTTGCTAAAAAGTTCGCATAATGGAATAGGAATTTGACGTTTTTTGACAAAATTGCATTATTATTAAGTTATTCACCTATATTAATTTTTAATGGTTGAACCGATTTTGTTATAATTTTGCAATATGTTGCTTCTTAATAGTTTAAACAATATTTTATTTAAACATTTTGACAATATTTTTTTTAAACAAAACAAAAATCACAAAAACAATACATTTTTTAGTTTTGAATTTATTTTAAATTTTGTTCGTTAAAATGTAACGGAATGACAGTTATTGTTAAACACAGCTCATTTTTTTCATGAGCAATTGGATTACTTTTTTAAAGCTTATCTATAAAACAAAATAGACAAACACGCTAATATACCCTGTTGTGATAACAATTATTGGGGTTTTATGTTGCCATGTTTTGTGCTTGCCTATAATGTCTTACAATTGAACAACAACAAACAAATTGAATCGGAAAATAAAAATACACGCGTCAAGTTGTGCTTTTAAGAAAAACAGGTAGGTAGGTTTGTTACCTATATTTATTTTTATTTATTATATTATATAATATACATAACATATGTAATGTACTTACCATAGATATACATATTTACTTCATTTTCTGCAAACATTTTTATATACAGATATAAATGCATATGTACATACATATATTATGTAGGAAAGACAAAAGCCTTTATTGGAAATTTTTTATTCTGCAATGTGCCTGTTTAATTCTTCCGTACTCGGGGATTCAACATTGTTAAACCAAATTACCTGAAATGAAATAAAAAAAAAATTGTTTGTCAGATGTGGGGTTCGAACCCACGCTCCCTCTCGGGAACCAGAGCTTAAATCTGGCGCCTTAGACCGCTCGGCCAATCTGACTGTTGAAAACTGATGTCAAAAAGCTGTTATAATCTTTATTTATTATTTTGCAATGATTTAGAAATAATAAAAATAATGCAAACTAGCCTACCCGTGCCGCGTGCGAGAAGTCTCGCAATTATTTGAAAACCACTTTAGGTGGGAGGGTCAAATTAAAAAAAAATTAGAAAATAGAAAATGAATATAAAAACACAACAGCAACACCTACAATATCATGTTTTAACTTTTTTTAAAGCCAGTATTTTTTTCTATAATTATGTTTTAGTGCTTAGGTTTTGAATAAATACCTATAATTTATTTATTTTATAGTTTATAGCACTGCAGCCGTTCTCGTACGATGACAATCTTGATTGTGTAGTTGATTTTTCGTACCAATTTTATGTTTCACGCCAAAAGTCAGCGGCAAATGGACGAAAAATTCAAACTGCAATTTTTTATTCGTCGGTTGATCGGTATAATACCCGGACGGTATCGGACGATGTCGGTTGGAGTGGTGTACGCACTCTCTTTCTTTAACATATACGTTTGGATCGATCGGTCGAGTCCCGCCGACGCACAGTGGGGCAGCTCCATAGAGAGCCGTGATATATAGAGTCCATCTCAAAATTTTTAAGCAACTGGAATAAAATGTTGTCTTCCTCAATTAATACATTATTTTTGATAAGATATGGAAAAACTTTATTTGGTAAGTCACTTGTGCTAACTTAACCACGCTGTCAAAGTTGATCAAGTTGGTTCGAGAAAGCAAATAAAAAAAACAGATTTTTGGGGGATTTTTTTGTTTAATTTTGTTTTCTTATAAAGATTTGTGATAAAAATGTCAAGTAATATTTTTGATTTGATGAATGTGTGTAGTTATTTTAAGAAGAAAAATTTGAAAAAAACTTGTTTAAGTATATAATGGCAAGGTTACAAAAATTTGCTTTTTTTCTAAGGTCTCACATGAAACTTAGCACAATATCTTCTGTTTCGGCATTTTTCAACCAGGTCTGTGAGTGTTGCCAGATGAACAGATATTTGGTGAATATAAATCAAAAAAGAAAAGTGCTTAAAAAATGCCGAAAATATTTTTTATGAATTTTTTAAGTTAAAAATGATTAAAACTACAATTTTTTATGATTATTTAATTACTTATCAATAACCTTTTTTTTTTGTTTTGCTTTTTTTTTTAATTCGTGGCTGCATAATAAAAAAACAAGTTTTTCTCTATATTTTTTAATTGTGTTTATTAAAATATGGCAATTTATAGGTGGTCAACACTAAGCATTTCAATGTTCCAGACGAACTGGTTGATTTATATTTTAACAGCAAGAAAAAAAATTCGACAACAAATTTATTGCCACTGTGATCTTTCTTAAAAATAAAACTTCATGTAATAAAAATTTTAGCCACTTAAAACTGAAGCTAAAAGACTTAGGTACCAGTTTAAAAGTAAATGAGATTTCAAAGTTTTCAGAGAGCAATATAGCAGAAAATCTTCCAGAAAAGATACTTTGACTGCCATTTTTAATCGAATGATGATTTCTGCGGATCCTTTCAAGGTTTCAAGTTTAAGTCGACAATTAAATATAAACAAACAAAATTTTCATCTTTATATCTATTCAAATGTTTGAAGTAGAAAATATCGTATGCTATGATTCCGATTAAAAATACATAAATAAGTTAAAATAAAAGTTTGTTATATTATTATTTCTTTAATTTTTCATCGATACTGTGTTTTATTTATTAATCAATTAGGTGAAGTAATGTTGTTTGAACCAAATAAGATTAATTATATATAAGTTATTTTTATTTTATCAAAAACATTAAAACTTGAGTTTTTTGGATTTTTATTGGTAAAAAGTTTTTCTTGAATAACTCAAAAACTAATAAAGATTTTTGCACTTGGTTTTCAAAATCTTGCTAAAAATTGGTAAGAACATTGAATATTAAGTAAAAACATACCACTTATAAAATCAAAATTTTGAAAAAAATCAACTTCAAAATAAAAAAAACTACGATTTTTTTTTTTTTCAAAATTTTAACTTTAAAATTTTATTCTTCAAAAACTATACACTTTAACAACGTCAATGAAAAATAGAGAAAGAAAAGAGTATTAGCTTTCTAATAAGCTATAGGAAATCTCTGTACGACCTTTTGTTAATTTTAAATGTTTTTTTTTAACTCTAATTCAACTTTTCACCAAATAGCCCCTCCCGCCTTAACGAGGGGAGCTAGATCCCCCCTCCCATACAATTAAAATAATTCTGCAAACTATCATCTGCGCTTTATTAATTTAAAAAAAAAATCAAATTTTTCGTGCCTGTTTCGCGTTTAAAAATAATATTTTTTTATACAAAACCTACTTAAATTCAAGATAACACTTTGCTTTCATCATAAACTCACAAAAAGTTGCAAAACAACACTCAATTCCTAGTGAAAATAATTAATATCAAAAAACGACCTATTTTGCCCCACTGTGCGACGACGACGTCCGAGCATACTTCGGCCCATGACGGATTAGGTGCACGCGACCCGTAAAGCTGGGTGCTTGCATCTTTATTTACATATTATGTATAAGCAAGCAAAAAAACAAAAATCTCCTAAAAAGTAGTTTTAGTTTTTTAATAAAACCATTCGGTTTTTGGTGTTCGATTCAAAACTGATATTAGCATCGACCACATAAAACCAATTAAGTACGTCATTTCACAATTTTTAAAAAAATTAGTTACATTTTTTTTTAACCTTTTTATTAAATTTTTGAGTTTGCTTTGGAATTTTTTTAAAACTATTGACATAAATAATTTAATTTAAATTTAGGATTAAGGAATAGATTTTCTGGCTTTTTAAACCAGTGCAGTAGTTACTTAATTGTAAGTAATGTCGTTGTTTTTTAATATTTTTTTTTCATTGCTTCATTGCTTCCTCTCTTTCAATTCAGTATGGTACGCTTTATGTAGGTATAATACTTTCTTTTAATATGATAGGAATTCACCTTTAAAAATTGCAAAATGAACCAAATAATCCAAAGTAAATCTATCTTCCTTAACTTAACACAAAGTAAGTGATTTCTACTGCTGGGATATGCACTTGACGATCCTATAAAAATATATGGATAAATTTTCATCAATATGTCGTCAACATGCAACATGCACTTTGCACATGATACCGCTAAGTGGATTTTCTGCAGCACCTTGATGTAAATCCTTTCTATATACCTTCACCCATTCCTTATCGCACACAGTTTTTTTTAGAAAAAAATGATGATGGAATCCGAGAACTCCATTAGGATTATATTTCATTGGGTGGTAAAAGTCAACTTTCTCGTATAAACTCGTATAGAAAGAAGATTTTGCACTTCGTTGCCACCGCATACAGATTTATGTTGGCATGCCTTCATTTTATGTGCGCATTGAGGTGTTGCTGCGGCGAATTTTACACTACATTAAAAAATCCTCAGTTTCGTGCACGACGGATATAGGATATGATATCGCAAATAGAGTACGATGCCACTTGGTATTCCATGCAACGGATGTCGCATAAAGCTCTAAATAAATTCCACCGACACCTGTTTTTATGGCGGCTCCACTAGAGACACAGATCCTGCGATGTTATATTATACACCTCCTATACATCCGCCAACTGGCCGCGCCATTTGGCCGATTGCTACGTGATCGTATTGTATTAACCGTGTTTGCCATCATATTTTCCTCGTCGCGGGCACCAGGATAGTAGGTATAGGTAGGTGTATATGCAAAATCCTTGGCCATATTTATGGGACTTTGGTCGGTTTTCTATTCCAGTCATACGTTGGTCATAAAATAGAATTATGTTCTTGTGTATACCTTTTGATGCCGGTAAACCTTGTTGGCGGTGGTGGGTATGGACATTGGTGCCCGAAAGCACCAGACTGTCATAGGAACTTTATATAGGCAGAGATGTAAACAAACCCTTTTAAATGCAATAAACCGCGAATACTAATTACCACTGCACTTGCTATAGGTACCGCGTTTTTGCTTGAGCAACAGAGAAAGGACGAACATGAATATTCAACTTTTATAATTCCGATGTTTTTTTTTATTGTAGGTCTATGGAGTATGGGGTTATAAAGAAGACTTCAAAACATATTTTAGTCTTTAGGAAAATAGGAAAATATTTATTTAAGGCAATCTATGTGCAAAAATTAATGGAAAGACTGAAATTAGACAAGAGGCGTTTATAAAAACTATTGACATATATCAAATTCTATATAATTAAGGACTCGGCTTTTGAACTTTTAATCAAACGTTCATAATTGGAAATAAAACAGGCCAAAAAGTTGGAAATTAAAAACCTCAAAAATAATAAAAAAAAATTTAAATCATAAATCAAGAAAACACAAAATTGTACCTACACAATGCTGCATGCCATTCAGGATGCCCTCTTATATGTATATATATAATCTCCAAATGCATATTTTTATTGACCAATTGTCCGAGATAAAAGCCATATTTCACCTCTACGAAGTTCCCGTGTGGGCCTAACAATATAAGTGCAGGATACTGAATGAATTGCGTTCGTCCTAGTTAAAAAAAAAAAAAAAAAAGAACTTTTCGTGCAACAGAACCATGACCAGAAAAAAAAATATTTACGTTCGTCGGTCGTCCTGAAAAATTGGTCAAAAGCCATACAATTAACGCGGAAACAATGGAGCACCAATATTGGTTGATGAAGCACAAAACGGATTATTACACAATATAAATTAATCGCTTCTGAGATAAAGCGAATTCATCCTCTTTTGCTGATGCTATATATTGAAGTCCTCGATTTATATGCAAGTATAGTAAAGTAACGCTCGAGAGCTATGTAGATATATGAAGTACAATTTACTTTTTAGTTCGAAAAAGTTCTATATGTATATGGAGAAAAAATGGAAAAAAATGTTTCCCTAGTGCCCTTCACATTATTGTTTTTGGTTTTTTTTTTAATTTTATATTTTTTTTTTTTTATTTTTTTTTTGTTACATTGTTCAAGGACTCTCTTGTGCCAACTCAATATATATTGACCATTTTATTTTCAATTGAATCGGTGTGCATTGTGTTGTGTTGCAGTGAAGTTGCTGAATGAAAATGCGAGAGCTCTTTGCATTGTTATATCCCAAATGATTTATGAGACTTCAGGTTGTGAGTTCAGAGGATGTGATAATTTTATATTTTTGTTCAGGAATTTTGTTTTTTTTATGAAAAGAAAAATATGATTTTATTTCTTTTAATTTGTAGAATATAAATTCATAATATAAAGAGACTTTGGGCTTATTGAATTTATTAAGTGCAGATAGAGAGTCTTTATTTTATGACTTCTGGAGGAAATTCTATAGGATGAAAATAATGTTGGATTTTATACCTATAGAGTAAGGTTGAGGCCCTTTGAAAATATTCGATTATATGAGTTTTCCAAACTACAGTGTCTCGATTTTTTTTTAATTTTTCATCATTTTGAAGCCAATCTACATAAATATCTACTGATATCCTTGGTGCAAAATTTTAAACAGCTAGATGTTAAGGTATTAGCATGATACTATGTAACAATTTTCTAACTTTAAGGGTTTTTACTAAAATGTCCTTTGTTTGAAACATTTTTTAACTAATATCATACAAATCATTTTTTTTTTTTATATTTTTCTCTTTATAAACCTTTTTTTTATAAAAAATGATATTTTAAAAATTTTTTTAAGTGATTTTTTACAATTTTCACTACCAATGATGAGATGGGAGCGTATCGGAATCCCAGTTTTTAAAATCCCCTTTTTCAAAATCCCCAAAAAAAAGTTTTATAATCCCTTCTACTAAAATACTGTTTTTTTATTCCTTTTTTCTAAAATCCCACTTATTCAAAATTTCGATGTTTCTTACAATACATAAATTATACTAAATAACGTACCTACCTACCTAATATTGTTTGTAAATTTCAAAATATTTACTCGAGTAAAAAGAAAAATTGACAAGTGAAAATATACAGAAAAAAAAAAAATAGATATGTTAAAACCACACGCTATAAAAATAATTATAAAAAATAGACAAAAAAATAAAAAAGGTATTTGCGTCGTATCGTATGTGGTTGGACCAATTACTAATGAAAAGTGTATTATATTTTGTAAATTTTTTAGAGTTTGTTAATTTTTTGTTTTTACATAATTAAATATTTATTTTTGATATTATGTAATA
This sequence comes from Epistrophe grossulariae, assembly GCA_929447395.1. Taxonomy (NCBI): domain Eukaryota; kingdom Metazoa; phylum Arthropoda; class Insecta; order Diptera; family Syrphidae; genus Epistrophe; species Epistrophe grossulariae. The sequence continues at coordinate 143,154,204 of OV839567.1, read as the reverse complement.
TTTAATAAGGAAGATGAAGAAAATTAATGTTTATCTAGAGCGATTGAATATACAGGGTATGGTATGTTTTGCAAGAATTGTCTGGCAGACTAACGTTTCGCGGGTTCATTTCGCCGTTTTTTGTTCCTCATTTTCTTTGTTTAGCATTTTGTTATTTCATATTTTACGTTTTGTAAATTTTTTTAAATCATTTGACAAATTATCATTTCGCACTTTTCATTTCGCAATTTTCATTTAGTTTTTAGTTCGATTTGATGTTTGAATTTCTGCAATTTTTTATTTGGCATTTTGTTGTTTTGATTTTTTTATTTAGCAATTTTTTATGTCGCTTTTGTTTATTTGGCATTTTATTGTTTCGCTTTTTTTTTATTTGGCATTCAGTTGTTTTGTAATTTTTTGGCTTCCATTTAATTACATATATCCTAAAAAAAATTTCGCGCGAAATTAAATGGGCATGTATAAACAGTGAGGTATGTATGTATACAAACCCCCTGCTTGGGCACACTATAGGATTTGGGGTAGGTGCGAGGTTGGGTGTAGTTAAAGTGCTGGACAAAAACATTTGGCTTCTTTTCCAAGTCAAATTTGGCCTTATTTCGTTTTTGAAATAGAAATAAAGCCAATTTGGCCTAATTTCCATTTCCAGAACGAAATAAAGCCAAATTTAAGATTTGTTGGGCCTTACTTCACGTCACCGAAAAATACTCAAAAAAGAAGTATTTTCCATATAAACAAATTACTTCTCAAAAAAAAAAATTAATATTAATTAATTATCAAAACAACTAAACGGCGAAATGATCTATCAGCGAAAAAATAAAATTGCGAAGTGAATTTTTGCGAAATAATGAAACGGCGAAACGTTATTTCGCGAAAAAAACAATTCGTGAATTATCAAACAACGTAACAAAAAAAACTAAACAACAAATTGCTAAATGAAATTTTTGAAAAAAAGCGAAATAAAAAAACGCCGAATGTTAATTGCATAATTATTAAAAAACATAAAGAATAAAAAACCAAACGCGTAAATTGCCAATTATGGATTGCGAATTAAACGAAATATTTAACGCGACTAAAGCACAAAGAAATGCCAAATTAACAATGGTGACCCGAACAGAACTAAATTTAAAAGCTCAATGACCTCAACTCCAAAATGCGTTTCGCCTAGGTACGAGATGAGCCCAACTGTCGTCCCTGGGCGAAACGCATTTTGGAGTTGAGGCACCTGAACTTTTAAATTGAATTATGTAGATAATATTTGATATGTGTCAAAATAAAATGTATTTAAAAAATCATTTATTATTTCTTTTCAATTTCTTATCACCCCGCTTTTGCAATAAAAACTAGTTGTTTTGTTTAAAAAAAATAGCGCGATTTCTTAAAATAAAACAACTAGTTTTGATTGCAAAAGCGGGACAATTAGTATTTTAAAAAAGCGGGATTATAAACTCGAAAAATAGAGAAAAAAAACAAATTTAAAACGATTTAAAAAAGAAAAACTTTAATTTAAAAAACTCAAATTTATTTATTTTATAAATTAATTAATTAATTAATTATTTAAATTTTAAGCGACACGTTTCGGTTTTTTATTCACCCGAAACGCGTCGCTTAAAATTTAAATAATTAATGTTGTGAATTAATTAAATTATAAAATAAATAAATTTGAGTTTTTTAAATTTAAGTTTTTCTTTTAATATTATTAAAATCAGTATTATAAAAAAGCGGGATTTAAAAAACGATTATAAAAAGTGGGATATAAAAGTGCGATGAGATTTTTGGCATTTTTTAGCAGTTTCATCTCATTTCCTAATAAATAAGATTTAAGATTTTAAGATTTAAAATATATACGAGTTTTTCTGGTCCCGACCCAACCTATACACGCCCTACAGCCTTTTTTCGCATATAAGGTATTTATTTTTTTTTTTAAATTGGTTGTTTAACTTTTTTTCTCCTCGCGCATATATGAATGTCATCTTTAATAGTTGAATAATATTTTCTTTACATTATACGTTATTGACTTTATGCCAAGGACACAACTTTTACTGTTAGTTAACTTGTATAATCACTCCCAAAAGGCTACCAAAGAAACTTTTCTACTTCGGTAATATTTCTCATAATTTGAAAACTTGTCTATTTGTGCTTGGTGCCATTGAGAATTCATATGAAGGTAGATTATAAGAAGAAAACCTTACAAGTAGCATATTAATGTTTGAAAACAAATATGTATGCCCAAGTGAAAGTAAAGTTTAAGGTATATACCTTTCAAGTTATACTCGACACTCGTATATGTATATGTAGCCATGTAGGTACTCGCAGTTTAGATTTAGATTTAGATTTATAAGAAAATTTATTAAGTTTCTGAAAATTAGAAATTTATGTGAATAATTGTTGACTTTGACATAGAACTTATTCTAAGAAATTCTCAAATGAGAAAAACGCACCTAAGAGACGGGCATTCCATAGCACACATGCACATTTTCTATTGTGTTTTGGTACATTTTATAAAAAAAAGTATTTAAAATGCAAAAAAAATATTTTAAAAAATTTCAACACTTCACAAAAATTGTTTCACATTGTCTGAAAGCCGTCTCTTCTTTCATTTTATTTTCAAATAAACTTATTTATATAAACAGTTTTCGAAAAAGTTTCAATTCAATTTCAGCAAAGTTGAAAGTGGGCCCAAAATGCCCATGGTCCTTAGTGCTTAACCATTTTTTGTGTTTAACTTTCCTTGTGGGAATTATTCTTGAAAAACCATTTTGGGGGGCCTACACCCCCCTAAAATTGTTAGCAGCGCTCATATCGATGGGGACTTTTGACAGTTTCTTAATAACACCATGAGGAGGCTATATACCAAAATCCATCTTTCCGGCGATCATTTCCTAGCGGACTTTATTAACTAGGCTAATATGCATGCTTTTTTTAAGAACGATCTTACGTACTATAAAACCTTTAAATAAGTTTTAATATATACATATTAATAGACTTATTATTACTTTTAGTTTTTGTTTACATTATAGTTTCTGATGCTGTCCTCGTATAAGTATATTTTAAGGGTTGTCAAAGAAACACTATATTACATCTTGAGGCAAAATCAGAAAATACCGGAAGTGAGCGCAAGAAACTCAGCTTAAATTAAATTCCGAAAAATGGTTTTCTTGATCAGTAATTAGAGAAAATGCTTTTCAACAGAATTCAATTTTGGAGTAACCTCTATATTATATGTTAAATATATGTATATGCTTCAAATGGAATTTACATAGCCAAAGGCAAAAGACCCATTTCCTCTATTGTTATATAGTTTGGACATTCAAAATTAGCAATATATAGAGCTCACATATTCAAGAAAATTTCATATCCTTTCTTTATTTTTTGTTTTGTATGGTATATGTACATATGTGTGTTGTTGTATATGTTTGTGTATATATCTCCTTTGAGATGTCCATCTTAAGATGTTTGCTATGCCCTCAAAAGATTCCTCCGTTGATTTTTTTTGTCATTCTATTTTATTTAGGAAAGTGCAAAAAGCCAAAGTGACCATGCATGAAAGACGATGTGTCAGGGCATTTTATAACAATGTTCAAAAAGTCCTTTGACAGTGCACATAACAAAACATATACCTACATACATATATACTCATCATTATAGGTATAGATATATGTATTTTCTTCCTGATTGCAAATTTTGCTATAAAGTAAATGAAAATGTCCTCAAGAAATATAGGAAATGAATTCAAACCACTCAATAAGATTAATAAGAAGCACATTTGAATACTCATTCAAAGTTGGCAGGAGAATCTAAAAAACTTTTGTTCATACGTTTCAATGAATTTAACTTTTCGACTGCAGATTGAGCTTGAAAAGGTACATTTATTAAAAATTCAAATGTCTTTACTTTATGATTAAACAACTTTAGACCAACCAAACCAACGCAAACACTATCTGATTTTTTTCTTACAAATCTTAATTTATGAGAAAAAAATTTAGAAACGTTATAGCAGATTTGTTTAATCAACATGCCTTTTTAAATAAAAAAAAAATTCTTTAAGACATTTTAAATACATTTTAACATTTTAAGAACAAAATTTGGTATACTTAAATTTTAAGTAGGTTAAGCAATTATTCTGGATTTTAAAATTTAATTATAAGTGTAGAACGTGGCAAGCATGCGCCATACGTCTCTAGCTTATCGGGAAGTTAGTTTAAAGATCGATTGTATGTTTTGTACCTATCATACGGACAGAGTATCAGGTAAAAAAATGTTAAAAAGAAAACATTGGTCACCAAATTCTCTACAAGATTAAATCAGAAGACTTTTGCATTAAAATCACTTGTTAAGGAGATGTTGCGATGTTAAGCGCGAGCGGAAACTTATAGATCTTTACAAAATACAGAATTTATATACCTTTTTGGAGCTTCATATCGTCGTTGGTTTTTGGTTTATAAAAATGATGATATAGGTAGGTATAAGAAATTTTGTTGCAATATGTAAATGTGTTTTAAAATCAACTTATTACAGTTTAAACCGCGAAAATTTTAATATAATAAGGAATAAATTGTTTAAAACACTTCTGAAATGGTGTACATTACGATGTATGTTTATTGTTTTGGCATCATCTTAATTTATGAGAAAAAAAGTTTGAAAATCGTTGTAGCGGTTTTTTTAAAAATTTATTTTTTATTTACAATAAATTTTGTAAACATTTTTAAGAAAAAAAAAAATGGTAGGAAATTTTTTAATATTTATTAATTCGGAGTTAAAAATTAATTTTGAAAAAAATTATCTATCAACCCTTTTTTTAAATATCGAAAACATATTTAAAAAATAATTTTTTAAATTTCTTTAAAAATCCAAATTTTTTTTTTTTTTTATTTTGATATGAAATATTATTCAAAATTATTAAAAACGCTTGTGTAAAAAATTTCATTTAAATCGGTTAAGTAGATATAATAATGTTAAAGCCGAAAACCAAAAAAATTAGTCTATGAGAGATACCATTTTTAATCGATAAATACATTTTTTTTTTTTCAAAAAATATGGTAGACGGTACTGATATAAGCTGAGACAAAAATTTGAATCAAGACCGCAGGAGTCGTTTTTGAGAAAAATGAGATTACCGTTTTTTAAACACTTGTATGGGAGGCACCGTTATTTTTGGTTAGAAGAATATTTTTTATATAAAATGTGATAGATGATGTTAAAAAAGTGCTGGGTGCCAGGTTTGATAAAAATCGATGAAGTCGTTTTCAAATTATTAAGTTCTCAAAAAAACAAAATTTTAAACTGTTTCAGCCCAATTAATAATCACCAAATAGATATGAAACAACACTAACACATGTTTTAACTTAAAATTCTTAATAATAAACGTGTATTAGCCTTAAATGACATTTGACAATGAGCGGATAACTTATCTCACCAATTTTGGTGTTCAACGAGCGGATAACTTAACCGTTCACAATTCAATTCAAAGCTGACTGATATGACAGTTAGCTTTCAAAAATGAAAGAAGTACTTGAATATGTAGTACAATAATTGAGGGAAGTGCTGCCTACTTTTCAGTGTTATTCAGTGAACCGATAAAATGAAGACAGAATAAGTTTATTAATTTTTTATTTTATCAAACGGATAAGTCCACTATCCATGTGTTAGGTAAAACGTGTATTTGCGAGCGGATGGTGTATTTTTATTAATAGGGCTGTTTAAAAAAAAAAAAAAAAAAATGAAAAGTTTGGTATACAATAATTTAAAAACTTTTTAAAACATTCTTCATAAAAAAATTTATCAAAATCGGTGTTTGTGATTACATCCACCTTTTATATTTTTTCTCTAATTTAAATAATAATTTAAATAATTGAATTGTAAACCTTCAACGATAAACGATCTGACTCACTGTATTTGCTGCGCGTGCGATATGCATGTTTACTATGATTCTTAATCCTCAAGCCTAACATTAACTTTTTTTTTATAAATTCAACCAGCATAGAGATGGATCGTTGATCGTAAACAAAAGCTTGTTTGGTAATTGTAAGAATTAAATATACATAATTTTAACCAAAAATTTTACTTCTTTCGAATACTAATCAATCGCGGTTTACCTGTTTTTGAAAAAATTGAAACTCAAAAACATGCTTCTATGCGGGAGGTGCCATTTATATCCAACTTTTGGATTTTTTTTTATAAAATCGTATGCCTTATTTAAAAAAAAATTATTGAGTTGTTTAAAAAAAAAAATGTGTGGCACGTTTTTGAGAAAAATAAGATTTTCATTTTTTTCTAAAAAAAAAAAAAATTTACGTTATTTAGGGTCCTACAAAAAAAATAAAAAAAATAAAAAAAAAGTGTCGGGTGAAAAATGAAAATTATGTTATTATCATAAACGATAAGTAACAGATTTAAATAAAATCAATCCACCTGTTTAGACTGCAGCTGAAAGGACAGACAGACAGATAGAATTCGGAGACCCACTTTTTTCGATTTCGCTATCATCATAATGTCAACTTTGATCAAAATCTCAAGTTTGAATTTTTTTTATGAATCCATAACTTGCCATATAGTACCCAGATGTAAATTGTACATAATATAATCGCAAGTAAAAATAATTCGGTATAAGTACCTATACCCTTATATAATTAATTATATACACACATAGGTACTTCATCAACTATTAAATAAAATAACGATGATCAAAATCTCATTAAAGGTAATAAAACTTTCATAAGTATTTCTAAATGGACAAAAATTTTCTGTTAATAAGCTCCATTAGGGAAACACATTTGAATGAAACGACACAAAGGACACTTTTATAGGTATTTTAAGTACTTTCAAGGAAGCATATTATAATCAATTATATCGTCTATAGAGTATAAGCTTCTGGAAAAAGAATTTCATCAGCTATAAATTTCAGATTAACAGTAATGAACGGTATAAAATCTTATATTCTTTCCATTAAGAAAATTACATACATATATAGAAACTTTAGAAATCAATAAATGTCCGAATTTCATATAAGAAGACGGAAGCAATTGAATCCTTATATATGTTTGTATGTGTTATAATATATATCCTAGTGGACAATGGACATGTTGTGCCACTTAACAAATTCAAGTTACTCTAAAGTTTTTCTTTTTATCACTCTTATTATAATATGTAAGATGTTTTGTAATGTAATGAATGTTGAAGGTCTTCAGAAACAACTTTTCGATATTTAAATTTTTTTCAAGAACATGGAATAAATTAAACTTTATTATATTCATAAAGAGATCAAATGAACTCATATCGATATTTTTTGGTCATTGACATTTATCATCAGGTAAGTTCTTAGGCCGTTATAAGAAAAATAATAAAACAAATCTTCATTCTTCTTAAAATTCCACATCATTGCACATTAATTTGTATTATCATAACTCAATTTTACTTTCATCACGCAGAACGGTTCAACCTGGAGGCAAAAATCCAGTATAGAAGTCATTGTTTTATAGGATATTTTATTTTATAAGGTGGTTACAAATATTTCTCTTTCTAAAAGAGGATGCACATCCACTATCCAGTACTGTATCTTTGAATTTCTTCAGAGTAGGTACAAAGGGTAATGCAGATGGAAATATGAGATACTTGCAAATAAAAATAAGCACCACACAAAAAATCGAGAAGTTAATTTAATTTTTATCACATAATATGATAATGGTGAATACTATTTAATAACTAGCAAATTTCAATAATTCTGAGCTAAACTACATTATGCAAGTATACCAACAGTTTCGTATACGTTGAGAGCGCACGGGCGGCGCGGCGCACTGCACAATGCACATGTGGCTCGTTGTAGGGAGAAAATTTCATAACTTGATAAAATCTGAACCAGTAAACCGAATTCGATGAAATTTTCAGGTGTTATTTAAAATGGCCTAAATTGAATTCACAACAAGGGCCAGTTTCACAGTGCACACTTAACAAAATAAGTGCGGCATTTAATTTTTTCATTTTGGCCCTTTAACCGCAGTTGTACTGTCTGAGTAACTGGAACTTAAGTGGCCAATATGGAATTAAGTGACATTTAATCGAGTGTGAAACTGGGCCTAAGTTTTCGCCCACTGACAACCACTTAAAAAAAAAAATCAAATAATCGCGAAAATTGATAAAGGAGAAATATTTTTAATTAATATCCTTTCGAAACGATTCGCCCATAAAATGCTTTTTGGCACACCCACTCTTTGGACCGTTTTTGATTAAATTATTTTTCTTTTTCGAATTGTCGACTACTATCCGTCAAATTTCTTGCAACAAGGTGATAATATGGTGGGCAAAAACGATTTGTTTGGTATAGTACCCTTTTCGAACATTTAAAAATCATTAAAATCAATACTAAAATTTCGTCAAATCGTAGTAACCAGTTAAAAAAAAAAAAAAATTAACTGTAGTTTAGATAGGTAGGGGAGAGAGGGGCACCTTTGAACACTTTTTGGTTTAGAGCCTCCGAAAACCCCGTGTGATGGAATTATTAGCCTGTAAGTTATCGTCACTTCAAGAAATGTATTTAAAGTTTAATTTAAACCGATTTTTGATTAAATTTAATAAAGATTGGTATTTTATTTTTATTAAAATACTAACTAGGTCCTTGTGTGCCACATGTGGGGCAGGTTTGAACATACCTGAAGCACTTTTGAACGGAAGTATTTATAATTATTTTTAACAATAAATGGTGAAAGTATAAACGCATCTATTGAAGAAAACAATAAACTGTATGAATACGTTATTTATGAAGTGCTCAATATACAAAAAACTTTAATAGGATATAAAATCTTTTGAAAAGTTTAACTCACTATTTAGAAAGTAGACTTTTGGAAATAAATAGATGAAAACAAAGTTTTTGCAGCTAAAAGTCTGTTTGAAACTTTAATTTATAGTGTCCATCTGTTGAACGGAGAAAAAATTTATAAATTTATTTCAATAACTAGTTTAAAACCTGTTCAAAGGTGCCTCGACCGTTTCGTTCAAAGCTGCCCCATCATGTTAAGCAACATAAAATTCGGCCAAAGCTATTATACCTAGCATATTTATCAAGAACTTTAACTTTATGTTAATCAAAATGAAGGTTTGAATTTAATAATAATTTTTCAAAAATGGAAAACTTTAACAAAAAATTTTAAACTCTTACAAAAAAAAAATATTACAAAAATACAATATACGCAACAAAACTGCGTATTTAGCTACTGTCGGATGAACTAAAGAGATGCACCGCGAAGTCGTTGACGTGTAAAGATATCGCTATTGCCATGCTTAAATTTAATTTTAGGTTTTAAAATATTTTTTATTAAGATTTTATTAGCCATTTTCAAAGGTACCTACCCCGCGTTTAAAGGTGCCCCCCTCTCCCCTACCATTAATAACCATTTTCTGTTTAAACTGAATTTTAAAAATAATTGTGAGGTGCAATTTTTGAGAAAAGTAATATTTTCCTTAATAGTTCAAAATTTGTGTATTATATCAAAAAGCCTATGTTCAAAGAAAATCAACTCAACCGTTTAGGGTTGAGACAGACAGCCGGACAGAATTGCGAGACTCATTTGTTCTACTTGCGTATATCATCGTTATTATAAATTATAAAAAACTTTACTGTTTTAAAATCCACCAAATGCAATGATTGGCACATAGAGTTTATCTACATAATTTTTTTTCAACACATTTCCCAACCTGAGTTTTTTTCTTAAGGGGTTTAACAGCAAATTTGGGAAGATTTTAGCAAATTCGGAAGAAATTTCACGTTGTCAAACACCAGCTATAGAGTTCTTTAAAATAAATTTTTTCTCCTTCCACATATATAAAATTGAATTTTCAGATATCGCCACCATTCACCCCTTAAAGTATTAAATTTGAGGTTTTCTACGATTTTCCGACTCGAAATTTCCAATTTGTTTATTCACATGGTTTATTACGAACTGAACAAAAATTTCTATGTAGATTAGTGGTGCGGCTGCTATTGCGATCGCTGCTTTAAATCACTCTGCTATTTCACTGAGCAGAGAGCAGTAGCGATTGCTCTTCAATGTTACTGCTCTCACTGCTCAGTGGTGAACGTCCAAGCAAATGATAGGTGAACAGATGAACTACAACTACACAGTCACACACACATCAAAAAACATTTCACAAAAAAGATAAACACAACGAACGAACATGCATCTTTTTCCCACGTACAGTAGGTAAACGTTTACCCCTTTCTATGCTTATCTAAGGAGAAACATTTCAAGAAAATGAGCAAGAAACAACATTCTCTATTTCTTTCTTTTGTGAGCTTTGACCACTGAGCAGTGAGCAATGTAAAAAAACTGAGAACACAGAGAATTGAAAACGATAATATTGTGTCATGTGTGTAGCTGGCTGTGTGCTTTTTAAACTGCTCTGATGATTTATGTAGCATTATGTTCTTGTTCTTCTTGATAATGCCCAGAAACGAAATATCTATTAGCGATTAGGTGAGCAGTGAGCATTTTATCTGCTCACTGCTTTTTTTAAAATAAATTGCTCATCGCATACAATGAAGCGATGAAGCAAAAGAGAATTTTGAACAGAAAGAGCAGGTTGAAATCGCTAAATGAAATCGTATTATGTATTTTTGTGTCGGGGGTCATTGGAAAATTACATTTATGTATCTTTTTTTGAGTTTTTTATCTAAAAAATAATAGGCAAAACGAATATGTATATTAATTTGTTGGGAAGTTTGCTTCTTTGAGTTTTTTGTTTGAAAAGGATGTGGGGAATTAAAAGCAAACAAAAAATCCTGTAGATGTGTTACGAAAATGGAAGGGAAAGGCTTATTTAATATTTATAAGTATTTGGGGAATTTGCTTTTGGTGAGTTTTTACCATATTATTTTAATAAATATTTATGTTTGCTTCTTTGATACCTTTAGTTTTATGAATGAATCTTTAAAATAAATGTTCCTATATTTATTTATTTATTTATTTGTTGCTTAAGTTTTATTAACGAATTTTGTTTTTTTGTTTGACATTGTAATTGTTCCTTTTGTGTTCGCAATCTTTATATAACATATTTTTAAATCAATCTTAATAAATGACAAAAGTGCACAGCACAAGCAATAAATAAAATCTTTAAATGAAATGTTCCTGTTGGTGTTAACTTTTTCAAAAACTTGTTTTTATCGCATTATTTGAATAAATATTTATTTATGCTTTTTGTTAACCAACTATAGGTACCTTAAGTTTTTTTTTTAATGAATCCTTTAAATAAATGTTCCTATTTGTGCTTATTATTCTAAGAATATATTCTATGCTTTTTTGTTATTAACGATCAAAATCAAAAAAATGAGGCAAGACAAAAATTTTAAATCAGATAGAAACAACTTAAACCTATTGCTATCTAAAGAGCGATTAAATAGCTGCTATTTATAGCTGCTCATTTTGTGTACTGCTCTCTGTGATCGCTGCTCATTTGAAATCGCTCTTTAGCACATCCCTAATGTAGATCGGATGACATTGAGCCGAGCTTTGAACGTACCAGTGATGCAAGATGAGATTTTATAAATCCTTCGGGATTCTAAAAAAAAAATCCCACCAATTTTGTACTGGACGGAAAAAACCCAACAATAATGACAGCTCATATGATACCAAAAACTAGTGACACTTAGAAAACTGAAATTTTTTCACACATAACGGGTGATTTTTTAAGAGGTTTAGAACTTTTTTTAAAAAAAAAACACAAAAAATTCGAAAAAATGAATGAAATATTTATTTGAATCGATAGTTTGAACCTTGCAATTTAATGTTTAAAGATAATTTTATGCAAATGTTGACCGCGGCTGCGTCTCAGGTAGCCCATCCGCTGAGTCCAATTTTGGCATACTCTTTCACACATATCGGCCGGTATCTCACGAATGAATGCATGGATGTTGGCTTCCAGTGCGTCAATCGAAGCGGGCTTGTCCCTATAGACATTAGCCTTGACATACCCCCACAAAAAATAGTCTAATGGTGTCAAATCGCACGATCTAGGCGGCCAATTGACCGGCCCGAAACGTGAAATTAACTGTTCACCAAACTCGCCTCGCAATTGCGCCATTGTTTCGCGTGCTGTGTGGCATGTGGCACCGTCTTGTTGAAACCACATATCATGCAAGTCAAGAACTTCCATTTCGGGCAAAAAAAAGTTTGTTATCATCGCTCGGTAGCGTTCACCATTGACAGTAACGCTACGATTCGCATCATCTTTGAAGAAATATGGCCCAATAATGCCGCCGGCCCATAAACCGCACCAAACAGTGGCTTTTTCGGGATGCATTGGTAGCTGTTGCAATGCTTCTGGCTGATCTTCACTCCAAATGCGGCAATTGTGCTTATTTACGTACCCATTCAACCAAAAATGAGCCTCATCGCTGAACACAATTTTTCGATAAAAAAGCGGATCCTCGGCCAGCTTTCCAAGAGCCCATTCACCAAAAATTCGGCGTTGTGGTAGGTCGGCTGGCTTTAGTTCTTGCACCAGCTGTATCTTAAAAGGCTTTACGCCCAAATCCTTCCGCAAAATTTTCCACGTAGTGCTGTAACAAAGGCCTAACTGCTGGGAACGGCGCCGAATCGACATTTCGCGGTCTTCTGTCACACTAGCTGATACGGCCGCAATATTTTCTTCACTACGCACAGTACGTAAACGTGTTGGTGGTTTAATGTCCAACAAAGTAAATTTGGTGCGAAATTTGGTCACAATCTTCCGAATAGACTGCTCAGAAGGTCGAGAATGCCGACCATAAAATGGAAGCAGCGCGCGATGAACATTTCGAACCGAGCACGAATTTTGATAGTAAAATTCAATAATTTGCAAGCGTTGTTCATTTGTAAGACGATCCATGGTTAAATTGCAAACCAAACTGAAGCTGTTTGACAGTGACACAAGGTACTAAACACACGTCAGCTGTCAAAACCAGTGTTGCCAAAACCAAACCAGCTAAAAAATCACCCGTTACATACATGAGACTAAAAATCGCAGCTATTAAAATAATGAAACAAATTCTTCTTTATTTTTTAAATCGCGAAAACCTAACAAAAATTTTAATCGCAACGAATGAAAATTCCAAGTGTGTTCTTAGCCAAAGTTCCCGAAGAAAACAAACTAACTTTAATAGCCACTGATAACGCAATAGTATATACACCGTCAAATGATGGCATTAGTTGCCTGTATGAGGAAATGTTTTTAGCCGATTGTCTTACAGAATTTTGCATTTACTTTATAGACAACAAATTTTTGTTCTCTGGTGTAGGTAAGTTTTTGTTTTAGATAGGTGCAAACCATAAAAGGAAGATTGCCGATGCAATTTAGTGGACAGAAAACTTGGTTGTTCCTCCAAGAAAATTGGAGGAAAATGGGTAGGTTTAGGTATATCTAAGCAATTATGGTCAAAAATATTACTTTCCCCATAGAAAAGCGTTTGAAATATTTTCCATCTATAAACTCCACCATGATTTTTTCCCACCAAACTGATTTTTTCCCACCATTTAAGTTGGAAAATCCACCAATCTGGAAACACTGGCGTGTAAACAAATAAAAACGAATCATTTTTATATATTTAGAATAAACAATAAAGAAAGGGTGCTAACTACTCGTATGAAAATGAATATGGAAAACATTGAATTTTTTTGAAAGCAAAAACATAAAAGTTTTATTTATTTATAAGGTGACTTTGAACCAAAATTATGAGAAGTATCTGTAGTGATGTGCAAATTATTAGGTGGTTTACTCTTATCAAGTTCCATCAAATCCGGAGTTAATTTTTTTACAAACCCATTAACTTGCCATATCTATAATAAGAACCTATTATCATAAGTAAAAATATCATCATCATTAATTTGTTATCCTTTTTTTCGTTTTGGAAGGGATCAGTGATATTGTATTAGCATATATTTACACGAAATGCACCCACCTGTATACGGCACTGCTCCCACGTCAGTTTGTATATGTGAATTTCACTTTTAACATGAAAACCCAAAGAAGGTACACATCGAGAATATTATTAGAACAAAACACAATTCTATAGAAGTGGAAATGGAAATGAACATCCTTTTGATGGCGCCAGACAGTCGGACTCGTTTACCAAAGTGAAACGTGTAATAGGTAAGAAAAAAGGAGCAACGAGCGACGATGATAATGATACTTCATCTTTTTGCAGATAAAAACGCGATGCCATGGAATGAATTTATGGATATTAAATATTTTTTGTATATTATTTTGAAACAATGGGGACTATAGCATAAAGGATAATAGTCCTTTCTTTGATTTCTGTATGATGGGACAAAAATATATGAACTTCTGTAAGTTGAACTCTCATTTAACATTTTATTTTCAATGAAGTTTATATTGTTAAGACTGCACCCGATATGAGTGTCAATGCAAATAATAAAGAATTAAGCTATGTTTGGACGGTTAACGTACCTAAATTGGTAGCCGAATCCCAAAACATGTTTTCGCACTGAAAAATTTCGAAACGATTTTTTCATTGCACAATTGCCCAAAAATATTTTTTTCGCGGCTGAAAAATGTCGATAGGGTATTTTCAAATATTGTTTTTTTTTCACTGAAAGAAGTGCAAAGGGTTATTATTAATGTGTGTTCCAAAAATCTTACACATCAAGCTAAAAACTGTCAAATTCAGTTCAAAGATGCCTATTTTGTTGATAAATTAAAAAGCCACTAAAAAAATCGATATTTTTAGATTAAATTTTTTGGTCCGAAAAAAGGCTTTTTTTTGGGCTTTTGGATCGAAATATTCAATATGCGTCCAAATATATTTTGTTGCCTATCTGTCAAGCTGTAAATTGTCAAAATGTCAATGGCTACGATGTCGATGGATTAAAAAAACCTCTACAAAATCTGAAAAAATTGTAAAAAATTCTGCTCTGTCAACGTTGAAATACAGTCAACGAGTTGACGAGCTTTCTGTCAATGTAACCCAATTGCGTTGACAGGGCGATTACACGGTCACACAAAATAGTATTGACCCCAAAATGCATGTCAACGCGAGTGTCAACGCAGCTGTCAACTCATTGACAGTGTTCTGGGTTGACGAGCACACTTTATGACAACTTTGGGACAGAATTTGACGTCACTTTACGTCAGAGAGTCAAAGCGTTGACCATTTGCGTTGACCGTCTAATCGTAGCTTTACTGCCTCTTGCGAGGAATTGTATAATCCTTCAACGAAATATGCGTATCTCTTGTCATGAAAAGGTGGTACTCACCTTAGCCGTTCAAATTCGGCAAAAAATTGTAGGTCCCTTCCATTTCTGCAATAATATACGCATATACAGGAATCGTTGAGAGTTGTATGTCACTTTAAGGCCCTGGTTCTATACTTTACATATATAGTCATTCGTGTTTATGATTGTCATTAAATTGAAGGTTGAAATGCTTAATGCTTATTCAATGTACCTTTATTTTAAACGAGCTTTATAAGTACACCTGTTTGAATTGAATTTCATGTATTGAAAGTACCTTACCAGTTTACCAAAGTTTACCAACCAACAGCAATATGGAAATATATATATGTAGGTATGTAGGAATTTTATTGTTTTGATGTTCCCCCATCTATACCTACCTGCGGGCACATATGGAAGAGAGCATTTGCACAGATTGTATTACAAAACAATCAGAATAACAGATGTTGTCTTCATTGTCACCACCACTTAAGGTGTTGTTTGTTTCTTCTATTCAAAGTTGTTCATTTTAACGACTAAATAGAAGTTCAATATAGGTAAACAAATTTTCACGGATGTTATTAAATGCGAGACTGGATTTGACTGTTGTTGCATATAAAGCCACAACTTCTTTTATCGATAAATAGACCAAAGACCAAATTTTTATGTAAAAGAAGTTTTTCAGTGCGGGAAGATCATCGCAGCTGTTTCGGAGTTAAATGCGAGTTAGTTCTTGAAAAATATTTTTTCAGTCAATTAAGATCCACAGTTAACTCATCGAAATTGGTTAGTTAACTCTGGATTAACAGAATAGATATTTCTGATCGATGTGTTTAAACTTTAAAACACTATCAAAATAGAGAAAATGACATGACACTGTATGGAAATCAGCTTTTCCAGACTGCCAGATATATAAGTGTCGCCCTCTCTGTTTCTATATTTAAATTGCCATTTCCATATAGTATCGCGCTTTGATTTCGATATATTTTCCTTAGCTATACTATACAGGGTGTCCCAAAATCACCGCCTCAGAATAAAACCATGAGTTCCTGAGGTCATTTCAAGTCGAAAAACTTAAGAGGTAATTTTCTCGTTTTCGCTTCGTTTTCAACTTATAACGGTTTTTATGATTTTTATTCTTTTTTCCTTTGACGGTTTTCCCACAAACTATTTTTAACACATTTTTTAAGTATTTCTAGGTTGTTTTTTTGACTTTGATATGATTTTTTGTTCGCAAAAACACGTTATTAAGTATTTTATTCAAACATACTCTGCCCAGAACTTACTCTGTTCGCTCAGACTCTGCTCAGTGCTCAGCTCTGAACTGAAAGAAAAACGCCTAAATTGTGAAGTGTATGAAAAATTTATGTTACATTTGGCAAATCTGTCGGTTTGCAAATTTTCTTTAAAACTCACTAATTATTTTTTTTTCTACTATTTAATATTTATACAGTTGTATAAATATGCTTCTGTTTAAGACTCAAGTTATGAATTAAGAAGAACATTGAACCCATTTTTTATACGTCAAGAGCTTCCATTGAACAACAACATTATACGTTATTTTAAAGTGGGTGGCATGTATAAATTAAAAAACAATATTATTTTCAATTTAATGTTTATACAGAAGGCTTACAATAATGATTTGTTTCAAAAGTCAATACACAAATATTAATTAATAAAAGTGCTTTTCTATTTCTATAAATAGATTATATTTTTGATGTTTTCCGTGGATATCTTTCGGTAAGTTAATCCCTTCTTAAACAAACCAAGTTACTATAAGTTAGACGGGTTATGTTTGGGGTTGTTTCATAGTGTTGGCAATGTATAGTCTCTTGGTTTTCGGTTTTGAGAGCTTCGTAAGGCGGCAAGCATGAGAAGTTTGTTCACAGTTTTTAGGTTGGTTAATTGTGCGGAAGTGGTAACCCCAAATGATCTTGTTTTTTTTTTTCAATTCCATTGACTGCTTTTTCTATTGCCGTAAGTCTGCAGATTACAGTTTTCAAAGATGGTATAGATATAATTGCTGACATTATATACTCGACCTGAATTTGTTGCTTTTTATTTTTTGTGTTTTTATTAAAAACTTTGTAATCCGACACTGACCACACATGTAAATAACATAAATATAATCAATTTCATGGCCAATTGCTTCCTTTTTTCTATCCAGAAGCGTCACTTTTTAGAATTCCCAGCCATTTAAATCATTTGTAACTAAGTTCTTCCCATAATCTATCGATTTGTTCTGGCGTCTAGCCTGATTGTCAGTATTAACCCATCCTTTCCCTAAAGAACGGGATGTTTTTCCATAAAAGGAACCAAAAAGGCAAATGGTTGTTGTGTGGTAGGCTTCTCTCTATTTATTATTGTTTAATACCTTTAACATTTTTTATTAATAAATAATAATAACTTACTTCGAGTCCCATCCGGGCATAGAAAGTTTTTTTCAATTAAAATTGAAAAAGACCATAGCAACATTTAAAAGAGTCTGATGATCGGCCTGGCAGTCGTGAAATATAGCTATAACTTCAGCCATATACAAAAACTTTGTGGTAGCTAATTCAAGTGTTGTTGTTCATTCAAACCTTCAATATTAATATGATGGTGCAAAAGCTTGGCAGCCTAACTGCAAGTGTGCAGTTATCACACAAGACCCCTTAATAGTAACTTACATTTATTTATCAACCGAATCCACAATCCGCCAACAAAAAGATAACCGAATTGAAAACGGAAAACATTTGGCGGATTGCAGATCTGTTCGTTTCATAGAATAACCTTCAATCCATAAAATTTAAAACAATACGGAACACAGAACTGCGAAAAGTCGGTATTTGAACGAAAATCAAAACAGCCGTCTTTTGGTTTAAAACAGCTGCTTGGTACCAAATTTAATTAATATCGACCAATTCGTTTTCGAAATAATTGGGTTTTTTGAAAATACCAAAAACATTTTTATTCGAATAATTTGCTACACATTATAGGTACTATTGACTTTTTGAAAATTTTTCCATGAAAAAAAACTGATCAACATCTGTGGAGAAAATCGAAAAAAATTACTGAATGAGAAGTGCCGTTGGTAACCACATTTTTTTGGAAAATAAGAGAAAAATAGGATTATTCAAAAATGCATAAAAAATACAAATTAAAAAAATTTAATTTTTAAAATTTTGAGTTTAAAAATCATTTATTCAAAAACTAAGCACTAAAATAACTTCATTTAAAAACATACATAAAGAATGAATATCTGGCTTTAAGATAATCTATAACATAATATTGTAAGTATTGCTGTTGTGTTTTTATATTCATTTTATATTATAGAAAACAAAATTTTAATTTGCCCCTCCCACCTATAAAGCGGTGGTAAAATAGAGTAGACCGTTATCTTAAAATAATGTCCATATAATGTACCAACAACAATAAAAAAAATGGTGCTTTTATCACAAAATGCAAAATTTTGGAATTAAGTCGCCCAACTACATAGAAAAGTAAAAGCCATAACTCTTCTGATGGGTTTAGGGGGCTTTCATTGAAACTCATCATTTAAAATCTTAATTTCTTATTTTGAGACACTTTGAAAACAAAATCAGAAAATATTTTGATGCCAGTAAAAAGTTGATAACTCAATTATTATTTCTAGTCAAAAAAATATTTCATTTTGGCCCAATATTTCACATAAAAAGAATTCTAAGATTTCAATGATCAATGGTGAGGTAGTTCAATCATTGAAGTAAAGAAATTCATTTCACGTGTTAACTTGGGCCAAAACGAAAATGTTTTTTAACAAAAAATAATAATTAAGTCCGTACCTTTATATTGGCATCAAAATAATCACTGATTTTGCTTTATAAGTGTCTCAAAACTTAAAATTTAAATTTTCAATTATGAGTTTCAATGAAAGCTATAACTGGCCCTTTATTTCAAAAACCGTTATTTGGAAAAAAGTATGTTAATCTTTTTTGTAGGAAATATTTGAAGCTACAAATTAGTCTATGACACTTTTTTTTACAACTTACCATTTGGGAGTTATTCTTGAAAAAACATTTGGGGGGCCTTCAACCCCCTGTAAAATTGTTAGCGGTGCTCATATCGATGGGGACTTTTTACAATTTCTTAAGAACACAATGAGGAAGCTATATAGCAAAATCCAGCTTTGCGGCGATTTTTTCCGAGTCAAATGCTTCATTGACTGGACTATAACTTAGTTGCCAGTTATAGCTTTCATTGAAACTCATCATTGTAAATTTTTATTTTAAGTTTTTAGGCACTTAAAATGCGAATTCAGTGATTATATTGATGCCAATTTAATGATGATGACGCGATGTCAAAAAAAATTCATTTTGGCCCAACCTTACCACATAAAATAAATTTCTTTATTTCAGTGATTGAACTACCTTACCATTGATCATTGAAATCTTAAAAGTAATTTTATGGGAAAAGTTTGGCCAAAATAAAATATTTTTTTGACTAGAAATAATAATTTAATCAAGAGCTTTTTATCGGCATCAATTAATAATCACTGATTTCGATTTTTAAAAGCCTCAAAACTGGCCCCTTATACTTAAGTCAAAGCCAAAAAAACTGTATTACTGGGGCTAATTAAAAAAAAACATGTTCCAAAATTCAAAATATATAATGTTGTCAAAGCTTATAATTTGTCCAAGAAATAACATCAATTTTGAGTGTGAATTTTGTGCGTTAACAGACTTTGCTTTCTTCAAATTAAAAAAAACATTATTTAAAATTTTTTACATTAACATAGCTTATTAAGTCCTTTGGTACAAAATCCGGATTAAATGCCAATTTTTGAGGACTAATGGTTTGTTGAAGCTATTTTGAATTTTGTATTTTTTTATTTGTACAGAGACGTGCAATTATCTACCAATCGAGGAGGGAATTGGGATAAAAAACGACATCAGACACAGAAAAATGTTGATGTTTTGACTTATTCTATTATTTTATTGTTTTTAGGACCGTTCATATATTGTTAAGTTTTTGTTTTTAATAATACGCCTGGAGTTGTTTAAACATAATTATATAATAATTTGTTATTCTTCAGTTTTACTTATGTAATAATATTTGCAGAGCATGTTGTTATTTTTTGTTGAAAATTAAACATTGTAAATATTTATACATTAATATATGAATATATGAAATATATGAATATGGGGTTTACTAGAAACTGATTCTAATAGATTTTATGTTATATATACGATTATAAGATAAGAATAAGCTGAACCACTTATAGAGTGACTTGCTGTTTCAGAAAATTTATAACACATGTATACCAACAAATATAGTGAATTTTATTTTTCTGGGAATTATTTACCTGCTACAATTTTTTTATTATCATGTTATTGAAGAGATACATAATTATTCTTGGGATATCAATCTGTCAACCGTTTTATCTAAACGGCTTTGGTATGTACCAATGTACATAATATGTATATCAATAAATCAAATTTTCGTAAGGCAAAATGTTTTTACATATATTTTAAAATCTTTTTGTCTTTTATCAATTCCACGAGAGAAAGGTATAAGGTACATCAATAAAGGCAAAAGTAGTTATTATCTGGAAATATTATTTTGGTGTGTTGATTTGTAAAGTGAATTAACATTCTTCTCAGGGGATTTTTTTTATAAATTCTTTTATTATATCGTCGGCTAAATGCTTAAACGTTCAGTCCACTTTAACAATTTAAACATGAGAGCAAAAAAAAAAATTTTAGGCATCTATAAGCTGCTTATATAAAAATATGTAACTTTGAACAAATGCAATTTTGTACAGAATTTGGTTCTTAAGAAAATTGCAGCTATATGTATTTATTTTATTTTAAGTCTGCATAAGGATCTTCCTATAGACAGTTCTAAGAAATACTGAAATCCTAAATATTATATAATATTTCCTGCCCTATCCTACCAAATATTTAGAGTACATTACGAGAGAGAGCATTCGGAGTATTGGGAAAATTTAAGCCTGTGTTCTAGAAAGAAGTGTCCTAGTGGACAACAATTGATAACAATATTGAATATATAAGAAACTAAAATAGTACTTAATAACGCAGAATTTTGAAACAAAACAGTTTAAAAAAATGTTTCCAATTTTTTTTTAAATTTTGAGTTCAAAAGTTAATTTTTTCAAAAATATATTCACTAAATCTAATCACTTTGATTTAAAAATAAAATTATAGAATGGATTTTCGGCTTAAAAAAAATTACATGATAACTATTGTCAGTTTTGCCGTTATTTTAAAAATATTTTTTTTTTTTTCTATTTTAAGTCAAGTTTTTAGAAAATTGCCCCACCCACCTTAAACGTGAGTAAATACACAACCCCTCGCATACATCTGTTTTAATCTTATTGACTCTCGACCCTTTTGTCACATCTTATGCAATACACTTTATATACGCCTTTATAGTATTAGAGTCAAGCAGGAAGCGGTTAGTTCCCTTCTTGCCTTAAACTTGCGAAAATCTTTGTTAATGGAATTAAATTAATTTCCAGTTAAGCTTTGATCAATTTTTTCAAATGATAAAAACGGCCCAGTTTCTCTTTTAAAACTAATACATACTTGGTTAAATACAAGATGGCGGCTTATGATCAAGTTTGAAGGATCTATAGCACTAGGGAGCGGTATGCCGGTATCTATTAATTTTTACCAAAGCGAGTGAACCGATTTGTCAGAACCTCGTCAGTTACCCTGTTTCAGTCTTTCTTTTTCGTTACCATCAAATGATAAATTATTCGAAAAAAATTAGTTAGGATTTCTGAGAAAACAGAAGTCTCTATAAAATCGGAAATGTCTTATTGAAATTAAAAACAAAAAAAAAAACTCATATTAATTTTCTTCAATCTTATAACATTTTTTATTTATACAAAATGTAATAATTTGTGAAATGTAATCGACATTAGACAATTATTAGGCTTATTCCTGATTATCCCCAGTACCTGCATCATCGGCAGGAGCTGGAGTTGGAGCCGCAGTTGTAGTTGTGGTTGTAGATGGGGTTGTAGTTGTGGTTGTAGCTGTGGTTGTAGTTGTGGTGGATGTTGGTTTGGAAGTTGTTTTAGGACAAAAATGCTTCTTCGGGTGCCACTTACAAATTTTCTCAATAAATGCACTCGGTCGACCATGAGGTCTTTTGAGCCAAAATGTTCCTTCTGCAGATGGAAGTACACTTAAAAATCCCAAGAAAAGGAAAAAGAACACTATTTTAAAATTCATGATGACTTATAAAAAGTTTTAGTTCTGTTTGGTTAAATAAAAAAGACTGGATGATTATCCGTTTGAACAGTTAGCTTTTATACTTTCTAAAAAATCTCACAAAAACACTTTAATTAGCTTATATATACAGTTGTGTAAACGCATCTTATTTGATGATTGTCAATTTTATCAAATAATATTGGCAGAGCATGTGACAAACAACTGTTTTATTGAAAGTTAAAAAAAAAAAAAAAAACAAATAAATTAAAAAAATTCACACTAATTGGTAAAATTGATTTAATGGCTTGGAATGTATAGATGTACCTAATATAATTGATTCTTCTATATAAAACGACGCCGACGATGTCTGGTAAAATTGTAGCCCTTAATTTTAAGATTTCGTTCATTTCAAAAATTTAGTTTCAAAAAGTTGATGTTAATTGAAAGTGCATAAAAAACAAAAAAAAAAGTTCGAAAATGTTTGAAAGTAGGTATTTGTGGCACTAAACCCTTTTTACAGGAACAAACTCAGAGGATTTTCGACGCACCACTCTAACTTCAGTACTAATAAAGACAGGAGCTTCAAATTCGGAATATTTGGTAAATTAGCCAAACTCACCAAATTTTAACCACGTAGGATAAGTGGTTCCCGAGATATAGGACTTCAAAAATCGCTAAAATCGTATAGCTGATTGATCAGTAATATTTTTCAAAGCAAAACCTACCGCGATTATTCTTTATTGCACTGCTGATTTCCTTGTCATGTTATGTTCGTCTCTTAACGTAAGCATGTATGTATTTAATTTCAGCAAAACGTCATTAATATTCGAAACATGTATAATCACTTTGATCGTCTTCAATGGTTGGTTTTACTCCAAATCTTAATCGATGTGGTTTTAAAATAGCTTGCATTAAAAGTCCAATAATGCAACCTTCTGCGCATTGGCTAAATAAAATACATTTTAATGAACAAAAGATTTAAAATAGTAGTCATTTGAATAATTTTATTAAAATGTTCTTTACTGTTTGCCTTGGATTTTTCTTAAATTTTTTCATGGGATATTGAGAAAAAACATATACAATTTGACTTTTTTGAGAAGATCTTTTCAAAGTCATGATCAATCTGTAGAAATGAACTTATAATTTACTATTTGCAAAAATACAAACATATTAAGCTACCTATACGAATATCCCAAGTCATCATTATCGTGGCCCAGTTCTTTAACATCTTGCTCAATGTTTAATCTTCTTTTTAAACTCTTTTAATATGAAGGTGGCATGTCTTCATCCAGTCCTCTTAAACATGTTTCCACGCGAGCCAAGTAATTTGCCAACCAAATAATGTATTGGCTTAACTCATCAATCAAAAAAAATATTTTCGTTAATGTTCGAGTACTTCTTTACACTCAAAAATCCCTTTTTCAATGAAATTTAACTGCGCGAACAAAGTATTTCGACATCCAATTCCGCTCCATTTTGCGGAGTATAATTGTATCTACCCCTTGCTTGTGGAGAAGTGCATCGATTCTGTCAAGAGACTCCATTTAAGAAGAAGGCCTGTGCTTTCATTATTTCCAGTTGATTAAGTTTTGAGAATATCAAGTCAAAGTATTTGATCTCTTATTAAATAATAAGAATTGAATGGTGTCCACGGATTTCATTTTATATTTGAATTCAAAAGATTTCCCACTGAACCACCATTTTGTTTTTAGTTTCATGGCATTTGTGTGGTAGGTACCGTTTGAAAGAGGCACTATTTATTTATTGTTATCAAAATTCAATTTGTTTTACTAACGGAATTTTGCTGTAAGAGGGAAGTGTTTTTATTCTTAAATCGTGTGTCACAAAATTACCTGTCAGTACCGTGGAAGTGTTATCCAAGCGTTATATGAAATTTGTTGGAGTGATTTTTAGAATATTGTAGATATTTCTTTTAAAATTATAACAGATTTTATTTTTCTCAGTGAGAAGCTTTGAGATATGAGGTTATATTCAAGCTTTAATGTCAGTACCGTGGTATATTTATTTATAATGAACTTAAATTAAATTATTTCCAGCAATTCTGCTAAAAATCTTGTTATTTTTGTATTAAGAATGGTATACCAGTACTTCGGACAAAACATACATATTAAAACAAATCCGTGCAACAAATCTTGAGTTATAACCTTGCATAAAAATAAAGACTCCAACCTCAAAAACATCATTTGAAAAACTAAAAAACAAACAATTTTGAATAAAACATTGGCTTTTAAAGTTGAAAACGACAAAACGTAAGAGAGAATTAAGAAACTCACCAAAAATTTTGTCAAAAAGAGTTAGACCGTATAAAAATTCAAAAATAAAAATCAGTGTCAGCACCATGTCTTCGAGATTTAGTACTTTTTACGATATTTTTTGTTCCTGAAAAGTTGTAGTAAAATGCTCTTACAGATTTAATACCATGTCTATTTAAAGACAAATAAAATTAAAAAATTAATTTGCAACGATTTTTAATTTAAGCTAATTTTGTTTTAATCACAGTTGACAGAGAATCACCCATATGTCAATATAAATATGTACTCACATAATACTTCCTTAAACTTAACTATACGTTTTAAGCAGGTGGATTAAAATATAGACTCCCATAGCTTATTTATTTCTTTTAAAATCAGATAAATAGATCTAAACTATTCAGACTTTAAATCCACAATGCAGTGATCGCACATTTTATTTTTTCAGAAACTTATGTTGCTAAACCAAAAAAGATTCATTCTTAAATATTTACAATATCTTCAAACAGTTTGGGTAAACATAAGAGTTTAGCTATTGATGGAAATTGGAAACATCACCACAATTATTCTTTTTGTGGATGGGAATGATGAATGAGTTTTTCAAATTAATAGAGAAATATGCATTGCTGTAAGTCTGGAATAAAAATGCTTTACGTCCCGACCGAGTGTTGGGACAGTTTTTTTTAGGCTAAACCATGAATTCTATCAGGTCCACTAGAAGTGTCATTATATTAAATCTCTCAAGAAGTTCTTTTACGTCCTCAGTTGTGATAACAATATTACAAATTGAGTTTTGATTTCGATAGCAAAAGCAAATTTAAAACTGCACAATGCACATAATTTTTGAAAATCCTTTTTTTTTTCCGAAAATAATAAAATAATGATAAATATAGAATATTTAATATTAAAAATAATAATTAATAATTTCTTTCCAAAAAAGGAGACTGCGTAAATAAATGACAAGTACGCCCAGGCGTATATGTTCTTTTTTTTAATTTAATTTGTTGATTAAATTTAAAAATAGGACGTCTTCAATTTCTACGTTTGTTAATGCCAATTTAAATGTTATTGTTCGATAAAAACTTATATTCGTATAGATTTTTTCACATCATCTGATAAAAATAAATTTTTTGGCACAAAAGTTTATAAAAAACCATAGATCTAAACATGTGTGTGGGTCTTGATTTCGAAAAAAATGAAAGAAACCTAAAAATTTTCGGCCTAATCCGAAAAAAAACTTTTTTAAAACAAGAAATTCTATAAAAGAGGATTTGTTAATTCCTTACAAGTGAAAAAAAAAAATTTTTGAACATACGCACCACTATATACAGTATTATACACATTAAATCAAAAATCCAAAATCAAAATAAAAACAATAAATAACAAAAAAGCAAAAAAATATGTCTAGAATTTCCAACTAATTAACGAATTTTTTCGGAGCTAGAGCTTTCTACTATAATTATGCTAAGTAACTTGATTTAGTGCGCGAAGCAAACAAATGGATTCAAGCCTTATGGGCACAAAATAAAAATACAGTATGGCCCACCCAGGTACGATTTAACCATCTAGATCTTAATAAACAAATTTATGTTTTAAAAATATTCAAAATGCTGTATATGTCAAACTTTCAAAACATGCCACATCTAAAGCAATAGAAAAATTTACACCGAGTTCTTTTGATTCCTATCTTATACACATAAAACCACACTAAACAGTTATTACTCGTTACTAAGTGCTTATAGTAAAAGTGCTTTATGAAGAATTTACATATTATTATGTATTATATTTGATTTTCAATAAAAACAGCAACATGCTCTGCAAATAATAATTGTTAAAATTTACTATCATCAAAGTACAAACATACTTGTAGCTATGTATGTCTAAACAACAAAAATTACTAGATTTAGAAAGTATAAAAGCTCACTCTTCAGATAGCTCATCATCCAGTCTTCTTACAAACTGATAACCAACTCAATCATCATGAATTGCAAAGTATTGTTCTTCTTCCTGTTTCTGGGACTTTTAAGTGTACTTCCATCTACAGAAGGAACATATTTAAAATCAGGTGAAAATTATGACCAATGGAACAATGAATGGAAAACGTGGTTTGGAGATTGGTTTGATCATAAATATCACCATAAATCAACCTCAACCTCAAGTTCAACTTCAACTTCAACGACAACGACAACTAATCCTCCAGCTACTGGGTAATTGAGATCATAATGGAAATTATCCAAAAAATGGAGAAAATCATAAATAATAATAATTATTTCGTAAAACGTACAATTTATTATATTATAATTTATTTTGTTGTTTAAAATAAAAGTGGTATAAGATTGCAATTTATTTTTATTTTTTACTTAATCAACCGATAGTCAAGTGATATTTCAGAAATTTGGCTTATATTATCCGTTTATTGGCAGAAATCTTAACAAAGTTTGTCCGAAGGATTGACCCTTATTTTTCAAGCAACCAAAGAATTATTTTAATAGCCGCGTTTCATATAATCACCAATAATCCACCACCATGCTCATCTCTTTTTTTCTTATGTTTGTATATTTTTCGTGTATAAATACTGTCTTTTTTCTTTACACTACAATTTGCACTATCTTACCATTTGAAAAGCTTGAAAATCCATCTACCAGCCAGAGTAAAAACTAATTTCTGGATTCATATAATACAAACCCCGATAGATACAATGTTAATTTTGGATTATGTGTTAGTTATATGTCGTTTTGAACGAGACTAACCCCTGGGTTACTAACTGTTTTATGTCTAAAGATCTATCCTCTCTGTATGGGGAAAATTAATATATAAGTAAATATAGCGGAAGTGCTCGTAAATAAAGAGAAAATGTAGCGGAACTGGTCGTAAATATTGGTAAGAATACTGGGTTATCGAATGCACGAACCAGGTACTTTACATCATTCGTTCGAGAAAAATATTTCAGTTGAAATTTGAATTTAATTTTGTTTGTGCATTTTTGATGTGAGAAATCTCATTGAACCAACAATACTTCTTCGTGAATAAACATAAATGAAGAAAAAAAAAATTTCCACAGGATTTTGGTCGCACCAGGGACGGTCCGATGGACCCCTGGGAAAAAAAAAGTGAATGAAAGCCCCTGCAGTACCTACTTTCTGCTATTTTAAAAGAAAACTTTCTTATAAAATTGGATTTATAAGGGCCTTACAGTAAATATACAGCTTTGTGGCCCCAAAGGAATATCTGGTAGTTAACACAGCTCTGTTAGGGGGCCCCCATAAGATTATTTAAACGAAAACTATAGTTAAGATAATGGGGCCCTGCACTTATTATTCTTGAGCTATTGTAGGCCCAAAGGGGCCCCACAGTACTTTCAGATACTTTAAACGGAACTATAGTTGAGGCTCCCACACCAAATATTGCACTCTTGGGGCCTCACTGGTTACCTAGGAAGGCCCCCACAGTACTTTTGGTAAACTCTATCTATATTCTAAAGGTTTTTGATTCTTGACTCATGGCTGCAGATACAGAAGAGCAAATAAGAAAACGAAATTTCGGTTCGTATTTCCGAAGTTTTTTTCTTTATCGTTGTTTTTTTATATTATAAGGGCCAGTTTCACAGTGCACACTTAACAAAGTAAGTGGCACTTAATTTTCCCATTTTGGCACTTAGGCCGCAGTTTTACTACCTGAGTAAGTGGAACTTAAGTGGCCAACATGGGAGACTTAAGTGTCACTTATTCCGATAAGTTTACACTGTGAAACTGGGAATTAGTTTTCCATATTTGGCACTTAAGTGACACTTACTTCACTGTGAAACTGGCCCTAAGAAACTTAAATTATATATATTATTTAAGGACTTATTATATTAAGTCCCAATATAAACTACCGGCGCGCGCTAATTATCATTATGGTATCGATAGTTTGTATGGTAACGTCAAATTATCCGAATCATCGATTGAAAAAATTTTTTTATTAAACGAAAAAAAGGCGATCATTGTCAGGAATAAATTTTATTTTCCTTTATAAATGACTTGAAATTAAGATCAATGTTTTTACCTTATTCTATTTTAATGTAGCGTGCAGGCTGA
Source organism: Epistrophe grossulariae (assembly GCA_929447395.1). Lineage (NCBI taxonomy): Eukaryota > Metazoa > Arthropoda > Insecta > Diptera > Syrphidae > Epistrophe > Epistrophe grossulariae. The sequence continues at coordinate 143,125,468 of OV839567.1, read as the reverse complement.
TAAGTTTTTATTTTGTATAGGCTCACCATAAAGCTGAAAGGGCAGTGATGACATTTTGTAACAGTGATGGACTTGTTTGCTGTGATGACTTTGGTAAGTCCCGATGTCGTTTTTTTCGACAAATTCATATGGACTTGCAAAAAAAACGCCTATTTAATATAAATTAATGACTTAAAAGCCTTGTCTATGGAAAATTCATTCCTAATAGACTTAAAGATGAAAACGGGGAGAAATAAAAATATTAACCTCTGCGGTTATTGAGAACATCTACGACTATGAGGAAACAAAAACGCAATTCCAGGTTGATAAGCAACATCAATTCATGGATTCCTTGATTAAAACTTAAGTGAACAATCAATGATTATCAACTGGAATAATCATTGATTTTAAGATGATCAGCTTTGAACAAACTGGCCCTAAAGCCATCAGCCTATTTCACATTTATTTTATTTTAAGGATACCTATACCTATAAAAGGAAAATAAATGTATGCAAATTCTAGAAATGCGAATATGAAAAAAAGCTGGGGGATCTTGTCATGAGGGTCATTCGCATTGCATGTTTTATTATTTTATTTATATTTTCATTTGTAAATTTCTTACGATACTTGGGTTTGTCAACCCGTGCGAAGCCGAGGCGGTTCAGCTAGTACATAATAAAATTGCTACTTTAGTATTTGTTTAACAAATCACAAATTTGAAACTCGATTTTCTCAAATTTAATAAAATGTTACTTATAATGAAGAAGAGGAAGAATCGATTTCTCACCTTTTCTATGCATGACCTGCTCTATCTCAAAGACGTATATAAATAGATAGACAGATAGATATTTTTTATTTCGCTTTAAATTCATTTTACATAATAATTAAAGAATACAAAAAAAAAAAAAAATTTATTATATAAACGAAAATTTTTTTAGTAACATTTTGTATTTTTTCGATACCAAGGTATAAAAATAGTGGTCACTTCAATGGACTTTACAAATTAAAACAAAAAATGCGTGAGGGTGGGGTAACCCTATATACATACATGATTAATCAATCACTACCAAAAATAAATTATTTTATAAAAAATAGGTTGTGGAAGCAAAAAGAAGTATAATAATGCTTAATACAACAAAAATTAAAATAAGATAATTACAAAAGTAATAACTCTTGATCAAACCAAAATATCAGAGAAGAGGGATTCTAAGTTTACATAATTGAAATGAAAAAGCCAATCCTTTATGCGTGTTAGAAGCATTCCAGAAATTTCAAGTGTTCTTATTGCCTGAGGAAGTTTATTAAAGAGACGATATGAAAATACAGAATAAAAATTACGAAAAGCCGTGGTGCGGAATTGCGGAACAGATACAATGCTTAGATAATTCCCACGAAGACTATAATTAGAAATCAATCTAAAATTTAGATTTCCTGACCTCATAAAAAATGTCTTTAATACTTTAAAGCAATATAAACGTCTAACAGGAAGTATCTTTAGATTGCAAAAAAGTTCAAAACTTTGATGCCGACGATGTTTCCGGCAGATTTTTCTAACAACACCTTTCTGGAGTGTAAGTATCGGTTGAATTTTATTTTGATAAGCTCCTCTCCAACAGGCAATTGCGTACTTCAACTTCTAATGAAAAATACCATAATAAATTGTCGTAAGGAGTTTTGTGGAGCAAACATTACGTAAATAGAAAAAATTTCTAAGCGTCCAGTTAAAATATTTCCTTAGGGACTCCGTATGACATTAGAAATTTAACCTCGAGTCAATATTAAGTCCCAAGTATTTGAACTCATTTACTTTATCTACCACAAAACAATTATGGCTGCAATTTAGATTGTCATAAAAGGTTTAAGATGAATAATCAGTTGAACATTCTGTGCATATATTGGTCTTAAATCTTCGGCATTCAGGAGAATGATATAACACTTCAGTTTCAAAAGTGTTTAAGGAAGATAAATTGAAAAACATAACTTTAGTTTTTGGGCTGATAATCAAACTGTGTTCAGCAAACCAATTTCTTAATAAATCTAGATCCCAATTTATATCTGCAATAAGGTTCAAAGCACTCTTAGAACCATAAGTACAACCTATGTCATCTGCAAAGGCAGTAAGAGTGCTTTTAAATTCCAATTTAAGTAATGAATTGATGTAAATTAAGAACAGAATCGGGCCTAAAACAGAACCCTGAAGTACACCTATATTAAAGAAATTTATACTACTTCTAGTATTGTCTATTTAAACTCTTTGTGATCTGTTTAGAAGATATGACCTGAACCAGTCCAGCATAAAACCACGGAAACCAGCGTTTTCAAGTTTTCTCAACAAAATCTTGTGGTTGACCATGTCAAAAGCTTTTGTGATGTCGATTAATAAACCGCACGTAAACTTTTTTTCATCAATATTAGAGAAAATACGTGAACAGAATTCTAAAAGCGCATCTTCTGTCGATTTTCCTTTTTGAAAACCATATTGAACTGGGCTTAAAAATTTGGTTCTATTTAAAAAAATTCACTATTCTTTCTTTTACAACTTTTTCAAAAACTTTACCAACTGTAGGAAGAAGTGATATAGGCTCCACCTGGGAGAATTCTACTACAATAATCCTAGTGATCTGGTAAATCATGACATTAGTAGTCTCGCGCTTCGGAAGAAGCTCTAAATGGTTCAACAAGTAGGAAGGAAGTTTCCTAGATTCCTGTGGTATCACAATGGGCCAACCCTTGGTCTAAGTGTGTTAAGCGTATATGCTGACAACCACATAAACCTAACATAACATAATTAATGACTTTTAACAATAAACCGACGTAATCTTCCCAAAACTATAATAATTGCATTTTGAAAACAAAAAAGTTCTTAAAGACGTAAAATTTTGGAAAAAAAATTAGTTTGAAATTTGTTTCTTAATTTTTTTTTTTTAAATCATGATACATAATTTGATTAAGTAGGTAGAGGTACACGAAGCGAAGGCTTAATAGGCCAAAAATAAAAATGCAGCATTGTCCACAAGTTGGTTTCTTACCTCAAATTATATATAAAAACACACACAAATAAAAAGCACGATGGCACCATCTACTAGATGTTAATAACAAATATAAACATTTATATTAAAAATTTTGTCTGTCATGCTTTTAAGCCATGTCACATCTAAAGCCAATAATAAAATTTACACCAAGTTCCTTTGATTCTTATCTTATACACATAAAACCACACTAAAAAGTTATTACTCGTTACTAAGTGCTTATAGTAAAAGTGCTTTATGAAGAATTTACATATTATTATGTATTATATTTGATTTTCAATAAAAACAGCAACATGCTCTGCAAATAATAATTGTTAAAATTTACGATCATCAAAGTACAAACATACTTGTAGCTATGTATGTCTAAACAACAAAAATTACTAGATTTAGAAAGTATAAAAGCTCACTCTTCAGATAGCTCATCATCCAGTCATCTTACAAACTGATAACCAACTCAATCATCATGAATTGCAAAGTATTGTTCTTCTTCCTGTTTCTGGGACTTTTAAGTGTACTTCCATCTACAGAAGGAACATATTTAAAATCAGGTGAAAATTATGACCAATGGAATAATGAATGGAAAACGTGGTTTGGAGATTGGTTTGATCATAAATATCACCATAAATCAACCTCAACCTCAAGTTCAACTTCAACTTCAACGACAACGACAACTAATCCTCCAGCTACTGGGTAATTGAGATCATAATGTGGAAATTATCCAAAAAATGGAGAAAATCATAAATAATAATAATTATTTCGTAAAACGTACAATTTATTATATTATAATTTATTTTGTTGTTTAAAATAAAAGTGGTATAAGATTGCAATTTATTTTTATTTTTTACTTAATCAACCGATAGTCAAGTGATATTTCAGAAATTTGGCTTATATTATCCGTTTATTGGCAGAAATCTTAACAAAGTTTGTCCGAAGGATTGACCCTTATTTTTCTTTGTCATATAAATAACACAAAGAAATTTTCGATCGCGTCTTGCTCAATCATAACCATTTTACCATCACAGTCCTGGGAAGTTGGATTACTAATTGTTAAAAAATTATATCCCAGTCACAGGTGCCGCAGCAACCAAAGAATTATTTTAATAGCCGCGTTTCATATAATCACCAATAATCCACCACCATGCTCATCTCTTTTTTTCTTATGTTTGTATATTTTTCGTGTATAAATACTGTCTTTTTTCTTTACACTACAATTTGCACTATCTTACCATTTGAAAAGCTTGAAAATCCATCTACCAGCCAGAGTAAAAACTAATTTCTGGTTTCATATAATACAAACCCCAATCCAATGTTAATTTTGGATTATGTGTTAGGTATGTCGTTTTGAACGAGACTAACCCCTGGGTAACTAACTGTTTTATGTCTAAAGATCTATCCTCTCTGTATGGGGAAAATGAATATATAAGTAAATATAGCGGAAGTGGTCGTAAATAAAGGGAAAATGTAGCGGAACTGGTCGTAAATATTGGTAAGAATACTGGGTTATCGAATGCACGAACCAGGTACTCTACAATACATCATTCGTTCGAGAAAAATATTTCAGTTGAAATTTGAATTTAATTTTGTTTGTGCATTTTTGATGTGAGAAATCTTATTGAACCAACTTCCTCGTGAATAAACATAAATGAAGAAAAAAAAAATTTCCACAGGATGTCGGTCGCACCAGGGACGGTCCGATGGGCCCCTGGGAAAACAAAATGTGAATGAAAGCCCCTGCAGTACCTACTTTCTGCTATTTTAAAAGAAAACTTTCTTATAAAATTGGATTTATAAGGCCTTACAGTAAATATACAGTTTTGTGGGCCAAAGGAATCTCAGGAAGTTAACACAGCTCTGTTAGGGGGCCCCCATAAGATTATTTAAACGAAAACTATAGTTAAGATAATGGGGCCCTACACTTATTATTCTTGAGCTATTGTAGGCCCAAAGGGGCCCCCACAGTACTCTCAGATACTTTAAACGGAACTATAGTTGAGGCTCCCACACCAAATATTGCACTCTTGGGGCCTCATTGGTTACCTAAAAAGGCCCCCACAGTACTTTTGGTAAACTTTATATTCTTAAAGGTTTTTGATTTACTTTCAATTCAAACAAAGGAAAGCTTTCACTCACTCAGGGCTGCAGAAACAGAATAGCAAATAAGAAAAAGAAATATCGATTCATATTTTCGAAGTTTTTTCCTTTATCGTTGTTTTTTTATATTAAAAGAAACTTATATTATATATATTATAAGGACTTATATTAAGTTCCGATATAAACTACCGGCGCGCGCTAATTATCATTATGGTATCGATGGTTTGTATGGTAACGTCGACGATTGAAAAAATTTTTTTATTAAACAAAAAAAAGGCGATCATTGTCATGGAATAAATTTTATTTTCCTTTATAAATGACTTGAAATTAAGATCAATGTTTTTACCTTATTCTATTTTAATGTAGCGTGCAGGCTGATAAGTTTTTATTTTGTATATGCTCACCATAAAGCTGAAAGTGATGGACTTGTTATCTGTGATGAATTTGGTAAGTCCCGATGTCGTTTTTTTTGACAAATTCATATGGACTTGCAAAAAAAACGCCTATTTAATATAAATTAATGACTTAAAAGTCTTGTCTATGGAAAATTCATTCCTAATAGACTTAAAGATGAAAACGGGGAGAAATAAAAATATTAACCTCTGCGGTTATTGAGAACATCTACGACTATGAGGAAACAAAAACGCAATTCCAGGTTGATAAGCAACATCAATTCATGGATTCCTTGATTAAAACTTAAGTGAACAATCAATGATTATCAACTAGAATAATCATTGATTTTAAGATGATCAGCTTTGAACAAACTGGCCCTAAAGCCATCAGCCTATTTCACATTTATTTTATTATAAGGATACCTTCCTATAAAAGGAAAATTTAATGTATGCAAATTCTAGAAATGCGAATATGAAAAAAAGCTGGGGGATCTTGTCATGAGGGTCATTCGCATTGCATGTTTTATTATTTTATTTATATTTTCATTTGTAAATTTCTTACGATACTTGGGTTTGTCAACCCGTGCGAAGCCGAGGCGGGCCAGCTAGTACATAATAAAATTGCTAATTTAGTATTTGTTTAACTAATCACAAATTTGAAACTCGATTTTCTCAAATTTAATAAAATGTTACTTTATGAAGAAGAGGAAGAATCGATTTCTCACCTTTTCTATGCATGACCTGCTCTATCTCAAAGACGTATATATAGGCTCCACCTAGGAGAATTCTACTACAATAATCCTAGTGATCTGGTAAATCATGACATTAGTGGTCTCGCGCGCTTCGGAAGAAGCTCTAAATGGTTCAACAAGTAGGAAGGAAGTTTCCTAGATTCCTGTGGGATCACAATGGGCCAACCCTTGGTCTAAGTGTGTTAAGCGTATATGCTGACAACCAAAAAAACCTAACATAACATAATTAATGACTTTTAACAAATAAACCGACGTAATCTTCCCAAAACTATAATAATTGCATTTTGAAAACAAAAAGTTCTTAATGACCTAAAATTTTGGAAAAAAATTAGTTTGAAATTTGTTTCTTAATTTTTTTTTTTTAAATCATGATACATAATTTGATTAAGTAGATAGAGGTACACGAAACGAAGGCTTAATGGGCCAAAAATAAAAATGCAGCATTGTCCACAAGTTGGTTTCTTACCTCCAATTACATATAAAAACACACACAAATAAAAAGCACGATGGCACCATCTACTAGATGTTAATAAACAGATATAAACATTTATATTAAAAATTTTGTCTGTCATGCTTTTAAGCCATGTCACATCTTAGGCCTAAAATTTACACCAAGTTCCTTTGATTCTTATCTTATACACATAAAACCACACTAAAAAGTTATTACTCGTTACTAAGTGCTTATAGTAAAAGTGCTTTATGAAGAATTTACATATTATTATGTATTATATTTGATTTTCAATAAAAACAGCAACATGCTCTGCAAATAATAATTGTTAAAATTTACTATCATCAAAGTACAAACATACTTGTAGCTATGTATGTCTAAACAACAAAAATTACTAGATTTAGAAAGTATAAAAGCTCACTCTTCAGATAGCTCATCATCCAGTCTTCTTACAAACTGATAACCAACTCAATCATCATGAATTGCAAAGTATTGTTCTTCTTCCTGTTTCTGGGACTTTTAAGTGTACTTCCATCTGCAGAAGGAACATATTTAAAATCAAGTGAAAATGATGACCATTGGAATAATGAATGGAATAATAAATGGAAAACGTGGTTTGGAGATTGGTTTGATCATAAATATCATCATAAATCAACCTCAACCTCCAGTTCAACTTCAACTTCAACTTCAACGACAACGACAACTAATCCTCCAGCTACTGGGTAATTGAGATCATAATGTGGAAATTATCCAAAAAATGGAGAAAATCATAAATAATAATAATTATTTCGTAAAACGTACAATTTATTATATTATAATTTATTTTGTTGTTTAAAATAAAAGTGGTATAAGATTGCAATTTATTTTTATTTTTTACTTAATCAACCGATAGTCAAGTGATATTTCAGAAATTTGGCTTATATTATCCGTTTATTGGCAGAAATCTTAACAAAGTTTGTCCGAAGGATTGACCCTTATTTTTCAAGCAACCAAAGAATTATTTTAATAGCCGCGTTTCATATAATCACCAATAATCCACCACCATGCTCATCTCTTTTTTTCTTATGTTTGTATATTTTTCGTGTATAAATACTGTCTTTTTTCTTTACACTACAATTTGCACTATCTTACCATTTGAAAAGCTTGAAAATCCATCTACCAGCCAGAGTAAAAACTAATTTCTGGTTTCATATAATACAAACCCCAATCCAATGTTAATTTTGGATTATGTGTTAGGTATGTCGTTTTGAACGAGACTAACCCCTGGGTAACTAACTGTTTTATGTCTAAAGATCTATCCTCTCTGTATGGGGAAAATGAATATATAAGTAAATATAGCGGAAGTGGTCGTAAATAAAGGGAAAATGTAGCGGAACTGGTCGTAAATATTGGTAAGAATACTGGGTTATCGAATGCACGAACCAGGTACTCTACAATACATCATTCGTTCGAGAAAAATATTTCAGTTGAAATTTGAATTTAATTTTGTTTGTGCATTTTTGATGTGAGAAATCTTATTGAACCAACTTCCTCGTGAATAAACATAAATGAAGAAAAAAAAAATGTCCACAGGATGTCGGTCGCACCAGGGACGGTCCGATGGGCCCCTGGGAAAACAACATGTGAATGAAAGCACTGCAGTACCTACTTTCTGCTATTTTAAAAGAAAATTTTCTTATAAAATTGGATTTATAAGGCCTTACAGTAAATATACAGTTTTGTGGGCCCAAAGGAATCTCAGGTAGTTAACACAGCTCTGTTAGGGGGCCCCCATAAGATTATTTAAACGAAAACTATAGTTAAGATAATGGGGCCCTACACTTATTATTCTTGAGCTATTGTAGGCCCAAGGAGGCCCCCACAGTACTCTCAGATACTTTAAACGGAACTATAGTTGAGGCTCCCACACCAAATATTGCACTCTTGGGGCCTCACTGGTTACCTAGGAAGGCCCCCACAGTACTTTTGATAAACTCTATCTATATTCTAAAGGTTTTTGATTCTTGACTCATGGCTGCAGATACAGAAGAGCAAATAAGAAAACGAAATTTCGGTTCGTATTTTCGAAGTTTTTTTTCTTTATCGTTGTTTTTTTATATTAAGAAACTTAAATTATATATATTATTTAAGGACTTATATTAAGTCCCAATATAAACTACCGGCGCGCGCTAATTATCATTATGGTATCGATAGTTTGTATGGTAACGTCAAATTATCCGAATCATCGATTGAAAAAATTTTTTTATTAAACGAAAAAAAGGCGATCATTGCCAGGAATAAATTTTATTAAGATCAATGTTTTTACCTTATTCTATTTTAATGTAGCGTGCAGGCTGATAAGTTTTTATTTTGTATAGGCTCACCATAAAGCTGAAAGGGCAGTGATGACATTTTGTAACAGTGATGGACTTGTTTGCTGTAATGACTTTGGTAAGTCCCGATGTCGTTTTTTTCGACAAATTCATATGGACTTGCAAAAAAAAACGCCTATTTAATATAAATTAATGACTTAAAAGACTTGTCTATGGAAAATTCATTCCTAATAGACTTAAAGATGAAAACGGAGAGAAATAAAAATGTTGAAATTTTCAAAATATTAACCTCTGCGGTTATTGAGAACATCTACGACTATGAGGAAACAAAAACGCAATTCCAGGTTGATAAGCAACATCAATTCATGGATTCCTTGATTAAAACTTAAGTGAACAATCAATGATTATCAACTAGAATAATCATTGATTTTAAGATGATCAGCTTTGAACAAACTGGCCCTAAAGCCATCAGCCTATTTCACATTTATTTTATTATAAGGATACCTTCCTATAAAAGGAAAATTTAATGTATGCAAATTCTAGAAATGCGAATATGAAAAAAAGCTGGGGGATCTTGTCATGAGGGTCATTCCCATTGCATGTTTTATTATTTTATTTATATTTTCATTTGTAAATTTCTTACGATACTTGGGTTTGTCAACCCGTGGGAAGCCGAGGCGGGCCAGCTAGTACATAATAAAATTGCTACTTTAGTATTTGTTTAACTAATCACAAATTTGAAACTCGATTTTCTCAAATTTAATAAAATGTTACTTAATGAAGAAGAGGAAGAATCGATTTCTCACCTTTTCTATGCATGACCTGCTCTATCTCAAAGACGTATATATAGGCTCCACCTAGGAGAATTCTACTACAATAATCCTAGTGATCTGGTAAATCATGACATTAGTAGTCTCGCGCGCATCGGAAGAAGCTCTAAATGGTTCAACAAGTAGGAAGGAAGTTTCCTAGATTCCTGTGGGATCACAATGGGCCAACCCTTGGTCTAAGTGTGTTAAGCGTATATGCTGACAACCACAAAAACCTAACATAACATAATTAATGACTTTTAACAATAAACCGACGTAATCTTCCCAAAACTATAATAATTGCATTTTGAAAACAAAAAGTTCTTAATGACCTAAAATTTTGGAAAAAAATTAGTTTGAAATTTGTTTCTTAATTTATTTTTTTTAAATCATGATACATAATTTGATTAAGTAGATAGAGGTACACGAAACGAAGGATTAATGGGCCAAAAATAAAAATGCAGCATTGCCACAAGTTGGTTTCTTACCTCAAATTACATATAAAAACACACACAAATAAAAAGCACGATGGCACCATCTACTAGATGTTAATAAACAGATATAAACATTTATATTAAAAATTTTGTCTGTCATGCTTTTAAGCCGTGTCACATCTTAAGCCTAAAATGTACACCAAGTTCCTTTGATTCTTATCTTTTACACATAAAACCACACTAAAAAGTTATTACTCGTTACTAAGTGCTTATAGTAAAAGTGCTTTATGAAGAATTTACATATTATTATGTATTATATTTGATTTTCAATAAAAACAGCAACATGCTCTGCAAATAATATTTGGTAAAATTTACGATCATCAAAGTGCAAACATACCTGTAGCTATGTATGTCTAAACAACAAAAATTACTAGATTTAGAAAGTATAAAAGCTCACTCTTCAGATAGCTCATCATCCAGTCTTCTTACAAACTGATAACCAACTCAATCATCATGAATTGCAAAGTATTGTTCTTCTTCCTGTTTCTGGGACTTTTAAGTGTACTTCCATCTACAGAAGGAACATATTTAAAATCAGGTGAAAATTATGACCAATGGAATAATGAATGGAATAATAAATGGAAAACGTGGTTTGGAGATTGGTTTGATCATAAATATCATCATAAATCAACCTCAACCTCCAGTTCAACTTCAACTTCAACTTCAACGACAACGACAACTAATCCTCCAGCTACTGGGTAATTGAGATCATAATGTGGAAATTATCCAAAAAATGGAGAAAATCATAAATAATAATAATTATTTCGTAAAACGTACAATTTATTATATTATAATTTATTTTGTTGTTTAAAATAAAAGTGGTATAAGATTGCAATTTATTTTTATTTTTTACTTAAATCAACCGATAGTCAAGTGATATTTCAGAAATTTGGCTTATAATATCCGTTTATTGGCAGAAATCTTTACAAAGTTTGTTCGAAGGATTCATCTCTATTTATTGTTTTGAAAGAAAGAAATTTAAGATTACCATCTTCCTCAATCATAACCATTTTAACATCATTTGCAATCCTGGGCAGTTTTTTTTCTGACTTTTTATATTCACGGTTTTTAGAAAATTAGATAAGATTTTAATGATATTATACATACATATTATATTATATAGTGTGGCGGCCCAATACATTGACACAATTTTGAACGAGACTAACCCCTGGGTAACCTTTTCTTCAATGTAGATACTTGCACAAGAAGTGTAAAAAAACATGGCGGAAATTTGTTTGTAAATGAAACGACTTCAACTGTGGGAGTATTTTTTTTTCAGTAATAAATAATTACTAGCATACCCGTGCGAGAATTCTCGCAATTACATAAAAATACAACACGCACGAAAACAAAGAAATGAATTTTTTTAACAAATTATTGACATTTTGAAAATTAAATAATAATTCGTAAAATCAGCAGGTAATTTCGCTTTGTTCGACACCTCATTTTGTAAAAATCGGTGTGTAGTATGAGAGTCGGAAAGTGAGTCTGGACTAAAAAAATAATGTATAAGAATTCTGCGAAATATGAAGTTCTAACTGTAAACTGTTTTTCTTATGATGTGTTCACACTATTTTAATCAACAACAACTCTTGGATGAAATTAATAACCTTACTTACCCCTTCCATTTCCATGTTATTTCTACATAATTTAGACGCTGCTTTAAAATTATGTTGTATGTATTAAACAGGTTGTAATCAGTTTTTGCCTTTTGGTGCCGAAACCAATCTTTACTTTTGGAAAAACAACATATCTAAGTAAATGATCGTATAACCAAAAATCACCAACAATAATTAGATTTGAGGATTAAATTTGTATGGTAAATCTTTGAGATTTGAAGAGGATTTAGGGTAAATCTACTTAAATCTCGGTTTAGCGGTCGGTGGAAACATAGTATATAGTGGGTAGGTATAATCGGTATGGTAAATCATTCGAATGATTCAAGTGAAGAATCGAGACATCTCGAGATGTAGCTTGAATCGATTATAATCGAGAAAATCATTCGAATGCGCCCATCTCTAGTAAATATGACTCAGAAAATAGTTCTTGATTGTAGCAACGATTAAATTTTAATAGTTATTTTGTATTGCATAGGGTTTCGGGGATTTGCAACAACTTGAAAAAACTGTAGTATACATGTATGGAAACAAAATATATTAATAATTAGCAACAGAACGCACATCAATATGCAATAATTTTTCTAAGCCAATACAGGATTTTTTTTATTTTCTTAATTTTGTTAATTTGTTTGACTGATTATTTAAACAAAGAAGTTGAACAAATTGTTTTAAAAGATTTTCTCAAAATTTAACTCACCTCAAATAACCTTATTTTGTTTTTAGTCGTTTCTTATGCAAATCACCTTGTAACTATGCTATATTAAAAAGCAAATTAAATTTAAACGCTTATAGTGTGGTTGCATTTTGGGCTAAGTGGAAAAAACATATTAATACAAATTTAACTTTGTTGTCTTGTACAATTTAAACAGTGCAGTGTCCGCATATGAAATGGCAGAAAACTTAGAACCCTTACACAATTTCAATAAGTATAATATCTGATAAGGTTCATAGGACACAATTTTGATAACATTTCATTAAATTCCATTAAAAAATATTACATGAATTTTCATAATGAAATTTTGTAAAAAAAAATTGGCAAGATTTTTCCTTGGTTGCAGTGTTATCTAATGTTTTATTAAATTCATGCTTTTTCTAATGTTTTACCAAATTCATGCTTTTTATTTAACATTTTATGTATTTAATTTTTACAATTGTTAACATGATGAACTTAACTTGATTTTCAGTATCTCAAAATGATACATTTATGAAGTATGGAATATTAAATTATGAAATGATACTTAATTGAATCTAAAAACAGTGTTGATTTTACAGTATGTCTTCTCATTATCTTGTTGATTTACAAAATAAACTTTTGTATTCATTTTCATTCTTCCTTCCTGCGAGCAGTTTTCTTTTTAACAGTATACAGGGTGATCGGTATAAGGTGCACCAAAAAGCTAGAGCGAGTAGGTTGGCTTAAGACAATAAAAATATCGTATGGGAGACGGGGTCTATTTCCCTCCGTTTAGGCGGGAGGGGCAATTTTCTAAAAAATTGAATTAAAACAGAAAAACAATTATTTAAAAATAACGGTAAAACTTACTTGAGTGTGTTGTGAATTTTAATATTTATTATTGCGTTAAAAATTAATTTTAATAAAAAAAAATCATCTGCCATTTTCCGAAATATCGAAAAAAAAAATAATTCTGAATTTTTTGTTTATTCATAACAATTTTTTTTTTTTAAATTTGATATTAAATATTATTTAAATGCATTAGAAGTTTTTGCGTAAAAAATCATTAAAATCGGTCCTTTAAATAATAAGATAGTCAACAAAACAAAAAATGGTTCTATGAGAGATAACATTCGATCGAACACTCTTATAGCTCACATAAAAATTTTAATCAAAATCGTAGGAGTCGTTTTTGAGAAAAATTGCATGGTGCCAAGTTTATAAAAATCGACCAAGTCATTTCTGAATTATTAAGTTCTCAAAAAAGAATTTTGAAACGTGTTTTAAAAATCTAAACAAAAAATTTTAAATTTTTTAAAACATTCAAATATACAGGCAAACAGAATGGCAATACCAACTTTTTTCGACTTCGCTATCATCGTTAATTAAAGTTTGATCAATATCTCGGTTTTTTATAACAATCCCTAATTTGCCATAAATGTAGTACCTAAATGCATATGTTTATAATATATCTTCATAAATCGCAACTTAAAATGAATAGACAAAAATGTTCATATTTAAAAAAAGAATTGTTGTATTTAATTAAAATTTATTGAAATCACAAAATAAAGCATTACAAAATAATCAAAACTGACAAAATATAGACTTTTCTCTGTTAGTTTTAGTGTTTTAATTAGGTTTTAATTTTCTATGTTTTTTTCGCTAAACCCGCGATCAGCACTAATTTAGAAGTGATTTTGTTTTTAACTATTTCATTTTCAATATTAAGTAGTGATAAGTTGGAGAAACGATTTTGGAGCATGCGGTTGTTCTTAACCAGGTTTTTACTCGCCGCATTGCCGAGAAACTCCTTTCACGCAACTGGCAAATCTCACTGGAAGAGCTAATGCTGCTTGAAGTAGTTTGTAAACATTTGGAAACATCTCCTTTGAAACATTTTGTGTTAAATTTTCAACGCTTATGTCCAAATTTTTCAATTGAAACATATTTTTCCATATTAAAGCTTCGGCACTCAGTGCTATTACACAATCAACTTGTAAAACATCATGCATTCATCTACTGCATGTGCTAATGGAATGTTTTCAAACCGCTGCGCCGCGCCGTTTAAAGTTGACAATTATGTTATCCATCACCTTAATTTAGATATAATATGGTACCTATTTAATATTTTTTTTATTTAATTCAGTTATTGAAAACTATTTAATTTTATTTCATTTTTTAATAAAGCTTTTTTTGATCCTAGCCATCCTAGTGTTTAAATAATTCTTCATTTTCAATTTTTGAAAAAAAAATTGCACTTCACACACATACGGGGAAATAGGATTTGTTTTTTTAGGTAGGTACCTACTTACTTAAAAATAAAAAAAAAATAAAAGAAATAATCTTAAAACTTTCCTGTAGGTATGTAAATATTTATAGCTATTGGAGCTGAATTTAAAAAAAAAAACAACTTAATTGACGGAACTACCTGGTTATAAATATTTATTTTCCAGTAGGTAGTCTTCAGTTTGGTTCTCGGTCACCAAATCCAATGTGTTGCTTTTGCCAACAGTTGTCTCTATCTAAAAATCCTTTTGTTGGCGTCTCCTTTTTGATATTCTTACAAGTTCTAGAGATACTTCAAACTTTTTAGCAAACTGGTCGATATCTTCCTAAATTTTTAAATCATTTCTTGATGCATCAAAAGTGTGTATTGTACTTGCTATTAAATCACTAGCCTGGGACAGACTTGCAGTTTTGGTCTGAAAAAATTTACTCAGTACGTTAACTGTTCCGAGCACCCAGGTAAATATTTGTAATTATATTATAAACTCTGGTTAAGTTATAGTGGTAAGCAATCCGAGTGCTTCTACAGCATGTTTGTCACCTCTTCATCCAATTTAATGGCCTCATAATTTGTCAGTAATGTTTTGCAGTTTTCGAATCGACAACTCCATCTTGTAGTACTTAGACTTCCTAATTTTGAATGTCTGAACTGCAATAGTTGAAATATTTTTCAAAATGTGTGCAAAAGTTTTTGTCGTAGTTTGAAAAAAGATCAGCAATTTCCAAGAAATTACCCCTGTTTTTAGATGATATGTTTTCTTGGTTCCCCCTTAAATGCAAACCCTGGCGGAAAATTTGTGTCCGAATTACATCAATTATTTTCAAAACATAATATTCTCTATTTTGAATAATATTTTGCTCTTGTTGACAGTTGATGTAGTACCTGTTCATGAACATCTCCATTTATAAGAGATTTTTTGTAGGATACATATTTTTGTGTACATTCGACATGAAGCGAAGATTCTTCGTGTTTTTTTTAACCTCTCTCCCAGTTTCCTCCACTTGTTATAACCGTTTTTAACAAATGTTTCGTGTAGTCCACGAATCCTTTCTTTAACAAAGTGCCTACACACAAAACAGTACACCTTGTCTTCTTCTGTGTTGTGTTCCATCCAGCTGTGCTGTTTATAATATTCAGAAGTAAATGAGGCACGAGTACGATAACTATGGCGCCAAGAATTGATAATGGTTTTTTGTAGAGGGGTCAAAAACAAGCACTTTTTACTATGGGAGGGGGGTCCATCTCACCCGGTTTAGGAGGTAGGGCCAATTTTAGAAAAATATGACTTAAATTGAAAAAAAATATTAAAAAACAACGGGAACACTTACAATAATGTAAATTACCATTTATGAGAAAGTCGCTCTGCATTTTGCGTATAAATTAAAGAATTTGGTAAATGCGATTGAATGCAAACATAAATAAACATATATTATCCAGTCAATAAAGCATTTGACTGGGAAAAAATCGCCGCAAAGCTGGATTTTAGTATATAGCTTCCTCATGGTGTTCTGTCAAAAGTCCCCATCGATATAAGCGCCGCTAACAATTTTACGTGGGGTTGAAGGCCCCCCAAAATGGTTTTTCAGGAATAACTCCCAAATGGTAAGTTGTACAAAAAAAAGTGTTAGAGACTAATTCGTAGCTTGAAATATTTCCTACAAAAAAGATTATTATACTTTTTTTTATAACAAATAACGGTTTTTGAAATAAGGGGCCAGTTATAGCTCTCATTGAAACTCATCATTGAAAATTTAAATTTTAAGTTTTGAGACACTTATAAAGCAAAATCAGTGATTATTTTGATGCCAATATAAAGCTACAGTCTTAATTATTATTTTTTGTCAAAAAACATTTTCGTTTTGGTCCAAGTTAACACGTGAAATGAATTTCTTTACTTCAATGATTGAACTACCTTACCATTGATCATTGAAATATTAGAATTCTTTTTATGTGAAAGGTTGGGCCAAAATGAAATATTTTTTTGACTAGAAATAATAATTGAGTTATCAACTTTTTATTGGCATCAAAATATTTACTGATTTTGCTTTCAAAGTGTCTCAAAATAAGAAATTAATATTTTCAATGATGAGTTTCAACGAAAGCTATAACTGGCCCCTAAACCAATCAGAAGAGTTAAGGGTTTTACTTTTCTATGTAGTTGGGCGACTTAATTCCAAAACTGTGCATTTTGTGATAAAGCATCAATTTTTTTTGTGTTGTTGGTACATTATATAGGCATGATTTTAAGATATCGGTCCACTCTATTTCTCGGCCCCTTTAGGTGGGAGGGGAAAATAAAAAAAAATACAACTCTAAAATAGAAAATGAATATTAAAACACAACGGCTACACTTACAATATTATGTTATAGCTTATCTTAAAGCCAAAAACTCATTGTTTATGAATGTTTTTCAATGAAGTTATTTTAGTGCTTAGTTTTTGAATTATTGATTTTTAAACTCAAAATTTCAAAAATAAAATTTAAAAAAAAAAATAATAATAATTTTGGTAATTTTCAATTTTCTCAAAAACTAAAAGACTTACATCCATGTGGTTTTTAGCGTTCGAATGAAAAATAATAAGAGTACCGAAAATTATAACCCAAATTAGTACTTAATAACGAAACATTTTGAAAAAAAAAATTATAATAATATTTTTTCTATTTTTTTCTATTTTTTTTTTAATTCTGAGTTTAAAAATCATTTATTCAAAAACTAAGCAATAAAATAAATTTATTCAAAAACAAATAAAGAATGAGTTTCTGGCTTTAAGACAAGCTATAACGCAATTTTGTAAGTGTTTCCGTTGTGTTTTTATATTCATTTTCTATTTTAGATTTTTTTTTTTATTTGCCCCTCCCACCAACAGGGGTGGACAAATAGAGTGCACCGATATCATTAAATCATGCCTCTATAATGTACCAACAATACAAAAAAAATTGATGCTTTTTATCACAAAATGCACAGTTTTGGAATTAAGTCGCCAAACTATATAGAAAATTAAAACCCTTAATCCTTCTGATTGGTTTTTTTCAAAAACCGTTATTTTTATGAAAAAAAGTATGTTAATCTTTTTTGTAGGAAATATTTCAAGCTATAAGTTAGTCTTTGACACTTTTTTTGTACAAATTACCATTTGGGAGTTATACCCTAAAAACCATTTTGGGGGGCCTTCAACCACCCGTTAAATTGTTAGCGGCGCTCATATCGACAGGGACTTTTGACAGTTTCTTAAGAACACCATGAGGAAGCCAATACCAAAATCCAGCTTCCCGGCGATTATTTCCGAATTTGGTTGTTTTTTTGGCTTCATTGCCTGGACTACAGAGACTAATATTATAAAGATAGGCCTTCAACTGTCTGGTTTACATAAGTGAGCGTGGTGAATATCAGTTTTGCACTAGTATACGTGTTTTAACGAATTGAAAACTGCTAAGTTTATTTTAGATTTCATGTTATGTGTATAAGATAAGGAGTGAAAGCACTGTCTTTGTTGGTTTAGATTAATGACATGGCTCAGAATTCTAGTAGACGAAGTTTTGAATATTTTTTAAACATGAACAAATAAGTTGATTTACATTTAAATGGTTCCATCATTGTATAAGCAGAGGTTTTTATTTACTTACATTTTTAATAAATTAGATGGCTAAGTTCCTAGATCTTTCACATTTTAATTTTAGATTCTTCACAAGCGCCACCAAATTTTTTTGTTTTTTTTTTAATTAAATTTCGGTTTTTTTTAGCACTTGCATTTAGGAAAATTGATATCCAAGAATATTATTTACAAAAGTTCAGCTTTATGTAATTGGCGATAAAAATAAAAAACTCCAATTGTTAAAAAATATTCACAACGAGATCGCATAAACTTCCTGTTGTTGTTATCAACTTTAATGTAGCTATACGTAGTTCGCTAACGAAAAAATGTTTAAAAAGTAAAGAGTACTAATAAAATAGATTTGTTGTTTGATTTTGTTTTTATATATTTAACAAGCTATGGATAAATTACTAAATAAAATGCACGACTGGGTCGCACGAATTTGCTCTTATGTGCGATCACACTGTGGTTTTAAAGTCTGAATAATTAAAATCTATTATTAAAAATAAATTAATTAAACAAAATCTGAAATCTCTTTGACACCAACGCTATATACGCCATCAAATTTCTTAAATAAATTTTAAATTATGAGGGTAAAATTAAAAAATCGTTGGATCGTTAAAAAAAAAAAAAAATTCTTCAATATAAAATTTTGAAAACATTAAAAAAAAATTGGTACTCCATTTTTTTAGTGTTAATTAACTTAAAAACTAAATTTTGAAAAAAATCATCAATTTATAAATATCGAATTTTTAAAAAATAATTTTGAAATTTCTTTAAATATTCAAAATTTGTTTTTTTTTTTGAAAATTTGTATATGCAATATTTTTGCAACTTATTAGAAACTCTTGTGTAAGAAATTTCAATAAAATCAATTCAACCGGTTATGATATACCTACTCGAAAACCAATTACACGACAATTTAAAAACTTTTCGATAAAAAACTTGATAAAAATCAGTTGAACCGTTTTTGAGAAAATCGAAAATCAAAAAAATGGTTCTATGGGAGGCCCCATTTATAACCATTTTTTTATAAAATGGTAGCCGTTTTGAAAACGAAATTACTGAAATAAAAAAAAAAGTTGTGGACACGTTTTTGAGAAAAATATAAGATTTTTATTTTTTGTAAAAACAATTTGTACTCCAGCTACTGTTATTTCTCGTCCTAAAAAAAATAAAAGAACGTTTCGGGGGAATACCAAAAAAATCGATGTTCCAAGTTTTAAGAAAATCGACCCATCCGCGTAGGCTCTAGGCAAAAAGACAGATCAGACTGAATTGCGTGACACACTTTTCTCGACTTTGCTATCATAGTGTCATCGTAATATCAACTTTGATCAAAATCTCCAGTCCGACATACATAAGTACCTACAAAGTTTAATCAAAATCGTTAGAAACGTTTCTATGAGGAAATTAAAAAAAAATCGAAATATTTGTACGGGGCTTCTCGTTTTAGATGAGCTAAAACAATTGTCCGTCTATGAAATCACATAACAATATACTCTTTAGTCTTTACCAAATTTGAATGATACATTATTCCATATTCTATAAAATTCTGTATGACCAACCTTCTGAATTCCATTGTTCTGTCAATTTATTAGCTATATTCTGTGTTCCAATTCTGTACTAAAATTCTTTAAAAATTGTATTACTTTAACTGTAAACAACATAAAATCATGGTCTTTTATTAAATTTGGCATTTTGAAACAGAAAACTGTGGATATGTAACTTTTCTTTGCCTTATATTGAATTTTTATATTACTTTAATTTTAAAATTACCATATACAACCAGAATTTTGTCTGTCAAAGTTCTGAGCCAAATTTGAATCAGCAAAAACAGTGCTTCCGCTTCTTATCTTATTCACATAATATGAAATCTAAAAAAACACACTTAAGAGTTGTAATTCGTAACTACGTACGTAGGTACAAAAGAAATATTTTATGAGAGTCATATGATGTTCACCCCACATTATAAAATAAAATTTATGAGGAATTAAAAGAAGTATGTTTTGTTTAATTTTGAATAAAAATTAGCAACATGCTCTGCAAATATTATTTGTTAAAATTTACGATCATCAAAACAACAAAAACGACTAGATTTAGATAGTATATAAGAGCTCACTCTTCATAGACTGCTTATCACTCAGTCTTCTTACGACCAGGGACCTATTTCACCAAACACCTTTCACTTTTACTTTTAAAATTTTGTTTCACCAAACGCAAATTTGCAAAGAGGAAATTATTGAATTGAAAAGTTTTCCTCTTTGCAAATTACATTTCACCAAACACAAATTTGCAAAGTGCCAAGTTCTTTCTGCAAAGTGAAAAGTTTTGTTTATTTTCAAAGTATTTGTTATTTTTGTTTCACCAAACAAATAAACTTTGCAAATTATATTAAGAATTTTGAAAAGTTTTTCAGTAATATGCAAAGAGAAATTTTCATTGGCAACTAAGTGTTTCTTTAGAAAAGTTGTCTTAAAATAATTAAAAAAAAAATGAACCGTTTTGAAGAATGAATACCATACCTCACTGTTTACTAAAATCGTTGGAACTTATTACATAATGAACTAACTCTCAAATTTATGAACTAAGTCCCAACGAAATTTTGGTGGGAGTTAGTCTAGTCACTTCCGAGATTACGAATATGCATTTTTTGTGTTTATTTTTTTTTTAAGTTTTGGAAAAAAACTTTTTTTACCAACTTTTTTTTGTTGAATTTTTAGAACTGGCACTTCCTAGATAACAAAGGTTTCTAGGTCGCTTAGTTAAGCCGCAAGTCAAGTTTAAAGGTGCCAACTTTGATGCCTCTAGCACGTCTAGTTTAGCCGCAAATCGCGTTTAAAGATGAAAGTCGATTTTCCATATATAATGCGATGCATCAATTGAAAGGTGGCACTTTCTAGTTCACGAATATGCATTTTTTGAGTCGTTAGGACGCTTACTTTTAGCTAAGTTTTGGAAAAAAATTTTTTTTTTTTTATTTCAGAGTAATTCCTGAATTTAACTCAGATCTTCTACCAAAACGTGTTTAAAAAAAATAGAAAGGGGGTTAAAATTTTTGGAACCTGCATATTTGATCTTAATAGATACAATCTCAGATTTACTTTGCAACTTTGCAAAATACGAGTTCAAATGCAAAGTTCTATTGAAAGTTGGTGAAACACTTTTACTTTACACTTTTCAAAAATAGTCTGAAAAATTGAAAAGTCTTTGCACTTTGCAAATTTTGTGAAACAATTTGCAGGAAATTATTTTTTTGCAAAGTTGAAAAGTGCAAATTGAAAAGTGTTTGGTGAAATAGGCCCCAGATTCAACTTAATCATCATGAACTTCAAAGTATTATTCTTCTTCCTATTCCTGGGACTTTTAGGTGTACTTCCACCTGTAGAAGGAGTACATCATCATTATCATCATAATTTTCATCGTGGATCTGGTGGTGAACATTTGAATCAAATGCCTAATAATAAACTGACAACTTCTACCACAACTTCAAGCTCAATTTCAACTTCAACGCCAGGTTCAACCTCAACTTCAGCCCAAACTTCAAGCTCATCTTTAACTACTACTGCTGAAGCTTCCCGGTAGTTCTAAAGAAATATTACAAATAATGGAGAAATAAAATTAATTATTTTATAACTTTTAAAAATTATTATGTATAGCGAGCCACAGTTGTGCCTGACTCATAGATGGCGTTAACAGCTCTTTTATAAAAGTTTTTTATACCTAGTATTAGTCAATTAGTGAAAATAACGGTGCAATTTAATAAGACGTGGTCTTTTTTTCCTCTTAGAAATTTAAACAAAAGGCGTGGGTTTTAACTCCTTTTTCTTGTTGGTTTCAATTCAAAGTATTAAAGAATAAAAAAAGAATCAATCATTCTTCATTTTTGGTTGGGTTGATTCATTTTATTCAATTTTTGTAATCATTCCCTAACTTTTGGTAATATAGCTTTTGAAATGACAGGCATTATTACAAGACTATATTTAAGTTACAACTTCTTATTAAAATTTTTATTCATTTAAATTTACAAGATTTTATGTTGAAAATCATAAAAATTGCAAAAATAAACAAAGTTTGGGTGAATTTCATCAATGAATATGTCGCTTACTCTATGAATCTTCACATACAGAGGACACATATTGGAATTGGGGATTCTAAAAGTAAAACCTACATTGAAATCTGAAACAAAAATTTGCAATTAGGTCCCGATTAACGATTTAGTAATTTTGGATTTGAATTCCTGGTCGCTCCATTCATTACCGTTTATCAATCTGAGTTAGAACTGAGAGTATCGAATGATCGAATGAAATTAGAATCTTCGACTTCTTACTTATACATTTGTTAATAAATGAGTTCAAATACTGGAAGTGACTTTTCGCATTTTCTTCGGTGATTTCAATTTCCGAAGGATAGCATTTCCTGTAAGACTTGAACATTAGTATAAGAGGGAAAAAAATCTTCGAATTTGTCGTTGACTTCTTGTCGTATAACATTTTATTGATGTTTCGACAAATTAGCATCAATCCGAAGAAATACCCAGTATAGGCGCAGACTCCAAGCTTAATCTTCTACAAAACATTTCCGTACCTTTATACTGGATGAGGCTTTAGATAAATCTTTTACAAATTTTGGCTGAATCGCGTATTTACATTTTGCGAAACACTATCTCGGTATAGTTTCAATAAGTCCCTCATATTCAGTTGAATCTTAATGACTGAATCAAAGTTAGTTTTTTTGGGTTTCTTCCAGCTGTTTGTAGACTACCTTATGTGTCTGTGATTTCAGGCATCACATATTGTTCATCAAACCAGACTGAATTTGATTTTAAAAAGCGGTTACGGTGGCTTTTACTTTTTCCCCACATACTGGCTCATTCTGGAAAAGCGAAAACAAATTGTGTGGCGGTCGCAAAAACGCGCAAGTTTACCTTCACGGGAACACTCTACAGAATAATATAATAATTATTGTAGTTTCAGACCGCAATTATGCGGAATAATTAACTTTAACTCTACTTGGAAAGAGAACTATATTGAATTTTTGGCACTTTTCGACCCTCTCAAATTTTTTTAATTGTTGCAATGGAAATAATTAATTAAAAATAATAGTTATTTACCTATGAATAATAATAATTAAAAAAAATTATTCCAATAAAATCACCGTAGCACTTTAAATTACCAATCAAACTCACACAAAAATTCGCTATTCGGTGTCATACTCCTATGACTCTGTTCACAACAACCAAGCTTAGTTTTTTCTAGACAGAGATTAAAAAAAAAAAACAAATTTTGAATTACAGTTAGGTACCTATTGTATTGACATGATTTAAAGTTAAGTGTCTGAACTTTGATTTTTTAATTTTGTCCAGCTAGATTGGCGATCCACCACACTGTCATCCAGCCATTAACGATAGACTTACTTCTAGAACATGAAGCCTTCTTGATTTGTTGTCAGAACCATCCATTGAATGGAACCATCTTATTGTTAATTGTTTTAAAAATATTCAGAATTTTTATTTTTTTTTCAGATTTCTGAGACGTGTCGAATATAAATTATTAACAAAAAAAAATTACACCAAGTGCGTCAACTTTTTATCTTATTCGTAACTACGTACGTACAATTTTTTTATATGAAGCATTTAATTATAATATGTATTATGTTTAATTTTGGATAAAAAATAGCAACATGTTCTGCAAATATTATTTCGCAAAATTTATGATCATCACCAAGCTCGTGACCTACATAATTGTGTCTAAAAAAAAAAAAAAAAACGTTTAGATTTCGAAAGTATAAAAGCTCAATTTTGAGACGGCTGATTATCCAGTCTTTTTATAACCACAACATAATTCAGTCATCATGAACTTTAAAGTATTGTTTTTCTTCCTATTCATTGGACTTTTAAGTGTGCTTCCATCTTCAGAAGGAACATTTTTTCATGGAGATAAACAATCTTATGATCACAATTGGCCATGGTTTAAGTGGCATAAATGGAATGAACTAAAACCTACTTTAACAACAAAAACACCTTCAACTTCAACAACAACAACAACAACAACAACACCAACTTCAACTTCAACTTCAATTCCAACGACAACTTCTACTTCAGCACCAACTTCAACTTCAAGCTCAACTTTAATTTCAACCTCAACCCCAACTTCAACGACATCGACTACTCAAGCTTCTGGGTAATTAATCATCCAAATGATAGAGAAAATCAGAAATAATATTGATTACTCCATAAATCGTACAAATTTTGTTGTAGGTATAAAATACATGCTGAACTCTGCAACGCTTCGCAACGTCACCTTTTAATCATATCATGCAGTCAAATTACAAAATTTAAATTTTCAAAGAAAACCTTATATGTACAAGGGTCAGGACCGGGTGAAATTATGAAGCTTAGTTTGAAACCCAAAAATTCAAAATCGAAAACCACTTAGAAATCGCTACCAGTTTTTTTTTCAATAATTTTGCTTGAAAATCTTTGAAAGCTGCATAACTTTTCGAGTTTTTGTGATAAAAGCATAAAATTTTCAGGGATTGTTCGTGATTTCATGTAGTTTTTGAATATTTGGTCAGACAATTAATTTTTGAAAGACAATTTTTAAAGTTTTTTTTTGGTTATAACAAAAATGTAAGTGTCTACAGAAAAAAAACCGCAAGGGATCTGGGGGTTTTGACTTCAAAATACACTGAAAACGCATTTTAATGACCAAGAACCTGCCCCAAATTTCATTTCTTGCTTTTGATATATATGGTGAGTTGTTCTGAGTTTTATACCTTTTAAGAAACTGCAGAACTAGGACAAGATTTCAAAAGCAAAAAATATTATTGAGTATTAGATTATATTTACTGGTTGCTGTTTCAAACGTTTCAAGTACAAGTTTATTTTGACCAACATTTAGGGTTACCGATTTATTTGTAGCCACATGATACTATCTCTTTATAAAAATGTTAACTATTAACTTTCTTAATAATCTTGTTGCTAAAAACAACAAACTTTTCAAATTTCAGCGAAATTGGTTCAGTAGTTTTTGAATGTATAAGTCAAACATTAATTTTTACATAAACATTTCAACCTATATCCATTGCATATTTCAGAAATTTTCCCAATATCAATATTCTGATAAATCTTAACAAAGTTTCTTCGCATGAATCATCTATTTTTTCTTGCTATAAAAACACCAAAGAAATTTAACCCAGCGGCTCCATTAGCAATACTTGAGGAATTGCTTGGCTCATTGCCATTGCCTTGAACATTGCTAATGAAGACGCTTTGGCAATGGCAGTGACAATATTGCTCGGCTGATGCAAGGCAATTATTGATTTCCATCGCTGAGGCAATACATTTTGACGTTTCACCTTTTTCAAAATGGTTTCTCGGCGATTTTGAATGAATTGTGCTTCGTTTTGAAATTAAAGTTGAAAATATGAGAAATTAAGTGAAGTAAAGCTTTTTATTATCAAAAAAATGTGAGTTTAAAGAGCAAAAGACACTGGACTGTGGTCGTAATTTCTACAGTGACATTTGACAACTGAAATTAGCTGGCAAATAGAAGGCCCAGTCAGGCAATAAATTATCATTACCATTGAAATTGACATTGCCTCAAACATTGCTAATGGAGCCACAGCGTAAGATTACCAGATCTGCTCAATAAGTTTTACCGTCAGCTTTGTATGTAATTTTATATTTTTTATAAATAATCTTGTTGATCCCAGGGGCATGTAACTGCCCCTGCCAATACTGTAATAACTTCAAATTAACACAATTTAATAGACGTTTCTTTTTATCTTTGCATTAACCACAGCTGCCTGATTACTCTTACATTGTCTTTTGACGGGAACGGAAATAGTTCAGAAGTTATTGAGAAACAACTAGTTTTTGAAACCGTGAGTAATTTTCTTATTATATTTTGTTTTTATTTTTTCTGTGCTTAGTTTTTTGTGTCTGGTGTTGTTTGTTCAGTTTTTTTATATTAATTTCTGATTGTAAAAAAATCCCGCTATATTATATATATTTTATATATTTTTTTGTGATTTACAGACAGATGAGAACTTATGTAATAAAACATCAACAAGCACCTTTAAACTTCCATGAAGACTTATTCTAATCGAGGGAAAGAATATATAAGATCTGTTGCTCATGATAATGGAATTCCTTATTTATAAATTAAAAATAGTATTTTGAAAAGAATTTATTTTTGTAATGGAAAAAAGGGAATAAAAAAGCTACATTTTATATCAAATTAATAATATAAATTAGTTTTCATAATTTTTTTTTTTTTTTGAAAAATTTCTGTTTCTTTCACAAAACGCTACAAATTGGTGCGGAAAAATAGAGCATAGACAACTTATACCTCATAGCGTTGGCCAACTTACCTCGGTACTGAGGCTACATAGCCCACTTTAGGTCATTTAACAAAATTAAGAAGAATGGGTGTTATCATTTACACATTTTTATGGTGCGGCAAGAAAATTTCTAACTCAAAATCATCAAATACTTTATCAGCTTTGGAATATACTAGTAAGTGAAGACAGAAGTTGGGCTGCTCTCGTAATATTACAGATGTAATATTTTAAATTTAAGTAGTATTTTTGGCACAATTGTTGCTTTAAGAAATAAGTATCAGTATACAAACCCTATCAGTATTGTTGACTACCTACCGGATTGTGTGAAGAATAAAATTAGCACGGAGTAGAAATTTGTGTTTGTTCTCAAGGTGTTCGAAACACAACAGTTTCGATAGCATTGTATGGGTCATTAATTTCGTAGTCTCAAGTTGGTAGCGCTGGCTTTTGACACCTGTAAAACTCAGCTGTCGTTTGAAGTGTCATAATATTAGTTAAATATTTGCCATTTCTTCTGCAGAAGTTGTATGGACGAAGAATCGTTCCTTACCTTCTCTGTACATGTCCTGCTCTATCTCAAAGACGTAAGCTCTATCTAAGAGAATTCTACTACAATGATCCTAGTGATCTGGGAAATCATGACATTAATATTCTCGCGCGCTTCGTAAGAAGCTCCAAATAGTTCAACGAGTAGGAAGAAATGCTTCCTAGATTCCTGTGGTATCACAATGGGCCAACCCCCTGGTCTAAGTGTGTCTAGCGTTTCTGCTGACAACCACAGAAACCTAACCTATATCCTTGCCATTTACGATAATGGATCGCTTAGTAATCGAACAACGCGTTAAAATTATTAAAACTAACTACAAAAGTGGTGATTCAAACATAGCCACTTTTTGCGCATTACGTGATGATTATGGTCGTCATAGTTGACCAACTACGCAAGCAATCGATAAAATTCTGAAGAAATTTGAAGAGAGTGGAAGCGTTACTGATGTTGTAAGGCCTGTGCATCATCGAAATGCAGGCTCAGTCGAAAATATTGCTGCTGCAATTGCAAGTGTTTCTGATGATCAATTTATATAAATAATAAACGTGTCCTAACGTGTCATGACTTGGATGATATGTGATTTCAACAAGACGGGGCAACAAGCCACACAACACGACCAATTATGGCTTTATTGCGTGAGAAGTTTCCTGGTCGCGATAAAATCACGTTTTGGCGACGTCAATTGCCCACCAAGATCATGCGATTTGACACCGGTAGATTTTTTTTTCTGTAGGGCTTCGCAAAAGACCGTATTCACGCGAATAATCCCCAAACTCTAGACGCAATAAAAACCAACATAACGCAAGTTATGACCGATAGCCCGAAATGTGCGAAAAAATATTTAAAAATTACCATAAAAGAATCGCTTATTATGCTGCGAATCTTCCCGAGGCGGCCATTTGAATGATATTGTGGCAAAGTCCAAACTTAATATTGATAAAAATGTTCATCAAAAATGTTTCGTTGTGTGTGTTTTATTTGGCTCTACTTTCGAAACCTAAAAATGAATGACCCTTATATTTGTTCGCGAAATTTTCAAGACGAAAGACATTTTACAACTTTATTTTTAAATGGTCGCTGAAAATCGCTAGTTGAATTTTTTTTTTGAAAAACTTTTCTTAAAATTATTTTTGTTTATTTCGTAATACCTTATTTTGTTTTTCGATCATTTCGCCTGCCTTACAGTCATTTCGCATTTCTTTCTGTCTCTTTTTACTCAAACTCTTTTTGTGCAAAGAGTTATTTGGTTCAAAGTTATTTCGCCAACGGTTTATTTCGCACTTGGTTTTTTGATAATAAAAAAAAAGTTTAGACCCATAATGCAATACATTATCATATCCGAAAATTTGAGCAACGTATAATATGTACATATATTTAGAAAACAGCTGTTGATATAGGATATCCTTATAATACTATTCAATATTGTAAGAACAAAAAGAAGTAAGCAACGCCATTTTCGGTTTTCGAAAAAAACGGTTGTGCTGCGATGTGCCCAACATATGTGCCGTAAAAAAATCGTACTAACCAATAACCCATGGTTTTTAGAGACATAGCCATATTTTTAGCTTTGCGTGAAGTTAGCATCACCATATTCTGTTTTGAAAAAAAAAATGCTGTATTGTGCTCAACTTATGCTACGATGTGCCGTAAATATTTTTGAAAATTTCGTAAATTTTCAAATTTTGAGAATGGAATTTTTTCCAAAATTAAGTTTTTTCTAAAAACTTAAAGTTGAGCTTTTTTGTGCTCAAAAAATAATACAACCGAAGAGATAAAAAATCGCATATTTGCAACTTTTATGACGAAACGCAAATGTTGCGAAGGAACTTAGCGTGAAATCAGCACCATCATTTTCGTTTTTCAAAAAAAAAAAGTTCGCAAGTATGGAAATTTTAGGGATGCATTTTTTTGGCAAAATTACAATTTTCAAAAACATCAAAGTTGTGCTTTATTTTCCTCAAAAAATGATTCGCATATTTATAGCTTTTAAAGGGCCATAAATACATTTTGGGAAGCGGAATTTAGTACCGCCACTTTTGATTTCCAAAAAAAAATAAGGTTGCGCTATATTTTCTGCTCTTGTGCTGCCCATTATGTGCCGTAAACATTTTTTTAAATTCGCAAATTTTATTTTTTTTTTTTCAAAATTAAGATCTTTTAAAAAGTTATATTTGCGCTGTTTTAACTCTGGAGTTTGTGCAGCTTGTTTTTGTTTTTTGTTTTTTAATCGAAAATGGTGGTGCTTACTTCACGCACATAAATAATGAAGCACAAAGCCCACCTAAGTTTTATTTATAATTAAGTTTTGTATTTGTAGTTGGCCCCCCCCCTCCATGACCAAATCCTGGATCCGCCACTGGGTGATATGAAATAAGAACCGACACAAAAGTCAGAAAGCGAAATGACAATCAACTGTTTCTTTCATTTTAAAATTAATTTGGGCGATGTGAAATTCGTTTTGGGTTTTTTGTAATTTTTTTGTTTATTTTTTTTTGGATGACTAATTATCCAGAAGCTTAAGAAGGAGTTGCTGTTGAAGTTGAAGTTGAGTTTGAGGATGGGGTTGAGGTTGAAATTGAGCTTGATGGTTGAAGCTGAAGTTCAGCTTGGTGTTGAAGTAAATTTACTCGATCTATCCCAAAGATCTATGTTATGTATACTTATGCAAATGGAAGCACACTTAAAAGTCACAGGATTAGGAAGAAAAACAATACTTTAAAGTTCATATGATGTCTGAGTTGGTTGTGCGGTTGTAAGAATACTGGATGATGAGCCGTCTGAAGTGTGAGCTTTTATATACTCTCTTAATCTAGTCGTTTAATGTTATTTAAAAATAATTATGGTATATAAATATTTTGATGATTGTAAATTTTACCAAACAATTAAAAATTAAACAAAATAAATATTGTAAATGTTTATGAAAAAAAAAACACTTTCATAACTTTGCTACGTGTTGTAACTGTAAAGTGTGTTTTTGGATCTCTTAAATAGTTGATAAGAATCTAAAGCACATGATGTTAGTTTAATCATTTCTTTAGATTTCGCATCGTTCAAAAGCGTGAAAGACTAAAATTCTAAACAGGAACAAATAAGTTGATTAATATTTAGATGGTGCCATCTTTTTAAATATAGAATTTTATCTGCTTACATTGATAAACATAAAAACTCTTATCTATATTTACATATGGTGTATCTACCCTGATATAATTTAAAAAAAATTATTTATAAATTATTTACAATAAAAAAATAAATAAAAACTCAAATTATAAAAAAAGTGATTGTGTCGTGTCAATAAAAAAATTTAAAACATCTTTGGTCATATTTATAAACGTTGTTTAACTTAGGACAGCAGCCGTCCAATTTATAGATTAAAATTTTTATTTCATATTTAAGAGCTATCTTACTTACACAACAGACTCGGTTGTGTAAACCATGGCTAATGTAACATTTTATTTAATAGAATAAAGCATTTTCCTAACAATTTTGATCTATTTAGACACTGTCTAACTATTAGAAAATTTAATAAATACGCCTACTTATATTTTAAATTCTATACCCAATTATTATTAAAAACTTTTTTGTTTTTTGTTTCCAAAAAAAAATTAAAGATTTCAAACACGTTTTTTATGATCGCCGAAATTTTAAATTATATAAAGCTTAAATGCAGGAACAAAATTGGTCAAAGCATTCAAATTTTTAACTTTACTTGCGAAAAAAAAAGCAATTTTCAAAAAAAAAAACGTGAAAATCTCGAATTTTTTGGCAAAAACCTAAAACGCAGTTTTCTTATACATATTATTATACTTTAAACATTACACATACGAAGTTTAATCGAAGTTTAAACAAAGGTCGAGGAAATCACAGAGAAATGCTCTATTCTAAATTTAAAGTAAGTCCATCGTTTACGCTTTAAATCAAAGACCGACGGATGATGTGACAAATCCATATTTTTCTGGGAATTGTCCATCATGGTGGATATGACATTTTAAATTTTGATTACAACTTCGAAATATTTTTGCACACGAAATCTGTAAACATAGGTGCCTACTTGCCTTACAGAACAAGTAAACGTTTAAGCATATAAAAACTTCTGCTCACAACGACGGATCTATCTAAAATGTTAATTAATTTATTTGTTCCTGATTTTAAAAATATTCAGAATTTTATCTGTCAGAATTTTGAGCCATGCCAAAGCTAAACCAATAAAAAAATTACACCAATTTTGCTTGAATTTCTTATCTTATACACATAAGATAAAATCTAATAATAAACTTAACGGTAACTATTATTTGTAATGTAACTGCGTAATTAAAGTGAAAAAGCATTTACATTATTTTATAATGTTTAATTTTGAATTATTTAGTAAACTTTGCAATCATCCAATTATATACATATACCATAAATTATGTTTAAACAACATGAATGACTAGATTAAGAGAGTATAAAAGCTCACCCTTCAGACAGCTCATCATCCAGTCTTCTTACAACCACAACCAACTCAGTCATCATGAACTTTAAAGTATTGTTTTTCTTCCTATTCCTGGGACTTTTAAGTGTTATTCCATCTGCAGAAGGAACATTTGAAAAACTTTTCGATAAATCGAGTAAATCTACTTCAACATCAAGCTCAACTTCAGCTTCAACCTCTAGTTCAAGTTCAATTTCAACCTCAACCCCATCCTCAACCTCAACTTCAGCAACAACTCCTACTCCATCTTCTGGGTAATAAATCATCCAAATAATGGAGAAAATCTGGAATAATATTAATTATTTAGTAAATTTTACATATTATTCTATTATTTTTTGATAAAATAAAAGTCTTATAATATTGAAATTTATTTCTACTGTGTACTTGAATTGAACCAATATCGAATTTGGTATTTCGATATTTTACTAATATCCGTTGGTATTCTCAGAAATCTTAACAAAGTTTCTTCGAAGGAATCACCTATTTTTCTTGTCATAAAAATAACAATGACATTTTAGATTACCGGATTTTTCTCGATTAGTCTTGTCGTCATCGGTTAATTTAATTCTTATATAATGAATAGAAACAGGCTGATTCGCTTAACTGGCTGAACACAATGCGACGGAGCCGCAGCAGGAGTCGGAGCTGGAACACCTAGCAAAATATTAAATACACGCCAAATCAGTGCTGCGAGCAGAATGGAAGGCAAATGCAGATGGAGCTGCAGTCAGAGCCGCATTGAATCTCGAACTTTTAACTTTTACGCGTGCAGCACTTTTGACATTTTTTGAAAGCAGTTGCAGCTGCGGCTCCGATTCAAGTTGCAGCAGCGCATTATGTTCAGCTAGTAAGATGGAACTGTAGGCTAAGAACAGACAAAAATAAAATACACTTTACATGCAGTCATGAATATTATGTATAACACAACTTCCAGGATATATGATATAGAAAATGTCATGTTCCAATCCAAATGGACATTTATTTCCTGTAGTTTAACGTTTAATTCATTCTCACTCCATAATATCTGCCTGCTTTTGATGATTCAGTGGGCCGTTTTGTTCTGCAATCACTTTTCATAGTAATTATAAATCGTTATAATTTCTGTATCCAAAACTCCATGCAGGACTTCCCAAATAGAATACATTTTGTATGTTATTATTGAACACACAGATATATTGTATTTTATATTTAAAATAATAAAATACTTTACGATGTGCCGTTGTTTTCCATTTACATTACATTAAGCGTTTAAGCGTTTAAGCGTTGTAGAGTACGTAGGTACGTATAATCAATTGATAATTTTACGTATTGGCTGTCCTTCCCCCTCAATGGTGTTATAAACAGTAGTGTGATACATATAAGAACAATTTTTTTTATGTGGTTAAAGGCCACCGAATTTTTTTTCAGAAATATCTCCCAAATTGTTAGTTGTACAGAAAAAATGTTAGTGACTAATTGATAGCTTAGAAAATTTTCTACACAAAACATATACAGTCAACTCTCCCTAAGTCGTACTCTCTCTAAGTCGAATTTCTCCCTAACTCGAACTTTTTCGCCATATTTTATCATTCCCTTCAATTTTCCATACAAAAACCATTCTCTAAGTCGAACTCCCTCTAAGTCGAACTCTCTCTAACTCGAACACATTTTCTCGATATTTGGCATCTTTTTTCACCCCTTAAGTCGAATTTTTTAGAACAAAACAAAATAAAAAAAACATATCCCCTTCGGATTCGTATTTGGGTATAGTATACCTATACGAATCCTCAAAACCTTAATACATATGTATATATGTGTAGCATCGCATGTACCATCATCGTCAGCACTTCGCGTTTATTTCTATTCATAACCCTGGTACCTCTATAAAAAGATACAGTTTTTAAAATGTTACAACACAAAAACAAAAAAAGGATTGTTATCCTATTATTTGTGTTGTTGGTTGCTTTATATGCATATATTAACCTTTATTTATTAAATAAACCTTTTAAAATAAAAAAATGTTTCTTTCTATAACTCGAAGTTTTCCAAAACTTTTTCTAACTCGAACAAATCTTGGTATCCCGTGAAAATTCGACTTAGGGAGAGTCGACTGTATATACTTTGCTTCATAAAAATTACAGTTTTCGAAATAAAGCAATAGGTTTATTTGCATTTTTTTAAATGTTTTTTTTTTGTGATAAAAGTATATAATTTTGTTCATGGTTGGTAAATTATACACACATGATTTTAAGATATTGGGTCATTTTTGCATAATGTCATAATGCATTTAAAAAAAAAATACATATATGTAGGTACATATAGGTATATATAATGAATATTAAAAAAATAACGCCAACATTTACAATATTATGTAAATGTTACACCATTTTTTAAAGCCAGGACCTCGTTCTTTAATCGTGTTTTCAAATGAAATTGTTTAAGTGCTTCGTTTTTGAATAAATTATTTTCAAACTTAAAATTTTAAAATTAAAACTCGAAAAAAAACTTATACAAATTTTATTTAAAAATTCTACGTCATTAACTACTAATTTTGGATATACTTCTCAATACACTTACTAATTTCTAATCGAATGCCATGAACCAGATGGCTGTAAGTGCTTTAGTTTTTAATAAATTTAAAAATTACAAAAACTACTTTTTGCTCAGAAACATTCAGGCCAGAAACATTAAAGTCATTGGCGCATATTCATAGTCGTTTTTAGACCCCCAGTTTATTTTAGCCTGGAGTTTATCCAATGTAAATTAGATAGGATAAACCCAGTATTTTTAACATTAGAAATGTTTAAGCGGAGGCATACCTATTAACAATGTGAAAAAATCAACAGAATTTCAAAAAAGTGTAACGCCGAGTAGAGAAAGAGGGCGAAACGTCAGGGGAATAGACAAAATTATTGCGTTCATGCTGGGTGTGTTTCTTTATTTTTTCCGGATAAAGAATATAAAAGACAGAATATCTATCTAGAATATCCAGAATGGAATAAATAAAGAAACAGATTTTAATGGAAAGAATATCCAACTATCAGCTGTATATTTTCATGTCAAACAAAATAATTTTTATAATTTTTGTAAATTATCAAATTTGTCATGATGGGCTTGATGACCTTTGAGGCATTTTATACCTCCAGGAGACCAGAGAATTTGGATCTTAAAATAGAAAAAAAATAAATATTTCACTTGGTTGATTTCCTATATGTGTATTTTCTACAAATATTTTTCATTTGCTACGCACGTTTTCACTACAAAAAAACACGCGACTTTACAAAAGGCGAAACGCAGAAGAATTAAATACCGAAATGTAAAAGTTGCAATGATACACAAATTTTAGTTTTATTAAATCGAAATTTTTTTTCGCGCACGCAAAAATAATAAATAATAATCACAAATGCCATTACTATTTGCTTTAATTGATTTTCATCACTGGCAGATGGCAGACAAGGTCAACAGTAGTTGTTTACAATGAAAAAAATGAAATGTAGCTGTCAAACTAGAGAATATTCCATTTACACTACCTCTTGAGTGGGAACAAAACGAATGCATTTCAATTATTCGGGAAGGAATAAAGAAACAACAAAAAAAGTTTATCCGGAATATTTTAGTGAATAAAGGGCGTTTTTCTTTTTTAATTCAGAGTAGAGCTCTGAACAGAGTCTGAACACTCCGAACATACTCTGAGCGATCTCTGAACTGAGCGTGCTCTACCCTGAGAGTTCAGATCTACTTAAAGAAACACGCTTCACCAGCTGTCCCTTTTTTATTTGTTCACGTTGTCATTTTCTTTGTGTTCAGCTATTCAACTCCGTCTGCTCTATCAATTTATTCTGAGCTTATAGAGCGCGCTCTGAACATGCTCAGAGCGAAAAAAGAAACACAAAATTGGAGCTCTGAATGCTCTGAGCTATAAAAGAAACACGATTTTCTTTTTGACAATTCAGGCTCTGCTCTGAACTAAAAAAGAAAAACGCCCAAAGAAACGCAAAAGCGGTGTTCCGGGTATTCCGAATATTCGGAATAAATAAAGAAACACACCCGCTATGTTCTTACTGGTCTGAGTAAACAGAATACGAAGAAGAAGAAGATGATAAAACGGACACCAAAAAATGGAGAAGTGTTCGTAGGCAGGGATGGCCACTACATTTTTCACATTTGCTACGTAGTTGATGCAGTTAAACGTAGTTAAATGTAGTTAATGAAACAAATTGTAGCAAACTTAGTTTCAAATATCAAATGATCTGCAGTTGTAACTTTGAAGCTTGAATTTTGAGTTAAAATGTTCAAATTTTTATTGAAATTTTATTATTTCTCTAAATTTACTTTGTATGTATATGAAAACGTAACAATTTGTAGAAAATAAGACGTGTAGTTTATTTAATTAACTACACGTAGTTAATGATGTAGAAAATGTTGTGTAGTTAATCCGGCCAACCATGTTCGTAGGCTTTCAAGATTTGCATGTGAAGAAGAGCAAATTAAAAAAAGAATTTATTCAAAGTTTTAAAATACATAAATGCTTTTTTCATTTCTAATGTACCTCAACTATGCTGGAATGGCAAATCGGGTAAGTTTTTTTGAAACAACTTAAACAGTGACTCTGAATATGCCCCATTATGTTTTTCTTGTGTTTTTACATTTTACTAAAAAAGGGCGAGATAGTAAAAAGTGCTTGACTTACATATATCCTTCTTTAATACTGCGTTTATTATTTTGTGGACCAAAATTATCGTACCTACTCTCCCCGGAAAATAATATTTTTAAAATTTGTAATATTGTTTTCCAAAAAATAAAACATATTTCTATATTTCACCAGCTTTTGCTTTCCAGGTTATGTTTCAATTTGTTCAACAAAATCAAACTTAAGAAATTAAACTTAAATGTTGAAGTTAAGAAATTTTGTTTTATTCACAAAATCAATTTTTAGTCCTATTGATAGGAACAACTGAACCTATATAACTAAGTTAATCTAAAAAAAATATTGTTTACTAAAAATTCCGGTTATCTATCTTTTGAAGTTCAGGCCAAAATAAAACCCCCATAAATTTACTCAACATTCAATAAACAATAAATCTTAACTCTTGACTTATAAAGTTCGAGTCAATTTCTTTGAATTATATTTTCCTCACAATCGAATTTATAAAATTGCCAAATTCATCCCACTCGTATGACTATTATTTTCCAGTCAATTATTGTTCTTATGCCAAAACATGACAAAATACATTAATTCTCTTCTTTAGTTTAAATATTGTTCGCTATATATACGAGTAGGTATGTATGATTGGTCGTAAATAAATTTGAAAAGAGTTCAAACGGAAAATCCAAGGAAATTAGTTTTTTGTTCCACAAATATTGTTTCGTTGACAAATTAAATAAAATTGGCTGTGATATGAATATATATATATATATTGGTCATTGACGGGGGATAAATTTGAACATGATAGCCGTACAAACAAAAATGCATAAGGGTCATGATTAAATTCAAAAGTTTGAGGACTTTCATTATAATATTGGATTTAGGGAATTTAACTTATTACAAAATTGTCAAACAAGATGTAAGGTAGTATACACAAACCAAAACTAACAAAGGGAAAATGGAATTCATTACCATTTACCAGTGTTGATGAAAAAGAATTACATATTGCAGTAATCACTTTTTACCGAAAGCAAAAAATTACAATACCACGAATTAGAAAATCTTCTCTAAGTATAAATTATGTAAAAATTAAAACGAAGTATTCACTGAGAAAACGAACATTGCTGATTGCCGAGATGCTGGGATAGAAAACGGTAGTAATCCAAAGAAAAGCATTAAAACGAATTTGCTAGTAATTGTAATTATATTTTAATAAATTTATTAGAGATAACCCCCGAGATGTTTAGTTTGTTTTTTGGTTTTTAGTGTTTTCTGTCTGAATTTTTTTTTTAACTTCCACTCGCGTTGCCTTTTGTTTCTACGTTCTGTTGCTGAAAAAAAGAGATGTTTTTCCCTTACCATACCATCAGTTTATTCTTTCCTCATGCTATACTACGTGTTCAGTTGTCAATTTCAATTTTTAAATAATTTTAACTAAATACTGCGTTGTCATTTGTCAATTGTCAGAAGAATTCATAGTTTTATCAGAGTTTGTTGATTGGATTCATATTCGGCTAAGCGATTGATGTGGAATGCTTTTGCTTTTCTGGATCCTTGAAGTTGAATTCGGTACACAAAAGCGGGATAACCATTCTATATTCTTGACGGGTTCTTCCAAGTCACTTTCAAGCTTAGGGCTTAATCCCTTCTGACGCGACGCTCAGTATTGTATATTGTTGATCCGGAAGAAAATTAATGGGAACTACTTTGAGATCGTAGAAACCTGTTTTTCATAGATTCTGCTGCAGTTTGGAGATTGGCTCGTGCAACATCGGGAACTCGTTGTAGTCTTTTCTAAAGTTCAAAAACGTAGTTTGGTGCAAAAAGTGATTTTTTCTGGTGACAATCGTCGTAGAAGGTCAGAAGAAAGCTTGAATTCTCGTCCGAAAGTGAGAATTGTTAGCGTGATCCAGTAGCTTTGTGTTTTCTGAAGTATAATGAAATTTTAACTATATGCCTGTAAGATGTTAGGTCTTGTAATTGCAACCTAAATTGCACCATACTAGTTAGAACGAAGAACGAAGGAATAGAAGAATAGGAAAGAATTTTTGTTGGCTCAGTGGACTGAGAAATAAGGTGTAAATTTATCTCATTAAATCCCACGGGTGGCGTTCAGTTGAAACTGAGGGAATAATTATAATAAAAGAATGCTGTCTAGAGTGGGGCCGAGTCCACACCTCTAAGTAAGCAGTAAAGCACTACATCCCAATCATCGTGTAGACAGTTAGAGTATTTCGCGTGGTAGTCGAGTAGTGTACGATTCAATCGCCTTACCATTCCGTCTGACGGTGGGTGAAGTGGCGTAGTACTAGTTTGCTGGCCACCTAAAGCCTCCATGGTTCTTCGGAAGATTTCCGATTAAAAATTGCGCCCTTGATATCGAAATGAATTATGTGAGGAATCCCGAATCTACAGAAAACACAATCTATTAATGGCTGTATCACCACCTCTGTTGTTTGATTGGGAACTGCAAAGCATTCTGGCCACTTCGTGTGCTTATACTATAATGACGTATCCGTTGCCAGCAGTTGTCCTAGGTAAAGTGGACCTAACACGTCTATCGGTATGCTCTCAAATTGATTCCTAGGAGCCAGGTCAACAAGGTAAAAGTGCTCCTAATTGGATTGCTGTGCAGATATAAACACAAACGTTTGACATCCGATGAGCGGCCTATTCAAAAGTATCGGCTTTTCACTTTGTGAAGAGTCTTCTTTTGTTTAAGATAACCACAGCTAGGACTGTCTGACGTGTGGGGCGGTCAACGCATCTGAGACCTTATTCTTTGGAATAATGAGAAGTTGACTCACGAGTTTTTTCCTCCGTGACCATAAAAAAGGGGATGGTTTCGGTAATTTTGAAAAAAAAAAAATTGTAGTTCGTTAATAAACGTTTTTTTCATTAATCATTTTCATTAAGGAGATATAAGGGAAAAGATATTTACAAAAAAATTGCATGCTTTTAGGCGTTTTAATAAATTAATTTTTTTTGATCTTTGTTTGTATACCTACCTACAAGATTTGAAAAACACATGGGCATAAGTGATATGAATCAATTCGCGTTTTCCAAAATGGAGGATCTTGAAGCGAGGGTCGTGTGGCTTCCCGAAAACATGGCTTTCGTTTTCGGTTTCACAATATTCTTCTTTTTTAATAATCTAGGCCGAAAAGTTAAAACATCTTTAGTCGACTTAAGATGGTGGTTCTCCAAATTAATTGGAAAAAGATAGAACTCACCATTCAATTTTCTTTTCCTCAACATTACCTACCCCTGGAAACCTTACGGGTCAAAACTCGATTGAAATCTACCTACATACATAAGCAATGAGAATTGATGCATCAAAATCTTATAAATTTTATTATTATTTTGAATTTTCCTATGCGACGTCAGCTATCTAATATTGTTGATTTAGTATTTTTCCCCAACTACTATAGCATATTTCGATTTCAAAAGCCAACAATCCGTTCTTAAATATCCCGCGTAATCACATTTGATCTCACTATTAATTCCCGGAAGAAAAAAAAAAAAACTTAAAACAAAAATAAAAACAAAAAAAGACTATTACCGCTTCCATTGATTTACCACAATTTCCTTTGTACCACAAATCGCTTCAACATTGTCTACATGTGAAAGCCACATAAATAATGATGGCTAAAATAAATTTGTCTCTATTTATTTGGGATTTTATTTGGAGGATTCAGTCACCAGATTTATCCACCTTCCTTCTTTTTTTTTTAATTTTTGTTTTTGGTGAAAGCAGACCAACCAGACCACCAAACCGTATCGAACTTTTACGTTCATATTGTATCTTCTGTATGTATATACACGGATAATACATATGAGAGTGTCCAGTTCAGTCCAGTCCACCGTTGGTCCTGCGGTGGTCAGTAAAAAGCTTTATTCAATTTTCAATTGTTTTGTTATTTGTTCATTCAGGCATATTGGCCAATTGTAAATTTAATCCAATTGTGATTGTGATTCCGATTGCTATCTCTATGTGATGTGATATATGTATGATTGTGTGTGTGTTCGTAAAAAAAAGAACAAAATACACTGACAATATAGCTTCGATTCTATACACCGGTATTCATACTGTGCAATTGTGAAATAATTTATCTGACAACGACGACGATGGTGGCGGTGGTGACGGCAATGAGAAGGGAGATTGTCCTTTATAAAACAATGAATTCCGATTCAACTACCAGGATTATTTTGCAGCCATCCAAAAATCCGATTAAAGGTGTGACAGAGTGGTTTTCGTTGTTTTACACGGAAAATAGGATGTAGCAAAAGGAAAACTCAACACATCTGCACCTACGCGTAACGATAGAATTATTTTTTTACTTGCTATACTTTTGGATTATGACATTAATCTACTCAATCATGACAGATTGTTTCCGATATTGGTAGAAATTTCTGTATTTTTGGAGTCATTTTCAAAATAAATTGATTTAATGTTGAAATTGACCAAGTTAAGAACATTAAAATTCAACAATATGATGAGAGTCAAAATGACTCCCGGTGAAAAAGAAGGCCCATATAAGTTTTCGCCCTCACTTTAGGGCGGCAGGAGTATTTAGTCTATCTACTCAATCATATGACAGATTTTTTCTTGTATTTGTCGAAATTTCGATATTTCTGAAGTCATTTTCAAAATAAATTGACTCAGTTAAGAACAATAAAATACGACAAGATGGTGGGAGAGACATTACTCCCGGTGTTAAAGATGTATTTCCATATAAGTTTTCGCCTTCATCTTAGGGCGGCAAGAGTATTAAGTCAGCTATCACTTTATCAATTACATATTATATACAATTATAATATGCCTACAATATTTAAGTGTAGAGTCAGCATGTTGTGTTTTAAGGAAAATGTATAGGTACACTCCTTTTAAACAATCTTATTTACATTTTTACTGCTAACTTCCATCTATAATTCTTCCAAAATGGCGGCAAATCATTCCTATCCCTTGTGTCATGTCAAACTTGGGTTATTTACTGTGTGAATCTTAATCAAACACTTGGCTGATCCTAACGACTTTTTATCTAATAATTCAAAAATTTCAAACAAATCACACTGACTATCCATCCTATACTCTTTGGACTTTCCGCTATTGGTATATATAATCTCCATCTGCACCTTAGAGATGTTTACTCCCAATCTATCATATTTCATCTAGCATCGCACAACATCATGCGGTCCACGTCTTCCGCCATCACCATCGCCATCGCCACGTTCGCATTTATCTTCGGCTTCCTTATCTCTAATTGATTTATGATATCCCAGTAAATTGTACGAACAAAAACTTCGTGCGTGTCACTTTACAAGGTTTCCATACTTCTCTATATACTCTGTTTCGGTTTTCATCCTTAGACATTATTCACCTTTTCGGTTTGGGAACTCCTGTTCGAGAGTCTATACTATATATTCCTGCAAACTTTCCTGAATATAGCTACTTTTCCTGCGGAGCATGTTGATGAGCTCTGCAGACAGAACAATGTATGACTTAACAAAAAAAATGTTCCACCACACATCTGAAGCTCCATAGCTCGAGCAAGAACATGTAATCCTCGGGATATTGAAGGCGGTTTAAAATTGCTACGCAGATAATGTCATAAGTAACCGTTGAAAATCTAAATTCTTCACCGTTGATATGGCCGTCTATGGCAATGCTTCTGCGATGCCACATGGTTGTGGGCTTTCTATACTCAGAAGTTGATGCTTTTTGCATCCAAGCTCCACCATAACATGAGTATCAACAAATCAAAGCATTTAACACCCCACGAGGCCAACAAAACTCACAGTGATTTATGACAAGAACATGTTGGTCCTATATACGATTTGTTCACGCAACAGGATTGCGGCTTCAGATGAACAGTTTTTCAAATGGTGAAGCATAGGTGATGAAAAGAATTCTAAAACAGTAAAAATAAAACAAAAAACTACTGAATCATTTTTTGTCGGAGAGAAAATGTCTTAGGGCAAAAAATATTCAGCTTGTAATTCTGTGCAGTCCTATAGGTCCAACTCTCGTTTTTAATTGTCTGAAAAAATAAAGCTGGAAAGTTTTCAGAAATCACTTAGCTCAAAAGGTAAAGAAACCTATTTTAATTGGTCAACAAATAACCGAAAAGACAGAACAGTTTATCAATCAATCGTGATACTGAAAGTAAGATATTTCATAAAAACGACATAAAAGTAAAAAGGTGTTCATTTGTTTGTTAATCTTCTGAAAGTTTCATTTTTTTTTTTTTTTTTCAAAACACCTGAAAGAATTCCCATGAAGATTATACTACATTACTTTGTCAGCTCAATACCTTATAATACCTTAAATATATATCGCAAACCGTATTTGAATTCATCAACAACACGAACACCTTTACGACCCACGTCAAGTCTATAAAATACATCAATTCTGTCAGTTTATATAGGATGCATAAACCAGCAGCTTTTAGCTAGCCCAACAGTGTAACTCTATTCTGTAGACAAAAAAAAACCTTCAGTCTTGGTTTGGCCTATGGAAAGATGGAAAAAAACAATTTCTCTCAAAGCCTTAAAGTGTTAAAGCCCTAATTTCCATTCGCAAACAGATGCTGAAAGTGCTGATGAGAGAAGAGAAGCTGACCTGTTTTTATGTTTTTTTTTTTCTGAAAAAAGGATTGAGACGTTTTCGGGTAAAATAAGGGAAAGACTCCTGCTGCTTAAAATTGTCACGTAACCCTATTTTGTCCTTTTGTCTTTTTTTTTTGTTTGTTAGTTGCTGTCAATGGGTTAAAGTACCTTCTCAATTACCTGGAAATCCTATTTTATTTTTTTTTATATTTTTTTTTTGGATATGGAGCTATCTATATCTTCCGTGTCGATATGATGATTAGAATGGATAATATTGTTCTTTGAAGTTGCTAGTATTTTTTTCTTTTTTCAATTTTCATGGTTTTGGGTGTATGTCGGTAAACTTTATAGCGTGAGGCATTGTTTGCCTCTGCAATTTCTTGAAATTTATTTTAGAAACTTATTTGATTAAAATTCGTTTACCACCATCTAATTAAAAAAGTGAACACATTTTTTCGCATTTTCTCTCTGCTAGGCGCTAAAACACAAACTTTTGAGACTATTGGAGAGAGCAGAGTATTGTGGTGCTTGTTGAATAAATAATAATGGCCCCAGAATGGAATCCTGTGACACTCCTAGTTTATTATTTAAGTCATTTAAGATTATCTCACCCAATTTGAGAACTTGCCTACGAATTGTCAGATAGCTGCTCATGCACATTTAGTACTTACAACCTCCCAAAGGCCCAATAAATTAATGGCACCCATGGAATCTTGATATAGTTATATCTTAAAAAGAAAAAATCAGGCTATATATCCAACTCTTAATTTTCGATCATCTTACTGGATTTCACATTTACTACACTGGTCGTTCGACAGAGCAAATTATCAAAAAATTTGAACTACAATGCTAGCTTCACCGAAGTGGTAATGACTGTGGAGATCGGACTGTGGAGTGCAGAGTGTGGAGTGTGGATTACGGAGTAGAAGTGCAGAGTTCAGAGTGCTAGCGCAGAGTGCAGAGTTCAGAGTGTGTAGTGCAGTGCGGAGAGCAGAGTGTGGAGTGCGAGTGCGGAATTCATAGTGTGAAGTGCAGAGCGTGGACTGTGGAGTGCAGAGTGCGGAGTGCAGTGTGCAGAATGCGGAGTGCGCTGAGTGAAGAGTGCGGATTGCAGAGTTTGGATTGCGAAGTGCAGAGTGTGGAGTGCAGA
This sequence comes from Epistrophe grossulariae, assembly GCA_929447395.1. NCBI lineage: Eukaryota > Metazoa > Arthropoda > Insecta > Diptera > Syrphidae > Epistrophe > Epistrophe grossulariae. Next base: position 143,081,246 of record OV839567.1, on the reverse strand, counting down.
GTGCGGAGTGCAGAGAATGTGGAGTAAGGAGTGCAGAGTGTCAAGTGCGGAAGGCAGAGTGCAGAGTGCAAAGTGCGCAGTGATGAGGGCGGAATACAGAGTGCGGAATGTGGAGTGCGGTGTACAGACTACAGAGTGCAGAGTGCGGAATGTGGAGTGCAGAGCGTGGAGTGCGGAATGCAGAGAAAGTGGAAAGCGGAGGGCAGGCTCGAATACAACCTATGTAATTCACAAAAACCACTTTTATTGTTTAATGAAAGTAAAAGAAGAAAGAAGAAGTATTAAAAGTAATTGTATTTGGAAGTTTGGTTTTGGGAATACAAAATACTAAATATATAAGTCATTTAATTTTTTTTTTGTCATCCAGATAATCACTTTTCAATGTAAAATTCTGTATTTATAGAAACGCAGAGAAAATAAAAGTAGTTAAATATACATAGATATTATGTTAGTTACCCGAAAAGCAATTTTAAGGATTCCTTTGAACAAAGAAACTTAGCGACAAAAACGCTTGTGATTTTCACTAAATCAGGCTTTTTAGCATATTTTCCACTATATGTTGATATTTGAATATGTCATATTTTTCTTCAAGCTTCAATATAAATCAGTGTTCCATTTTTCTTATAATATTTTTAATATAAAATTCATAGTACAAATAAAATACTTAGGTACGTACTTTAAATGCTCTTAAACAGCGACGTCACTTTCCATGACATTTCCTATTAAATCTCCACCACTTACAACACCTCAATATTTTTTCTTAGAAAAAAAAACCTCCCTCCAAAATATTGTCAAAAGAAGGCAATTCTTTCAACCGTCCCACGTTAGACGTATACAGCTGGGTGAATTTCTTTTTTCGTGTTAATAACTTTTAAGTGCAACTGACACATTAACATCCGCCAACCAAAAACTCTCAAAGGACTTCAGCTCAAACCTTAAGTATTATTTTTATGAATCTAGAATACCTTCGGGAAATACAATTAAAAAAAAAATAATAATAATATTCAATCGGGTCGGGATGAGGTCTTTGTTATTAGAGGAGGGTTGCATTTATGTAATGAAAACAAACATTTATGATTTATTTCGGACTCTCTGTTTTGGAAACAGAGTTGCGCCGCAGTAAGAGAGAGAGAGCTTAAGGCAGTTTTCGGATTAATTACACTTTGACACGTGTCGATTTCATCAGGTCGATGATGTTTAAGTGTAAAGTGAACTTGTGTATCACGAATTATAAAAATGTAAATTAGATGAGTTTCCTTTAATGCTAAGGACATGTCCATTTTCACGCTCCTTCAGGGTTTTTAATTTTTGTTATATCCACCATCTGGGGCACACTTCAGTTTTCCGAATTGATTTCAAGGTTATAAAATTGAATTTATAAAATAAAGTAATACGATTGAGTAAATACTCATGAATACATATTTATTCTTAAGGTGGCACTACAGTCTGTCTGGAGTGTTCTTGAGCATCAACCAGCAAACTTCTGCAACTAGCTCGGTCTTGAATAAAAAACTAAAGTTCTATAGATTGTTTATTAAATTAATAAATTTTAAGATAATTTCACAAGTTTTTCCTTTTGGATATTGATGAGCCCTTCAAGCTTCAACAATAACAAATGCCCGGTAGATATTGAGATTTCTATTTTAAATGAGCTGGTCGTTTGAATTTAACTTAAAACTCCATTTAAATTTGAAGTTATCGTTGAGAAAAGTATGTACCTAAATTGGTTCAAACCAGACCGGACATTTATAGGATTTCATTTTGCACAGACTTCTTGACTGGCCTATGAATGTATAAGAGGAAAGTTTTTTTTTTTATAATTTAAGGTATCCTTCTGCCGTGTCCCATTCCACACAGCTATAGAATTTATATCCACTTTTTTTTGTATTTTTTAAAACTCCACAATAATTTGTCCAATCAATAAAGATAAAAGAGAAATAAAATAAGTATCTTTCTTGAAAGTGTAATAAAATAGGACGATATAGATAGTGTGTGTTTCCCCCTCTCAGAGTTAACGTTGTAATTTTAAAGGCAATTTCAAGATTTTCAGCCCCTTCCATATTGGATTATGTCAATTGAGATGCGGAGTGTGGGTTCGAGTTTGGGTTGCGGATTTGGATTTGTTATATGGTCTTAAGGTTTAAAGTTTGTTTGGTGTGCGGAACAATGTGGCGCCATTTGAAATACTTTGCGTAGGAATTTTTTTAAATTGCGTGTCTGCGCGTATCACCTCGGTGCGGTGGTGTATAAAGCGAAGTTTTTTTTACTCTCAAATGCGTCCTTGAGGACGAAAAACTTTTCTAAATTACTACTTGCAGGTCTTCTTCAATATAAATACATATACATATCTATGCGTATATATTTTATTTTATCTGAAAAGGAATGTGTTTCAGAATTTTATTTCTTGATTGTAGAAGTTGGTTATATGTATATGCGGGATTTATGGGAATTGCTTTAACCCAGATTAAAATTCAGGAGCACTTTTACGCCACATTTTTTTATAAAAATAAAAAAAATAAAAACTGGGAATGAGAAAATAGAGATAGTTTAAAATGAATGTGATCAGAATGATATAAGACATGGTAAGGCATTTGAGATTGCTTCGTACCTCTGATTTATGAGATTTGCAATAGAAAAATTATCAAATAAAATGTATACTAAATCAATTTAAGCCAATTTGAAATGGACCGTTAAGCAATATTATGGTGGTTAAGATAAATTCAGTATAGGTATACTTAGTATTTATTTATTTTAAGCTAATCGATTAACAGAATAGGTATACCCGCTATAAAATAAATATTAAAAATTGATCTTTTCGTAACTTATGCGATGCTATCCTTATAAGCACCCTGGCTTGTAAAAGATTGCATTATTTTGTGAATGCTGCAGTCTTTAAAAATAATTTTTTGTATTCAACTAAAAGATTGCATTTATTATCTTCACTTTGGGGATTTAGACTTCATATTATGCAATCACCATTCACTTGAATCAAAAAGATTGCAATCATTTATATTCCCATTCATTTTAAACTGCAATTAGTTGAAGAACTCATGCATTCTTTTGGATTCTTTGCACTCTTTTGCATTCTTTTCATTCCTAGTTGAATACTTGCTTCATCATATTTCCTACAGGATGGTGCTCCATGCATGAAAAACCAAGGAGGACACTTTGAGCACCTTTTGTAACTGTTTTATTATAAATTTAAAAATCTAAAAATTATCTTAAACCAGACAAAATCATTTTTTCTTCATACATAGTATTAATTGGTGCTTATGGCAAAAACCCCATTTTTAATTTAATTTTACCTGCTGCAGGTTTTCTCCAATATCATAAAATCTATAGGTTTTTCCACGATGTCATTGATATTTATTTTTATTACGTTAACACAAGAAAAAAATAGTAAAAGGTTATGTTTATTACACAATTTCTCGAGAAAATCAACCTCACAGTTAAAAAATTAGCATATGAGCAGGAAAAATGGACCAGGCTAGAAACCAGATATCTTAATATTGAGACGAGATATCAACTTTATTTAAACACAGTTTTAAAGGCTTGAACTTATTTTCTACGGCTAGAATTAGCAGAGCAATTTTTGTTAACATTGGTTAAGTAAGCGTTTTGTTTAATCCACGATAAATGATTTCAAAATTGAAATTTTTCAAATTTTCTTTTCAAAATTTTGAGTTTATAAATCATTTATTCAAAAACTTAGAACTAAAATAACTTCATTTAAAAACATAGTATAAAAAATAATTATTAGCTTTAAAAAAGATATAACATAATAATTGTAAGTGTTGTCGTTGTGTTTTTTATATTCATTTTCAATTTTCAATATTTTGTTTTATTTGCCCCTCCCACCAAAAGAGATGGACAAATAGAGAAATAGAGTAGGTCAATATCTTAAAATTATGTTTATTTAAAGTACCAACAATAAAAAAAATTTTTGCTTTTATAACAAAATGCATAATTTTTTTAATTAAGCCGCCCCATTATATAGATAAGTAAAACCCCTAACTCTTCCGATTGATTTATTTCGAAAATGGAATTTTTATGAAAAAAATATATAAATCTTTTTTTTAGGAAATTTTCTAAGCTACAAATTGGTGTGCAACATTTTTTCTGTAAAACTTATCACAACAAAAAACATAAATGTTAAAAAAACAGCCAAGTTCTTCTATATACAAATTTGTATATTTAACAACTCAGCCGTGAAAACTAGTGAGATATAAAAGTATGCCAAGTTCTAACTTTATGAAGGTTTAATATCAAATATTTTAAAAAGAGTCATATTGAAACAACACCAAGTTATGAGAGAAATTTATTATTTAATGATCACTGGCTAAAATTTGGGGGTTCACATTGTCAAGTTTTCAAAACGTTTTGAATTGTGAGTAATAAAAAGAAAACTTGCCAAGTAACCCCCAAATTTATAGTCAGTAATCATTAAATAATAAATTTCTCTCATAGCTTGGTTTTGTTTCAATATGACTCTTCTTAAAATATTTGATATTAAACCTTCATAAAGTTAGAACTTGGCATACTTTTATATCTTTATGTTAAATATACAAATTTTTATATAGAAGAACTTGGCTGTTTTTTTAACATTTATGTTTTTTGTTGTGATCTCAATGCTTTTTGCAAAGATATTTATTTGTTTATTATTTATTACAACAATCAGAAGTGCTTTATATAATTGATAAAAATTCAGTTAAAGTGGGCGGATACCACGCCCCCTGAATTCAAAACCTCAAGTATTCTATTTTTTTCTTTGTATGCACTTTAAGCTCTCCCATATTTCATCATTCTACAGCAATCGGAAGTGCTCCATTTAATTGGCCGCAGTTTTGAGGAAGTAGGCGGATACCATGCCTCTTAAATGAAAAACCTAAAATATAAAATTTGTTTCTTTTTGTGCACTTCAAGCCCAACCGCTGTACCCAATTTCATCATTCTACTGCAATTGGAAATGCTCTTTGATAACTATTCTGAGAAAATGGGCGGATACCAGGCCCCCTGAATGGAAAACCTCAAATATTAAATTTTTTCTTTTGTATAAACTTAAAGCCCTACCGCTCTGCCAAATTTCATCATTCTACAGCAATCGGAAGTGTTCCATATAATTTATAACAATTCCAGGAAAGTGGGCGGATACCACGCCCCCTGAATGGAAAACCTCAAATTTTCGACTTTTTCCTTTGTATGCACCACAAGACCTACCGTTGTGCGAAATAACAAGATTCTGCGGTGTCGGGAAGTGCTCCATAATTTTGATGATCTGTCAGTGAGTGAGTGAGTGAGTGAGTCAGTCAGTCAGTTACGGTTTTCGCAATTTTTGACGTCTTATATCTCGGAAACCACCTGAGCTAAGGAGATGGAATTTGGTGTGGTGCTTGTGCTTGGTTAGCAACCAAATATTCCGAATTTGAAGTTCCTGACTTTATTGGTACTGAAGTTATAGGGGGGTCGAAAATCGCCTGAGTTTGTTCCTTTAAAAAGGGTGTAGCGCCAGAACTTGGCTGGGCACTACCGTGCCCTTTGATCATTTGGGAGTTATTCTTGAAAAACCATTTTGGAGGCCATTCCACCCCCCGTAAAATTGTTAGAGGCGCGGCGCTCATATCCAGCTTTTTGGCAATTTTATTTCCTAATTGGGCTGTTTTTCTGGCTTTATTGACTGGGCAATGAACCGCAATTTTCCTACAATTACTTTGCGCACATGAGATGTGTGAAGTATAATCAAAACCTTTAGAGCCATTTTCGATAAAAACGAAATATTTGTATGGCAGTCCGCAGTTACCTATTTTAGATGAGTTAAAACAGAAATTCCAATTATAGAAATCTAGAGAATCAAATTAAAAATGCTATGTATTAAATTTGAAGCAAATCAATTAATCCGTTTAGAAATTACCTCAAATTACACTGACGCAAAGACTGACGTATGATGATGATGAATGAAACCCTAATTTTCGGACTTCTCCATTATCGTATATAGTCTTATTTTTCATTACATACTCGAATTTTTGTTATATATACACGAAAGCAAATGTTGCACTTGTCTTTTGTTGTCTTTTAAAAACTAAGGGGATTTCTGAATATTTCCAAATAAAAAGTTAAAGTTAAAATATATAAAAGCTTTTAAACAATTACAAGATTAACTTACAAATTGGTAACATAAAATACGCGATGAACAATTATTATTATTTATACCTACAAATAGTACCTATTATATAGAAGATCCCGCCATAGGACGACCTATATACACTCATTGAGTTACCAGATAAGGGGTATACAGTTTTTTAGGTAGTGTCTAAATTAACATTGAAATTTCCATTTAAAAAAAATTACGTAGGTATATTATTTTAAAATTTTTAAATAAAGTTTCCTCTCACATGTTATTTTTTTAAATCACTGAAACCTGCGATATGAACTGGGTCAGATAATTGAAATAACTCAAAAACCGAGCTTTAAACAGTGGCAACCCTAAACCTTGACCAAATTTCGCCAGGCAGAGGGAACCCATGAGCAAAACCTTAGTTTAGCAAAATGTAAGTCTAGACAAAACAAAAAGAAGTTCAGAAATTCAAGAAAAAAAAGATTATTTAAATTAATTGCAATAGTTTTAGAAAAATTAGAACATGGAAATAAAAATGAATGACTGAAAAGTTTATAATTAAAACAGATTAATATGAAAATATGAAATTAAATTTGAAATTCAGTTATTATGTATAATAAACCCAAGTGGTTTAATGACATATATACAAACGTAAGGCAAGTTAAAAATAAAAAACTTGGCTGATTAAATTGTAATTTTAAATCAAAACGCCTTAAGCTATGCAACTCAACAAAGGTTCCAAGAAACCAACGCAATGGCGGTGGCGATCACGATAAAAATGTGGATGCCGCACATATAAATCAAAGGAGAGGCACACATCTACGCGATTGAAGTGTGGCTCTCCTTTGATTTTTTTTATGAGACATCCACATTTTTATCGTGAACGCCACCGCCATCGCGTTGGTTTGCGCGTAGCTTAATTAATCTTCTGTTAAATTTTTTAAAGTTACGATGAGCGGTATTGGACCATAAGCTGAATATAGTGACTTCGTCACTGGCATTACATACTTCTTGTCAGAGAGAAAGAACTAATAGAGAGAGTCAAATTTCCTCGTCTCCGTCCCCTCGAAACCTTTTGTTTACATTTTTTATAACGTGTTGAATTCCTATCGGTGTGTACATGTTTTCACCCCGGGCAGTGCAAAACAAAAACAAAGGTGGTGAGTATGCACATCTTCTTGCATATGTGTTTGTCCCCACATTTTTTTTATATGGAGTTAATAATTATACATATGCAAGATGGTGCGCAAGTCGCCACATCGTAGCTTGTAGGCTAAAAGAGAGCCACCGTCGAATTTGACTCTCTCTATTAGTTCCTTCTCTCTGCTTCTTGTTCTCTAATACAGTATTCGAAAATCCAAAATATATTTATAACATTTTGCGTACCACATTTAAAAATATAAAAGAGCCACAACATTTTGGTCCAAATAAAAAGTAGATGGTCTAAATCACTTTTTCTACTTAGGATATTATTATGATTTATTGTAGTAGGATACAATATTATAATTTGTGTCATTGTAGGTACTCCAATTTGCAAACTATAAAACAACACACCTTTAACACAAATTAAACACTCAAACACCAAATTGCTGTAGGCATATCATTTACATACATATTATAGGTTTCCTTTATTTTAACCACCGGATGTGTCACATGCTTATCTAAATAGCGCCACTATTCGAAAGCATTAATTAACTCATTTGGCTTTCGTAACGTGCAAACATAATGTACTTATCATGAAATGTTGGTATTAATTTATTGCAAGTACCTGCTTTGCGGTTAGATATACCTCATTAATGAGAGTTTAGAATGTTGTGTTGACTATATGATAGCAGCATATTAATTACCTAACCACAATTAGTAACAAGTACATAACTGTCGCGAGTTTTCACCTCATAAAAATGTCGGTGATGATGGCTTTAAATAAGATAACATACATTACAGTCCGTAACATTTGGATAGCCTCACACATAGTTTATTCAACAATTAACTGTTTTATGGTACTTCTTTGAGGCCTAATTAGAAAATTTGTATTTAGTAGCAAGGTAGAACACGGTTACTAGTATTAAGAAACGTTTTGACCAATTTCCAAAGGCTAAAGGAATTTTCTGAAATAATTTTGTTTGCAGTCACCAAAGATCGAATTATTTTATGTAACATTAGAATAGCCTCACAGTAATTATATAGTAGAAATAAAGAAACCATTGAATAATTTTTTCAAAGAAAATGATTTGTATTAACATATTTTCTGTAGTTAACACGATATATTATAAATTTTTTAGAGTACTCGCTTGTTTTGAATTACGTTAAAAATGCGATAATTTAAGGAATCATATCCGTGGCAATGCGATAGAGTAGCTTATGTTAAAAAAAAACAGGTTTCGAGAAAAACGCACTTTTGTCTTCAATCTGTAATAAGAATTAATGTAAATTTGTTTTAGGAATTACAAGATAACTTTTCAACGGGTAATGATTTCAAAATGGAGTTTGGACAGAAAAGTTATAGCTCTCAAATTGCAGACTACTAACAACTATCGAAAAACTGAAAAAACGCTTATGTCGACATAAGCTACTCTGTCTTATTGCCACAGATATTATACAAAATCAAACAATCGCAAACGATTCCTTAAAAATCTAGCGAAATGTTAACCCTGGCCACTATAAAAGCTATAAAAGCTACGATGAACTTTATACTTTTCTTGTGTATATCCTCCCACTTCCATAAACCTTGCGTATTTGAAAACCCCAAACATTTTTAATGAGGGTGAGGTGCACTTACTGCAGCGTTTTCATACAATCTGTTTTATCTTTTTATTTTATTTTAAAACAATTTGAATTATGGTTCAGTTGTAATACAAAAATAGATTGGGTTAGCAAAAATAAGTTGTTTATGAAGTAAATATATTTCATTTGCGAAAGATATATTAGATATGCATTTATATTCTAGAAGGTATGTGGAAGGGAAAAGGTGTGTATCCGATTAGGATTGGATTATGCTAAGTGTGCACAATAGCGTGGGAATCCGTTGTTGCAAAAGTATAATGTCCTGTCAGGCAAAAGGGTATTCGGAGTAACGGTTTGGATGATCTCCATTAGTATAGGAATAATGTGCCGACTGCCGTTAGGGCAGGGGAGTGTGGGAGGTGCTCGGGGTAATGGTTTGGGTGACGTCTCGGACGTAACTGTGTAATAAAATGATACTCCATTCACATACCATAAATCAACCCTCACGGCTGTGATAGCGATCAAAAAACAAAATTTCTTTTCTTTAATCATGGAAGTAGTATAGTAATATCCATCCGGTGCGTTTAAGTTAAACTTTTTTTTCAACTAAAAAGATAATTTCTTGCCCATCGTTTAAAGGTTTGCTGCGCCTCAGCATTCCATGGCATTCGATATCTTGCTAAATTAAACTGCTTTTAAACATTGCATTGTTAAACGGGTGTTTTTTCTTCAGCTTTAAGTGCTTTAGGTAAATGGCAATTTTGAAAACCCGACTTAAGGTCATTCGTCAAGTTATAACCCAGTTCCGTGTTTTAATTTGTGCAGAGAGTGGTTTATTATATTATTTTCGTCATTTGATAGATAAAAACGATTTGATAAAAAATTTGCATATCAATTTGGGACTTGGATCAATTTGCTGACCAATATCTAAAACGTTTTGTCAGTCCCTACTTCCAATACCCCTTTGTTTCTGCAATTTCTGTAGCCGTTAATTAATTTTATCTTATACCCATTTGAACTGTTAAATCTGAAAAAATCACAAAACATAACTCTCTTTTCTATTTTAAGATTTGTATATTTAATTTTACTGTTAACATTTAGGTTTTTCTAAACAAGCTTGTCGATTTGAAGGTAGATATGTATAATGTACATATATTCAGAAATGAAGTATTTTGGATCTTGTTTTCTAAACAGATATTCAGATAACATCTACTATTTATTCTAAAGTAATATTGAATTAGTTAAAGAATTTCACAACAAAAATGACGTTCATAAAATGAATTTAAGTCAAAAATTCCCTTAGAATATTTTCTATCATAATATTATAATATGGCATCCCTATAATTCAATTGTGGAAATCTTAATTTTTCAAACAACTTGTCAAATGCAGGAAGAAATACGAAAAACTCTTGCTTGTTGGAAAACAAAGTAACTTTTCTACGAAGGTACATTTATAATGTGTGTCTTAAGCTACCGGGGTATTTACACTTCTAAAAGAGGCAGACCTTTTTTTTGTTTTTGAATATTTAATTTACTTGAAGAGAAAAAGAACTTCCTATATACCTACTTCTTAATTTGCATTTTAATACCGAAGTAAATAAAATTGCTAAGCTATATCTCCAATCTACATTCATATAATATGTACTGTGACTGTCAAAGGGAAAAGAATAAAGAGAAAGGTATTGACTAAAGGTAGAATTTTTAAGTTTTTAATTGAGTTTGCAAACGAAAAGAGTTGCTTTATATTAATTGAGTTTTTAAGTCAGGGAATATTGTAGCTGATTGAAATAATGTTTTATTTTTATGAAATTTTTAAGAGTACTTATCTTTATATCTTTTAAATACTTATTACTCGTCTATATACTTACATAAATATTTTAGATACAAATATTTTGTCGATACATATATAAGGTATACTCCAGGTAGGTATATTCAAATTTGTTTAAAACAACTTTTGTGCAAACTTTTTTTAAATATACGTCAGCACACCTTTTTTCTCCAACCATTATATATAGGAATCGTTATGAATACATTTTTGAAAGATACAAAACTAAACGAAATTGTGGGCAAATGAACCATTTTGTTTGTATGTCTTATTATACGTGTGCAATTTTGTAAGTAAACTCTGATTAAACTGAAAAGATGCCTTTAAAATTTTAATATATGAATGTAGAATCCCGGAAAGATGAACGGTTTTATAAGATGCAGCTCGGAAAGATGAACGAAATATTTCCACTTTTCAGTGTTAAAAAAGATGAAAGGTTGAAATTTAGTACTCGAGAAGATGAACACTTTATTCCCAACATAATTTTTTACTGTTTCTTTGCCTTTAAGTTCCTCTTGAACAGTACCTACTTTGGGCCTTGTTTTGACTTGTTATGTAAATAATATTTAATGTTTTTATTTATAAAACTATGTATATCTTTTTTCTTAACCAAATGTCGATGCTCGAAAAGATGAACAATTTGAAAAGATGAACGGGCCCTGTTTTATATCTGTTCATCTTTTCGAGATTCTACTGTATATGAATTTGTTTGGTTTTTCCGCATGAATCCTCCACTGAAAACCTTATTCTTAAGTTAAATATGTTGTTTAGATATTTTTGTTCATAGTTAGCTAACTCTGGTTGATTCATTTTAATTTTTCAAAATTAAGTTTTCAGACATAAAATTAAAAATCCAAATTGGGAACTTATATATGATTTTAATCGAGACTAAGCTCTGGCATGTTCATAAAAATGAGATCTCGGAGATCTCAGCAATCTCTGTTATCCATGAATAGGATTCCTCAGCAAGATTTATCAGCTTTATTGTTGTCGAAATTTTGAGGAAAAAAAATCTTGGATTCGCTTGCGCACTTTTTAAGTGATAAAAATCTCTGGGACTATATATATTTGTTTTTAATTTGACACTTCAAACTACAAAAAATTATTATAGTTTGACTATAAATGTTAATAGGTAGCGCTGCGAAGCGTAGCAGATTTCGTAGAGTATATTAATCTTGTTCATATTACCTGACAAAGTCCCATTTTTATATTAGGTAATTTGAATTTTTTATTTTTGTTCATTTAGGCTTAGGCCCAAATTTTTAAGGATATTTCATAATCCAGAAATTTTAGAGGAAACAAAAAGCGTCGGAATGATTTGTTTATAAAATAAAAAATTCAACAATATTTCCAATTTCATGATTATTGTCTTGTTTGTCACTTCTTTTTTCAGATTTTACAAAGTTTCGAAGGTCGTTAAGTTAACTTCTTTAGTTCTAATCTTTTACTGCTACAAAATTTAAAAAGTAGCAAAAGTTTTGTGTCCTCTCTTATTATAGTTTTATAGTACATTTAATATATTGCCATATTCGCTTAATAATTGAAGGTCTAGAAAAAGCCATGATTTATTGCACCATTATTATTCAAACATCTATTTCAAAATTTTCTGGCTATTTGATCCTCCCTTTTTTAAATAAAAAAGTTAAAAAAGTATTCGTACCTAAAACTATTTAAATTCATAAAATATTGAAAATAATTTTTGACTTTTGTCCTTGGAAAAAACTCCAAAATATGGTTTGCCTCTTTTTATTTCGATGAATACAAAAAAAAAAATTGTTTGAATGATGAGACTCATGGTTAAGATTTGTTAACATCAATTATAACGTCGTAAAGTGAGGCAAGTAACGTGTGACACGAAACGTATTTCATGTAAGGCTCAAGTTTTTAGTTTACCCTACTGCCGGCATAGATGTTTACACACGCACAAAAAAACAGTTCTGCAAAATGTAATATAAAATAAACTATACTTAAGAGTTCCAGATTGAAAAATTGTAACAAAATCAGCCATCAATAGCCGGCAATAATTATTTACTTATATTTTAAAGTTTTTTTTTTTTTTTTATTAAGAATATAAAAATTATTTATTCCGAAACTAAGCACTAAAATAACTTCATTTAAAAACATAATTAAAAAATGGCTTAAAAAAAGCTATCAAATAATTTTGTAAGTGTTGCCGTTATGTTTTTAAGTTTATTTTTCATTTTAAATTAATTTTTTTTTACATTTGCTCCTCCCACCTAGAGGAATGGATTTCTAGCTTTAAAAAAAGATATAACATGCCTTTGTAAGTGTTGCTATTGTTTTTTTTTTTTTATTTTAAGTTTTTTTTTTGGAAATTCAAGAGAAGAGAAAATTCATAAGCTCGAGCTCGATTTTCCTCAAAAATTACACATTTGCTAATAACCCCTCTAAAGAATTGTGAAAGAAAAGCCCATTTTTTACATATTATGTAGGACTGGGCTAGTGGTGCCGCTTAGGGAATGTTAAAGTCGTATATATGACAACAATTTTCTTAACAAACAGTACCTGCATGGCTCAAAGTTACAGATGAATATTTTTGACATCAGAAATCCACTATTGATGAGCCAGAAGTCCGCAAGAATTTTCTGTTGACTCTTAGGGCCAGTTTCACAGTACACACTTAACAAAATAAGTGGCACTTAATTTAATCATTTTGGCACTTTAACCGCAGTTTTACTAACTGAGTAAGTGGAACTTAAGTGACCAACATGGGAGACTTAAGTCTCACTTATTCCGATAAGTTAACACTGTGAAATTGGGAATTAGTTTTCCATATTTGGCACTTAAGTGACACTTACTTCACTGTGAAACTGGCCCTTAGCCCACCAATTGGTGGACTCCCTAAGTCCCTGGATACATGGAGGAACACTTCTTCATAATCATAGTTTCCATTTTCATTGAAACCGCATGTATTTTTTTTTTTACATCAAACCAATACATACACATAATACTTATGCTTGTGTAGGTATGGAAGTGAAAAGAAAAAAAAAATTAAAAGCATATCAAATCTAAACAAAAAGAAATTTAATACGACGATGCGCTACCTCGATGATGTTATTATCACTGATGGTAAATCAAGTTCCGACAACAAAACGATTTATCATGTTTAAGGTAAATGAATGCAACCTATCTTTATGTGTATGTATGTATGTAGGTATATAATGACAAAAGGCAAAAATAGAAATCAATCATTTTTTGGAAAAGCAAAACTCCCTTAATTCGATGGACATGATGAAAAAAAGCAAACATGTCAACGTATCGTTTAACTTAAACGTCATAAGCACGAAACAAGGAAATACCAATGACGACAACGACACGATACGGCGTAGAAACGGCCCACGTATAATCGTTTTAAGTCAAGCCTACCCTTATATTATATATCTCTACTTCCTCTGACAGTTTGTTCACCTAAGCAAACTTAATTGTTGTGCGCCATATCCTTGAAATGGCACACATTCTGAAATTTGAAACATCAAGTCTTTGTGATTTGTCAAGTGCAATATCAATCAAAGTCCTTTCGACCTCTATGGGGATATATAGAAGGAAAAAAAATTTAAGGAATATAATTACATTACAACAAACATATACCTATACCTACTACCTATAGAGCAACAACAACAAAAAAAGAACAACCTATTTGAGGAAAATGTGGTTTCTCGGCCCATTACCCAGTGTTTGCTTTTTAGATTTGATTCCAATCTTAAACTCAGGGGAGGCCTCAAAATTGGAAACAGGAAAACCTCAAGAGTTTCTAGAGGAAATATTTGTTTACACTTTGTTAAAGTAAGAGAGGATGGACAGAAATATTTTTTTTTAGGAACAGAAATGGAAGCCCCCAATAACCATTGTTTGAACTTTTAAAGTTTTTGTCGGTATGAGTTTGAACAAATAAAATGCACTTCAAGGAAAAAAACATAACAAAATAATATTTTGACAATTTTTGTTCATATATTTCATTAAAATCTAAAATGGTTGTTTCAAAATAGAGCCAAAAATTTGTTTTATTAAAAACCCAAAATAGTTTCTTTGACAGCAATATACATGCAAAACACGTCCTTTTGGTTAAATTCTCACTCAAACAAAATCGCAAAGGTATGCAAATTTCATTTTTATGATTATCCCTATAATATCCCATTAACGGTGTTCCTCCATGTAATAAAAATAAAAGTAATGAAGAGCAAAATATTTTTATGACTAAAAAAAAAAAAAATAATAGGCAAATGTCTTAATATACACGTTATACACATACTCACATATATTTGGTGGTGTGTATACTTAAATGGTGGGTAAAACTATTTAAGTAAATGACTGTAGTGCAGTGTCACGAATAAGTAATAAAGTTTTAGTGAGATTGACATTCCTGACAAAAAGGACTTGCATTTTCATTTTGAAATTGATGTCTCTTTACTTTAAGTTCTAGCTTCGACAATTGAGGGCTGATATGAGGGGTTGCGATGTTTGAGTGGAAGTACTTACATTCATTATTTTAAAATGTTTGAAAAAAGTGGTAAAAATATAAATAAATTTATATTAATATAGAATGTCATAAACGTAAAAACACATTAAAGATTTTATTAAAATATTGATATTTTATTTTATCAGTAATGCAAACAAAAAGCCTAAAGTACCACAGATAATAGAGGAACGTATCTGAGCTAGTAGATACGTTACTTCATCACATAAAGTATTTCGTTCCGCAGTAGGTACTAGGTACGCTATTGGAAGCGCGAAATTGATAATTGTAGCAGAATATTCGGTGGATTCTTCATCAATATTTGTGCGACTTGACAATATATGTAGATAGCAAAAACAAAAACTTCCAATTTAATGATTAGGAATTCTAGTCTTGTTGGATATAGTTCACACTAGGAAATCTATGTAAGATGAACTGAACTTAGCGAAAATTGCGTATTGAGAAAGGCCCTCACTGGTCAACTAATGAGTACAATTGAGATCGCCGGGACGAAACGCTAATTTTTGTAAGACTTAAAGACCGTAAAAAGCTATTTTGAATCAATATGTGGATAGTGTTGTTCCAATTTTGGCGAATTCGTCAGGTTTACCATTTCCTGAAACATCCCTAGGACCCGGCACCCAGTTAAGGAATGATTTCGAATTTCTAGCTTCATGAAAATAATATGGTTCTCGTTTGCTCGATCTTCAGGTTTCAAACACTCTAAACATTGCCAACTACAAAGGCTTCAGTCTTATTAATATGTCTATAGGCAAGATCTTTTCTGCCATATTATGTGAACGCTTGAAGACGTTTGTCAAGTCTGGCCTTGAGACAAAAAAGTTAACCGTGGAACAAACATTCTCATAAGAGCAGAAGTTGCAACTTTTAGTCAACATGAAACTAGCGTCAACGAATCGGTGAATATTAGAAAAGTTCACCGTAGCGTGGGACGTGATAAGCGTAACTTAACTATATCAACGTATATGCTACAAAATCAGAAATAGCCGCTAGTAGGTGTGACAGAAGGACCGTTTATAGAATTACCAAAGAGCTCACAGGTGTCCACAGCTCTAAACAACATTATGTTAAAAAACACAGACGAATCCCTGCTAGTTTCGAACGAAGATAAGGTCAAAAGTTCCAAGGAACACTATTCTGCTGTTTTCGTCAGTGAAGTGAACCCAACGTCCAATGACCCGCCCGAAGCAATGAGGTCCCTAATACGCACGTTATTCTCCAGTAAAGAGGAAAATCATTACCGCAATAAAAGCACTGAAGAACAACAAAGTGGTGGGATTGGACGCACGGTACTCCCGCAGAGCTCTTAAGAGCAGCCCCAACAACATGGAATAAGCTATACTGCACCCACTCAGAGTGCCTGAGAAACAGAGAGCTTTCCTGAAGATTGGAAAAAGGAAATTAGTGTTAAGCTCCCAAAAAAGGAGATCTTACGAAGCATGAAAACTTGAGAGAAATATGCGTGCTGTCTGCAGTAGCCAATATAAAAGCCAGAATAGTATTGGAGCGAATAAAACAACACCTCGAAGACTCACTCGATGCCGAACAAGCACGATTCCGCACTGGAATTTCCTGTGTGGACCACATACACCTTGCGGATCATCATTGAATAGTGCTTTGAATATCGATCACTACTTCACCTGCTGTTCATCGAAATCTAAAAGGCGTTCGATAGTGTAAATAATCATAATTGGCTTGCTTTGCGCGGGAGGGGCAACCCAGATAAATTGATTGCTATTATCAAGGCTTACATATGATGGATCCGAATGTCACGTTTTAGGTAAAGAAAGGTTATCAGAGCTGTCTTAAATCCAAAATGGGGTTAGGCAGGGCTGTATACTGTCATCAATACTGTTTCTATTGGTGATAAGTGATGTACTGCACGCAGCTTTTTCAACTGAAAATGTAGGAACTCAGTGAACTCTGTAATTATACCTCAAACATCTGGACTACGCGGACGACGCACGTTTGCTTAATCTCTCATGTAGGATCATGGATCTGCATCAATTGACAACAAGGGTGGAGAGATAAGCTGAAATCGTGGGGATAAGGATCAATAAGGCAAAAATTAAAAGTACCATCCTTAGAACTTCCTCACCTTTTCAAAAAAAATATTTGCTTTCGGGAAAAGCAGTACAGATGGTTAGAATTTCTAATATCTTGCGAGTATTTTCTCTATTCGTGGCGTAACTGAACTGGATATACCTGAACAGCTGAGACGGGAAAACAAATGGCTGCATTCGTGAATGCGATCCAAAATATGTATAGAAACAACTCTATGAGCTTAAAGACCAAGCTACGACTCTTCCGCTCCAATATTGAATCCGTGCTGCTTTATGGTTGCAGCACTTGGAAAGTCAAATTCGTTGTTACAAGAAAGCTGCAAGCGTTCGTTAATAGATGTCTTCGAAACATCTTGAAGATTTTCTGGCCAAACAGTATCTTCTTTCAATGATGAACTTCATGGGAGAACAAGTCAGGAACCCATAGACCATCTATTATACGAAGACGCAAGTGACAGTGGATTGGACATACCTACCTACTCTTCGAAAAGGCGTAGTGGTCTTCCCCCCTGTCCATGCCCATCGGATTTCTTGTAACGTTATGGTAGATATAAGCTTTAAATTCGGACTAGCATTGGCTAGCAGCTTTGTATTTCAAGAACTTTATTGACGTTTCATGTGAAAATTTCAATCAATTTCATACATTATTCTGACACTTCTATACATTTTACATTCTCTAATGAAATTTTGAGTAAGGAATATTAAGATTGCCTAAATATAAGAGAGGATTTCATTAACTTCTTTACCATTAGTTTATTTGTTGTATTTACGATATCGCTTTTCAAAAACTAACAACTTGTTCCTCAGTATAAAACCTGCATTTATAACATCAATATATGAATAAAAATAGATCTTCACATACATACAATATAAAATATTTCAAGAAATTTTATCTAGTAATTCATTTTAACATATCCGAGGCAAAGAAAAAAAATGTCTGCCTTATTTATCCCCTGAAAAAAGTAAGAATATCACAAAGTATCATACCATTGCATTGAAATAAAGGTATATACATACACGGTACGGTAGAGTGTACACCGAACCGAAACAACAACTTTAATAGGTTCTTTTAAAATCTAAAGAGACAATCAAGAAAATAAATTCGTTCAGTCGTGGACTACCTGACACAATGAAACACAAATGTTTCTTGAAGCATTAATCTTGTCTCCTATAATATTATCTCAACCGTGTGTGAAAAACTGCAACATTGTTGCTTATAACGAAGAGTTGAGTTGGCAAACCACACCATCATTGATGATGGCTGGTGAAGATATTTTCAGGCGAAGTCGTGTAATTTCTGAGACACAATTAAAATCTCATCCTGATATTTTTAGAATACTAAAAATGATTTTATAGAGAAGGTGTAGACAAAATTACGCGTTACGATTAATCTTTCGTAGGTGCCTATAAAAAATCTACCTAATCAAAAGACTAGCTATATGCTATTTTCAAGATACAAAAAATGCTCATAAAAGGTCAATAAGTTTTAGTAAATGGTCTGTAAAAAGCATTTTTTGTGAATTGTTAAAGTTTTTTTTATTACACTATCTTAGGACCTAATTAGAGGAATTTTAATTTTGACAAAATGTTTAAAAAAAAATATCGTCGACCAAATTACGATATCTGACATTTTAGGTGGCATACTCCTGTTTTAAAAACTCAACAATGAGGTGTTAACATTTTCGAGTGATCTTAAAAAACAGAAAAAAAAAATTGTCCATCGCTGACCAAATATTAATTCTAGTTCAACCTTCCTGTAGCCTTTCAAATAGTTGGTACCTAACTACTTGTTTTTTTTTTATGCCACAAATGAGGTGTTTAGATTCCAGAGCCCTCCACTTTAAGACTTTATACGAAAAAATACCCCTGACTTTTTGTTTTAATTTTCAGTCGAAATTTAATATTTTATTTATTTTATTTCAAGAAATAGAGATACCTTCAAGGAAACAAAATTACCTATACAAGGGAGTTAATTCCAAAGTAAATACTTAAACAAGAACAAATAAAATGAATAACTTAAACAACAAAAAAAATTCTTAAAAGTCTTTCCATACATTGCGTTTATTTAGCAAATAAATATAAAATTCACAAAAGAACAAAATTAAACACTGAACTTCTTAATATTCTGTTTCGGAATTTTAAGTAAGTACATATAAGTCTTTTGACTTTTTGAAAATTTTAAACAAAGAAAAATGTGCCTTCACGCGAATAAAAAGTCCTTATAGAGGAAGAAGAAATAAACCTTTGTGTGTGCATAAACTCTTAAAAATTCCTCAAGAACATCAAGAAGGTATTTTTATTTTAACTTTTCCTATGGCATCTCGCAGTCAACAGTGAGTATATTTTTATTATTTACCCAAGAAGGTAAGTTAACTTTCTTATTTGATTTCTTTCTTTAAGGAACCTGCTGCCTGGGGTGATAGGTACATGCGTACCTATACCTCTCAACAAATTATCTATGCATGCAGTATCTGTTTGTATAGAAATAAAAGTTTTGAAAAGAAAGAATTATTTAGATTCTGTTTAACAAATTTAATTTTCAAAAAGAAGAAACAATGTATAAGTAGGTATTTAAGTAAGAAACAGCGTCAAAACATTACTTCAACAGTAGTAAAATTACTCCAATTCTAAAAAAGAAAATAAATATACTACAATCACTCCGCTTTTTAAATATCTTTTTTTCAACACCGACAAATTCTTAAGCCAAACCACATAAAATTAAATGACAGCACTGATCACTCTCAATTTTTAAAACCAAATCGGACTATAAATCTAAAATTTAACTATTTCACATAAGAGTTGTACGATTAATGAAATAATCTATGTTCAGTGAACGTTGGAAAACGTGAACCCCCCAAAATGTGAACTACCCCAAAACGAGAACACTGTATTTTTTACATTGACTGCTCTAAAACGTGAACAAATCTAAAAGCTCTAAAACGTGAACAGATATTTTTCCAACATTTTTACGTCAAAATGCACTGAATTAATTTTTAAAACTTCGGGGAACCCTATAATATTAAGAATGCGTAGTATTCGGGGGGATCCCATAATATTCACAATGCGTTCCTATATAGTATTTACGTATTTGGTACCATACGTGCGTGTACGTATTGCTATCATCCCTTATTCAGTTAAAATATTTAACAAGGCTTTGGAATGGTGTGCAGTTAAAGGAGTACTTAGACGCCTAAGAGAAAATGCAGTTGTGCAAATGTTGGGAAAAATACAACAGATAAAAATTACAGAATTTTTTTGTTAAATAAAACTATTATTTTGTTAATGAGCCGTAATAGTGTGCGTAAATATGCAATATTTTTTCATGAATTTAAGCAAAAAGAAGATAAAATGGAAGAAAATGTGTTTTATTTTAAGAGCAATAGTAAGCCAATACGGTAGGAATACAATTTAAATCATAAAATGTTACTTTCCAAAATATGAACAATCTCAAAAACATGAAAACCCTCGGTTTTAATTAGTTCACGTTTTCCAATGTTCACTGTATTTCATTTCATCGTACGTCCGAATTTGGGCTAATCTATTGTTGCGGGAAAATTGTTTCAGAGGAAGAAAACAGCAGGTTACTCCACAAAAAAAAAATAAAAAAGGAAAGTCAGGTGGCAATTTATAAAAACAAAACAATGAGACTTCCGATGAAGAAGTTGAGTCAATAACTGAAGAGAGAGAGGTAGATTACGCATTATTTAATTTGAAACGAGGGAGCAGTATTACGCTGAAATATTCTGTGTGTCCTGTTTTCGATTCATGTTGTTCTTGTTATTTAGAATATGAAGTGTCTCTAAAGTGTACCGCTTGGAAGTGTGGGTTTCTCTTTGGAGAACTTGGACACCGTCAAAGTCGGGAGAGTGGGCACTTTCAATTACATGGCTGGCGAGTGCAGTTTTGGCTGGATTATTGGTGTTTATGTCGGACCTATGATTTGACATTCTTTGACGAAGAAATTGTTTTGTCGTCCCAATGTAACACAAGGGGCAAGGTTCACCAGTCTTGACTTTACAATTGATCTTATAAATTACATCCGTACATTTGTCCTTACCAGGTTTTACCTTCAATTTGGTAAAAAGATGTCCAAGTGTTTGGTTGAACTTAAAAGCTAAACGAACATTTTAAAGATTTTTGTTGACCATCTCTTTGAAGTTTTTGGTTAAACTTTGTGCATAAACAACACTTTTGAAGAAACCATCCGTAGAATATTCGCATTGTTGGCGGTGGATTTTGTAGTTGTATTTTGAAAACAAACTCCGAATGGCTCCAGCAGGATACCCGTTATCATTCAAAATGTTGTCGAAAAAAGTAAATGTAACAAATCTTGTTTCATTGCTAAAATTATTGTGACCAAAACAGCCGAAGGAAAACATATTTTCCAATCAACATAATACAAATCAAATTGGTCAATAAATCTACACCTCCATAACTTAACTATCCCAAAAACTAAGAATTTTTGGTTTTCTCGACACAAGACGTGCCACTCATTGACAGGTGCAAGTGAGTTAAGTTTCACTTTATACCGACAGTCTCAGAAGGCAACATTGGCTTTTGCATTAAATTCCATGTGATTGATTCCCCAATGAACAATGCTGTTTAGATAAAAATTTAATGAGCTTATCATATATTCACATTGCAGTTCCATATCCAAAAAGTAGGCAAGTAAATATGAGAACGAATATTCAAACGAAATCACCAAAATTGGTGAGATAAGTTATCCGCTCATTGTAAAATGTCATTTAAGGCTAATACACGTTTATTATTTTAAGAATTATAAGTTAAAACATGTGTTAGTGTTGTTTCATATCTATTTGGTGATTATTAATTTTAATCGTCAGCGAATCATTGAAGTGGATTGGAAGTATTGGCCGAAATAAAAACAAGAAAAAAGGTTGGAGACAAAACAGATAGATCTTATTTGAATTCAAAGGGGTATAAAGAGTATTCCACGCATTACTATATTTTACATGTAGATTGTAGAACAAAATTCAAATAGATGGTTTTATAATTACAAAAAACAATTAAAGCTACATTATAAATATTAAAAGCAGTAATTTAGTGCTTAATTTACTTCAAATTATTGGTAGGAAACCTTTTTTTGAACCTTTTTTCGAAACATATTGTACCAATAGTATATGACTCAAAACATAATTTATAATCAATAATGACGGCTAAATATTTTATTTCCATTACTTGCTCTACTATTTTTTGATCTAACATTTTCATTTAAAACCATGCATTTAGTTTTTGACACATTCAATTTTAGTTTGTTACCATTAAGCCATATACATATTTAACTTTTCAAGGTTTTCGTTGATAAATCTTTCACATTCCTGAGTACCTAGTTTCAGCTTCAACAAACTAAAATGAACCGTCTGTAAACAGAGCAAGCTCGCAATTTTGAAAGTTTCGTTCATATTGTTGATAAAGCAGTTAAAAAGTAGTGGTCTAAGTATTGAGCCTTGAAGTACCCCAAATTCAATCGGCTCAGGATCAGATGAAACCGCATTGATTTTGG
The DNA here is from genome assembly GCA_929447395.1 of Epistrophe grossulariae. NCBI lineage: Eukaryota > Metazoa > Arthropoda > Insecta > Diptera > Syrphidae > Epistrophe > Epistrophe grossulariae. Next base: position 143,058,503 of record OV839567.1, on the reverse strand, counting down.
TTTGATGAGTACGACTCAATTAATAACTTGTATTTGGAAACTGTAGGTATACCTTCATCTAACGATTAATTGATTATTTTTAAATGTAGAACCGATTACACTAAAAGCATCGAGGGGTATTCTGAACATAATAAATCACTTTCTTTTTTATTATTCAACGGTTTAATTGTATTTATTTATTAAATCATGAATCGTTATTAAATTAAACTCGAAGATATTTTCAACAAGAAAGTTGATTTGGTTTACAATTTACAGTATCAATTCTATTATTGATTATTTTTATAATTTTGATAAACAATAATATTAAATCGGTTAGCTAAATTCTTTGTCATCGTCAAATTAAAATTTTTCATTTCACTTTTCTTTTCGGGCAGCACTAAAGATTTTAAGATTCTCCACATAGATTTTTGATTAGTCCAGTTTGATAAAGTTCTTTTTGTAAAATCATTTTTCGCACGATTAAGTTCTTTAAAATACCTATATATTTCGAATATTTTTAAAATTACACCAATCATTCAACTATCTGTAAAGATTGTTTTACTTTTAGAGTAACTTTTTGTTGTTTGAGCGCATTTAAATTTTGATTAAATCACGATTTTTCATTTTTTTTTTGAAGTGTTTGACGGTTTTAAATTGATTTAGTACCATGAAAATCTTACGTATACGCGTAGGTATTGGGGAATATCTGTTACAGTAGGAAAATTTATACCACTTTTTTTCAAACGCTGATATTAAATTTTCTTTATTTACTTGTTTTTTTTTTATTAACTTTTGATTCTACACAATATAGTGTTTCTCTAAGTGAAAGTTTTAAACAAATTGCTTCATGATTTGCGATATCAAATTTGCTCTTAACATTAGCTACCAACTAATCTATTACAGTCGTATTTATTAAATTTTTGTCTACTTATACACTGTCTATAACTATTTTCAAATTGGTGGAAATATGCTTTTTTAATAAAAATAAATATCACATTATTCACTGCTAAGACAATCTATACTCTTGTGCCTAAGTTAGCCAGCTATATAAGATAACAATAAACAAAATTTTTGAACACATTTTCCAAAGTTGGACAGTTGTCTAAAGTTATAGACAACGTTTATAAATAACACTATTAATGATTTAGAGGTTATCTGCGTACAGCAATTTTCAGTTGAGAGTTGTAAGTCACTAGGCCTGAGTCTCCACTATAGCCATCAGCAAAAAACTAAGCAATCTATAGTAAAAAATCAATAGCAGGAATGGGTTATTTTTATTGTTATGTTCAGAAAAATGAGATCTCAAATGATCTCAGCAATCTCAGTTATCCGAACAAGATTCCCTCAAAACTGAGAAATTTTGCTGTCAAAATGCTCAGGAAAAAAATCTTGGATTCGCTTGCTCAATTTTTCACGGAGCAAAATCTCAGAGAACTTATTTTTCTGAACGCGCCAAATTAATAGCAATAAAAGTAGTATAATGAGAATAACGAAATAGTATATTAAGCAATACTTTAGAAGCTGTTCTTAACCTTTAATATGAATAAAGTTTAGTTTGATTTATATCATGTAACAGACTATTTTCATCTAAATAATAACCGAACCTATATACGATTTCATTAATTCATTTTAATTTCTTTTAACAGTAACATATCACATTTAGCTAAAATAGGAAAAATCTTTCTAAATCCCAAAACTATTTATTTATTTTTTAAAATATTAAATTAATATCCAAACAGCAACCATAATGGTAAATGTGTGTGTTTCTCACTTCACTCATCAAAACTCAATAAAGCTATAGGTATCTACCTAGATCTATCCTTGATAATATAATTTAATTTGCTCCTTTCACCTATATGCTTTTATCACTTAATGACTTTAGCACAAAGTAAAAAAGGTACATTTTCTGACCTTATTTGTTTTGTTCATACCAAAAGTTTCGAAACTTTTAACGTAGATATATACGAATGAAAAAGTGACTATAGGACTTTCTTAATTCGAATATCTTTCTACCTTGAAGTACATATATCGAACATACATATGCATGTGTGTAGAACGTACATCCATTCCATCCAGCAGGAGCTCACAGTAGCTTACCACAGAAATCCCACAGGAGAGGTTCAGTTCAGGCAGACATCGCATTCAATTTGCAACATAGCCACATGATACACCACCGCACACCATGTGTGGGTGTCGCATACGTGCGAATGGAAATTGTGGTCGATTCGTCCAGAAATGAAAAGCAACACGAGGAGTATTTCTTTTTTTATTTTTTTTTTTTGGAAAAAGGTAGTCAGGTACAGTGATGCCAGACTTTGGGAGCAGGTTTTCCCATATTGATACTCAAGAATTCCCTTTTATACCACGTCTTTCTGATAAATATCCCACAATTATCCCTTGTCGAAAAATTAAAAAAAAAATCAATATTTCCTTGTAATTTATAAACAAATTTTCATGCCGCATTGGCAGAAACGTTAAAAATTTTAATTGAATGCATAAGTTTAATCTTTTGCAAAAAAGAAAAACAAAAATAAAATCACAGAAATTAATATGAACAACAAAAAAAGCAATAAAACTCAAGTGTCATTTAATTATTCATGCTCAAAAAGAGAGAACAAACTTTCCAAAATATTGTTCTTGTCGCTCATCGAGCATAGTTTTGCAGAACAAAAACTAGAACGACAGTAAGTCGCCCGAGTATTGTTTTGTCGTAAACGCCAAGATGCACTTTTTTAAAGTGGGTATGCAGTTCTATGTTTTCAAAGGTCCTCTTTCCATTTCTGAAATCAGATTTGACCTATCATTTACCGTTACTGAGAAAATCAGTATGCATTTGTCGTATATCCGCACAAAATAACTCATCCCTTAGTTTTGTTTTGTCGTAAACCCCAAATTTTGGCATATAAGACAAAATATCCATGTATTTCCGCGATATTTTTTTTAATATTGTTTTGTCGTACGTATATAGGATTAACTGCATTTTTTTTAGTTACAAATAAAATTATTAAAAATCAACCGCATCACTTACAATGTCATGTTATGCCTTTTTTAAACCTAAAAATGCATCCATTAATTCTGTTTTAAAATTTTTTTTTATGCAATAGTTTTGGAAAAATTAATTTTCAAACTCAAATTTAAAAAAAAAATGAAGAAAGTTTTTTCAAACTCATTTTGTTCAAAATTTTACATTATTTTCTAGTCATTTTGTTTTTAATATTCAACTCTCGTATCAATTTGTATTCAAACACTAAAAACCAGATGTTAAAATGTCTTCTAGTTTAAAAAAAAATCGTAAATCTCGCTCAGTTCGGTATTGCATTCAACTAACGCATTTGTGTTCACTTTGTCGTATGTGTATGGGGATCGAACAAAGTACTGATTTTCGTGGCGTATACGACAAAATGATCTTGGAGATAATCCTCTATAGATTAAAAACTAAAACCGTCTCAACAATCTGGAATACCTTAATCAAAAGAAGATTTTCCACACAAAATTTTATTAAAATTGTAGAAAACTTCATCGGTCAGTTTCTTTTTCATTTAAACGCGAAACGTAAAATGCGATTTCCCAAAATTGCTCAAATGGTTTATACGACAAAACAATTCTCGGACGACTTGTCTGTTTTCGTTTATGGTAAAAAAAATTTCGTTTCGCATCTGTAGCGTACTAGATTTTAGTAGGTAGATCAAAATCAAAAGCAAAAATGGAAATGAACAGATTCAGATATTTAAAATGAGTTCGTTATATGCATGACATCGTTTTATTCGACCATAGCTGAATACAACTTTTGATTCTTAATAAAATGAACAATTTAAAAAAAAATTGAGCAAACACTAAAATCCCTTATTTTGTACTATGAGATTCTTAAAATCCCTTTTAGCTTATTTTAGACGTGAAATTCCCACAAAAAGGGATAAATCCCAGGATCTGGCGTCACTGGTCAGGTACTGAACGGACTCAGGAGGCAGTAAGTTTTTGTTTCTCACATGGGAGAGGTTTAAGGACTTTTTCTTCGTTTTTTTTTTTAAACTTTTGGTAATAAAATTCAAATAATGTTTTATCAACTTATTTTTGTGTAAGAAAACTTGAATAATTCATAATTTAATGATGTAAGTGATCTTTCTTTAAATATTTAAAATAATTATTATTCGACCAAAAGCTTACAAAATTTGAAATTGATGTTCAAAAACGACAAGGCAATGAAAGTATATGTTAACACTTTTGGTTCTGAAAAAATTAAGCTATAAATGCACATTTCTAAAATCTTACAAATTGCCCTTCTACAGAAATTGAGCAACTGATTAATTTGCTTATAAATCGTGTTCATACTTCTGAGCTTGTGAATATTTCTGAAAACTGAACTGCCTTAATTCCAATTCGATTTCTTTCGGATTTGGACATTTCATCTGCTGAGGAGAAATAAACTCGACAAAGGTGTTTTTAGAAGGTAGCAATTTTTCCGTTGTTGGAAAAACACAAGGCCCTACTGCAACATTTAGAGAGTTTACCTGTTCCTTAAGAGAATTTTGTGTTGTCCTGATTCGTGAACGACTTTTTGTCGTTGTCCTGAAAGCAATTCTATTTTTCAAAGAATGTGTTGAGTTTACTTTCTTAATTTTTCTTTTATAAATTCGCTATAAGTCCTACGTATAACAAACAAACCTCATATAGCAGCCCATATTTATGAACATTTTTATGCACGTTTCCATTACGAAATTGAATAAGGCACTTCAGTGTGACTTTACGGAATTAATATCCTGATATAATGTTGATGTTGTTGTTGTTGTTTTAGTCTGCACACACGTTAAACAATATTAGCTAATATAATTTACCTCTCATCTAATACTGCAGACTTAACATCATCATAGATATAGCTTAGCCTGAGTGTGTTTATTCAAGAATTATGATATGACTGCCAATATTTACAACTTTAATCACATACACAAAGAGATGAATGAATCCTTATGCCAAAGTATATATCAAAACAAGCCTATATAGTCGTATAATAATGTCTTCTAATGAATATTTTTTATTGGATTCAAATGTTCTGACAATATGATGCGGACTTCAGAGATAATTAACAATTTTTATATCCATAAAATCATAATATCTATATGAAAATGTTAAAAGTGTATTTTTATTGGGAGTTATATTGTTGGAGGAGTTTATTTTACCTTTTGTTTAGGGGAGAGACCAAAATGAATAATTTTATTTTTATGCTCCTAATAGAAATATTATTTTTTTTAGTACCTATATAGCTACACAGGATTGGGAATATTATTGAGGTTTGTTGTATAATGTTTACAAAAAAATGTTTTATAGGAAATAAAAGGAATTAAGATTAGATATTTTTGATTGATATATGTATATTTTGACTCATAAGGGTGTTGAATCTGTTGAGTCAGATGGAAGAAATATTAATAATATGTAATACATAGTAATAATAGTAATTTAGGCCATTTAAATACAACCTGATGAAGCAGCACTTAGTATATAAGAAGGAATAGAAGAATATAGGAAAGAATTTTTGCTGGCAACTAATCTGCTAATGGATACTAACTATAACAAACTCTCTAGAGCTAAGCTATCGAAATCTGAAAAAGAAATTCCCTTACGTGATACGACTCTTTTATATACCATTGCTGTATTTAAGATTTATTATCTTGTTATGAAAATTAAATAGGTCTCATACAGTTTTTTTATTTTAAAAGTTGGTCACTTTTCTCCCTTCAAAATACTTAAATATAGCTAAATTGCAGTTTTTCATTTGGAAATAGGATTATCGCCCATGTTCTGCATTCCACTTATTGTGAATTCACATGGCGAAATTGAATTTAGGTGTTCCACAATTCGTTCGAAATGCTAATAGTGAATTCTAATTTCGAACATGAAAATTGATGTTCTGCATTTCGGTTCATTCCGTTTTCTAAACGTTTTCAATCCACATTTTTGTGCGTTGTGAAATTGGTGCATTTGCAGATAGTTTTGTATGTTTTGGTACAAAATGTAAGCAAACTTTATGTTTTTGTTTATTTATTTATTATTATTTTCGTAGGAAACATAAGAACATACGAATAAAAAAATACAAAAATCATCAGAACCATTCATATTTAGGTATATTCACGCTGTCGCGTCGCGTCGGGCAGATTTTTTCTTGCAAAATTGTTCGGCTAATTTTCTCTTTCGAGTTCCGTTTTCTTTTTTCCCTTATAAATGCCAATAATAAAGAATTAATTTTCATCTTCAGTGTAATTTCACTTAAAAACACCATTAAAAATGGAGGCACCTTGCATTTTGACATTTCGAACTAATTGCGAAATTTTCGAAAACGAACGAATTGTAAAACATGGAATTTCAATTCACGTGAAATTGAAATGCGATCTCAATTCGATTTCATTCGAAATGCAGAACATGGGCGTATATAAACTTATAGTCTTATAAGAATCCTTTTGTGAAAATTCAGCTCAAAGCATAGTTTTTCGTAGGCTTTATAATCCCATAACAACACTTATATAAGAGGTTTAGTCTTTTCATAATACTTCCGCTTTATAAAGAGTCCATACAAATAGATAGAATTTTACCGTTAAAGTTTTTGGGAGCTTAATTAAAGAAACCAACTTAAATATAAAGAAACTGTACTTGGAAATAGGCATATTTCCAAAAAGAAATTAAATATGTTCTGGTATAGACCTCAAAGATTTCAGCTTTTTTAATCACTCTAAATTAGAAAAAAAAAAATAAAAAAAATAAGATAAGTGGGCGTGGCTTTGGATGTAGATAGAATTTAAAAAAAAATCAACTGAACAATGAATATTAACTTGGGTGTACCTCAAGGATCAATCCTTGATCCTATTCTCTTTTAAATTTATATATAAATTCTTTATTTGACCAACCTTTTGGGTGGTGTGGGTAAAGTTGTTGCACTTTTTCGCGACGAACCGAACAATTCTATTATTTAATTAATTAAACAAAACGAAAAAAACTAAAACACGACCGGCAACGACGATTATACCACGACTTTTGGTTAAACGAATGTCAACCAAAAGGAAGATGAAGGCAAGTTCGAATTCGAACAAAGTGCAACAGGTAGCACTTCCAATGCTACCACCACGGCTAGATCAAAGGGGTGGGTTACACCAATTAATTTGATGGTTCGAATAAATTATTTTAATCGATCAATTAAATTGATCGAAATGATTTTTGATTACCACAGGGGTGTAAGACCTGAAAAGTAAAAGGGCGCCAGCAATTTTTTTTTTTGAAAAATTAAAGGAAATTGCAAACCTTCGGAGCGGAACCGACGGTGAAAGCACTTTTAAATAAGAACAATAAATTTATATTCCCGAAATGGGATTTTAACTCTTTTTATTAGTTTTAACTGGTTTGCTTGGGAAACCTTTTAAAATAGGAGTAAAACCCAAGATCTTTTCAAGAACAAAAGAAAATAGAACAATGGAAATTTGAAATAAAGTAAAATGGACCGCTATTGCTTTGTCCCGAACGGACAAAAGAAAATATTAACGGGTCACGCGTCTCGTAATTTCGAGAAAATGTTACGGAACACAAGTCAACCGATTTCCTGATCTTTTTCCCAAAATTTTCTAAAGTAATACCACAACGGTTTGAATGTAAAATAATAAAACCACTATACTTAACTTTTTTTCCTCTGCCAACTATACCCTCTTTGATTTCTGTTCCCTTCTGTTTTTCCACTTTTTCTTCCTTCATCCACACTTCCTAATTATTTCTTCTCGTTTTTTCTCCTTTCCCTTACAAAATTTCTTGACTTTTTTTTTTTTACTTATAACACTCGAAATAAAATTCTTAAACTTTGACACTTTTCTCACTAATCTGCTTTCTTTCTTCGAAATATGATCTTAGTCTTTTTGTCATCAGTAAAGAAGTGATCCTTCCAGGGTTTTCGATGTCTGTCCAAACCTCTTCTTTACTCATCCCCCAATGCTTTCGGCCAATCGGAACGCGTGGACTTCGATCACGTCATAATTCAGCATCATACAGCTTATTTGCTGAAAAGAGCCGACGCTATTGAAATCCAGCCGTCCTACCTACTCACACATAACTCCCCGGCTTATGCACAGTCATCGCTGAATTCGCCGACCGCTGGTGTCACTTCCAGGGGCGGCAAACTCAATGAGCGTGTTCAGCCATTTTCCCACTATTTCTTTCGAGAAAGCCAAGCAGAAAGTTAAATACCAGGATTCAAGAATTCTACTTCGAATTAATGAATACATTAGTCCCCTCCGAATCTAGGATACAATAATATAACAAAAAAAATCGAGAAGAAATCGAAAATGATGGAAGAAACCTTGATTAAAGAATATGTATATAATTTCGAAGGAAAAGTTGGCAGTTATATTTTTATACGCGATTACAAAAAAAATAAAACTACGTCGGTGGTCTTGTGTTAGATTTTGGGGGGGGGTGAGGGATAAGCGAATAGCGTTCCATTTTGTACCATAGTGAGAAGTGAAAATGAATATGTATGTTGGGCTCTCGGCCATTCTCAAAATGAGTTACATCTAGCGTTCGGGGCCAACTGTCACCCACGCTCTCTCTCTGCTGGATCAGACCGCCCGTCTGTCCGTCACAGTCCGTTATCCATGTTCAGTATCAAGATTAATATCGATGATTCTTGTTTCGTCAAAATACTGAGAGAGTGAACCAATGGCTGATGGACCATGGCTGCCCTTCTCTCTCTCAGTACATTGACGGAAACACCTGTAGAGAGAAGAAGAAATAGCAAGGAAGGAACAAGGAATGGGATAAATGAAAGAATGACTTTTGTCGCGGTAAATTTTTACCGTGACAAAGTAAAAGCTTTTGCTGAAGATATAGCAATTGGATATGATGCAGTAAGTCCATTTAAATTAGTTGCTGATATAAATCATGATTTTCATTTACATGAGGTTATGGTTCGCAGAATATAAGCTTATCGTTAGCAAATTTATGCTTTTCAGTCTTGAATCAAAGTTTTTAAATGACAGCAAAGTTACTTTTCATTCACATGATTGTAAGATAACAAATATAGTAAATGCATAAGACGTAACCCTCTGCTGAGTGCTGACTTTTGATTAAAATGTCGCTTGTTATAGTAATGGTTTTAATATTGAAATAGTAAAGCATTTCAAATATCTTGGTGTTACTATTGATCAGCACTTAAAATGGACCGATCATATTCAGAATTTAAAGCAGTAAGGAAGTACCTCTACGACAAAAAGGCAGAAATGGGAGTGGAAACTGGAAGGGGCATCCAAGGAGGCAAAGCAGCTGACGAAACAGAAGTGACAAGAGCGTTGGAGCTCGGAAAACAGAGGACGATGGACTGCAGGGCTGATTAGGAACGTGGCTGAGTGGAATAACCGGAAACACGGTGAGGTCAAGTATTACGTCCCATTACCCAGTTCCTCACCATGGACACGGATATTTCAACGCCTTCCTCCACAAAATTGGTAAAACGAACAGCCTAGCCTGCCAGTACGGAGACTCGCCAGAAGATGATGCAAACCATACCTTCTTCGCCTGCCAATAGATGGGAAGGCTTCCACGAAAAGTTGCAGTTAGGGATTGACAAAATCACCCCAGCGAATATAATGCAGACTATGCTATATAGCTTAAAAAAACTGTCAAATAATCTGTGGCTATATAGAACATATATTCTCAGAAGGAAAAAAAGAGAAGAAGAAAATGATCGGGAAACAGTTGAACCCGTAAGTTGATCCCGCAAGAAAAACATGACAACCCCCCTAAAGTAAGGCAAACAGTGGTACCGGGTGTGGGGGGGGGGGGGGGGGTAAGTCGGACGCCAAAAAGGGTTAAGGAGGAGTTTTGATCGGTATGTTACGTTTAACGAGTCCGACTCACGGGGATGGCTACTGGGTCAACGCCGAAAAGCCTCCTTATGGTGCATAAAACATTTCTCCCGCTTCCCTTAAAGGAATTAAAAATAGGTGTACCAAAATAATTTTTTTTCATGATTCTAAAACTTATCTATACTCCGGTTTTTCTGATTTTGTTTGAATGGCAGCACTGGTCACAGATATTTGTGTGCAACAAAAAATGTAAAACATTTAAAAATTATTCTTATCTCTTTCACGAAAGTCAGCTGTCAGCAGGGTTACATTAGAACCTCGGTAATAAAATTTCGGAGCAGAATTGTAAAAACAATGGAGTCAATCGAAAATTTTCAGAGTAGAATTTAAAACGAAAGAAAAACTCTTATTTTCAAAAGTCGTATTTTTAACAAAATATTTATTTCAGCCAAAATAAATATTTTTTAGCAATTTTAAATTCATAGTCAGATTTGATAAGAAAATTAAACCCATTGCTGTAATTCCTTTCATGTGGTTTGGCTAAAGAATTTTTAAATTTTTCAGTGTGAAAAAAAAGAGATCTCAAAAAAGCGATATGGATTTATTTTCTTTCTTAAAATTGAAATAAATTTACTCCGATTTGAGTAAGGTTCTAACACTGGTTGTCAGCACTGGTTTTCAGATCTACTTCTCTTCGATTGTTCCTTTTACCATCACGGAATGCACAACAGAAACAGACAAAATATTCTAATGGTGTTATTCAACTATAAGAAAGTCATTTTTTTAAATCCACATCAGTTCTGTCAAAACTGCTACACTCAGCGGCACGAAATCTTGGCCACACTTGTTTTTTGCTGTAACTCACCTTTAATTTTTTTTTATTAATATTTTGATTGTAATTAGATTAAATGAGCATATTTTAAATGTTTTAAACACTTTTAAAAGAATTTAAAGGCTTACTTTATTTTTAATAATGATAAATTCAAATTTTACATTTTCTCAGAATTCAATTAAAAATTCGGTATTTTTTTTAAACATCTCAATATCGTGTGTTCCCTCCTCTTGCCCTGATGACAGCCAGCATCCGATCTGGCATACTCTGGATGATGTTTTTAATTTCAAGTATTGGTAATCTCTCCCAAGCGGCTAGTGCCGCATTGCGGAGCTCGTGCAGTATTTGTGGGAGGTGGAATGAGCACTTTATTTTTTTTCAGCATGTCCCAGATATGCTCTATTGGATTTAAGTCTGGACTACGCGCGGGCCACTGAAGTTTTTGAATACCGTTATCAATAAGATATTCATCTACGCAACGCGCTGTATGTGGCCTGGCATTATCGGGCATAAGGATGAACTGATCGTACCCTATGCACCCCATATAGGGTAAAACATGTTCCCAAAGAATTTCCCCATAATATCGCCTTGCCGTTAGTCGATTATTAACGGTTGCCAAGTCAGTTTGTGTGTGCCGCACTTTGCACTCTGCACTTGGCACTCCACACTTGGTACTGCAAACTTGGTATTTCGAGCTTGATACTCCATGCTTGAGTCCGAACTTGGTCCTCCACACCTGGCACTCTGCGTCTACACTTGTCATTCCGTACCTGGTATTTCGCACTTGGTACTTTGCACATGGTACTCCGAACTTGGTACTCCGCACTTGGCACTTTGGGCATCGTCGGTTTTATATTAATAGACAAACATTATTAACTGCACAAAATTACAATACAGTGTTTTTAATTTTTCAGAATTTTGGATTTACGAAATTTTGATATCCCAAATTCTGGAATTTCAAAATTTTGGAATAAGAATAATAAATCTACAGAACAAGAGAATACCTAGTAAATGTTCATAAAGAATTACAGAATAACAACCTGTTCCCAGATTAAGAACTCCCAGTATAGTTAATTTGGTTCCATTTCATTTTATTGAAAACACAGAATAAAATGATAAAAGTTTACAATTTTAAATAGGATTTTTCTTTCTTACCAAAAAATAACTGGAAAAAAGGATAGAATTCAGCAGTTCAGTTTCCTGCAATAAATATTTACTGCAGTTTTTTCGCATAGTAAATAAATACAACAAGCTGGATTTTATAGCATTCGAAAAAATTGGTTTCATTCATCATTGAATATTAAGAACAAAATAGTATAAGGCCCATTTGCTGAAACGAAACTTAAATATTTAAGTTCAACATAACAATTTATGTCACAGTTTGCTTTATTTATTTATTTTTGCAGAGATTTTGTCAAGCTTATAGCCATGTTTTAGTACATATATCTATCTATGTATGTGTACCATGTAGGTATACATACTTTCTTTGACAGTTCCATATTATATTGGTCTAGAAATTATACTGGTATACCTAAAAAAAATCAATGCACCTTTTTATCTAATATCCTTTTTTAACGTCCTTTTTTTATAGATAAAATTCAATAGACCAAATAATTTATATCTCCTTCCAATGGCAATTTAAGCCTCAACCGTGGGTATACTCGTACCTTATACTATATCCAACAAATCCAAAAACTCACCAAACAATTGAAAGAAAATTGTGCTGACCATGTTTTTATCTGTTTCAGCCATGAATGATTTCACAAAAGGGTTTTCCGCACCTATACACATATACACTCTTGATGCTATATAATAATATAGCACACGGCAAAAGTGTCAAGGCATTGTGCCCACTCATAAATTACTATACCAAACCAAACGGTAAATGGACGGACAATATATTCGAATATATACTATAGAGCACCGTAGTTAAAGTAAATGACAACAATTTCAGAGATGAACGCACCTGCTACCTTCTGCCAACGACGACTATGACGACAACGACCGACCGACGATTGGACGGTAAAAAGGTAGAGAATTTGTGTGAACCTTTGTCATAGGGACTTTTCGCCAACCAAGCAGAAAATCTGCATTGACACTTTAACCCTGCTTCAGAGCTGTTTCGCATATAGTGTGCTTGTTGTTCTACTGATATTAATATGAGGTGGAGGAGTGGAGATAATTCAATAGTTTAGGGAACTCGGATTTAGAAATAGAAAATTTTGATTCGTTTTGCTTTTGAAGGACAGCGACAACAAAGGATATACCTTTACCAAATGGAATCAATAAAATCCATTGATTTAGATGCCATTCGAACGATTGATAAAAACAAATAGTATCAGACAGTAAGTTGGCCAAGTTGTCGGTGGATTTGGATGAAACTTTGTAAAAAAAAAAGTATATATTTTATTGAGGCTGCTCAAAACTTCACATGAAAACCGCATATTGTCATATATGCATTTTAGGTGATAAGAACTAACTGGTGGAAATGTGTGCGCCGGATTTTAGAGTTATGACATTTTTCGATTTGGTTGTTATAGGTATGGTTTTGGACGAAATGACCTATAACGCCCGCCCAAAAGCAAAGAAGAAATTGGGAATCTAGCTCAAAATTAACTTTGCTCCAAATTATGAAATGGAATCAGCATGGAAAATTTGTGCATTCTTTCCACAATTTATGGCGATATTTAGAAACTGAATTTGAATCGAATTTATTGACACTCATAATTATCAAGTGTTAAGCACCTCCAGGATCATGGGAAGGACTTAGAGTCAAAAGCCTTCCCGGGACTTTAAGAAAAAGGACCACAAAATAGTAAAACGAGTAGAAGGAGCGAGAAAGATTTTGCTCAGAAAGAGACAGTAAAAAAAAATATCTTTATGTTGTTGAAGCCATAAACATTCTGCTCCGAAATTTCTATTATGTATTTCAGTTAAACAAAAACGTTAAATGGTTTTATTACATTTTATTTATTACATTACTGCAATAGCTACAGCAAATTTTTTATTTCATGTTTTCTACTTCTACAGAAACTTCTAAAATACTCACAGCAATAGAAATATCGTTATTGTTCTTTTCTATTCTCTTTTTGCGGTCCTGAAATTTGGTATGAAAGCTTTCCTTTAAATGATCTGAAAGTTTAAGGTAGGTATATGTTCAAAAACCTTTAGAATATAAAGTTTACTCAAAGTTACCAATGGCCAATGGGTCCACACTCCACAATATCTCAATATATAGTTTTGGAGCCCTAACTTTAGTTTTTTTAAGGTGTCTGAGAGTACTGTGATGCCCCCTTTGGACCTACAACAGCTCAATAATAATTAGTGTGGGGGCTCCCTGCGCTGAACTATATACAGGGTCTTTCTTTAAGCGCTTCCTTTCTTTAAATTTAAATAAAACAAAGTGTGTGTGAGATATCATCGAAATTGTTTATTCGTTTGAAAGGCCTATCGATGCCATATTATGTATGGAATATAACATCGTTCAAATATCCGCCGCGGCTTTTATGGGTGGCGCGCATCCGAAAGGAAAGGACAATTTTCCATGACTTTGGCGCATAAATCAGTCTGAATTTGACCGCTACGCTATGTCAGCTTTGAGGCCGGCTGTGATTTGTAGCTTATTCGCTTGGACCTGCAACTTCAGAAGACCCCACAATTGTAAAAGTCCAACGGAGTCAAATCGCACGATATCGGTGGCCATTTCACATGACCTCCACGTGAGATGACCATGCTCTCAAATCGCTCGTGCAGAAATTCCAATGTGACGTGAGCTGTTTAGCCGTAGCGCAGTCTTGTTAAAACTACATGTCGTTGGTGTCCATATCATCCAATTCAGACCAAAAGAAGTTGGTAATCACTGACCTTTAGCACTCGCCGTTGACGGTGATGGTTTGGCCAATGTAATTCTCAAAGAAATATGGACAGATGACGCCAACGTGCCAGCCCGAAATTCACACTAAATAGTGACTTTTTCGGGATGCATTGGATGCTTTTGAATCTCATGTGGATTGATATCGTCCCAAATTCTACAATTTTGTTTGTCGACGTACCCATTCATCCAGAAATGTTTCTCATCGCTGAAGATGATTTTTCGATGAAAATTTGGTTCAGTTTCCAACTGCTTCAGAGCCCATTCCGTGAACTTTCGTCGTTGTCTACGGTCGTTTACCTTCACGACGACGCCAAATTCGCTTAGTTGTGGTCTACGATAGGGTGAGTTCTTTTGAGCGACGTGAAATCGATTGCCTCGGATTCTCCTGCACACTGTCACTGATAGCGGCGATTTTTCCGGCAAATCTTACATTTCATTGATGAACTGGTATTGGTTGATCGTTTACTGAACCAGTGGACTCAAATTTATCCACCACACTGCAAATAATCCTCTCAGTAGGATCATTATGGCAACCGTAAAATGGTCGAATCACGCGGAACATTGCCCAAACAGAACAACTATTTTGATAAAACAATTTCATCATTTACACGTGTTGTTGAACGCTATATCCATCCATGGACATTAAGCAAAACTCACTGCTTAATAATACACAACAGCCAATTGGACAGATATAGGGTCTTGTGAATAAAAAAAAAGTTAAAGCTTTTTTTGGAGGAAGCTAAATCCAACTAGTCATAGCTTTTACTAGCAGCTAAATCTAGACAGTTCTAGCTTAAGCTTTGTTTTATGTGAATAAAAAAATGATAACGCTTAGTAGCTTGTGCTAGAAAATTCTAGTTTAAGCTTCGCAATGTAAGCAGTTTGTTTTTTATTCACATGTTCTACTAGGTAGCTTTAGCTAGAACTGTTCATATATAGACCGAAAGGAAGGTTGTTTTGAATTTTGTTTTGCCACTATCTGTTCTATAGGGCAAGTTTTGATTTTGGGTAAAAAATGTTTTAATCATATCGTCCGTCAGTCTCTGCGCCTATACGTTCACTGTGGACCAATTGCAGGTTTCAAATTTGTACATAGGTCGGGTAACGCCAATAAAACAGTTTTGATATTTTAAAAAGTATGAAGAAAATTGTCTTATTTTTGATTTACTCTCTAAAATTAATTTAATAAACAGCTCGCACAATTTTTAAGTACCTGCTTCATAATTCTCCATTAACTTTGTAATTGTACCTTTTAACGGCTTATATATGTACCTACAATGTCTAGCTACCTTACAGCAATAGCAAGTTCGTGCGATTGAATCGTACATTTAATTCATGCTGCAACTGTCAACGACAACTACGTGCTTAACAGTCTTACATACAGAAGAGCGTTCAGCTCCAAGATCTTGTCCTTCACCATACTGAAATCCAGGTTCACTTAGATATCTTAAAAATATCTATATTCTCTGCTCAGAGGTCAGTGCACCTCTACGCTCCGTTGAGTCTTCTATAAAGTAATCAGAAAGCCACTTCACATTTCTTTTTAAAATCTAAATAAACTATGAAAATCCTCATCACTTATACTTCCAACCGCTTCTTCTAAAATTTTTATTTTCTTACCATAATCGCACTATAACTAAAGAGAATACTGAAAATAAGACCTAGTCAAAGCTTTTAGACAGGGAGAAAAAATCTTGAAATTTTTGTAGCTTCAACTTTAATATTCTAGTTAAAGCTATTTTTATTCACACAAATTGAAGCTTAGGCTGGGAAAACAAGCTAAAACTAAATGAATTCAGCGTTGGCTATTTTACAATAGCTATGACTAGAAAACATCTTTAACTAGCTAGCTTAAGCTTATTTTTACTCACCAAAAATCTAGCATTTACTTAAAAATCCAAGTTTTAGCTTTAGCTTTTTTTTTATTCACAAGGCCCATAGCTTCAACAATATGGCCGCTATCAACTGTTAGAGGTCGGAAGTCCCTATATTGGAAGATCCTTTAGTTTTCGTTAAAATAATCTTGCAGGGACCCAACAGCTTTATCCCCATTTTGGGGGCCCCTAACAGATTTGTGTGGGTTTCTTGAGTTTTCTTTAAACCACAATATCTGTATATTTACTGTGAGGCCCTTAGAAATCCATTTCAATGAAAACAGAAATACTTCAGGGGCTTTCAAGCACTTTCTGCTCTCTCATCGGGCAAAATCCCAGTGGCACAGTCCACCCCTGTCCAGGAGCGTAATTCCGTAAAACGAAAACATTCGAACGATATCGTTTGACAGTACCCATCTTTATTCACATCTAAAGAGAAAGATAGGAACAGCTTTTGCCAAAACGATACCGTTCGATCGTTTTCGTTTTACGGAATTAGGCCCCAGGATTTAAATCCTGGGACCCGCCACTGATCACTATCGCTATGTACCTCGTACTTCGTAGAACTTCAAATAGTAATGGCATTAATGGACAATGATATGTCAACTCTCAATTCAAATAACAGTTTTATATAAACCGTTAATGTAATTTTTGTTTTTAAACACGCTCCCTTCATTCGCGCATGTCAAATTATAATTATTAAACTAAAATATAAAAATGAATAAAACTGATAAATAAAAATGATTTGGATAAAAAGAGTTATTGTGGTACTTTATTCCAGATATCAATAAATCGTTTTAAAGCTTAGTGCCTATAGTGCTATATAATATATAGTGACATTTTGCCAACAGGAAAAGGCCAAAATCAAATTTACCAGATTTTTAGTAACAATTTGATATAAAATTACTTTGAATTTGTGTTTTTATTGGCAAATTACCATATCACGCTGTTTTTTTTCTATATGACTTTTGATATCATCCCACCTTGACTTATATCATTTATCACTTTTATGCGTTTTTTTTTCTCTGCTATTTCAATTGAACCCTCTTTTGCTAATATTTCACAACATCAACAAATCCCCAGCTCCAATTATTTAAATCCAAATTGAAAATAACTTCTCACACATTCTTTATTTATTCAAATTCTCTCGATTCAATACAACAAACACCGATATCTCCCCATTTTATTGGCTTATAGCAAAACAACATATCCTATCCTATTTATGTGTTCTCCTGGTCCTGTTCCATGTTCTTACTTCATGTGACTATCCTGTATATATTGCCGCATTTGATGATACCGACGACGTTCACTTAACTTCTAACGTGTGTAGGTATATATGCGACAAAATATACTAAACCAAGAAAAACATCCATGCAATGGATTTCAATAAACACCTCGTCGTCGTCTAAGTCGACCTTAATGGCCAATAAAAGTAGAATCTATGCACAATTTTCTTCGGATAATCCTTTCGATTTTAAAATATTTTTTTCAATTTCAACCCTTGTGAGATCGTGAAAGGATTTACTTTTTGTTTTTTTTTACTTTGGTTAAACGTGCATGTTTATGTGTTTGGGTATATAACAAATCCTCGCTTCTTCCATCGCAACCGGCAACACTTAAATCGAATTCCATTCCACCAGGCACCAATTGTGACAAATTTGTTTGTTTGCAGAATATTTGTCGAAAATCTATTTTTTATTGTAAGTAAAAGGGGAGAATTTAATTTCTTTGTGTACGCTTAATTTTATGGCCGGAGAAAAAAAATACATAGTTTATAGCGACCAGGTATTGAGTGAGACTATTTTTATATGTGGATTATAGGCTTACAGTTAAACTTCTCTATCTAATATTATTATTATAGACAAATGCTTTGAGGTCTGAACACATATCGGTCAATAATTTAGATTCCCTTCAGAGAAATCTAGACATTCTGGCAATTTGTTGAGAACAACTTTTGGTTGCCTTCTTGAGTTGCTCTCAATTTACCAACTAAGATACCACTACCGGCCGGCATTACAAGTTCTGATGAAAAATCACAGCAAACTTATGCAGGTTCGTTTGGTCTTCTAAAAGTCTTTCAAAAGAATGTTGAAATTATAGAGTTCAAATACACCTTATTTGTAAGGAATTAATGTAAAAAATAAAAACAAATTTAAAGAAAAAACTTTGTTTTATTTTATTTTTAATATACATATTATTTTCACAACATTTAATAATAAAAAAAATTAAATGTTGTGAAAATAATAAATATATTAAAAATAAAATAAAACAAAGTTTTTTCTTTAAATTCTTTAAATTTGTTTTTATTTTTTACATTAATTCCTTACATATAAATCACACAACGTGGAGACTACACCACACATACATCTTATTTGATTTGTCCTAGCAAAAATTTTTTTTTTAATCCTTCAAATTAAAGACTAAAAATTCATTCTAACATCCTGGAACTATCCAATGTCCACCTCTCTTTTTTCGAAGAACGCATAAGTTATCCTTATCAACAAATAATACAACCCATTTTTACGATTTCTGTATTTCAAATGTCGATAACAATATTTACCCAAATCCTGTGACCTCTATATCAATTAAACCATCAAACACTCAGTTCATATACATAAGTCCATCGAATTCAATAATCTCATTAAATTTAACTCCAATGCCGTGTGGTGCGTGTAATGTAACGATGTGAGGCTCTGCAAATGCGTTTAACATGATGTTACTTAATTGATTTAACGATAAATTCAATTATAAAATTCACTGAGACAGAAAATTGATATTGCCACGTGCATAAACATATGATTTGGTTGAATAATAATAATAATAATTGTTATTATTCTGGATGCAAATACATATATTTATAAGCTACCTGTGAAAATTGTTTTGTTATACATTTTTATCAAGTTGTTGATGACACTCATATTTGAAAAATAAAAATAATAATTTCAAAATTATGATGTTCAATATAAAATGTTTTTAATTCAAATATCTGATTTTGCATTACTTTTTCTGACAACTTTATTCTCAAATAACAACCTTCTGATGTAATAAAGGATTTATTTTAGATACTGCGCTGTTGCAATTTAAGATAATGAAGTATCTCAGCACGATATAGAAACATTTTCTAACTATGTAAACATTAATGGTACAAAAGTTCAAAGAAAACAATCGTGCTTTTTTGACGATTTCGTTAATATAAAAGGGCGAAGAACATTTGAATTCAAAGTTTACTATTTCTCTTTGATCTCTTTGAAAATTCAAAATTACTGTAACGATGCATTTTATAACTCTTTGAACTGACATTAACTATATACTCATTGCCTTCAATAAGACTAAATCATGTATGTATGTATGTATTAAGAGTTTGAAAATAATGTAGAAAATATAACAAGATAAATCTAATAATTAAAATTATTTACAAATACAAATAATAAATAAATAATAAATTTACTAATTTTTAATTTAACTTCAGTGGGGCCAAACAATCAAATTTATTCGGATTAATACAAGAAAATTCTTAATCTAATTTAAACACCCGTAATCCATATTAATAACAAATACTTATAGTTATCTAAAGCTAAGTACAGACGATTGTCAGATCTTACAATATTGTCAGATATGTCAGTGAAAAAACTGTTCCAAATGTCTTACAATCGTCTGATCACAAAATTTTGTCTTACAATATTGTCAGAAACGTCATTGTCAGACGACAATTTGACAAAAAATTGTCATATACCTATCTTACAATCGTCTGAACACACAATTTTTATCATTGTTAGTCGATTAGGGCATTGTCAGATTGTCAGACTCATTGGTCATTGTCAGATGTTTTCATTGAAAACATCTTACAATTGCTGACAATTTCTTCATTGTCCGAAATGTCAATGAGTTGATTAAAGAAAAATAAAAAAATCAAATTGTCAGACTTTGGGAAGAAATCTACCAACCGTGTGAACGGACAATTTTTCATTGTAAGAAATATGTCAAGTGTCAGCTAATTGTTAGCTATTGTCAGACCATTGACAGTTCTAACAATATTGTAAGATCTGACAATCGTCTGTACTTAGCTTAACTCTTACTCATAAATCAGCTTAAACGCTGTTCAAATTTATTCACGGTAGACAATAAACTGCTAATTTACGTTAAGTAGCAAATATAAACGAAAATCTACTACATTCAACAAGAACTCTTTTGTCCCCAAAGACTATTTTTTTAGTCCGCATACGTCATACAATTTCCCAAAAATCGAAAATCGAAAATGACGGTGCTAACTTCTTTTTGCCCATATAATATTGAATAGTATTTTAATATGTTGCTTTGGAGAGGTAGATATGACAAATTGCCTTAAACCTCAAAATTTAACATACCGTAAGCCCTTGAACTAAGTTTCCATCATATAGGCTTTATAGCCTTTACACACCGAATCAAAATCTAGATTTCGATCAAAAATCACCAAATCTCATCAAAATCAACAAGATTTCTCATACATTTTCAGATTTCGTAATCTAGTAGATTACTGCGAAATCTTCTTTTTTTTAGTTTCTGTCAACACTGAAATTTGATTGAAATTTCAAACAAAATCTAGGTTCTAGAAATCTAGGTGTGAACGATTCAACGAGATTTGGAAATCTTGTGCCGTAATCCGAAATTTTGGTTCGGTGTGAAAACCGTATAAAACTGCTACGCAATCTAATGATGGGCTTTCTGTAATTAAGACAAAATTTAGGTCGAAGAGAAGTAAATATTTAATAAATAAATAAATTAATACAAAAATATTTGGTTTCAATGCTCATGGGGGGGTCCGGACCCGAATCCCACCCCCCCCCCCCCCGTGGATCCGCCACTGGTCTAGAGAGAGCAGATTTGAAATGAACAGTGTATTAAGGATTTTCTATATAACAGGAAATCCTATTTCATAAAGAGTTGAAAATTTGAAGAGTATTAGTCTAGGGAGAATTTTGTGAATCGGTTGAAATAACATCGAATATACTATATGCGATTTACTGCGTGCGGTGCAAAAAATATCTTAAACGATTGATGTAAGTGAACTTTTCAGTAAATTTACAATTTTTATTGTACTAATTTCGTATAAAATAAAATACTACGATAAGTCTGAAAAAGTGGGTTTCGTCAAATCACCCGTGCATCCGTCGGTCTGTCTACTGTTACTGTAGCTATAGCCTAAGCGGGTTGACCGAATTCGTTCCAATCTGTAACAAAGCACTTCTATTTAATTAACTAGAGGAAATATTCGATTTTTATGTGGGTATATCTTTTTAATAGCTTGACCGATTTTGTTAAAATTTTTCAATCTGATGCTTCTTAAGAGTATAAACAATATTACATTTGAAAATTTTGAGAATTTTTTTTATATTAAAAATCAAAAAATAATTTTTTTTTCGGTAAAATGTAGCTTCATCAACCACAAAACCAAATTCGTGATCATATTACAAAAACCACAATTAGAATGTTTGATAAATTTCGGATATAAAAAAGCACAGTTCTTAAAATCTCGATTAAATGTCCATGAAATTTCTGATCCATGTCCATAAACAATGATTTAGATTTAAATTTATATTTATTTAATTGTTTTCTTATACCCATTAAGATAGATAATCTTATGTACTACTGCGAAGTTATTATTTATTATTAATTTATTAAATATAATGCAAACAATCTCATAAACAGATTTAGTAAAAAATAAAAATTGAATACTGATGTTGTTGTTAAATGAAAAATATATTTTTTTTTATTAATTAAAATCCTAATTAAGTTTTTATTTGAAATTTCCTAGAATAAACAATTTTGAGCAAAAACTATTTTGTTTGTCTCCCTGTTTCGAAAAAACAAAACCTATTACTTAATTTTCGCAAAAAAATCATTTCTATAAGGTAAAAGGTGGCATGTACTACATACCTTTACCTATATAAGTAAACCAGATGTCATCAGCCGCACAAGTTGTCTTCTTTATTTACGTTGAAACATTCACGTCCTCACATAGCTACACTTTTTTGTATAGCTACGTTAATTTATGTGATGAGTTGCAACTAGACCCCAAATGTTTTTCTTGATGTTTTCGGCTTCAGCAATGTTCTGTTCATTCTCATCTATACTTATATGCTTTTCTCAGTCTTCTAAATCTGCGTCATCCGGATCATCCAGAATAGAATTTATTGCTTACTTTCCTAAGAATGAATGAAACACCTTATACCTCTAAATTTTATACCCCACAAAAGGCACATCCTTTGGAGACTGACTATTATACAAAAAGATACACAAAACAAAAGCAGTATTTATTGTAGGGTTTGGTTATATCCAGGAAACAACATCTGGCCGTTATGGACTAGGTATAAAACAACGGTAGTCGTGCAAAACCAAGGTATCCCCTTGACCCACATGGCCGGTCGGGCCAATAAAATCTGAATTTTGATTGTCTGTACCGTACATACCTACTCTTTTATGTAGTAGAACACACATGGTATTAGCAAAAGGTAGCTGTATTTTATAACAAAATATGAGAGGTAAGAGTAAAGGATATAAATACAGGGATACAGAGGAAATAAACGAAATTAATATCATGTGCGGCTTAATTGCAAACGATTTCACCTTATTTCGGTTTAAATGAGAATGTTTAATGAACACTTGTTTAAATTAAGTTCCAAGAAACTAATAATTTTTGTTTAAATATCTACGTAAGTTATCATTTTGTTTTGGAGCTTCATATAGCGCCGTTGTTATTTGTTGTAGAAAAATACTGCAAGGTTCATATTTGCGGGAAAAAAAGGTTAGAAATAAAAAAACGTTGCTTTTTTGAATTACTAAGTTGAATTATTCAATGGGTGGGTTCAATAAAAATTGCCTTACATCTGAATTTTGAGATTTATGAATTTATGTCGTTGAAAGCAAACAAAAATCTGAAATTTCAGTCGAAAGTCATTGTGTCAAATTCCTACATTTACCTAAAGGATTTACATTGAAGCAAAATAAAATAGAACTTTAATTACATTCGTAAATTAAACATTGAACATTAAGGTACACATTTCTTTTTAACATGAGGCCGCGTGTACCACCGGTGGTTCACATGACTTGTTTGCTTGTATGAGCGATAGTTTTTTGGTCTGCTGATAAAAGTAAATTTTTCCTTCAGTGGCACCTAGGTAAATGGTTATTCTTTTCATATGTAAAAATAATTAAATTTTATTTTTTTTTGTTTATTTATGGTATTAATTTTCAACAATTTGGTTTTTTATATTTCACTATGTTTGAAACTTATTTATAAAATTCAAGATATATATAATAAAAATAAAGTACTAATTCAAAGATTATTACAAAAAATAATAACATAAAACTAATGTTTTTTGAGGAAACAGTCCATGCATAATGCAGGTTTACCATCACAATTGTCACAATATGTGAACACCATTTTAGCTTTTTTTTGAGCTGAAACTCTGCCTTCGGTTCCTTGAATATCGTTGTAGCAACTAGAACAACGTTTTCGAGTTTTTCGATTTGTTTTGTCTCGTGTGTCGAACTCTTTTATAACATGTTTCATGTTAAAAGAAATTGACGACTCCACTTCCAGTTCGCAAAGAGATTCGCAGATAGGGTTACCAGCTCTAAAATCAGCAAAGCCTGACAGTAAAGAAAGAAAAGCCTGATTTTTGAGAAAAAAGCCTGACAAATAAAAAAACATTTTTTTCCTTTTTGAAACTTCATTTTTATAAAACAAAAAAAAACTAAAAAAAAAACATTCATATAGATAACTTACCCTGATTTTGATGCACGAAGACGAAGAGACGACGAGACAATAAATAGATTGCAAAAAAAATATGTCATAAAATAAAAGTGTCATATCTTGCACAATAGGGTGATTCAAAATAACACCTTTCTGGAAATTCAACCGAAACCGGGCGAAATTATGAAGCATAGATTGAAAACAAAAAATTAAGACCAAAGAATTCAAAATCGAACAGCATTTAGCGGTCGCTACCAGCGCTTTTTCAATAATTTAGCTTGAAAATCTTTGAAAATCGGAATTTTTTCGAGTTTTGGTGCTAAAAGCATGAAATTTTCAGGGATTTCATAATTTCGCCCGGTCCCGATTGAATTTCGAGAAAGGTGTTTTTTTTAATCACCCTATTGCACAACTCTTTGTCTCTTTCTAAAAAGTGACAACTAAATGAAAAAAATTAATGTGTTGAGTGGTCACTGCGATTTACAAGTATGTATTTCGATTTGAAAGCATTCAGCAAACGTTTTTCTTCTAACGATTATATTTTCTGCGATAATTTTAAAAAAGCCTGACAAAGGACGAAACCTGGCCAAAGCCTGATTGGACATTAAAAGCCTGACGCGTCAGGCGAAATCCTGACGGATGGTAAGCCTATTCGCAGATTGATTGCCTGAACTTAAGAATTTGTGCATTTTTTTTTAAACTATTTGTATATTACAAAGCAATTTACAACGGATGTACTAAGAAGGAATTCAAATCCGATTTTGTGGTAACATTTTATTGTTTTTCGTAATGGCGTGAAATAGCACGCAATAGCACGCCATTTGATCCGAAGTGTCTTTTCCTTGCTTACCTTTATTATAATCCCTACGATCTTCCACCTTACCACCATAGACTTAAACTTTTTGATATGCCGAGTCTTGAGAGCAGACGTTCTTATTTATGTTTTGTCTTCATTTTTAAATTAATAAATGGAAATATAGACTCTTTGCACCTTCTGTCTCGTATAAACTTTAATGTTCCCCAAAGAAACCTGAGGAATTTGACCGATTGCATACATATCTCAAACTATCGGACCAACTATGAACAATTTTCTCCTTTAAATAGAATGTGTTTAAATTATTTAATTATTTCAATGATAAATATATCAATTTGTTTGATCAAAGAATAAATTTATCGAGTAAATTCAAGTTAACTTTTCTTGCCAACTATTCATAATCTGTATATAAACTCTTTGTAAATCTATAGTACTTAGCTGAGTTAAATAAATAAATATTTGGTTATCATTTTCAACTTTTTTATTTCATCGTTGTTCCGATTTCTCTTTCCTGTGCCAACCACATGTAAGTTATGCTTCGGGCTAAGCATGAGCACATCACGTTTGTGTTTCCACTTTGCAATAACTATTCCCGAGTTTTCCCGTCCAATAATCTCTTCTTTTTTTTAGTTTTTTACTTGTAACGTCCTTTGGGTTTCCAGATCTGTTTTTTCTCAGAGTTCCAACTAAATGTGTTTTACGATCTGTATAAGAAGTTTGGCCAGTGATACAGACGTTTATAAAAGTTATCTGTTGTCATTGTCCTGCCTTGTCCCAAATACCTATCAGCAAGGTCTAATACAATTTGGGTGCTGTGTGAAGTGCTTTCAGTTTGTCTCCCTCTCTGATTTAAATTATCACATTTTCCAGCATAAATGGAGCTCGTATATGTATACCCATTAGTGTCACAAAGTTTGTACACTTTTACCCCATATTTGTGAGATTTTCCAGGGTTATACTGGCGGAACAGTATAGCCTTTCTCGCCAGGGTATCATACTTTCATCAACTTCCAGGGTCTCACCAGGAATTTGAGAACTCACGAAATTTTTTTCGATTATTTCGAGAAGATGATTTACTTTGCCCAAGTGATTACCTTCAATTGTCGTGTTGTCAGCGAATTGAATAAATTTTAATAGCAATTGAAACCAATTTCGTGACATTACATGGTACAAAACTATTTTTATAAAAATTGTTTGTATTCCAGTACATACAATGAAATTGCTGGATACTTTATTATTCCCATGTAAATCACTAGGCCTAGAAACTTCTTTATCTCCGGTATATTTGTATCATCCCGTTTTTATACTCGAGATCTTCGAGTTACTGTAGATTTTGCCAAGAATTGATTTGCATTCAAATTAGTTTGGAACACTATCAGTTCATGACTTCATCCGTGACCATCAAGCTAAACGAATCAATTGGTTTTATTGAACTTGATTCCAGATTAGATATCCCAGGTGTAGAAGGATGATCAGCAAAAGTAAACGTCTTGAGTGACCTTCCGCTAACAGGAGTCCATATGTTTGATGGAATATCGACAACAGCAGCGTCTTCATCCTCAGAGGATTCATAATCCTCTAAAGCGTCCGAGTCACTAGATTCAGAATCAGTTGGTACGTAGTCACTGAAATTTGACCCTTCAAAATCCAAGTTATCATCACTATCAGAATCTGCATCCCTGTTTCTATTCCCATTGAAAATATTATTTAGAGTCCCACTTTTATACGAATAACCTGCAAACTAAAAAAAAATCTGAATCGAAATAACAGACAAATATGTGTGGCCACCGGCGGTGGTTCACGTGGCACCATATTAATTGCAATATTAACAAAGTGCCATGTAAGTAGGCTTACCATTAATGTCCAATCAGGCTTATGCCAGGTTTCGTCCTTTGTCAGGCTTTTTTACAATTATCGCACAAAATATAATCGTTAGAAGAAAAACGTTTACTGAATGCTTTATTTGTTTTCCATTTCGTTGTCACTTTTTAGAAAGAGACAACTTTCTCATGGCGAAAGATTCGCGTTGGTGTTGGGGATCCTTAAATCTTAGTTTTTAAAATAGAAGGAAATACTTTGCTTATTTTGAACTTTTTTTATTGATTTATTAAATTAAATGGTCGACTTGTGGTCATTGAATTGCATTTTCGGTTTAACTAGACGTAATTTTAAGTCAACACCAAGTCCCTTGCGGTTTTTTCTGTAGACGCTTTCATTTTATTTATAAACAAAATAAACAAAAGAAGTTTCAAAACGAAAAAAAAAGAAGTTTTTTATTTGTCAGGCTTTTTTCTCAAAAATCAGGCTTTTCTTTCTTTACTGTCAGGCTTTGCTGATTTTAGAGTTAGTAACCCTACATGTAGACATAGCCCAAACGAGAAAAGACAATAACAGAACACTTAACACACAAGTAATAGCCACTATGAAACGGTATTTACAGTTTGAAATCAACGTGTTAAAGAAGATAGAGAAGCATTTTGCTGCTTTTAAAGTTAGACAAGTGCTTTAGCGATAAAGTATACTTTATATTATTCAAAATTATCAAAGAGTCGACTCTCATTCTAAAACTAATTTTTAGACCCGACTTTGAATTTAAAAATGATTTAGAGTAGGTTTTAAATGTTTAAAATTTTGCGCCAATATCTTTTGACAAACCAAAACACGAAGAACTCCACACAATTAATGTCATAAACAAAAGTTGAACCAATACATTTATACACAAAGTAGGTATATAACGATACGAATATAATATCCTCGTTATTTTATATCCTTCGAAATATTTATAAAGCAAAAAAGGCTATAACGGTAAAGGCATACTCTGCGCCGTATACATAAAATAATATGCATAAAATGGATTTACCTATTTATGATTTAATATCATCTACTTGAGTGCCTGAGTCTTCAATTTATTACACACGGATGAATGGATAATCCTATTTGAGCGGAAGACAAAAGGTTATTACAATCTTTTCTCTCAAATAATACCCTGAGGTAAAACAATATTCGATAATAATTTCGTTCATTTCAGGGTGTGGTTTTTTTTTTTGTTTTGGGGAAGAAGCTGGAAGCTGAAGGCAAAGAAATTTCGATTATGATATTTACTTGATAAAATCTTTAACCTGTAGATTTTTGGTGAGGGGGGGGGGGATGTATTGCAAATTTTGACGAAAAAAAAGACGACAAACGTAAGAAATTCTGATTGACAATGATGATGCCTCAGTGTTTTATCTACAAGCAACATAAAAATCCTACACCTTAATAAAAATACAACAAAAATCATCCGTAAATCTTATTAGATCCCTGATATTATACTCGTATAGTCTGCCTACCTTGGTCAAACACAAACTGAAGGACACATCGCATATACCCTTAGATAAAAGATCCTTCATTTTGTCCAGCAGTCACTTTGGAATGCTATATGCATGATAAATATATTATAAATCATCACATCACCACAATCAACAAGAAAAAAAGAGAAGAAGAAAAAAATCTCTAAATATGAATTTATATTCTTCTTGTGGGGGGTGGGGGTGGAGGTTTATGTTCTTTTGTCAAATTTTGCCCAGTTAAGCTTTCAACCCAGCAGCGCAGTGCCAGCACACCCATATACCTTCCTCGATTCATTCCTTATATTATTTAACTCTCACAAAAGTTCTCATTATTATATTTTGTTGTGTAGACGAGAATATCCGTTTTGTGGCGAAAAGAAGGTTTTCATCTTCCTCGACTCTGACACATAGAAGCCAACGTTGGTTGTCTTGTCCAACGTGTCTTTCCAGGGGATTTTTGTTCAACTTGTATTTTGACAACCTAAAAGGATTTTCTTATTTATTTATACGAAAAGATGTTAAATTTTGATTTATGTCTGCTACGTGAAGAACTTTTTAACTGAACGTGTTGTCCTTTTTTTTGTTTTGTTGTTGTTGTTTCTATGTGTATACAGCAACAAGAATGGCAAAAGTCAAGGCATGGATAACATGGGATTTTGTTCGCACATCCCTCTGATTTTGAATATCTGCGTACATATATATTTTTTTTTTTTTTTGTAAATATGATGGACGAATTATCATGGATATTGAGAAGATTATATGGTTATAGAAGATATTTGCATATTATCGGACTTACAACAAAACTTGTGAGGGTGGAGGGCATGTTAATATAAATTTAAAAAGTATATAACAACCAACTTGTTTTGGCAAACAAGAAAAGATAAAGGGGGACGACGATAGACAAAACTTTACCTGATGGGATAAACAATTTAATTGGAAATGTTTTAAATTTATTATTTCAAATCAAATCAAAATCTGTTTAGTATACCATTTTAACTTAGTTGTAATCTGGGATATTAGGTCTTGTGAATACAAAAAGTTAAAGCAAAAACTTGGATTTTTAAGTAAAATCTAGGTTTATAGTTCAGTCAATTATAAGCCATAAAATCAGCCTCATTATAGGAAATAATCGCCGGAAAGCTGGATTTTGGTATATAGCCTCCTCATGGCATTCTTAAGAAACTGTCAAAAGTCCCCATCGATATGAGCATCGCTAACAATTTTACGGAGGATTGAAGGCCCCCCAAAATGGTTTTACAGCAACAACTCCTAAATGATAAGTTGTACAGAAAAAATTATCAAGGAGTAATTTGTATTTCCTAAAAAAAACATTAATATACTTTATTCATAAAAACAACCGTTTTCGAAATAAACCAATCGGAAGAGTTAAGGGTTTTACTTTCATTGAATTTTTGAACAACAACAAAAACTTAAAGGTGCTAATACCAATTGTTTACGAATTAATTTATAATTCGTTTTAATTAATTATATTTGGGCTGACTTGTTTTTTCCCTGGACTAGACTTGGGCTGAAATTAGATTCCTAACGATATTCCCATCTTACTTTTAAGTATAAGGAGCGGGCTCACTCGCATCATAGCCTAAGCTAGAATCAGATTCCTATACCATTTAATCCTGGTTCACATCTTCTTATTGAATCTCTTGGGCTTTATACCCTTTTAGCTCAAATCATATGAAATATCAAGTTGTTTAGATAAGTCTTAATTTCGTTGAAATAAAAATTTGTAAAAGAATCGGGTAAATGATTAGACTTTTCCATATTAACCCGAATTGTTCATGCTTTATTTGGGATTACATATTTTGGACTCCGACGAGCTTTCTTCAACCTCGAGAAAAAATCATCACATTTGTTTAATTATTTTTTTTTTTTTTTGAAAAAATTATCATATTTTTGAGTTACCTAATCTTTTACATTTCATTGACAGCTACTGGGCGTCCACACTTGTGAATTTTTAAGCTAAATTGCATGTCAACATGGCATCAGCACAAAATTTATTTTTGACCGTATAAAAGTTTGC
Organism: Epistrophe grossulariae; assembly: GCA_929447395.1. Lineage (NCBI taxonomy): Eukaryota > Metazoa > Arthropoda > Insecta > Diptera > Syrphidae > Epistrophe > Epistrophe grossulariae. The sequence continues at coordinate 143,028,201 of OV839567.1, read as the reverse complement.
AAACATCCTAATTTTTCTTTTGTTTTTTTTAGGAACTTGGTAACACAAACTTAGAAAAAAAATTAATTCGTAAAATTCGCAAATTTTGTGACATGACGGCACAATTTCACCACTTTATGGAACAATAAAAAAAACGAAAATGGAGGTAGATGGTCATTATTGTGGAAAACGTATTTGGAATATTATATACCGTTGTATGTCCTTTAGAATATTATTTGTTAAACAAGTACCTTTACATGATTTAACGTTACTGAATACTTAAATACGCATAGGTACTGCTTAACAGCTTACGAAAAAAAAACCAAGAAAACGTTTTTGAACGAAACTTTATTTTAAAAATAAAAACTTCATTTCAAGATCGTGTGGCCATAAAAAGTTATTCAATGAAAATTTAACCATTATTGAATTCGCAATATCCTTGTAAATGGACACTCGTATTAAAAAGGTTATAATATTTTTGTAGGGATTATTATAAACTACAAAGTGAGCACATATTAAGTTTTTGACAACATCACCAGAACAAACTCAAACAAAACTTAATTAAAATTCCCACAAAATCCTCGGATCAAACCTCATTGATTGTACACATATCTATTAATCATAGTTTTAAAAATCAATTTATTGCAAACAATACAAGAGAAAGATTTATTTTGTTGTCTCTTTAAAAAAAAAATACAAAAAAAACAACACACGTTTTACTATGTATTATGACAAACCGGAAGCAAGCAATTTTCAGCAAGTCATCACATCCTTTTCACTGTGCGTGATGCGACGACAAAAATAGTCACATACACACAATATACACACACGTCATTTCCCTGAACCAAATTCAATCGAATCAAGCACTTTTGCACGCAGAAAAGGTAACCATTGTCATAAAATACAATGTTGCCCGTGGCATGGATAATGATGCAGCAGAAGAGCAGATATATCGTGCAACTGGCACTGGTTCCGCTTCAAATGAATTTTGACATAAAAGTGAAAAATCGTCATCGTTTGTCATCGCTAAAAGTGAGTTTTGACACGTGCCAGAGTTTCGCTTTCTCAAGTGGATGAGGTTTATCTCTGAGAATATAATATAGAAAGCCTTTGATTTCCAGATGAGCAATCATTGAACAGTACAATTTTTATTTATTTTTTTTTAAAGGGGTTGCATTTTGTGCGAAAATCTTTTCTTCAAAAAAAAAACAACACAGAGTTTACCGTCAAAGTAGGTACATGCAACATTACCTACCCTCTCCGACTTCAAGAGATAGATTTTTATAGGTTTGATGGGATTGTTCAAGTAGGTATACACCCTTGTTGTAGTTTTTATTTATTGTTATTGTTATTAATCGTAATGGATTTCAAACAATTGATTTTTATGAAAGAGTTTTTTTTTTTGCTACCCTTGCCTTTTGAGTTTGATCAAAAAGATGAAGCGCATATTCACCAATGCTTTCACATTTTTATTTTACTTCTTGATTCTCCACGGTAGAAAATCTAACCTCTAAAGCAAAGCAACCCATCATAACAATACAAGAGTTTAGTCATTCAATTATATTAAAAGTTGTGACATATTAAAGAAAAATAATGTTCAAATATGCGGGAAAAAAAATAAAGGTAAATTGTGTTTTTTTGTTTTCATATGTGGTGGACTATATTTGTAGGGATTTTTTATAGTCTTATACTGTCACACTACCAGATTTCATCATTCTACCATAATCACAAGTGTTCCATATAATTGATAACAATACTGAGAAAGTGAGCAGGTGCCACGCCCCCTGGATGGAAAATGGCGGGGGCTTTACACTAAAATGCCTTTTGGTATTGTAAAATTAAGCTAAATAATATATTATATAGAAATGAATTCGTTTTTTCTTTGTTCGCACAAAATTCGGCTGAACATCCTCTGACGACTTACATCGGGAATTTTTACAGGATTGTTATTGTAGGTGTGTTTTATTCATTGCTGCATAGCCAGCGCAGCACAAGTCTGAATAAAACGATCACACGAAAATTTAGACTGGAAAAGTAGGAAAATTGTGAAAAAACGAAATTGCCTACTTTCAGGGGTGAATATAGTGTAGTGACAATATCTGAAAATTCCATTTCCTTTGGGAAGGAGAAAATATTGATTCTATATGTATAAGGAATGACATACATACACTTCGGGATTAACAAAAGTCTAAATTTTGTACCTCATGAAAATCTGATCGCCAACAGATGGCGCGTACTCTCAGACTGCTAAATATGTATAAAAAAAAATTATTGGACCGTGCCAAAAAATTCTTTGTAAGGGGTCGAGGGGAGTCCGTAGTCCGTACAAAACCGGGTGCACAAGCTAGTTAATAATAAATAAAGGAAATACCTAATTTTTAACCATGCAACTTAACTTGGAAACGCGCGCCGCGCGCCGCGCCCCGGCCGCCGTGCTGCAATACTCATAGGAACTTGGTATTATAATTTAGTTTTTTAGATCAGGGGCACATCTGACTTAATACGTACAGGGTGTTAGGATGAAGAGGCATGGTCATCTCACTTCCTTTGCGAATGTCCCATGCCCAGCCAGAATCAGAAAAGCTGCCCACGGAGAATACTTTTTTTTCGAAGAATTGGGCGACATCTCAACCTTGTCACTAAGGAGTAAGGAAAACATCCTGAAATTCATTCTGAATTATTCAGGATCGTTCATACCTAAAGGTTTCACTCCCTACCTTACACCTCTTCTTTGCTGCTGCTCCTTCTTATCTTTAACCTAACCTATAAACCTGAAATTATGCACATTTGCTCTAAGACTGATATTTAGATATTTCCGAAACGCACCCTATACGCACCCTTTACAGACCCATATTAAAACTCAAAATTTTTGAATTCGTCTAATTTTTGTGTATCAACAGGATGTTCCCGGCTTGCCAATAGTTTGACCAATGATTCTTCTACATATTAAAAAAAAAATCTGATGTGAGGGAGCTCATTTCGCCCCATTTTGTATTATTGTAATATTCTTATTTAGGAAATGTCTACAAGAACTTTTCTGCCGTATTATGTGAATGCCTAAATCATTTCGTCAAAAACCTGATTGGTCCATATCAAGCCACACTGATATGGACCAATCAGGCCAGGAAAGTCCACCTACGACCAAATATTTACATCGCGGCAGATCCCCAGGAACTTCAAATCATTCCCCACCACCTCTTTATCGATTGCAAGGCGGCGTATGACAGCATCTATAGAAATGATCTCTATAGAGCAATGTCTGGTTTTGGCATCCCTACCAAACTCGTTCGTTTGTGCAGAATTACCATGGACAACGCACGCTGCTTCATAAGAGTCAACAAAAACCCCACTGATACCTTTGATGTCAAAACTGGATTTAGACAAGGCGATTTCTTTAACATAATTCTTGGAAGAATAGTGGAAAACTCTGCCACCAACACTATATATGTAGAGGTACAATCTTTCAAAGGTCCGTATACGAAGAAAATAGGTTTAACGTTCAATAAGGGCAAGAACAAGTTGATGCTGTCGTCTGTAAGAAAGGACATCCAACACCAACGTTTTGGAAAAAACATCACCATAGACTCCTATAACTTGGAAGCAGTTGAGCATTTTGTCTACCTACCTAGGCTCTGCTATCAACTCAGACAACGATACCAGCGCTGAGATCAAACGGAGAATAACTCTTGCCAATCGCTACTTCTTTCGGCTAAGAAGGAAATTGGGTAGCAAAGCTCTATCTCGAGCAACTAAAGTGTCCATGTATAAGACGCTTATCATCCCGGTCCAGCTATGTGCTGCAGAGGCATGGACCTTGTCGAAGGCGGATGTAAACACTTTAAGTTTTGAAAGGAAGATTCTCCGGGTGATTTTGGCCCCGTCGGATTTAACGGGGAGTGGAGGAGAAGATTAAAACTGTACATGCGACACCGACCTAGCCAAAAAGGTAAAAAGCCAACGGTTGAGATGGCTGGGTCATCTAGAGCGAATGGATACCAAAGCTCCGGCCTGAAGAGTTTTTGAATCTATAACCCCGAGGGAGGGCGGCGCAGTAGAGGAAGACTGCGATTCAAGTGACACACGGCAGTGGAAGGAGACCTAAACCAACTTGGCATGCGAGACATTTAACTAGGACCAAGCTCGCTGAAAGAAGCTTGTTAGTTGAGGCCCTGGTACACTCTTGACTCTAGCGCCACCTTAAGTAAGTATTTTTTTTCTGGCTCAAAATGGATATTTAATTTATTAAAAATAATTGCAGTGTTTCTAAGCTTCAGCTTGTTTTAAAGCCCGAAATCAAGTCTTTCTTACAATTAAATTAATTTATTTCAAATTATCAGTCATATTATCAAAAATTTTGAAGAAAAAAAATTGTAAAAAGGAATTTCTTTTGTTTTTTTATAAAATTTTTTCCTAAATTTTTTGGCGCTTTCAGAAAAATGAGATCCCGTTCAGTGTTCATGTAACTGAGATTGCTGAGATCTCCGAGATCTCATTTTCCTGAACATCATCATCATCATCATCATCATCATCATCATCATCATCATCATCATCATCATCATCATCATCATCATCATCATCATCATCATCATCATCATCATCATCATCATCATCATCATCATCATCATCATCATCATCATCATCATCATCATCATCAATCATCATCATCATCATCATCATCATCAATATAATAAAACGACAAACACGAATTTTGGGGTACCATTTACGCGGTCTGCAAAAGCGGAAAGTATATAAATTATATATCGATGGAAAGGTTTTTTTGCACAGAAGTGCACAAAGCACATATTTATTAAATAATTTTACCACAAAGACTAAAAAACAATAAAGTAAAATTGCATTATAAGTGCGAGGAGAGCGAGAACCATAGCAAGAGCCAGAGCGAGACCGAGTATTTGTTCACAACACTTATTATATTTTCGTTAAATGCAATGGTTCGTGCATTTAATATATTCGTTAAGATGGTTAGTGAATTCGAGTGAGGGATTTTTGTGGGAAGAATTTTATTTCTGAGGATTTTTTTCTGTTGTGTTGGATTTTCGGCCATTGGTCGATTTAATGCGAGGAAGCATAAATTATGTATAGTTGTAGGTATATTGGTTTTGCATGGAAATATTCTGATGTAGTGTGAGGGATGTTTAAGCTGAGGCGTGGAACAATAACTTTTTAATTATATTCCTCGCTCCAATTCACTAACCATCTTAACGAATAGATATTTTAAATACACGAATCAATGTATTCGATGAGTTTTATTTTCGATATAAATTTAATTGGTCTTTATGACTACTTCCGAGATGGTCTTGGGACCAGTGGTTCTGGGATCGGCTAAATCCAACCCGGCAGCGTTCAGTGCTGCAGGAAATAATAATAAGTAGCTCATATAATAATAAGTAGCTCATATAAAATAACTAGCTCAGTTTTTCTCCACGCTCAAGACTGCTTTTAAACGATGGAATTATTCTTGCGATTTTTTACTTAATGTTGGAGTTTCCACATCCAAAAATCGTATGCATCGAAAAATAAAGTTTTCTAGAATTTCAAGTGAATTACAATATATTTTCTAGAAGTTGTTTTTCAATTAGACGATAATGTTATTAGCACTCGAGTTTCGGGGGCTGGACGTACTAGTATATATAAATAGCCTTAAATAAATTTTGTGGTACCATTTTCTCAAAAAGTAGACCGATTTTGATAAATTTTATATGGTTGGAAAGCCACAATTGCGGAGATGTGCAGAATATAACTACTTGAGACCCGCATTTACATACTGTGGGTCATTTTAGTTTTTGTACTGTCGAGCACTGTGCATATTGAAAAAAAAAAATAAATTAAAAAAGAAAAAAGTTATTCCAGTTATTTGTTCTTTCGAATTGGTAATTATAAAACCGATTTTACTTCTAATTTACAATATTTAAATATTTTTTCAAAATTGCATTTAAATAGAATAGGTTCACAATTCTACATCTACTATACCTTACATCGGATGAGTCTGTTTTTAAAGAGAGTTCCGTGCGTGCCATTCCATTTGAAAAGCTAAAAAAACGTCTTCGTTGCGCTGGCAAAAAGGACAAAAACACACGCTGACAGTTCATTTTTTTGTCTACATTTTCATTAACTCACGTGACAAAAGACTATCCCAGCGACGACCTTTTACGAAATCCCTTTACCCATTCTGCGCCATACCATTCCTTCACCTTCTTTTTCATAGCAATATATAGCATTAGAGAATGTTAGTATACTTTCAGGTTGCACCATCTGGTGCCATTCGTCGTAGGATGTCTTTTTGTGGCATTAAACCACTGCTCCAATCCAAACTCCCAACTCCAAGCACAACAGTACCTATTCCTGCTGTATATATATGGTCGCTTACCTATGTCAGTTTGCATGTCAACCTTCTTGCAAGCTTTTACCTACTGTTGACACGTCTACAATATAATCTTCTGCAATTTCGAATTCCTTATGTTTTCAAATTTTGATTTTGTGTTCTTCTTGTGCCACAACCTTACCTTATAGCTACCTACAAAGTACAAACCTCTCACTTCCTTTTTGTGTTCTTGTCAGACATTCAAATTCCAACTGAAAAGGATGAGAATTTGTTAAACAAGATGCATGCCGCACCTGTGTCCAAAATAGGATTTGCATTCACAGGGATTTCAGGAAGTTTTTTTTTTTTTTTGAAAAACAAAACCATAGCAAGGTGACATCATGTGCGGTTGGTTTGAATGAAATTTATATTTGAAAATGTGTCTTCCGACGAGAAGAGTTCAAGCAAGGAAAATATATTCTTAAGATTGTTACTCTGAGGTACATAATAGTTCTATGGAGTGAGTTTGTTACATAAATTGCCAAAGTTAATTGAAATGTTCACTTTCAAGAAAGCAACATAAATTTTATAGTTAACTATACTTATAAGCTTAAGCTTATGTATGAGAATGCCTGACTAACATATTTATATCGAAACCCTTTTTAAAAGAAAAGATTTTTTTTTAAGTAATTGAACTTACATCAGGATTGCCTTTCCATCTTTAGTCACATTTTGACAATTCAAGAATTTTTTTCACTTGGCTATAAGTTCTCTTCAATTTGTGTAAATACTTAAGTTTAGTGAAAAATCCACTGTGAGATGAATATAAATTGGATGAATGAATATCCTGCGCATATACGACGACGTGTGACTTAATCTTCAGCAGAAAGGCTTAAAATTTTCAAATGGGGTTTGTTTAAGAAATTGGAGGCATTCTATAAGGTATATGACTTCTTGTAACATAAAGATGTTGGTTTGAAGGAAGAAACTCCATTATGATGGGTGATAATGGGATTGTTTTTTAAGAAATTGCAAATATATTACGATGGGCGTAGGGTATATGAATGAAAATAAGGGTAAATAGTCCCAATAAGCAAATAATCTTAATATATGTACCTTACATGGGAATAAGAATTTGGTGATATTCTCATTTGAATATTGAGTTATCTAAATCTGTTTTATCTCTTGTACGTGGTTTAACTTTATGGGTTTATAGAATATATAATAGTCATGAACTATTTGCCAATAAGTAGTGAAAAGTCGACTTCATGGCGTCATGCGTCGTAATGAACTAAACTCTCAGCTATTTATTTGGGCCATTTTGGTGTTACTTTCTCGCAAGAAGCAGTACCTCTGGAAATTTTTTTTTTAAATTGAACAGACTGCGAATCAAATTCATACCTCGAGGTTGATATTGCAAGACACTGTAGGTATATCTATAGCTATTGATGGTTTTTACGAATAAAACGAACAACCTGAAATCATAAATTTTCGGAACGGGTAATCCATTTAGTATTGAGCACCTGCTCTAAGCAAATACTCCGTAAGATCGAAATATTATTCACCTGACTTTCTTCAAAAAAGTCATTTAACTCGAACAAAATTAATTGGAATTTATAAAGTTGCATACAATTTTTAACTTTATCTTCTTTACACTAAAGTTAAGTACATGACGATTTTCAGATCTTAAAATATTGTCAGAACTGTCAATGGCCTGACAATAGCTAACAATAAGCTGAGATGAAGAAATTGTCAGCAATTGTAAAATGTTTTCAATGAAAACATCTGACAATGACCAATGAGTCTGACAATGTCCTAATCGACTGACAATGATAAAAATTGTGTGTTCAGACGATTGTAACAATGACGTTCCCGACAATATTGTTAGACAAAATTTCGTGTTCAGACGATTGTAAGACATTTTGAATAGTTTTTTCACTGACAGATCTGACAATATTGTAAGATCTGACAATCGTAGCTTAACTTACAGGCGTAAATTTTATAAGACGAGGCGGAGAAAATGACAAATTATGAGCAACTCTACGTGAACAATTGCTATTTCCCGAAGAAATGGAAGACAGCTAAGATTTGCAGCACGGTTTTCGCATATCGCCACATCTCCCTGCTATGCAACACCAACAAAATCTTGGAAGGACTAATTCTTCGGAGGACCAAGATGTTTTGCAAAACCAACAACATCATCACCATTATGCAGTTCGGATTGGGGAGCCATTCTCGCTTCATCCGCTCCTAAGGTTATAAAATGATATTGCCAGTATTCTAAATAACCAATTGATTGATGTTGGATACTTCCTATATACAGAGAAAGCATTTGACAGCATTTGGATAATAAAATACAAACTAAACATTTTTAATTTTTCCACTTCACTAGTTTTTTTTTTTTAAATATAGATACGAGCACTTAAGGAGTTATGGCTACTCTTAACATGTAAAAATCACAGTGCGAGGGTTATAGGAAAATAGGAAATACAGTAAAACCCGCTTAAGAGAAAAACCCGCTTATCTGAATCACTTTTTTCATCCCAGAGTATTTGTCGACCAATTACCTTTATAACACTCCGCTTAAGTGAAAAACCCGGATACCTGAAACATATTTTCAGTTAAATTATATATTTTCCATTTAAAAAAACCTCTCTTAAGTGAAAAAAAATTTAATAGAACAGAACAAAAATTTGCTGAACGCTTTTACTTCTTTTTTATTTTTCACCTCTATCAAATTTTAATCACGAAAATGACATTTGAATTTCTGATAAGTCAGAACCCTTACGTGCACATTTTTTTTCACTTATCCAGACTCCGCTTAAGTCAAATTTTTTTCACTTAAGCGGGGTTCGTTTAAATGAAAAACCCGCTTAAGTGAAAGAAAGACTGTACAATTTTGCAGTTCCTCTTAAGCGGGTTTTACTGTAAATACTTTAAAAGGAGATACCGATGCACATTGTTTTTGAATATCACAATGATAGGAAAAAAATAGAGTTAGGTAAAGTAGTGATAAAATAAGGAAAGACAATTGTGACATTACGAGCGACGGTGTTTGAGAGCTTATGTGTTATATTTCTATCACCTATCACCTATCACTTTCAAAACTCTTTTCTGTATTCTTTGCAAAAGACTCAAATGGGTTGACGGTGCACCTGCCCAAATGCCCAAATGTGCTAGTTGTACTCAGGCTTTGGTGAATTTACTTCTTATAGATAACGGTCAGGGGGCTGATTCTGGTTCTGTGAAAAAGTGAATCGAATAACTTTTCACCTGAAATCCGATTCTCGTTCTGCGAAAATGTGAAACCAAACATCAAAAACATTCATAATGAATAATTTGCTTTCACGTCGGCATTTGGAAGTGAATATTTGAATTGAAAGGGTGGATACGAACAAAAAACGGTCAATTCAACCACATCTTCTTCTCTCGTCCTATTTATGAAGAAAAAAAATATTTTTATCTCATGCGTTTCTCTTGCCTCTTAAAAAAATAAGAACAAAATGAGAGAATTGCATTGACTGCGCACGCGCTTCAGGGGAAATAATAAGGAGGTTCGGGATCGGTAATACCTAAAGTTCGTAAGAGAATTTTATTCACTGAACCAGGACCCATGTTCTGTAACTCGGCGATAACTTACAGAACGACGAGTTACAGAACATGGGTCCAGAATCGCTTATTTGCACAAAGTGAATCGAAAAAGTGAAAGCAATGCATGAGAGCGAATGTGAAAACAATTTATTCGATTCACTTTTTCACGGAACCAGAATCGGCCCCCAGATCAGAAGGGGAGACAAAACAGGCATTCAACAACCAACATAAATCCAACAACGTAATGAATTTGCTCTATGCTTACAACTCTTTAACACACGCGAAATCAATACCTATCCCCGATCATTGCGGCCCGAAGAGTAAAAGAGCACGATCGAAAGTTGAGACGTCTTTGGGAATACTACGAGTGAGGGTATCAAAATCAACTTTGTCAAATTTCAAATTTGTATATTGGCTTGTTTCAGAAGAACCGTCAGAACACGCCCATACTGGAAAGTGTATTGAAGGAGTGAAAAGCGAGAAGTGGAGAATGTGATTTGCGAAGTATGAAGTGCGATGTAATGATTGCGAAGCACAGAATGCGAATTATAGATTGCGAAGTGCGGAGTGTGAAGTATGGAGTATTGTGGAGTGCATTGTGGAATCCAAAGTTCAATTATCAGCCTATGCTGCCTAAATAAATGCCTTTTGCCAGGAATTGACAAATACTCCAATAATATCTCTTGTCATTAAAAAGTGCCCTCACTTAAGCCGTTCGGATTTGGCAGAAAATTCTTGACAACAACATACACACAGAAATGGCTGAGAGTTGTATCATTAGGTCCTTGCTCTACACGAGCTGTTGCACCACCAAATTTATTTATTATAAGGAAAAAAATTATCTCAAAAATTTTAAAACGATGTTCCGTACTATACGTTATGTGCATTTTTCTACAATGTTTAAATATCTCGGCCGATCATTCTCTTCTATGAAAAAATACGAATTTTTCCACAAAAAATCACGAAGGTGCAAAAAACACAACTAATTTTCTATACAGGCAATTACTTTTATGCGAAAAAAAGAGTTGGGACTTGGGACTTTAAATTGCAATTTGCAAAGTGCAAAGGATGGAGAGCAAAGTGTTGAGTGCGTATTTGGATGTGGAGAGTGCGAAGTGTGGATAGAAAGCAATGGAAAGCGAAATGGGGAGTGCATAATTTGATGTGCGGACTGTGAAGTGTGAAGTATGCAAATGGATAATTTTTGATAACGCAGTTTACTTAAGTCATAATATAATTTCATTTCCAGCGCAACTCTGCAGTAAAATAAAAACGAAAAAAATGTTAAAAAGCCCAGTGATTTGAATTTATATTAGGGGTATTCCCGATCCGATGCAAACTGGTCTTGCATCATTGCAAAAGTGCAAAGTTTTTTTTTTACAATGGGGTTAGGGTATAGCAATTTTACACTTTTGCATTTTTGCAATGATACAAGACCAGTTGCATCGGATCGGGAATACCCCTATTGTTTTATTTGTTTGGGTGTGGGTGAAGGTTGCCCCTCGCAGCATATATACCTACATATGTAAATGTAGCCAGAAGTAACTCTACACACAAATTTGTCACATTTTTTCTATTTTTCATTAGAACTTCGGAATTTTAACAAAATTACTTTCTTCTTATTCTTTTTGTTATAATAATTGTTGCTTAAATCGACACCAATTTTCACAATTTATTACAATTAATTTTTTAAATTTGAGCGTTTCGTGAACGTTAAATTCATTTGCAAGAAAATATGACAGATTTTGTGGAATCGAGTTAATGACAGCAATATCTGCGTCAATAAATGACGTTTTTATTTAACGTTTAAATTAACGTTAATTTGACGTTTTCGAAAGACGCCATTTTGGGAACAAAAACAAATCAGCTTTAATTCGCTAGATTCACAATTTTGTTAAGTTATTTACATTTCATTTTGTTTTTTGTCTTATTTGCAAGAACCTGTTAAATTAATTTGCTTGCAGTATATCTACGAAATAAATATGAAATGAATTAGAATTAAAGCAAAAAGCAACATTTTCCAGCCAAAATATCGTAAAAATCATTACAGTTTTCAATTTTAAAAATCCGTGTTGTTGGATTTTATTTATTTTCCTTCGAAAATATAATTAAATCAATTCACCCTGAAGCAAACTGTATAATATTAAATATTTCCGATGACCGCTGAAATTCCAATACACAATTTTATCCACAGGAAATTCCTGTATATATTGTCTTGTTTTTTTTTTCTTTTTATCTAAAATAAAGATACAAATTAAAAATACTTCTTGTCCGTTGGTGGTGGTAAGTCAAAAGAAGAAAAAACTTTTTCCTGACCCGAAAAGTAAATTTTACCCAAACCCACTTAACGAAAATCCTAAACAAAGTAAATAATAATACCTTGGTTATGTGTGAAGTATACATCATCAGAGCTACTTTATAAGAAGCTAGCTATATAACTTAATTTTCTTAAACCCGCCCTTTTATACGTGAGTATGTTTGTATACATTCCGCACCTTTAGATTTATAAATTGATTAAGGATTAAAAGGAGAAAAAAAAAGGAAAAGAAAAAGAATCAACTTTGAAGATGCGAAAGAATTAAATTAATTATGTTTTCTCTTCTTTTCGAAGGAATTTCATCCATCTTTCAGTCTTAGATGAATGAACTAAGCGCTGTGTGTTCTTAGAGGTAGAGCTAGGACATATATGTATGTACTCATAGGAAGACAGAGCATATTGCTTATTACTCTAATTGATACAGCTTAATTAAGGATACACACTGAAATACGTATACGTGGTATAATACCACCGACAGGGATTTAGTCTGTTCGCTACATACGTATAAGGAGACAATAAGGAAGTGGATATACGCGTTTGCACTGTATGCTGAGGTGGATACACGATACGGATATTATTACTCTATCGGGGTTGAAAGTTCGAGCAGGAGGTTAAGATGTGCGGCCGGGAGCTTAGGAAATGATTCATAAAATATCTTGTGGATTTAATCCTATTCAACTTAGCTTTTCTGTATACTGCGCTGTGCTGTTCTGCTGCTAACGTAATAAGATGACGTGTAATGTGCGCCTCAATTAAATTAAGTGGCAAACATAATTAGCGGTTGGGTTATATAGTGTGTGGTGTTATATAGTGAAACGTACATAGAATAGAAAAGTGTGATGATACTTTGTTTGCTCACGAAAATTGGATTTCTTCGGATTCACATGAACACATTTTGTGTCAGTACTACAACTAAGTGCATTCATTGCTATTACAAACGAAGATTTTGTGCTTAGGTTGCACTTTACTGAAAATGGCTTTGACATTTTGCTATAGAAATAAACTTAATCGTTTACGCTACTAGTTCAAAATTTTTCGAATCATGTAATGTAATCGATATAATATGCAACTTAGAAGGATGAAAAAGTGGATTCAATTACAAACTCAGACACTCTTATTGCCAGGACTTACGAACAATTATATATAATCCTTCCACTAGCTTATATGTACTGATCGACTAATAACAAAAAAGCTGAATTTTGGTGCAGGTATAGAACTAAATTTTGACGTCGTAAGCATTTCCAAAAAACTACTACAAGTCTGTTTATACTTTATTCAAGCCGTGATAGACAATCCGATAGAACCAGAAGTGAATGACAAACCACAGAAAAAGACAAACCATAAGGAAGACAATTAGTCTAAATAGCCGTTTTAATATCAACTAGTATCGCCCTGTGTCGAAAATAGACATTTTTCTTTTTAAATTTTTTTTTTTAATATGCACAGTGCTCGACAGTGCAAAAACAAAAATGACACACAGTGTGTAAATGCGTGTCCCAAGTATATTCTGCACATCTCCATAATTGTGGCTTTCCAACCATATAAAATTTATCGAAATCGGTCAAATACTTTTTGAGAAAATGGTACCACAAAATTTATCTAAGGCTATTTATATATATGTAGATACTGAACTGACCGACCAGGATAAATCAAAAGAGATTTTGTTTGTAAAATATAATTTAAGATTTTTTCAATGTATATTAATATTAGAGTTTTAATAAAGAAGGACCATTTAATTATTAAAGTTTAAGTGTGTAGGTACAATTCCTTTAAATTTCGTTCCACAAAACGGAAATTCGCAAAGTGAGAAATTTTGTAATGTATTTTGTTCTTCTTGTTTCACCAAAGAAATAAACTGCAAATTTTATATAGAATTTTGAAAAGCTTTTCAGTATTAGGCAAAGTGAAATTTTCATTTGCAAATTGTTTTAAAAAAAATACCGTTGTGAAGAATTTTTTTGGAAAATGAAGAAGTAAATAATATTTAACAAGACGATGGACATAGGATTTTTTTTTTTAATTTTGATGAGTTTACCAAGAAACAAGGAATTTAGGGTCAACTCGTTAATTATGTTAGGTGACCATGTAATCACCCTGTCAATGCAGTTAGGACACAATGCTCCTGAGACCGCATTGACTGTATCTCAACGTTGACACAACAGAACATTTTCATTTCAAAAATTTCTGATTTTGTAGAGGTTTTTTAATCCATCGATATCCTAGCCATCCTTCAACTGAATTTGACATTTTATAGCTTGTAAGAAAGACCACAAAATAGGAATACGAATTCAAATGCAAAGTTCTATTTAAAATTGGTGAAACAATTTTTATTTTCACTTTTCAAAAATGGTCTGAAAAATTAAAAAATGAAAATATTTTCACTTTACAATTACATTCTTGAAGGTGCCCACGATATTGATAACGAGGTTCTAGTCTTTCTACTGCCAAATAATAAGAACAGCACACAACAGCACAACAACTATTAAAAAGACAGTATCTCAATTCCCTAGCCTTAACTTAGGTTTAGGCTAGGGAATCTATCCCATCTTGCGTCGGACAGTGGTCCATTTGAGGGTCGCTAACTGAATTTAATTCTAAAGTAAGTACACTTTATAAGTAAGTACACTTTATTTGTTTAAAATTCAAGCAGAATTTCTAAAACCATAGATTCGTTAAATTTTGTTCTGCCGTTTGAAAGTTTACCAAAAACTGTGATTTCAGAATCAGAGGGAATCAGCAAATTAATATTATGTAGCAACGCGGGATATTTTTCTGGGAAATCCGATTCTAAATTTTTGACGAGTTTCTAAAACATCTTCTGATGCTACCCAATAGGGACTCATTCATTTCTGAACTCTTCGCGCAACATCTCTCTGGTTTTATTAAGCTCCGATATGTACCACTATCAGAGAGATGTTGCGCGAAGAGTTCAGAAATGAATGAATCCCTATTGGGTAGCATCAGAAGATGTTTTAGAAACTCGTCAAAAATTTAGAATCATAGGAAAATTGCAGAAGTCATTGTTATTCCTGAGCAAGGCAAGCCACCAATAGAAGCAACTTCCTACAGGCCAATATCCCTTTTACAATTATGGCAAAAGTTTTCGAAAATCTGCTTCTTAAAGTAATAGAAGAAAGAAAAATAATCACAAACCATCAGTTTGAATTCAGAAATAAACATTCCACGATAAATAAAGTGAATCGAATTACGAATGTTGTTGAAAAGGCACTTGAAGAAAAACTAGTATGTTCCCCTCTATTTCTAGATGTTAATGCCTTTGACAAGGTTCTGCATTTGGGACTTGAGTACAAACTGCATAGAGATCTCCCAAGGCATTTCTACGAAATACTGAAATCCTGTTACCAAACGACTCTTTAAAGTACGATGCGAGCAAGAGTATTCGGAACTTAATAAAATTAAAGTACCACAAGGAAGTGTCCTAGGACCAACACTGTATTTGTTATATGCTAGGGATATTCCAGTGGACAATAATGCTATCATGGCCACATTTGCAGATGATACTGCCATTTTCGGGCTTGATAAATGTGTTGTGAAGGCTTCAGAAAAATTGCAAAATGCAACCGATAAAGTAAGAGATTGGACGCAACAATGGCGTATAAAACTAAATGAAACAAAATCAACTCATATAAACTTTACCAACAAAAAGATTATTAATGTTCCAATTGTTATTAACAGTAAATCATTACCTTACGCCAATACTGCCATACACCTTGGAATGACTTTGGATGCCTAGCTAAAGTGGAAAAAGCATATTAAAAAAAAAGAAAAGAGAGGAACTTAACCTAAAATATAGACAAATGTATTGATTACTGGGTAAGAATTCTGACTTATCTATCCAGAACAAAATAGTGCTTTACAACCAAGTACTAAAAACCAGTTTGGACTTATGGCATCCAACTGTGGGGTTGTACAAAGAAAAAAAATCCTGAAACCATCCAAAAGTTCTAAAACAAAGTCCTTTGTGAAATAATTAATGCCCCTTGGTATATTAGGTAGAAATAGCGATTTACATCGTGACCAACAAATAGAAATGCTTACAGAAGTGGTTAGAAAACACGCTGTATCAGCGACTGCACAGTCATATATACTAATTTCGAGATGGAGACTGTCTTAAATGTACGAGAAAATGTTCGAAAATTTAGAAAAAGCAAGCCTCATGAGCTGATGGTCTAAAAGCGATGAGAAAAGTATTAATACTTTAAACTTCCCCCAATGCTATTTTGTAGTTAAGAAATAAAAATATTTTATCGATCTTTCATAGATTGGTTCTGATTTCCCGGTGGTTTTAGTGAGGTACAAGTCCCACACTACTTGTTACCGAATATTACCAAGTGTCTTCTGAAGATTTCCACCTGTATAGAGAAAACAAAATTATTTCCTATAAAAGAAAAAATGTATTTCCGAGAAATAAATGGTCGCCCTGAAAAGGGCGTATTGATACGCGAAAAGAAACAAAATATAAACCAAATCATCTATAGATTTCTTTTAAAATGTTGTTCTAAAGATAGAAATCGGGTTCAAAATAAGGTGCGTATATGAACTATATTAAATGCGCCCAATTTGAATCCATTTCAATATCTTTCCTACCCTAAAGAAACAAGAATTCAAAACATCACAGAATTTAAATGCTGAATTCTATAAAATGCTTTAATTTTGTTTCATATAGAAATATAATCAGAGCATATTAATATTTATTATGGTATTGGTATGATGGTCTCCTCCATTCCATGTTTTCCCAAATGAATGCTATCAATATATAAAATCTACAAATGTTCTAAAAGACATCTCATACCAAAAGGATTCACGGTCATCGATCAGAATTAATGAAGATTCCTTCAAATGCTTATAATCTTCATTTTGGCTCTTTGTTTTCGTTTCGTTCTTTTGTCATTTTTATTTGATGCATGAGTGCTTAAGGATTTATTACAATTTCAAGTACACATACTTCTTCTATTCACACGAAATGAGTGACGAATTGAGCAAATGGTCGGTAGACGGTACTCGGTAGCACTATAGCAACTTTTATACATATTTACCATCTCACTGTATAATGACACAAGCGAGAGGAGTTGGACCGGAAAAAAAAAGAATCCAAATTAGATCATCACTCAAAAAAGTTGATGGGAAAACCGTCTGTTCGTCTGGTTAAATAAACAAAATAGTTGAAAATTCCAATTGGACTCAAGAGAAAATAACAAAAAAAAAAAACCAACAACAACAATAATAACAACACATGTTTTATTTGACAAAGAATTTCTTCAATATATACGAGTATTTATATGAAGTCTCCCTTCTTTTTTTCAAGTAGGTATAGTTGGTATATTGATGGTACATATTTTTGGAAAGACATTTTTAAGGCATGGTTTTTGCTTGGATTTGTCTTCGATGACACCACACATCCATCGGCTGTCAGTCGCTCTGAGTTGCAGTTCATGCGATGAACTTGTTGATTTTTTTTAAAAAATTTGACAGCACACAATGTGATTGGCCACGAATATCATATGAGATACACCAAGTACAAGTGCTCATACAAGTGGGTAAAGAGTTGAAATATTTGGAAGTCATTCGGTTCATTGAATTATGTATGTTTCTGTATAGGGTAAACCATTCGTGATGTTATGTGAAATATAACTGAAAAAAAAAGAAAATCAAACCAGAAGGGGAGCATTACATCACGAATGAATTTCAAAACGATCACTAATATTTTGATCATCCAACATGTAACATAATTTTAAAGCTACGATTAGACGGTTAACGCATATGGTCAATGCGTTGACTTTCTGATGTAAAAATGACGCCAAATTTTGTCCCAAAGTTGTCAAGCCGTGTGATCGTCAACGTAGAAAATCTGTTATGACGGCTGCGTTGACACTCGCGTTGACATGAATTTTGGGGTCAATGCATTGACTTTTTTGTGTGACCGTGTAATCGCTCTGTCAACGCAATTGGGACACATTGATAGAAAACTTGTCAGTGATTTGACTGTATTTCAACGTCGACACAGCAAAATTTTTTACCGGGTCAACGTAGCCTTCGTTGACCTCCATCTCAATTTCAAAAATTTCTGATTTTGTGGAGGTTTTTTAATCCATTGACATCGTCGCCATCCATCAATAGAATTTGGGAATTTATAGCTTGAAAGATACGCAACAAACTATATTTGGACGAATATTGAATATTTCTATCCAAAAGCCTAAAAAAGCCTTTTTCTGGAACAAAATTAAATCTAAAAATTTCGATTTTTTTTTGTGGTTTTTTAATCTATCAACATGGTAGGCATCCTTCAACTGAATTTGACAGTTTATAACTTGATTGATTTAATATTTTAACGTCGCGTCGTGTGATCATCAACGCAAAAAATGGTAGATTTTTGCTCGTGTCAACTCAGTATCAACGCTCAAAGTTTTCGAATGTGGTCAAGTCGTTTGATGACAAGTTTAACATGCTAACGCGTTGAGATCAATCTATAAAAAATGATTTGACACAGACAACACGTCAATGCATTTTGGGACAACATTAACCGACTGCTGTCACTCGTGTGAACGTCAACGTTTTATTCATTGATTCATTTACTCACGGTCTACGCTGACTGTAGAATGATGATATTTTTGGTGAAGTCAAACAGTCAACGCATTGACCATTTATGTTGACCGTCTAGTCATATATTTACTTAAGTCGTGCAAAGATAGATTGGAACTCTGGTTTTCAAGACGTGTAAACACCTCTAGTAAAACCTGGATTAAAATACAAACTATTGGTGGCTCAGATTAAAAATGTTAAAAAGATAGTACCTACCTACGACACGACGCTTACTCGTTTAAAATTTGTAAAATCCTATTTTTAACCTAGTATCGTACTAAAAATGCCTTAGCATCGCACTTAATCGTCTTTAATTTTGTGTCAATATTAAAAAAAAAAACTCCCAACCTCTTTTACCGTTATAAGAATTGTTCACTTAAAACCTGCAGAAGCAATTTTAAATAATAAATTTTTTGGTAAAACAGAAATTCGTATAGTCTTCCTCTAATGTAGCTCAAGACTCAAGTAAGTATACAGTGGACGCACAGACGCAAACAATAATTGAATTGTTTGCTCCATAATCGTAATATTCCTTGGCAAGGATTATGCTCTAATAACATAAGCTCATAAGGGGATTATATGTGTATAGTATGTATCTTTGGCCTCATGACTCATGCACCTCATTTAATAGCACATGCGCAACAAATTTGGCAAAGAAAACATACAAAAAAGTAGATTGCCATATCACCCTGCAGCAAGTGCCATACCACCCTCCATTTTTTTAATCGTTTTTTTTTTAATATTTTTAAATTTTACCAAAAAAAACATGAAATGTGTTCCTTTTTTTCTGTTTATGAAAAAGTTTTCAAATAAACTTATTTTGGTTTAAAATAAAAATCATTTTTTATTTTGCAATTAATAAAGAAAAACAAAAATGGGTGCCATATTCCCCGACTTTACCCTACTTATTAAGTTTCATTAAAACATTGAAACTTTTTTTGTATAATAAGTAGCTACATATACCTACGTATGTATTTTAAAAGAATATCTTTAAATCTGAGTCTGCATCTGCTCAGGATAAATAAATACCAATTTAAGGCTTTGGTATAAGCAATCACATGACTTTTCTTCCTTTTCGAGGATATTTCGACATATAAATATTTAACTGGCATGTGCTTATAAGGTACAGAACTCTGAATGTGCATTTGATTTTAATATATATTATAACACGTGCTCAATAGTCCACCTCTCTTTAATTCCATTCTATTTCATTATTATGAAAGGGAGTTTTAATTTAAACACTCGTTGTTACCTTTCATCAATAAAATAACAACTGAAATGAGAAATCCAAAACTCACAAAAGGGAAATTTGAATCAAGAGGAGAATTCCTCGTGTTCACTAGCTAGTTAAGCTGATTACAAAATTATCAGAATGTTGGCAGGGTAGGTAGATCATAGAAATGTTATAATTAATCTGATAAATTCATATATACCTACGCTAACGACCGATGTAGCTTTTCGATTGCAACGCATAACCAACAATCGACAGTCGGCACTCGGCACTGCTCTAAAAAGATTGATTTTGGAATATAAATTTGATGTTAGAACAAAATCAACCCCAATTTTCAAATTTCTACATAAAAGATTTTTTACTCAAACTTAATAATAAAGGGTCATTCATTTATCGGCTTCGAAAGTAAAGCTAAATAAAACACACACAGCGATACATTTTTGATGAAAATTTTATTTCATTATAAAGTTTGGACTTTGCCATTAAGTGTGTAAAACAATATCATTGAAATGGTATGCCTCAGGAAGATTCGCAGCATGCGATTCTTTTGAGGTAATTTTTAACCACTTTTTCGCACATTTCGGGCGGTATCTCGGGTATAACTTGAGTAATGTTGGTTTTTAATGCGTCTAGAGTTCGGAGATTATTTGCGTAAACACGGTCTTTTGCGAAGCCCCGCAGAAAAAAATCTAACGGTGTCAAATCGCATGATCTTGGTGGCCAATAGACGTCGCCAAAACGTGAAATTACGCGACCAGTAAACTTTTCACGCAATAAAGCCATAGTTGGTCGTGTTGTGTTGCTTGTTGCCCCCTCTTGTTGGAACCAAATATCGTTGAAGTAATGATCTTCAATCATTCATTCGACCATATCGCTCCGATTTGACTGTAATCGTCTATATCCCATATATCCGTCGTCCCATTGACATCTTCGAAGAAACACTGACCAATGACACTTTTCGACCATAGAGTTCACCAAACTGTCACTTTGTCTGGATGCAACGGCACCTCTTCGATCACTTGTAGGTATTCTGAGCCCCATATGAGGCAATTTTGTTTGTTTACATACCCAACGAGTGAGAAATGTGCCTCAACGCTGAAGAAAATGTTGTTCGAAAAATCGGTGTTATATATGGTGCTACGTTTGAATCACTACTTTTGTAGTAAGTTTAAATAATTTTAACTCCTTGTTCGATTGTTAAGCGATCCACTATTGTAAATGGCAAACATTCAGCTAATATTATGACACTTCAAATGGCAGCTGTGTTTGACAGGTGTCAATTATGCCCTACCAACTTGAAACCACGAAATGAATGACCCTGTATATAAAATCTTTTAAACATTTTTAAGAAAAACAATTGTTACGCAAGTTTTTAGCATTCATTAATGCAGAGTTAAAAAATTAATTTTTAAAAAATGATCCATGACCCATTTTCGAAATATCAATTTTAAAAAAAATTATTTTTAAAATTTTTTTAAAAATCAAAATTAAATTTTTTGAAAATTTTGGTATGCAATATTGTTTAAACATATTAGAAGCTCTTTTGTAAAAAATCTTTTAAATCGGTTTAGCAGGCTATGAGATACTCGAAAACCAAAAAATGGTTCTATGAGAGATACCTATACCGTTACTAAACGGTAGATAAAATTTTTTTAATAATATGATTTTTTTAACAAAGTCATAGGAGTCGTTTTTGAGAACAATGAGACTCCCATACGGTACCGCTGTATGTTGTATTTGGTTATAAGAAAAACGTTTAATTAAATTCTGCTATAGATGATATGAAAAAAACTGGTGGGTGCTGAGTTTAATAAAAATCGATCAAGTCCTTTCGAATTATTAAGTTCTCAAAAAAAAATTTTTTTTAATTTTTTTTTATTTTCAAAATTTTCGTATACAATACATTAGAATCTCGAAAAGATGAACAGATATAAAACAGAGCCCGTTCATCTTTTCAAATTGTTCATCTTTTGAAGCATCAACATATGTTTGAGGAAGAAGATATAGTAAACATTAAAAATTATTTACATAACAAATTAAAACAAGCTCAAAAGTATTATTCAGGAGGAACTAAAGGCAAAGAAAAAGTAAAAAATTATGTGGGGAATAAAGTGTTCATATTTTCGAGTACAAAAATTCAACCCGTTTATCTTTTTGAACACTGAAAACTGAAAATATTCCGTTCATCTTTCCGAGCTGTTCATCTTTTAGAACCGTTCATCTTTCTGATATTCTACTGTACCTACTTATAAAACTTTTTGAAACATTCTCCAAAAAAATTGAACAAAATCAGTCGAACCGTTTTTGAGAAATCGAAAATCAAAAAGATGGTTCTAATGGGAGGTACCCGGTATCATTTTTCATATAAAATGGTTATAGCCGTTTTGTAAAAAAAAAATTACTAAATTTAAAAAAAAATGTTGTTGAAACATTTTTGAGAAAAATAAGATTTTCATTTTTGCTAAAAAAATTTGAACGGCAGCTACTGTTATTTTAGGTCTTAAAAAAATCTTCCGATAGGGTGACAACTTTTATGCCACCTTGTACTTAAGTACCTATTAGGGTTTGACTGCTGTAACAAGATTTGAATAATTTATGTACCTAAACGAGTATCTCTAAACATTTAATTCACTGTTTATTTTAATGGAATATATTTTCTATAATATGAGTCTGGGAAAAACTATGAATGAATATTCATTCGACCTACAACCACAACTGCGTATTAAGGTATACGCCACACGTGTGTTAGCACGTTTTTAATTTAATATTCAATTTCAAATGACACATTCTTTTAAAATATGGGACCCAAAGGAATAGGTAGAGTATATACAAAGTCGTGATATAATAAAATAATAATCATTTACTTTATTTTACCCACAATATGAATCCCAAAATAAGGTATAGATACATATAGGTACATTTAGTTTATAGGACCATATTTCGAAAGTGTTTAAATCACCTGCTTCAAATAATTGTCACCCCTATTGTTTGGTATAATGTCAGACACGTGACATTTCATTAAAAAAAACATTTATGTGATATCCTTTCAAGGCTAAATTTAATACACTCATATTATATGATTTATTCAATGCATTAGGATAATGTTGTGTATGTGGATGATTTTCATAATTTAAATAAGAGTTTTTGGCTTAATTTGATGAGGATGATGAGCTTCCATCGAGAGGAACACTTGTTCTAATTTATTTTGAATTATCTCACGACACGATTGGAAAAGTTTATACAATTCTACTTTTGTTTTAATATGTATGTATATTGGGCACTACTAATAATAAATCGCTAAATATACGTTTAGCTAAATGCCAGGTTAAACTTTAAGGACCAGTTAATTTGAACCTTTACCAATAATCAAATCAAACACGTCTTTTACTAACTGCCGCTCTATTATTAAATCTACTACATTCGTTGTCAAATAGACAGCAGGGAATTGCTAAAGTGTCAATTGAGTTGTTTTGTTTTGAAAAGTTTAAATTAATGTATAAAAAATAGAAAAAATTGAAATTAGGTGCAAGCCGACTGTGAACTATAATTTCACAGAAAAATCATAAATGGTTGAAATAGTATTGAGGGGGATGTAGGGAATGTTGACGGGGGTATTTGTTTTGAGCTTTATTCCAAACGATTTGCTCTTTTATAGGGTCACACGAGCTGTCCCACCACCAAATTTATCTTATCCAACAAGGTAAAATTAAACTTTATGCATTCAATATTATCACTTTTTTAAATCAATATCCAATGTTCCATTATCCAATTATATTCAAGTTTGCATAAAAACTTTTATATCACTTTAACAAAAGTATATGACTCAATATTTCTGCCGTAATCGATTGGTTTATTAATACCTGATTGGTAAAATTCCCTAAGTCGATGTATATACGACATTGTGTAATTAAAGTATACGCATTAATTAATAAGAAAATCAAGAATAAAATTTTATAGACTTCACTCCATCTGTTTTAGAGAATGACGCCAAAATTGTCGTAAAAACCTTGATGATGAAGCTTGCTGTAGAAATATCATGCACGACTTTGAATAAGAAGTATGGGGTTATGTTACGCATGAATTTATAACGCTTATAATATATATTTAAGTTAAGTACCGCTTAAGGAAATATCGTAAAACTTGTGCTCGAATTCTCACCACTATACCTATAATATACAATATACATAAGTACTTGTGGATATATAATATCTTTTACTTTTACCCCACCACATACAATAAAGTGAAAAACCGTTCTCAATGGGAGAAAAATGTCCGTTCTTCTTCAAATTGAAATTTAGGAAGCCATAAAATTAACCAAGTCAATTAATTATATTGAAAGCAGCCACTCATGTGTATGAAACATTTTGCTTGTTTTGATGTGTACATAGATGTTGGAGGTCTTCAGTGATGGATTAATATCTAAATTTCAAGGCAGCCAATAGGTTATATAGGGGCCCTGCAAAATGTCAGTGAAAATCTTTTGAAATGCAAAAAATTAGATACCTAAGTGGGGTGGCCCCGGCGCAGTGGAAGTAGTGCTTGACTGCTAACCTGGATGTGTGAGTTCGATCCCCAGTCTAGGCAGCATTCTTTTCTATACTCCCTCAACTGAACGCCACCCCTGGGATTTAGTGAGAAAATCAAAAACCTAATTTCTCAATCCACTGTGCCAACAAAAATCTATCCTATCCTTCTATTCCTTCTAACATTTGTCTAATTTATAAGACCCTAGGTCTTACTGGCATATATATGTTTGTGTTGTTTTTTTTAAAGTTTTTTTTAATTTTAATTTTTAAGTGGGTTAATGTAGAAACCCTTGGCTTAATGGTTAGTAAGTAGGACTGTCATGACGAAGGTCTTGAGTTAGATTCCCGGCCTATGATACTTTAAAAACAGAAATGGGTTGAGCATCTTGAAAGGAATCGACAAATCCTCCAAGAGTATCCATATACTCTTGCCATGAAAAAGTGCCTCTCACGTTAGGATTCAGCAGAAAATTGTAGGTCCCCTCCACTACTACCAGTAATACAGACACAGTAATAGTTGAGAGTTGTAAGTTACTCGGCATTGGTTCTCCTGTCAAGCTGTCACTCCACCAAACTCATTTATTCATAAGAGGCTTTATAAGGAGTCCACACAACACTTTTTGACCGGGTAGCTTTATTGCGTTGGGCGCCATTTTAAACTGAAAGAAACTTAATTTTCGTTAATATTTCGGTTATTTTCGATTCTACTTGAAAATGTACAAAATAAAAGTTGTTCAAAATTTAATTATCATACATCTTTAGTCATAACACATTTCGACCGGGTAGCTTTATTGCGTTGGGTGCCATTTTAAACTGAAAGAAACTTAATTTTCGTTAATATTTTGGTTATTTTCGACTCTTACTTGAAAATGTACAAAGAAAAAGTTGCTCAAAATTTAATTATCTACATCTTTAGTCATAATAGTTTTTTGTCTACGATTGATACTTTTCCACTTAATCTGACAAAAAGGATTATGATCGTTTTATCTCGTCTATATTTTTAAGTTTTTTTTTTTTTTTATCTTTAATCTTAGTTGTTATAAAAATGGCGCCTTATGAATACAAACACAAATTATATTATGCCTCATAATTTCTATGGTACTTGTTTCATTCCAGCCCTGGATAAGTCTATGCGCGCAACTAGGGCAAATCGGTCGAATTTTTAATAGGATTTTTCTCGATTTCTGATGACGAGACGGTGTGACTTTTAAATTGGAAATGACTATGCATTATACGCGGCGCGTGTGCTTATGGTAGAAGACAGTTTTATTATTCGATAAAGTCCATTTCCTGGGTGAGCTCGTTGAAAAGCAATCAATAAACTGCCCAGTTTTTATAGTCCATATAGTCGCAGTTACTTTGATGTCGTAAATTTTGTTGTTGTTGCTTAGAAGTTAGATTGTAATGTAATTCTGAAGAGGAAGAGAAATTAATCGAATTTGATCAACAGTTTGACACCTGCCATTTAGCTGATTATATAGCTGATTTTTTGAATATTGGTTTTTGGAGTGTATGAATTTTTTTGTTTCATTTATTCCTCAGTACTGAATTTGATACTTTAGGGTTTAAAATGATATCTCATTATCTTATCCCCAAAATGTTTCCTTATAGTTTATTCCTTTGGGATGAACTTTTTATGTACATATAAATTGATAATTGTCAGATTTTCAAATGAAAACAACATGTGCAGTGCTTAATGCAGTGACTCAATCCCTTTTTAGTGCAAGTGTCTTTTTAGTTCCGATATTTTTTTATAAATTACGAGTTCTTTTTTTTTGGTAAAAAGATACTTTTTTGTTTAAAAACAAGTACACAGTTTTCCATACTTATAGATATACGATGTTCTCCAATTCCCACCACACACACGACATTATTCCAAAATAGATTATACTTCAAGATAAAGTGCACATGACCAGAATCTGTCACCCTTCCATTGAGTGCCTTATAGAGATACAATAAATTTAACTCGTTGTCATTGTGTGTACTTTACCCTTAATTAAAATAACATAATCTGCGTACATGTGGTGTCATCATAAAATGGTGCGTGAGAAAATTTATCGTAAGGAAATATGAACACGGATGGGTAAAGGCATAGGTATAATATAGGTATGTATAGGTACTCCGACTATTTGTTGATGTGAAAAGTTATACGCGTATTTGGTAGGTGCAGTTAAAATATTGCGTTTTGTTAGCAATCCTTCAATGAACAATGGAAGAATTAATAAATCAGTGATAAGCTCAACCCAAAATCTAATGGAACTACCTGTTGCAAAATCAGCATTATTAAGTATTTGAACATTGCTAAAAGTACTTAAGTAGAATTAAACAACTTCTGAAGCGGTGGAATGCGTAATGCTATAAGTCTATAAGACTGAGCAAATCTGATATGCGTGGGTTAGATTCCTATGGATGTGCATGTAAAAAGTTTTGTATAATAAAATTGGATTAAAGCTCAGCACCACTAATAAGGAGACTGATGATAGGGCTTTGCACCCCTTAAAATAGCTATATCTCCAGCCAAAAATAATTAATTAAAACGAATTGTAAATTAATTCGTAAACAATTGGTGGTAGCACATTTAAGTTGTTGTTCAAAAATTCAATGCAATTGACGGAATAAAGAATGGTCAAGTCTAATAAACTGACATTCTAGTATGAATAATACAATAAATAATAATAATAACTTCTGAAATTGCTTTGACACATCTGAAGCAAGTCAACTCCCATTTGGCTGGTCTGACATTGATGGCCCATCCTGTTGAGTATTCCCACAGGCACCTTTCATGCTGTTCTGATCTTCGGGCTCCAACGACTGGTGACATGAATCAAGCGTATTTTAGTGAATCGTCTCATAGAACAAATTCGTAGCATTGTTGGGCTGAGGTTGATCCAACGACGTTGTAGAGGCACAGTCCTTGTATTGCAATTTGGACAACTATACTATTACTTCAAGCTGGACGAAGAACGACCTTGAGAAAATTATTTTGATTATTGAACCTGGAAAATGTATATATATACAGCCTTATTTATTAGATTTCTCTAATACTCGTTTCAACCTCGAAATAGTTAAACCGAGTCGAAGCACTTACTCCGTCTTTACGCTACGTCAAACAAATTCTTATTTATTAAGTCGTTTTAGTGACGGAGTAAAATTACTACGACTTTACTTCGCCTCTAATCCTGAAAAACTTATTTATAAAAAAATAAACGATGATTAGAGGCGGAGTAAGCTAAAACTGGTACTTAGTAGGATTAAAGCCGTAGTTATTGATGGTGCTAAGCTAACAACGTTATTGTGGAACCTAAATTGTGAAATATGAATGTGAAGTTGAGTGTTTCTCCCGAAATCCAAACTATATGTATCCGGGATGATAAGATTTGTGGTGCAGAACGCCTCCAGCCTCTGAAAACGCTATTCCTATCGACTTTCTTCGGTTCCAGCACTATTTTTCCTGTCTGCCATCTCTTCAGAAAATAGGAGTTATTCAATGTTGATGCAGTTATTGATAGGATTGCAAGGAATATCACCATGACTTGGGGAAACTTTCTTATGATGTAGTTGAATCATCTCACCAGAAACGATGGTCTAGATAATTTCATTGCTCGGCCACTATAGATTAGCTCAGATACTTCTTCGGGGAATGTGAAGCATCCAATCAGCTTCGGATTAATGGCTAGATTACCATTGTTAAAAATGGTAATTTCAGTATTTGTCTGCTCCCAGGTGCTGTTTCGTTGACTCGACTTCCTTTAAAGTACAAAGGATCGCTGAGTGGGTTGGTAGGAAATTTTCTTCGAAATATTCGGAATCTTGAGCAGTCGACTCTTCCCTCTTTCTGATTCTAATAATTTCTTGGGCTTTGTCGCTAATCCTGTTAATTTCACTTAATGCATTGAGTTCCCGTTTAATATAGTTCAGGAAATGTTTTTTCAAGAAAGTTCTTTAAAATAATTTGCGTACATTGTAGTTCACTCTTCGCCATTTGGCAGTAATCTTTTTGTTGGATCTACTTGCTGTGGCTTCCGTAATTTCTGTCAACGATCATAAAGTCGAACAATCCCTTCTGGAAGATACTAATATCTGTATCTCGAGGTCTTTTTTCTCTTCTGCTCGTCCAAGGCGTTGTCTATGGTGAGTTCCATTGCTTCGATGAATTGTTTAAAAAATTTAACTTGATGATTTCGAACGACGAAGTAATAACGAAGAATGGCAGAATATAACTATAGATTTTAAGAATTTTAGTTAGAGTACAATATCTTATTATAAATACTGTAGTACGGTTGTGGATATTCAAGGGAAACTCCATCCACTATCACGCCCACTTTTTTAATATCTTTGTTTCTCGGAAATTAATGTAAGTCAGGCCTCAAAAGTTATATGTATCAGATTTATAAATTTTTTATTGCTTCAATCACTAACTACATTCATAGACGAATATTTGTGTCTTATTTAAGATGATGATAAGTTAAGCTGGATACCTTATAAAAGGAGTAGGGAGTTAAAAAAAGCCATTGTGGCACTTTTCTCGAGTAAAAAATCCGTTGGAAATAAATAGGGTCTCCATCCTCACATAATTCATTGGCAACTTCCAAGTATTACAGAGTACACCACTCGGGCAGCTACAATACTTTAAAAAACAAGTCACCATCCCTTCCAGTTCTCCCTGGAGCACTTGGATTTCCTGGAAGATTAATCGATCTTTTACACCCACGGATCAAACCCTGATGATGGGGTTGGTGGAGGTGACGGAATGAAATAAAGTCTTTCCTTTCGTCTTCCTAATTACTGTACGGTGTTCCAGGCGAGACTTTGGGCGATATAAGAAGTCATGGAATGGCTCAAAGAAATTGTGATATCAAGTACAGATATCCGCATCTTCTCAAACATCCAAGCCGCCATCAAATCTCTGGACTCTGTCTCTACAAATTCAAAAAACAGCCTTTAACTGAAAATCATCTCTCATGGAGATGTCACAACAGTTTGACACTCACTTCGCTGGGTGCCGGGTAATAGGGACATTCCAGAGAGTTCTAAGGCAAGTAAACTTGTCAAAAATGGAACAATTCTACCTATATCATCATAGCGGGCTAATATTGGTAAACTTATGCTAAAGGAAGATGCAATAGAGAAAACAAACCTTTTGGATGGAACAACATCGCCACATGTTAGACCACAAAACTGTCAGGATGAAGAGGCGGAGGAGGGCTCATCTCACTTCCTTTGTGAATGCCCCAGACTATCCAGAACCAGAATAGACGCCCTCGGAGAATACTTTCTGACGATCCGGGGACATATCATCCTTGCCACTAAAGAACATCCTGAACTTCATTCAGAAGTCAGGATGGTTCAGGGCCCGCAATACCTAACTTCCCCTTCCCCTTCCCTTCCCTCCCCTCCTCACACATACATATCTATACCTATATCCCGGGGAGAAACTACTCTATCTCAAAGCCGTACGCTCCACCTGGGAGAATTTTATTACAATGATTCTAGTGATCTGGCAAATCATTACATTAATAGTCTCACGCGCTTCGTAAAAAGCTCTTAGTGGTTCAACTAGTAGGAACAAACTTTCCTAGATAGATTGTAGTATCACAATGGCAACCTATGTGTGTCAAGCGTCTCTGCTGAGAGCCACCTAAACCTAACTTAAGCTAACCTTTTATAAGAAAACATTAGATATCATATTTTTTGAGCTATAGCTATAATTTAAAAAAATCTATTATTTCATTATTTTAGGGATCAATTGACAATATATAGGGATCAATTGACAATATATAGGCGTGTTTTATTGAAAAATCAATACGTTGTATAGTAGGCGTGTTTTATTGAAAAATCTATCCGTTGTATAGTAGGCGTGTTTTATTGAAAAATCTATCCGTTGTATAGTACGATTTTACAATTCATAAGTTCAAGTGACCTCAACTCCAAAAATTGCGTTTCGCCCAGGTACGACAGTTGGGCTCATCAGTTAGATGATGTCATACCCTTCTAAGACGCTTATTATGGTCGATGCTTACCGACTCTTATAAAACTCACAGTATGAATACACTGTACGATTTTACATGCATTACAAATACAACATCGCTAGTCGAATTACGGCCGATAAAAGCTAAAGCAGTATCCTACTGTGGATTGATTTTTTTAAATTTAAAATTAACCTGACAGGTGTTCAATAATATACCAAATGGGAAATATAAAAACCATGGTACTATAACCGATGCATTTTTTTTTTGGGAATTTCTTACTGTACTATGTAGGACGTAGGTATAGATTCCCAATAAAACACGCCTATTGAAAATATTCAACAATTTAATCTTTTGTGCCAAATTTCGAACTCTCAGAGATTTTAAAAAACTTTTAATCCTGTCACATCATATTTGATTTAAGTAAGCTTTAGCTAGCTATACGATAATATATGAAAAAAGAACTAAGTGTCGAAAGGAAGAACATATGGAAATCTAGATCTTGCCACGACAGCAGCTGGCGCCGACAAAAAATATTTGGTACCCCCCATTCTATCAAGTCTTCCAAAAAAATTGTATCCACTTGATTTCCCAAGTAAACAACACTATTCATCTGTTAAGTAATCTTATACACTTGTAACGAAATAAATAACAGAGTATGTTGTATTTGAAAAAAAAAAATAAGTGTCTTCATCTATATTCGGCAAAAAGAAGTGACACGGCATATGCAACAATTTAATTTATTGAAATACATAGCTATACGTTTGAAAAAAAAAACTTGGATGTGTCGAAATACAAGTCGCTTAAAAAGAGGGGGCATTTTCATCTAATTTACTCACCATATGGGAAAACTATTCGTTTTAAAGCAATTCATTATATAGGGTGATACATATACAAATATCTTAATAATACTGAAATAATAATATTTTATTTTCAATTCAAATCAAGAGAAAAACAAAATCGAAATAATTGTATAAACACTGAACAAAGTTGCAAATAAATTTGAGGCAAAACTTCGCGATAGTTTATTTAATTTAATTTAATTTCAATTACCTAGCTATCAGTCAAACAGCCTACGAAGAGACTCCTAGGTTGAAATACCTTTTTTCGAATTGATATGCCAAATATCGCTGTCACGGCCCGCCAGGTCATGCCTAATCACGCCTACCCCTAGCGCCAAGATTCTTTCGAGGCGCGCATTCTTCGAAGCACACATTTGTCTATCAATATTATAAGCTATGTCGATCCATCAATCACAACCTCCGCTATATGTATCTACGTGCTGTGAATCTTTCATCGTACCACTGCCCCATGTCATGTTGGGCATTTGGTCTGCAATCAAAACAAACTGAATAAAATTCCCAAAAAACTCCCGCACTATGGTCGTCGTATTGTAGATAGGTAAATCTATGTACGAACTTTTGTTTGCCAAACACACGACTGACGCAATTGAATTTAGTCCAAGAACTCGAAGCTTCAACCGACCGCAACGACCAACCGACGACCGACGACCGACGACGACGCGCTTAAATACCTATAGACGCAGCATAACCCTTTGACCTGAAAAATAAAACTCGTCGGCGTCAGTGCGATTGGAGAATTTAGTTCACAGCCGCAATTGCGTCGGAATATCTGAAAATTGTTTATATAAAAAGAATTTAGAATTAAATAAACACACGCTTCTTTCTATCTTCAGGTAGAGGAAAGATAGCAAAAAAAAAATATTGACGTCGGATGCTGCCATTTATTTAGCTATTCTAAGGCATCAGGTGTTCCTGTCTAATCATTTTACTATTTATCGAAGTGAAATTATACTAAAAAGACTAAATTATAATTTTAATATACTTATTTACACTTCTTAATATAGTTTTGGACTTGAAATTGGAGTTTTTGGGACACTTTCCCAAAGGGATTTTAAAAATGTTATACTTATTTTATATACCTAATTTTTCAATTATTATTATTTTAATTATCTTTTATTGAAAACATTTGAAGCAATAAATTTGAACGTTTCAGTTTTTTCAAATTTCATCGCGATTTTAGTTTTGAAATCAAAAGACGAAATAGGAAAAGGGAACTCACCAATAAATTTAATTAATAAAATTTTTTTCTCACATGATATTTACCTCACATGGTACATTTCTCGCATGATATTTTCCTCAAATGATATAATCCTCACATGATATTTTTCTCATATGATATGTATATTTGTAGCATGATATTTTCTTCAAATGATATATTTCTCGCATGATATTTTTCCCGTATGATATATTTCTCGCATGATATTTTTCTCGCATGATGTATTTCTCGTATGATATTTTCCTCGCATGATATATTTGTAGCGTAATATTTTCTTCAAATGTCATATTTCTTGTGTAGTAATTTCCTCCCATGATATATTTCTAGCATGATATTTTCTTCAAATGATATATTTCTTGTATGATATATTCCTCTCATGATATATTTCTCGCATGATATTTTTCCCGTATGATATATTTATCGCATGATATTTTTCTCGCATGATGTATTTCTCGTATGATATTTTCCTCGCATGATATATTTGTAGCGTGATATTTTCTTCAAATATCATATTTCTTGTGTAGTAATTTCCTCCCATGATATATTTCTAGCATGATATTTTCTTCAAATGATATATGTATTTCTTGTATGATATATTCCTCTCATGATATATTTCTCGCATGATATTTTTCCCGTATGATATATTTCTCGCATTATGTTTTTCTCGCCTGATATATTTTTCGTATGATATTTTCCTCGCATGATATATTTGAAGCGTGATATTTTCTTCAAATGTTATACATATTTCTTGTGTAATAATATCCTCCCATGATATATTTCTGACATGATATTTTCCTCCAATTATATAATCCCCGCATTTTATATTTCTCGCTTGATATTTTCCTTCTTGTATGATATTTTCCTCCCATGATATATTTCATTCATGATATTCTCCACTAATGATATAATCTTCGCATGATATATTTCTCACATGATATTTTTCTGGTATGATATATATCTCGCATGATATATTTCTCGCATGATATTTTCCTCCCATGATATATTTCTGTCATGATATTTTCCTCTAATGATATAATCTTCGCATGACATATTTTTCGCATGATATATTTCTCGCATGATATTTTTCCCATATGATATATTTCTCGCATGATATTTTACTCGCATTTTCTTCAAATGATATATTTCTTGTATGATTATTTCCTCGCATGATATATTTCATTCATGATATTCTCCACTAATGATATTATCTCCGCATGATATTTCTCACATGATATTTTTCTCGTATGATATATATATCGCATGATATATTTCTCGCATGATATTTTCCTCCCATGATATATTTCTTTCATGATATTTTCCTTTAATGATATAATCTTCGCATGATATATTTCTCGCATGATATTTTACTCGCATTTTCTTCAAATGATATATTTATTGTATGATATATTCCTCTCATAATATATTTCTCGCATGATATTTTTCCCCTATGATATATTTCTCGCATCATGTTTTTCTCGCATGATATATTTTTCGTATGATATTTTCCTCGCATGATATATTTGAAGCGTGATTTTTTCTTCAAATGTTATACATATTTCTTGTGTAATAATATCCTCCCATGATATATTTCTGACATGATATTTTCCTCCAATTATATAATCCCCGCATTATATATTTCTCGCTTGATATTTTCCTTACATGAAATATTTATAGCATGATATTTTCTTCAAATGATATATTTCTTGTATGATATTTTCCTCCCATGATATATTTCATTCATGATATTCTCCACTAATGATATAATCTTCGCATGATATTTCTCACATGATATTTTTCTAGTATGATATATATATCGCATGATATATTTCTCGCATGATATTTTTCTCCCATGATATATTTCTTTCATGATATTTTCCTTTAATGATATAATCTTCGCATGATATATTTCTCGCATGATATTTTCCTCGCATGATATTTTACTCGCATTTTCTTCAAATGATATATTTATTGTATGATATTTTCACATGATATGTTTCTCACACGATATATTTTCCGCATGATATTAACATTTCACGGTTTTCTGTGTCTTATTTTTGGTTATTACCTAGATCAAGTATAGTAGCAAAGTATGCATAGTCCGAAAAACACATGCAAAAAGTAGCACCCATCTTGTGCAATTGTCATTTCTTCAACATCATCAATATTACTTTAAACTCAAAAGCAAAATACTTCCATGGTTATTGAGAAGAAATAAATCTTTTTAGCAAGGCAATGACTTCACATTTATTAAACACATCCCTCCGCTTGCCACATCCAAACACACAAACATTCGATTTGAATTCCTACACGGTATTTCGGATAGGTACCTTATATACCTAACCATCAGGGACAATTTGAAATAATTTATTATCAATTTTCTTGTCCTTCTGTTTATATAGCTGTCTTGCGTCTTAACTTTGCCTTTGTGCAGAAGATACAATCTATCTAATTAAATATTCACATTTAAGATAGATATGTGTACATTGTACTGAAAGTCCAATCCAATTGAATAATCGTCCCACGTGCCATTTGAGTGAAATCACCATTCAAAAGTGATGCCATACTAATTAGAATTGATTGGAAATTCTTGAAATACTTTTTCATCTTTTATGATCTCTGTGATGTCTGTGTCATAGATAGATGATTTTGGTATGAAATATGTATAATTATTGAGAGTTGGAGAAGAAAAAATAAATGTACCTAGGCAGAGTAATTATTCATTTTCAATAAATAACAAAATAAGACGAAATACACAAGGATTAGGGGTTATTTCCAGTTTTATAATTATAGGACACATGTCATACATAGAGCAGAATTTGTTAGTCCAATTCACTCTTCAATAACTAAGCTGTTGTATAAGTCCAATTGCGCATCGAATGATGTTCATCTTACAAGAAAACAAATTCAATAATTTAAATACTTTTTCAAACCTTGTGATAGTCGGAGATTTGGTCGTAAAAAAATAAACAATCATGTCGATGAGTGATAGTATAATTAATATAATAATCTAGGCCAGGTTGCCTTGTCATTAGGTATACAGTATACTTCACTCTTTTGTTGAACCAATAAAACCAAACTAAGATATAGGGCTAAGGTTATAACAAATAAATACCTATATGTATGTATATGTTTGTCCAAAACCACGGACCTACAATTTTCTACCGAATCAAGATGAGGCACTTTATCATAGTAAAAGATACACGTTTTGGACAATGACTTCGTTACTATCGAAAATTTTACGAGAAAGTGGAGGCCGTAACAAGTCTTATATACAAACTCCCTCGAAAAATCAACAGACAAATTATTCAACCCAGGGTTCAACCGGATAAAATGCAAAAATGATTTTTCTGAATAATCTAATTATTTAATTAAAAATAAAATAAAATAAAATAAAATAAAATAAAATAAAATAAAATAAAATAAAATAAAATAAAATAAAATAAAATAAAATAAAATAAAAAAATAAAATAAAATAAAATAAAATAAAATTAAATAAAATTAAATAAAATTAAATAAAATTAAATAAAATTAAATAAAATTAAATAAAATTAAATAAAATTAAATAAAATTAAATAAAATTAAATAAAATTAAATAAAATTAAATAAAATTAAATAAAACATAATATAATAAAATAGAACAAAATAAAATGAAATGCATGACATCCAATTAACTCAGTAAAAAGAACAGGGATTACACTTACCTCTATTCTTCCAAACTAGGTATAAATTTATATTTTTTATACACAAAATTGTGTTTTTTTTCTTAAGGCCCAGGAAATTTTCTGCGTATGTCTTTGCTATCAACCCTGCCCTTACATTCATTCATTAACGAGACCATTTTTTTATTATTGCACACCATTTAAATTCTTAAAAAAAATATCAAAAGCCTTATTTAGCATTTCCTGTCTAATAATAAACCTAAGGTTATTCAATTTTTTTCATCTATATTCCCATTGTAATTTTTTTTTATTTTGAGACAATAACCACTTAAGATTAACTCATGATCGTCCGCACCCCTATGGCGAAGCATGAGCTTCAGCATCCACCTTGATGCTTATTATTCTTAAAATGCCCTAAGCTTCTATATTATAGTAGGTATTATATACCTCTTGAAATTGCACAAAAAATTATATCCATAAAAATAATCCAACAAGGGAGGTCATTTTCAATAAAGCCAAAAGACATGAAAAAACTTTCTTCTCCAGAGGCAATTCGCAGGATTACAAGCACCTTCCTCCTTATAATCGCAGGTTATATTGCGTTAATGTATATTATTAAACTTTTTCTTTAGACTAGCTATACCTACGAGTAAGCTGTAATGAAAATATTGTGCCAGAAAAGATGTCATCCAACATCAACATAGCAACAACAAAAACTTGAACTAAACAGAAAAAAAAAATCTAATAATAAAAAATAAAAGTTTATGGTTTCGTCACGCCAGGGGATGAATTAATGTTTTCCATATTTATATTTAGGTATATACATTTTGTTAACCCCGTACTGTTTGACCCAACTCGGCTCGACTGTATGTCCTTTTCTGCGGGATTTGGTTAAATATAGCAGAGTAGGTATACTGGTACATAATATATATAGTTGGAATTGGAATTTGAGCTTTAACTTTAGGAATTCATTAAAAATGTTGTTGGCCATTTGTAGACGAACTGAGGAACCATCATCAGACCATTATTGCATTAGTGGATGTGGATGGTGAAAGAAGAAAACATTCATTTTGATGAATTTTGTACATACATAGCTTCAACTACCGCTCGATTTCTCTTGGCCTTTCCGTTGGACACACAGTAATGGAAAACATTTCCTGTATTTCGGACACTTGCATCCGGATAACGGACAGACGCAGTTTTATTATAATTATGACCCAAAGCAGGATTTCAGTTGAGGCACGCGCCTCCATGAGTTTCCTGAAAGCATTTCCTGTTTTTATCTGAATACCAATCGTTGGGGGTAATGTCTATATACGTATACATAGAATGTTTTTGTGTTTTTGGACCATGGCATCGTACTTGTTTCTTTACAATTGTATCAGCTGTCGTTGTTTTTTTTTTTCCAAAGCTTCACATTACAAAAATATTTATGTATAGGTATTGTATACGCATTGGCCTCGATCTTGGATCTTGTCTCAAAATTTTTTTTTATTTTTTTAATAATTTCGTGTTTTTTTTAGAATACGTATTTTTAAGAACACGTATTGGGCTTTCATAATAATGAAAAAAAATTATAGTTAATAACGTGTTTTTGTGAAAAAAATCATATCGAAGTCAAAACAACAACCTAAAAATGCTTAAAAAATGTTCTTGAAAATATTTTGCGGGAAAACCGTTATCCACACAGAAAAAAGTTATATGGTAGACATAAATTTCTAACTGTTCTTGTTTAATTCAAAAATCGGTTGTAGTTTGGCAAAGTTAGAGCCAGTCAAAGGAAAAAAGAATAAAAATCATAAAAACTGTTATACATAAGTCGAAAACGAAGCGAAAACGAGAAAATTACCTCTTAAGTTTTTCGACTTGTAATGACCTTAGGAACTCATGGTTTTCTTCTGAGGCGGTGATTTCGGGACACCCTGTATAACATTTTATTTGGATTTGAATTGCTGTGCTAGCTAAGGGTTACCACTTAAAAAATTTATATTGATCTTAGAGCCATTTTCACAGAAATGGAGTTCTTTGAAAAACACTAATAGATTTTTGTCTACTTAGACACTGTCTAACTATTTTCAAATTGGTGGAAATATGCTTTTTATAATGAAAATAAATAATACATTATTCACGGTTAAGACAATCTACTCTTGTGTCTATAAGTTAGGAAGCTATAAGACTTCAATAAACAAGGTTTTCCAACACATTTTGCAATGTTTGACAGTTGCCTTAAGTTAGACAACGTTTATAAATAAGACCATTAATTTCTTCCTTTTTTTTAAATTTGAATTGAATTTATTTCAAGTATCTTCGAAAGTAAAAGATAATGTTTTGAGTAAGTTAGTAAAGTTAGTCTATAGTAATCTATTCTCAAGAGTTACTCGTATATATTGATAAGATAAAACCATTGAATTACTTAACTACTTCCCTTCCTATACTAATAACAGCACTTGCAATTGATTGCAATTGTGATAAAACTTTAAACGTGAGTTTGTTGGGTACCTATATAAATAGTTAATTCCGGTCTTTCATTTTATAAATCGATATCATTTCAATCATGAAGAACGTTGGAATAATTATTTTTGCTGTCTTAGCAGCTTTTGCTGCAACTTCATATGCTATTAGTTCAACATGGGGTATGATCGGATCAAAGGATAAGATCTTATTCTCTCAGCGTATTTTCAATTATACATATCCTTATGGAATATCCAGAAATGCACAATTTCCTGAATATGTAAGTTTTGTTTAAATCTTCTTGTATATATTTTGAAAATTTCGTTATATTTTATAAAATTTATTGTTTTTTTTTTTTAGAAAAAAACCAACAAAGTGATAATAACGGCCGTTCAAGCTCTTGACAATTCGCCCAACAAGACAAATAGTCATCCCACACTATTAGCTGGTGGTCCCGGCTTTAAATATGTTACAGTGAATTTCCAAGCTAGAGCAGCAAATAATTTAGATTATCAATTCGTAGTTTACGGAAAGAAATAGAAAAAAATAAAATCTGTGAAAATAATAATAATATGAGAATTTAAAATAATTGTGTTGTTTTTTTATAATAGCGAAAGTAAGTTCCTTAAATTCACTGCAAAAACTTTGTGTAGTGTTCCTTGTATTGTAGGCGAACCTGGGGAGCCATGATACCTTGTCAAAAAATTATTTGATTGTTTAGATTGTTTAGTACATAAATTATATTTTAATAAAATTCGATATTTTAATCTTTATAATCATAAAAAAGAATTAAAAAATCTATTTTTATTATAAGATTCATATTATGACGATACCTAAACGATGCGACTTTAGAAACGACAGCTGGTGGAAAAACCATGAAAGAGCGGGAGAACACTGAACTTATCTTAAGTTGTACTTAAAGATCAATTTTCTCCTCTGGATCATTGAAGTTTTAATATTAGAACGTAATGAGGTGTATACAACTCAAATAATGCAGCCATATTTAATTTCAAACCTAGGAATGATATCACAAAAAAAAAACGAAATCAGGGCGAAGCGTTACTTAAGAAAGATTTCATCATAACCATTTCAGCTATATGGTAATCAAAATCTCATCAAAAAATGCCACTGATCGGCCATTATTTGAAATATAATGTATTTCGACATTTGAATCTAATATCGATAGTACCTAATGTGAAAATGAACACCTCTGGTAATACTGTTTTTAATCGAATTAGGAGTTTCCATGGCAACATTTGTATGGTTTTTTTTGTAAAATTTGCCAAAGTGGAATTAGGTGTTTTACGCATTTAGCCGAAACGACGTACCTACAACGAGTTCTAAGGGGGCGGAGGCGTGATTTTGTAAATTAGTTTTTTTTTTTTTTTTATTTAACAATCATACTAAACAACAAAAAATTAGAACTTTCCGACCTCTTTATTAAATAAAAGGTAAATGTAAAAAAGCTATACCCTATACAAGAGCGTCTTAAAGCATTTCACTGAGGGCTAAAGCGTCTTAAAGTTTAGTTTTTTTAGTATGCCTGAGATCAATGAACAACATATCAAAAGATGAGCCTTGCGGAAATGAGGTAAATGAGAACTTTTTTTTACAAGGCTGAAAATGAAGGCCTCATTGAGTGAACCGGAGTGTAAAACTGGTATTTTTGTATTTGATGGCCATGAAATTTTCTGTGGATATGTGAAGAAAAACGAAATTAAATTTTCTGGAAATTTCCCTCTTCATATTTGTAATCTACAATCTATAATAAAATCAGGGAAGCCAATGAATCATATACTATTATTATATTAATTAAAATAAAAACACAATTTCCGGATCTGATTCATATTGCATGATTCATTTTGATATAGTAGGTTATAAGTAGGTTTGTTTTGTTTTTCCCCCATCACCTAATCTTTCACCTGATTAATTAAAAACAAATTTTTCTTATCAAAACGAATAAAATAATTATAATATTATCATAATTTCGTATCTTCAAATTGCAAGTCTTGATTTTGAAATGATTTCGAAGAACTTCGATAAGAAATTTCAAAGTTTTAAATTTGTCTCTTAATATGTTCTCAAGAGTTACTCTATACTCGTACGTAGGTATGCTGATAAGATAAATTTTTTATTAAGATTTGGATGGGTAGGGTAACTCTATAAATAGTTAATTCACCAGTAGCATTTTATCAGTCGATACCTACAGTTTAGAGTCATTCACATCATGAAGAACGTTGGAGTTATTATTTTTGCTATATTAATTGCTTTTGCCGCAACCTCGTATGCTTCTACTACATCATGGGGTAGGATCAATTCCAAGGATAAGGTTATATTCTCTCAGCGTATCTTCAACAGTACATATCCTTATGGAGTGACCAGAAAAGTACAATTCCCTGAATACGTAAGTTTTATTGAAATCTCAATATTTTTGAAATTTCGTCACATTTTATTTATAAAATTTTTATGTTTTTAGAGAAAAACCAACAAAATAACAATCACCTCCGTTCAAGCTGTTGACCAATCTTCAAACAAGACAAATAGCTATCCAACTCTATTTGCTGGCGGTCCCGGTTATAAATATCTTACAATGAATTTCCAGGCTGGTGCACGGGGAAACTTAGATTACCAACTGATCATTTACGGAAAGAAATAGAAAAATAATAAAAAAAAATTGGGAAAGTTGTGAAAGTTTAAAAGATTTTTTAATAACTGTGTACATAAATAGATTTGCCCGATTTGCAAAACATTAGCACATAAGGTAGAATGTCGCAGTGTTTTAAGAAAACGAATTTTGTTTTTTGTTACAACGAATTTTCGGCGAGTTTTATGTTAAATATTTGTGAATTGTTTTTCAATTAATAATAATAAAAATAAATAACTTCGTGTAACAAATAAGGTAAATAATATAATAACTTTCGTCAGTGTATTTTTAAGCCGTTCATCTTAAATCTCTGGGTGAAGTGAAATGCAAAAA
Source organism: Epistrophe grossulariae (assembly GCA_929447395.1). Taxonomy (NCBI): domain Eukaryota; kingdom Metazoa; phylum Arthropoda; class Insecta; order Diptera; family Syrphidae; genus Epistrophe; species Epistrophe grossulariae. The sequence goes on along the minus strand of OV839567.1, from coordinate 142,986,506 downwards.
AAAGGGGCATGTTCAGAAAAATGAGATCTCGGAGATCTCAGCAATCTCAGTTTCATGAACAGGATTTCTCTGCAAAATTTCTCAGCTTTGCTGTCAAAACTCTGAGGAAACAAAATCGCTTGCTCACTTTGTGATTGAGAAAAATCTCTGAGATATCATTTTTCTGAATACGCCAAATGCCATAGAAAAAAGGACTTGATTTGAAGACCTCCTTATTTCCAAATTGAATATTTTTTTGACAGTTTACTTCAAAATTGCTGTTGTCAAATTACACACACAATTAGAAAAAAAAATTCGATTCTTTTCGTATTCTCTTCAACGACAGAAAAAATCGATTATTTTTAGAAAACAATTCGTTTCCCTGATTGACATTGACATATGTCATATTGACATCTGTCATATTGACATCTGTCATATTGAAATCTGTCATATTGACATCTCTCACATTGACATCTGTAACATTGACATCTGATTGACACCTGTCACATTGACATCTGATTGACATCTATCACATTGGAGTCTGTCACTTTGGCATCTGTCACATTGACATTTGTCACATTCACATCTGTCACTTTGACATCTGTCACATTGAAATCTGTCACATTGGCAGCAGTCACATTTGGCGTGTTCAGAAAAATGAGATCTCAGAGATTTTCATCACTCAAAAACCAAGTTTTATGTTTCTGTCACATTGAAATCTGTCACATTACCATCTCTCTAATTGACATCTGTCACATTGACATCTTTCACATAGACATCTGTCACATTGATATCTGTCACAGTGACATCTGTAATTTTGACATCTGCCATTTTGACATCTGTCATTCTGACATCTGTTATCTGCCATCTATCATATTGATATGTCATTCTGACATTTATCATTTGACATCTTGGTGTTTGCCATCTGTCATTTCGAAATCTGTCATTCTAAACATTTGTCATTTTGACATCTGTCATTATGACACCTCTCATTCAAACATCTATAGTATTGACATCTGTCACATTAACATCTGTCAAATTGACATCTGTCACATTGATATCTGTCACATTTACATCGTGTGCAGGAAAATGAGATCCCAGAGATTTTTCTCACTCAAAAAGTGAGCAAGCGAATCCAAGATTTTTTTTCATCAGAGTTTTGACAGAAGCTGACAAATTTTGCTGAGGAAACCTGTTCAGGTAACTGAGATTGTTGAGATCTCCGAGATCTCATTTTCCTGAACATGCCTAATCCAAGATTTTTTTTTCTCACAGTTTTGTGTTTCTGTCACATTGAAATCTGTCACATTGCCATCTCTCACATTGACATCTGTCACATTGACATCTTTCACATTGACATCTGTCATATTGACATCTATCATATTGACATCTGTCACATTGACATCTGTCATATTGACATCTATCATATTGACATCTGTCACATTGACATCTGTCACATTGACATCTGTCACATTGACATCTGTCACATTGACATCTGTCACATTGACATCTTTCACATCGACATCTGTCACATTGACATCTATCACATTGACATTTGTCACATTGACATCTGTCACATTGACATCTGTCTTATTGACATCTGTCATTTTTACATATTCTGTCTTATTTAGATGTCATTTTGACATCTGTAATTTTTAAGTTTGTCATTTTGAAATATTTCAATTTGACACAAATCATATTGACATCTGTCATTTTGATATCTGTCATTTTGCCAGTGCCATTTATTATACCTACTTTTTTTTTCAAAACTAAATTAAACTAAACTTGGCAAGTGTTATTATTGTGTTTCCCTTTTACCCTTTCCCACATAAATAAAAATTATTTAAACCTGTTTCAATTGAGGTTTTGCCTTCTGCGTAAATTGTTTATGTACATTTATAGGAGATAATAATAATAATCAAATCATACGTAATAAAAACAGCTCACTTGTGATTGGGGTTTTTTTCGAACTGTTTGCGTGACTTATCTTAGATTTTGACACAAAACTAATTTTATTTAACATAGATAAATGGGTGCTTATTCAAATTACTAAAAATCTTGATTAAAATTATTTGGAGGGACTTTGATAAAAATCATATTAATTATAAGATAAGACATAAGACTATTATTTAAAGTTTGATTTGGTTATAAATACTTTGGTCGTGGTATTTTATGAGTCGAAAGAATTAAAATCATTGATATGCATGAGAACACTAATCCAAATATTTTAAATATTTTAATAGCTTTGCTTGCAGGTTCCTATATCTAATCTACAATTGGAGCAAAATACACGAGTGAGGTCAAAGAAAACACAAAATATAAAATAATATATGTATCTATTAAAACATGAAACTCGTACATAAGATTTAAGTTTAACTTATTCATAAATATAAAGAATCCAGCTTAAACTTTTCTCAATAATCAAAAATGAACAAAGAAAGTGATGAGACATTGCTCCCAATCTCACCAGCTGCAGCAGCTTATAAAAAAGGACAGGACTAAATGTTGAGTGAAAAAAAAAATGTACTTAAACTTTTGAGCATTTTTTTTTATCAATGCGGAGTTCATTTTGGGGATTAAATCACACACAGACAATCCAAAATATCCCCTCAAAAAAACTACAGTGAGATGCTGTAAATTTTGTTAGAAGAGAGAACAGATGGGGAAAATCATTTATAATATGTACAAATTCAAATACTTACGAGTAAAAGTCACTGTCAGAAAGAGCTTTTTGTTCCATCAACATCAATTGAACCCTCATTCTAATAGGAGAATTTCCCCCCAATTTCTGAGTGGTTTTTTTCTTTTTGTATTTATCTTCTAATAGATACATAGAACATAGATTATACTTAAAACTCTGAGAGAAGAGAAGATATACACAAACATTTTAAAATTTTTGAAAAATAAAAATAAAATAAAATGAGAGCTCCCCAAAATGAGTAGGTATAGCTTTTTCGATAATATTTTTGTATTGTACGTTAGTAGAATTTCGTATGTTTTCAAAGAACCATTAAATAAATAAGCGGAACTTGTATTAAAGCAAATGAAAAAAAAAAAAATAAATAAAAATATTTTACATCCGAATTAAAATTTTTTTTATGCTCAAAATTATTATTTTACTTGCACTCAAATAATGATTGAAAATGTTGTTTATTTTGGAAAGTGTTCAATCAAAAAAATGCTTTTAAGAAAATAGCATCAACATCAAGTGGCATTATTTAATCTAGACATATAGAGCACAGTGTTTGTGTTTTTAGTTTTTAATTATATCAAAGCAAATTGAAAATAAATAAATAAGTGTTATATTTTAATTTGTTTATTTTTTCAATCTTGAAGAATAATAAAATAAAATTTGGTATTTTAACATTGACCTAGTTTTTAAATTAAAAAAAAAATTATACAAATTCTTCCAGTCAAATAAGTTATTGGAATTATATTTAAAATTAAAAAAAAAACTAAAACCAATTGAAGTTGAAAAAAGTACATAAAAAAAACATAGCAAAATAAAAACAAAAACTTTTTAATTAAAAACTAGGAGAGGTGTTAAATTCAAAAATAAAGTTAAATATTACATAAATTGATAAATATTTACTGACCTATTTAAGAAAATTAATTTTTTAAATAATTTGTTAATTATTCGGCATATAAAACAAAACAAAAAAATAACTTATTAACTTAAATTATTGAATTTACTGAATGTTTAAAGAGAAAATATGAAAATTTAAATTTTTCTTAGAGTGAAAAACATGCTTATTTTTTTACAATTTAACAAAATAAAGTGCTCGTTATATTTTATGTAAATAAAATTAAAAATAAAATTTTTATTTTATAATACACTAGACACCTAATTATATTCACATTTATAAAAGGACATGATAGTTTTTACCATTTTTTTAACAATTCTTTTTTTTTTAATAATATATAATAATCAAAATAAAGACGTTTTTCACTCTTAGCCAAGTATACATTTTTTAACTATCTAGATATAAATTATTTTAAATTAAAAAAATTAAAAATAAGATAATTATCAATAAAGCCAGTTACAGAGCCCAAAATAATTTTTGTAGTTTCATTGTAGATACCTACACAATCAACAAGAATTTTTGTGTAAACATTTATATAGTTATGAATATAGCTGAATTTTGAATTGTACCTTCTCAGAAAAAATGTTATATATGTAGATACACATTCGAGAAAATTCACTGAAAATGGAAAAACAAAAATTAGAACACATGCATAAAAAACATCATTTCAGCAAGTACTATGAGATTGTAAAATCGACATTTATTTTTCTCCTATTTCAAATTTAAATGTCAAAAGATGAACCTACTGGTGCATCTACAATCACATCATTTTGAATTCTTAATTGTCCAACCTTTATGTCACCAATTAAAATTAGTTTAAGATAAATAAATTTAAGATAAATAAAATGCACCCACTGCATCGCAAGAACTTGCTCTTGTATGGTTTAAAACTATAATTTTTTCTAAGCAGTTTTTAATAATAAACTTGCTGGTCCAGCCGGTTCCAAAAGGAATTTTTTGTCAAAACAGTAAAAATAAAGTGCATAAATGGTTTTAAACAACAAATTACAATGAATTATTTGGCACGCTAAAATATTTTTTAGGTACAGATAGTTAATTAACGGTTAAGTTTGAGAACGTAACGCCATCTATTGCCGATCCTATTTTCGTGAAAAACTATAATAAGCCAATTTTAGTGTTTGTCATTCCATTTTATAGTATTTACACGGGAAGGAGAAAATATTGAATCTAACGCCCATATTATTCACTCGATACATCCAGTTTGAAACTTAAATCCGGATGGATTTACATTGAATTTGTATACTATACATTTGGATTTAAATTTTAATCTGGATGTATCGAGTGAATAATATGAGCGTTAGATTCAATATTTTCTCCTTCCCGTGTAAATACTATAAAATGGAATTTCCAAATATAACCATACCATCATACTCCTAAAAACATACGTGTTTTCATGATTTTCTTATTTTTTCAGTCGAAATTTCCTATTTTCGGGTACGTAGTGTGGTTCAATACGAATCCAACAAAAAACAAAAACAATTTAAATCGGATGATGTTCAGCCGAATTATTCGCTCCTATACAAAATAAAAAATAATTTATTTTCTAAATATTTATACTTAGATTAATAAGGGGGCATGAGAACTCGATTTCACAATACATACAAGCATTTTTAAGTATGGGAAGGGATGAAAGGGGATTCTATCTCCCTTCGATAAAGTCGTTTTCGAAATATTAACTTCTCAACAAAAATTAAAATATTTTTTTAACAAACCAAAAAAAAAAAAATTAAAATTTTGGTTAGGTATACAAAACTTTTAAAACTTCTTCAAACATTCGAAAATAAAAAAACGTGGTTATATTACAACCATTTTTAACCATTTTTTTGGAATTTTTTGTATAAAATGGTTTCCTCTTTGAAAAACAAATACTCATTTTTTTTTAAAGTTGTGGGCACGTTTTTGAGATAAATAAGATTTTCATTTTTTGCTGAAAAAAATTTGTGCCGCTGTTTCTGTTGTTTTTGGCCATAAAAAAATTAAAAAAAACGGGGAATGCTCAAAAAAGGCTAGGTACCAAGTATAAAGCAAATCGATCCACCCGATTAGGCTGCAGTCGAAAGGACAAGACAGATAGACTTACAGAACTGCGAGATGCAGTTTTTCGACTTCCTATCATCGTAATGTCAACTTTGATCAAAATCTTGAGTTCGATTTTTTTTACGAATGCATAACTTGCCATATAGTGCATATACATACATATGTACTTACATATATCGCATGTAAAAATAAATATTTAAAAACAACGGTAACTTTTACAACAAAGAATTATTTGAAAGCTAGAAATCTATTCTTTAATTTTATTTTTGAATCAAGGCATTTCTATAAATAGTTTTCGAAAAATTTACTTTCAAACTTAAAATTTTGGAAAAAAAAACTTTAAAAAATTTGTTTAGGTATTGATTTTTTGTTTTAAATTATGAAGCAAGGTACTAAATTAGCTTTGATTATGCATAGCCTCTTTAAATTTTCAGTAAAACACTGAAAAAAATTCACGCTCAATTTTAATTAATGAATAAAGCTACATAGGTACATATTTAAAGTTCTATTGTAATCTTCAATCCAAATATTATAGGTAAATGCGAGAATTTGACACATTGACTTTCGACTGAAATTTCAGTCAGATTTTTTGGCGACATAAATTCAGAAATCTAGAAATTCATATGTAAAACGTAATGCGTTTAATCTGCCCTGATACTTAACTAAACTACGATTTTACCACGTAAAGTAAACAAATCTATAAATTGCATACTTCTGGGCTGTTTTTATTTGACAGCTTTCAAAAAGAATGCAAACAAAAAAACGAGTTCATTAGCAAATAAGAGAGAAAGAGAAGCAACTGGATGTATAATCAAATGAAAGGAAACCAGACTCCATTTTGCTTTATGACCTGTTTTGGTTTTCCATAAAGGACAATGGGCAGAAATATATGGAGCGCTGGCCCAGCTCCAATAAGAACAACCTTTATATCATATTATAGGTATGTATTCATAAATTATTTATCAGTTTGCCTAAATTCGCTGTGTGGCCGAAGTTATTTAATTTTTAGTAAAATGAGTTTCAGGTTTCCAAATCTCTGTTTTCATCGATTTCCTTTAATATTTTATGGTTTCTTTACGTTAACTTATGTAAACTAGTAAATAAAACATTAATCATTACATTATCAATTAAGTTTTAGGCAAACAAATTTATCACTGCAACTTTTCTGCGAAAACTTATAGTTTCGTAAATTTCACAACCCCTTTATAATATTATAACCACAGAAAAGAATACAAATTAAATATATGCATCATGACCAAAAAGTATACGAAGAAGTGATTGATATCCAATGAGTTAATCATTTCCTGGAAAACATACCTAATTAATATTGAACATATCTCAAATTCAAAAATTCGACGTAGGTAGCACTGCGTAGTTTTAAAAACAGCAGGTTCTTCTTCTTCGATTTTCTCACTGAAAAGAAAAGCTTTAGGAAAGTTTCTTTCTATCGAAGCATAAACTTTTTCATTTTTCCTTCTGCTCAAGTTTTGGAAGAGTTGGAATAGGTGTTTCCGTTATGTGCTGTGCGCATAAACTTTTTTTTTTTATTCACCAATTTTCCCCATACCCCAGGAAAGTAAGGTTTATTTACTTTCGAATAAAAAATTGATGCTAAGGTAAAAGAAGACTCCACCTTTTCAGGTGCTGAAACAGGTACATACTATACCTTCTTATACACCTTTTTATTTACAAGGAAATGTTCTACATACTTGGGAGTTTATATACATATGTATGATTTAATTCGTTTCAACCAATCGTTGGTTATTTACATACAGTACATGCTATTCGAGGATTTCTTGTATGATTTTAGTAGGTATATAGATATATGTATACTATATATTGTACATCTTAAATTACTGTACAGTTTTAAATAACGGAAGGTGGTGTATGAAATACTACCCAAGTAACATTTTTAGTTCTTTAAAGGCTTTAGCAGCGCTTCTAGAGCTAATCTTAAAGCTCCTTTTTTTTATAATGAGCTCTAGAAACACATTTAGAGCCTAAATCGAGTTCATTTACAGCTAATTCTTTGAGTTTGAGAGCACTTTTTTGCTCTTAAGAAGCACCTTATTAGTGGCAAGTGACTCTGAAGGTCTATGTCATACACCTTTAAAGAGCATCTTTTGAAAGATGTTTGTTCGTATTGGTTTGAGTAATAAATATAATACTAAACATAAACGCAAGGGACGCTGTAATACTTATATAGAATAAGTGAATCGTTTGATAGTATAAATAATATAAAATTTTGTAAGATATGCCAATTATAATTTCCTACCAAAATAAATAATAAAAGAATTTAATATTTTTCGTTGAAATGTTAGCTTAATTTAAGTGCGAATAAATTTTTTTCACAAACGTTATGCGGTTACTTTAATAAATTACAACGCGCCTTCGAAATTTTGTATTTTAAGCTGTCAAATAAAAATAAATAATAACTAACAAAATTTAAAATTCTAAAAAAAAAATTTTTCTTGGTCGAAATAAATTTATTTTGGTTAAAAATACAATTTAGTTAGATTTTGAGTGAGAGCGCGGGGATAGATATTTCTTTTTTTTAGTGAATAAAAGAAAATATTGCATTACTTTTTTTTCTCGCCGCCATGTTTTCATAAGGGAAGAAGGTTTCTTCAATACAGCTGTAAAATCAATTTTGAGCTATATTTTTGATTGTTATAGAGCTGTAATATTGATTACTGTTGATATCCAGCTCTTATATCACTTCAAGATTTGCTTTCTGTACTTTTGGAGCTAGTGTTAACAAGATGGCATTTTTCTGGTTTTCATATTTTTTTAATGAAATAAAAAGGGTGTTTCAGAAATTGAAAGTTTCGGCAGGTGGATAATAAATAAAAAAGAATTATTTCTATGAACGAAGATTTTTATTTGAAGAATATTTTATTCCAAATATGTATTTTAGGTCCTCGGTATATTTTTATATGTACGTAATAAAATTTTCAAAGCGTATTTTTAGAAACGAAATTGTCATCAAATAAAGTTTTTATAACTCACCCGCCATTTGGAAAAAACAACCAATATGACGAGAACGACACATCATGCAGAATGAAATTAATTAATTTATTTTAAACTGGTTTAATTTTTTCTTTTGAAATAATTATTTTCTTCGTATTCTAGTATGGAACACCCTATAACATGAGTGCTATAGAATTTTTTTTAGAGAGGTTTCATATACAGCTATTATAGAATTTTTTTAAAACTTGAAAATGCGCATGCGCTTCACGAAGTATTTGTGTGCAAATATTAGTAATTCGGCTCTACAGCCGCTTTTTGTACAGCTCTGTAAATGCTAAATTTTTAGATTTCAGAAGATAATGCGTTAGTATTTTAGGGATATGTTGCTAGCAGCTGTATAACGTCCCTAAATTGTCTGATATTGACAGGTTGCTCGATAGTATACGTGTAAAGTTTGTTATGGAGCATATTTTTAAATCTTGATGCTTTATAAAGTTAATAGAGCGAAAAGTGTTCTCAAACTTCAATTATAGAACATAATTTTTAAATAAAATGAAAGGAGCTGTGAAATAATCTTTTACCGAGCAATAGCTTTCAATTTTGCTAGCTAAGAGCTGTAAAAGAACAGTTTTGCATCTAATAGCTCCAACGATGTTACTTGGGTAGGTTAGGTACATCGGTAGAATTTTAAAAACATTTCCCATGAATATTGATCATTAAAAATAACGCTATGTGAAAAATTTAGGGGACTTGCATTCAAGGCCGTAGCCCGACAAATTTTTTCGGAGGGGGGGGGGGATATAATTTTTCGAAAGAAAAAAATTCATCAATTAGTAATCAAAACTAGAATAGCCCATTAGCCGAAATTCAACCATATGACACACAATTTTTTTAAACTTTTGGACATGTATGTAGGTTTATGTATATACATAATGTACATAATTGCGCATATTCATAGTCGTTCTTAGACCCCAGTTTATATTAGCCTGGAGTTTATCCAATGTAAATTAGATAGGATAAACCCTGCAGTATTTTTTTTAGAAAAAACTTAAATAGTGACATATGCCCCAATATGTTTATGTATATCATGCAGTTCCGTTGAATAGGTATATAGGAATCACATTTTAAGCTGACCTGATCACCTAAAATAGAAATCATTATAATTATCCTAAAATAAGTTTCAGGATCGGTTGTGCTAACGTTTTGCCTATATGCTGCTGCCTTGATACTATTCGTGGAATTTTCAGTTTCTAATCTGGAACATTTAGTATAAGTTTTGTGCAGTCTCAAAAATTACTTTGAATTCCGTGATGATATTTTCTCGAATTCCTTGGAACGTGTTTGATGTTAATTCCACATGCTCCAATCTAGATACTAAAGCCGGAACCACACCTACACTGCCGCTCATCTGAATAGGTTCAAATTTTTGTACACCTTACTGTTAGCCTCTCTTCATATATATTGCAATGAAACATTTTTGTTATATATGTAATGAAAGTGCATCATTATACGCTTAGTTTGAGAGACAAAATGGTGTCTTAAAGCTTACCGTTATTCTGAAACGTTAGCTATGACAAATTTATCCGTATAGAAGCGAACATATTTTTTGGCTCAACTGAATAGGTTCAACCGCAAAAACTTTAGTTTACGTATTAGATGCGTCTGTCAATTTTACTAAAAATTTTGTAATAAATCTAATTGTGGTTTACCTGTTAACGTCGAAAATGGGCAGCGAAAAATCATTAAGCGGGGCAGAAAAGGCAAAACAAAAGCATTTCGAGAATATGGCCTAAACCAGCGATGCATCGCGAAAAAACTAACAGAAGTCAAAATGTAGTGAACAGTTATTTGCGAAACGTCGAAAAGTATGGACAAAATATAAAAGGTGGAAGTTTTACGGCCATATCAAGAGCCAATAGACGTGCAATCATCAGAGCAGCTTCCAATTCTCATGATTCCGCGTAAAAAATCAAGAAAAAAACTGTTGTTGATCTGCAAAATTTATAGCTTTAACTATTTTTGTCTGAGCGATTTCCCCACATGCAGCGATTAATTCGTTTTGAATAGTTGGGCTTAAATACGTAGTGTTCAACGACAAACTTTCAGAATATTTTTTAAGATTTGCATCACCACACTGTTGTGATGACAACTGTGTGCACACTTGTAAAATGTGCATAGACCGCTATTGAAGCAAAAAGGGTTATGTCGTTAGCGGTTTTATTTAAAAATTTTCAGGGAACGTACGGTAGGTGCCTTACTATGTTCATTAAAAATTATGAAGAAACCTTGATAATATACTCTTTATACCTACTAAAATCTGAAAATTTTGAACATTATAAATAACTACAGCAGAAATTTGAGTAAAATATCATCAAATATCAGAAGAAGTGTGATCTAGAAATGCACTCCTCAAAAATTTCGGGGGGAGGATCAAATCCCTGTGATCCCCCCCCCCTCCCTGGCCTTGCTTGTATTAGGTTGCAAGCTGAAAAGTTTTAGAAGGACGTTGAAATTTGCTAACTAAACTATACCTACCTATAGGTATTAGGTACCTACATATAGCTGTCGGAAAAGCGCGTAGCTCCAAAATTCATTTTATTGTTTAACAATGTATAGGACATAGGCATTCAGAAAATAAAATTAATAAAAGTTAAAGCTTTAGCATGCATTTTTAAGTAAAAGCTAGGTTTTTGGTTATTAAAGATAAACTTAAACTTAAACCTATGTCTTCTAGTAACAGCTATTTTAAAATAGCCAACGCTAAGTTCATTTAGTTTTAGCTTGTTTTTCCAGCCTAAGCTTCAATTTGTGTGAGTAAAAATGGTTTAAACTAGAATATTATAGTAAAAACTACAAAAATATTAAGAATCTTTCGCCCTGCCTAGAAAGCTTTGACTAGGTCTTATATTTAGAATTCTCTTTAGTTATGGTATGAATGGGTTCAAGTTTTTACGCTCAATAGTTAATTAAATGTTAAAAAATAACCCAGACAATTTTCTTAAAAAAATTAATACTATATTTCTGTAATGTGATTTTGTTCACTAATCTGAAACGTAGTTTTATTAAAATTGTGTAAGTTATTGGAGCTATAGTACAAAAAAACGAATTTCTCCTATAGAAAATGTCATACAAATTCAAGGAAATTGGTCCACCCGTTAAGGCCTGAGCTTGATAATGGATAAAGTGAACGTACAGAGTGACGGACCAATACTTGCTTGCTGTTTTTATTTGTTTTATTCACATGAAACAAAGCTTTAGCTAGAACTGTCTATAGGTGATGCTACTAGTAAAAGCTATATGGCTTTAGCTTTAGCAACAACTTCCTCAAAACAAAAATTTTACTATTTTTTAATCCCAAGACCCAATAACCAAATATTTAATATGGCATTATAACTATGTAATGCTCCTTCCATACCTCTTACCTCTAAAAGGCTACCTACTGCAATATCGATTTTGACGGAAGTATATATAAATGTACCTACTTATAAATTATATTTTAAATTTATTTATTATGTTATTTATTAATAAAAAAATTTATAAATTTAGTTTTGGTTCGTTTACTTTTCTTCTTTTTTTATTTTTTCTAGTTGAAGTGTATTACTGATTTAGTTGTTTTTTCATATTTTAAATCTTTTTAATATTTAATTAAAAAATAAAAGAAGCATTGGACATTAAGAACGAAAATAACTAAGTTATTAAAACAAATTTTTTAAAAATCAGTCAGTTGAAAAAAAAATTATTACATAATTAATTTATTCAAAATTTTGAGCTTACAAACATTTTTTTGCTTTTTTTCGCGAAGTGAATTAACCTGTAAGACCGCGTTCGAGAAATGTGAAAATAAAAAAAATATGCATGACTGGGTCGCAAAAATATGCTCTTGTGTTAAACAAGTGTAATAAACTATAAAAATTTCAACAAAACAATGTTAAAAAAGTCAAAAGTATCTATGTATAAGTAAAATTGTTTTTTTTTTTATTTATCTTTGTTTAAAAAATATTACTTTCAAAATTAATTTTAAATACAAATTTGTTTTGTATTACTCAAAAGCACCCGACTGAAAAATTATAACAAAATCGTTTAAGTTATTAAAAATCCATATTTGAATAACTTAAAAATAAGACCGCATTTTTCAATAAAACCTCAAAGCGATTTTGTGATTTTTTGGCAGAAACGTGAAATGCAGTTTTAACTTCGGGTAGTAATTGTGTCAAGTTTAATCAAAATCGTTAACTGCCATATTATTCACTGAGGGTGTAAGTCAGATGTAAGTGATTTTTAGACCTGGCCATTAAAACCACATTTTTTAACCCCGACAATTTAAACTTCTGTTTATAATAATCACTCAAAAACACGCATTAAACCCGGTAGATTAAAAATTAGTTACAACCGCAGGTAAAACCGATTTGAAATCTACGTAATGTCAATAATTCGACACTTTGCAACCACGTATTTACTTTCTTGTGTGTGTTTTTTTCTCTATAAGATGCTTATATATTAATTTAATGCTTGCATTTGGATGCGAATAAAGGTAAATTTAATGTAATTTTTCGTTACAATATGATAATATTGTGGTTTGCATTGTTTTCCTACTCTTGAATTCAAAAAATCAAGTTACTCTAGTTTTTGAAATCGTATCGCGTAGGCTAATTCTGCGAATGCAATCGCGTTAGCAAGTCGCTCTTGTCTTGCGGATGACCGAATGCAGGTGTCGCAGAATGGCATCACAGACCAATGGCAAAATATTGGCGACAGTAGGTTGTGAAATACCTATATAATCGGCTGTGGTTTGTTCCATGTTGCCGCATGCAAAAAGGCGTAAAACAGCCAGAAGCTTATGTTCGGCCGTAAGTTCTCTTGACCTTATAAATAAAAACATAATCAAAAAATCAATAGACATTAAACTATACATATACCGGCGTATATCACCGTCCAATTCCAGTTTAATCAATGAATGTAGTTTCATAAATGCTTCTTTTTTCAGTCGAAAATACTTACAAAAATCCACATCATCATAATTATCAACGCAAGCCCGGTTGTACATTCGGTACATTCGACGAGGGGGAAGTTGATTCACCATTTTGGTCCTGAAATTCATCTTCTGACGACGAAGACATCAACATTTCATCTATTTCCAGAATAAAGTCCATTTTCTTTTTCGAATATTTTTTTTCAGTCTCGCACAAGAAAATCTCAAATGTCAAATTCCACTTTTACACAAAATTGTTTATTATCCTGAAATTTGATCTCACACCCGGGTCATAACTACTTTAACAGCTCCTCAGAGTGGAGTTTACATTGAATCGGTTTAAACGCGGTTTAAGGTTTAATAAAATCGGGTTTATTTCCGAGTATAAGGAGTGAATATTGTGCTTTTGGTTTTAACATTTGGGCTTAACTTACTTTTAACTCAGGTGTTAATTTTAAACGGATTAAAGTTAGTGAATAATATGGCAGTAATTGAATAGCGAATCGTTGTAGATAAGTTATAACAAAAATTTTAATCTCCTTTCTAGCGAATAACATAAAAATATTCCACAAAATTTGAAGCAAATTGCTATACCCGTTAAGACTTTAGCTCCAATTACAGTGGACGCTGGGTGGTGGTATGGTACGAAACATCCTTTTTCAGATTTTTCCATTATCGTAATGTTAATTTACAAACTCGAATTTTTTTTAAACTAAAGCATTAGTGTGCCTCAGTAATGGATCCAGGATTTGGTCATGGGGGGGTCCATATACAAATGGTAAATGTTAAATTTAAAGAAAAATAAGACTTGCTTGGGCTTTGTGTTACATTATTTATGGGCACAAACTGAGCTTAAAACAGCACAAGTATAACTTTTTAAAAAATCATAATTTAAAAAAAAAAAAATTGCAAATTTGCGAATTTAAAATTCATCGGTAAGATTTGCAAATTTGCGAATTAAAAAAAAAATATTTACAGCACATGTGGGCACAAGTAAAGCACAATACAGCAAACATTTTTTTTGAAAATCGAAAATGATGGTGCTAATTTCACGCTTTCCTTCGCAACATTTTCGGTCGTAAAAGTTGCAAATATGCGATTTTTGTTTATTTCTTCGGTTGTATTTTTTTTGTTAGCACAAAATAGCACAACTTTAAGTTTTTATAAAAACTTAATTTTGGAAAAAATTTCATCCTCAAAATTTGCAAACTTGCGAGATTTTCAAAAATATTAACAGCACTTCGCAGCACAAGTTGAGCACAATGTAGGATAGTTCTTTTTTTTCTAAAATCAAAAATGGCAGTGCTAACTTCCGTTTGTCCTTATAATATTGAATTATAGTATTTTAATAATGTTGCTTTGGAGAGGTATGATAAAAAATACATAAGTCTTCAAAATTTAACATACCTTAAGCCCTTCAACTAAGTTTACCTCATAAAACTGTTACGCATATCTAATGTTATACTCCTATTTCCACTAAGATGCATTTGAAGTTTTGGAGGTAGGTATACATACCTATTCATTACCCTTGAAGAAATTTTTAATTAAAATTTTATAAAAAGATGGGCTTTCCGGAATTTAGTAGGCCAAATTTAGGTCGAAGAGAAATAAATTATAATATAAAAATATTTGGTTTCAATGGGTGGAGGGTCCGGACCCGATATATCAAATGATATATTTTGATTAAATTTTGTAATCCATTTACATTTCAATAAAAATAACCATTCGAGGGTATTTAATTTTTCGGCTGCAAAATTGCAGTTATATGCGACATAAGAGTTATACGTGATATTGCAAATTCTTCATTGGTAACAACTCATAAATGCGAAACGCACCACTTAGAACAATATTCTTATCCTCACTACTCATTTCTTAAATTTTTAATGTAAACCCTCCGTTTCATTTTTATAACCAACCAAAAATATATTTTCAAATATTTTGATATACCTACCAAACTACCTTATACCTATCTTCATTCAACCTTTAACTTAAGATACAAAAAAAAAACAAATATACCTTTGCAATAAAAAATAAAGTAAAAGAACAAAATCCTTGTGAAAACTAACACATGATGTGAATTTAGTGTATCGTGTTTACGGCATTATCCTTTTATATGCATTATATACCTTCATTCTTTGCTCTTTACTTCCGATAACTATATATATGAAGTTGATGCCGGTAAATTCTTGGTCCATTAGGATTTCGTATCGCATTCTTTTATTTCCTTCCTCTTGAAAGGTAAACTAAAAAGCAAGAAAGTTCACGTACCTATTATAGTCTACCTACATGAGCATATATCCTTAAAAGACTCGAACCTGGATCTGGACATGGATATTTACTCTAGCGTATCAAAATAAACGTGTTCTTACTCAAGCAGACAAATTTTCTCCCCCGACAAAAAAAAAAAAATACAAAGAAATGTCTGCATAAGTTTAAGGCAGTCAATAAAAGTGCTCAAGTGGCTTCCTTACATGTTTCTGATGGAGAAGATGAAAAAGTTGTACATACAAACGTGTCCTTACTAAATAGGTATTCCTTGATTTATTTTATTATATACACAAACGGTAGCGACTGTAGGAAAAAAAAAACATCCTAATCTTTCTTTGGCAAACAATTTCCATCAAATGCAAATAAGCTAGAAAACCAGGAAAACCTAAAAAAAAAAATCTCAATTAAGAAAGAATTAGAAATGGGCGTTTAAGAAAACTTCTAAATTATACCAACCCCAATCTCTGTTTTTAGCCCTATACTAGCTTCAGCGAAAAAAAAAGAAAACACAACCCCTTCTGTTTCTCAAATTGAAATCAGGAAAACCTGGCAGTTGTTATGGGTTCCCTGAAGGACTATAACGAAAATACCATAACAAACTGAAGAAGAAAAAAATATCTAACTATACTCTCTTTCCGTTTTATTTCGGGCAAATTGCAAATTGATACGAAAATCATTTCACCTAACGACTAATAACCGCTGTCTGATGTTTTTGGCCATTTTCAAAGTGGGCAACACCTCGTTTTGCTCGGCTGAAAGCAATTGATGCGGAAAAGGATTAGATTGGTGGTGGTGGGGGTAATAACAACTCGTCGGTGGAGGACTATTAAAACGAGATGTGCGCCGCTAAATTCGATGGAAATAATTTTCAGATATTAAAGGTTTCACTATACTGTGTGCCATGGCGGTGGCGAAGGTAATTTTATTTGACATTAGCAGCTGTTAACGTGGAAATATTAATTGGGGAAGAAACAAAATGTGGAAAGTCATTGTGAATTTTCGCGAAAAAAGGGTGTTTGACGTTACAAAATGCCAAAAAAAATTATACGTACTCTTGTTGATGAAATGGCTTTTATTAGATAAATTTGCAGAACTCAACTTGAATTTCGACAAAAAATCCAAATCCAAATTTCAAAAATTTAAACGGTTAAGATGATTTCACTTTATAATTAAAAATTTTCAAAATTGGTGGGATTGTTATAGGTGTCAAAACTAATTATTGTCACGGAAACTATAATGAATATATTTTAAAAATCTATTGACAACTCTATGGCACCGAGATCTTAGAACCCCATATGTGGGATATTCGAAAAAAGAATATCTACCGATCTAAAATCAAGAATTGAATTAGTCAACTTTTTTCTGTACTTTGAGATCCATAGAAAATGTTTAATCAATCGTTGAATTTTTTCAAGGTCATTAGAAATTGTCAAGGCCTTATTTTTGGGATTTTCGCAAAAGCAAGCAGGAATACCGTTTACAATCACATTTAATCCTCATAAAAGGTGAAATCAGATATATGTATATAGTGACTTTTACAAAACAAAATTTAAATCTTAAAAAAATTTTAATCTTAAAAAATGTCTAATGGCTGGGCAATTTCCAAAACAAAGTAAAAGAATTTAATTCTTTATGTACTCCCCATTTTTATATTTTCGAATAAAAAAAAAACCACTTTATTGGCTCCGGGATCATAGCACCTCATATATATATGGGATATTCGAAAAAAAAGTATGCCATCTAAAAGGTCACTAATTGGTCATAAAAGGTCAGCTATTTTCAGAAATTGGTCAGGCTTAGAAAACTTGTAATCCAAGCTTGAACTTTTTCAAGGTCATTAGCGATTTTTGGCACCTCATTTATGGGATATTCGCAAAAAAAGTATACCATTTGAAAGGCCACCGGATCGTCATAAAAGTTAAGCTAGTTTCAGTAATTGGTCAGGCTTAGGTTTTTTTTAATGAATTTTAAAAAAATAATTTCAAGGTCACAGTATAAAACTTTTAGCACCTTATAAAAAAAAATCTATAGCTGACCAATTTCCGAAACTGCCTGACCTTTTATAAGGATAAAGTAACCTTTCAAATAATATATATTTTTTCGAATATCCCATAAATGAGGTGCTAAAGGTACACGCGACCTTGTATGACCTTAAAAAGTTAAAAAGCTTATAAAAAAAAATCTATGGCTGACCAATTTCTGAAACTGCCTGACCTTTTATAAGAATTTAGTAACCTTTCAGATGGTATATACTTTTTTCGAATATCCCACAAATGAGGTGCTAAAAATCGCTATGACCTTGAAAAAAATTAAAATAATTATTAAACAAAAATATTCCTGACCAATTACTGAAACTATCTGACCTTTAACTGACCTTTTAAATTGCATACTTGTTTTTTATAAATTCCACTAATGAGGTGCTAAAAGTATTATACTGTGACCTTGAAATTATTTTTAAAAATTCATTAAAAAAAACCTAAGCCTGACCAATTACTGAAACTAGCTGAACCTTTTATCACGATCTGGTGGCCTTTAATGCCATAAATGAGGTGCCAAAAATCGCTAATGACCTTGAAAAAGTTCAAGCTTGGATTACAAGTTTTCTAAGCCTGACCAATTTCTAAAAATAGCTGACCTTTTATGACCAATTAGTGACCTTTTAGATGGCATACTTTTTTTGCGAATATCTCATATATATATGAGGTCCCGGATCTTTTATGACGATTGATCTTTTATGACGATTTGATGGCCTTTCAAATGTTATACTTTTTTGCGAAAATCCCACAAATTAGATTCTTAGAATCTCAAAGACCTTGACAAAAATACCTATAAATAAAAATCTTTGACTGACCAATTACTGAAAATTGCTACCTTTTTATAAATGATGATGATTTTTCAACTGGTATACTTTTTTTCGAATATCCCATAAATGAGGATCTCTAATGATCTTGAACACTTTAACTATTGATACTAAATTTCTATGGCTGATAAAGTTCTGAAAGCAATTAAGCTTTTTTCACCAATCACTGATCTTTTAGATTACATAATTTTTGCGAATATCCCACATATGGGGTACTTACAAAGATCCCGGAATCCGGAAAATGAGATGCTAATAAACTAATAAAAAAACTAATAAAAATCTAATACAAAAATTTATTTGAAAAAAGCACTTTGATTTTCAAATACTAACCTTTTAAACAGTACACTTTTTCTTCCCACACATCGTTCTTATCTCACGAACTGACATTACTGTTTTTTTCAACTTCTACAAAAACGCTTTTTAAAGGTGTTGGATCTTGTTGAAACGATTTCTTTCTTGCTGTTTTGTAAACTGCAGAATTTCTATTTTTGAATTTAATGATCAATTGAATGGTTTAAAGAAGATTTATAGCTTAAATACTCATTTTTTTTAAGATGTTAAAAAAGCAGTTACGTCAGTTCATGAGATGAGGGACAATTGGTACAAAACACACTAATGACACTAAAGAAATTTAAAAATTACGAAAAAAATTAATAAAGCTAGCTGACCAATTTCTGAAAGCATTTGAGCTTTTATAACCAATCACTAAGCTTTTAGTTGGTATGCTTTTTGCGAATATCCCACGTATGAGGAATTCAGATCCATAGAGCAAATAAGGTGGTAGTAATATTTAAAAGTTTAATTTAAAAATTAATTAAGAAAAATATTTGACCTTTTATCACGATTTATTGACCTTTTAGATGGTATGATTTTTTTTGAAACTTCCCCAAACCTTTAAAAAATTTGTTTAATTCGTGAACCAAAATCTATTTGAAACCAATTCCTGGAACTCAATGCGAACATTTTATGGGAATTTTGTAGACTTTCAGATAGTAGGTAGCTAGATATATTTTTATACGATTTATAAAAAAAATTGAAAAAATCTTTGGAAACTTATTAAAAACAAAATCTATACATGACCAACTACTCAAAAAAAAAAATGACCTTGTATTACTAACAATACCAACCTTTAATACAGTTTTTTTTTAAATATCCCACTTATGGGTTCTAAAATATAATCTAATTGGGATTTTAGGAAATGAGCAGACGTTTGAATTAGAACATTCAAATTTCTGCTAATTTTTTAGCAGATTTTAGGAAATTATCAGAAATTTGAATGTCCTAATTCAAACTTCTGCTCATTTCCTAAAATCCCAATTAGATTAAATTTTAGAACTCATAAATGGGATATTAAAAAAAAGCCTTATTCAAGGTTGCTATAGTCGAGAATGGATCAGTGGTTTTTGGGTTGGATGATCTAACGAGTGAACACATCTGCATCTGGTCCTGAACCTTCAGATCTCAAAGACAAATTGCTTTGTCTAATTACTCAATAAACATGGTTCGCGTGAAGGTGACATGCAGATCCCCCGCAGTGGGCAATCAGGAGAACAAGCTTAAATTAGAAGTAAAGTATAATTTAAAAAGTTCCAAAGTCGCAAACATACATACATACATAGTTTACTAAATCATAACTAGGTATATGTATATAGTTGTAATATTGATATTAATGTGAAGGCCTTCCACTTACTTTCACACAAAAATCCTTTCAAAAAAAATAATACAAATTGTACTTGTCGACGAATTGAAAATTAAAATTAATGACTTCAAATATCTCGCATATGTCTAAAGGGAAGGTATCCCAAAAGGATAAAATTTTTTTATTTGTATAAAATAAATGGCATTCAAAATAGTTGTGCCAAGCCACAAAGATACATTCAACACCTAGAATTATGTGAAAGTAAGAGCTTCGGTTAACCGATTTCACAATAAATCTTGAGAAAAATGAATCAAATTCCCCAAATGAAATGTGTGCGTTTGTGAGCGGAGGGTAAGGGAAGAGAGTCATATCATTTATCATCCAGAACGAGAAGTTCAAATTCAGGACATTTTACACCTTGCCGTAGGTATAGGTATATGTATACCTAACCTATGTCGTCGTCGTCGTTGTCGGTTGCTATATGTCGTGTCGGTTTTTTGGCTTTTTGGGGTTTCCCCCGGAATTTGGTTTGAATAACGTTCTTATATGGAGAGAAAATTATTTAACATGAAATGGGAGTTTTGTCATTCAATTGGGTAGGTGAGTTTATCTAGATTTGGTTGTAAGTCATTTCGTTAAAAGTCATTAAATTGAAGAAAGTTTTTTTTTTCTTTTGTTTTTTTCATGAAATGGGTTTTCTGCTTTAACGAGAAGATAGGTTCTATAATGATGGGTGATGTGTGAATGATGAATCATCACCTTTGATAAAAAGTTTTGGCTACACAAAGAGGAAACTCATCAGTCATCATTTCCGTATGTATATAACCTCAGTGAAAATTTCTTTACCTACCTCGCATATATTATAAAGAACGGTAAGTATATGAAGAGATAATAGGTTTTTATAACTTTAAGGTTAACTTTTATGTTTAACTCTATTTAGCAAGTATCGGAAATTAAGGTTTCAAATAGACCATTCATAATAAGCCAGTGAATCGACGTTACACATAACACATGTGGCGGTATTTACATGTTAAAAGTTTTCAAAACTATATTTTTCGTATTAATGAAGTGGTAGTGTTACACTCTGTTGCGGGGCAAGACTAATTTTTAGGAATAATTACAAACCGATCGAAATGATACTCAGTTAAATTTTATTTGGGAAAATAAATATTTGAATATTTTCCGAGGTTTTTTTTACTTTTTAACTTTTTAACTTTTTTTTGCATAATATGCCGCCTGAATACTAAAGTGCCCCATAGACCACTTTTTCAGGAAATGGAGTTAATGATGCAGTTATACTAAATCGAATTTTCTCAATTAATTGGAAGTTACAGAAGTCACGTTTGCTCCATAGGCCACAATTTTTTCCGCCTTTTTGGTGCTTATTTGACGTATATCCAAAATTTGTACTATACGTGGGGCAATCTTTTAAGAAGAGTGCATATTAACATCGTTTAATGCTTAAGTGCCCTATATATCCATTCTTCGAAACTTGAAATCGATCCTGCAAATGCAAAAAGAATTTTTTAAAAATTTAAAGCCTAAGTTTTAAGTTTTCTAACATGAAGTATGCTTCAGCAAAAGAAATTAACTATTATTAAATGATTTATCCAGAAAACAAAACAAGTCTTCTTGAATAAAGTGACATTATACCTGCGTATGGCGCAAGCGGCGTTAGGCAATAACGCCCAAATCGATTTGGAAATACAGCCCAAAAAAAATTCTGAAAAATTTTTGTTGTTTTTTTTTTTTCTCGATTTGGGGGTTATTTCCAATTTTTTAATATTTTTTTAAGGAAAGAACCCCTAAAATAAAATTTTTAAAGACAAATGTGAAATAACGCCCAAAATTGGAAATATAGCCCAAAAGAAATACAGAAAAAGGAAATAAGGCCCAAATGTTAGGAAATAACGCCCAAATAATAATAAAACTCAATATACTAATATTTACAATATAGATTTTTGAAAATTAAACCGGCGCGGCGTATTAACACTGAGGTCTGAGGTATGTATGGGGGGCATGCAGCCTCCTTGCACCCACCCTGCTTGGGCAAATTATAGGATTGGGTGTAGGTGCGAAGCTGGGTCTATGCATAAGTTTCTTTAAATCCAAATTCTTTAAATGCAAAAGAGACTTTGCATACACCCAGCCTCGCACCTACACCAAATCCTATAATGTGCCCTAGCAGGGTGGTTGACGGGGGGCAGCATGCTTCCCCATACATACCTCACTGTTTATGCACCGCGATTTTTTTAAGATTATCTTATCATTGAAATTTCACTTTGGAAATATCGCCCAAAATTGAAGAAATAACGCCCAAATTTTTCAAAAACAATTTACATTGAAAATATTTGGACGAAATTTCCAACTTATGATTTGGAAAAATATGAATTTGGGCGATATTTCCAACTTAAGATTTGGAAAAATATAAATTTGGGCAATATTTCCAATTTTTATTTTTTTTGGGCGATAAATAAAAATTTGGGCAAAAATAGAAGACATCGTATCCATGCTTCCCTGCAAAGTACATGCCTCAGGAGGATGTCAACCTTTATAAAATTATTCTTAACATAACATAAAACGTTTTTGAGTCAATTAATTTAAACCGTTCAAACGAAAATGCTGTAAAAAATAATAATAATAACAAAAAATTACCAAACAGTGGTCCTATAATTAAGATTTAACCGCATTACATATGCTCTTTGAGATTTTTCTTATTTAAATTTAAATTTTGTATTTTTTTGGTAATAATTTTTTTTCTTAAATAAAAAATATTGTTTTTTATTTTAAAACAAAATCATTTCTACAAATTACTAAACTACATAACTGTATTTAATGTAGTCTTGGAGATGTTCTATGTTCTATAATTAAGAAATCTTGAAAAATATCTCAAAACCTACTTATTTATTTAACATAACTAAATTGCTAGTTTACAAAAAAAATTAAAAAAAAATTCTTACCAAAGTGTATATTAAGATTTTAATTAATTGCAAAAAAAAATGTTGATTTTAATTTACATGAATTAATTATTGTTTTATCAAACAGATTGTTATATTTATTGTTGTAAAAATTAAATAGTTTAAACATAATATTTAAAGGAGAACATTTTTCGTAATTGGTACGATAGTTTTGAATAAGTATACTATCCGGTATGTTCCTCAAGTTTCTTTGTGGAATATTAAAGTTAATATGAGAAAGAAGGTGCAAAGAGTCTATGTTACCGTTGATTAATTTTACAATGAAAACAAAACATAAATAGGAACGTCTGTCCTCGAGACTGGGTAAATCAATAAGTCTTATACTGTTATTATAAGGTGGGAGATCATAAGGATTTACCCATCCCAGTCCTCTGAGAGCAAATCTAAGAAATCTTTTTTGCACCTGTTCCAGTCTATTTTTATGGCATTCGTAGTGAGGTGACCAAACCTGACAAGCGTATTCTAAAATGGGTCGTACAAAAGATATAAAAAGCTGCTTTGTCACGAAAGGGTCAGAAAATTGTTTCGACTCTCTTTTTATCCAACCAAGAATTGTATCGGCTTTATTAGAAATGCAGTTAATATGTTCAATAAATTCGAGTTTGCGATCGAATGTGACACCAAGAATAGATACATATTGATTTCACGAGATATTGATATATCATTAAACAAATAGTTGAACGAACTAAAAGAAAATTTGCTGGTAAAACACATAGTTTTACATTTATCGATATTGAGAAACAAACAGTTACGAGTACACCAGTCGAAAAACGAATTAAGGTCACATTGTAATTCTTCGCAATCCCGAGTATTTGAAATTGCTTTGAAAATTGTCACATCATCGGCGTAAATGAGACACTTTATAGAGTATTTTAACACAGATGGTAAGTCGTTTATAAATAAAATAAAAAGAATAGGGCCTAAATGACTACCCTGTGGGATTTCAGAGTTGATTATAAACTTATTCGATTCGCAACTGTTAAATAGCAATAGTTGGATAAAGTTTAAAAGTAGACCATAACTTGTTTCTTCGGTTTTTTAGCTTTTTGATTTCACTATCTTACCAATCTGGTACAAAAGATCTCGATTTTACAATCGCTTTAGGAACTGATTTAAGAAAGCAATCAAACAAAATATTATTAAATTTAAATGCCATTAAGTTAACATTTAAAGAATTATTTAAACAAGACCAATCAACTTGTGACAACAAAGAATTAAGTTTTGAAAAATCAGTCTTTTTAAAATTAAAAGAGTAAAAGTTATCAGACATTTCATTATAAAAATTGTTAAAGTTTTTAAAAAGTGAACAGATCAGTGACGGGTGATGGTTATCTTCGGGTACTAAAGGTTCAGTGGATTTTTGTATCGTAATATCGTCGTCACAGGTGGTAAACACTAGATCCAGCAGTTTTCCATTAATATTTAAAATATCATTTAATTGAAGAAATCCAAGTGATGTTAAATCATCAATTATTTTTCAGTTTGTAGATCTGAGGTTACCAGTTGGTAACATACAATTTGTGTCACGACAGCGCAACCAAGCGACATTTGAAAGGTTGAAATCACCAAGGCAAATGATTTCATCCTGATACTCTAATAAATCATAGATAAAGCTGAAGTATTCGAAAGCTTTGGAATAAGCCTCTTGTGGGCTTCCAGGAACTATATATAATGTTATAACATACAGGTTTTTGTCTTTAAATGATACTTTTTTTTTTTTTTTATAATTTAATCTGATTAATTCTCGATTTTTATTATACATTTATTATACATGATTGCTTTTAAGATACTTAATATATAGAGATGAGAATATTATACATTCTTAGCAACTATAAATTTAACAAAATGGAGAAATAATTAGGAATAGTGTTATTTGTTTTGAAAATGATACTTTTACGCAGAGAATTTTATACGCAAGTGCAACAAGAACATTAATCAGTGAAGTTGTGAAAGAAGACTTTACAGCTATTAGAATCCCGCCTCCAACAGTATCGATTTTTTGTATCAGAGTATCTGTCACGTCTATATACATTAAATGTGTTGTCAAACAATTCAGAATCATTGATACCCGTATGTAGCCATGTTTCGGTGAGACAAATAATATCATACGAGCTGATCGAAGAGGCATAATAGATCTTGTTGGTCTTAGTCCGAAGACCTCTTGAATTTCGCAGTTTGAAGCTAAATAAGATACATGATAAATAAGATTAAAACATATTATCATACAATCGTCGGCTAAATGCGTACTACTACTTTTGCTAATTTTACAGGAGAGCAAACAAACAAACAAAAATTACATACGGCTCCATATAAAACTAATTTTCTCTTTAGGATTCTGCAAACAACTACGATACATTAAACAAAAGTGATTAAAAAATATCAATTTTGACCAAAAGTGGACGATATGTACAATTTCATACATGAATTAATCAAAACTTAAAATCAAAACGATCGCGATGGTAAATAGATGTATATGTTTATAGAAAATTAAAACTAAAGCTATTCTAACAACTCAAACTTCTCGACATGAAGGGCAAACATTTCACATATATAATATAGACCTCTTAATTTCACATAAAAAAATAAAATACTTAAGCTTAAATATATTAATGGAAGTTACTTACATATAAATTTATAGTTAAAAAGTTATATAAGCTCCTCTTAACTTCTGATGGTTCTGTGTTCACAACTCGTCATTCGCCTTCACCTCTCCACTTTGAAAAGTACACCTAATCGATTATTGATTTCGACCAAATGATGTTTTTTTTTCCGATGAACTTTCACTTTTTTGTTCTTGATTGGCTTGAGCTAACAAACAACCCCAAAACAATATATCGACCATCAACCTGGAAAGGTACACGTTTGGTCAACGATGAACACATATAGCTCTAACGATGGTGTACAACATCAATTTCAAATCATTTATTGCTGATGTAGCAGATGATAGCTGTTAAATGGGGAAATTTTGCACGTGCTTATGACCATCCCGTCGTTGTATGGTCGTCGTAGAGTGTTTAATGGCTTTTTGTAGCGGCAATATAGGAGTTTTACAATTTTTTCTTTCTTCTGCAATTTGACGTGACAGGAACGTGTGTTCAATGAAGATGGACTTTTAATCGAAACTGGTCGTTATTTTGGGGGAAAGTTACAGGTGCTGAAAGAAGTTTTGGAGAAATTTGTAATAATTGATCAGATGAAAGGAAGTCTCTTAACTTTCCTTAATTATAGAATTATCCTATAGTATAAACTAATCCAACATCATATATCCAGAAGGCAGAAAGTAAACTTTTTCAAAAACAGAAAATGCAAAATTAAATTTATAACAAAGATGTTTAAAGGCTAAGATATCAATGAAAGAGGCATATGGTTTGAAATTGGTTATGCCAAAAAGTAAACTCTATCCTGATTATATTATCAGAAGAAGTGCAAATGGGCTCGAAATAATAAATATTCAGTGAAAATTTGTAAAAATACCTTCATCATCCCAGGAAACTCCTTCTTCTGCTTCTTCTTTATCAAATAACACACATCACAGGCCATTTTAAGGATATGCTTCAAATCACAGACATCTATAATCAAGGATTGCTTTGATAGCAAAATCATATTCAAACTCCCTCAACCACCACTCCCTTTACACAATATCTCAATTTATTTCCATAACAACAATAATTATTGTTGAACAAATTGAATGCAGATTCTCCGATCTTCTATATCGATGCCAATCAATGGAAACCTATAAACGGCCAAATGGCCTTCCTTATATGTCCAATATTCGTATGTGCGTCCGTCCATCCGTCCATATTCCGTCGGTTAGTCGACGAAACCCCCTTATGTTTTCGATTCCAAGAAATTAACTTTGAATGAATTATTTCAGAGGATATTTTCCTTAGAATAAATCAAGAATAAACAACATAATCAAAACGTATCTTCTGATGGAGTTGGTTTTTGGTTTTGTTTGGTTTTTTTTTTTTTTTTTGTTATTTCTCAAGTCCGAATCACTGCGACTGAATGATTGAATGTTTTTCTTTCCTGTTATCTTCTCTGGTCATTTTGAATTGAACATTCCTACATTATAGGGTTGGGGTGGTTTTCTGTTTCTGCCCTTTCTAATGTTATTCTAATGTTGTGACCCACCATCATCATACACATAAGAAAATATAAGGATTGTTTTTTTTTTGAATGAAAAAAAAAAAAAAAATAAAATTTCCTTAAGGGTCATTCAGGAAAGAATAACATCTCTTTCTCTGATATGTTGATAGGAAAACTACTGAAGGTTGAGCATATGTATATTTAAATAGAAACCTATCACCGGGGGTTTCTACATCTATATACCCATCGCAAGAAAGCTAATGTTTATAACGGAAGTCAGGATAGTTTGATAGCTTATTTAGTCGGTTAAAAGAGGAAAGTATCTAATTGAAAAGTCTTTAACTAATAAAAAGATATAATATTTGACAAAATTTAAGAAGCTTCTTACAAAATAAGCACTTAACGTTTCTTGTGACAACTTCTAGTATACCTACAAGCTATTTCGATGATATTTTCAATCTAGATAAATGTTATCCTTCATATACGTTTTTTGTTGATCAAATCTTCAAATTGCAATAATGTTTTATTTATGGGCTTTTTTGATAAATTTTTTCTAACGCTGTGGCTCCATTAGCAATGTTTGAGGCAATGTCAATTTCAATGGTAATGACAATTTATTGCCTGGGTGGGCCTTCTATTTGCCAGCTAATTTCAGTTGTCAAGTGTCAGTGTAGAAATTACGACCACAGTCCAGTGTTTTTTGCTCTTCAAAATCACAATTTTTGATAATAAAAAACTTTAATTCACTTAATTTCTCATATTTTCAACTTTAATTTCAAAACAAAGCGCAATTCATTCAAAATCGCGAAGAAACCATTTTGAAAAAGGTAAAACGTCAAAATTTATTGCCTCAGCGATGGAACTCAATAATTGCCTTCCATCAGCCGAGAAATATTGTCATTGCCATTGCCAAAGCGTCTCCATAAGCATTATTCAAGGCAATGGCAATGAGCCAAGCAATTTATTTCCTCAAGTATTGCTAATGGAGCCGCTGGGTAAAGGGAATCAAAAAAACTCCATATGTACTGTCTACATTTCGTTGAAATTTCTCAAATTTTTATGGGTTGCACAATTTATTTTAGTGAACAACAGGAATAAGATGTTGAACATTGACATTTTTTTTTAATGTTTATTTTTTATAATTTTTACGAATAGTTTTTTTTTTCAATTTTTAATATTAATTGTCTTAATAAATGATTTAAAATATATAAATATAATATGTATTTAAAAAAATATAAATCAAATATTATTGTAAAATCCCAACTAACAAACTCTCCAGAGCTAAGCTCTTGAAATCTGAAAAAAAACGTTCATAAGACTCTTTTATATCCCATTGCTATACTTAAAAATTATTGTCTTGTTATGAAACTTAAATATCTAGGTCTCAGACCATTTTTATTTTAAGAGCTGAACATTTTTCTCTCTTTTTCTGTTTTCAAAATACATAATTAAATCTTATAGCTAAATTAATTTTTCTTCTCGGAATAGGATTATATAAACTTACACAGTTATAAGAATCCTTTTGTAAAAATTCAGCTGTAAACAGGTGTTCGTACTCTTAATAATCCCATAACAACACTTATATAAAAGTTTTTAGTCTTTTTATACTTCTATGAAAACCGTTACAGGATTTGAGTTTAATACCTCCTATATCAAGAGTATCAGAAGTCTAAAATACCAAAAGTATTGCAATAGGAGTCTAATGAGATCATTGATAAATAATTAATTAAATAGTTAAAATATTCATTATTTTAAAGGTGCGTTGTTGTTTTCGAGGTAAAAGTTCAAAATAGTAAATACATTTTCAACCGCATATTATGTTTTTTGGTTCACATTCGTGAAAAACAATTAATATAAAATATCGCCATTATAACGCATAACAATAATTGATTGACTTACAAAATAAATACAACACAAATAAAAAAATAGTTTGTTTCCCTCTGAGAGAAAGATATATATAATTTTATAAGTTTACAAAATATGTACTCTGTTCTCTTCTGAGCGAATCTTATTGGAAGAGAAGCATTCTCATAGCAAGACGTAGTTGAGGTGAGGGAAAATCTCATTGGAAGAGACACATTCTAATAGGAAGACTTATTTGAGGTGAGAACCTCCCATTAATAGGCCATTTAACGCTTTTTAACAGTGTTATAACAATCTAGGAGTATTCTTCAAGATTACTTTTAGCTCCCTGTTATATTATCTAATGACAAAATTTCATCCAATTAATTGGAACGTTTTCTGATTAAAAAAAACTATATATTGCACGCAGATTTTTCTGGATATCCCATGGGCTACAACCCTGGATGACAACTATCTAGATAAACTTGGGAAGCTAAAATATTACCTCAATACAAAATTTCAACTAAATGTTTTAAGCTGTTGCGCCAATATAAATATCTAATTGCGCCCATGGCTACAGTCCTAGATTATCGATATAAACTTGGAATCTAAACCTAAAGTACATACAAAATTGTAGGTATTCATACCGTAGGAGCCAATACTAAGGAATCAAGAAATAAGAAAACTGGGCGTGGTAGTGGGTGGATTTTAATTAAATCACTTTTTACACTTTTGTCTTTATCATAAAAAAAAACTCTCTGGAAATTTCATTGAAATCTTTTAAGCTGTTTCAGAAAAACCAAGCAAAAACTTAAATTGGGCGCAGCAGTAGGTGAATTTTACTAAAACCTCATTCCTAAAAATTCAGTCCAAATCATTTGAGTCGTTCTTGA
Organism: Epistrophe grossulariae; assembly: GCA_929447395.1. NCBI lineage: Eukaryota > Metazoa > Arthropoda > Insecta > Diptera > Syrphidae > Epistrophe > Epistrophe grossulariae. Next base: position 142,956,377 of record OV839567.1, on the reverse strand, counting down.
GATATATGATTATGGGAAAGAAATACATAGGGGTTGGATGTGGGCATTAGCAGTTAGGAGATTTTACTAAAATCACTTTTTTATCATTCATTAAAAAAAACTTTGAAAATTCAATCCAAATAGTTTTACTCGTTTCCGGTCTGTTTACGAGTAACTAATAAAAAGTGGGAGTGGTAGTAGGTGGATTTTACTAAAACCAATTTAAAAATGATTCTTTTGTTATCCGAACGTAGGTACTCATCATTCATCATAATCGTTAGAGCCGATTCCGAGAAACCAACTATATTATATCTACCTATAACCCCCTTTTTATACCTCCTTATTTCATTTTATTTATTGCGAAATGTTTTCTGTTCAACAGAAAGATTTAAGGTATTAAAAGGATTTTAATATATTTGACTTAAGTAAACTCCGACACCATTTGACCGATCTCTAGAAAGTTGACAATTATAGGTATATTTTTATGGAGAAGGTTGTACATCTACTGATCCCAATTTATGTCAAAAAAGAAATTGCGAAATCTGAACATATAATAGGTGGCGCTGAGTTCGAATTATTTACAAATTCTAAAAGTATTCTTTGAGCAAATAGACTTATACATATGTGGTGTTGATAAAAACGGATTAAGTGACAAAAAAAAAATTCATAAAATCTGCACCCGATAGGTGGCGCTTTAATCCAGTTATTAATACATTTCATATTTAAAATTGCTTATATTGACAATAAAAGCACATAATTATATTCTATTTTGTCAGTTGTTTTAACAAAAAAATGTCACAAATTTGAGTCTGGTAGGTGGCGCTGTGGGCTAGATTATAATAAATTCTATATCTAATATGAATTAACGGCAATATCTTACGTTCGGATGATGCATTTAATTTATTCTTTTTTTTTCTGATCTGAAAGGTGTGTAAATGACACCACTACCACGCCCACTTTTATTATATTTGAGTTTTAAGCCATAGAAAGCTGAAATTTTGTAAATAAACTCTCTTTATATGATAAAGCATGATGTATAAATTTTTTTTAGAAATCCACCCACAGCCACGACTTCTTTTCTTATCCGTAGTTGAGTGTAAACATTTTAACTCTAACTATTTTATATTTTAAACCGCCCTCAGCCACGCCCATTTTTTTTTACAAATAATTCATCTTTAAAACTTCACTAGAAATCTTAAATTTATTTTGTAACTGAGCTCTATTGATTCTAAAAAATTACATGGTTAATTTTTTCTGCATTATATAGGTATGCCTTGCGCCCTCGCCCATCTGTGAATATAAAAAGGAAATGCCTTTGGCCTGAGAGACAATTCAACCGCTTCGTACAAAATTTTCAGGATTTGGTATTATTAGTGGGAGAAAATTTAAAAAGTTGTTTTAATTAATTCAACGCATTGTCACGCCCCCTTTTTCAATATTTCAGTTTTCTCCTCACTAGAAATTCCTAAAAAGTAAGAAAAAATATAAAAAAGTTGCTTTAATCTTATGAAATAATTTACGTAACATGTTCACCAATTTAAATGTCTTCCTTGTTAAAGTTCCTAAGTATACCTTATCTAAAAACTTTGAATTAAGCTCATAGTATGAGTTTTGACGTGTGATATTTTTTTTAAATTCGGCTACTATATACCATGCACACTTTTCTAATATAAAAGTTTTAAATTTTGTACTTAAAACATTTTGGACCTTTTAAATTCCCAATTTGTTCGAAACTCATCCATCCTTTTATTCTTCAGTATTTATTTCTGTTGGTGGTTTACTTCTGTCAGTTTTAAATGTTGTGGCACTTAAAGCATTTATTACGAATAGGAGTTTTTCGAAAAATTTATTGATTGAATGAACCCTTATTAGCTAATTTTTAATATTTCTATTATCTATGTAATATTATGAAGGCTTTTTAAAATTTGTAATACGTTTTTTTTCATAAGGAAAAACCATAAGTACACCATAAATTTTAATATTTTTCGTACATAACTTAAAAAAAAAAGAATCCGCAATGACGCACACACTCACAGATCTACATTTTTATACTTCTCCACCAACATATTTTTATTAAAAACAAGACTTTTTTCTCACGAAGCCAATACCTACTTCCCGTGTAGAGCAAGTAAAAAATAAAAAAAATTATAGGTTGTGACGATTTTAATTTCTGTATTTTTGTGTCTGAATACGCTTTTAGTTCCACCAGCTAAAAGCGTATTCATAGCTAATCAAAATCTTGATTTCGAGAACAAAAATACCCAATCTCGTCGAAATCCACATTTAATATTTCCCATACATTTTCAGTTCAGTGAGAAATCAAGAGCAAATACGTTCGACCCACTTGTACATTTAATATTGAGCTTTGTTTCTAATCAATCATGTAAAGTCTACTTTGCAACTTAACTGCTACTATTTCTCAAAAACCACATACAAATAACTCGAAACTAAGTTGGTAATTTAATTCGATTTGGAAATATCCAATCCAAAACGCACATCATTCTATACGAGTAGCTATATGTATATCTCCTTACAATGAGTCTTACTCTTAAGTCTTATAAACTATCTCTACTATATACTCGTATATCTAACCTACACCTCTTTGCTCCGTATAAACATATGATACTTTTAAAAAGTTCTCCTTTTCAGATAAATGTCTCAAAACGTATATTATAGTGTGTGCGGCTACGGCTTCTTACATTCATTGCGGATTGCGCCCCGAAGACTGACTGAACTTACTTACATAGGCAGTTGCACATGAAAATGCTTCTTAAAACTTGTATTGGAAATGAAATACAGAAGTTCCGGGTTAACCGCGATAAGTTGTTGCACATTTTCTGAATGCTTTTCAAAATGGGCAATCCAACTAAAAGCCACTTTGATCCTGGCACAAGAGTGAAATTTTATATTATATACATACCTACATACCTATACATACATATATAAGGATACGGATATTTGCTATAAAAGCGCAGCGGTATCAAGGAGGTTTCTTACGAAATTACTTTTTGCCTTGGAACAAAGTTTTCCCATTAAGGATTTTCTGCACCGCTAGAATGAAGGTTTTTTTTATTTCTCATTTGTGGTTTGTATTTTATTTTTATGTATAAAGTCTATGAAATTCGATATACCTATGTTTATATGTAGGTGGGTACATTTATTTTACAAAAACATATATAAGTCGATGATATTTATCAGATATTGGTTTCTTTTAAGCCTTTTGATATAGGTATGCCTATATTTTTGCAAAATTGAATTTTCTATAACCTTGAGCCGTAAGAATGTTTAAAGCGGAAGTGAAAATAAGTTTTTGTGAAGCATTTGAAGTCACAGAGATCCAAACAAAATTCTTAAAAATAAAATTGTCCATTGTTGAAGGATATCCTTTTTGATTCAACTAATGATCAAAACAAACTCATGTGGTTTGCCTAAGCATAAACTTTCAAAAGGAAACTCTTGAGTGTTGACATCTGTTTGAACAATTTAGTTTGAGCCAAAAAAAAACATTATTTGAGGATATGTATAAAAGTGAAATGTTTGACCATATGCATGACACCAGGGAACAACTATGGAATTAAACAAAATTGTTTTCTTTTATAAATAAAAATTTATAATAATTCATAGATCAAATATTAACAGTTCATTAAGTTGCTTACATCCATCATATAAGAAAACTTATCATATTGTGTGATTTTCCTGTATCCTGGCAATAAAATCTAAGTAGTCATTTTTTGTGAGTTGCAGTTCTTGTGTTTAAATTAAATATGTATTGCTTAGTACCTTCGAAGTGGTCCTGGAAAAAACAACAACAACAATACAAATTGTCCAAAATCCGAAAAAGCCCTCGTCAGAGCACTATTGTCTAAAGAACTAAAATTGTCTGAGGAGCTCCGAATCAAGCACAATGATTGTTGCGGATAATTTCTTTTTACTTGCGATATATGAATAAGTACTACAATATGGCAAGTTATGGATTCGTAAACAAATTCGCGAACCTGAGATTTTGATTAAACTTGCCGTTATGATGATAGCGAAATCGAAAAAAGTGGGTCTTGAAATTTTGTCTGTTCTTTCAGCTGCAGCCTAAACCGGTTTGTCGATTTTCTATAAAATTTGTATACCTCCCCTTTTTTAGGGCACGTTTTTAATGTTTCTTAAGACTAAAAATAACAGTATATCTGTAGTACAATTTTTTTTTAGCAAAAAATACAAATCTTATTCTTCTTTTTTTAATTCAGTAATTTTTTTTTAATTAGTCTTCCATTTTATAAAAAAAATATTTCCAAAAAATGTTATAAATAGAACCATTTTTCTTTTATTTTCGATTTTCTCAAAATCGGTTAAACTGATTTTGATTAATTTTTGTATGGAGAATGTTTCAAAGAGTTTTAAAAGAATACAAATGTTCAAACTTAAAAAAAATTGAGAACTTAATTCGAAAACGACTTCATCGATTTTTATTAAAGTTGGCACCCAGCAGTTTTTTAATATGTATATTATCTGGCAGATTTGAAATGAAAATTATTTTTATAACGAAAATGAACGGTACCTCCCATACAATTGAATGTTTTAAAACTGGTAATGAAAATCTCATTTTTCTCAAAAACGTCTCCTACGCTTTTGATTAAAATTTCTATGTGAGTTTATATATCTACAATAATATGAAATCTCTTATAGAGACATTTTTTTTGTTGATTTTCGACAATCTGATTATCTGTTGAACCGATTTTAATTATTTTTTGAATCAACAATTTCTAATATACAGTGCATTCTCGATTATCACAACTAATTAAAACAAGGGTGGTTGCAATGACCGAGGTTGTTGCAATAACCGAGTAAATATTTGTTTAAGCTCAATTCGAGATGCAAAACGAAAATTAGAAAACCAGCACATAAATAATAAGAAACAAAACAGTAAGTAAGTACATAAATACATACGTTTAGTTCTCTATATAGCTATAATTATTTTCTTTGGAAAAAATTGTACATTTTTGTTTGGATTTTTTGGAATTTTAGTTTTTTTAAAATCGCCATTTCTCGCAGTTTTTGAAGGCAACATTTGTTCAATAGGGGCTGAACTAAAAAGAAAATCTTGCATTGTATATAGATACATATGATTTACATTCAAACAACTTAATCGTACCATAACTCAAAAGTAGCGGTAAAATATAACTGCCGAGACAAAATGTAACGCAACAGACAAAAACAGACATAGCTAAGAACCTGAGTAAATAAAAATATACATATAAAAACAAAAGTTGCACTTATCGAGTCAATTTTTTTTGAAGAGTTGCGATTACTGCGTCAACAATGTTATAAATTCAGCTGTTGCGAAAATACAGGAGTTGCGTGAATCGAGAGTTGCGTTAATCGAGAACGTACTGTATTTGAATAATCAAAATTTTCAAAATAATTTTTTGAAAATTCGATATTTCAAAAATGGGGTGATGATTTTTATTTTCAACATTAATTTTTTAACTCCACAGTAATTAAATCTAAAAAAAGCATATACCAAATATCATCATCTTTTAATTGACTTAGAGCTCATACTATATAAAGTTTCTAGTTGTTTAATCACTTTATTCCTAGTTATATGTATATTGATTTTTTTAAACAATTTTTCAGTCTTAATTGTCAGTTCAATGCATATTAACGCCACGGTGCTATATTGTTCAATGTTCATATTTGTGTACTCACATAATACGGCTCCGGGATCTTAGCACCTCATCAATGGGAGATTCGCAAAAAAAGTATGTCATCTAAAAGGTCACTAATTGGTCATAAAAGGTCAGGTATTTTTAGGCTTAGAAAACTTGTAATCCAAGCTTGAACTTTTTCAAGGTCATTAGCGATTTTTGGCACCTCATTTATGGGATATTCGTAAAAAGAGTATACCATTTGAAAGGCCACCAGATCGTGATAAAAGGTCAGCTAGTTTCGGATATTAGTCAGCTATAGATTTTTTTTTATGAATTAAAAAAAAAAATTTAAGGTCACTAGTATAAGACTTTTAGCACCTCATTTGTGAAATTTCGCAAAAAAATTGCATACCATCTGAAAAAGAAGATGCACACTATAAAGAGTTATTCAGAATTCATCCGGGGAAAAACCGTCCTGTGTTGCCGTCGGTCGTTTTTTTATTTAATTTTTTTTTTTTATTAGAGAGATTAAAAATTTCTAAGCTTTTTTTGAAATGTTCTGAACTGAACCCACTCGAAAAAGCCCAAGTTTTCCCCCAGCTGTCTTCCATTAATATATTTTATTTCATCATAATTAAACTTCTAATAGAATGGTCCCTATGGTATAGTGCAGTTCATATTTTTAGCATTCAGTCATTTTAATCAAAACTTTCCTATATAACTTAGCTATATTTTATCTTATCAGTTATTACCTTAGTAATAAAAAAATAAACATCAATTTCATAGTTCAAACTATGTATTTTCTCCTTAAGTAATCGTTTTATTATTAAATCGAAAACTTTTCTATAACAAAATGATTTTCTTCTGCAAACGTCTTTCTTAAAAAAAATAAGCCTATGGTAAAGAAACAAAATTTAATCTATAGAAAAAGATAAAGACACATTTGGCCATCAAGCTCCTTTAATAAAATATGCATATAGGTTGCACCATTGGGAATTCTTTATACTTACATTAACCCCAAGCTTACCGCCATCATCACCTCCGTACAGCAGCGTACATATATACACATCAACAAAACTGACGAATTCTGATTGACTAATAAAACAGTACGTGATCTGAAATTTAGGTAGGTGCTTCAATTTCTTGTCTATAAAGGAAAACGTTTCACCTTCACCATCATCATCATCATATCTCCCCTGAAGACAAAAAAAAAAAAAATATAAACAAAAAAACAATAAAAGATCCTGAATAATAAGCAAGTTTCTGATGAACGTATAACCGTAAGCTATCTTCTATTGCACGCATGGAGGTGTTGTTCCGCATAAAAGAAGCAAATAAAAAAAAAACAACGAAAATATTTACTTGTCTTTTACTATATGAACCAAGGCCATACAAACACACACGGTTGACTATAGTGTCCACCTATATGGCCATCCTGGGTCCATCCATCTGTTGTCACCCCCATGTGTACTAGCACATCCATCCCCTTGGGATGTTGATTTTTGTCGCAAAATAATAATAAACTTATATTTGGCCCATCATGCGGATAAGTGCCTTTTGCCTTTTTTCCATCATCTCCGCACCTTTAGCCATTTTTGGCAGAGGTTGTTTCCGTTTGCCATTTACCTTTCATAGACACCTTAGGGTCAGGAGCTAGATATGTATATAAGTTTTAAGGTTGTTAGTCTGTCCGTCTGTCTATACCGGCGTTAATGGCGAACATGTGTGGGTGAGTGCCAATTATATTTTGTTTTTGTTTAAGGATATTACATTGCGCTCTCGATATCATGTGTTGGAAATTCATAAATTGAACGAAAATTATCGTAAAGGCCGGTAAGTAGAATTTCATTATTGCATGCTTATATAGAAGGTTGAATATTGTCAATAAATACTTATAGGTAGGTAGGACGTAGGGGGAAAGTGTAAAAGTGTTTGCAAAGGTCGAGTGTTGGAAAATACTTGAACCCTCCACATTTTATATGGACGGTGGTGGGTTACTATTCTATAGTGTGTTCCATACTAGAATGTGACGAAAATAATTATTTCGACATGAAATATTAAACCAGTTGAAAATAAATTAATTCATTTCACTTTGCATGATGGGTTGTTCTTGTGACATTGGTTATTAAAAGGAGTGTTTTTTTTTTCAAATTGGCGTGTGCATTATACAAACACCTTATTTAAAGAAAATTTAGTTTGTAAAAATAATGAGGATTTACAAAACCGAGGAATAAATATTCTTCAAATAAAAATCTTCCTTCATAAAAACAATTTTTATTAATTACCCCCTTCCCTTAGTTTCCAATTTCTGAAACACCCTTTTTATTTTATTAAAAAAATATAAAAACAGAAAAATGCTACCTTGTTAAAACTAGCTTCAGAATTTCACAAAGCAAATCTTTAAGTGGTAAGAGCTCGATATCAACAGTTATTTATATTGCAGCTCTAGAATATTCAAAAATATAGCGATTTGACAATATGGCGACAAGAAAGAAAATTAATGCAATATTTGTTTTTATTTTTTTTTTTTTCAAAATGAATTTATTTCGCCTTTCAAAAATGGATTTTTAGAAATTTTAATTTTTCTAGTTAGTATTATTTTTTTTATTTGACAGCTTAGTATTCAGAATATCGAAGGCGCGTTTTATTTAAGCAAAGAACCGGAAATACGTTTGTGAAAAAATTTTATTCGCATATAGAATTCGCTAACATTTAACCTAAAAATTTGTTTAAGAGAGGTTTCATATACAGCTTTATATCCACTCTGTTAAGAAATTTTTTCAAACTTTGAAATGCACATCCCAAGTAACATTTTGCCTCTCATAAGATGCTCCAAGGGCTTAACTAGACTATAGTAAGGGAGCTAAGAGTAATCTTGAAGAATACTGCTAGAAATTGTTTTAACACTGTTAAAAGCGTTAAATGGCCTAGTTATAGGAGGCTCTCAGGTAAATTTAGTCTTGCTATCAGAATGCGTCTCTTCCAATGAGATTCGCTCAAAAGAGAAGAGTACATATTTTGTAAACTTTAGAAAATTATATATATCTTTCTCCTTTAGCATTTTCTTAGAGAGAAACAAAATATTTTTTTGTTTGTGTGTGTGTGCCTTATGTGCGATACCTTATATTTATTGTTTTTTACATATTATGTAAACCAAAAAACATATGCGGTTGAAAATGTAACTTTTACCTCGAAAAACAACAACGCTCCTTCAAAATAATGCATATTTTAATTATTTAATAATTTATCAATGATATCATAAGCCTCCTATTGCAATACTTTTGTTAATTGGACTCCAGATACTCTTGATATAGGAGGTATTAAACTCAGATCCTGTAAGAGTTTTCATAGAAGTATAAAAACACTAAAACTCTTATATAAGTGTTGTTATGGAATTATAAAGACTACGAACATCTGTTTAGAGCTGAATTTTCACAAAAGGATTCTTATAAGACTGTAAGTCATATAATCCTATTCCAAGAAGAAAAATTATTTTAGCTATATGATTTAAAACTTTTAAAGAGAGAAAAAGAGAGGAAAGTGTCCAGCTCTTAAAATAAAAATGCTATGAGACCTATTTAAGTTTCATAACAAGACAATAATATTTAAGTATATCAATGGGATATAAAAGAGTCTTTTGGAAGGTTTTTGACATTTCAAGAGCTTATAGCTCTGGAGAGTCTGTTAGTTGGAATGCGCTTCACGAAGTATTTGTGTGCAAATATTAGTAATTTTTTGACATTTCAGAAGATCATGAGTTATTATTTTGTTGTATTGTTAGCAGCTCTACAATGTCTCTAAATTCTTTGATGTTGAGAGTTTGCTCGTTAGTAGATGTATGAACTTTTTTATGGAGAATATTTTTAAATTTTGAAGCGTTATAAAGTTAATAGTGCTAAAAGTGTTCTTAAATTTCAATTATAGAAAATAATTTTTAAATCAAATGTCGGGAGCTTTGAAATAATCTTTGACAAAGCTTTAGCTTTGTATTTTATCACCTTAGAGCTTAAGAAGAACAATTTTTCTTCTAAATAGCTCCAACGATGTTACTTGGGCAGGTTCTTATAATTTATATATTTTTTTAGTATAAACATATACGATTTTGCTATAATTATCAAATTGGGTGCTTCTTAATATTTAAAAGAATACTATAACGTATCTAACATTTTGGAAATAATATTTGTAAGTAAATTAATTTTATTTTTGATTTATTTTTTGTTGAAAATGCAGCTTAATTTAAGTTGATAATCACAAAACAAAGTTGTGGGATTTAAACGTGTAAAATATGTTTTGTCATGAAAAAGTGATCTCTTCTTAGCCGTTTGAGTAAAAACACTAGTTTTGTCATTCATCACAACTATATATCTAGAAATTCAACCCGCTTATATATAATCGTAATTTTAAGTAAACTAAATTTTGTCTACAGCTAGTTATACAAGAACGAGGTGGGCCAATTTTACTCGTTGATTTCCGACTTACTGAAAATAAAATGTCTCGGCCAAGCCGAATTACACCATGCGTTTTGATTCGGAAATCCATTTGACTCGTAAGTCGTAAGGTTATACATATAGCCAGCTTTTAGCAAATGTTTTGAAATGTAGATATTATGACATGGAAGTTTTTAATATTCATGTTGAAAATAATTATCAACTATCAACAATGTAACTTTGAATGGAACAATGGTACACTGTGACGTACACGTACTTTTTTTAATTATTTTCTTTTTTTCAATTTTAAGCTGATGGTTTGTAAACTTTCTATCACAAGGATCTTAATAACGCTGTACTAATATTCTAACCCAACTCGTTGGGCGCGGATGACACCTAAATAAACTCGAAAAGTAAAATTTTATCTACAGAAAAAATTTTCATCAAACACTTTGGATACGAAGGTTTTTTTATAACAAAAATTCTGTATAAGTAGGTAGACTATTCAAATTATACGTACTCCTTGTAGTCTAAGAAACCACTATAGGAAGAAGAGGGCTATACAGTTTTTTAGGTAATGTCCAAATAAGAAATTTGTGCATGGGTTGCGTGGCGAAATATGGTCAAGGCATTGGATTGCCACGTTAAGAGATGAATTTTTGGTTTTTTTTTTTCAATTATCTGACCCAGCTCATATGATATAGGTTTTAGAGATATAAAAAAAAATATCATGACAAAAGAAACTTTATTTAAAAATTTAAAATACTTTTTTTTTTAAATCGGAATTTTAGGTGGGTGAATAAGGGTAAAAAAAAGAAAGTTCTAGATTATATTTTATAACAAAAATTGTAGACAATTGATTTTTGTGTAATCTTTTAAATACATGAAAGTCATATATACAAAAGAAAATTTTAAAAAATCTGAAACTCTAGATAAAAACGTTTGAAAGCCAAAAACATTAAAAATAGACGTTGTAAAAAAAATCACCTAAAATCAGAATGATATTTTCTAGAAATTAATTTTATAGTTTCGAAAAGCAAATATGAAATTAGAACGTTGTTTCAAAATTTTCGATTTAAGCTTGTATCCTGGAAAGGAGAATTTTTGAAAAATATATATATTTTTTTTTTCATCAATTTTTGTTGGTTTTTGATTTTTTTCTTTTTTACCCTCTTTGGTATTTTAATTAAAAACAACAGAAATAGAAAGAGAATTTTATTAGAAGTACGATGGTAATATGTTGTTTCCAAAACCATTCTCCATACCCAGAGTTGCCCAACTATCTATATTTTGAAATCTCTCAGTTTGTTCAAGAAAAAAAATTTGAATAATCTCAGAGAAGTGACAGGAAATTTAAGGATTGGAACGTATAACCAAAATGTGAATAATTGGGTGTATATAGGTACAAGTGTCGTGGTATTAAATTCGAAGTTTTTTTTCTCAGTTTGTTGCTGAAAAAAAAAAAACATATTTGGAACTCTGCCAGTTTTTATCTAAATCAACCCATCTGTTCAGGCTATAGCCGAATGAAGGACAAAATTCCTAGGTCCACTTTTTTTGTTGTTTATATGTTGGTCAATAGTCATCGATTCTTTGACGAATGTATAAATTATATATTATATTTAAACCTAACCTATAAGCCAACAAAATTTTAAGTAACTTCTACGTATAGTCCCAATACATTTCGACCAGACACAACAGTGGGGCGGATCAGAATATACAAATTTTCAAATCATTGAAATGTTTTAAAATTGATTTTTTAGTAACAAAACGAACACCTTTGACTTCAAATATTCCATGTTGAGAATGTGTCAATAGTCTCAAAGACAACATCAATATTTATGCTAATCGGTTCCAGTAATTTTGCAGAAAATATTCCACCGTGATTATGCAAACACATATCCTGCTGTTTTTTTTTATTATTTTTATTTTCACTATATGTACATATATTTATATAATAAAAATAAATTTTAGAAAGACCGTTTGATACACCGCCGCACTGCTATTCGTGCTTTAAATCCCGCACTCACTAAAGTATGCTTTTTACAACTTCAACCAAATGGTCCTCCTGTCAGGACATTGAGAAAAGATATGCTTTCCTTAGCTAAGACTGCGTTGGTATCTCATCCCCCAGTAAAAAAAAAAAAAAAAAAAACAATTCGCACCACCACCGACCTACCGAGCGAACAACTGAGGCTGCTGAAGACCGGTGGATGATTTCTGAATATAAAATCCTTTAATAGAAATCGTGTCGCAGAATTTTTATGCGAGGATTACGATTTGAAAAATGCGTACGGGTGTTATATGTGTCCAAGGAAGCACCTCGAATTTCCATTTGCTTCTTTTGGATTGAGTAAAAATGGATATGTATACCAAATAGAATATACTACCAGTTCATATGCGATCGTCATATGTGATGTTTACAAAGTGTTTTTTTTTTCTCTTTTTTTGCTACTTGTGGTTATGGTTATATGCATCTTTGAGTTTTTGGATCATACGAAATATTTCGATATGCTATAAACCCAATCCAAAGATATTTGCCTTCCCTAACCCCATAACCGTAGATTTTATTATTATTTTTTTTTTTTTTTTCACATCAAAAGTAATTTTTGAAATAAATATTGTAAGTTTTTTTTTTATTAAATAGCAACATATGTTGCTAAATAATTGACTTTTGATTGATTGAATTTAAATACTCGATCCTTTTGAATCCAGGAAGTATGTGCAACAATAATCTTCTAATCTCCAAAAAGTATTTTTTTTTATTTTTCCACAGAAATGAAATGAAATATTTATTTTTTCCACGAAGAAGAAAGTTGCATACTTGCCAACCAACCATGCAACAAATCGTTACATCTCATTTTAATGACCTAAGGAATGCAGCCGCAACATAAATAAATATTTGCAACACTTAAAGTGTCACAATTTAGTTAGAGTCAGTCTGAGGTGAAGTAGTCCCAAGGAGTCCACGTCTGCCCACAAAAAAAAAAAAAAAAACACATGAAGAACGAAAAACACCTACAACACTAAAGAAAACTGACAATCATAGAAGTGACGGCAGTCATGAACGTGATATTCCTAGATATGCAAAGGATGATTGATGGTGTAACAAAATGGCTAATTACAAAGTTGTCTCTCGCTATGATGTATGCAAAATGCAATGCTTTTCGGTGCTTAGCTCAGTGTTTTGCTGAGAAAAGATATATGTATTTACTGGATTTGGTGGACCAGAACATCTGCTTAGCTGAAAAAGCCGCGGCGGTGCAGTGGTGAGGCGACCGACACGTATGTACATATATATGATATGAGGAACGTACTTTTCATGGAAATACGTTTTGACGTTGAAATTTACTTTGATGAATATGTTCAAGTGAATTTGGATACTTTTTTTGTTTTTTATATTTTAGTGAAAAATATACCTTTGTAGGAAATGTTTGTAGGCAACTAATTGTCTGGAAGGCATTAAATTTGTTACAGTTTTGGGAAATTTGCCTTAAGTGATTTTAATTATTTATTTGAAAGAAATTACATACAATGTTGCTATATTATTATGTTTATGCTTACAATCTGCTTAAGAATTCACCAATTATAATTGCTGTGTTATGAAATAATGTCCAATGAAATTACATTTTATGGTTATAAAAGGGTTAAGAAATATCCACATTTTCCTTCTGGTTTTAAAATGGAATTTTTCAAACCAATATATGACGAAAAAGTTGTCTAAGAGAGAAAATTTTAACCAAATCAACCTTTTGATCGTTTCTACCCTATATCAAACGAGGATATAAACCTTATTACATTACGACTGCAGAGTAATCTAAGGATTTTTTGTAACCTCAGTTATTCTGGTGCTGGAGCTAAACATTGTTGGTTGGGTTGTAGGTATACTTTACTTGCTCAGGAGAGGGCTATGCTACTCAATTGCAATTCCCGAAGAAGCAGCGATTAGCGAGAGTTATTTTGCGTCTGATATCAACGCTGGTTTCTTTGTCAGAGTTTATAGTGGAGCCTTTGTTATATATCAGCAAAGTCTTTTACTACCTCGAAGTTATAACTATCTATGTTTTGTCTACTATTCTTTCAAGAACGATGTTAAAGAAGTCGCATCACAGTACATCACCATGTCTCGATCCTCGTTGACAGTTGTCGGTTATGACAAACTAGTTTCATTTTGGAAGAAGTATCTACGATTGTCGATTATTGTCGTCCTAAATCCAAGAACTTTGCTTTTTCACACATCAATTCATCTAAAAATCCACCTGGTCAAAGACGACGCGACGGTAAAAATAACGCAGTGCCAAACGTTTGTATAGGTACTTTAACCGAAAGTTTTCAACGTTTTTTAAGACCTGATTTTTTTGTCAAACGCTCATTCAAAAGTTTATTATTTAAAAGATCATAATATATGTTATACATAACCATATTGCAATGAGGAATTCATCTGACTCAATCACAGCAGCTGCATATGTGAAATGTTTTCAATTGATTACACCTCATATTAGTAAATGGGGAGGTCCGTACTTTAACATGTTCCCATTTAATCAATCAAATTCAAAACAGACATTTTAAACAACAACAACCAGAGCACATCTATCTTAACACCTTACAGACAGGTTGATGACAAACAACCAAAGGAAGCACGAGTCCCCGAAAATAGCCAAAGTAGCAGCACCTATATAAGATCCGAAACAAACAACGAATCTGCTAATCCCACATGAAATAGCATTTTCGAAAGAATTTTCAATCTGCAATTGTCACCTGAAAGGTGATTTTCACGCCATTTAGTTAGGTATTTGGAGCAGACACGTCGTCTACATGTGTACAGCACGACAAGACTAGTGCTCCCTTCAGTCAGTCTCTATACCTATATTTAATTGTTGTTTTGCAAAAATATAGCATTGATGCACCTTATGTGATGACCAGAATCAGATATCCAACAGCACACATAACAGAACAGAAAGATTGGCGTCGAAACACCTTCAACGGAAATGGGGCTAATCGCATGAGAAATACTGTCGCCATTGTCAGTTTCTAAAGTACCTACGACAGTGAGTCTACATGCCAGTACAAGGTGGTCTTTGGTATATCTTCTTCTCGGTGCAGTCTCTTGAAATGCTGTATAGGCAAAACTAAGTATAAAACAACTACTTATTTATTTTTTGCTACTTTCTGGCAACGAAAATAAAGGTGAGTGATTATTTTAATTTTCTATTATACACAGCGAAGAAATGGAAGAAGAACTTGGATCAGGTTCAAGAAAACATATCTACTTTTTTTTGTCTTTTTCATTATATTTTTTTTTTTTGAAGGGACTTTGGTTGACAATATGGCAGAAAAAACAATATACTTTTATACATTATTATTAAGGACCATTTGGATTTGTTCGTACTACGAGGAATGTTTTTGCTTTGTCTACTTTGTGGTTAATTTGTGTGATACTGAATAATGCGATCTCAGATGACATCTTGCATTAAATTACCATTTGTTTTGCGAGAATGTTCTAAAGTCGTGTATATGGATTTGGTAAAAGTGTTTCATCGTTTGCTAGGGGTTAAGAGATTCAATGTTTTGAAAGTTGATAAAAAAAAACGTGAAAGTGAAGGCTGAAAAATTATTTTGGAACTTGTTCAATTTATTATTAATAAATTTAATCGCTAAGAGTTTTCTATCAGCCTCTTTGATAGTACTCCACTTGTAACCTTAACCGCTGAATAAATATGCACTTATTTTAAATTTGTATCTTTCAAACTTTCGAACTTAACTTTACGATTATGGAGAAGTTAAAAAAAGCCAAACATATTCTATCGTTCTGTGTGTGTAAATTCATGTTGTACTAATCGAAAATGTAAATGTTTAATGTTCAATAAATTTGCTTTTAGGAATCGAAATCATACCGACAAAATTTTGAATTAAAAAAAATATAATTTGTATTTACTTATTTAAAAATGTAGTTTAATGTTGTAGTATTAGAATAATTTCCCAACAAAAAAATAAGAAAAAAAATAAAATAAAAAAGTAAGAAAAAATACTGTAATACAAGAAATTGCAGAAAAAACTAAAAACGTTTAATTGAAAATATCAATGTAAAAAGGTATGAAAAGAGTTCGGTAAAAAATAATATGAAACACAAAGCCTCAAAAACAGTGGCGGCGCTAGACCTCGGCGAGATTATGTTCGCGAGGCCCCCTTCAAGAAAACGATAAATTTCATACCTAACCCAAATTAAAGTAAAACTAGAGTATGAAAACGATTTTTATTGCTAATCAAATTATGAAAACAAATTTCACAATTAAAACATTAAAATAGACGAACTTTTCGACTTTTGGCCTCACTGAACTTTTTCAGGATTTCGTGATAACTAATGCTAGCCGCTATTTCAGCTTCAATTTATAAAACTGATAGCGCAGATAGTCTTTCTTAAGTCATCGTGCTTCTCAAGTATGTCTTTATCAATTTTAACTTCGAAAAGCTTCTTTCAGCGGAAGCCGTACTGAAGGGAATTGTGAGGATGATTCTAATTATTATATAAACATTTGGATATACTTCTTCTAAATTATTCTATGCACGTAATATATACTTCAAGTCCTTCAGATATTGTTTTTGTATAATAATGTCGTCTTTACTACCAAAAATTATGACTGGCTGAATTAACAACCCAAAGCCGTCGTTTTCGGTCGCACCATCCGTTATTTGGGAACGAGAATAGTGTCGACAAAATCTGAATATAACGAGTATGCCACGTTCATATTCACTTTTTTCAATATACTCGCACTCAAAACGACCCATCATCCTTTCATCATTCCCAAGAAGCAAAACCACACCAACACCACTTCGTCGAAGTCGAAGTTGCGACAGAAAAGTATGAAAATTCAATCATATACTTTTTAAAGCGGTTGTCTTGAGTGCGAAAGAAAATTTTTTATACTTTTCGGTCGCAACTACCGTTGCTTTGAAATCGACCTCGATGACGTGATGTTATAGTGGCTTATAGGCTGAAAACTAACCGAATCCAACAAAACTTGTTCGTGTTTCCCCGAGCACGTGTCCATATTGCTCTTATGAGCCAACACACACAACACAACATCGACAAAACACAGTTCAAAATGTCGACCGACAAGAAAACGTTTTCTTGGCTTCGCCGCTTCGGTGTGGGTTTGGCCATTGGGTACGTGAACTTGCTTGATTTCTTTGCGTTCACATAATGTCAAACATCACAAATCACACACCAGATATCTACGTCATATCACCGACGCCTCACGCCGCCACTGCACAAAAAGTAGCGGAATAAAAAAGAAAATTACTTTGTTGGAGTGGGGCACCGGGTTGAGCTTAAAATCTCAAAAAAAAACTAAAATCCCGAAAACCCAAAATTCCAAAAACCCAAAATACAGGAAACCCACAATCCAGGAAAAGCTTTTGTGTTTAAATTACATTTAATTAAATAGAAAACTTTTGTTAGTAGTGTATTATTCAGGTCTTAGGAACAAGTGGTTTTTAAATATTTACCATGTACATAAAGGGTTTACTTATTTATTAGATATTTTGGAATGACAATTTATTATAAATATTTTCTTTATCAAGAGAAATATTTTTACAATATTTTGGGTATAATTAAAAAAAAACAATACTTTCAGACACCCTGTGAAATCTTGAAAAGAAAACCTTAAAATTTCCTCAACAAAACGCATCTTTTTTTGTAGGTGTTAACAGGTGTGACAGTGATAGGACTAGTATTATTTCCCAATCGAGCACGATAGGCATTTAGCTATCCGGTGGAATTCAAGCTTGAATTATTTGGCAAACAAATGAACTGATCAGCTATCAATCAAGTTGACTGACGCTGAACATGATCAATTTAAACAGCATATGGACAGTCGATAGAATTTAGATTGAAGTGTGAATTTTAAATCGAAATAAGATCACTTCAGGTATAGGTACAGCAACTGTCAATTACCATGGCCTGACGGTGGCGGCCGCGGCACGTTATGTTCTTAATTATATTAAGCGAATGTAATAAAGAATGTGGATTCCGTCACATAAGGCCATGCATCCTAAGGCCATATTTCAAAAAATGATGATGCTTTCGCAAAATGACATAAAGACATATTCGAGCATATAAGTTTTATAACTTTGATGAAGCGTCACAATGCCTTTTTTTTTGACTTAAGACCATATCTTAATATGGCCACATGACATTAAGTGATATAATACCATATTGAATTGAATTGATTCAATTTATTTAATGATACTAAATGATAAATGAATATCTAAAGTAACTCAAAATTTAGAAGGGTAACCTTAAAGTTTCGCATGAATAATTTGTAATTGAGGAGGAAGAGTGGTGATCGAGAGATCCCACTTAAGGTTGAGTCGATGAAGCTAGGTCATCTTGGAGCATATTATACAAATCTAAGGTAATATATTGGACAGGTTATCAAAGTTGAAAGTGTCAAAAATTTAAAAATGGCTGCTCGAGTGCCCACAGAAACTTAACACGCATCGTTAGAAACAACAACAAAATATTGGATTTACGCAAGTAAAGGGGCACTGAATCCACCATTTTCCCACCATATTACCTCGATGTTGACAGATGCGAAGAACTGAACGAAAATTTACCTTTAATATATGTACTGTTATCTTGGAGGTGCTCCACCGTACTAAGCAATAGTTTAATGAAAATGTGCACAGTGAGATACATACTGAGATCTTGGGTCTGAGTTACATAGTCTATAAAAAAAATAAGTCTTCAAAAAGAAAGAGATTATCAGTGATTTAATTTTCATACAAAATTATTCAATTAAGAAAATTAAGTCCTTATTTATAAAAATGTAATAGAGGCGAAATTGCTCTACCAAATAATTCTTCTTAAGATCGACTGACAGAATGAATGGAATAATTTAATCCATTCTACAAGGTCTTTCATTATGCACTTCCTATCTTTAAATTTAAATAAAAATAAGTGTGTGTGAGATATCATCGAAATTTTTATTCGTTTGAAAGGCTTCTTGATGACATTATATATCGAATATATAACATCGTTCAAATGTCTGCCGTGCGGCTTCTCTAAGTGGCTCGCATCCGAAATGTCCAATTTTAGAAGACTCTGGCGTATAAATCAGGCTGAATTTGCCCGATGGCATGGGTTATGTTAGCTTTGTGGTTTGTGGCTTATTCGCATAGACTTGCGACTTAAGAGAACCCCACAAGAAAAATGTTAATGGGGTCAAATCGTACGATCTCAGTGGACAAATCACATTATGTCCATGTGAGATGACCATGCCCTGGAATCGTTCCTGCAGAATTTCCAATGTTGCGTGAGCTGTGTGGCAACGTATAGAGCCACCCTGTTGAAACCACATATCGTTGGTGTCCATATCATCCAATTCAGGACAAAATAAGTTGGTAGTTATCGGTCTATAGCACTCGCCGTTAACGCGTGATGGCCTCAAAGAAATATGGATCGATGACACCGCCAGCCCAAATCGGGATGCATTCGATGTTCTTGGATCTTATGTGGATTGATATCGTCCCGAATTCCTCAATTTTCTTTTGTTGACCTACCTATTCCTCCAGAAATGGGCCTCATCGCTGAAGATGATTTTTCGATAAAAATCAGGGTCAGTTTCCAATACTCGTCGTTGTCTATGGTCTTTTACCTTCAGCTCCTGGGTCAGTCGAATTTTGTACGGGTACAGGCCCAATTCACGACGTAATTTGTGGTCTGTTTTTGTGAGCAACGCGAAATCGACTGCCTCGAATTCTCTCTCATGGACAGCGGTGATGTTTTGGGCAGATTTCGCGTTTCGTCAACGTACGGGTGATGATCATTTACTGAACCAGTGGACTCAAATTTTCCCACCCACACAGCGAATAGTCCTCTCGGTATGACAACCGTAAAATGGACGAAGCGCGCGGAACGTTGCCCGAACAAAACACTCATTTTCATAAAACATTTGCACCTGTTATTGAATGCTATATTCGTCCATGGTGATTTGGAAAAACAGACTGAATAAATGGCAGCCGACTTAGATGTAACTTCAACAATATGGCCGCTATAAACTGGTCAACGTTCGAAAGTCATTATATTGGAAGACTCTTAACAACACATTTATAGAACTTTCTCCTTTATACCTAGTCTATTATTGTTCTTGGTTATTATTCTAATACAAATATATTTCTTTAAAGATTTATATACTTCCAACAAAAAAAAAGGATGACAATCGGCCAGGGATTTTCACGACCAAGAAATAAAATCCTTTTGCTTAAATATTGAAAAATATTTTAAAAATCATGCAGATCATGCGATTGAATTTATGCACAAATTCGTCTTTTATTGCTCGTTAAAGTCGACTTAGGTATAAATTATAGTCTATAGCAAGGTGTTTATTGAGTATTGATTCAATGAATTTCAATAACGTCATATGTGTAAGAAAAAAAACCTAATGAAATTTTGTCATTATTTGTATCTCATAAATTTGGATCAAGAAAGTGAACCATATCACCCCATAGGACTATGTGGTTAGGTTTAAATCTTGAATGTTGCTATATCTACAAAATTGAAAGAGACTCAAAAGTCCAGGATCTTAAAATTCCTATGTTTAAAGGTATTTTATATTGAAATTATTCTGACAAATTTATATGAGATAATGAAGAATCCACCCTTACTGTCGCATTTATCAAAACCAAAAATATTTAAATACCGGTTTACTAATATACCTTCTGGGCACACGCTTAACCCTTCACGACATCACATTTATTTTATTTTAAACCCCATTTTCCTTACGCATATGCAGCCCTATACAGATATAATCCAAAAGCGAGAACTATGAACACCTTATTTTGGGTAAATTCACATTTCATTAGGATTGACCAAATAGAAAAGTGGGGGTGACAAGGACAAAAAAAAGGTATCGAAACGGCCGCTATACCATATAAGACATTCTTAAAATCCCAAAAATTAATTTCCCAGAAAATTTCAAAATTAATCTGAAGCAAATGAATTTTACAAAACGGATCCGCACTTGGACAGGGCAACCCTGAAAATCCACCTTTTGATATGCAAACGCCGTATGGAATTTGACCACCGGTGTGTATAAGGACACAAAAAAGGGTCAAGGATCAGGTTTCTATGACTGAGATGAGTAGACTTAAGTGCGGAGTCCCTGTTGATGATGGCGACATTCTCACACTATTATTTGAATTTATTTGTTTCGACGACACAACGGTAGTCGGTAGTTAGGTACATGGCTACTGGTAATGAGTGTCCAGAAGATTATCAAGTTTAGAGACCCTGCAATTAAGGTCGGCCAAAAGGGAACAGATTGGACTTTATGTAGAAACTTATCACAGTGAGGATTTAATTATGTTATGAATGGAATTCGTTGCAGGGAAGGTCGGTTTTCTGGAAATTGAATTTCAGTTTAATTTTTTTTTTTTTGTCTTACCTTATACATGGAAAGACCTTAAAAAGTTATCTTCTCCTCCACCTGTTTTGACCCTATTTACGTGCTGCCATTATGTACCTATATTCACTTTCCATTTAGATAAAGTAATGTTTCTCAGAAGAAACCCTGCAGAGAAAAAAGGATATAAATCTAATTTACTAAAAACTTTAGTCCTAAATTCATTAAACTTTCTCCATGTATATCTGCAGAACTTATCACTTTTCGATCCAAGCAAAGCTAAAGTCCTCCTGAGTAATTTTGGGCAAATAGGCGGATACAAAATACTATATACCATCTAGGGTAACTTCTGGAGAAAAGACAAAACAATTCTAGTATAGAGATATCGGTTGTAATTTAATATTCCTTTTCACCTATGCTTTTATCACCTAATGACTTTAGCACCCACACTGTGCGACGAAATATATATGTGTGTATGTTGTGTGTGTGCAACAAATATCCTTATTTGTTTTAAGTCCTTGTATAGAAAAAGTTCACTCCTGCTGCAAAGTCCTGACAAAACGAAAAAAAAAAAAAACAAGAAAACAAAACAAAAGTTCTTTTCCGGTACAAATGGCGAAGAGAATGTTATCAGCAGGAGTTCACTTAACCACATTTTCAATACCTCTGTACAATTGTATATGTTCTAGAATAGCTGATACTATATATGAGTTGGTTCAAGGAGGTATCACATTTAATTCGCAGTCGACCACATGATAAACCATATGGCATAAGGGGGCTGGTATATAGGTATAGTGCGGTGCATGTGTTTTAATGGACTTGTGGTCGAATGGTCTTTCAGATACAGATAAAAGGATACATCTTTGGTTAGTTGGTGAAAGTGTTACAAATTAAATTATAGAGGTGAAAGTTTTGCAGAAGCACGGTCAAGACAAGGGTAAACAGGATAAGAAGAGCGATAATCTTTGTTGAGGGTAAAAAAGGAAGCATATGGAATGGATATATGTATATACAATTATTCTACGAAGCCAGTTTATTTGATTACAATTTTGAAACCATTAGTTGAATGACATAAATGACATGTTAACCCTTTCGCAAAAATAGGGGATGCAATACAAAAATTCACGCAGAGCATGTTGCTCTTATATCACTGTGAATGTTGTCTTATATCTGACTTTTGTTAAAGTTATATAGATATAAAAAAAAAATTATACTAATCAAACTTACATATATAACATGAACTTAATATTCTCGAGAATTTTTATACTGGTACTGTCTACTTAAAGTACACCCACAGCCCACAGTGAAATTGGTGCCGTAAACTAAGATTAATATGTACATTTTTGGATTTCACTTTGAGAATCTTAAATAAAACTAAATTGTGAATTCAAAAGTTTATGACCTCATTGAACAATTCTAATTGCTTAAATTTGGACTGCAGAATAATAAAAATATAAAGAACAACATCGCAAAAGAGCTGCTACAGAGGTATTCAAATTTTAATTGGAAGCGCAGATCCAGGAATTGCTCTAGCACGGTAAAACATATTCAGAAAAAAAATTATTTTGCAAATGCAAATCTTTTGTAATTCTAAAAATTTAAATTGTCAATTTAACAAATACAATTATTCAAATTGAAAATTGGAGTTGGTTGTTTTGAATTTTTTTTCTCAAAATAGTCCAATCAATAAAGAATTTGACTCGGAAAAAATCGCCGGAAAGCTGGATTTTGGTGTATAGCCTCCTCATGGTGTTCTTAAGAAATTGTCAAGAGTCCCCATCGATATGAGCGCCGCTAACAATTTTATAGGGGGTTGAAGGCCCCCCAAAATGATTTTCCTGGAATAACTCCCAAATGGTAAGTTGTACAGAAAAAATGTTAATGACTACTTTGTAGCTTCAAAAATTTCCTACAAAAAAGATCAATATAATTTTTTTCATAAAAATAACCGTTTTCGAAATAAACCAATTGGAAGAGTAAAGGGTTTTACTTTTATAGTTAGTGCTTAGTTCAAAAATTGTGCATTTTGTGATAAAGCATCAATTTTTTTTGTTGTTGTTGGTACATTATATGTACACAATTTTAAGATGTTGGCCCATTTTTTGTCCACTCCTTTAAGCAGGAGGGGCAAATTAAAAAATTAAATATTGAAAATATAAAATGAATATAAAAACACAACGGCAACGCCTACAATATCCTGTTATAACTTTTCATTCAGGGGGTCCTTCAACCCCCATTAAAATTTTTAGCGGCGCTCATATCGATGGGGACTTCTGACAGTTTGTGAAGAACACCATGAGGAGGCTATATACCAAAATCCAGCTTTCCGGCGATTTTTACCGAGTCAAATGCTTGAACTCAGCCCTAAAAATCTGCTTATCGATACTAATTAAGCGCCTCTCGATTTGGGTCGAACTGAACCACAAACTAAATGAGTTCCAAGCTGGCTTTATAATAAGTAGGTATATAGTACTGTAGACAATGTTTTCATATTGGCAAATCAAGCACAAATGAAACTCAACAGGAAACAAAAAGTGTAGATACGTTTTCTTTGTTGACTTTAGAGTCTTGTTTGATTCTATTGATCGAAAGTGTCTGCTTTATAAGCTGTGTGGTATTGGAGTATCGTACAAGTTTATAAGAGCAGAAATGAATCAAGGTTTCAACGTATACCGCCCTGGGATAGGAAACCCCATTAGCAATTCTGCAACACGTTGAGTCATGTATACACACCCTGCTGAGGAGCGAGGTTATCTAACACCTCTTGCACTAAGGATTCCTAAAAGAACCTTTTGTACCATATGTACATATGACATAACCATAGCCAGCACGATCTCCCACAATGGGGCCAACCTCAATAGATAGTTCATACCGACAAGACGTTCCTCTTCTAAAAAAATTTTATAATTTGATCATAACAGTTTCGAATTCAACTTCCAACGTACTTACAAGAGATTCTTTTATTCAGAGTCCCACTACACGAATGTAGAATGCTCTACAAAGCTCTATTTTTAATTCTTAATTTTTATATTCTGCAGAAAATGCTTCGGTAGTTTTTGACCTTACAACCAATTATGTAAGTGTAAATTTGTAAAATATTACCAAGTTGAGTTTAATTTGTTGATCAGTGGATGGCTGATGGTTTATGGTCCCCTATAGTTACGGTGACCATTTTTTCAGATGCAAAAAAGAGGACAATCTTTAATTAACTTATAACAAGGTATAACAAGGTTGTACAGAATGATAAGCCCAAGTTCCTTCTCTAGCTAGCTAGCTCTTTTTCCTTATTGTCGAATTGTTTATTGCGAACCAATGTTTATCTGCTTGATGGTACAACTATCGAGAACCGCCTTCTTATGTTGGGTACTTTCTAGGTGTTGTTTGATATTCGCCCTGCCGCTATTTGCTATTGAAAAACATGCAAAACATTTTGAGCACCTCACATGACTTTCGCCAAGAGTTTTTCTAATAAGCGGGAACTCGTTTTGTAATTCGTTATTGAAAACACATTTAGGAGCCATCTGAAAGTATAAAAAACAATAATTTAATCTTTAGATTATTGATTCGAAATTAATACTCACCGTTTTAAATTAATTTCATACCAATCGATTATGGGTAAAAAAGGCGAAAAGAAAGTCATACAAATTTATCAAATTGACTTGGATGACAGTTTGCGATTCATTCACAATAGCAAAAACCAGATGACGAAACCCAGTGCTGTCTATATATTTGTATTTAAGTAATTTAGTACTAAAGAAAGAACTTTACCGTTTAGATCATAGAAAAAAGGTTTTAAAGAAAAAAAGGACATTAAAAGGACAATTCAGGAAAAAGAGGCCAAAATACTGTCCTCTTTAAGAAAAAAAAAAAAAAAAGGACACGATACCGAAAAAGAGGACGGATGGTCACCGTACCTATAGTATTATTTGAAACTATAGCTATGTATGTTTTTCTGCTGCTAATGCTGTCTTTTTGGGTAATGTGAGTCACATCAGTTGCGATACTCAAATGCCCTTGAGAGAGTACGGCGATTGTAGAGCAGTGTTCCCAGATTGATGTTTTTCTAACCAAAATGGTGGGAAAAAATCTGTTTGGTGGCAATAATGGTGGGAAAAAATTCATGGTAGGATTTATGGTGCAAAAATATTCCAAATGCTTTTTTATGGGGGGAAATAATATTTTTTACCATTGTTCCCAAACGGCAAGCTGCATTACCTATTTCAAACCAATAAAACAAGCATTTTTTACACATACATTTTTTTTACAGATAGGTAAATAGCAAAGTCTAAAAAAATTATTTATTGACGATTATGTTTGCCGAATAATAAGGCTAAAAGGCACTTGCTATTTCAATCTCGCGACTATTTAGTCCCAAAAATAGTGCGTGCAGCCTCATTTGCTTGCATTTGATCTATTTAATTATGCGACTAAAAAACTCTCAAAAAGAAGAATCTGTTTCATAATTTTAATTGGTGGGATTTTTAGGTTAATTTATGTATGTATGCGTGGAAAAAATGCAGTCTTTAAGCCTATTACACTGCTGATGCGAAAGGAAAATTTCCTGTGATCTCCAAACAGACAACGAAATGCTTGCGAAAACACAACGGAAAATATCCATGGAGAGTTTCACTAATTCCAAAAACAAAATCAAACATAAACACAAAAAATCAGAGAAACCCACGATGTAAGAAAATGATAAACAAAAAAAAAAACACAAATGTCATTTTCCGCACACAATAAATAGTCTGTATAATTAATTCTGGGCGAAAAAGAAGCGAAGACTTCTCCAAATAATCTGCTACAGTCATAAATTTCGCTCTTCGAACAGCGTACTGCAAGACGAAAAGCAGAACGAAATTTTCAGTTTATGATTTCGTTGTGTCATTTTTGTATGGGATTTTTCGTTTCGCATCAGCAGCGTATTAGGCTTTAAAGCGTTTTTTGGTATCATGAGCGGTCAGTATAGGTATAGTACAATACTGGTGGGATATTTTTTTCGAATCCAGTGGGATTTTTAAAATCTCATTTGGCATCACTGCTGTAACATCATTTGGTACTTACTGCAGTCATCTCATACGATACTACACTAATATCACACACATAAAATTACTATCCTATGAAACTAAGGAGTTTCCAATAATTATTATTTGAAGTAACGGTTGCGTTTGCAAATTTTAACCGAAAATCATGAAGTTGTTTTAAAATTATTTTTTAACAAAAAATAATAAATAGCTTTTTGAAGGAATAACTTTCTTAAACTTTTCACACACACACATATTTCCCCAATCCTAGTCTGCTTATATCTTATATCCCTTACCTTTCAAACCTGCAACCACCTTATGGATATATTTTCTGCTTGTCATTCTGGTTAAACTTTTCTACACCCAGAAGCCATCTGAACACTCTGCTAGCTTCCTTGAAGGAATTAGATGATAGAGCAATTTGTGTTTTGTTGAATAATAAAGCCAACTTCTTGGCTTTGTGCGATGGATATGTTGTATATGTTTTCAAGTTCAGGTTAACGCTACCGTTAGCATCATCACCATCACCATCATCATCATCATAATGTCGTCAACGTTCTGATTTCCGATTAAGACATTTCATCCACTGAGTGATTCCATGGCGCCGCCGCCGCCACTGCCACCGTCGAAAAGTATTTCGTGACTTTATTAAGATTAATGAGACCGAAAATGCAAATTACCTTGTCATTGTATTTATGTATGTATATTGGCTAAAGTGAAAATCGTGATTTTAACGACGACAACCACCGGAGGAGTTTTGAAGTGTATAAGGTGATGAGGTATGGGTACTTGTTTTCTTTGTCATCATCATTATTGTCGAATTGAAGGACTTTACTGTTCAGCATCTTTTTATAGTCCCCTCCTTACTATTTGATTCCCTGGTGATTCAGGTAGAGCCTTATTCGAACGGTATAGTGAATTGTTATATAGAAACCTAATTAAATTAGTTGGCAGTAATTTGGAAGTTTGTCACTTAGCAGTGTTTCTGAAGCTTCTGTCATTGATATTATACGGAAGATTATTGATTTGATGATTTGGCATTTTTTTATATCAAGACATTTATCATTTTGAAGTTAAGGTAAAATTCAAATCTTTATATATTATGCATAATTTGAATTTGAATCTTGAATGAATGAAAGTTTAGGGTTTTATGATTGTATATATGTATACATATATACATATTCATTGCACTACGATGATCTTTATCTTTATTTTAGCAAAAAAATTATACATGTTTTGTCATTACAAAATGGCTGAATTGCACAATTTACATAGATATGGTTCTATCCTACCTTACTAATGTTAATTTATATACATTTTTTAAAGTGAAAAATTGATTAAATTATAGTCGAAGGAAAATTTACTAATAAAAACCTTCATTCAAATGAAAAAAAGAAAAAAAAAAAATAATAGTAACAAATAACAAAAAATGGAAAATCTTAAACTAGAAAGTTAAATTATAAACAGATTTTTATAAACCTACATTTAATCAGAGATGAGAGAAGGGGGCGTTGAGTTGCGTAGCTATTATTTGGTTTACTGCAAGTAATATAAACCCCAATAAATATTTTATAATTGTAAAAAATAAATAAGTTAAACACAAAATGAATATCAACAAAAGAAATTTAATTGAATAAATAATAAATTAACTTAAATAGTATCACAGATCGAATGTTTTTAATATTATGTATGTATATTATAAATTAGTCTTAATTCTCTTATAACTATATAAATAAATAAATAAATAAACAAATAAACAAATAAATAAATAAATAAATAAATAAACAAATAAATAAATAAATAATAATAAACAAATAATTTAGAGTTGGACACAAAATTAAGACTACGATGATCTTACTACAAAGTTCGTTTCGAATGACATTAATGAAGTATTGCAGATATGCATAAATAATTAACTTAAAAAAAAATAAGTACCAAGGATTTGAATTTTGTGATTTGCAATTGGTAGCACCATGTATGTTTGACGCTAAAATAAACATAATTGTATTTAAAAATCTTCACTTCGATTCATGTTAAACAATTTTCTCCAAAGAAATATTTAAGATGTTTTTTTTCATACCTGGATACATGGCCAAACTGCGAATGATAATAATATAGTTGACGAAAATTTCAGTTTTCAAATACTTTCTGTATTTTTGAAGGAAACAGCCGAAGATATTGTCCTTTAACACTTTCTTAAACTTCAATTATAGAACACAATTTTTAAATAAAATGAAATAATCTTTTACAGAGCTACATCTTTGAATTTTGCTTTCTAAGAGCTGTATAGAAGAACAGTTTTGCATCTAATATCTCCAACAACGTTACTTGGGCAAAAACGTGGCCACAACTTTTTTAAATCATCAATTTTTTTACAAATAGGCTTCCGTTTTATAAAAAACAAATTTTGGAAACATGGTTATAAATGGTAGCTCCCATAGAAGAAGTTTTTCTAAGATTATCAAGCAAATTTTAATTGAATATTATTCTTATAACCAAAAATACAAGTGTTTACAAACCGGTAAGCAAAATCTCATTTTTCTCAACAACGGCTCCAACGATTTTTATTAAAATTTTAATTAAAATAATATTAGTACAGTCTTTCATATTATTGAAAAATAAATTTATCTATCGATTAAAAATGGTACCTCCCTTCCAACCATTTCTTTGGTTTTCGACTCTCATTTATCATCTAAACTGATTTTAATATTTTTTACATATGACTTTTTATAATTTTGAATAATATTGAATATCGAAATTTTCAAAAACACAAATTTTGGGTTTTAAAAAATATTCAAAATTGTTTTTTAGAAATTTATATGTTTAAAAATGTGTACCTACTTAGACATTTTTTTTAAATTAATTTTTGGCCTCCTAGTAGTTATTAAATTCTTAAATATTGCGTACCAATTTTTGTTTCTTAAAAATCTTAAAAAAACACGGGGGTGGCCCCGGCGCAGTGGAAGTAGTGCTTGTCTGCTAACCTGGATGTGTGGGTTCGATCCCCAGTCTAGGCAGCATTCTTTTCTGTACTCCCTCAACTGAACGCCACCCCTGTGATTTAATGAGATAATCAAAACCTATTTTCTCAATCTACTGTGCCAACAAAAATTTATCCTATCCATCTATTCCTTCTAACATTTGCCTAATTTATAAGACCCTAGGTCTTACTGGCATATACAGGGTGTCCCGAAATCACCGCCTCAGAAGAAAACCATGAGTTCCTGAGGTCATTTCAAGTCGAAAGACTTAGGAGGTAATTTTCTCGTTTTCGCTTCGTTTTCGACTTATAACGGTTTTTATGATTTGTATTCTTTTTTCCTTTGACTGGCTCTAACTTTGCCAAACTTCAACCGATTTTTGAAATTTTTTTTTTATTTAAACAAGAACAAATAACAAATAATTTGCGGGAAAACCGTTATCCACACAGAAAAAAGTTGTCTGGTAGATAAAAATGTCTAACTGTTCTTGTTTAATTAAAAAAAAATTCAAAAATCGGTTGAAGTTTGGCAAAGTTAGAGCCAGTCAAAGGAAAAAAGAATAAAAATCATAAAAACCGTTATAAGTCGAAAACGAAGCAAAAACGAAGCGAAAACGAGAAAATTAGGAACCTCTTAAGTTTTTTGACTTGAAATGACCTCAGGAACTCATGGTTTTTTTCTGAGGTGGTGATTTCGGGACACCCTGTATATGTTTGTTGTTTTTTTTTTTTGTTTTAAATTTTATATAACAAAATTATTTTTTTACAAACCCGATCCAACGATTTAAATTGAGATTTGTTTGAGAAATCAGATGGTATTGGTGTCAAATTCAAATTCAGAGGTTGTTTAATTACTCTATTTCTAATTACATAATGATTTTTTAACAATTTTGCAGTTTAGACTGTAAATTTTATTTATATATGCGTTCAACATGGTGCTATGCTGCTCATAATTTTGTACTCAGATAATACTACCTTTGACTAAACAAAACATTCTGCAGGTGGCACAAATATTAAGCTCTCATAAATAATTTATTTCTTTTATCAGAAAAATAGTTTTTAAAATATTCAGACTTTAAAACCACAGTGTGAATTTGACATAAGAGCAAGTTCAAGAGACCCAGTCATGTATTCTATTTTCTCATATATTTTCTCATATAAAAAACGTCATTAAATCAATTAATAAAAATCGGGTCTATGAAATAACTCCCACGAAATAAGTCCCACTTTTAAAAACGAAATAAGTCCCACCAAAAATTGCTATTTTGAAAGTGGGAGTTATTTCGTTTTTAAAAGTGGGACTTTTTTCGTCAATTGGTGGGACTTATTTCGTTACGCGTTTTTATTTTAAGTGGGACTTATTTCGTTTTGAGTGGGAATAAATTCGTTTTGTAAAGTGGGAGTTATTTCATACCCCTAAATTTTTTTCTTATGCAAAAAGTTATATATTGGACATTTCGTAAAAGGGACAAAGTGGGACTTAATTCATTTAAGAAATATATTATTCAAGGGGGAGTTATTTCATTTTGAGTGGGAGTTATTTCATTTCAAGTAAATTTTTAAATCATTTCATTTTGGTGGGACTTATTTCGTTTTCAAAAGTGGGACTTATTTCGTGGGAGTTATTTCATTTTTTTAAGCAATTTTAAGTGGGACTTATTTCGTTTTTAAAAGTGGGACTTATTTCGTGGAAGTTATTTCATAGACCCATAAAAATCATTTGATATTTTCGAACGATTTGTTCTTGTATTTTTAGTTATAAATTTTGTATATTCAATTTCTCGTTTGTTTCTACAAAAATATTTGAAATTTTGTTGTGATACTTACGCTTACACTCACATTGGCTTAGCGAGCCACGACTCAGAGTTTGGCACAAAGTTCATCACATAATCCTATTCGCATCAGGTCCTTAACAATTTTGTTTGTAAATTTTTTTTAAAAGCTACAATGAAAAGTGTAAATGATTTTTACACTCCCTTCTTCAACTTCATTGAACTACTCTAGAACTATTAAGAGACCTTTTCTTAAATTTGAAGAAAAAACAAAAAACCTTGATTCGTTCTACAATTTCACAAAGGCGTATTGCGTATGGCAATAATTTAAAAAGCATTATATTGAAAGAAAAAATGCTTTCAATGTTCGGAACCGGTTTTTGGATAGTTGGCACACAGCAAAAGATATTTAAAAAAAAATATAATGATGTATTTTCCGATTTTGGCTGAAATTGCTAATCCGTCTACAATTTCATAGATAAACTAGTGCTTTGATTAAAACGAATTTGGTCTTATTTCAAAGGTATAAAAAGTATCTTCCAATTGCCGGGAGCCAAAAATCATAAGGTAGATAGGTACATTTGTAGATGGTACGTTCTTTAAATGAAAAAGAGTTTTCTTATTTCAACAAATTCAGTTAAAATTTAAACCCAAAATATTGTTGTTTATTTAACTTTAATATACCACTTAACATGACTGCAAATGTGACTTCTGGCTTGAATGTGTGTCAAATTTTCAAACAACAAACACCACCAACTTTGTGCGGTGATGGTACATAGCTGATATATTCGATTTTACGATGTCAGCATACTTGCCTTGCTTGCTGTAAAGTGTGACGCTGTAAAGGGAGGAGGATATAGTAGATCCCACTTCGAGAATTTATATGCGTTTTTCCAATTCTCAGGAGTTTTCATTTGTCTTATTTATACATTTCCCCCCACAACGCCTTGGCCGGTATCACGCAACGTGTTGGTTGGTATACCTGATTTGAACTTTGATTTTTATTGGTTTTTGTTTTTAAGACCGCACTCCGTTGAGTTTTCGCAGGAAAAAAACAAAAAACAAGCCTGATGGAAACACGAAAACACTTATTTTTGCCATAAAAACTTCTAGAAACCCGATGTTGTTAATGGAACTTTGACAAGCCTTAAAAAGCTATAAAAATCACGGTACAACAATAACCTTTTATACTAAAGTACCGAATTCATATATATATATTTGTATACCTTTAACAACAGTTCTCCTTTAAGACTCCTTTGACGGTGCTGCCGTATATTGGTTGTTAAATTTGTATAAGGATTTATAACAATTCCTTTTGTATGCCAATTTTGACTCATTCGATAGACAAGAGAATTTAATCCTACAATTTGAATCCCCGGTGAGTGACAGTGGGGAGGAGATGCCCCACATGCCTCATCATCGTCGTCATTATTGAAGTCCTTTTCTATACAGATACACCTTCCAAACACATGAGCACACGCATTTGATTACATTTTTTTTTTTATTCACTGTGTGACGGTAATCAATCATTTGTTTACCATGTGCCCGTATATCGAAAATGTAACATAATTTAAGGAATTTTATTTTTTTTTTTAACCTTGTAATATGATGTGCATGTTACATTTTTTTGCAAAAGGTATTTTGTTCAAATTGAATGAATCTAAGGGGCGTTACTGAAATTATTTGCAATCAAGTTTTTTTTTTCTAGCATCATGGAAACTTACTTAGGGTGATGTCGGAAATTTATGTTTATGATTTATTTATTAATAATAATCAGTGCAATTTTAAGTCCTTGTAAAATAATAAAAAAAAAGATGACGGATAAAATTGGCATTTAGTTTGATTAAAAATTAGTGAAGTTATGTTTTGTGAATGATGATGAATTATTTGTGGCTGATTTAAGGGGCAGAAAATTTGATTTTCGCAAATACAGACGTACCAAAGATCATCGTTCACACGGTTGGTAGTTATCCGTCTGGTGCATAACTTATAGGAAAAAATACTTGGAAATTATTCTCCGTGTTTTTCATAGGTTATAAGGTTTATGTGGTTGTCAGCAGAAACGCTAAACACACCTAGACCAGGGGGTAGGCCCATTGTGATACTACTGCAGGAATCTAGGAAGCTTTCTTCCAACTCGTTGAACTATTTAGAGCTTCTTACGAAGCGCGCGAGACTAATAATGTCATGATTTGCCAGATCACTAGGATCTGGTAGTATGTATAGTAGAACTCTCCTAGGTGGAGCCTACGTCTTTGAGATAAGGCATGACATGTACAG
This sequence comes from Epistrophe grossulariae, assembly GCA_929447395.1. Lineage (NCBI taxonomy): Eukaryota > Metazoa > Arthropoda > Insecta > Diptera > Syrphidae > Epistrophe > Epistrophe grossulariae. Next base: position 142,922,877 of record OV839567.1, on the reverse strand, counting down.
AGAAGGTGAGGACTCGATTCTTCCTCTTCTTTGTCCATAGTCCATACATCTTCTGCAGAAGTCTTTAGAAAATACTCCAAGCCTCGTTGCGTGCTTGCCTGTTATAGACAGTGTCCAGTAATGACATCTATGACAGAGCTAATGTACAGTCTGCTTAGAGATATTAACTTCCTAGAGGGCTTCAGATCCAGCATAGGCCAGATTTGTTTTTTGGCCTGACATGTGGCAATGTTATTCCACTTAAGATTTGTTTTCTCTATTGCATCTTGCTTTAGCATAAGTTTACAAGTAGCGATGGGTATACCAATATTTGTCCGATTTGACAGTATGGGTAGTATAGTTTGGCGAGTTCGTCTGCTTTACAATTGCCTGGAATGTCCCTATGACCCGGCACCCAGCAAAGGCGAATGTTGAACTGCTGTGCCATCTCCATGAGAGATGATCAGCAATTAAGGGCAGTATTTGAATTTTTAGAGACAGAATCCAGAGATTTAATGGCTGCTTGACTATCCGAGAAAATACGGATATCTGTGTTTGATATCACGTTTTCTTTGAGACAAAAGAGGACTTCTTTTATTGCCAAAAGTTCCGCCTGGAACAGGCTACAGTGATTGGGAAGACGGAAGAAGAGACTAAGTTTCAGCCTATTTTAAAGTAAGTTGTAATAATTTTAACGCGTTGTTCGATTGTTAAGCGATCCATTATCATAAATGGCCAAGCATTCAACTAATATTATAACACTTTAAATGACAGTTTGACAGGTGTCAAATGCCAGCGCTACCAACTTGAAACCACGAAATGATTGACCCTGTAGTTAAAAAAAATAATATATATTTTTAATTTATATGTAGGTAAATGAAAACAATCGATCAACAAAAAGCTAGAATCCTCATTACATCATCATCTCTTTAACATGACATATCTTACTTTACTTTTACTTACTTACTTACTTTAAATGGCGATTAAAGTCCAGTATAGACTATACGGAGGCTCAACAAACAAGCCCTTCCAGCCACTTTACTTTTACTTAAGACAAATATTCTACGGTTATCTATACCTTCAAGAGTCAAAAAGTAATTTTCTCCTTGGAGTCTCTTTGCGACTGACATCATCAAACCAATCACAATTGATTTTTCTAATAAGATTGATGGTATGAAATTTTTCTTGCCTTTCGCCAAAATTAAACGAATTCCTTGAGGACCGCTTTTGGATTCTTTTATGAAAAGGTATATTTTGTATTACCTTATTTCCATGTGTATTGTGTGTATAATATATATAACATATGCTACGTTGAATACAAAAGAATCTTCAAATGCAAACAAGGTTTGTCAATATATTATATTATAGGGCCTTCATATACGACAGCCACAGCCGTAGAATTCATTTTTATGAGTTTTCCGTCATAAATGATTTCATGAAAATGAGATGTGATATTATGCCTCCTGATGTTGATGAGTTGTTGCTTTAAGTTGATGATAAAATGGTAAGTAAAACCATTGGGACTCCATATGAAGAAAGAAGAAGGTAAATATTAAAATATTGTAAAAATATTACGTGCATATCCTGCATATCCACATATCCAGCACAAAATATGTTCCTACTTTTGTAAATTTATAAACTTTAACATATCGATGTTGAAGAAATGTATGTTCGTTAAACCATCTTCTTCTGATAAATCAAAGTCATTCCTTTCGTTACCTGCGTCAAATAAATGTATTTCAAAGTTACAATTATTATTTAACTTCCTCCATGTTTTTCACACCGCAAAAAATCAAGGTATTGTTCGAAAATTCCAATCATCAGACAAAAGTAACGAATATAATATATAATTTGCCTCAAGCCAAGAAGACACAAACAAACAATCGCTAAAATTATCTTTCATCTTTCAGAACCCAACAATTCTTCAGTTCATTTCAGTTCGCTATTTTGCTGACATAATATACTCGTACGGAACATCGCATTTGGAACCAAATAATATCCTTTTCATTTTCTATAAAAGAGCAATTTCTCTTCATTACTTTACCTCAACTTGAATACCCTGAGGGTAGTAAATTCATTTGGTGCGAACTTATGCGCTGATATAGAGATGCCATTTACCATTGTTCATAATTTCGAAAGTGTAGTATGGTATAGATATGTTCTATGTTATAATAAATATGTGTCTCATAGTGAAAGTAATCGGAAGTTTTCATTATGACTTCCTCGATTTGGAGACAATGGGATAGGTAATTATTTTTTACACGTTCATTTTTTTTTTTTTGGCGAAGTGAAGAGATAAATGGGACATTTTTTTTTTGGGAATGAAAAGCAGAATGTGAGTGCATTCTAATGTGAAATTAAGGAATACGAAAACGGGGTTAGATATTTTAAAAGCATAAAACACATACCTACAAACATCAACCAATTTTGTATTAGACAAACTAACAAAGCTTTGTGACATGTGTTTAAAGTTCTATAGATATTAGGTACGATAGCTGTTAATATGAATATGCTTTAAGATTATCACACCAAATTAATGGAGGAAAATATAAAAATACATATTTAGAGGGAAAACACTTTAAAACCTCGAAAATGCAGGTCCTATATTTTTGTATATTTTTGTGTATTATCAAAATTCAGAGGCTGTATACTTTTTAAATGAAAAAGACAAATCAGTAATTTCAATTTATGAATTTTTGTTCTGTGTTTTTATGTGTTGATGACATGGATAGTTCTTAGTCAGACGATCGACAGAAAGTCAGAATGTTCTATGGCCCTTTTTTGTGCCAACAAGGAGTGCAACGGTTATACGGGGTTGGCATATTTCATTACCTATTATTATTTCATCCTGGGCTTACCACGATAACTAGAAACCAATAATCTAGAAAGCAAAAATCTCGAAAGTAAAAATCTCGAAAACAAAAATCTAGAATTGAAAAAATCTCGAAAGCAAAATCTAGAAATACGAAAATCTAGAAAACAAATTTCGAATGCAAAAATCTAGAATTAATAATAATTAAAAACCACCTACTCAAGGTCAGCGTTGCCAAAAATAATAATTTAACATCGGCAACGCTGGCTCAAGGCCCCAAATATTTTTTGTTAACAATGGGACATAAAGCTGTGTGAAGCCAAAACCCCGAGCTCAAAATTTTGGGTCCAAATATATCAGAATCGTTTGTCCGTCGTTTGGGCTTTAAGACCTTTTTTCTAACTTATAGTTGTTTTTTTGCACAAAATTGTTGGCAACTCGAAAACTTCATTTGTTGAAATGCGTATAGTTTTTCTTTCGTATATCGACGGACGCGACGCGACGCACGATGCGAATAATAACTTGTCTTATTTTTTTTAATTAAATTAAGTTTGAGAAATATAAGGACTGATAGTTTCGAACGAATTTAAAATCTTGGATATTTTTTCCAAATGCTGAATATTGAAAATATCATTCATATTGGTAAACTAAAAAACTTTACACCACCATTTTAAGGTTACAATTATTGCTGAAAAACCATCAAGTTAAAAGAGCCATCATCATCACTGCATTTGTGCATTCTTTAAAAAAAAAATTAGAAGTTAACATGCAACCAACACTCAGACAGATTTCTAACATGACAACAGCTTTTCACGTCAATGTTCACAATTGAAAGACACCAATTTCGTTGCAAATGAACACGAACCGAGAAATACGTTCGGTTTGTTTTTGTTTTTCTTGTTTTTTATTTTTGAGGAAGGAGCTATGCTAACCTTCCATCCAATTATTCGCTTTTTGAGCCCCAAAAGAAACAAAGACACAACAATCACTCCCCTAAGCTAGACCATTGGTAGGTTTAGGTATAGGTAAGTAGATATGAGAAAAGCGTTTGTGAGAGATACTTTACTTCAGTTGTAGTAGTATAGATATTTGTTTGTCTAAGCAACGAACTCTGTATTTCGAGTGGCGTTAAATTCATTTTTAGAAAGTCCAGAGGTAAGGGATCATCTATATATGCGGCGATCTCTATATTGTATCTATATATGGATGGAGATGGAGATGGACTTAAACCAAAAGGCACTAGCCAAGCAAAATCTTTTGGGTGTAACAGATGCCTTTTTAAAGTGTGACAGATGACACTGAAGTCTCCTAGCGAAAGAAACCATGTCCTATACTCTCTCTGACTTTGGATGCAACTGTGGTTTAGGATGGCATTTCACCGAAGTGGAGATGTAGAGAAGAATGGGAACTTTGGCTATAACACAGATGATTTGGACGGTGTGATGTGTGAGATGGAATTCTTCCAGGAGCAATTAACTGGCCATGGAAAACTAATTTATTGGGAAGTCCACTTTAAAAGATCCATTAACTGCATCGACCAAAGGTCCGCAAGCTGATGGACAGGAAGTGAGTAATTTGCAAGCAAAATTGACTACACACTTGGATCAAATGTCATACATAATATATAGGGAAGGATTTTGTTTTTGCTCTTGCAGATATATAGGGGCATCAGGAAATTCGTGATGTGTTTTCTATAGATGAGTTTTTTTTTTTTAGGAAAAAAGTGTCTTGAGTGAAAGGTAAACTTGAACGTAGTAATAGATCAAAATGTTGGACCTTTTTAAACTTATAATGAAGGTTTAGAATTTTTGAAATTTCTAAAATAGGTGCTGCAGCTTTACCAAGATATTTGAATTGCAATACAAAAAGTAAAGAGAGAGTTTAAAGCTATGAATTCATCAAAGCACCTTAAGACTGGTAGTGAAAAACTAAAATTGTTTTCAAGGAATTATTTTTGTCATAAAAACAGCTTTTTATATTTTACAGAATTAAAATTGTAGATTGCAGTTGAGTTAAATTTAAAAATCTACCAAACTTCTCAACTTCTAAATTTCCTTAATTGCCAAAAGGTCTTAAAAAAAAAGTATCGATTCAAAATTAATATATACATTCTATACTGCGAAGTTAATTTTCACTCCACCAAATTTTTGGAAACAAATATAGAAGGTGTTTATAGTCCCATATAAATTGTCCTTTTCCTCGACTCATTCAAATGGCCTAGTAATTCTTAACGCAATAAATTTTAAATCTATATTGGCCACTCTGCGCGTAGAATTCTTTAATCTTTTTCAATTCAATTATTTCAAATCGGGGCGGTTATAATGACAGGGGAGCTAATTCACTTACAAAAGGACTATTTGAAAAAAGAAAAAAAAAATATTTAAAATGCTAAAGAAAAGGAATGAATGGAATGAAAAAAAAGAAGTTGAAAGGTCGTTAAAAAAGCCAATGTCTCCTTCCGGATAATACCATCAAAGGTATTTACACCGTATATATTTTTGGTTGGGTTGAATGAGTCTCAATAAGCTTTAGCTTTATATTATTTGAAAGTGGCGGAGATATATAAATTTGAATGATTTGCATTTGCCAACAGACCGTGTCCTACTTTGGTATCTTATATATTCTTTTTATTCTTTTGGTGAATTGTGCAAATCCTTTTGGGAATGAATTTATTGGTTCTAAATTGATTGAAATTTCAGGAGATTTTCTTTTTTGTTCATTTAATTACCCAGAATGCAATTAATGGTTATAATATTGAGGTCAAGTGTTTTTATTTTTCTCATAAGAAGATAAGACCTAGAATTTTAATAATAATTCAAAGAATGACATTAATTACCCGATTAAATTATTATTTCAGCTAACCAGATTTTAACTTTTAAAGTAGGTAAATATATTATGAAATAAACATATTTAAGATCTAGACTGACTTTGTATAAACCAGATTTATATTAATAAAAAAATTAAAAATTTTGGAATATGAAGTTATATATTTTAAAACAAATATACTTTAAAACAAATTGAATAGCTGAATGAGCAACTTTGTGATGCAGGGCAATAAGTAGACCCGACACGAGAAGAACCGATACGACATTTTTGTAAGTCTCGTCATCTCTTCGATTAAATCGAAACAATTCAGTATCGTCTCGTGTTTTTTTGTTGAAAAAATATCGAACTACAGTTAGAGTCCAAAAGCTTTTGAATACTGACAGTAATAAATTTTATTTTTATAATTTAAGAATTTTACTTGCTTAAAAGGGAGGTAGCTCCCACACAACGATTTTTTTTTTAATTTCTCCAACACGTCTCTAATGATTTCGATTAAACTTCGTTTGCATTTATACAGCAATTCAATAATTATAACATTGTATTTTGTTTTTTTGCGAAAAATACGAATAACCGCGAAAATAGTGTAGGAAATCGAGCAGGAAATAAAAGACATAATTTCGTTCTTGTTACCTTAAGTAAACCTACAGTTTAATAGATAAAAAGAACAAAACAGCTATCGAGAGCTGTATTTGAAGACTACATAATACGGGATAAATGTATAACATTACATTAATAGCGGGAGGATCATATGCGATTAGAGAAAACTATAGTTATTTCGGTTTCTATTTACTTAAGTTGTGTCGAATAAGAGTGAACAACAGTCTCTTGTGCAAGTGCACAATCAGTCAAAAAAAAAAAAATTAATGCCTAAAATAGTGTTTTCACGTTTTTACTTGCGATGTATTTTTGGCAAGTTGAGTATTCACAAAGAACACAAATGGATCTCACAATCACAATTATTTGCCTCTGAGTATCCGTTTGGCCGGATACCCTAAATGAATTTGTCGATTTTCTTTAAACTTTGTTCCCAGCATTTTTGTGACATTCACTCGACAATTTTTAAAAAAAAATTTTTTACGGCTAATATTAACAGTAGTTAATTAATTTAGCAATTATTCTTATTTTTCTCAAAAAAAAGTCCACAAATTTTATTTATAAAACTCAGTAAATTCTAATTCATATATCACGCAGAAACATGGTCGCTTAAAAACAACGTAAAACTGGTTTAAGTTAAATAACAAACATATGGTTAATATAAAACCTGCAATAGCAACTATAGGTTAAACGAGCCAACTCGATTAAACAAAATTATTTAAATCTACACACTGATTCGGTTAAAGCATACTAAATTTGATTAAACTATTATACTTCTGGGTTTGTTTGTTCGGTTTCAATGACCAATTAAGTTAGTTAATGAAACTGTACCATCTCATAGTAATGAATCTACTCAGAGATATATGTATGTGGAATTACTTTTAAATAATTATTTGATTTAAAAAAGCTACTTGTTTAACATAAACGATCTTCAAAATTGGGAATCAGTTTCTCCATTAATATAACCTTCTTAGGTTTTTAATTTAAACAATTTACAGTAGACGCTCGATATAGTGAATATCGGTAGAGTAAACTATCCAGTATAGTGAACACAAAAAATTTTATACAGACAGCTCTAAATAGTGAACAAAAAGTGTCTCGATATAGTGCACTCACATTTTTTTTTTCAATATTTAACAAGATTATTCCATTAGCAATGCCTTTACAGCATTGTGGATTTTTTTCTAAAGATATTTATGAAATATTTACAAGAAAAAGGAGTACAAATCAATTTAAAGTTAAGAAACAAACAATCAGAAGTGATTATTTTTTTTTTAATTCATTCTTATTTAAAAAAAAACTATAGCTATGAAGTTTTTCGTTTTTATGAAAAATGAAGTTTATTGTATATTATTTATAATATTGTAAAATATTTATGTTTTTTTTTACCCAATTGAAATTATCTTACAAATAAAAAAATTATTTTGTATATCAAAATCACATTGGCCTTTAAGTTTTTCTCTCGAAATAGTGAACAAACCTGGTTTTAATTACTTCACTATATCGAGTGTCTACTGTATTTTAATCGAGTCGACTAAGATAGAATTAACATATAGTGAACTATGTAATTTTTTCCTTTGACCACGTAATACATATTTTTAACTCACAAAAAAACGCTCTTGGTTAGTAAATATTTTTCCGCGTGCAAAAAGGGGATTGTTTTTTCTTCATTTGGATCTAATTTAGACTCATCCAAGATGAACTTTTTTTACCATCTACGTACTACATTAACGACCACCCTAAAGTGTCAATAGTGGTTTTCCTTATAGAATATAGACGGCGATATAACACCCACTCATAGCCCTGGTGACCCTCCCCTAATGATTGGAATATCTTTTGAAACCTATATACTTTGTTATCATTGAAACTAAGCCTGTTTCATACCTATTTTTATAGATCCTCATACATATACCTTTTGGATTTTTAACGATCGCTGCTGTTAAGAAAGCCAAATAATTTCTACACCGAAATTTTATAAAATCACTTTAGCGTCCAAAAGGTATATTATTTATTTTTATTTTTTACTTATTTTTGCGGTTAAATTGAAGCGCGGTCCATGTGAAAATTACAACAATTATTATAAATAATGTTTCATACTATATAGATACCATCCATTTTCCATAAAAATAAATAAATTACTGGAAGTTTTTTCTTCTCCAATTTAATTGAAATATTTACGACAGAACACTGCTCATAGATTAGAAATGCTAACACCTTTTATCTATAAATCATAAATTTACAAATTCCCAAAATCGTGCTGCTGACAGGTTTAATATAACGCGGCCATAAAAGTTATCCTCACTCACTAAAATCTGAGTGAGGTGCATGAGGCAAGGCGTGAATGGGGTATAGTTGTATTGCTATTGCTGCTGCAGTTTCCCGATTTTCAACATTTGAGGTGATAACTAATGCGTAATTGCTTGCTTTGACCAAGAAAACAGGTGCATGTGATAAATTTTAGCCCAAATTGCCGGAATAGTTCATTAATTGTGCGTTGCGGTAGACCAGCGAAATATCTATAATATGTTTGTATGTATATATATATGTAGGTGTATGATATGATATCTAAGCTTATGAGGTAGACGTGGTGTCGTAAATTATACTACTATAGTGGGTGTTCCAATTTGCACATTTCAGTGTGAATATGAAGTTGGCTAAAATATGCATATATCATAGAAAGTAAAAATAATAAAGAACATTTTTATTAAGTGCTGATCGGGGAACATATACCTAGCTTATCCAAATGTGTTTGTAATAATACTTTGCTTAAAGGTGTTGAAAATAATATTATATATTTTTCCTAATTGGAATAATTTATATGAATTTAATAGTTTACCCTGCGAAATATTTATTAAAAAAAAAAATCCAAAATAAAATAATATTTCCTGTCAACTTTTCAAGGTCAATTTTTTTCAACCCGAAATACAATTATTTTTAAAAATTCTCAATTTATTCAACATATTATATGATTGTCATTTATTGAAAAAAAAAACTGAAATAAAAACACTCACAATTCACAAAAACCAAAGTGTCCCATTCATCGAGAAATATAAGGTGTCAATGAAGTGCTATTGGTCAGTTGAGAAAACAAAAAAAAATAAAATAAGGAAAAACCAATCGAAACCTCAATGGACAATAATTTTGAAAACCATTCAATTAGCACAGCAACACGGAAACAATGGATGAAATATTATACTTAACGGTAGGTCGGTGATGTGTTGGTAGCCAGAAGTGGATTATATTTACACTGAAAATGGATTTATATACAGACAAAATGTCAATAACTGTTGGATATATTGTGGAATTTATGAATCCTGCAGGATATTTTGGTCTTATTCTGTATAGGTGGTTATAGGATATGTTATATTTCTATGTAAAATAAACGGCATATGTATATAGATAGGGTATTTAAAATCATGTTGAATAAAAAAAAACATTTACATTGACATTTTAAATTTTTAATTGCTATACCTACCTATAATCACGGCCGCACTGTGGGGCCCTTTTGCAAAAGTGCTTGCAAAATTCGTGTCATCGTGTCTGATGCAAAAATGGCTTGCCTATATGTCCTGGATTAAGAATTGTTTGGACCTCAAGAAATTGAAAAAATTCCATTAAAAACAGTAATATGTATATGACCATCACTTTTTTACTTGTGTTTGTTTATTTTTTATGTAGATACTGTCTAGTATCTTATAACATAATCAGTTCAGGGAATCGAACATGGCGGAAGGACAAAAAATCCACACAAACATTTTTACAATTAGTATTTCAAGTTAAAATTGAAAGAGACTGACAACTTCTACCCACAAAAATACCAAGCATTTTAAGTTTTTGAGTGGTATATACAGCAACATCTTGTCTATTTGTTTCTCAACAATTTTTTTATTTGCCCCTTACTTCAAAATATGTATTTTAAATATTTTTTGCTTTTATCCAATTTTGCTAATTTTTATCCAACTGCTTAATCAAAAAAAATCTCTGAATCTTTATGTAAAGGTACATTAAGTTTATATAACCTTCTAAATTACAAAAAAAAATTTTAAAATCGAAAGATATTTTTTGCCTTCATCCCATTTTACCCTATAAATGACTAATTGATGAATATAAAGCCATGAAGCCAGAACATATCAAGTCCTTAAATTATTCCATAAATATGTACATATGCACATATAGGTACATATTATAATATCTATGCTTAAAATTTTATTTTTGTTCTTTTTACTTCACCCTAGTGGTGGACGGGGCCACCGGGTAACCGGGATTTTGCCCGGTGGGCCTTTGTGCGATCAAAATATGCACAAAAGCTCCTGAAGTACTTTCTGTACTTTTAAAAGAAATTTTGTTCATACAATTGCATTTCTTAGGGGCCTTACAGTAAATATACAGCTTTTGTGGCCCCAAGGAGGAGGCCGATATAGCCCTGTTAAGGGCCTCCACAATAAGTATAAAGCAGTTGGTTCCTCCCAAATTTATTGATGGCCCGTGAAATAAATATTGAGCCCCCAACGTACTCTTAGGCCCAGTTTCACACTCGATTAAGTGTCACTTAAGTGCCAAATTTGGAAAACTAATGCACAATTTCCTAGTGTAAACTTATCGGAATCAGTGACACTTAAGTTTCCCATGTTGGCCCAAATTGCTCTATAAGTTAATTATATTCTATAGGTTATTGAAATACTTTAAGGCCGATTTTATTCACTAAAAGTTGAACACAACTTGAGGAATTTTATTTTGAACTTGTGAATTTCTTTTTATTAACTCAAAATTTACGTTTTCAAGTTTCAACTCTAGAGTTAATCAACTTCAGATTTGTCAACTCCTGGAAAAAGTAGAAGTTGATCGAGCAAACTTGAGATTTTCGTACAAAAGTTTTTTTTTGTTTATTTTTGTTTCCAAAGCATGTTCGCTTCAGTTATAGCAAAAAAAACTATTAAAGAAATACATGCTTCCGAACTACATTCCGAACTACATAATTATTATTCTTCTAGAACTGAAAATTTTATTTTTTATTTATTTTTCAACCATTATTTTTCAATAAATTTAGTCACAATTTAGCACAATTTGACACAAATAAACACAAAAAATACAATTAAACACAGACAAACAGTCAAGTACGATTGACAGATTTAAATTTAAATTTAAAAATGACAGTTTTTGTTTTAAGCGGCATATACACACATCAAAATCTCATCAAGCATGGAAGAGTGTGTTAGTAAAACAAGTTTCACATTGAATATACACACATCAAGCATGAGTTTTCAATCACTCATTTATACGTACCTGTTCAGATGAGAAGACATGTGAGGATTTTTATCCGCTGCCAGTATTTCAATATGAAAATGAGCACATGCATGATCAAGCATTCAATCACAAATATACACTACGTCAATCTTGACTACTTGATTGACCAAAAATCAAAAAGTTTTGATTTTACTTCAAGCATACACACAACGTATACGTGTGGCAATTTTACTAATACACTCTCCCATGCTTGATGAGATTTTGAACTGTGTATATGCCGCTTTATATTTCGCAAATATCCCAGGGATATTTTTCAAACTGGAAGTTGGCCAACTTTAGATCTTCAACTGGAGAGTTGAGAAAATAATTAGTGAAAGAAATCTGAACTTGTGTTTCAACTCTCCAGTTAAAGTCAACTCTCAAGTTGGCCAACTTGATATAGTTTGCCTCAAGTTGAACAATAATGAATAAAATGCTCCTAAGTTAATTTAAACGAAAGCTTTCTCACAAATTTGAATATGTGGAGCTTCCAAAAGACGAGTAAAGAACAAAAATTAATTGGATGCAGCGAATTAATTGCAATGCAGCGAAAAACTACAAATCTTTCGTGGAAATTTTTTATATCAGCTTATATTTATGAAACAGCAGATGGCGCTGTTTTTTTTAAAAGGAAAATTATAAAAACACGCTAATATCTGAATGCAATGTTGTGTCAAAATTTCAAAAAAAATCGGCAAAGTTTTGAAGATCTTAGATTAGGAAAGAACGAATATTTTTAGTTATATAGATTTGATTTCATTTTGTTTTATTTAAATTTTTTTAAATTCAACTCAACTTATGTTATGTTTAATATCATATCATTTGATATCCTTTGGTAAAAACTCAACAAATTTTTAAAATATCTACATGTATGTATTTCCGAAATTTCAGGGTGTTTTTTTTTTCTTAAAAATTCATAAACTTTATAACCTTGGAAATTTTATACTACAAGCTGAAAAAAAAGTATCACGATATCTTTCTTCGTTTAAGAACTATTTGATTTTTGCAACCAAAAAAATCAATATGGCCCACTGTGGATAGAGCAAGTGTGGCAAGCAAGCCAGATTCGATTGATAAATTATATTTCGAAATTTTTCTTGTCACTCCGAACTTTAAGCTGGGCTGGGATTCGAAGACTCTCTTGGCTGGAGCATTGTTGTCCAGTCGCCTTATCAACGAGTTTTAAATATTTTTTGAACAAAAATTTGGTATTAGAGTTCGCGGTTGTTTTTCTTCTCTTCTTGCCTTCCTCGCACACGCATGCATCGGTATCTAAAGATTGAAAAGAATACAATAAAATAATAAGAAAAAAAATAAATTCGCTTGTTTCCAAATTTAATAAAAATCCCACTAGCTACATACGTCGTTTTCGCAATACTTAGGTATTGATTTTTTAAAAAGAACCATAAATTGTATTTTTTTTATAACATCTGTGGATTATTTGATCGTTTATATAAGATAGTCAATATGTTTTTTTTTTAATTTAATTTTTTTTTATTTATATATCTTCATATGTAGGTACATATTTGAATAAAATATGTTAAGGAAAAAACTATCAATTTTTTGGGGTTGGGTTCAATATCCCGCTTTTTATAATCCCGTTTTTTAAAATCCCGGTTTTAAAATCCCGGTTTTAAAATCCCGCTTTCTATAATCCTGTTTTTTAAAGTCCCGCTCTTTCAAGATCCCGCTTTCTATAATCCTGTCTCTTCTAATCCCGCTTTATAAATTAAAACTACTTGTTTTAACTCCTACCAAAATTTCGTTTGGAAATAAAATGAAATAAGTCCCAACGATTTTAATAAACAGTGAGGTATGCATGGGGGGGCTTGCTGCCCCCCTGCAACCCCCCTGCTTGGGCACACTATAGGATTTGGGGTAGGTGCAAGGTTGGGTGTATGCAAAATTTCTTTTTATCATTTTGGTAGTTGGCAGTTAGTTTCTAAAACTATGGGAATGAGTTCATAATTAACCAAGTTTAATACCTAAATCAATTGCGTAAAAACGGGATTGGCGGGATTTGGCGGGATTTTAAAAAGCGGGATTTTAATAGGTATTATGAATAAGCGAGATTTTAGAAGACGGGATTTAAAAAAAACGGTATTTTAGTAGACGGGATTTTAAAACTTTTTTTCGGGATTTTCGAAAAACGGGATTTTAAAAAGCGAGATACCGATACGCTCCCATTTTTTTGCTCTTTACTCCTAAATCAAGAAGTTGTCAACAAAAAATTTTTACTCACTTTACCAAAAAAAAATATATGCCACTTTTGTCCATATACGAAGAATCAGTCGGATTCAGATAAATTTCGTTTAAAAATCTTCGATTTAATTTTTTTCCGCAGATTAGAATTTTGGTATTTTGTCAGAGCCAATATACCAATTTTTGTCCACGAATACAAAAAATATTTCAATTAATTAATACAAGACACCTTGTTTCTTGTAATATGAAATTTCTATTAAGAAATACACTTTCTTTCGAAGTATATAAATTAAAATCCTTTTCCCTTTATGATTGTAGGTATATCACTTAAGAAAATGACATCCCGCATAAAAGTCGATCCCATAAATTCACAAAACCTATAATTTAAATTGAAACTTCCCAAAAAGTAAACTATTACATTCATTCCCATCACACAATAATACATACATATTTAGATATACCCTATCGAATGTCCTTAAAGTGTAAGAACTATCCTGGTATCATTTCACTTACACATTAGATGCGGAAAACAAGGACTTCTAATCTCATTTCGAATAACATTTCCCTTCAAACCATTTTAAACCACAAGTGAGATTTTGCGGAAATTACTTTCAAAAACACGTATGAGAAGCAAAGATAAATTTCCTGCCACAAAAGTATTTCATATTCATATTCTAGATGTATGTTGGGTGTGGGTGGATTCATGTGTGTGCCAAGGCAAGCGAGGACCAAAATAAGAAAAGGTTCAGTTCATGCCTTTGTGTGAACTCCCTATATCTTTTACTAGGATTTTTGGTTTTTGTAGAAAAGTTCTTCGCTCCTTGAAGATATTTTCCCTTCTTTCGTTTAGTCGTATCGTGTATAATGTACCTAATCCAATGCCATCATAAAACTATAATAAACACTATATCTATTTCAAAGATACTTTTTGAAATATCTATACGGAGAGAGGAGGCTGGGTATATGAAGTTTATTTAAGATTTAGAAGATTCATCGCAACTACTCGACTCGTATATATGCGTTACTAATCACTCGTGTGTGAAAATATTATTTCGGATTAAGGATGTTGTTTCTAATATTTCTATGAAAGTTTTGTAGATTTTCATTTGTGAAAAATAATTATATTTTCTAAGGACACGTTTTCTAGTGAAGCAGCTGAGTGTGGGGAATTAATTTTTCAAGGTCTTTGCAATTCGATGAAAAATAATCTATTTAATTTGTGATTTATTTTCAAAGTTTACTTTTCATTTGCGTGAACATAAAGTCGCGGAAAACTAAACAAAACAAATTATACCTAATCTTTTCAATTCATTTGGCGGCGCGGCGCGGCGGTAAAAATAGTTTAACTTCCAATGTATCAGATTATAGGAATGAAAACTTCTTATTTAACTGATATTTTCAAAAAAGCCTATACACATTAGAATATAATAAAGTAAAGTTTTGTAGGTGGGTACACATTACATACATATACACTGCGAGTCACTAAAATGATGTCATCAGTTAAAATCTATAAAACTCGAGCTAAAACGTTTGAAAGCAAAAAACCAAAAAATAGAGGTTGAAGAAAAAATCACATAAAATCAGAATGATGATTTCTAGAAATGAATTTTATAGTTTCGAGAAGCAGATAAGACATTAAAACACTCTGGTTTCCAAAATTTTCGATTTAAGCTTTTTTCTTGGCTAGGAACAATATTTATTTTTTTGCATCAACTTTCGTTGGCCTTTGTTTTTTGCCTTTTTACTCTCATTGGTATTTTCATTTAAAACAACATCAACATACAGAGAATTCTATTATGAGTACTATATGGTACTATCTTGTTTCCAAAAACATTGACCACAGTCGGAGTTTCCGAACTTTTAACTATCGATATTTTGAAATTTTTCAGTGCGTTAAGGAAAACAATTCTAATAGTCTCAGAGAGGTGACTGAAAATTTGGGGATTGAAAGAATAATCAAAATGTGAATAAGTGGGTTAAAAGGTAGGTACAAGTGTCATGATATCAAATTCTAAAGTCTGACAGTTTGTTTTTCTCAGTCTGTGATAGATGTGCGGGGTTTAAAACTGCCATTTTTCCAATTATTGTGTTAGGTTTATACCCACCTACATTTACTTATTAAAAATAGGTATGATGCTGCGTCAGTTTTTCTAAGCTTAAAGAATTCAGTGTTGATGATCCGATCAATAGAACCCAAGAAATAAGCTTTTTAAAAAAACCTTATTTATCTTTGGAGATTTTTTACAAAACAAACAATTAAAAAAAAATATTTCCAAAACAGAGCCCATACGGTTTACGTAAAAAGATTATAACTTGGGTGCTATTGATCGGATCACCAAGATTGAGATCTTTAAGCTTAGGGAAAGTGACAGAGCATCAATTTTGTGTCTTTAAAATATATTTTTTTTTTCCGTGGGTAGATGTTAAAACCTTCAAAAGGTTCTATGAGGACCGAAAAACGCGTACTCATAGGCGTGTGAGATTCTTACTTCACTAAAACCACCTCCACCTCCCGATTGCAACTAAGTTGAAACTTATCTAGCAATTTATTTTTAACGAAGTTATACAACGTGTTGCAGGTAACTATCCGGCGATAGCTCCTGCGTATTCCGCGATTTTAAAAGCGGTTTTCCGTTTACCGCACCAAGTCAGAAGGTTTAGTCCTTCGCAAGCGGCGTACTAAATTTGTCTCGTCAAGAATTTCGATAATAGTTCTAAAGTCGTTTTCTATGGTTTAATACTTATATAGAATACGTGAATCGTTTGATAGTATAAATCTATCTATAATCTATCTATCTATAATCTATAATCTATAATCTATATCTATAATCTATATCTATAATCTATATCTATATCTATCTATAATCTATATCTATAACATTATATAAAGACGAAACGATTATTTAGTTTGTCACGCGAAATCTCAGAAACTATTTACCTGATTAACTTGAAATTTTTTCTACAATATTCTTTATCTTTAGAAGATTGTAATAAGATAGTTTTTGTTTATCTAATTCGTTTGTTTAATACTAAAATTAATTTTTTTAAATTGATAGTCAACTTTTTTCTTGATTTTGACTTACATATTCACTTATAAATACGAAACTAATTGATAATTGAAAAAAACAAAAATTATTTCATAAAGTACATTTTTGTATGCAAATTTTAAGCCCTAAATCTTTTCTTAATTATGCATACAACCTGAGAAATAAATATAAACAAATCTCTAAGTCACTTACTTTTTCTATTTTTTTAAATCCAGGAATTTAAATCAATAGCATTCATGAGGTCGCTGCTTTGTTTCATTTCATATCATTTCCACCCTCTTACAGTTTTTCCTCCCTTACGTTTTTTTATTTATGTTGTGCAGGTTTCTCTTTGTTTACTCTTTTTCCACAATGGAACATTTTGCAGTATAACGCTGCAGGCAGGGATGGCCGAACTAAAGCTTTTTGGAATAAACTACATTTTTTACATTTGCTACGGAGTTTAGATATGTAGTAAACTTTGAAGATTGAATTTGAGTTGAACTGTTTTTATTGAAATTTTATTATTTACCTAGCTTTACTATGTATGTAGCAAACGTAACATTTTGTAGTACATACATACAAATTAGCTACGCGTAGTTAATCATGTAGAAAATGAAGTGTAGTTAATTCGGCCAACCCTGGTTGCAGGTAGTCAGGCAAGAAGAAGATGTTTACTTGGGTGCGAAGTATTATATGTATATTTGTATATGCAATAAGAAAATCAACGGGAGATAAAGATTCTGTTTATGTGTCAAACATGAACCTACTTAACATACACATAGGTAAACCATTTTTTAAGAACTCACATTTATCAAATGTATAATGTATAAACTTTTTGTTAAAAAGATGAAATAGAAATTAGGTACGGGTAGCGGTAGCCCTATTTAGTACTATCGGTATATATGTAGGTATGTTAATATTAATTCTTAAATTTTTGCGAAGCAAGGCGAGCACGGGTCTACTAGTAATATATAATTTTGTAAGATTTTCCAATTATAATTTCCTACCAAAATAAATAATGAAGGAATTTAATATTTTTCGGTGAAATGTTAGCTTAATTTAAGTGCGAATTAAATTTTTTCACAAACGTTATGCGGGTACTTTGTTAAATTACAACGCGCCTTCGAAATTTTGTATTTTAAGCTGTCAAATAAAAATAAATAATAACTAAAAAAATTTTAAATTCTAAAAAAATTTTTTTTCAAAGTCGAAATAAATTTATTTTGGTTAAAAATACAATTTTGATTTTGAGTGAGATGCGCGGGGATAGATATTTCTTTTTTTAATAAATAAAAGAAAATATTGCATTATTTTTTTTCTCGCCGCGCCGCCATGTTTTCATAAGGGAAGAAGGTTTCTTAAATACAGCTGTTAAATCACTTTGAGCTATATTTTTGATTGTTATAGAGCTGCAATATTAATTACATGTTGATATCGAGCTCTTGCATCACTTAAAGATTTGCTTTCTGTACTTTTGGAGCTAATTTTAACAAGATGGAATTTTTCTGGATTTTATATTTTTTTAATGAAATAAAAAGGGTGTTTCAGAAATTGAAAGTTTCGGCAAGTGGATAATAAATAAAAAAGATTTATTTCTATGAACGAAGATTTTTATTTGAAGAATATTTTATTCCAAAAATATATTTTAGGTCCTCGGTATATTTTTGTATGTACGTAATAAAATTTTCAAAGCTTATTTTTAGAAACGAAATTGTAATCAAATAAAGTTTTTATAAATCACTCGCCATTTGAAAAAAAAACATTCCTTTTAACAACCAATATGACGAGAACGACACATCATGCAGAATGAAATTAATTAATTTATTTTAAACTGGTTTAATTTTTTCTTTTGAAATAATTATTTTCTTCGTATTCTAGTATGGAACACCCTATAACATGAGTGATATAGAATTTTTTTTAGAGAGGTTTTATATACAGCTGTTATAGAATTTTTTTAAAACTTGAAAATGCGCATGCGCTTCACGAAGTATTTGTGTGCAAATATTAGTAATTCGGCTCTACAGCCGCTTTTTGTACAGCTTTGTAAATGCTAAATTTTTACATTTCAGAAGATAATGCGTTAGTATTTTGGGAATGTGTTGCTAGCAGCTGTAAAACGTTTTTAAATTGTCTGATATTGACAGGTTTCTCGATGGTAGACGTGTAGTTTGTTATGGAGCATATTTTTAAACCTTGATGCGTTTTAAAGTTAATAGAGCTAAAAGTGTTCTCAAACTTCAATTAAAGAACATAATTTTTAAATAAAATGAAAGGAGCTGTGAAATAATCTTTTACAGAGCAATACCTTTCAATTTTGCTAGCTAAGAGCTGTAAAAGAACAGTTTTGCATCTAATAGCTCCAACGATGTTACTTGGGTACAATAGTGTCTCCTGTTTGAGGTATATCCTGTGTAAATAAAAGGTACAAAATTGGACCTAGAACACTACCTTGTGGTACCCCCCCCCCCCACTATTTCTTTGAAATCAGAATACTCATTTCCATGTCGCACACGAAAGATTCTATTCTCCAGATATTCTTTAAAAATCGTGTAAAGTCCATCCGGCAAAATTTGTCTTAATTTGAATTTGAGGCCTTCGTGCCAGACCTTGTCAAAGGCTTGCGACACGTCTATAAGAAGACTGCAGATCAAATTTTCTTTTTCTTCAAAAGCTTTCTCGATGACGTCAGTGATTCTATGCACTTGGTCAATTGTCGAGTGCTTAAACTTCTAAAACCAAACTGATGTTCAGGTATTAAGTGATTTTCTTCTATTTTATATTTTTAATATATGAATTTAAGTGATTATACTTCTCACACAATAATTGGAAAAATGAGAATTTTTTACCACCAGACTTTAGAATTTGGTATCAGGACACTTGGACCCTTTAACTCAATTGTTCACATTTTGGTTATACTTTCAATCCCCAAATTTTCTGTCACCTCTCTGAGACACCATTTCTTTTTGTTAAATTAAAAATGCTTTTGGTCCTCTGTACACCATCATCACAGGGCCTATGTAGGTGGTCGCTGCTCCAATCATGGATACTTCTTTTGAATTTATAGCTGATATTGCATTTCCCATTGTAATAAATGTCCGGCTTGGCTCTGGCTTTTTTTTAATGTAGTTCCGTATCATCTACAACAAAACAAATCCAAATTTGATGAGGTTTGTATTCATACGAATTCCTTTTAGAAAGTGTTTCCGACATGTTTAAACATGAATATCTTACAAAACTAAAATTGAGCAAAACACCACTTAATTCATTGTTTTTACATTAAAACTTGAAATTCTTATTGGCGAAGTCTTTAAATACTAAAGAAACACAACTTTCTACATTTTTTTTTTAATAAACTTACCTTACAAAAGAAAAAAATAAATTTTTTCAACCGGAGAGCGCTCGCCACCACGATAGATAATAACAAACTGAGGAGCTAGATAGGCACTTTTATTATAGTATTCAACTTTTGAGCAGTCACTTATTTATCGTTTTAAAACGAAAGTCCTCTGTGCCCCGGTGGTCCTTAGTGCCCCGTCCTCCCCTATATTTAATTTCCGTTAATCTATAATTAAAATAAAATGAATGAAATCTCCAAATGATCTCCTAAAATGTCTTGCAGCTTCTTAAATTAAGTATACCTACCTCTTAACAATTTTTGATTTAACTTTTACCTTACATATAGGTTCTCGTGATTTGAATTTATCTTGATTATAAACCAACAATTTGATTAAAATTTATATTCACATCTGTTTGAGATTTTCCAAAACCAAATTCCCTTCTGTCCCACATTTGCATACCTGTTTAGATAAAGTCAGCACCATTCACTTTTCCTCTTTTTTTTTTGCGACATTTCCTGCAAGACATTCACTTTATCAAACACTTTATATGCGATATGCGCTGCGCACTAGGTATATAAAAGACCAAACAAAGACGCGGTGCGCGGAGGCTGGCTTTCGGCCAGAAAAGTCATTTGCAAAATGTTATAATTTTCCTTAAAGTTTTATTTTCTCGCTATAGTCTCGAATAATTTATTTTTGTTGAGGAGCAAACTATAGGTATAGACGGATACATATGGATGCACCGAACGCTATTCCTGCAGAGATGTGGCAAAATATAATATGCAAATGGTGTATTTGCGTGTGATTTAGAAAGTTGCTTCTAATCTTCTCAGAAAATAAATGAAACATACAATTTGACTGGAGATTTTGTGGCCGCGTATAAACCTTATAGAGACCACCTTGATTGTCATCGTTTTGGCGAATTTGTCACAACATTAGCAAAATTGCACGGATAATGAAGTCCAAGCCAAATAGTTAGAGCATCATATAGCTAGAGGGAAAAATGATGCCACCCAAAATGCATATAAAAAAGATTAATTGAATAAGTTGTTGTTGGTTGCCTCTCTGTACTCTCTACTCTATTGCCCTGAAGTGTGCTGCTGTATAGTAAATAGATTGATGGCACAGAGTGTGAATGTGATAAATTTGTTTAATCCCACTTTGTATTATGGCACTTCTTGTTTTAAGGATAAATATCTTTTTAATTCATATTACTTCTGAATCAAAGTGTAAAATATTTATGTATTGGGAGGGGCAGGAGTACCTAGTTCTGATAGTGCCAACAATTCTGCATATAATTATGTACACAGACTATTGAATGAAGATTCAACAGTACGGACGTTGACAAAACCCAACAAAAAATTCTAAATTTGAGTTAAAAACGAAAATTATTGAAGTAAAAAGTCCGATAAAAAAAATAAACCTCAATAGCTGTTTGACTTCGAAACAGCACTCTTGTGTCATTTGGAGTTTTACTGGACCAAGGCGATGTCTTAAGGCTTTGACCAACAAAATTGGCTGCTTCTTTGGTTGCTGGTTTAATGATGCGACAAAAAGTAGAAGACTTACAAATTGAATATAGTTTAGGTAAGGTTTTTTGTGGTTGTCAAGCAGAACGCTGGACACACTTAGACCAGGGGTTTGGCCCATTGTGATTTGTGATACCACAGGAAGCTTTCTTCATACTCGTTTGACCATTAAGAGCTTCTTACAAAGCGCGCGAGACTATTTATGTGATGACTTGCCAGATCACTGGGATCATTTGTAGTAGAATTCTCCAAAGTGGAGCCTACGTCTTTGAGATAGAACACGACATTTACAGAAAAGTTGAGGAATCGGTTCTTTCTCTTCTTCGTCCATTAAACTCCTGCAGAAGTCGTTAGAAAATACTCCTAGCCTTGTTGCGTGCTTGCCTATTAGTGTCCAGTAATGAGACCTATGACGGAGCTAATGTGCAGTCTGCTTAGAGATATTCAGTTCCTAGAGCGCTTCAGATCCAGCATAGGCCAGATCTGTTTTGTGACCTGACATGTGGCAATGTTATTCCACCTAAGATTTGTTTTCTCTATTGCATCTTGCTTTAGCATAAGTTTACAAGTAGCGATGGGTATACCAATATTTGTCCGATTTGACAGTATGGGTAGTATAGTTTGGCGAGTTCGTCTGCTTTACAATTTCCTGGAATGTCCTTATGACCCGGCACCCAGCAAAGGTGAATGTTGAACTGCTGTGCCATCTCTATGAGAGATGATCAACAATTAAGGGCAGTTTTTGAATTTGTGGAGACAGAATCCAGAGATTAAATGGCTGTTTGGCTATCCGAGAAAATACGGATATCTGTGGTTGATATCACGTTTTCTTTGAGCAAGGACTTCTTTTATCGCCAAACGTTCTGCCTGGAACACGCTACATTGATTGGGAAGACGGACTTAGTATCAGCCTATCTGAGTATACACCTCCACCAACCCCGTCATCAGTTTTAGAACCGTCAGTATAGAAGTGGAAAATTGAATATATGATGTTCAAAAAAGCCGTTAAACTTTTCAATCCAGTTTGACCTAATCAATCTTTGGAAGTTTTAAGCATCACAATACCTTCTAGATCTATTTGGAAGAACTTGCAAGAAATATATGGGATTTTTTCTTGTAAAACTTAAAGTAATTAAACATCTGATGCTTGTTTAATGCACCTATTTCTTCAATTACCAATTTTATATGAAGGTATAATATATCTTTGTCTCAGGTGGTTACAGCATCAAAGTATTCCCAACACACTACTTAACAAAAAACAAAAAGAAATACTTTTTTTTTGTTGTTCTATTCACAAATAAATAATGACAATACCTTGAAATGGCACTTGAGCTAAGATTTATGCCTTCGGGAATGAGTAGGTTGGGCGCCATTCTCTATATATACCTATGTCTACCTTCTCCAACCCTCTTCTTTCGATTCGATATATAGACCCATCACTATCAATACCTATTGCCTATTTGGTAATTCTTCTCTCATCTGTATCTATATAACATCTATCTATCGATGAAAGATTGCTTTTTCTTCTAATATAGGTACGAGTATAAAGAAAGGAAAAAACCTCAAAACAAAATTCCCCCCGGTCGGTTGGTTGCCTGATATAACATTTTGTTCATTCAGTCTACAAAAGTCGAGAAGGAAGATTGATTGCCTTGTAATAGGCTTGTACGTTGTGAATTATGTATCACAATCATTGCTTTATGTATACCTTAATATATTTGTATTGAGAGACAGAAGGAGTAGAAGAGGTCAATGTTAAAATGTTCACCTAATAGGTAAAGCTTAATAGGACTTATATGAGGCTATTTTCAAGTGATTTGTTGTCAATCGTACTCCAGGGATTTATTTTAACAATACAATTTCGAGTGTTTGTCGATATTCTTTGCCTTAAGTCTACAATACTAATTTTATTTGATTTAAACGCATGTATTGAGCCAAAACAGTTGCTTTTTAATTAATCGATTACTTCGAATATTTTCAATTATAATATTAATTAAAAGACTTTATTAATGATTTGCAAAGAGAATTTTTAATCTTTATGCTTATATCATGTATTTTTCAAAAAAAATTTGATTTAACGAATTTGAAATTGATTTGCAAAAATCTTGATCTTGTAAAGATTTATCAGTATTGATTTCTGTCCTACAAGGTAAAGCAAAGACCTCGTCTTCTAGGTTTGGGGATTGGTTATATCAGAGACTTCCCTACGCCCTAAAACTTAAAAGAGGACAAAAAGACCCAAAACGTCAAAAGAAATAACGACATTATGTAACATGAAAAAAGATAAACGTAAAAACAAAATTTTTTTGTATAAACAAATTTTTATTTTTATTTTATTTTGATTAACTTTAATAATTACAACATTATTTTATTAGATAATTAATTTTAAGTTTTCGCGACGCGTTTCGGATTAAAAATCCATCATCGGGCGTAGGTGTAGTTGACGTTTTGATGTTTTGTTCGAATGCCAATTCTAATGTAGGTGTCATATTGTGTAATATGTGTCTATCTCCTTTTATCTCCTTTTTTATTTTCGTATTTGATTGCTGTGTCATATAGTGCGTTTTGTTTTATTGTTAATTTGTCGTTGAGTATTTTGTCTTGGTTTGTCTTATTAGCTTTGTAAATCTCGTATTCTTCTAAAGCGTCCATTGTTGTCCCTTTTTTACAAAAGTGTAATGCTTTTACATTTGTATCAAAACTTGTGTAATTGTGGTTGTTGTCTATTAGATGTTGTGCGAAGTTTGATTTTGTGTTTGGTTTCGGTTTGTAACAAACCTAATAAAATAAATAATAAATAATAAAATAAATAATAAATAATAAAATAAATAATAAATAATAAAATAAATAATAAATAATAAATCTAATAAAATAATGTTGTAATTATTAAAGTTAATCAAAATAAAATTAAAATAAAAATTTGTTTATACAAAAAAATTTTGTTTTTACGTTTATCTTTTTTCATAAACCATACAACATGGAGACAACACCACAAAATTTATTATGTAACAACCAATCTCGAAAAAATATTTAATCATTTTTCATATTATATTTACTTTTCAACTGATTTTATGAGGGAAACTAATTGAATCGTTTAAACTTAACTGTGGGGTTGTACAAAGAAAATAAATGCTGAAACCATCCAAAAATTCTAAAAAAGGTACTTCGTGGAATAATAAATGCCCTTTGGTATATAAGAAATAGCGACTTGCATCGTGATCTAAAAATAGAAATGGTTACAGCAGTGGTTAGAAAACACGTTGTATTACATAATCAGCGACTGCATAGTCATTCTAACTCCGAGATGGAGAATGTATGTAAGTGACAATGTTGGAAGACTAAGAAGAACCAAGCCTCATGAGCTGATGGTCTAAATGCGATGGGAAAGTATTAAAACTTTAAACTTCCCCCAATGCGATTTTGTATTTAAGAAATAAAAATATTTTGTCGATCTTTCATAGATTGGTCCTGATATCCCGGTGGTTTAAGTGCGGTACAAGTCCCACACTACTTGGTACCGAATATAACCAAGTGTCTTTTGAAGATTTCCACCTGTAGAAAAAAAAAAATTCATATTATATGTGTTGCTGAAAGCATGAGACTGTCCTGGAACCATCACGTCAACGTAAAGGCAGATACTGTCTGAATCTAGGATGATTACAACAAAAAATTTGTGAGTGCATCAGTTAAGAATTAAGATGTGTGGAAATCAAAATTATATCGACTACCAAGTGACGGATTTTTGTAATTAGTTTTTCACTTATTAAGATCCTTGGACCTTACATTCGTGTGGTTCCACTTGTTCTACGCGTCATCATGTACGATTTCTGGAGATGTATGTCAACTCTCTCCAACTCTTCCCCTGTTTCGATGAATCCTCTTCAACCGTTCTTCGCCAAGTACTTCTAGTCTGGCCCACTCGTCTGCCTGCCTGCGTGAGCTGATTCTATTGTAACGCTTGACTCCCAGTGCACCCATCATTGCCAATCCTATGGCACTTGCGTCTTCGTGTAATAGTGTCTATGGGTTCCTGACCTGTTCTCGCATAAAGTTTATCATTAGAAATACGGTTGGGCCAGAAAATCCTCAAGATGTTTCGAATACATCTATTACCGAACGTTTGCAGTTTTATTGTGACAACGGATGTGACTTTCCAAGTGTTGCATCCATAAGGCAGGACGGATTCAACATTGGAGCGAAACAGTCGTAGCTTGGTCTTTAAGCTAATAGAGTTGTTTCTCCATATTTTGGATAGCATTTAGAACACAGCCTTTGCTTTTCCGATTCGGCTGATTAATTCCTGTTCATTTCTGCCAACATTAGAAACAGTAGGTACTCCCAAGTCTCAAGATTTTGAAAATTCTCTACCATCTCTACTCGTTGTTCTGAAATACCTTCTTCATAGTACCGATGTTTTAATCTATTGATTAAATCCAACTTGCAATGGAATTTTACAAATAATAGTTTGACAGATACGGAACCAACTTCCACCTCTAATCTACCTCCATCTATCGGTCCTGTATATAAACATAGACAGAAGAATGTCACAGATAATCCACAAATAAGAACAATAAGGGAAAAGTATCGAGCCAGGAGAAAAAAAGAGAAGAAAATCCTTAGTAGAATGATAAGGGCGTCTTTTAGCGATGAAAATAATGCTGCAAATTTTTTTATAAAAATACTAACTGGCTGTTGGTTTTAAGACCGGACAATAGCTGCTTTTCGAAGCAGCGAAGGTAACCTAGTCACCCAGGCACAAGGAATAGTAAAATATGTATTTATGGTTGCAATTCCAACAGTTTCTAAATATTGGCATCATGCAGAGTCGGTGAAATAGAGCCAGAAGAAAACCTACTCTCAGCCAATGAAGACGTGCTTCTACCAAACATTTAAAAAGAAGAATGGATGGATTACTAGCAGAACTCTTCAATCACGTTGGTATAGGGTGTATGCAACAGGAAGGAAACATGCGTGATCATCAGACTACCCTATCAATTATATGCCTTGGAGGAACTATTTGGGGATATATCTGCTAAACTTCGCCTATAAGATCCTGTCCATAGCACTCTTTGAGAGTGCTTAGTCGTTCTGAAACACTTTAATCGGAAAGTACCATGTGACTTCCAGGTTAGCCCATGGACTATCATAGACCAAATTACCAATGAAAATCCTATGTTAGATCACTCCTGTATTAGAAACTAACCATCCAGATCAGAGTATGGAGGGTATGGTTTAAAATTATAATTAAACTATAGAAGGAATATTCAATCAGAAAAGTTTCAATCGAAAGACTTGGGTTCAATTTTCAGCCTCAATGCCACTCTCGGGTTACTACCTCTTCCGATGAATTGACAAATCTTCTAAGAACCATGAAAAAGGAGCCGTTCGGATTCGGCAGATAATTGAAGGTCCCTTCCATTCCTGCCAATAACACGTACACAGAAATTATTGAGAGTTGTATAAGTCACTGGGCTCTGGTTTCACATGAGTTTTTGTGCTACCCGAT
The DNA here is from genome assembly GCA_929447395.1 of Epistrophe grossulariae. Lineage (NCBI taxonomy): Eukaryota > Metazoa > Arthropoda > Insecta > Diptera > Syrphidae > Epistrophe > Epistrophe grossulariae. Next base: position 142,895,779 of record OV839567.1, on the reverse strand, counting down.
ATACTTTTATTTTTACTGACAATTAAGTTAAAATCAATCAAAATTGATAAATGCTAATGAGTCCTTCCCACTTAAAACTTCATAATATCTAGCACTATATTTATTCCCATCCATTCAAGGAAGAAAAAAACCATTTACAGATATTACCGTTATACCGTAACATAAAATATTATTATTGCAATGAATTTGTCACACTAACATAATTTCCCATGAATTTTCCCACGGCACACGTTAATGCGCTGAAATCACATCAAAATAAAATCAAATGAATTATCACATCTTTAACGCCTCTGAGGAACGAATCATTTATATAAAATCCAATTGTTATGAAAGCCCATTATATTAATATGATGATGAATAATAAACAACTACCATAAATTAAAACTGCAACATAGGCCGCGCGTATATGTACCTCTATATGTATAAGGAGAATACATAGAGGACAATAGTTCACCAATCAACACTTAAAAGGATAATATTTCACCCATCAATCGTCGAAGTGGACAAATTCAAGCTGGTTCTCTAGTATATGAATGCACCCTTAAGATCTGCGATGTAGCTCTTTAACTATGGCAATGGCAGTATGCAGAAATTAAACTATACCCCTATATAATTTATCTTAGTTCATTTGAGACTATTGCATGGTAGTTCTGGCACGTGACCACTCACTTTTGCTTGTGTACCAGTTTGAATGACAATAATTTCAAATTTGTACGGAATTTCAAGCGGAACCAGCTCAGCAGCATTCAATACCATAGGATCTTACAAAAAGATCTTTTCGCCTGAGTAGATTCTTTTGTTTTGATGAGAGTTTTGGTGATGAGAGTGATGGTTTTTTTTATGAAACTCACAACTTACGTTGAAATTGCTAAAATTGTTAAATTGCGTACATCAAGGAATTCGTATGGTGTGTACCTTCCTATCTGCTTTTTTTTTCAGAGAAACATGAGTGATTTGCTTAAAATTATCAACATCCGAACTATCGCTGAAAGTTGAAAAGTGTGTGTAGTGTGTATTCTTGCGGAAGTTGGAACATTTAAATAAATTCTTAAGCACTTCTGTTTGGCTCATTGGATGAGAATATAATCATATCAGGGGTAATTTTTGTTTTATACGGATTTGACATTAAAAAGAAAATAATTATGTAGGAAGGCATTATTGCAGATATATGTACATATATACATAATATAGAATTGAGAAATTGCAGAACATGCAAACATACAAAAAGAGACGACTGATTTTCTGAGCTGGTTTATGTCTGTTCCTTCACAAATATCTCAGATTTTAGAAATCGAAACTGGCTGCAATTTTTGAATTTCTCAGCTTCGATGTTCGTCAATCCGATTTACCAATTTGTAGTTGAAGGTATTCAATTATCAATTTTAAATTATTGACAACCAACAATTTGCAAAGTATAGTTAAGAAGAAATTTTACCCCATCAGTAAAGAAGGCTTTTGTAAAAATTTCCTAAAATGGTCAAAGATTTAATGGAGTCTTTGTTTAAAGTTTCATGGCAGCACATTACTTACTGTTTGTTTATGGCAGATTTTTTCCAATGTGAAGGTACCTTTATTCCTATAGCTGAGCTTCTTGAAGGCAAGGCAGGAGATGGAAAAATTCCAATTGTTACTTCCACATGCTAGTTTTTGGCTGAAAATAATGTGTGTAACCAGGGGCGGACTGGGAAGTCAAAGAGCCTTCCGGGACTTTAACAAAAAGGCCACAAAACAGTAAAATGAGTATAGGAGTATATGACGAAAAAGACGAAACAAAAATTGTATCGTTGTGTAATTGAAACCAAAAATAGTCTGCTCTGAAATTTTTATAATGTGTTCAACTTAACAAAAAAATATGACTAGATTTTTGAAAAAATTTTGCAGGTTCTGTTTACTGTTGTAATGTAAATTTTCTAACTGATGTTTTCTACTTCTACTGAGACTTCGAAAATACTCACATATGTACTTTTATATATTCTGTTTCTGGGGCCCTGAAATTTTGAGTTAAACCTTTCCTTTCCTTTAAATGAACTGAACTGTACTTTAAAAACTTATAGAATATAAGATTTACTAAGAGTAATTTGAGGTCCTCATTATTTTACCAATAGGACAAGAATATAACTCAATAATAATAATAAGAGTAGGGCCCTATAAGCTTAAGTATGGTTTTCATTAAAATAATCTTGAGATGCAACAGCTTTATGCTCATTGTGGGGGCCCCTAACACGAGATGTGTGGCCTTCTGAAATTCCTTTGGGCCAATAAAGCTGTATATTAACTGTAAGGCCCTAAGAAATCCAATTTTATAAGAAAGTTTTCTTTTAAAAGTACAGAAAGTACTGCAGATACTTTTACACTTTTTATTTTCCCAGGGGCCCACCGGGCAAAGTCCCGGTTTCCCAATCCGCCCCTGTGTGGAACTGTGGATCATCTGTACAGCATCTTATAATTCTAGCTAGCTGTCTCTAGTTTTTCAAGCCAAGTAAGTTGAGATTTCCATTCCACAAAATTAACTCTGGCTCTCAACAATTTTTTTATAAAAACATTGTGGAGTGATGGAAAGTAAATAAATTTTGAGTTTCTTGCCATCCAGTGTATTGGAAGTTTTACTATAGTAAAAAAAATATTAATGTTATAGGCTACAACCAATTATCGAAAAGGCACAACGTTTAGCTAGTGGACTGTTTAAACTAAACAAATCCCCGAAATTTTTTTTGATGCTTGGTGGTCGTGGCCGGCAGCAATAATATTCCTTCATTCATTCAGTAATTTGACAATGATATTTGTTTTGGGGTAAAAAACTATTTTTTACAAAAATAAAGCCTTAAACAGAAAATAAGACTTGTTGAAGTTTTCGTGCCATATGAATAAAATAAAAATTCATGTATGTATTTAAAAAAAATATGTTTGTATGTACTTCAATTGTGGGGTGAAAAATAAAAAAAAAATAATTTGCTCTATTCGTGTATTGACAAAAAATAAGATTTTCTGCCAGTTATTTAGAATTTATCTCTGCCCCGAGAATTTTACGAAACTGTGGATGATATGAGAACCTCGTAAATAACGCCAATAATTTAAAAAACGCTATGGACTTCGAACTTTTATTAGTTTACAGGTTATCAGTCTGGTGTACCAACTTTCATTGCCTTTGAATGGCGAATTTTAAAATTTAATTTAGGTTTTGTACAAACTATTAATCTCACCAAAGATTTAAGCGATGAACTTATGAAGCTTCAAAAAATTTCCGAAATAGTTGAGACAGAAAAGGGTTTTGGGAAGACAGAATAATCTTTCAGAAGATTATACTTTCCTGCCATGCCACGCGTATTCAAGTCATTTCTGTACTTCTAAAACATTAATCTTGGAGAGAGATTAAAAAAAGGATTTTTAGTTTTCTTTAAGAATTCATTCGACATTGACAAAGTAGATGATAAATTTATTAAAACTTTCTAGTTTTATTAAAAATTTCTTGCTGTTCTCGTTGAGTTGAAAACGTGGAAGAGTTATTTGATCCGTATAGGCGATATTTATACTAAAAATTCAATTGAAGCGCTGGATACAAATTTACCAAACATCAATATATTGCTTAGGATATAAGCTACACTCCCGGTATCAACGTATACTGCCAAACAAACAGAAGCGGATTAAAACAATGTACGGCAAAGGAAATTACTTTCTGATCATCTGACTTTCAGAATGATTTCAGATGATGCCAGAATTTGGAATCAGGTTTTCCCATAGTGATTCCCGAAAATTCCCTTTTTTCCCACGCTTTTGTTAAAAATATCCCACGTTTTACCCACAACTAAATAAATAAAAACAAAATTACATTTCATTGTAATTCAGTTTCGTATCATGTATTTTATTGGGAAAAATATGAACCCATACATTTTAATTACGAAGTAAAGTTTAGAAACAAATATGCATTCCGCATTGGTACAAAATATAAATTTTGAAAATTTACATTGACTGCACTAACTGCAACAAAAAAAGGCAAAAACACAGAAATTAATACAAGCAAGAAAAAAAACAAACCCAATGAAACTCAAAGGACATTTATTATCGAAGAATTGTGACTTCACTTCGCCATAACGATGATTTTGTGGGTGAGGAGCTCTGTTCCCTTCATCATCGTCATGGCGTAATGAAAAGTCACAATCTAAATAGGGTCTTTGATCATAGTTCAATATACAATTAGTTTTTTAATAAAATGAACAATTTAAGAAAAAATTTAAACATAACGTAAAACCCCTTATTTTAGTTCTATTCGGTGTGAAAAATCCCTTTTTCCCTTTCAGACTATTTTAAACGTGAAATTCTCACAAAAAGGGATAAATCCCACGATCTGGCATCGCTGGTGTGGAATAGAAAACTCAAGTTTGTCTCTTTTATCGGTTATTTCACGACCGTTTGAATGGTTTAGCTGCTCTGGACTGCTCTAGCAATTCATCGTGACACTTGAAGCACAACACACGAAGTCATAAATGAATAATCCGAAGAACCGAAAACTCGATTTTTCTTTTATAATTGTGACGACAATTTGTACACTAACGTATGGAATAGAGCCCCCTAATGCACGCGGTACACGTGTATCCGTGTTATACGTGTATTTAAATTATTCGTGATATGAAGACGTGTGTTGACATTTACACATGTTTTTGATGTTATACGTGTATTGAAGCAATACATACGTGTAATTACTTCTAAATCGTACTTATGCTGTTTTGTGGTTTAAAAGGTGTTAAAAAATAGATACAATGCCGAAAGTAATTTTTTGGGAATTTTTTTTTGTGTGTTTTAGCTGTACCAAAAAACCGTTTTTTTACACTGTAAAAATATCTTAAAATCGCTTCACAATGGTAATTTAAAAAAATGTTACGCTTTTATGACTACACGAGTATTTTTATTTACACGTGTATTTAGAACATGGACGTGTAACTGCACAGGTGTTGATTTTGTTTACTACTCGTTACACGAATACACGTGTAATTAGATACGAGATAGATTTAACCTATTATATAGCTTAAGTTTTCATATAATACTTATATACTTTTCCTTATAAATAAACATTGTTTAAATTTATTTTAAAAATAAAAGTTTTCATTTAATTTTATTTAACCATACAAAATGCTATTACTTTTAAATAAAAAGATATAAATAAAATTAAATAAAAATTTGAAAGAAATATCAGCAAATTACTGACCTACATACATCTAATATGGCAGATTGCTTAAGCTAAAAAGACAACTGCTTATGAAATTTAATTTTACATCTCATTTGGCCTTAAATATCTCGGTCATTATTTTCAAATATTTTTTTTTTATTTTCTTGAAGTGAAATCCACGCACGAAATCTTGACTCAAACTCTTGGTTTTTTGTTTGTTGTTGTTTTATTTTTGCTCGTAAAATTTTAGCTAATTAATGTTTTGGTTTTTAGCGTATGTCTGCAACAATGTTGCAATCGTAAAAGTGTTTTAAACCACGTCTATAGACGTGATGCTTTCGGTGCAAGGATCATAAAACCGTTTATATAGCTTTCAATTTTGAAGAGACGCTATTTAGGCTATATAGTGTGTATAATATTTAAAAGTAAGGAGATGACACTCAAATTTTTAAGAACTTATAATTATGATCGAAGAACAGCTGAAAAAAATATTATAATCAAAGACATTGATCTTTTTTCTATGTATATATGTATAGATAAATATTTAAAAATATTTATTGCAGTTCGTTGTTGGAAGTTATTTTATTTTTTTAGATTTGACAAATACAGAGCAGATTTCGTCTAGGTATATAAATATCTCTAATTAAAATAACTCAAATGGAAATTTTCAACCAGAGCATCCTTTTTCATCTCTAAAACTCTGCAAAATGTTCTTCAAACTTATTTAGATTGGAATGAACCATTGGAACATTTGGATATTTGTCAAAATTGCTAGTGTCTTCAAGATCCGTAATTGTTGGAACATAAGGGGCTTCAACTTCTTGATTATACAAAGCACACCAATCGATGGATTTAAACCAATTATGATTCTTAATATCCTTATTTCCATTCATCATGTTACCAAATCTACAATATTCAGTTAGTAATGAGAAAAATAACAATTTGTGTCAAAACAAACCTTTTTGAAAGATCAACTTGTAACAAATTATCCACCAAATCCCTTAGATCTTTACTAAAATAAGATGGCATCTTATAATCGCAATCACAGATTCTGGCGTACATTTTCATGGGATCTTTGTTATAATGTGAAAATGGTGATTTTCCACTGACGAATTCATAGATGAGAATACCAAAGGCCCACCAATCTACACTACATCCATAAGGTTTAGCCTGAATAATTTCTGGAGCTAGATACTCAGGTGTGCCGCAGAGAGTCATGGTTCTCTCTAAAACTCGCTATTATTTCGATGTGATTACAAAATAAGTCACTTTATAAAGTTTTGACAAAATTTACCTTGGCAAATCCAAAGTCAGTTATTCGTATATATCCCTTTTGGTCTATGAGAATGTTTTCAGGCTTTAGGTCTCTGTAAAGCAAATTTAATTTATGTAAATATTCAAAACCAAGGAATACTTGAGCACTGTAGAACTTTGCTTGTTTTTCGTTGAATTTCTTAAGCCTGTCAACAAGAAGTTAATCAAAATCAAGTTTTTTTGTTTTTTATTTCACAAATATGTTATTACTTTCGATGAAATGAAAAGAGTTCACCTCCATTTATAAAAGGCATTGCTAAATAAATGTAGTCATTATCCTTTCGAGCGAATTCCAAAGTCATCAAGACAGGAAACTTAATGGACTGTAAGACACGTTTCTCTTGATGAACATGTTTAACTTGCTTATGTTTGACAATGTATTCTTTGAGCATTACTTTTACAGCACAATACCTATTTGTAGAAGGTTCTTTACAGAGTTTCTGCAGTTGAGGAAAATAGCTTTTAACCGTTTTGAGTCCAATTTTCGAAAAAAAAACTTACCACTCGTCCAAAAGAACCAACTCCCAAAACAGCTAACTGCTCGTAATCATCCAATCCCCCCATTATCGATGGTGGATTGTTTTCCCATTTGGTTAAAAATTCTTTTTTCATATAATCTAGGTAATCATCGTAACTTTTATCCTTTTCACATACATATGATGGATATGTTTCTGTTAACATTTTTTTGAGAGCAAATATATAAAGATTCTGATGTTTTAAAAAATGAGTTAAATTCATAAAATTGTCAAACATTTTGATATAAACAGAAATTGCTTACAGTGAATTTTAATAAAATATGATATATGTATAGATGTGTTCCTTTACTTTGAAATTTTGTGCATTTGTGTGAATTTCTACGCATTTTTTTTTTTTTTTATTTTTAGCCTAGTTCCTTTACTTTGAAACTCTTTGATTTTCTGTACAAAACTGCGAATTTCTACACCAAAGTCTGTCAAAGTTCATATAAAAAAAATAAAATGACGTAGAAATTCACACAAATGCACAGAGTTTCAAAGTAAAAGAACACACCTTTTATGAACTTTGACAAACTTTTGTGTAGAAATTCACATAAATACACAGATTTTCAAAATAAAGGAACATAATGTACATACTTTTTTTTGTTCTGTTCGCTTACTATCCAAAAGTACGAATTTCTACAAAGTTCAAAAACAAACAAAATAGCTATCGTAGAAATTCACAATCCTTATACTTTTCCACTCTGGACTTCATCACTGAATGTAACTACTTTTGACCTTAAACTTTATTTGTTGAATTCTTAAATAATACCTATACTCAGCCAAACTCATCGTAATTTCTAGGATGATTTGGAAGAACAGTGAAATAAGCTTCCAGCAGCTGATCTTATCTTGATAGTTATAATACTCTTGGTCACTCTAGTTTGCTTTGTTTGGTGCATGTTTCAATACCGTCTTAGGGCTTTACGACAATTTTCAAAAAAAAGTAAATTTAAAAATATTGAAATTGATACACTTTGAAAAGCGGTATTTAAAATTTTGTTACTTTTTGAAATAGTAGACCATAATTAGAACAAAAAAATAGTTCTTCATTGTTAAAGTCAATAACTGAAAAAGCACGAAATTTTCGCGGTTTTTGTTGGATTTTTGCCAATGTTGCGTTCAGCACTCGAATTCGAAAACTTCGGTTATTCATAAGGCCAGTTGTTGTTTACTCTGCCAGTTCTGACACAAAATCTGATTTAAATACTCCTATACTGGACTGCTTATTCATCACGATCTAAAAAGCGTTATTCCTAATCGTTCCTTTCAAAACTCATTATTCGAAAAATTTCAAAAGACTAATTGTACTTTAAGATGCAATAACAAGTTTTGGAATAAAAATTAACAAATGGTGTGTACTATAATACTTAATATGTATACATATTTAAAAAAAAGTTTCTTCTTTCAACTTTTGTATTAGAATATCTCAAAAACCTAAGTCATTTAGAAAATTTTGAGGTCAGACTCAAATTCAGAACATTCAGCCTGATTCTTTTCGTAGCTTTAAAAAAAAAACACGAGGACGCAGAAGAACCACTGGGCAACCGGGACTTTGCCCGGTGGGCCCATGGGAAAATAAAAAGTGTATGAAAGTCTCTACAATACTTTCTGTTCGTTTAACAGAAAACTTTCTTAAAATATTGTATTTCTAAGGGCCTTACAGTAATTATATAGCTTTTATGGAACCAAAGGAAATTAAGAAGCCCACACATCTAATGTTAGGGGCCCTTACAATGAGCATAAAGCTGTTACATTACATCCCACGATTATTTTCGTATTTAGTTTTCGTTAAAACTATACTTAAGCTTATGGGGCCCATGCACTATTATTATTGTTATTATATTATACCATCAAAATTTATAAATATTTTGTAATAAACATGAATGAATTAAATACTACTCTCTTCTAACACAAAAATTATTTCATTTCATTTCCAAATTATGCTAAGGGCCGCATTCTAAAAACGAAATTTTATTTAAGAACATCACTATATACATTTTTAATTAATATCAAAATAATATTAAAAAATGTGAAAATATTGCCAAAATCTGAATTAGACTAGTTTTAGACGTAATAGTTTCTAGTTCCGCTTTGTGGACTTAGATCCGATACTATAGTGATGTGAAAAAATCCTCAGGTACTAACTTTTTGTTTAGACTGAGTATATCTGAGGTTACCTGGTCTAGATGGACTCGGTACTAGGTTGGCTTACTTATTTCTGTGGAGAAATTGGGCGTAAAAGTCTTCGGAAAAATGTCATCTAGTTCTGGCAATAGAAAAACGGCTTCGGTTTGATAGAAGAAAATCATGTTTTGACTTCTACTTATAACCATGCTAGGTCTTTCAGAAATTTGGACGAATAGATTTTTCAAAAATATTTCTGTTGACTTTGAATTTAATTATTTCGTAAAATTTTTTGTTTATCTCAAATTTTCATAAGTCTGTAAAACTCTCCCAATTCGCCTCTTTGTACAGATTCCAACCGTTGTTCTCCCTGTTTCCCTAGGATTATAAGATTTTTACTGATTTGTTCCTCATACACTTCTATTCTAATTTGTGTCAAATCTATACTCCTATAGCTCATTAAAAAAAAGCTTGGCAATATAATCGAATTACGATTCATTAAGAATAAGTTATGAAAGAATTTGTAAGATTGTTAATCCCTCTTTTGATAAATTAACATTGATCTATAAAACTGATGGTAAATGTTTCAAAATAGCTTTTTAGCTGATGGTAAATGTTTAGATTTCTTTCCTTCTTAATCCGAGAAAGTAGATTTCTGTGGTATTACCCTATACTACGACGATCATACCTACAGCATCCAGAAAAAGGCATCACAAGAGTTAATTTCATTAAATCATATTATAAATATTTTAAGTCGGTATGAAAAGGGAGTTAATTTCCTACATCAAATATAAAATACCTTCATTCGAAAAGTGAAACAGTTCCCCACAAAAAAGTAAAGTTACATATTTTATACAGTAGTGGAAGATAAATGTTGATAATTTGGTCAAAAATAAAGGCGTCGTAAGTTAATGATAAAGGCCCTCATAAACTGGCGCGAAATATTTGGAGCAAATACCGAAGAATGTTCAAAAACTCGCATCACACCAGTGTGAGTACCTATACTCTCATTTAGAACCATTTAAATTAATTACAGACAAATGCAATACCTAATTGTACCTATGATAGAAAATTAAGAAAAAAAACTGTATAACAGCCCTTACAAGGTAACGAATTTATGAAACAATAAATAAAATAATAATAATTTCGCTTTATTTATTGGACAGGACGAAACAAGGTAATGATCAACTCTGAAGTCAGAGAAGGGCTGTACTATACAAAAGACGGGATCAAAACATTATCATAGAAAAATGGATCAAGTAAAGTTTGTTCCAATGTTGGTTCCTACAAATCTTCTTCTTATTGAACTTATTGAAATATGTAACTTAATTACTGGTGCTCGATAGTTAGGTAACTGGCACAGGCCCAAAAATTTCTTTGAATTTCTTTTATAATATTTTATAAAAGATGAAACATCTAATATTGAAAATAAATATAAGAAAGAAAGATTTTTCGATAAAAATATCTTCCAGAGATTAAGACAATAAACTCATATTATAGACAAGATAACTAACTTTCTCAACGCAAATACCTCCGTATACGTATGTTGTTTATATTTAGCAACAAGGAGCTAAGTAAACTTATTTTCTGTTATTAGTTATATTTGCGTCTATATCAAGTGTAATTTACAAATTCTGTTTGACCATTTGTTAGACTCACTCCTCACCCATATTATTCCACTTCATCTTGATTTTTCATCACATAAGAAATTATGTAGGTATAGGTATTCCTGCCTGCGTTGTCGTCGTCGTTGTCGGTCGTATTTATCAGAATACACAATACACTATCATCTATCTACGTGTCCAAAGTCCGTATCTATTACCTCCGGTTCGTGCACGTCCGCCAGTCTGGAGCCACTTGACACTCCATTAGTGTATAGTGTATATATAGTAGTTGGGGAGGCTCACGCAGGAATGAACACACCATCATGCCAGCAGTATAGTGTGTATAGTCTGCTTGCTTCTGATGACGCCCCGCCACTATACCCCAACCCCAAAATTATTCTCCCCATTCAACCTGATTTCTGTTTTTTTTTTTTTTTTGTTGCTTTCACCCTTGAATCACCTTTTGTATCTGAATCTGAACCATAACCAAAGATTGTGTACTTCAGAGATATTGCTTTGTGATGGGAATGATATTCCACCCAAGTTTATGTTTCGTGAGTATCATATTCCTTTAGTCTTAAGCACACATAACAATAATGGCCGTGATTTCTGTTATAACATAACAGAAAAAGTGCTTGTTTCGGTTCTGCGTCTATAATATCTGAATAAGGGATAAGAAAAAAGAAATCAGACGTTCAGACATTCAGATATTCAGAGGTGATTTGGATTTTTGGGGAGTTCAATCAAGGTTGACTGTTTCAAGTGGCTGATTGTTGATTTTGGATTATTTATGAATATTTTTCTTGCCTGGGAAAATGTTTAAATTGTTTATTAATAATTTGGTTATGAAGACAGACATAACGATGATGAATGATTCACGTAGGTATACAAGAATAATATTAAATGACAGCTGTTTGTGGAAGAAAGTATCAAATTTTCAGGTCTTCGTTGTTTTTTGTGTGCTTTTTCTAGATTTTGTGGCATCTGGTTATCCCCGATAACATTATGCTTGAAAATTTGACCGACCTTCAGTTCTAGAAACCTGCAGGCTGTTTACCATATTCGTCAGCTTTTCAACATCTCTTCATACTTAGATTCAATTTCGATGAAATGAATTTTAGTTTAGTTTTTTTATTTCATCAAACAGAGTTTACGAATAGTAAATAAATATAAATATTATGGACTTTTTTCGCAATGTCTAAGTAAAGTTCTGAGTGACACATAAATATCGGAACAGGGTCATAAGTCAACAAACCAAATAAAATTACATTTGCATTTATAACCAAAAGACATAGGACAAAAGACAATTTGTTAGTTTTTCTCTATGTGAATTTATGTACCTGTCTCAATATTTAATGTGTCGAGTAACTAATCAGAATTTACTCAGACATTGTGAAACAGACCCTAAATATATTTAATAGCAAATTTTAAATAAATAAATAATATTAAGCTTATAGGTTAAAACATGGTACATATAATATAGCAATAAAATAAAAATGACATTTTCTTTAAACGATTCTCTTGAACAGATTTTGGAAATATCTATATACAGTGTAAAATTATAGGTTTCTTTTATGCAACGGAATGTAGGTTCGTTTCTTCCATAGTTGCTTATACAGAAGTCATCAAAAAGGTAAAAACCCGTTCGTAGACTTCTGCAGAGGAAAAGAAAAGAACATTTTTTATTATATCATACTGGGGCCGAATTACGTCATCAGTGACTGAACGACAAGTGAGGGAAATTTCATACAAAATATCGATGATATTCGATATTTCCCCTGCTAATTTTTCCAGATTTATTTGCAATAAAAAACAGTCATAAGAGTCTTTTTATAAACGTATCAATTTGCGCTTTTCAGGGCGACCATAATTTTTTCCTTTATAGGAAATTAAGGAATGTTTGTCGGGCAGCTGTTAGAAGATATTTTGAAAGCCCGTTAAAAAGATTGTAAAGCTTTAAGGGTCCTATATTTTGCAGGAAAATGTCCCGCGTTGATACAAATTGATTGATTTTCTTCACAATTTCCTGATTTCCTCTGATCCTAAAATCACAAATTTCCGTCAACTTCCAAACGACATACATGTTAAAATTCAACCACCCGGGGTTTTGGAAAGGCTATTTGAATTTTAAGCAAATTAAGTGTATTTCTGAATTAAGTCCAACTAACGACCCTCAAATCGACCACTGAGCGTCGCGGTCGGTGCTAAATGATATACATGATAAATGCAACAACAACTAATCCCCTGTAGTTACATATGTATATGGCATATTTTAATAATATATATATGTAGATGAACCTATTACTACAGTAACTACTGTAATAACTAGTTCAAGTTCAATGCATAATCTTTATTTATTATAATAAACTGTTATGTCTCAAATGTACCCATTCTTTTGTTTTGTCAAGCTTTCTAAAAAGTAAGAGTCAGTCTTGTGTTGAACCTTTAACGAATAAGTCGGAAATTTTAAATTATTTAAATAAACAAGTGTTAACGAAGAAATATTAAAACGTGTTTTTCATTTTGAACTAAATAAAGGAGGTTTTTATTAATAAATAATTATCTCGTAACTCTGTGGGCCTAAACCCAGAGAAATCTCGGGGCTTAACTTAAGTGCGCAGAAAAAACATGTATTACTGGCTTGAATTACATACTTTTTATCGATAATTTGTATGAAAACTCCATTTTGTTTCTGTGATCCCATTGCTAATCCTTGTTGTCGTTTTTTTTTTACCAATTGTTACCGGGAATACAAAAAAACACATCTATTAATATAATTGAACACAAAAATCATAATCAAAAAAGCAGAAATCATTCTTTTTGGTCAAAACATAAAACATAAATATAAAAGTTTTGTTTTGCTATATCCGCCACTGGTTGGATAAAAATACAAAATTACCAACGCAGATCAACTGCTTTAGCCTGTAAACGTTTTACTATAGTTCACATACCTATATAACCTACATAATATGATTGTATTGCTGAAATGATAATAAATTCTTTAAATGGAGAATTTAATTTGAATACCTTGAACAATATTTTAACCATCACCGACAATGGATCCAACTTCGTGAAAGCAATCCAGGAATATGGTGTAGACATTGAAACACTGAGAGATATTTCAAACAATATCGAAATATGTAATCCAGGTCACGAAACGGACAAAAGATCAGAAAACAAGGACTTTTCTAAATATATATGCACAAAATAATAATGAACATATAGATTTTGTAGATTTTAATGAAATCGCAATAAATAACCTTATTTTATAAGGCGTTTTTGTGTGATAACACACTTGCAGTTAATTTTGTGACAACATTTTCGTTGTGCTAATCACACGTTAAATTTAACAACAAATGATTTCACTTCAACTTTGAAAACAAAATTAAAAATTTTCAACATTAATTCCCAGGTAAATTTGATATTTAGGTTCTTTTATGTTCATCTTATTAAAATTATTTTTATAAAGGCTTTTTCTAAATGTAACCAGTTTTGGAAGAAATCCCAACCAACCAAAGTCCATAATAAAAAATCTTTGAAATAAGTAACTCTAGAGTTCACTGGTTACTCCGTGGAAATTCTTTGTTTGACTCAATTACTCAAATCCTGGAAATGGAAAATCAGCTTAATGAGCTTTGCATAAAGCTGAAATTTTAAATTTTTACAGTTTCTGATAAAACATATTTAAAAGAATATTGCAAGGTCATAAAACCCTTTGCTGAGATACATATTTGATTTTTTGCAAGGCCAAATCGACATATACTTTGGTATGCTTATTCCATATTAAGCTACTTTAAAAATTAAAACCGACAGAATGATTAACGTCAACGGCTTGCTATGTTTAAACGATATCTTAATAAAAATACAACAGTTTTTTTGACCGCTTCAAAGTTCAAACTTTTTTTTTTATTCTGAAGAGGCACACAAGGCCATTGTTGCTGCTGTTTCCCACCCTTCAGCCAAATTAAATTGGGTAAAAGTTTTAACTCAAATGTCCAGGAAAACAAGAACAAACATTTTACAAATTTTAGTACCTACTGTTGGAAGCACAAAACTACGATGGATTTAACAAATTTATAAAAACCTCCAGTAACAACTTCAACCATTAATATTTTTGATTATGGTGACAAGTCCAAAAAATATAATATATATATATATATACTAATTATAAAACGACAAACACGAATTTTGGGGTTCCATTTACGCGGTCTACAAAAGCCGAAAGTATATAAATTATATGTCGATGGAAAGGTTTTTTTGCATAGAAGTGCACAAAGCAAACATTTATTAAATAATTTTACCACAAAGACTAAAAAACAATAAAGTAAAATTGCATTATAAGTGCGAGGAGGGCGAGAACCATAGCAAGAGCCACAGCGAGACCGAGTATTTGTTCACAAACTTTTATATTTTCGTTAAATGCAATGGTTCGTGCATTTAATATATTCGTTAAGATGGTTAGTGAATTCGAGTGAGGGATTTTTGTGGGAAGAATTTTATTTCTGAGGATTTTTTTCTGTTGTGTTGGATTTTCGGCCATTGGTCGATTTAATGCAAGAAAGCATAAATTATGTATAGTTGTAGGTATATTGGTTTTGCATGGAAATATTCTGCAATCTATTGTGTCTCTCGCTCATTGGGTGTTGTTTTTTAAATTGAAATAAAATGTGAGCTAAAAAAGGAAGAATGCTTTCAATTTGGAGATGTAGTGTGAGGGATGTTTAAGCTGAGGCGTGGAACAATAACTTTTTATTCACTAACCATCTTAACGAATATATTAAATACACGAATCAATACATTCGACGAGTATTATTTTCGATATAAATTTAATTGGTCTTTATTGACTACTTCCGGGATGGTCTTGGGACCAGTGGTTCTGGGATCGGCTAAACCCAACCCGGCAGCGCGGCGTTCAGTGCTGCAGGAAATAATAAAAAGTAGCTCATATAGTAATAATTAGCTCAGTTTTTCTCCACGCTCAAGACTGCTTTTAAACGATGATATTATTCTTGCGATTTTTTACTTAATGTTGGAGTATCCACCTCCAAAAATCGAATGCATCGAAAAAGAAGTCAACGAAATAAGATGGATGAGAAAAATCCGAAACGCGTAGCTTAAATTAAAACAAAATTATATATGTTGTGATATTATTAAATAATAATAAATAAAATATAAATATACTCAATCGGTTTTTTAAATTCTTTTATTTATATTTCACATTTTATATTAAAATCGTTACGAAAAATAAAGTTTTCTAGAATTTCATGTGAATTACAATATATTTTCTAGAAGTTGTTTTTCAATTAGACGATAATGTTATTAGCACTCGAGTTTCGGGGGCTGGACGTACTAGTACTAATTATCACAAAATAATTGTTTTCAGGAAAAAACTTAAACTTTCTTAATCATTTCAGAGTCTTCTGATATCATAAGTAGACCTGTTCGTGCATCAGATTGGGAGTTTCAGAACTATTTCACAGATGAAGAAACATATCTTGACAGCTTAAGAAAAAACCCACTGGTTTCTAGAGAGTTTGAAAGGTCAAATACTCCGTTGACGTCTTCGGAAACCGTTGAAAAGCATTTTTTTGCGGGGATTATACATATAGCTACTCGTCGACGACAAAACCTCAACGACAAAAACTTTGAAATTTTAGTGTTGTGCTAACCAACTGTCCTTCCAATATTTACTTTCCATTTTTCAAAATCTATATTGCTTTAGTTTATTAGTTAAATTAACTTTTTATTATAGTTCCATTTTTATTTTTAGATAATAAAAACATGTAATAAACAAGATATCAATTACCTTAAATGTAATTAACATAGTGTTTTCCTTCAAGAGCTTGCAAGAACTCCCAACTCTAAATAATGACTTATTAACAGTAAATTATTAAGCAATTCAAATTGTTTCATCATAAGAAGTTTTAACCATTTTTTGATGGATGTGTGCTTCGTTAACATTTTTGTAATATTTTATGACTTCTTAAGGCATGTCTATTTGTTAATTAAAATCGGTCTTGGAATTTAATTAGATGTAGGTAATATCTCAAAAATATAGGTCGGGGCAATACGGCCAGCAAGGAGTAGAGATAAAAATAATGCATTTTGTTTTCAATATTTAAAATATTTTCATAGGCAAGACCTAATTTTTTTTTAAGGAACCTATCTACTTATGTAGGTACATTGAATATTTATTCACATAGCATATAATGGTAAATTTGGGCCCTTTTTCTCAAAAATTTAGGTCTCCATTTTTCTCTTTAAAACTTGAATACACTTCTTTAGATGTAAAGTTCTAACATATGATCATCAAAATACCAGAAGAAAAAACCTTGAAGGAAAAATAAAGGCTTTTGGTCTACTGGTGATCTGTGAAAAAAATCTTTGCCAAAAAATATTATATAATTAAGATTTCGGCATCAAACTCTCTTAAATAAAATGCGTGCATTTGATACGATGAATCACTTCTTTCTTGGGTTGGATTAGAAATTACCTTTCGGACCGATCAATACAAGTTGTATATTGATTGAATCATTTTAAGACTAAAATTCAAACAGTAAATTCTGGTATGCCCCAGGGCTCCGTTATGTCTCCAATTCTGTTTCTAATATTCTTCAATGACCTTTTGTTTGAAACTTCTAATCTATATTAAAGGTTTGAATGAAACAACAACACTTATGTGAGCTACTACCAAGTTTTTATAGGCTGGAGTTATGGGTATTTCTATATTAAACTGTTTCGCTAACAACAGTTACCTCAGGTTTTCATATTCGTTTCTAGATTTACATTCTTTTTCTTCAGATGTGAAACTTCAAAGCGTATAATAAATGCATTAAATTTTGATTTCGGTTGCATTGTGTAAAGGAGTAGTTATCAAAAACCGCGTAGAATTAAAAGCTTCTTCTGTCGCTTACATGGAATTCAACCCTAATGCCAATTGCGGCTACCCAATACCCATAAGTGGCATTTGCATCAAGTGGAACTCCTACCCTAGGAATTGTTTTATTCAATTGTAATACTGGTACTTCTAGGATTTCACGTCGGTTTACCTTTGATGTCAACTACGGACATACAGCGATTCTTTCTATAGCCGAACTACACGAATGCAGAGTGCTTTACCTGGCTCAATTTTTCTCTCCTATTTATATTGAGAAAATTATGTTCAAGGTGCCCCAGTATCCTCCGCGCTTGCTTGAACATTTTAAGGGAAATCATAACTCCTTGCCAGGAATGGAAGACAACGCGGAAGTTTTCAACCGAATACGAGCGACTAAGATATAGACTTTATAGACCACTTTGTCATGACAAGATACTCTTAGTTTTTCAACTCCTTTACCCCTGACATACATTTTTTTTCTAACAGAAGGAATATAATAGTGTTAATTGTGACAGTAGGCGATGGCACGGGTATTGGTGACTTTAAGGGCACCAGTCTTTTGGGGCTTATTTATATAGACCTGCCCTCCATTTTGGCATCGTTACGTGTGGCACGTATCTCCGTTATATTGGAACACCTTCGATTTTGCCATGTCTCTATTTTAATTTTCTATTTAAAAAAATTGAGGACAAAAATGTGCAGTTTTGTTGGAGAAAATGTGTTAAATTTCAAACGTTGTTTTCTTGAAAAAAAATTAATATAGAACATTCAAGATAACGTTTGTTACCATTTTTGAAATTCAATGTTGGTCAATATAAATACATTTGTTCGCAATCTTTGACACCATAACGAAAAAGCTGAAGACTATCAGACCAAATTAGCAATTGTCTAATTTTTTTATTTCCTAACATTTTTTAACTCTGATTACTTTCAAGAATAGTTTTCTGGTAATCCTCAGCCGTTGCACTCTAATATCCATAAAAATAATTACTTCAGTCACTTGAAGTATTCCAGGCCTATAATATCCTTAGACATAAAACAGTTCACCTTATAAAGACAAACATCAGAGCCTTTTTTTTTTTGTGCATGATGAGCCTTTTCCCCAAGTTGACTGATTGATTACATATCTTCGCAAGAAGAAGAAAGTCAATTACAATTCCGGATACAGTCAATATGTCAGCCCTCGCAGGACAATTTTCCCAGCACGCTCGTTCATGGGACGAGCATGCGAGAGAAAGAAAAGCCCACTTGTGATGGACTTCGGGTAGTTTTCAATTAAGGTGTGACAGGAATACGTTGTGCAGACGCAAGCTAACGGAAATATACACATTAGTTAGATATGCGAGAAACATTCACATCATTTTGGGAAAGTTCTTTGAATCATACCATAGATACCTATAGATAAATTTATACGCGTAGGATGTAGACTTAAACATATTTTATCTTATACTCAACGTTATACATATATATCTTTGTTTGTGTGTCCGTGAATTGTTCAAGGAAACGAAGAAAAATTACATATGTCCAGTTGATAAATTGCTCAAGTGAAGATTACGTAATTTGACAATTTTCTACTGTGTGCTTTCGAAGAAGAGTATGGCTCTAAATCATACCGGATATAGGCTAATCCAGCATTTTTGGACAATCAACCGATGGATACGACGGAAGTTAGTAGGGCACAAGGTAAGCCCACAATTCTCCGTGTGATTAATCAAAGTTTTCTGTTTTGCTTGAGTGAATCCGTTTTACTTTAAATCAATTTTAATCTACGAAAACCATCTCTTATATAGCTATCATCAGGAAGGACTTCGTTTATATGTAATTGTTTGGTTCGGAGTTTGTCCTATTTTAATTGATTTTATGTCATTTTATATAAGATTGGAAGCATATTTAAAACATAGGTTATAGGTGTACACCAATATCATGATTGTGTGCCCAGTAGATAAATATGAAAAAACATCTGGAAAATTGATGAAGTAGACAACTTTTGACAAATAAAACATTTGAAGCTGTGATCTTGACAAAATTGCTATTCATTCTTAAAAGTCTCTGAACGAAGTAGTTAAAACTTAAATGCACTTTCTAAAATTTAACTTCTTTGAATTACGCCAGAATTTTTCTTGAAAAAATGCAAGAAAATTTTGTCATGCTGAATTAGTTTCTGGCTTTGTTTCCAGTATTTTTGTAATTTTGTTTGTACGAAAATAAACTTTTCTAGCTTTCTTTCCATTTTCAGAAATGATTTAAAAGGGCTTGAAAATTTTAATTAGAAATAAGAAAAAACAAAATTTCCAGCGTTTTCCTTTCTTGTTTTGGATAAGGGCCAGAAAACTATTGTTACAAAAACTAACACTCTCTATTTGGCGGATCGATGGTTCAAGGTTTAAGTATATGACGTGATATTAGCCAATCATATGCTTGAACCATTGTTGATCCGAAGTTTATCTACAATCACGGATCAAGTATTTGAAACACATTTATACAACGGTGCAGAGAAATAAGTCGACGGGTCCAACGAAGGACTTAGTTGTTAGTTCTCACTTATAGAGGGACATTAAACCACTTTAATGAAGTGGACTTTGTCCTCATGCAAGGAAATCTTCGGAAGGTATGAACCACTTTTCCTTTGCTTTCAAAACTCAGTGTGTTTAGCCTCTGAAGACCGCGGATCAAATCCTGTACGCTTGACTTGATGCTCATAAGAGGCAACCAAATGCTCCCATTTGGTTGTCTAGAGATGTATTTCGCTGGGATATGGTTGAGCCTCAAGCGTAGTCATTAGTAATTTTGGCGATGCTGGAATTAATGGAATCCCTAGAGAACCTTTTCTACGCATTTGACCTTCGTAACCGACCTTGGCTTCGATAGAATTCCACAGAGCCAGCAGGTCTCTCCTTTTTGCGGATAGCTCATCCATAACCGCAGAACCGATATTTGGAGGTCATCTATGAGAACCTCATTTACGCAATTCCTTCGTCTTTATCAGACCGTGAAGCTTACTTTTCTTCAAAGGTTATTTGACTTCATCTCGAGATCTGTTAAGTCTTTGGAAGTGAAACGCTACAATGGCTGGTATTGCTATGCGAGGGTTTGGGTTCCGTTTCTAATAGTCAGAGCACAGGGCTAATAAGGTTGGTACTGCCTGTGCTCCTTTGAGTTTAAGGCCCTCCTCTCCAAGATGATAACCTATAACGGTCTCCTGGCTGGAGGCCAAAAATTCATAAAAATATAAATAAAATGTTCACAATGCATTTTGGTTTAAGTTGAATTATTTAAGTGGTATTTCATGAAAGTGTTATGATGTAAAATGCTGAATAATGATAAAGTCAAGGTCTTAAAATGCTTACTAACCAGGCTAGTATATGTATACTTTCAACTGATTAGAAAACTAAAACCAGTTAAAAAATTCTGATTTTGTTAACTGCACAGTCAGAATATTAGTTTAGTACATATGCTGCTGGCAACTGCCTGTATTAAGTTAAAGTCTTTACAAGTCATATTGACGGTTAAAGTGCAGCACCTCGTAAGTCGCCAAATTTTGTATGGCGAACTATATAAAGAGGTTTTGAATTCTGACTTTTTCTGTAAAAGGCGTTCGGAAAACCATTAATATCTACCCTTAAATGGCCAAAAGGTGGCTCTGATTCTTCTGAATTGCACTTTAACTGCACCTTTTATTCAGCCAAGAAGTTTCTTTTGATGAACGATGCTGATCTGCCCCTAAAGTGTTCACCTTGCTCCAAGTCAGTTCAGTTAAATCGATGTTATACGTAATAATAATTAGTTCGTAGGACTGTTACGCCGAATGTCTAGGGTTCGATTCCCAACCTAATAACAGAAATGTTTTTCACGGGTTACTGCCTCTGGGGAAGAATTGCAGAATTCTTGTCTTGAGAATGTGCTTCTTATAATATAGACGTTTGGATCCCGCAGAAAATTGTTGGCCCCCTCCATTCCTGCCAATAACACGCACATAGGAATGATTGAGAGTTGTAAGTCACTATAGTGACTAGTCTCTTGTTCTACACGAGCTGTTGCGCCACCAAATTTATTTATTTTTAGTCTAAATTTTTTTGTTAACTGAGACTTTTAGTGTGTTTGAAAGCGAAATTTCGTAATACTTCTTCCTGAACAGAGGATTTTGTATAATCTCAAAAACTCAAGTGTTCTATTGCCTATTAGACTATTACAACTTCCAACTTAGAAAACTAATTAAAACAAAATTGATAAAATGTTCATACAAACTGTAAACTTTCTTTGATTGGGTTACCAGTTTTTTTTTTTTTTTTCAAACCACAAAATAATACACTCTTATTTATTTCTTTAGTAATTTTTTTTAGAAAATAATTTAAAATAGGTATCCATATTCCATTCAGGACAAACATCATCATTAATTTTTGTTTAAACGAGAGTCGTTTGTTCTACGGGTGGTGTTGGCTTTGAAAACCCTTGAAATAAAAAAGAACAAAAAAAATAGAGAAATATTCACCAAGGATCTTCTTACTCAACAAAGTATTTTCTCAACTTTTCTTTCGTTTCTCGCACTGATTAATAACTCAGTGAAATTAGAAATATCTTTCCTTCCGCAGAGTTCGATGTGGGTTCTTTGTTCGTTTCTTTTTTTTCTTTAGCTAGAAAGCTGCATTTCTTTCTGTTTTTCTTTTTTTTTTGTTAATTTTGAAAAATCACAACCTTTTCTCATGGTAGTTAAAAAAAATAAAATAAAAAATAAAACTAAAGCGTAAAGCATAAAAGAAAAGCTAAAAAATAAAAAAAAAAAATTAAAGAACAAATCTCATGCAATTTTTCACTTTTTCTATTCCGCATCTCTGAGAAGGCGAAGGGATATAGTGGGTATAGGTATACCTTTTTTCAAAAATTCTTAATTTTCCACTTAATTGCTTCAGCGTGATTAGTAATGTTAAACTTTGAGGATTTTTCCATGACTTTTCCCTTTTGTTGCTTTGCTTGACGAAGATTATATACATTTATAGGGAATGGGGTTGATATGGTCCGAGTGCGAGCGGGAAAATGGAAACAATTTTAATAACAGCAATTACAGAGATTGATATTCGTATTTTCTTTTGGTTTTTTCGAGTCAATGCCTTAAATCACAAAAAAAAAGGAAAAAGGAATTTTTTTTTATTCTAGTTATTTCTTCAGCACTTTTGAAAAGGTCGGCCTAGAGGTTGCCTGTCATCACAAAAATGCTTTAAAATATTATTTTTGTTAAAGAAATCATTATTAGGATTTTATTTGTTTTCTTTGTACATAAATATCTAATACATTTTTTTTGGTTACGAAATTCATTCCTTTACAAAATTGGTTTTCAAAAGGATACAAACAGATACATACCAGCTTATCTTAATTTTAAGCGAATTTGGCACTGAAGTGGGAAGCAACCTGGATCCATGTTCTGTAACTCGGCGATAACTTTTCGTGGCGAGAAACGGTGAAAAATGGAACAAAAATGGAACAAAACTCATAGGAATCCTATGGGTTTTGTTCCATTTTTCGCCGTTTATCGCCTCGAAAAGTTATCGCCGAGTTACAGAACACGGGTCCAGGTTGCTTCCCACTTCAGTGCTAAATTCGCTTAAAATTAAGATATTTTTTCCTAATAGTATTTAAAATTTTTCATAGCTCTATTTTTTTCAACTAACAAAACTGACTCTTTAGAAATGCAGAATTTTTAAAACTCAGCAACATTTTCGTCTTCCTCGAAAAGGTACCTATAACCACGCTTGCCAAGTCGACCCCGCATCAAACGGAAAAAGGAAGAAATAAACGATAAAAATATTAACTTTTGCCATTTGTAACGCATGCGAAAAAGTTCCGCTATAAATGTAATGACCTGGAAATAAATATCGACAGATATTGACATGTCAAAAATGTAACGTCATACACACCGCATCACACACCGATATTATGATATATCCGAATCCTTCATTCATTTTTCAAAATTTATCCCCTTTCGTCCTTTTATTTATTTATTTATTTATTATATTTTTGTCTTCTTCTCTGACACAAAAAAAAGAAGATTTCTAAATGGATTGAAAATGCGTCCCATAAAATTCAAGAGGAATAAATTTGATTTCGAGTTAGGCAGCAAGCGTTATAGTTTATATATAGAAATTGTGTATATAGTATTGGGCATCATTCCGGTGTTCCTCCACGCTTCACTAGACTCTACAAGCTAATGCACTAGATTTACATCCTGTTTTTGTGTTCCCTTTCCCTTTTTAGAAAATTATTATCATTTTCGCAAATCTGTACGAACAATCGGAACATGCGGAGACCAATAATGTGAAGTCGTCAATCGTCATCGTAGTTTGTGTCGTGCGTCGTCGTCGTCCTTGTCCTTTTTGCAATTTTGTTTGTTGTCATCGAGTTCGATCTGGGGACACGCATTGTTTCCGGAAATAAAAGTCATCCGTGGCCAATTATTGAATTACAATCAAACAGTTTCGCATTTCGAATATCGATGGAACGACGATACGACACGACAACGTGTCCTGGTACTATCC
This sequence comes from Epistrophe grossulariae, assembly GCA_929447395.1. Taxonomy (NCBI): domain Eukaryota; kingdom Metazoa; phylum Arthropoda; class Insecta; order Diptera; family Syrphidae; genus Epistrophe; species Epistrophe grossulariae. The sequence goes on along the minus strand of OV839567.1, from coordinate 142,871,654 downwards.
TGATCCATGTGCACGGGATAGCACGTTGAACGTAGATATAGTTTACTATAGATAGAATAAAAGCTTTATCTCATGTGATGCATGAATTTAGTGCAATCAACCCTCTTGCTTCACTTATACTGATACTGGATTCATATAATATTTTATGGAATCTCTAAGTTTGGACAGCACTTCTAACTAATTGATACAACAACCGTTGCAATTGATCGGAATAATTTATGACACCCTTAACTATATTTTAGGACCTCAATGAGGGTTGTTTGGTATAATGGAACGTTATTTAAAGTGAATCCTAAAACTATATAGAAAGAATAAAATACGAAATAATACAAAAGTTATGGAGATGAGTAAGTCAAAGTGCATATTCACTGCAATACTCATTGTAAATTGTCGCTTTAAATATATCATGAAATGTTATGTCGACAAAATTTGCATAAAATGCATCTTAACTTTAATTTGTTTAAAGAAGAACTGCATGGGTATTTTCTCATAATTGCGCATATATAGCAATTATACCTCAGAGAATCCTTGACCGCTGGAAAGCTGTAATTATTTCAATTTTAAAATTCATTTGAAATAGGATCCAGCTGGCTTCTTAAAATTGGAACCACAAATTTGAAAAATATTGCTATGTGCTTAAAGTCATATTTAGAATCTTTTTAATAAATAAGAACATAAATTTCTTTCTTTTGTTCAAATTCTTAAATCTCGTAATTGTTTACCTATTGCTTTGAAATTTTTTTACCAAACATTGCATTCATAAATAGCGCCATGTGGAATGTGTTGAACACAAATGCGTGTTGCATTTTTGTACCAAAAATACATTTAAAATTATTAAAAAAATAGAAAACAAAAAATAAAGGAAAATCAAGACAGTATGAATATTTGATGAAAACGAATAAAAAATTACGGTGAGCGATGAGTGTAGAATGTTAGGAAGGATAAAGTAAGAGTAAGACCGTTAAAAGTTTTTATTCATTTTACTTCGTTTTTATAAAAATATTCATATTTTCTTGATATTCCTTTATTTTTTATTTTTTATTTTTTTAACAATTTAAAAGTCGAGAAATTTCAGATGGAATATTTGTGTTGAACTTGTTGAATTTGATTATGTATAGAAGGTGGTATAGGCTGGGTCAATATAAGAGGGAGGGGGGTTTATCTCCCCCCATTCGGACGGAAGGGGCAATTTAAACAAAAATAACTTAAATCAAAAAAAAATCAATTTTCTCAAAAACTAGAAGACATTCAAGCATCCAGCTTTTAGTGTTTGACTATAAAGAATTTATAAAAAAATTGAATATTAGAAACAGAAATAGTACTTCATAAGATAAAATTTAAAAAAAAAAACAGTTTGAACTTTTTGTTTTAAATTTTTTTTGTTTATTTTAAGTTTGAAAATTAATTTTTAAAAAACTGTAGACTAAAATAACTTAAATTAAAAATAAGATAAGAGAATAGAATTTTGACTTTAAGAAAAACTAAAGCATGATATTAGAAGTGTTGCCGTTGTTATTAAAAAAAAAATATTTTATATTTTTATTAAAAAAATTTTATAGTCAAAGTTATTTTTTTTTAATTGCCCCTCCTGCCTGAATGGGGCGAGATATACCTCTTCTATTAAATTTTTTTCTTACCTTGACTCAGCCTATACACAATCAGATTCAATAAAAATATTCCATGTGAAATTTCTCGACTTTGCAATAAAATAGCCTTTTTGGTGGACCTCAAATATTCAAATATTCATAGTGACGTTAAAAATTGTCAGAAAATAATAAAAAGTATACCATTTTGTTTGTTAAAATATTTTCCAAAAAAAAAAATTTAATATTTTTTTTTAATGTACCGGTTTGCGGGCAATTCGAAAATAAAGGCGATGAAGCCCAAATTTTTACACGTTTTTCGTTAATAACTTCTAAGTTATTTGCTATATTCATAAATGTTGTATATGGTTTTGTAGATAATATAAATTGCAACGGCAAAAAACAATAAATCTTGATTTCAAGATAACGGGACCCCCACAAACGCGAATTTCTCGCAAACTCTGATTCATACTCAAAATCAACCCTCCTACAATACTCCATTCAAACTTGGACCACTTCAAAACTATTCTCAGATGGTATAAAAATTACTCTCCATTGCCTGTACTATAATAATGAAATAAAATTTTCATAAAAAATGTATCGCTATGTGTGTTTTATTTTGCTTTATTTTCGAAACCGAAAAATGAATTACACTTTATGTGCGTTAAAGAGAAAATAAATTAAAAATACCTAAGATATTTTTGCCAATGTCTAGAGATTAAAAAAAAAAAAACTAGTGATAAATCTTATTTACAAGCTCAAATGAGAAAGTATGTGTTCAAAATATTAAACTTTTGAGAAAGTAATAATGGCACAAAATTTAAAACAGACTGGTATAACCATATGATACATCTTAATAATTTACTAACTTTCAAGCTATTCACTAAAGTGTCAATAATTTTAAATATTTTTTATTTAGTATATCATACTATTTTCTCAATAAACTTCAGCTGAACACTCCCATAAAAAAGTGACAGTTCGTACAAACAAGTAAGCAAACAATAACTTACTTTTCATCTAAACTATTGTTAAATTTCTATATCATAAGCTGAAAGGCAAAATTTCACTTAAGGTCCACAAAAATTTTCGTTTCTTCCCGGTGATCCCACTTTGACTCATCAATTGACTAGTCATTTTTCTTAAGTTCAGTTAGAATTTTCAATTCAGTGGTTTTTATATATAAAATGTCAAATTTAAATGAACGCTTTCAAATTAAATGTAATTTTGTTTAGTTAAATTATATCCTTTTAATTTTAAATCCTTAAAATTATAAAATGAAATGTTTTCATATTATGTATGTATATATTCGAAATTGTTGTGTTAAAATACATATTAAAAGAAATTTCTCATAATAACAAAGCTTAACGTCTTAAAACGAAAACATTTCCTTTAAACTTTGGCAATTTTTTTTTTCATGAAACACTTTAGATTTTCACAATTTAAATTTAAAAGTGCGAGCTTTTGATTTTAAAGTGCAATTTTTACCTCAGTGCATAGGTATATCTTAAAAGAAGCTGAAATATTTTTTTTTTAATATTTTAGTCCATTTAGTTTTTTCTTCCACTATTTGACTAATATCACTAAAACAGTATATAAAATGAACTGATGTGCAAAATGTACAAATAACACATCTTTTAATACAACATTATAAATATAAAGTGCAACAATTGGCGCCCAACGTGGGACTTTGATTAAACTAACAAGCTGTTAGTTTTGAGAACTTATATTATTTTTGCTGTGGAAGGATGTACATATTGAATCGAACACCATTTAGAGGTCGCTGCCAGCGTTTTTTCAATAATTTTGCTTGAAAATCTTTGAAAATCGGAATTTTTCTCAAATGTTCAAAGCTGCTTAACTTTTCAAGTTTTGGTGCTGAAAGCATGAAATTTTCAGGGATTGTTCGTAATTTTATGTGATTTCCGAATATTCAGTTAGAAAATTAATTTGGGAAATATTTTTTTTTTATTTTTTTTGTTTATAAATACAAAAAAACGTCTGCGGAAAAAAACCGCAAGGGATCTGGGACTTGGTGTTGACTTCAAATTACGACTAATTAAACCGAAAATGCATTTCAATGACCAAGAACCTGCTATTTCAAACGTTTCAAGTACAAATTAATTTTGACCACCATTTAGGGCTATCGATTTATTTATAGCTCTATGGTGAAGATCATTAAAAATATTTCTTTACAAAACGTTAGTTAGTATAAATACGAAAAATGGTAAAAAATAAAAATCAATTTTGGACAGGGTGATCCAAAAATTAAGTCAAAGTAGAAGTTTTTCTAAATTAAAAAAAAAAAATGTTAGATCAAAAACCGTTAGAATCTATAGTATTAAAATATAACAGGTTATAAACTTTTTAGAAAATAATTTAAAAAAATATTTTTTGGCACACCCTGTACAATACGATATGAGTTTTTCTACATCATGGGCATAGTGTTTTTTTGAAAATATTCTTTAAGCAAGAAAAGAACTTTGGGGCAGGTTCTTGGTCATTGAAATGCATTTTCGGTTTAATTAGTCGTAATTTGAAGTCAACACCAAGTCCCAAATCCCTTGCGGTTTTTTTCCGCAGACGTTTTTTTGTATTTATAAACAAAAAAAAATTATAAAAAAAAATATTTCCCAAATTAATTTTCTAACTGAATATTCGGAAATCACATAAAATTACGAACAATCCCTGAAAATTTCATGCTTTCAGCACCAAAACTTGAAAAGTTAATAAGCTTTGAACATTTGAGAAAAATTCCGATTTTCAAAGATTTTCAAGCAAAATTATTGAAAAAACGCTGGTAGCGACCTCTAAATGGTGTTCGATTTTAAATTTTTTAGTCTTAATTTTTTGGTTTCAATCTAAGCTTCATAATTTCGCCCGGTCCCCGTTGAATTTCGAGAAAGGCGTTTTTTTGAATCACCCTAATAGATATCTACGACTTCATACAACATCCATAGCTTGTTTCAGAGTCTAGATAGAAGCGGGTTTTCAGCTACCCTATTGTTATTTGTAAATTTAATGAAGTTTAAAAAAAACAAAAGAATTTAACGTATAGTACCTACATATAGCTAAATTTTAATGCTCGTAATAATATAAAATATATATGATTTTGCTATACCCAGTTTTCGTTTTCTTCATGCAATATTCTCAGATTTCTAACTGATTTTCTTTCAATACAAGTGTACACCACCCTGCCACTATATAAATCGCATTTCGCTGGTGTTCATTAAAAGATATTGTTTCATCGCTCTCCATAGACATCAACATACAACATCATAAATTACCACACATGGACTTATGTGTGTATGTCGAAACTGCTTATGATAATAAATGGCGCCGGTTTTTCAATGTCCAATTGCTTTTGTATGGGGTTTGAACTATCAACCAGTACTATAAATTATTTCGAGTGACTATATATACCTACTGATATTATTTTTCATTTGCCTCTTGGGACTGAACCCAGTTTACCTTTTGATCCTCCTTGATTCAAGGACTTAAATCCTTTTTTTTAAGGGTTGCAATTCAATTAGTTTTTTTTTTTTTGCGATTCAGGCATTCAAAAATAAAGTCTACAATAAAAAGGTAGAAAGACAAAGAATAACGAAAAAAAAAAATAAACCCGAAAACAATCGATAAACCACAAAAGGATTCAATCTTTACCTAGGGACTTGTATGATGATAGAATTACATTGACAATATTTGACATCATTGAAATTGGTGTGCTACCTTTAAGTGTGCCTTATATTGAGAGTCAGTATAGCTAGGTAATACAAAAAAGGTAGCAACACAAATAAAAAAAAACAACAAGCTATTGGATGGGATTTTCTTACATCATCGGATTAACAATTTGTCCCCAATAATAAACTTGAAAGACGCAGAACGGAACTCGAAAATTAGTTCAAGTATGTCAAATTTAAAAATGAAAAAAGCCTACATATGTGTAGGTATGTAGTATGTATAGTTGTTAGATCATCATCAAAATCAGAATGAATTCCAAAAATCAACATGTTGCTCATAAGCCATCATAACATCACACACACAAAAAAGTCATAAAAATAACCCACCTAATGGTTATAGAACTTCTATATAATAAATCGTCTGTCTGAAAAATTAATTTTCATCTAACAAAAAAAAAAAAAAATAATAATACATTCATGTTACCATCACTCCATTCCAGCCTTCCGCTTTCAGCAGCTACCAAACGCTGTTGACACAGTCCCAATCGATTTTTCATCTTTCAAAATTAGAAATCAATCCCCATAGTCTCAGACTCTTGTTGAATTCGTTTCGTTTCCTTTGCTTTATCGTCATATCGTGCGTCGTCGTGGAGGAGGATCGCTCGAAATTGAACGACAAGTCAACGCATCAGTTTGGCATCATTAGTCATTTTTAATGATTGAAGGATTTTTACAGAAGACGAACATCCCTCATGTCGGGCTAAATCATTACAAATGACCGCACGTACGTAAACACTCGTAATATATTTTTTTTTTTTCGATTTGAGCAAAAATAACTCGGAGCCCATCACTTTGAAAAAAATAATAATGATTGTATCTGGGTTGCATCCTGAGCCTCAAGGACATTAAAGACCGACACTCAATGGCACATGGTTGGAATTGTGTTTCTTTGCATTGGATAGAGAAAAAAAACCAAAGTATATCCTTGAACATAGAAATTTGTCTACGTACCTTTCCTTTCTATTTCCGAAAAAAAAAGGAATTAATATTAATTTCTTTATAGACAGCACACTATTCTTTCATAATTTAATTTACCTTGAAAGAATAATTCCCTTTGGGTTCGGATTGGGAGTGTGTGCGACAAATAATATAAAATCATCGAAGGATAAAAGAGAAATTATCTTTTTGCCAGGATGAGACAGGGAAGGGACATCTACTATAGCTCATCCAATTTCCTATTTCCATAAATTTTAATTCTTCTCAGTAAACACACGCCAGCCAGGTCTCATCTCAGCAGCAGGAACACCAAGGAAGAAGACAGTATATAGTCAACGAAAGAGCATGCAGCGGATATGAATTATAGGACACGTGTCGAAGTTATCAATAGTATTCTATGTAGTATAATGGTCGCACTTGAGGGGTGACATGAGAAAATTTATCAAAAAGGTGAGAAAGTTTGCGTTTTAGGTCAAATTGCTTTTTAAGATGATTCATTGGTTGAAAGAATATACGATTTTATTAGATGTTTAGCGGGGGGAAGAAATGTATTTTTAAAATGGTTGCTTTATTTAAAAGTTTACCGAGAATGTGTTATTTATTTATTTGTTGTCTATAAGTACAAAACTTTCTTAGACTTAAAGATAATATGTTAATATGAACACGCCAATTTTTATAATTTTTTTTGTGAATAGAATACGTAACGATGTCAAAACAAAAATCCAAAATTTGAAAGATAGATTCTACTCATAAAAAAATATGGACAAATATAAAAGGTGTGGGTGTTGGAAAGTAAAAGAAATCTTGCTCTTACAAGATCGACTTACTATACTTTGGATAGCGCTTACAGTCCAGAATGGACTACCACCTCAACTAACACCCCCTTACAGCCAGCTGCCTCCCATTTGCGCACATCACGTTGGTTGAGGTCGTCCTTCACTTGTGTGCGCCACCTAAGGTAGGGTCTTCTTCTGCTGCGTAGATCGTCAGGGGTAGATTCGTTAACTTGTCTGGCTGGTGTTGTCGGTGTCCATAAGCTCCAAGTGTCCCAGCCATCTCAGCCGCTTTATTTTCAGCTTTTTGACTAGATCGACTAGTGTTGCTGTAAAGCCGGTAAAGCTCGTTGTTGAATCTCATCCTCTATACTCCTTCAATACACACTGGACCAAAACTCAACCAAAGATTCTTCTTTTCAAAGCATCCAAGCAAATTTTCATCCGTTTTTGGCAAGGTCCATGCTTGTGTCCCATACAGCACGACCGGAATGATCAAGGACTTATATAATGTCGCATTTTTCTTCCGCTGGAGTGTGAGCACAGATAAGCGTTATGTTTCTGAATTTGGCTTTGATGCGGATTGTGACTAGGTGCTCGCTTACATTTCTGAAGCCCAAAACTTCTTGCCTTAGTATTTCCCTTATCACAAAACCACACCCAAAGAGTCACTGACACTGCTCCTTGACGAAGTAATGACACGGTTTCATCCTTTGTATAACTTCTTCGGTCCATAGCACTTCCTGAATGGCTGTTTTGTCGGCCTTTAGTCTATCCAGGTTCTCCACTAATTGTTCGGCTGCACGTAATCTGTTCAAGGTTCGGAAATTTCACGTACAGATCCGAAATTCACTGTCCTTGTTTCGTTTGGTGGGGTCGTCAACATTTGAATAATCCGATGCTTATTGTTGTTTCGTAACCATGTTTTTTTTCCGTGGTTGACGGAGAACCCACATCCTGGGGGACCAGAACCTTAGTATAACTCCAAGGATGGGGAGCTGGATGAACCGCTTCTTATAGGCCTGAGCTCCGATTAAACTTTAGCAGCCTTATTTATTAGATTTCACTAATACTAGTTTCAACAGTGGAATAGTTAAACAAAGTCGAAGAACTTACTCCGTCTTTACGGCATTTCAAACAAACTCTTATTTAAAAAATATTTTCTTGGTGGTTTTAGCCAAACCCTACTTATGTCAAATATATTATCAAAAAAATTACCAATCCAAAACTATGGTTATTATAAACATAAAAAAACCTCAGCTGATTTCCACAATTATTCAATAAATGTATAAACAAAATAAAAGAAAACGGTCTGAAAACTGGGATAGCTGCAATCACTTGCAATCCTCTACTACAACTCCTCTTTGATCATCGCTTGTCAAAATGACATTTTGAGAGACAAGTTTTTCAGGATTAAAGCGGAAACACAAAGTTACTTTTAACTGTTAGCGCTGACTCACTCCGTTACACTACTATACTTTCGACTGACGTCTGTCATTTTGGTAATCAGTTGTTAGAAAATTTGTTTGTTTTCATTTAAAATTATTTGAAATCAATAATTTTCCCAATAGACAAAAAAAATTTTATTAAATAGGAAAATTCACATTTTTACCCATTTTTACATTTTTACCAGCACAAATATTTATTTATCATTAAAACAATTTTTTTCGCAAAATAATGACTTCATTTCTGAAAATTCCCGCAAACAAAAAACCAACTAAAACATCCGTAGCAAAAAATAGTAGAAAACGTGTCGCTTAAACATATCCATATCAACAAAAAGTAGAAAATATTTCAACTTTAACAACTGCTTTTGCCACGTTACGTATATGTTCCGTTGTCTTCGTGTATGTCAAATTGGAGGTTGAGCGAAAAAGCTATATTGTCATAGGATATTGTGTTTTCCGCTTAAAGGCTTTGTAAAGTCAGAGTAAATTAACTCCGTCGCTAAAACCAGTTAATAAATAAAGCTGTAAGTAATTTTAAGTTTGTTAATTTAAGATTACAGATAAGTTGACATTTCTTTAAAATTTACAATTTACTGTTAATCTATTTTTAAATTTTGCGCATTATTAGGTGTGTTCCTTTACTTTAAAACTCTGTGCATTTCTGTGAATTTCTTAGTCATTTTATTTTTTTTAATAGAACTTTGACAGCCTGAGGTGTAGAAATTCACAGAGTTTCAAAGTAAAGGAACTAGGCTATTGTTTCTTAGTGTAAATTGAAATTGAAATTGGAGTCAAATAAATCTTATATATAAATTTGAATCTTCATTTTGGACATTGAATATGGAAATAGCTTTCTGGAACATAAACATATAACGTTCGGTACTAGATTTATGCGCTATAGTCTAGCGGAACATGAGTCCAGAATTTATTCTTCAAAGATTGACATATAAGTTAATGAAAAAATATTTTTTTGACATTCTAAGATTACATCCCAGGAAAATCTAGGTCTTTCAAGAATTATTTTTCAATCGGAAGAACCGCACTTTACACTGGTAAAAAATATTTTAAGAATATTTTAAAGCTTGTCTTCTTTACAAAATTCGTTCCAAAAATATGATTATTTTGTTTGACATCGAAGATCTTGGTGATTTTCTTATCGACACTTTATAAACATTCTCCATTTACATCGAGTTGTTTGACAGAATGTCAAAACTATATACATATTATGTACGTCATTTCTATAAATTATCTTATATCTAATCGATACGAAAGATGGTGGGTATCGAATCGAGTTAAACGTCTTCGTCTATCTCTATAGAATTGACATTACGTGATCGATTATATTTCTCTTAAGTTTGTATTATTTCCTTAGAATAAGAAGATAAGGAAGCGGTGTATCTCACATATACAGTGTATGTGAACGCGGCAGATAGTTGTGTACCAGAAATGTCAAATCGGTGACTGAATAGAACGTACCGCTGAGAAGAAAAATAAATTCAGAAAATAACAAATGATTGTTATGGCACCCTAGTAAGTTGCCATTAAAAATCACTCCGTCCCTGTTGGAATGCATTTGTGTTTGTGAGAGCAAACACTAAGTGTGTTCCACACCCAGTTTCAAACAGTTTCAGACTGCCAGATTTAGTCATTTTTAGTCCGAAGTCGTTCCAGACTTCAAAAGTTGTGCTAATTCTTACAAAAGAGAGCGCGCTCGAGAGAGCAAAATATTTCCCCTTCTTGCCAGTTTTAGTCCGAGGAATTTGTTCTGGCTATTTCTGGGCTGGATGTCAAATGCCTGGTTGCCGTATGTCAGATGACGTAATTTGCCAGTTGAGTACAAATATCAATGCCGGACAAGGGTTGCCCAAGTGTTAATTTTATTTTGATTTTAGTTTTGAAAGATAAGCATACTTTTTATCATTTTATTAATCTTTTAACTAATCAACTAATTACAAAAAATTTACGCCAATAAGCAAAACTATTTCTTAAAAACAAAATTTAAAATTGACAATATTGAGTATTACTTATATTATATAGTGATACTTGAAGAAAAACACGCTTAAGCTTCATAATTTAATGTATAATAAAGATTGTTTGTATATTAATAGGGGTATTCCCGACCCGATGCAACTGGTCTTGTATCATTGCAAAAGTGCAAAAGTGTAAAATTGCTATACCCTAACCCCATTGTAAAAGAAAAACTTTGCACTTTTGCAATGATGCAAGACCAGTTTGCATCGGATCGGGAATACCCCTAATATACTTGATGTAAGCTTGTTTGTTTATTCTCCGTTAACATTTTATTTTCTTGGGATGTGATTCTTGAAAATTTTGTTTAAGATTTATCACTGATCTACGGCAGCCATAGTCGAATATATTTTTTGACGTTTAAAAAGTAGTCCATTTTAGTGCGAAAACCGTTCCAGACATTTTTTCAGTTTTCTTTCTCTTTGAAAGAATTTTATCCCCACTCCTCAAATTTGACATTTGACCAACTTTTAGTGCGAGAAATCTTGGGAACGGACCTACTATATTATGAAAAATGCCGCAGTTTTTTCTAACAACACTTCCTTATCTTCTTATTCTAAGATTATTTCTTATAGATAGAGCAAACGATATTAAGATGCGAATGATGCAGAGCAGGGTTGTGACTTTACTGCAATTGCAGTATAGATCTACTGCGTTTTTTTTTTCGAAAAATAAATCTACTGCCTTTAAATAAAATGTACTACACTTTTGCAGAACGAAAATTTTCGACAGTAAGTTAAGTGAAGGATATAAACTTCGAATTAAACTAAATACAACCACTTTGCAAAATGTTATTCTGTGTAAGAAAATGGGCTGGGCGACGTTAATAAATATTGTTTCGAACCTTCTGATTCCGTGAATGTTCGGCCATCGAAGGACAATTACAAAAAAAAAAACATTTAAATCTAGCTTTTAAAAAAATGTTACGACTGATATGAATATAAATTTATGAATTTTTGTTTTGTTTGTTGTTTTTTAAAGAGAAACGAATATTTATTTTATTATTTTTAATTATTTATAATATTCTTATTTATATTTTGAAAATATAAAAATCTACTGCGAAAAAGTTGAATTTACTGCGTTTTTTTTCGGACGTTTTATCGAAAAGTCCCATCGCTGATGCTGAGGCGGACACTCATTTGATCAGATTAATGAAATGTGCTTACCAAGTAATTTCTATCGACTTTTAACAATTTGACAGCAATGTCGTGAGGGCCAGATCCTATTTTTCGTCCTAATAAAAAAATAAAAAAAAAACATGTCGGGGGAATGTCGCAAGAAGCTAAGTTCATACCAAGTTTCAGGCTGTAGTTGAACAGACATAGAGACCGGCAGAATTGCGAGGCCCATTCTTTTTTCGTTTTCCCTATCATATAGAAATGTCAAGTTTGATCAATATCATAGAAAAGTCAAGTTTGATCAGAATCTCGATTTTTATACGAATCCAAAACTTTCCTTGTATTTAAGTATATATACAATGTTTACAAAGTGCCTGTATGCAGATCGCAAATAAAAAGTTGTATAAGTAAGTGGCATCTATATTTAATCGTATTTCATTTTTCTAAAAAATGTTTGTGTGTCCTGTTTTCTTGGATTTTTCTTTTCTCGAAATTTCTTTTAGCGCCTGCGGCAGAAGACTAGATGAAAGACACGTCAAGTCTTTTCTTGCATAATTTTTTGAAATTCTTAAGAAGCTTTGAACACGACCCCCTCTATCGACTCAATCTCTGTATCTCTGACATAAAGACAAATCACAAATACGATTGTATAATTGATGAAAACCGAAACGAAACATTACCACATTATGTACAGCTGCGCGACCACTGAAGGAACCCCACATCATATTGTGATCTCCATAGAAACTTAAATATCTTATAGGTTTTCCTAAAAGAAAAAAAATAATAAAACGGAATATACCTAACTTGTCACAAGCTGTAAAACATTCCCCAATTCGACTTAATCAAAGTCAAGTCTTATCATAAGAACAAAGTACCTTATTATAGTCCTGGGGTCCTCCCTATATGCATATTTCTAAATAGTATAATGTTTTCATGCCCAAAGTTGATTTAATCGACAAGTCGAAGAGGGACACACACAAGACAGAGACACTCTACCAGTTGGTAGAGAGATTAAGTGACACAACACATGTAACAATTTTATTTATTGAAATGTTGAAATATGTCGACTTTCATGTGCGATGAAAATTAGAGGCGCACTTGAACTAATCAGAGAAAAACAGTGATCTTCCCGAATCCAAGACTAAATGAAAAAAAAAAAGAAAAAACACAAAGAGGTCTCCATCTCCATATGGGAAAACTATATATTCAAGAATATAATTCGTGGTGGTGGAGCATTTGATGACGATCTCGTGATGTTTATCTATATGAAGTCAGTGCATGGATTCGATCAGGAGAAGAGGCAATGTGCAGCGTTTCGTAATTTTGTTTTAATCTCACGATAAATCGCTTTTATTTTGTATTAAATGCCATGCAATGTTATCTGAGTTGTATTTGTTGGGAAATATTTGGTGGGGCCTGAATTATAAAAAAAAACGAAAGATACAAATACAATCACTTCTATGTATGGAGACTGGAGTGTAGAGTTGTATAGCTGATACCAAATTGTACCGTAGGTACCTAATGATTTTTTTACAAAGTCCTTATGAACTTATATTATAATAGATATGACGGATATTCATCTCAGCAGAAAACGGTTTACCTTTAAAAGATTAATATTCATTAGGGCAATACATAGAAATAGGCCTATTGTCTCCAATTTTAATATTCGGGACCAATGTTCTTCCATATCTCCTCCCAAATCCTTCCCTTTTCTTCATATCGCTCATTACCTGCTAAAATGCCGTAAATATTAATGCAAGGAAAAATTAATGCCAAATGATATTTTAATTTATTGACATTTTTTAAAAACTTTTAAATAATTTTTATTGGGAAGATTAATAGTTAGACGACCTGGACAATCATCCAGTAATTATATGGATAGTTGGGAATATTGTTTTTGAACCATTCGTGTTGGTTTTTGCAATGTGAGCTGGAGCATAATCTTGTTAGGAATGTCCATTGCTTGTTGACGAGTATTGTCTGGTTGAGAGGTTTAATGACATCTTTTAAAACAGTCGTTTGGTAAATATTTACCAATTTTTTGACTCCTTTCTTGCCGAAACGAAGATCGGCAACACCCTTATGATCACTGCCCGCTAAACCATTACATTGAATGCGAGATGGAGACCTCTTTCGACCTCGAAATGAATTCTGGCCCTTCTTTTGATGACCCAGCATACTCGATCATTCTGTTAACTAAACGGCCGTTCTTAGACAGTGAAGATTTTTCGTAAGTGAACAGAATCCGGAAGTAGCCCATGGCATAATGGTTATTCCGTAGGACTTTTACGCCGAAGATCTTGCGTCCGATTCCCAACCTATATTCCACATAAAACAGAAAGTTTTTCACGGGTTACTGCATCTTGGGAGGAATAGACACATCCTCCAAGAGTATCTTTTGTCATGAAAAATTGCTTTTCACCTTGCCGTTCGGATTCGGTAGAAAATTGTAGGTTCCCAGGAATGGTTGAGAGTTGTAAGTCACTAGGCAGTGGTTCTACATGACCTGTCACGCCACTTATTTATGTTTTTATTTATATAGAACAGAATATTAAATCTGTGAGCATTCTTGGCATAGAGCTTTCGATTTTTGCTTCAGTGCGACTGTGAGCAGGTGTTAAGGCTAAGGGTGTTTTTTGTATGCGGTGAGTGCCAAATCTTCTTTAATGATGAGAGATATGGATGGATTTTTGAGAACTACCTACTCATCTCTCGCGATTAAAAATTCTGTTTTGTCAGTGTTTTTCACCTGTTGCGAGCCTCCACAGATTTGATGGCGCGTGGGGTGCCTGGGAGCCTGGATCTTTGGCAGTCACGTACTCCAACAGTATCCTCAAACAACTTCACCGTAAAATACACAAAACAACGTATGATTCCAAGAGGTCCCAACTCCCAAAGTCCGAAAGATTTCACGTTTTTCCATGTTACATGTTGCAAAAAGTCGAATTTATCGCCGATAACTATACCACATAAAGTCATTTTTATTTATTTATTTTTTAGCGCATGTATATTAAAAAAAAAACACGATGTTTTGCATCTCAAATAAAAATTCCAATTTCTCCCCATTATACCTCCTATAATGATAAATCTGACGCATTTTGTTTTGATCATGTTTTTCCTTTAAAGTATAATTTCAAATTTTAAAATAAACCAAATGCAATATGTACATATATTTTTTTTTCCTTCCAAAAAGATCATTTTCATTATCGCATCCACTAAAAACACCAAACCTTTCCTCACCTCTCTTCACTTTGCACAGCAATATGATTCGTAAAAATGTTTATTTAACATCCGATTCTTACTTTTTATTGCGTTGCGTTTTTGCTTTGATCCCATCAATCGTGATCATCATCATATAATAAAGAGGCACACCGGTCCCCCATCACTATACTCGTATCTATATAGCTTAGACTCTAGTACCTACTAGTGGTACCACATTAAATGTAAACATACCCATCTTATTATTGAGTATAAGACTTTATAGACAAAAGGGTGATTGGGTGGAGTTTTCGGGGGGGGAATGATGTGATTGCACCGTTCCCAAATCTCATCACCACCGCCAATATAATATAGAAAATGATCATAAACAAACTTTGCGCGCATCCGAACATCCGAACTAGTCGAACGATAACCGAAGAAAAGAAGAGCCCCCATAAAGAGTTCCGAAGATGATGTTATAGATGATGTTAAAACGTATCCAAACACTCATCATCGTCATAAGCGATCGTAAGGAAGAAAAATACTCGCCAGTCTACAGTCATCGTCGTCGGTCGTGTCGGCACAAACGCCGCGAGTACATATTCAAAAACTGACAGACAAAATCTGCGCGAGTAAATATTTTCCACACAAAGTCGATAAGTAAATATTTTGACAAATATCTCCCACTCGCGCCCGTGATAAATGATGAATCGGGCATTTGAGCAAATTGTTCAATCGGTTTGTGATGCACAGCCAGGGGCTAAAAATAACAAGCTCAAGACATCAAATGCGCGTCGTATATCTGCTCCGCAGCACTCTAGGATACCAATATACTAAGTAAAAAGGCACCTGAAGATGAATGCGTGCTGTTTGTTATTGGATGATTTATGAGTTGTAATATACGAGTAGGTATATGAGGTGGGATGGGATGGGGTGGTGTTTTCAAGTGTCTGGTGCGAGTGCTGCAGGTTTATTAGGTCTGAATAAGATGATTCTAAATAGCGGACGATGACTTGTGTTTAACAGGGGAGTCCATTTGTTAGAATCGGGTAGATATTAAAAAAAAATCAAATAACTTATAATTATTGTTAGCAACTAAAATAAAAAGTGGTTTCTAAAAAAATGCGGATTAATAATTTTGTTTGGATTATTTTGACAGCTTACAAGTTTGGTATTTTAACCGATTTTGATAGTCCTTTTTATGCGTAATGCTTCAACGAAGTTTATAAAAATATTTTTTATCTCATTTTGTACTTGAAACATTAAAAATATTGTAATCAAGATTGAAAATTTGAATGCGAAAGCAACAACTTAAATGTGTTTTGATTAAGTTTTAGGCTGGGGCCCGGGGCCGACTCGATTAACATACTCCATTTTTTATTCAAAATAGCTTTTTACTATTTTTTGTAGTATTTAGCCTTTCTTAGTATTTATATTCATTTTTAGTTGAACGACCTTTGTCTAAAATTGGAATTCAAAGGATCAGTCTCTTCAGAAGTCGATGCTTTATCAGCTCAGTACTAATAGAGGTTTTTCGATTGGATTTAACCAAAAAGAATTTTTATATAATATATCCCACAAAAGTATGCTGTGAATTTAGTTGTTTTCTTTTTTCCATTACGTACTCGATTTATAAGCCACCAATATTTTAGGAACTAATACCTATGACAGCTCTTTTCTTTAGGTGTTGTGAGACGCTATTTCTCATAGTCTGAGATACATTCGTCGGGTCCAGGATTCTAGGTTATTTTCACCAATCACTGGTTCATTGCAAATTCATATAAAATGTTCATATTATTTTCTTATATTTTAAATTCATGTAAGTCATGCAGGAACGCCCGGCTTCATACGGAATTTTTCATCAATTTTATAGCAATTTTAAAAAAGCGAAAATAAGATTCATAGGGGCTTTGAGTTATCCTTTACAATCCATTTCCTAAAACACAAATGTAGCGTAACGCCATTTGTTGGCGATACCATTTTCGTGAGGGACAAAATTAGATGATTTTCAATTCCGTGACGTTTGTCCCCTCCCAAACAAAATGGAATTTTCAGATATCGCCAGCACCCACTTCTGATATTCTCTGCATAATTTCTGACTTTTCCAGTCGAAATTTTCAATTTTAGCCTCCATAATTTGTTTACCTGGTGCAACATGAATCCAACAAATATTTTTTTATGAAAATCGGCCGAGTTATGCACATAAAAAAAAAAAGGCAAATCATTTCTATTTTATCTATTATAAGAAGATTTGACTCTTATAAGTGGACTTTAGGTCACGAAATATTAAAATAAAATTCATGTATTAATCCTTATATCTGTTGAGAGGGGCTAGCCTTACCTTATAAATAAAAAAAACATGAAATGAAATGTTGTCAGAAATGTCAGTGAAAAACTGTCCCAAATGTCTTACAATCGTCTGAACACACAATTTTTATCATTGTGAGACTCATTGGTCATTGTCAAATGTTTTTATTGAAAACATCTTACAATTGCTGACAATTTCTTAACTTTCCGACAATATTGACAGATGTATTACTGTCCGAAAATTGTCAGACAAGAGCTGATAATCAGATTGTCAATTGTAAGTAATTGTCAGCTATTGACAGACCATTGAAAGTTCTGACAATATTGTAAGATCTGACAATCGTCCGTACTTTTTATCTAATATTTACATAATGAAGTTTATTCTTCTAGGGTTGTTAGGGCCTGATAAGTTGCTTTGTAAAGAACCAATTTTGTCTTCTAGTTGAGTTCATTCTTTTTCCTCATTAGGGGGCAAATGAGATGGAATGAGTAATCACCGTTTTTGGAACGGCTATCGTGTCTGGGTTGAAACGTAGTCTCTAGTCAAAGGGGCAAGATATGCGTACTTTATTTTCTGCTTCTTTATCAGATGCGATCCGTCGGACAGACTGAGAATGATACTATATGACAGATTGCAAAGTCTTCTGAAATAAGCCAATTCAGACTTTACCGAGTTTTAATTTGATGACCTATCATTCGTATAGTATTCCCAAAGACTTCTCCTTGGGATTAGGGATAATGATTTTGCGTATGTTAATGAGCCGTCAGCATAGAGAAAATTCTCTGCTTTGCTGAGTTAAAGTTGGTCCCCCTTGTAAATGTTTTAGAGACACGGTTCTGGTTTTGATTCTTGGGCAACTCCCGCTCTAATTGTTTTTGATTGCCAAATGGCTGTAATCTCTTTTCAATCTTAACGAAAAAATTCCTAGAAGAAAAGCAGAAAAATGAAAATAATTTAAACTAGTGAAGCTGACAAATTAAAAACCATTGATTTGTATATTAGTTCCCGTATCCAGATGCTTTGAAATGCTTTCCCTATATCCATATAGGAAGCTCCCAACAACTCAATTTTCTTGGGTTCATCCGAGGTGTTTTGAATTATTGTTTTGGTTGAAACGGGGAACATGAATGAGGAAGCCTTATATATTGACGAAATATAACT